>OY728135.1:1098423611-1100923611 GCA_963277665.1 Viscum album | reverse complement strand
CTTGGAAATTAATTAAATATTCCCTCACATTTTCTATAAATACCATTCCATTACTTCATTCCATTGTTTCCAAAATCCTCATCAATAGAGCTCTGGACGTTTTACCTCCCATGGAGTCCTCCCAAAGTTCCCTTAATCCACCCAAGGTCCCTTCCTTCGAGCTTTCGATGTTACTCTTCAAGGTAAGGGAACCGTTCACCCTCCTCTTTTAAGTTAGGACATCATTTATGTTATGTATTCTAGTTTCCATTTGATTATGTTGGGGTATGTTCTTCTATATACTTTTTACTGTCCATTTCATGAATAATTGATGAGAGACCCTTTCTTCTCTCATCAATCGATTTTCTGAATTTTTAATTGACGCCGATAGGCTACCGAATTTTCGTAAAAGAAATTGCATATTCTTTTTCCTTTCAAGTTTCATTTTCATATGGTATTTCCTTAAAATATCCATAAAATTTTCCTATTTCTACATTTTTTGTACACATACTGTATTATGAGTTTTTTATGAGTGGTTGAATCATGACCTCTATATTTTCAACATTTTCTAAACCATGTCATACAGTCGTAATGCTGCATAATTTTTGTCTCAAAAACATTCTCTATTTTCCCCAAAAATCATCTTATTTTATTTTTGTGAATACCCAAACCTATTTAATTTTTAAGGGTATTCATCGAGACATAAATTTTATCTATTTTGTTATATAATTGATATATATATATATATAATACCCATCACTCACTTTCCATAGGTTATAAATAATGTAACAATCTTGTTTTTAAGAACATTTAGAACATCAAAATTTTGAAATAAACCCCATTTATTTTATTTTAGATGGGTTATTTGTGAAATATTTTGTTATGATATTTGTGGATCACAAGAAAATAATTACATATTAATGTTTTTCCCAAATATAGCTCCAATTAATTGGGTAATGAATTAATCTCTAGAGATGACAGGTTTTACGATACCTTGGTGAATAACCTTGTTAATGTTTATGACACCTCAGGGATGAAACTTGGTGATATTTTCATTAATGTTTAAATTAAATATTTTAGCAAAACATTCAAGTTATATTTAATGGTATTTTCATTGTGTTATGTATCTACTTCCATTGCTCACTCCTTTATGTTTTTCATCCACTTTTTATTGATATAACAAGTAAACTGATTCCCATGCATTCCTTACTGGGCCTTCTACTCACACATTCCTTTGAAGTATGTCTATAGGTTACGAGATATAGTAATGGTAGTTATGATGAACTTATGATTAATTTATACAAGTTTATTATAAGAATGTTTTATGTTTTCATGTTATAGATTCATAATTTCTAAGACACTATACTTTAAAGATCCTTTGAATGTAAAATGTTATGAAATGTTATGTAATAAAAAGGAAGGATGTCATAGTTGGAATCAAAGTAATGTTTGGTTATTAATTGAAATTAGGATGTGTAGACATTATGAATAACCCTATAAATATGTTTAAATATATGAATACTTCCTTGTATTTGGGTGAGTATTGATTAAGTGTTTTATCAAGAAAATACAACCATGTCTGTATATGAAATGGTAGAGGCGGCTCTGGAATAGATGTACCTAAGAGTGAAAACTCGGACTAGGAGTTTTGGGCTTGACCTAGGGTATCCTGGTACAAGACAATTTTCCTTATTGTATACTTGGTTATGACACTCCCAATGGAAATGATTGGTTAATCATAATGTTTTTATGAATAACTATGAAGGATTTATAGAGAAATGTAATTGTTTAAAGCGTGAAGTTTTAAGACCTAAAATCATTTATAGTTAAATGATTCATAAATGAAATAATCTTCATTATGGTTTTATTATTTTATAAACTGACAGGAAATAGGATTAACTATGCAAATGGTGACCACAATAGACTATGCACTGATGGCCCTCTGATGGAACCCGAGATGGAACCTTTCATGCGAATGATGAACCAACTAACTATAGTTAAGGGAAATAAATTGAATCAAGATGATATACCAATCTCACCACAAAGGTAACAACATTATCTTGAATCCTTTATGCGTCAACGACCACCAAACATTAGTGGATCTACCAACCCATTGATTTTTGAATAGTGGATCAGCTCTATCGAGAATATCTTTAATGTGCTATGTTGTTCTGAACAAGATAATTTTACTTTGGATATTTATCTCTAAGAGGGAGAAGTTGATCAGTGGTGGGAACTAATTTAACAGAAAAGGCCAAGAGTGTAAGTTGAAGCTATGTAGTGGGAAAATTTCAGTGGGTTATTCTTCAACATGCATTTTCCTTGATCGATGAGAATAAGAATGGAGAAATAAATTTCTCGAGCTGAATTAGAAGGATAATGAATCTATGAAAATCTATGATAAAAATTCACAAGACATTAATGTTATGCATCTAGCTTTTTCATGGATCCAAATGATAAGTTTGATAGATTCTTCGGTGGAATGAGACCACATCTATAGAAGAATCAATACAAATGTGACTATGATAGGTATGAGGAGATCATGCGAAGTGCGATAAATGTCAAACTAGTGTTTGGACAGATGCAGTGGTCTCATAAATCCAATGACTATAAGGCATCAATAGAGCCAACCCTAAGGAGGATCTTCGATCAAGGAAGAGAAGGAAAGCAAGTGAAACATCCCATGTGTAATAAATGTGGGAATAATCATTTGTAGAACTATTTATTCAGAAGAAAAAAGTGCTACGAGTGTGGTAGAGATGACCATATTGCGTGGAATTTTCGTAGTGAGGTGAAGCCTCAACTCCCAAACACAAATGAAAAAGGGAAGATGGTGCAAGACCAACCTGATGTCCTATCATATATGTGTAGAGAACATAGTCATGTTTCCAATCACTGTCCAAATCTGGGGGTAGTGGAGGGGAATCACTATGAGTCTCAGCATCGGCCAAGGGAACAAGGTTGTACTTTTGTAATCACTACGACCGAAGTTGAAGTGACAAATGATGTGGTAGCATGTACTCTTTTTGTTCTCTAAAACTAGAAAGTAATTTTTTTTATTCATGTTCTACGCATTCCATTATTTCTTCTTTGTTTGCAAATAATTTTGAATCAATTTCTGATTTTATAAAATTAATGTTATAATTCCAAACTCATGGTGTCATTATATGAGCATCGTTAGTGTTTAGAAACTCTAGTATTTACTTTATAAAGCATAATATTTTTTCAAATATAGTAGTCATTACCATGATGGAATTTTAGATTATACTAGGTATGGTCTGGCTCTAAAATTATTATGCTATGATCAAATGGAGAAGTAAGGAAATCCCATTAGTCTTGAATAGGAAACATACAATTATCTTCCAAGGAGTGATATCTCGACCAAATATTTTCTAGAAGTAGCTCCTATATCCTTCTTTATGGAGTTGATCGGTGATGAAGAAAGTGGAGTTGAGAGTTTTTTCACAAAAATTTCCCCATCATCTAGGAATATATTGACATATTTCCTGAGGAGTAATCGGCACCTCCCCCAGAAAGAGATGTAGAGTTCTATAATGAACTCATACCTGGATCTCAACCGATATAAAGGACCCCATATAGGATAGAAAATGTGGAGATAGAGGCATTAAAGAGGCAACTCCAATATCATTTCTTGATAGGTTTTATCCAACTGAGTGTGTCTCCTTGAGGAGCACCGGTTCTCTTTGTGAAGAATAAGGATGGATAAATGCGGTTATTTATTACTTATAAAGAACTGAACGAGATCACATTGATGAAAAAAATACCCTATTCTATGAAATAATGACTTATTTGAACAACTTCATGTGGTTCAATTCTTCTATAAGATTAATATTCGATCTGGTTATCATTAATTTAGGGTGAATAAACTAATATTCTAGAAACTACCACTCGATCATGATATGAAAATTATGAGTTTATTGTTATGCCCTTTTTATTGAGTAAGGTACCTTTTATTTTTCTGGATTTGATGAATAGAGTCTTTAAGGACGAACTTGATAATTGTTTAATAGTTTTTATTGAAGCTATTATTTTATATTCCAAATGTTGGGAGGATCATGATGATCTTATAAAGGATATTTGCAAAACTATACAAATTGAGAGGATTTTCAGGATGTTCAGCAAATGTCAATTCTCATTAAAAAAATTTACTTTATTGGGCCACATTGTTACCAATGAAGGAATAATAGTTTACCCTACAAAGAAAAAAGTTATAAAGGAGTGTCCTTAGCTTACAATAATAACTGATATTTGTAGTTTCCATTGATTAGAAGGATATTATATGAGGTTTGTGAAAAACATTTCATGACTTACTAATACATTACCCAAGATAACTCAAAAAGGGGTCAAGTCCATCTGGAAAAAAGAGTGTGGGGATGTTTTTGAATATCCGATGAAGAGATTGGTTACTGAACCTATGTTAACTCTACCTCATGTGCATGAGTATTTTATTTTTAGCGATGCATCTCTGAAAGGGCTTGGGTGCATCCTCACGCAAAATGAAAATGCCATTGCCTATGCATCTCGACGGTTGAAGACTCATGATCAGAACTATCCTACGCATGATCTAGAGATGGATGCAGTAATTTTTTCTCTGAAGATATCTAGGAACTATCTTTATGGGGAGAAATTTTATATATACACATACAATCAATGTTTGAAGTATATTTTCACACAAAAGGAACTAAACCTGAGAAGATGAGATGGTTGGAACATCTCATAGACTTTGATTGTTCAATTCATTATCATCCTGAAAGAGAAAACTATGTCGCTGATGAATTAAGTAGGTAAGACATAGTTTTTCTTTTAATGACAAGGATTTAGAGAGATACATTGATCAATGACACATTGAAAATGGTCATAGGAATTATAAGGGAAGGGACATAATCAACCCTATAACAAATGATTTCTTAACTGTCATTACTTGATAAGATCATGAAAGCTCAGAATGAGGATCCTTTGTTACAAATTAAGTCTGAAGATGTGAAGGATGGAATGTTTTCTAAGTTCAATATTGATCAAGAAGGTGTACTAAAATTTAGTACAAGACTATGTGTTCTACATACTACATAAATAAATAAGTAGCTGATAGATGAAATTCATAGCTCTACATTCTCTATATATCCTCGAAGTAGGAAAATGTATAGGGACCTCCATGATTTTTATTGGTGGGATAATATGAAAAGGGAGATTGCCGACTATACTTCAAGGTGCTTGTTATGTCAGAAATTGAAGGGAGAGTGAAGACATACAAAAGGGGAATTGCAACCACTACCCATATTAGCGAGGAAGTGGGACAATATCACTATGGACTTCATCACTGGTCTCCCGAGAACGTCAAATGAAAACAATGTGATATGGGTTATTGTGGGCCGTCTCACCAAGACTTCTCATTTTATCTCCATTTGGGAATATTTATCTCTTGATAAACATGTCAATATTTACGTGAAGAAAGTTGTAAGGATGCATGGATTTCCACTTAATATCGTATCTGATCATGATCAAAGGTTCACATCAAATTTCTAGAGAGGTCTTTAACATGCTCTGAGCACTGAATTGAATTTCAGTATGCCTATCACCCCCAAATTGATAGCCAATCTGAAAAAATAACTGAAATACTTGAGGACATGATGAGAATATAATCGATGGAATTTAAAGGTGTATGAGATCAACATATCCCTTTAGTTGAGTTCTCTTAAAACAATAGATTTCACGTGGGAATTCAAATGGAAACCTATGAAGTTCTATATGGTAAGCGGTGTGAAAATTTTATTTGTCATCATGAATATGGTGAGAGAAAGATTCTTGGCCCTGTTCTTAGGCAACAGATGACAAAAAAGGTCTATTCCATCCAGAAACACATTAAGGCTTCTGAGAGTCGGAAAAAGATCTATGCCGACAACAATTGTACTGACCTAGAGTTATATGGTGGTGACAAATTATTTCTTCTGATTTCACCTTGGAAGAGAGTAATGAGGTTTGGGAAGAAAGGGATGCTCAACCAAAGGTACATTGGCCCATATGAAATCCTTGATCGCGTAGGAGCAGTGGCATGTCGGCTTGCACTTCTTCCAAAACTAGCACAAGTTCATGATGTCTTCTATGTATCCCTTTTGAGGAAGTAAACACCTGACCCATTAGATGTACTAAATATGGAGGTGGTACAAATAGAACATGACCTCTCTTATTAGTAGATGCCGGTGGAGATCTTGGATCGCAGGGACAAGGTTCTACGCAATAAAAATACAAACCATGTTAAGGTGTTATGTAGGAACAACAAATGTGAAGAAGCCACATGGGAACTAGAAGAGTATATGAGCCATAAGTACCCATACATTTTCTCTTTTTAGGGTATGAGTTAAAATTGAAGATGGAATTTCATAAGGGGGAAGAATGTAACAAACAGAACTTTTTAATAATATTTGTTTCCAATATTTTTGTGTTATTTCATTTTATAGTCCACAAAACTATATCCTTTAATTAATGAAGAGACACTGTTGGGTTTTGGCTGTTAGATGACTGTTGGTCAATATGACCATTGGAAACTAAACTATTAACATTACAAATATTGTTTACAAATATAACTGATCTTGGTTATGTAATAAAAAAATAAGAGTTGATGGCCTCATCCAGTGGACTCTGGCCATATGAAACCCATATTTTAGATCTCGGAAATGAGGGAGCATATCTTTTATTTGTTCTTTCCCAAGTCCATGATTAGATTCAATAAGTGAAGCTTTAATGGAATCGCATAAGGAAGAAGTTCAAGCTGCAAGAAATCACCACTCCAAAAATGTTTTATGAGGCTCTTGAGGATTCTATCACTATAGAACACCTTACACATAAGTCCTACACAAGTGTTATAAGGGGCTATGTAATGAGGCCATATATAATTTTTATAATCTATTGGTATAAATAAATTATTTATTTATTATTATTGTAAAATTTTTTATTTTCAAATTTCTGGATAAATGTTAGATGAAGTTCCATGTTATTGATGAATTTTGTAGAAATAGGTATCTTAAAATATTTTTTTATACTTTAAATAATTAAAAATGTGAAATGATTTTCAAAAAATGGTAAACTACAGTTGTTATTAGTAAAAAATTTAGAACCTAATAAGATCAACTTTATTTTTAGTGAATAGTAAAGTATGAATAGTAACACATATTTTTGAAAAGTAATGAATAGTTTATTGGACCAAAAAATAGAAACATCACCCATAAATGTATACATATAATATGGAAATCTTAAAAGTGAAAAAACAATCATAGTATAAGTTTTTATATTTTTGTATGTCATAAATATTTTATTTACAATTTTATAATTATTTTAGTAATTTAAAATGAAAATTTATTTTCATAAAATGTATCCATAAATAGTTACATTATTCTCTTATGGTTATTAGATAATTTTAAGGGACATTTATTACTTTTTCCAGGTGTTAATAAACAAGTTATAATTTTAGAGTTGTTTTTTTGAATAAATAATGATTTTATTTAAAAATTAAATTAAAAATATTAAGAAAGTTATTTTCATAAAATGGAGTTCATTTTTATAAATAGATCATAGATATTATGTTATGGTGATTTTTTTTATTTTTCTGAAACAGTTGAATTTTCAATGAATAGTAAAAATACAGTTTGAAGTTTTGGGTGTTTAATGAAATCATTAATGATGTAATCACTATTTAAGAAATATGGTATACCTATGAATACTATGATATGTTATATTGTGACCCTAGTGGACAATACCATGGGTAAATACCATTGGAATGCCCATGGTTTTTCAAAAACCACCAATGAGGTGTCCCTTAAAAAATTAATTAAATATTCCCTCACTTTAGCTATAAATACCATGTAATTCCCACATTCATTTCATTACAAAATCCTAATCAATGAATATCTGGTAGTTTTACATCCGGAGGAGTCCTCCCACGCTACCCTCAATCCCCACAAGGTCCCAACCTTCGAGCTTTTGAAGTTACTCATCAATGTAAGGGAATCGTTTACCCTCCTCTTTTAAGTCATGACTTTATTTATGTTATGTTTACTAGTTTCCATATTATTATGTTGGGGTATATTCTTAAATATCCTTATTAATGTCCATTTCATGTCCAATTTATTAGATACCCTTTCCACACTCATCAACCGATTTTCTGATTTTTTAATTGGCGCCGTTAAGATGCCGAATTTTCATAAAAGAAATCACATCTTCTATTTCCTTTCATGTTTCATTTTCATATGGTATTTCCATCAAATATATTTACAATGATCTTATTTATTTTTGTTCTGTATTAGTAAATTATTATTAGTTTTTAATGATTGGTTTAATCTTGTCCCCTCTCTTTTCTACATTTTCTAAATCATGTTATATAGCCTTTTTGCTGCAAAATTTTCATCTCAAAATCTCTCTCTTTTTTTTAAAAAAATTCTCTTATTTTATTTTTGTGAATGACCAAAAATATTTCATTTATAGTTGTATTCATAAAGATATAATATTGTTGTATTTAATTCTGGAATTGACATACATATAACCCTCACTCTCTTTCTATGGGTTATAAATAACGTAACAATCATGTTTTTAAGAACTTTTAAAATTTCACGATTTAAAAATGAAACTCATTTCTTTTATTCTCTATGGGTTATTTATGAAATGTGTGATTAAGATCTATGTAGATCACAAGAAAATAAATACATATTATTTGTGCACCCGGATATCTCTCCAATGCATTTTGTAACAAATTAATCTCTAGAATGACAAGTTTCATTATCCATTGGGGAATAACCTTAGTAATTTTTATGAAACCTTGGGGATGAACCTTGGTGATATGATCATGAATGAATAAATTAAATGTTGTAGCCAAATATTAAAGTTACGGTTCATGTCTTTTTCATGATGTTATGTCTCTACTTCCATTGCTCATGTCTTTATGTTTTTCATCATGTTCTTATAGATATCACTAGTAAACTGATTCTTCTTCATTCCTAACGAGGCCTTCTACTCACTGTTTCCATTGATGTATGTATACAGGTTATGTGATAAAAAATTTTTAGTTAGGATTACCATATGATGAAGTCGTACAAGTGGATTGAAATAATTTTTATATTTTTATGTTTTATGTTCCCTATTTCCAAGACACTAGACATTAAAGATCCTCTGAATGTAAAATGAAATGAAAATTTATGTAATAAAAAGGCGGGATGTCATAAATAATATTTAATATATTGTAATAAATAAAAATAATTTTTAATAATTTTTAATAATCTGTAATAAATAGAGATATATTTAAATAATTAAAAATTACGAGCAATAATTTGTTATAATTAGCTATAATAAACAATAAAAAATATAATAATTATGAATAATTACAAATAATTAATTAAAGTTAGTAACAATTAATGAAAAATAGTAATAAGTTGTAATAATTCATAATATTACCTATAATTAAATATAATTATTAATAATTTGTAATAACAAGTATTATATCTGAATATTTTTGAAATAATTACAAATACTTATCAATAATTACTAATAATTTGTAATAGTTAGTAATAAATATCCATAATTAGTAATTTTTTCCAATAATTATCAACTTTTACCAATAATTACTAATATTTAGAAATAAATTTTAATAATTAATAGTAATTACAAATAATTACTAATAATTAGAAAATATATATAATAATTTACAATAATTAATAATTGTTAATAGTTACTGAAAATAATTAGAAGTAAATAATAATAATTACAAATAATTAGTAATAATTTTTAATAATACCTATAATTAATAACTATTACCATCATTTGTCAATAATTAGTTGAAATTAACAATAATTATAAATAATTAATTTTATTTAGAAATATTACTAAAAATTAAGTAAATTTCTTCAAAATTATGAATAATTACAAACAATTACAAATGATTACAAATAATTTGTAATAATTTGAAATAATTTGAAATAATTTCTAATAAATAACAATAATTAAAAAAATATGATTATTTAGGAATAATTAACAATAAATTCCAATAAATACCAATAAGTATTAATACTTAGAAATAATTATTAATAATTATAAATAATTAGTTATAATTACTAATAAAATGTAATAATTATTTTTAATTGGTAATAATTACTAATTATTAGGAATAATTATAAACAATTGAAAATATTTTCTAATAAATATTGAAAAATATTCGAAATTTATGATAAATAGTATAAATTAGTAATATTTAGTAATTCTTATAGATAATTAGAAATAATTAGCAATAATTGTTTTTAATTTATATTGATTTATAATAATACTTATTAAATATTTATTTTCAGAATTATTTTTTTACATAGAAATAATTTCAAATATTTAGTACTAATTACAATAAATTAGTGATAATTAGTAATTATTTCATGTAATTTGGAATTTTATGATTTTCATAGTTTTTCCTCAGATCATCCATTCCACCTAATAGATTAATCATAAAAAATATATTTATTTTTTATTCAAGAAAACTATAGTTGGAGGATAGAGAAAAATTATTTTTATAGGAGATCAATATTTGATAAATGATCATTGAGATAAAAATGGTTATTGTATAAATATTATATATATTAAAGGTGTTGAAACTGTTTTATCTTTTGAACAACAAAAATAAACATTATTTCAAATGGGACAATTATGGGTCCATGTTAGAAATGTGATATGTGCACATTAGAAAAATTTGATAGTGCTAGGGACCATCTATTTCATTTTGGTTTTCTAAAAGATTCAGTTTGTTGGTATCAATATGGTGAATAAAATTAATTTGAATGTACAAAAACTTTGTTTCCAGGCCCATCACAATTTCAAACATCAATACTCGAGGATTTTTTCCTTACATTTATATAATTAGAACATTATTATTGTTATTTTACACCCAAATTAGAACCATCTCAATTTTATGAGTTACAAAAATCTGTCATAGATACCTTATACATCAGTTTCAATATATAAAAATTTGAATCTATTAGTATTTTTGTGGATATTAATTTATATAATGTACTTTAAAATAGTTTTTTTCATAAAAAATATTTTTTTATTCAATCATTGTTGATTGAAAAAAATGTGTTGCCTATAAATTTTAATAAAAGAATGTGGTTAGTTTTTAATTTGGGTCTTGGTAAACAAGAGATCCAATCATTTTGAAATTATTGAAGCCAATATTATGTTGAATGTGAGTAATTAGATAATTTTTGTATATATATAAAATCAAGGTAAGTTGGGGCACAAAAATGAAAGCCAATATTTTTTCCCATTAAAAAATTGAGGTATTTCAAACATAAAGAAATATTTTAGTTTTTATTTATGTCTCACCATACACCATCATTTATGATATTGGAAAAATAAAATGATTCTATTATTAAAATCGTAAATCATATATGTTAGGGTGATTCATGGAATCATTTTGATCTGGTGAATCTATCTTTTTTTTAAAAAATATATAAAAATTAAATTGATTCTTTCTATTAACAATTTATTTCCATTTGGTTCCAAGCCTTGTAAATATTCTTATTATCCCGTACTTATAACTCCATACAACCTATATTCATTGAGGTAGATGAATGAACCAAATATTTTTTTTGAATTACTAATTTTTAAAAATCTAAAAAAGAATATTTTTGTTTTATTTGAATTAATTTTTCAAAGAGTTAAACTTATTATGGAGTAATGGTGTCGGCACATATGATGTTGTTGGGAAAAAATGTAATGAAAACTACATTATTGTGGAAAATATGTGACTTCCTAGTGTATGATATGGTATGTGGCTAGAGTAAAAATGGTCCAAAATTGTCAATATACTAAATGAGTGATAGTTTTTTTACTCTTTTCAATGGAAAAAAATGTTCTAAAACTATCAAATATATATAAATAAATTCCGTAAATTCCAAGTGAATGTGAGAAAATATAAAATTCAAAGTTATGGACACTCACAAATGATTATAGTTATTGAATTAAAAGCTATAATAAATTAATTATATCCTATTATATTAACATAGAATATAAACCCAAAACGAATATAAATATTTCGGAAATATCACAATGGGAGAAAACATGGTATCTTCCATATTGGTCCAATTTTGTGCTATTTCATAGGTTAGATGTCAGGGATATTGATAAGAACGATTTTGATATCATATTTTATATAGTTTTAGAAACAACTGGTAAGACTAAAGATAATGTGAAATCAAAATTAAGTCTTTCTCTAATTTATGATAATCATGAACATGAATTATTAGAAAATGAAATATCATAGAAGTTAATAAATCAATATGAGGCTTATAATATTTTCTATGAAAATCATTTATCACTTTTTTTGTCTATAAAATATTTGAGGTTAATATATTGTTATGTTTTCAATTTAGATCTAAGTGTCATTAATATTCATATTAATGGATTAAATAGTTATGATTGACATGGAATAATTGAAAGATTACTATTTATTTACCTAATATGTTTATTATATTCATTTTTTTGGGAAGTGTAGATAGAAAAATCATATTTCTTATGATACATTTGTGTGGAGAATGAATACTATAATACACAGAGTGTCCTGCAGAAAATATTTTGTTTAATTTTTTTAAAAAAACTTGGAAAATAATTCCAGAAGATTAATTTTATTGAATATAATATTTAACATTTCTTTTTATGCATGATGGAAAATGTGGGGGAGCAATATAGGTCTCACAGATGTACCTATATCCTTGATGTATTACAAATCCCATGAAAAATTTATGTAATAAAACAACGATTGAATGCTCAATTATGGAAGAGTATTTCCAGGAGGAATGTTTTTTCTAATATCATTATCATTATCTAGTATATCATTTAATAAAGTATTTAATGGGACATAATGAGAGAAATATTGACAATGCAATGAACCATCAATAATTGTTTTTAGACAGTCTAAACTTCTCGTTGTTGGTGTTTATGAGTAATGACATTGACATGATAAACAACAAAAATCCCATACATATGTTCTTCTAAATTGTCAGTAAATAACATGATTTATTCAGAGAGTGATACTTTAACCTATTCTTTATAATTTTTTAAATTAAATAAATAATTATTTAATTGTATATTATATTATGATCATATTAAGAAGATATGCACCCAAATTTCACTATCTACTCTAGAAAAATTTTAGCAATATAATTTATTTAATGGTTTTCAATAGTGGTAATGATAAATTTTTATGGTTGATTATTTGAAATAAATTTATTATTTGTTATAATGATAATTAATTTTCAATTTTTCAGGTATCAAAACATGTAGGTAATGTTTATAATTCATTATGTGTATTGAGTAACCAACAATACAAATTGGTCTTGTTTTATAATGAAAATATTGTTATTAGATCTCGATTTCATATTTGCACATATAGTGAATAAAAATATTGATGAATAGTGGTGTTTTCTTGAATAAAGAGAATGTAAGGTTGATTTTATTGTATGATGGATGAAATAGTTGTGTTATTTTATTGGATTAATTATCTAATAATGTTTATTATTGTTTTGATATAGATCGAGTCTTGTTCATTCATCCAAGCCATGGTATCATTGAAATTAAATATAAAATCCTCATTATATAAAATAAACCATTTATACTATATCATCAAGCTCATAAAATGTATTACGAAAATTATTTTTCTTCATTATGAGATTTAGTCAACTGATAAAGAATAATAAAAATTATATCTAATAAAAATAAGTTAATGAAATTTGAATATATTTTTTCTGAGCTTAATGGAATTAAAATATACAAAATGATATAAGAGATTACATAATTTTCATGAATAGATACAAATATCGATGATGAAACCCCATAGTTATGGTTTGATGGTGTTGATAATGATTATTAGGTGAAAAATGAATTTTAAATATTAAAATATAATGAAGCTAAATATCATATGGAAATTGATGATACTAAGTAGGAAGATGAAGATATTGACACCATAAAATTTAAAGATTAGGATGAATATTTAGAATGATGAAATTACAAGCCCCATATAGACATAATATGT
The DNA here is from genome assembly GCA_963277665.1 of Viscum album. Lineage (NCBI taxonomy): Eukaryota > Viridiplantae > Streptophyta > Magnoliopsida > Santalales > Viscaceae > Viscum > Viscum album. Next base: position 1,100,909,558 of record OY728135.1, on the reverse strand, counting down.
ATATAATTCCTATTTTAAATTATTTATAAACAACATTATTTTATTTTTTAGATAGTTGTTGATGATATCAATTATATGTAATATTCCTTCAAAGATGTTTTTCTTCATACTGATTATCTCGACCACTCATAACACAAACCACAGTTTTTAACCACTACATCTTCATCAACTCAAAGGGGGTTTGGTCTAGAACGATTTATGATTATTCACAATATACACGAGTGACAATTATCTCTTGATTTAGATCCACACATGTCAAATTATGATCACCTGTGTATTTTAGATAACTTTCATTATTTATCAATAATCTTAAATAATTGATTTATGTACTAATTATTTTATTATTTGTTCTTCATCCAATTTTTTTAAAATAATTTTTTGAAAGGGATACAATTCCCTGAAATTAATTTTCTAAACCATGGGTGACATGGGATCAGCTTCCCACAGATGTTCATCATTAAATGTTTGATCATTGGATGGTATGTAAATAAATAATTTTTTCCAAATTTATTTAATTATTAGCATTATATTATTATATATTAATAGTTTTAAAGGTATAACATCAATGATAACATGAGTATCAACTTCTAGGAGTCATAAATGTTAATATCTATGAGTAATATCATCACTTTTTACTCAATTTTATAAATTGACCCTTCTAAAAACTTGGAGCCACATTTTTTGATCATTTTTGTTGTAGCCATCAATCAAATTACATATCATCTCATGATTGGGATGGATCATTCTCCATGTATATATGTGATAAATTTAAATTGATTTCTTCATTAAGATAACATAAATGAGGGTGATATGTGTTCCTGCATAAATATGGATTTCCTTCATTTAGTATTTTAAAACATCATATAGTAAAAAAATAATTTAAAATTTTTTATATACATTAAATAAAAATAATTATAATATACTAATATAGGTAGTTTCTCATTTTAATTTTATTTAGTTTGATGTTTTTATGAAAATTTACAATGTGTAGGTTCCGAGTGCAGCGGAAGTACATTGGTGGGTTTTCCCAACATTAATTTTAGCACTAAACAACGTTCAATCCCCGATCCATCACAATAATAAAATGGAAGGTCATCGAAATAGAAAGAAGAATAATAAGAAAGAGAAGAGTCCTACATCAATCGAGAGGATCATCATATGTTGCTGATAATTAATTTGATTAATATACAAGAATTACCTTAATGGAATTCCTTCATTGTTGATGTTTTCCAATCATGTTTCGATGTGATTCTTCATTGGGTCACTGAATCCAAGTGTAGACTTCCTCTAGTAGTGATCCACACATGAACCATGTATCTCTTGACGTCCCTAAAGGAATCTCCGGGTGCTAGTTTGGAGTATCCTTTGCTTTCATTTTCCAACTTAGATCATATTGATCCAATGGAGGATGATCAATCTTAGTCATGAGAACGTTCTTGGAGGAAGGATTTCTCTCGGCCTAGAGAGAATTTTCCAAAATTTTTGTGCAGAAACATTTGTGGAAAAGTGTTACAGTTGTGAGGATATTTATAATAGTGTTTGTGGTTAGAGAGTTATGACAATAAATAAAAAATTAACACATTTTATTTATTTCATTAACTCTTATTGAAAACCCATATGTCAAATTAGTAATTCCTTGACATGTGCCCACCATGATTATAATAAATATCATTTAATAAAACAATATTATTTCATCAAAATTATGACTGAAAAAACTACACGGCCTATAATCATTACACAGTGTGAACTTATTTTTCATTTCCTTTACAAATTGAAAACTACATTCCATGTACATTCAATGTAAATGACATGTATATGTTGTTTTCCATTTTATTCTTCCTCCAACATTAAAACTATTTAGGATTCCATAAATTATTATTAAACCACATATAGGAATAATCTTTATTCTACCTGAGATACTTGGATACACTTAGGGTGTGACCCTCTAGGCCTATTTCTCATTGGCATTAGGTGGGAATGCCTAATGTCCAAGATTACTGTCAAGAAATGGGTCAAGGAACCCAAGAGAAAGAAGTTGATTACCCATTGACATTTCACCTCATACAAACTCTTACTGTTTAATTTAATCCCTTTGTCTCGATAATTATAATCAAGTGAGTTGAATGCTAGTGCTATCAACACATGTGCTTGATTATACATTCTTTGAATTCACAGAATAGAACTCTCCCATACCTTACCATGGACATGGATTTATTTAGGCTATATCAATTCAATAAAAGGCCATGAGATATGTACTTACATTATTTAATAGAAGGGACAATTCCTTTCTCGCATTATCTATTAATGTAGTATCTCTCGTGACACACAGAACGTATCCTACCTCGTTGAAAACAATGTTTCATCATAGTATTCATCAATACATCTAAGTTCACGAGTTGTAATAACCCTTAATAACAATCATAAATTCTAAGGACCAATACACCCTTCCTCATCTAGGATCATCCAATGACACATTGAAATGTGGATTTCCTACAAGCGGTCTCGTTCTAATAATATCTTCCTTGATATTACCAAGGGCACACACCATGAGAAGGTGCCTCAATGTATTATGAGTCCTCACCCCTAATAACCTGTATTATTTGTTTCCCTCAAATAACATCATCTGACCATTGAAAATATATTCAAGAACATTGTTATGGCACATCTGGGTTTCCATCATTGTAGGGATCCACTATGACCCTTTAACGCAACAACTGTCCTTAGGAAATTATCACATGAATTTTCACACAGAAGAACAATCAATATTTTATAAGGTATTTATTAATGAATAAAGTAAAAATTAGTTTGTTCTAGGCCACCAAATCCATGACAATGATCATTCCATGTGAGAGGTTACTAGTGATCGATATCATCAAATTGTGGTTAGTATTGTTTTTTAAGATTTTTAAAATATACAATATTTAATATTTTAACAAATTTAATTTCTGATTAAATTTTAATGAGGAATAAGTTGTAAATGAATTCTTACAATTATGATCAGAGTTTATCTAAGATAGAGGGTCAAGACACCAATGTGTTTAGATTTTATGAGGCAGCTTGGATGAAAGTGACATAATATGGTATCAAAAAATGTTGAGTGGTGGATATCAATTATCAATTGATTTCTACATATTATTATTGAAATATAGCATGGACATCATCGAACATGATGTGATAACAAAATGATTCATCATTATCATGTACAATGTATGAGATATTATGAGCTCAAAATGAGTTTTTAGAGCAAATGTGTATATAAATGGAAAATATTTATTAATGCAAGAAGGTTGAGATAAAGTTGAATCCATGGTAGGCATAGAAACACATGAATATGATGAATTATATGTGATTAATTATGTAGGGTGTAGGGATAAAGGTCCCTCCACTTGGTGCTCTATATGATCCACCTCCTCCACATTGATCATAGATATATTCTATTTACATAAATAATATGATATGTTTTGGATAAACATATTATTTTCTATTAATTCATAATTATAGAATTTTATATATTTTCCATTATAATATTTTTTGGAATTTATAATAATAATTTTAATATTTTTTCAGTGTTATATTATTTCCGTCAAAATTGGGTATTTTTGGAATATATGAATTTCCATTTTAAATATACTATTATAACAGAAATACTATTCTATAAATATTTTTAACTTATTCTATATGTGGATATATATATTTTTCAATGGTAAATATTCTCAGTATAAAAAATGTTTTTGCAATGCAATTTTGTGCCATAGGAAAATTGTTAATCCCTCCTTTTGAAATTGATTATTTTAAATTGAATTCCATCAAGATATATCCACTGTAAACACATCAATTTAATGTTTTGAGAAGGTAGATGAATATGTAGGGTATTATGATGAAATATTTATGAGGCTCACATTGAAGACCTCGTAGTATATCTCTAGATCTAAAATGATTTTTTACTATTTTTTGGCTTAAAAAATATTATTTTAAAAACATTACTTGTAAGGGAATTTGGAAGCTATGAGGAATGTTTTCAAGGAATGATTATAGTTTAAATGAAAGATAGAGACACACATGATTATAGAGAAATATAAATAATGATAGATTATCCAATAATCCCTACTAAACATTGTCATGTGGGTATAAAAGACCCAATAAACACATGTAAAACACATGGGAGGAAACAATTGGGAAAGAGTCCAATAACACAACTTCGGTGAAAAAAGGATATAAGTAATACTCCAAACTACCTTTAATGATTCAGGTCACATGATTATAAGAATTATGAAACGAAATTACCTAACCCTTGTGTTAATTATTCTTATAGGAAATAACATCATCCTATACCATGGGATAAATTGATGGAATATGAAATTAATAATACATATATTGACCTACCCATGAAAACACATCTGGGAATGGTAAACACAACAAAGGTGTAAATATATTATCCAATTGAGATTTTTTGGGAGATAAATCTACAAATTATGTTTCATATTCATATAGATAAATCTGATATAATTTTTGGTACATACTACATTACCTTATATAAATAACAAAACAATTACTTATAAAGGGAATCTTACCTTTATGTCCCTAGTCGCCCAATTATCAAGCATCAATTCAAGGAATGTCCTCAACTTACTTTGTAACAAAGTTCTATAATATGTTCCTTGAAACTATACATCAAGGGGTTAATATATAATATTATTGAGGTTGAAATTAACAATTATAGCATTCATATTGTTTAGGAATATGTCAGTGTATTTCATAATGAATTTTATGGCCCTCCATTAGAATGATAAAATGAATTCTCAATCAAAATCTTACTTAGATCTCTGACTACCTCAAAGAAACGCTATAGATTGGATTCCACTAAATTATAACAGTTAAATAAAAAATTATAATAAAATCATAACAATGGTTTTATAATTCCTAGTACTACACCATAGGGTGTTCCATTGCTCTTTGTGAAAAATTAGTATGGATCAATGTCTATTTCCATAGATTACCATGATATCAAAATTATTACAACCCTTCTATTTATTTCAGACATAAAAATTATTTATTTCCTAAAACCTTCACTTGGTACAATATAGAATATTGAGAGGTATAGTGTCTTTCGGGAATTGCAACATTACATAACATATTAAAACATGAAACACACAGCTTTATTGAAAACGTTTTTTACATGACTACACACATTCCTTCATTCTTTGCATTTCATGGGATAACATGAGGATGTGCAAATAAAATGGGAGAACTATAAATCCCAATAAGGGATTAAACAAGGGATAACATGATGAATACAATACATGTTAGTTAATAGCCATATCAATGGAGAATAATAGAAACCTGAACATAAAGGCATGATATAGCATGACTATCATTACATGGAAATGAGAAAAAACATTTAACATGATATTATCATGATCAAAGGCTTATTGATCATGGAGTATGTGTAAACCCTCATTACTCTTGAATTATCATGGGTAAACCCTTATTTCTCATGATGTTTCATGATACTAATTTTTACCCAATTTAATAGAGCACTATCAGGGTGCACCCTTCATAAACATTTCAATTCATTAATAAGTGTGTCACAATGACCATATAACATGGATTCATGAACTGTAATCATTTATTGAACGATAAAAGAATTTGAAATAAATACATTTAACTATATAATAAATATGTAAATGTGCATAAAGGTCATTACCCTTTATAGTGAAATGGGCATGGTATTCACTACATAATGACATTGTCTTGGAATATCGTGGTGCAATTTCGTTAGCATAACGACGTGACATAATAATTCGTAAAAATGGTTGATGAGAGTGAAATGGATGTATCATCATATGTACATGAAATGGAAATTAAGAGTTCCACATAGATACATGTACAAACATATTTAATGGAATTTATATTAACAATATAAAAGAATTTCGTTAATTTAAATGGGAAGAGAGAAATTCCTTACAGAATTTCGGCATGGTAACTGTTTTCCATCGGAGATATTAATGAGATATAAATATGGAACTCAACATTATAAAATAATTAGAGAATTATGGGGGAGATTAGAAATCTTACCCCATCATTTTTAAATGAAAATAAAAGGGCATAAAAACATAAATAATGTTGGAAAAAAATGAGAAAGGAATAAATCCCATAGTTGGAAATATGATCCCAAAGGACTTGGGACGGGTTTGAGAGTGGCTTATTGGGTGCTTGGGGCACCTTGGGACGATTATAGAGAGAGGTGGGATGTGTTTGGTAGAGCCCCAAAGTCATTGAGTGAAGATGAAGAGGGATCATGGGTGGGTTTATAGAAGAAAAGAGAGGGAATTCTTTAATATTTTGGTTCTGGACACCACACATTAAAATAATCCAAACCACAAACTGACCCATGGTTTTTGCCCATAGTTTTTGTCAAATGGGAGTGGAAAATATTATTTTATAACTCCAATGTCCTAAATTCTTAAAATATTAGGCTTTCGTATGTGTAGGTGAGTCAGACTCTTAAGATAATCATTTTAAAAGTTAAAATGTATTATAAGTCTTGGAGTGTCCACTATAGAACCATAAAATTAATCATACAAATCATAAATCACGTTATTTTTAATTTAAAATGTTATTTTAATATATTTCATTTTATTTCATTTTATTACATCAATATTAGGTCATTATGATGGCATAAAACACATTATATATTTAAAAGGTATTGAATTTTTACCCAAAAAATCGACTGGCTCAGAAAATTATGAGATATTCAGCATTTGATAATGTTAATGTTATAATTCAAAAAATAATATTAATTTTTTCTAAGTAATTTTCCAAATATGTGATTTTTTACATTTAAAATAAAAACCTACATTCATCGCGAATTCATGTGTTTTGATAAATTGGCTTTCAAACCTTAATAAAAATCACATTTATATTCATAAAAAAATACAATAATTTATAATAAAACAACTTTAGTAATAATTTTTTATTAATAAAATTATTTAATTAAATATTCCATTAGATCGTAAAAATAGATTCATTAATTGAATATTAATAAAAATTAATATTTTTTATTTAATAATTTTTTAGAATGTAAAAACTTATAAAATGAATGTATATTCTTTATTATATACAAATATAATACACAAAATCATATTTTTACAGTCCTGTTACATAAACCCTTATTACACTTGCATAAGACCAATGGGTAAGGAGTTAAATGTTTAACGACTCTTGGGGTGGCTCAGATAACATCGCTTCTGTAGTAATCTCTATCAACTTCCACGTCTCCCATAGGCGGTTCTGTTTGAGCATAACATGTTGAATCTCAGCTTGGGCTTGGTCAATAGCAAAGCCCAGTTATTTCACCTTCTTTATGACCTCTGAAAATTGGGCTTAATACAGAGTAATTATACTAGAAAAGGCCATCACTTCCTTTCTATGAGTAAATAGGACTTGTTAAATCCCTATCATATGATCATTGTTCAATGACTATATTAGCAACAATAGAAATTCCTAATGATATATTGAAATTCTAAAACATAAAACCTAGGAAATTCATATAACCTTTTTGCATAATATGACATTTGATTATATCAAGATTAATTTTCATTAATAAAAGCTTCAGACATTAAAATCTTCCCCCATTACGAAATTTCACCCTAGAAATTTTCATTTTACAAACTAAAATGGATGCAGGTAATTGTGCTTCATCATATCCTTTGATTCTCAGTTTTCTTATTCAATCATGTGGTTTTCCCACAATATCATGATGAGTGGAATTTTTCTATTTCCTAGAACTTTTTATATACAATCATAGATCTCCATCATCTTATCTTCATAGGATATGTCATTCTCTAATTGTACCGCCTCTCAATTGAGTTCATGCGATGGGTTATGTATGTACTACCTCAAGAGTGATACATGGAATACATCTTGTACTTGAGATAGATTTGGTGGGAGTTATAGTCAATAAGACACTACTCCAATATGATCAAGGTTCTCAAAAGGGCCGATGTACATTGGACTAATCTTTCCCTTCTTCCCAAATCTGATAACTCTCTTCCATGGACATATACAAAGGAATTACTTGCCTATAACATAAAAATATATATCTCTTAAACGATTATTATCATGGCCCTTTTGTCTACTCTAAGAAGAATTAATGTGATGCTGGATGGTCTTAACCTTATCCACCATTTCATCAACCATTTCTGGATCTAAGAGGTTTTTCTCTAAAACATTATCCCAACATGTTAGTGTTCTGCATCTCTTTCCCTAAAGGGCATCAAAAGTTTACATTTTCATGCTTGAGTGGAAAATATTATTGTTATAGAACTCAAACTGAGGAAAATTTTGATCCCCTCATCCATTGAAGTCTATTGAGCATTATCTCAACATGTACTAAAGTGTTTGGTTAGTATGCTCAGATTGTCCATCATTTTGAAGATGAAAAGTTGTAATGAAGATCTGCTCAATATCCCGAGAATGATGAAGACTCTTCAAAAACATGGAGGTGTATATTGAATCTCAATAAGAAACAATATATAGTGGTACTCCATTTTACGTTACCATAACTCTGATATATATCCATGCCACTTGATTCAATGATAATTCCTCTTGAATTGCAATGATGTGTGCAGTCACTGTAAGAAAATCCATAACAACCCAGATATCATTGTTTCCTTTAGATGTATTTGGATGTCTGGTGACATAGTCCATGGTGATGTTATCCTATTTCCATGATGGTATGGTTAATGGTTGCATCATCCCCTTAGGCATACACCTCTCATCCTTCACTAGCTGAAAAACCCGACACAGTTATATATACTCAACTATCTCTTTCTTCATGTTATAACACCATCAATGCTCTTAGAGATAATGATACTTATTTATGTTTCCAAGGTGAATGGATAAATAATAACTATGTGCATTATCCAAAAGATATTTCTTTAACTCTGGATATGATGGAAAGATAGTCTTGACCCATATCATACAATTCCACTTTCATTAATATTGACTTCATAGGATTTCACTTTTTTCTGATAGTTTCGACTTTATTCTAAATTCCCACATCATTCTTTTGGGAATCCATTAACCTTTCCAAAAGAGACGGTTGAAAAATCAATTGTTAATGGATTGTTAATGTTCCCTTCTTTATGATTTCCATGTCCACATTCATCAAATCCATGAATTTTGGATCCTATTCAATTCTCATCAATGATAGAATCTCTAGGTCATTTCTACTTAGAGAATCTTCCACCCTTTTCTCTTTCCTAGGGTGGTAATGGATTGAGTAGTCATGGTCTTCAATCAGTTCTATCCATCTTCATCAATACTTGTTCAACTCTTTCTATGTGAATATATAGTTGAGTATTTTGTGATCCGTGTATATTTCACACCTCTTTCCAAAGAGTTAATATTGCCAATTTTTTAAAAAAATGATTACTGTATCCAACTATAGATCATGTGTGGGATATTTTTTCTCATAAAAATTCAATTACCTAGAAGCACTAGAAATGATGATAATTTTGCATCAACATACAACCCAATCCCTTCTTTGAGGAATCACTAAATGCCCCAAAAAGTTCTCCACATGTGGATACTGTGAGGACATGTGCAGTGATAATACTCTTTTTCAACTCCTTGATTATTTCTTCGCATTCATCACTCCAAGGACACATTACTCAATTCAATGTTATCTTGGAATGAGGATTTGAAAATTATGGGAAATTTCTCACAAATCGGCGATAATATCCTACAAACCCCATGAAGCTATAGATATCCAGTAGCGATGTTGTCCTCATCTGTCCGTTAATTGCTGCTGTATTAGAGGAATCCATAAATATCCCATTTCTTGTGATGATATGACCAAAGAAAGTGAAATTATTTAACCAGAAGTCACAATTTTTATACTTTTTATAGAGCTTCTCCTTTCGCAAGGTAGATAGTACTGTGCATAGATGCTCGTCAAAATCCTCCTTAGTTTTGAAGTATATTATAATATCGTTAATAAATACTACCAAATTTTTTTCTAAGTAATATCTAATGACTATATTAATCATGTACATGAATATTTCAAGAGAATTAGTGAGTCTGAAATGCATTACTATGAATTCATAGTGCCTATAACATGTATAAAAAGCAGTCATGGGGATATCCTCCTTCTTCACCCCTACTTGGTAATATCCCAAACACAAATCCACTTAGGAGAATTTTTGCGTACCACATAGCTGATTGAAAAAGTCATAAATTTGGGGTAGAGGACACTTGTTCTTTATTGTGATTTTGTTGAGCTCACGATAAACAATTGAAAGGCGCATTGACCCATCCTTTTTCTTGATGAAGAGGACTAGTGCACCTAAAACTGAAGCACTTGGGCATAGAATCCCTTTATCCATATTCTCCTATAGTTATTTATTTACCTCCTCAAACTCCACAATAGCCATTCTATATTTTATTCTTGGATATTGCAAAAAACCTTGATATGACATTTATTGTGAATTCAACATCTCTTCTAGGAGGAAGACCGTGCAATTCATTGAGAAACACTTTAGTGAATTCCCTCACAATAGTCATGTGTTCAAAAATGGTTTCTTACATCGACTCAACCATCAGAGCCATATATACATTATCATAGGTTATTAATATAAACACATTAGATGATGGTACTAATAAAGATTCATTCCCCTCATTTCACTTGTACAGAATCAATGGTCGATTCTCCATACAGATAGTGATTTCCCTCTCACGGAAATTTATGTTAGATCTATATAAGGAAATCCATTTCATTCCAATAATTGAATCAAATTCTAATATAGGGTGTATAACAGGGATCTTAGTTAGGTGAAATTCGCAAATTATGAAAGGGGTGGAGTTATATTCATGGAATTCAATGATTTCCCCTTTTTTCGAACTCATAGATATCATTACATCAATGATTTGTGTTGGTGTTGTGATTTTTCTACTAAAAATTCAGGATATAAATGAATGAGTAGAACCACAATCATAAAGTATGTTCTTTATTCTTGAATGAATAACTAGTATACCTCTAACCACGTCGTTATATGGGTTCACATCAGAGGTAGTGATAGAAGACACTCACCCTTTCTGCCATGGAGTTTGATGGATGCCTCCGAAAACCCTTGACGTAGGTAAGTAGTTTGCAACGTGCCCTATTTCATTGTAGTTGAATCCATGAACAACGTGTTGAGGGTAAAATAGTGTGTTCCTCTCATCTGTCACAGCGGCAGGTTTCTCTTGTCAGAAGTTAATATCCAGGTGCCCTTCTCTTCCAAACCCAAATCATTTCATCTTCCACTTTAGGAAATTTCTGGGTTGCTTCACTCTATACCTTTATAAGCTGGGGTGATGTATTTTCATGACACTGTTGTATTTATCTATTAGAAAGAGATAATTAAATTCCACCATACAAATATTATCCCCATGATGCCCCTGAGATTAACTGATATCCATTTTGACCATGAGTGCACATCAGAAAATTTCCTTATATCTATCGAAGTCAAAGATCGCTATGTCCTTCCATTGGCTAGGTTTTAGCCCACAAAAGAAGCGTTAAACCATACATTTTGGGGTAAAGACAATGCTAGAGGAATATCGTTCTTGCCTTGAAAATTTTTCCTCTTATGCTCCCATGAATTCATTGTATGTTTTCATGAGGGTATGGAACTCCCATTACATTATAAGTAGGAGGGTGCACGTAGATTTTTTATCAAAAAACATTTTCCAAAATCCTTCTATTTCAATGCCTCGATCTCTTCCTCGGGCATCATATTTTTTTATCAATGTCGACCATTGACCAGCTTCACCTTCCATAGGATAAGAATACATAAGATCCTTATCTTGTTCGGAACATTAAATGATGAATTTGATCTTTTCAATAGTGTTGGTCCATTTTTTGGCGATAGAGGGATCAAATGATCCATTAAAAGTAGGAGGCATTTGTATCATGAATCTCTCAATTGCGAAATGTTCTTTCATTGGGGGGGGGGGGTGGACATTCTTATTAACATATGATTTTATTCAGACCATGAGTTAACAGAGAGATTACCGTGACAATTTTTGAGATTCCCGCTCCCATCAGATTGGGAATTTCATTAGAACGGTCATCACATTGATCTTCACAATAGTTGTTAGCCTGAGTCCGCCTATTACTATCCATTGGTTTGAATAAAATTAATGTTAGGGGTAACACATAAAATGGAATCCAATGAAAAAAAGGATAACATATAAATTATATTTATTTCCCAACCCTATCTATGTTGTCCATGATCTACTTCCCAACATAAATTCTTAGGGACAATTTTTTTATTTCCTTAATATTTGTTCATATTGAGATAATGAATTTAAAAAAGAATATCCCCTTGGAGTCTCATAACAATGAGTGCATCAAATACAATTGTATTGAACTAGTTCCGATTTTATTCTAGCTCAAAGTAGTGTTTTTGGGTATTACCCCTAGATACATTTATGCGAGAGCCACCTCTACATGCTGGTATCTAGAAAGAGATGTATTTTCTTGATAAACCACTTTATCAATACTAACTAAAATTTTGGGATGTTTTTAGTATACTTAGTCTTATCCCTATGGCTTTCACTAGGGTTTTCAAATCCCAATTCAATAAAAAACTAAACCTATCCCCTGATAACAACTATAACAACCCTACTATTTATTTGACAGTTAAAGAAAATTTATTACATAGAACCATCATTTGATTCAAAATAGAATATTGATAGGTCTAGTTTATTTGGGGCTTATGAACAATAGTTAACAACATAAAAAATTAAACACAAAACTTTATTGAAAAATTATTTTAGATGATGAAATGCATTCCTTTGTACATTGAATTTCATGGGATAAACCGAGGATTTGAATAAGAAAATAATGAGTTATAAAACATAGTAAGGAACTAAACAAGGAATAAAATGAAAAATACAGTAAATGTGAGGAAATAAAAATATAAATGGGGTATAAAATAAACATGAACTTCAAGGCATGACAAAGCATGATTATCCTAACATAGAGATGTGGAAAACACTTTTAACATGGTTTTAGAATGAGTTAAGGAATTTTCCACATGGGGAATGTGTAACCATCATTTCACTGGAATAATCATGAGTAAACCATCATTTCAATTTATTTATCATGATACTAATATTTTTCCAATGCATTGGAGCACTATTAGGGCACACCCTTATTAAACATTTCATTTCATGCATAAGTGTCCGACATGGATCATATAATATGTATTCATTAAACATAATCAATTATTACACGATAAAGGAATGTGGAATTTCTTTATGAAACACTATATTCAATAAGTAAATGTGCATAATGTTGATTACCCATGATAGAAAAATGGGAATAGTATACACTACACAGTCACATTGACTTGAAAAATCGTGGTGCAATTTCGGTAGTATAACGGTGTGACATAAGAAATCATAAAAATGATTGATGAGAGAGAAAGGAGTGTATCATCATATTTAAATGAAATTTAATGTAATGGGTACAAATAGATACATGTCCCAACATATGTAATGTAATTTATCTTCACAATACAAAATAATTTCTTGAATGCAAATTAGAAGAGAGAAAGTCCTTATGGAATTTCTCCATGGTAATAGGTGTACATGGGAGGCATTAATGAGTGATAAATAGGTTTCTGGACATTCAAAAATAAGGAGGGAAGTATGTAGGAGGTTTTAAATCATACCCCAACATTTTTAATTTAAAATTAAAGGGTATATAAACACATAGAAAGTTTGAAAAAGATGAGAAAGGAAGGAATCCCTTACATGGAAGTGTGATTGAAAAAGACTTGAAGGGGCTTTAGAGAAGATTATTAGGAGTGTGGGGAGACTTGGGATTCTTCTAATGAGTGGATATCATAGGTTGTTTGAGTTACAAATGATTTTAGGGAAGTGGAAGCCTGATATTGAGTGGCTTTATATAGGAAAATAGAGGGAATTCATTATTATTTAGGTTTTTATCCCCACAAATTACACTAATCAAAACAAAAAAATCAGAACATGGTTTTTCCCATAGTGTTTTTACAAATTAGAGTGGAAAAAAGTATTTTATAATGCCAATGGCCAAACTTATTAAAATATTTTTCTTTCTTATGTGGATGTGAGTCACACTCTAAAAAACATCTTTTTAAAAGTTAAAATGTTTTATAAGTTTTGGGGGGTCAAATAAGGAACCATAAAATTAATCAATCAAATCTAAAATCACATTATTTTAATTATAAACATGTATATTCCAAACATACATTTTATAGTATTTTATTACATTACTATAGGTTCATTATGATATTATAAAACTCATTATATATTTATGGGGTATTTAATTTTTACACAAAATTTTGACTACCTCAGAAAATTATGAAAAATTAACCATTTGATAATTTCAAAGTCCTAATTACAAAAATAATATTAAATTTATCTAAATAGTTTTTTAATTATGTGATTTTTATAATGTTATAATAAAAACTAAATTTTATCGAGAATTCATGGGTTTTTATAAAACAACTTTCAAAACATAATTAAAGTCACTAATATATTCAAAAACATTATATGATCATTTATATTTAATAAAAATTACATTATAAATAATATTTAAAAAAAAATATTATATAATTGAAAAATCCATTAAATCCACAAAATATAATTATTAATTGAATATTAACAAAAAGTACTATTTTTTTAAAAAACTTATTACAGAGTAACAATAATAAAATGAATGTTTATTATTTATTATATAAAACAATAATACTCATAATAATATTTCTAGGGTCTTGTTACATAACACCTTATAACACCCGCATAAGTCCTAAGGGTAAGGTGTGGGATAGTGACAAACTCTTGGGGTGGCTCGGATAACATCACTCATGTGGTAATCTATATCAACATCCACTTTTCATGTTGGCGGTTCCATTCAAGCTTGACGTGTAAAATATCGGCTTGGTCTTGGTCATGAGAAACACCCAGTGACACCACATCCTTTCTGATCTCTGAAAAATGGGCTTCGTACGATGCAACTCAACTGGATGAGGCCATCTCTTCTTTTTCCTGAATAAATTGGATTTGTTAAAGGCCTATCATGTTATCATTATCGAACGGATATATTACCATCTGTCACAACTCTTAATAGTATTTTGAAATTCAAAAACATAAATCCAAGAAAGTTCATATAAAAATTTTACATAATAATAAATTTAATTAGATCAAGATTGATTTTCATTAATAAAATTTAGGGTCATTACTATCTTCCCACTTTATGAAATTTCACCCTCAAAATTTCCTTTCCCCACACTAAAATTAATGCAGGCAACTTTGCTTCATCACTTCCTATTATTCCCAAGTTGCTTCCTCAAACGAGTGGTTTCACCACAACACCTTGAAAAGAGGAATTTTTCTATTTTTTAGAACATCTTCTCTATGATCTACAATCAACATAGGATTCTATACATAATAGAGGTCATTCTATAGTGGCACCTCATCTGGATTGAGTAAATGTGATTGTTTAAGAATGTACTTCCTCAAGAGTGATACATGGAATAATTCATGTTCTTGAGATATGTTTGGAGGGAGTGACAGTTGATAGGACACTGCCCCAATACGATCAAAGATCTCAAAAGTTCGAATGTACCATAGACTAAGATTTCCATTCTTCATGAATCCCATTACTCTCTTCCATGGTGATATACAAAGGAATACCTTTTCTCCGACATCAAACTCTAGGTCTCGTCAATGATTATCACCATAGCTCATTTGTCGAATATGAATAGCTTTAATGTGCTACTAGATGGTCTTAACCATCACCACCGTTTCTTAAACCATTTCTGGACCTAAGAGATTTTGCTCCCCTAGTTCATCCCAAAATGCTGGTGTTATGAACCCCTTCCTATAATGGGATTCATAAGGATTCATTTGTCTTCATGAGTGGAAACTATTATTGTAAGATAACTGATCCAGAATAAGTTATAGTTACCATCGTCTTTTTAAGTCCAATGAACATGCTCTCCAAATTATCTCATGTGTTTGGATAGTCTTCTTAGATTGGACCTTAGTTTGAGGATGATAAGTCATACTGAAGTTCAGCTCAGTGTCTATAGCATGTTGAAGACTCTTCCAAAATTTAGAGGTGAATATTAGATCTCAATCAGATACAATAGATACTGGTTATCCATGCAGCTTTACCACATCTATGATATATATGAATCCCAGTTGATCCAATGAGAAATCCTTTTAATTTCAATAAATTTTGCAGTCATTGTTAGAAGATCCACAATAACCTAGATAGAAAATTTTCTGTTGGATGTCTTTGTATGTCTGGTTACATAGTCATTAGTTATGTTCTCTCATTTTCATGCTTGTATAGGTAATGGTTACATTATACCCTTATATTTCTTACACTTATCCTTAATTTGTTGAGGAACAAGGCACAATGATGTATACTCATTGATATCCTTGTTCATGATATCACCCCAATAATTCTTTCTGATAAATTGATAAATCTTTTTGTTTCCTGGGTGAATGAATAAATTCAAACTATGTGAATTATCCAAAATTTTGTTCTTTCACTCTGGATTTTATGGAACACATATTCTTGACACAAATATCTCAATTAATCGTTCATTATCATTTAAATCTAAGGATTTACTTTTTATGATAGTTTATACAATATTCTTAATTCCCACATCATTATTTTGGTCATCCTTTAACCATTTAAAAATATACAAGTGAGAAATCATTTGGGAAAGTATTGATGATGTTCCTTTATTTATTATTCCCATGTCCATATTTATAAAATCTAAGAATATTGGATCATTTTCAATTATCATTACTGAGTCAATAAGTATTCCTTATGAAATTTTCATTCTATTATGTTTTGAAAATTACAAACAATTTATCTCAAGGAAAATTTCTCTCCATATGTTTTTTCCTCAATACAGAAAATTTTCCTTCCACAAGGAAATGTATCTTTACCTTGTATTCATTGTTCATATTTTTTTCTCTCAAAATATAACTATTTTTATTATTATGTACAAAATTTTTATTCACATCTAAAACCTATGAATTCTATAAATATTCAGATGTAGATTATTCTATTTTCAGGATCTCAATTCAGACTCCGAATTCCTTAGAATTCAGACTCCGAAATCTCAAAAATTCAGACTCCAAAATCCATAGAATTTAGACTCCGAATTCTTTAGAATTAAGGATGTGAATTCCTTAGACAGCAGACTCCAAATTCTTTAGAATCAATAATCTGACTTCTATTTAATTATGAATCTGAATTATATAGAATCCAGACTCTGAATTCCTCAGAATTCTGACATCGAACTCCTCATAATTTTGACACCAAAGTCTACAAAATTATGATTTTGAATGCCTTGGAAAACAGAATCTGAATATCAATATAATATAGAATTGAACGTTCTTAGACTGCGAACATTATTTTTCCTTAGGCACAAAAAATGAATATGGTTGAGAAGCCATATAATACTCACCCTTGTTATAGTTATAAAATGATATCATGCATTTTGTTTCTAACCAACTGTAGTTTGAGTGACACATATACATGTCCCTCCAAAATTCAATGAAAAATATGATCGTTGGAGGAGGGAGATGACTGTTGGAAATGAACCTATAAATAGTAAATAATTTGAACGAGCTTAAGACACAAAACATTGATGACTATTTAGGAAATCTAAAGATTACATGTAGATGTGATTTCTACGGAGAGAGACTCTCAAGCATTCTGCGTACTAAATATCTTGTTCTGATTGCTTCGTGCGACTCTGATTGTTGCTGTGTACAATCGAGGGATTCTAGGGATAGGAATGTGGAGGTGCCGACTATCTCAATGTCTGAGGGATTCCATGATAAGGAAGATAGTGGTGTGGACTACCATGATGTTCGAGGGTTAGTAGGGATTGCAAGACAGACTCTAATATTTCTATCAAGGGCTTAACCTAGTTTGGGTAAGATAGAATTTCATGAAATTATAAGTGAAGGGACCTTTATCCAAGGTTGTGGGATACCATACTCTTTGGGTTAATATATTTCTTACTTTTCACATGTATTGTTTCATGTTTGTTTTCTGCTGTATTTTTTTAAATAGGAAAGTATCAGTATCATATATGTTCATTTACTTGTACTCTAATTAGTAATATTATATATGCTTTAAGGTTGAATCTTGGTCCTTATAAACTTTTTCTATGTCTCATTTCTGGAGCCATATTTTCGGAATCTATCAAGTATATAGAACTTATAGTCTTGTGAATTTACCATGTTTAACTTTGTTAAAAAATATGAAGGTTTATACTATCATTAAAAGATCTAAAATAATTTTTTTAAAGTATACAATTCACCCCCCTCTTGTATATTGATCATCAACATCATATTTTGATCCTACAATTTGTATCAGAGGAGGTCTTTGAAATAATTATATTCACATATTAGTTTTCATCCTAAAGTTTTATTTGTTATATTGTTCATTACCTAGGATATTTTTATCACTGTTTACAAACCATTTATTACTAACATGTTTTTGTGGAAAGATATTTTTTTGAGATGGTAGGAATGAATGTTTGTTCAATTGAAAATCATAATCATACTAGACCAACTATTTTTTATTGGAATGATTATGAATATTGGAGAGATTGTATGAAGACTTTTTTATTCATACTGGAGTGGAAAACTTTGTAATGCTTACTGGAGATTACAAGATTCTAGATAATAAATTCAGAACTTTTACTAATAACTAAAAGTTAGAATATCAACTTAACTATAAGGTACACAATACTTTGTGTTGTTCCCTGACCAAGAATATATATAGCCATATCTCTTCTAGTGATGCTGATATTTATATTTTCAAAAAATGGAGGTCACTAATTTTAGAACTTCCAATGTTATAGAAACTATAAGAGCTATTCCCAAAGGGGAATATCTTGGTTTTTTCTTTCTTATGGAGAACTATTGTGTAAGGTACAACAAAGATTTATGACCGTTGTTAATAGTTTACAATAAATTGGTGAAATGGTTTAGATTATGTGGAACTTGTGGAAAAGGTTATAAATATCATGCTTAATGAGTGGGAATCAAATAAGACAATTACTGATGAGAATAGGAAAGTCTCATATATTACTCTAGATGAGATTTTCTAAACCCTTCTTTAACACGATACAGGAATGAAAATAGATGCTGATTTAAATAAAAAAAAGAATGGGAATCGATCTGTTGCTATTACAAATACTTCAAATAATATAAAATCCATGACTCCTGAGAGAGTTACAAGATGTAAATCGAAGAAGGTCACTATTTTATCTGAATCAAGTGAAAGTGAACATCTTGAGAATGTACTAGATGATCTTTCTTGAAGGATGTACAATAGAGTTGGGAACAAAGACTGTTAGAATAGATACAAGAAGAAAAAAATAAAGGACAAGAAAGACTCTAAAGTCACTTGTTATGAATGTAAAAGTGCAGGGAATATAAGGACATCTTTTCCAATTCTTAAGAAAATAGAGAGAAAGTAAAATAATTTTGAGAGATATAGAAATAAGTACTACAAGGATAAATGTAATAATGTTTTGAAAGCCAATGACACCTGGAGTGCCAGTACGTGGTAACTCTTATAAAGCATCCTCAGAGTACGAATCATCTGGTCAGAAGAATCTTGGTTTATAAGTCAAGTTACATATTGAAAATCATTGTTTAATGGCATAGGTACACAATTATGAATCCATAACCAATGTTTCCTTGAATTTTAATTATAGTTATAGTATATATTATTAATCCTTGGATAAAAAGTCTTTTTGTAATGAATATTATACATTACCTACATTTGAAGAAGTTTCTAGGTTTTTTATGATCCTTGAGAATGAAAAATCTAAAGTTAAGAAAAATCTTGATATGGAAAATTCTAGAATTTCTATTTTTATTAATGAAATATCAAATAATACTAATGATCATGATAATAAAATTTACGAGTTGGAAATTATTTCAATACCCATTGAGAAAGTTAATTCTGAGAAGGATAAACTATCTATGGATATAGAAAAAGTAATTTCTATGAAAAAAATTTCTAGACTAACTCTAGTGCTAAAAATAATGGTTTTGAGGACAAAAACATAGTTATTAGACTGAAGTCAGAAATATTTTCCTTGAGTATGTGTTTATCAAAATTTACATTAGGTAAGTGAAACATTGATAAAATGTATTCTCAAATTTTAACTCTAAGGAAAAATTTTGGTTTTGGTTATACGAGTTCAAAACCAATTTTTAGTAACAATTATTTTGTTCCTTAGAGTACTAAATTATGCACTAAGTTCCATTGTGGTGGCCATTGGAAAAAAATTTTCTTTAAACAAAACCCAGTATTTAGGTTTTCATAATGCATATTTATCAAAGAATATGTGGATTCTTAAAATTTTGATTTCTGATGTTTCCGGATCCAATAAAATTTGGGTTTCCAAAGTCTAACACTCTTGTTTTCAATAATGTAAAGATAGTACCAATAGGAATACATGGTAAATGGATTTTGGATGTTCCCGACACATGACTGGTAAAATAACATCTTTTAAAATATTATCAAGATGAGGGGAGGAAAAGTAACTTTCGGATATTACGCTTAGAGAGAAATTATTGGAATAGGCTTCAATGATCTTCTTGAAATAACATTGATTTCAAATTTCTTATTTTTTAAGGGTATTAAGAACAACATTATTAGCATAATTTAGTTATGTGATGAAGGTTACCTTGTGAATATTATGAATGACCAAAGTTTAGTACAGAATTACAAGGAAGAGTTTATTCATCCTTGCCATAGGCTAGAGAAAGTATACACACTGAATATAGAAGTCCTTAGGAGCCAAGATATAACTTTTCTTAGAAAAATGAAGGATCATTCATGGTTATGGAATAGAATTTTAAGACACTTTAAACTTAGGAACCTATGGAAAGTATATAAGAAAGGACTAGTTAAGGATCTACCAGAGCATAGTTTTGATTATTCAAAAGTATTTTATCCTTGTCAATATGAAAAGAAACATAAATTAAGTTTTATATAAAATAGTTAAGTCTCAAAAACTCATTCATTACAGTTGGTGTGTATGGATTTTTTAGGTCCAACACAAACAAGAAGCATTAGAGGCATATACTATGTATTTTTTTTGATGATTACACTAGATTTACATAGGTCTTTTCTCTAGAGAGGAAATATTATTCTTTATATTATTTCAAAAGTTTTAGAGCCCAAGATAAAAACACGAAAAATTATCCATTTATAACTATTCATAGTGATCATAGGGGAGAATTTCAAAATTCTGATTTTGAATCATTTTATAGTGAAAAAGGCATTACTCAAAACTTCACAGCTCCAAGAACACCTCAACAAAATGGTGTTTTTGAAAGAAGAAACATAATTATTCAATATATAAAAAGAACCAAATTGAGTGAATATTCGGTAGCCAAACATTTTTGGCCTAAAGCTATATGTACTTCTTGCTATAATATAAATTGTGTTTTAATTAGATCTATTCTTAATAAAAATCATTATGAGTTATGGAATGGTATAAAACCTAGACTTTCCTACTTCATGGTTTTTGGTTGCAAGGTATTCATTTGGAATACTAAAGATAATCTACACAAATTCGCACCAAAATATGATGAAGGAATTTTCTTAGGCTACTCTTCAAATTTTATTTCCTACAGAGTTTTCAATAAAACCATGTGTACAGTTGACGAAGTTGTAATTTTCAAATTCGATGAAACTGATCCTTTTGTTTTTAATCAACCTCAACCCACATCTTCAAATGTGATTTCAAAAACTAATTATCAACCCTTAATAGAAAATTCTTCTGATAAAGAAAACCGTCAAGAAAATTTTTCTGAAGAATTTACCCTAGAATATTTCATACACTAGGTTGATGAACAAGTTTTTCAAAATGAAAATTAGTTGTTTCTTAAGAATCATCCCAATGATAGTATCATTGGTGATGTAAATCAACCTGTAAAAACTAGAAGTTCCTTATGAAAATAAGCAGAACATCTAGAATTTCTTTCCCAATTAGAACCAAAAAAGAACTATTGAAGCTTTAGGTGGTGATGATTAGATTAAATCTATTCATAATGAGCTTAACTGATTCGAATGGAATAAAGTATGGACCATGGTTGAAAGACCTTAAAAACTTATGCTATTGGAGTAAAATGGGTCTTTATAAATAAGTTTCATGAAAATGGAATCATAGTAAGAAATAATTCTAGGTTGGTTTCTAAAGGCTATACTCAACAATATGGAATAGACTATGAGGAAATCTATCCTCCAGTATCTTTACATGAATCTATTCTTATTCTACATTCCTTTGGATCATTCTTTAATTTAAAACATTTTCAAATGGATGTTAAATGTGATTTCATTAATGGTTATGTTCAAGAGGATGTTTCTGTTGATCAACCTCCTAGTTTTGAAGATACAAAACATCTTGAACATGTTTTTAAACATACCAATTATTTACATGGACTTAAACATGCCCCAAGAGCCCGGTATGATAGTCTTACAAGTATTTCTTGCTTCAAAAACAATATGTTAAACGAAATGATGATCCAACCATTTTTATAAAGAAATATAACAAAAAAAATTAATTGTTAAAATTTATGTTGATAAAATTATATTTGGTTCAACTCAGAAATCATTAATTGATACCTTTGCGGATCTAATGTTTTCTGAGTTTGAAATGATTATGATGGTTTAGTTAACATTTTTCCTTGGTTCTTAAATTTCTCAAAAACCATAATGAATCTATATATCACAAAATAATTACATTTATGATATTCTTAAACAGTATGGATATGACAATACTAAGAGTATATGTACTCCCATTAGTACCACAAACTCACATGATCTTGAAGAAGCTAGGAAAACGGTAGATCGAACATCTTTTAGAGGTGTGACAAGAAGTCTAATTTACATGATAGCTAGTAATCCAAACATAATGTTCTCTGTATGATTATGTTCAACATATCAATCCAATGATAAGGAATCTAATTTTAAAGTAGTGAAAATGATTTTTTTCTACATAAAGGGAAACATGTATCTAAGACTCTTTTAGACTTCTGGAAATGATTTTGTTTTAAAAAGATTTTCTGATGCTCACATTGGTGGATATAGAATAGATATGAATAGTAAATCCAGAACATTTCATTTATTAGGAGATTAATTAGTTTCTTGGTCATGAAAAAATAAACACTCAGTAGAACTTTCCACTCCTGAAGATGAATATGTAGTAGCTGGAAGTTGTTGTGCTCAAGTATAGTGGATTCAACACACACTCAGAGACTATTTTATGAGATTCACCAAAACAAAAATATTTTTTGATATTAATAGTGCCATTTTTTATGTAATAACCTTTCACATCACTCCCTTTCGAAACACATAGATTTTAGGAATCACTTTCATATGGATCACACACAAAAAAGAGATATCATTCATCAAATTATCGGAACCAAGATTAACTTGTTGATATTTTCACAAAATCATTACCATCCAATATATATGAATATATAAAACAGAAGTTAGGAATGATAAATTTAAGATAATATTCAATATTAAATTTTTGTTTAACCATATCTTCTAACAGTAAGAAACTTCTTTTCATAGGGGGAGTACACCTTCTTGTTGGCCAAAATTTTCATACTCAAAATTTTCGTAGTCAAAAATTTCATACTCAAAATTTTTGCAGTATAAATTTTGCTGTCAAAATTTTCGTAGTCTTAATTTTCATTGTTTAAAATTTTTTTAATCAAAATTTTGGAATCTAATGTTATTCAAGAAGAATTTTTCATATTACAAATAATCTTTCTAGTATTCAGAAAGGTATGTTTTTTTTTCAATTTTCATAATCTTATTATAATTGTTTGTATTTTATTTTTGTTTTTAAAATCTTCAGTTTCAATTCTACTTAAATCCAATTGTTTTATCTAAAAACCTCAAAGTATCAGAATCTATCAAAATCATTTTTTGGTTATCATCTCAACCATCAGATCTTCTCAAGAAGCATTCAACCGTTATATCAATCGAGGAATTAGAACTGTCGCTTCAATTGCCTATATAATGGACCCCCAATGGTCATCCCACATAGAATTCCCGGCCTTCACATAATGAAGTTATGCCTCTTTTTTTTAATTATTTTGGGTTTTTTTTTTAATTTTTCATTACTCCCAAATGTCTATAGAAACCTCTTCTCAGAAAGAAATGTCAAAAACTAAAGAAAATATTTGAGTCACAGTTCTACCGAGAATGGTAAGTCGATCTGATGTTTTATGCCATGCATGATTCCATTATTTCTAAGAATATCAAGATGAATAGTTGGGAGAGTGTATGTATATAAAAACCAATAGCAGAAGATCTGTTGTATCTGAAATTGCTGGTTGAATTCTATGAGAAACTTAGTTTCTTTAATGAATGAGGAATAGGAAAACTTTCATTAATGATATATGGAAATATATACTCTCTTTCTTAAAACATGGCAGAAAATATGATAGAAATTCCTTATGAAGTAAAAGAAATTTTTTGTTCCTATTGAAATAGGATCATTTGATAAGAAAAAGGCTCTATCTTGTCTTGGCCTTTCAGAGGTAATGATTATAAAAATTATTCATCTCTATAAAAATCTTCGGATTCTTCAGCTATGTGTTCAATGTTTTCTCATTCCGAGAAATGGAAACAAGGATACCATGAAGAAAAGTGATATTTATATTATGGATTTTCTGGAAAACATTTGAAAGAAAAACCTGTTTAAGCATATCTTGGTCATGATTGAGAATATAATGAATAAAAATATAAAATCTCAGATTATCATGTATCCATCCATTCTTTCAAAGATCACTGTTCTTTGTCTTTAGCCTTTAATGATTCCATGTAGTTCTAAGACAAAAAATTGTAAGTTGATGTTTTCAGTGATGATACTCTAAGGAGGATGATGATTGGATTCAAGAGTCAATCCGTATAATTTCATGATTTTTTGGAAGCAGAAGTGGAAGCACTATCAAAAAATCTAGAAGTGGCTGAAATAATTAAAAATTGTGGAAGAAATAAGAAGGCAAAAGAACCAGAAGAGAAAGGAAAATCCCTAGTGGCTATGGAAACTCAGTCATCACCTCCAAATACAAAGAAAAAAATACATATCTTGATGAGGTAGTGGCTAAGTGGAGAGAAGATTTGAAGAACATGAAAGAAGGGGATCCTATGTTTGGCATGGACCCTGCCGAGGCAAACGAATTGAAGGAAAAGGCTGCAATGAATCTTGAAAAAGAAGAAAAAGAAAAGAAGTGAAGGATGAAACTGTCGGAAGCTGAAGTCATTCAATATTTTATCAATACTACTAAAAAATCCTCTGAACAAATTCTTGTAACATAGTCCTTTTTTATTGAACCAGTTCCTGAGACTCTGGGAAAGAAAACAGTGATTCCAGAATGAAATCAAGAAGAATAAATAGTTCATGAATAAGTAGTGGATGAAGAAGAGGAAGAAAGTACTGGTGATACTGAGGATTTGATAATGAAAGTAGAGGATTTCCATGATAAGTAACGTATTTATGAGAAATTATCATTCCGAACTTCTGAAGCCATGTCTTCAAAACTTGCAACCCTAGGAAAACATGAGAAGGGTGAGGAAGGAGTGAATATGTTGTCTAAAAATGAAAGTATCAATCATGATTTCATTCAACCATGGTATGTGGAGGTAGGAGCCGAGAGTGAATAAGTTGATGAAGATAACAAATTTTAGGTATCTGATAGTGAACATGAATCTCCCAATCAATTAGAAATCATTCCGAAATATGATAAGAGAAAATAGGTGGTAGTTCACACACCTAGAAAATATGTGGTAATAAAGAAAGAAGTCAATGATTCTTTGAAGATGAAGGATATTGAAATAGAAAAAGAATCATCATAATCCAAAGTCCCGGATTCTGAATCATCTTCTCTTACCTATGAAATTGTTGTTCAGTCTTTGAAGAAGCTGGTTGGGAGTATTCCAATATTCCCAAGTATAGACTCAAGATGTTAGATGCTTTGGCATACGTTAAAAAAAAATCAGATTTATTATCCTTGGTGATGGATAAAGGGTTCAGTCTCGAGGCATACTTCAAGAGCATTCTCATTAGCTATGAGGTTCATAAAAGATCTTTCCAGAAGATTAAAAGGTGGTAAAGAAACAATATAGAAGAGATGAGAATCTTTTATGAATATTAAGATATTGTCAAGGAATATTTTGACACCAAAGATGTGAAGATCAGGGATCTCACTAACTTTTTTGAGGAAAACCTATCTCTTGAATAGTCTTCTTGGATGTAAGAAATAATGGATCTGAATGAGAATCTATATTATGTTTCCATAAATTGAAAGAGGGAAAGGGATCTCAGAATTGTGATTGAAGAGAAGATTGCAAAGAAATAAGAAGTTATCAGGGCCCAGGGAGAATGTCTTAAGGAACAAGAAGGGAAAATTAATGACTTAGAGAAGAAAATAGAATATCAGGATCAGTTTCTCAAGCATTCAGAAGAGGATCACAAGGATCTCAAGAAGTTAAAAACCATAGTGATGAATCTCATGCTGAAGGAGAAGGAAGGATAATTTTTTCCAAATCTGATCTTTTTTGGTATTTTCTTATTGTGAAAATTATTTCAATCCTAATGAAATTCTTATTGCAATTCAGATTTTTGGTTTTTTAGTACTAATATTTCAAATACCATATTTTCATTTCCATTCCCTTTATTCCTTTTTTAAAATCTCAAAGGGGGAGAAAGTAATGTCAACAAGAATACTATGTAAAAATGAAATTTTTTCATGTAAGGGGGACATCATCCAAGGGGGAGTATTTATCATGAAGATTTTCATATTCATGAAATTGTAAAATCATTTTCTGAAAATCAAGAATATGATCCTTAGGGATTCTAAAGCCCAAGTGGGATTTAATCGTATTCACTATGATCCAAAAGTAAAAAAGAGATATTTTTTTAGTAAGATCATAGACATTTCAAAGTCTTCATATTCTTTTTAATTATGATTTTTGTGCTTTCTAAAAAGGGGGATATTTTTTAGTGAATAAGGTTTCATTATTACTTTTACATTCCTCTATGTTTTTAAAATCACATACACTCTATCCCAAAAAAATTTATCTCCATAAGTTTTATACTCAAAAAAAAAAAAATTCATTCCCCAAGTAAATTTATCCTTATCATTATTTTCATTGTTTATATTTTATTCTCTCTAAAGTAAACTATTTTTATTAAAAAGTGATAATTTTGGTTTCACATCTAAATCCTTGGAATTCTGTAAATACTCATATATAGAGTACTCTGTTTTCAGGATCCGAATTCAGACTCTTAAATCCTCATAATTCAGACTCTTAGTTCTCTAAAAGTTAGTCTCCGAATTCTCTGATATTCAAACTCTGAATTCTATAAAATTCAGACTCTCAAACTCCCAAAATCAGACTTCTAATTATATTTAATTCAAACTCTACATTCTATGAAATTAAGACTCCAAATTATCTGAGATTCAGTCTCTGAATTCCCTGAAATTCATACTCAAAATTCATCAGAAATAAGACTCTGAATTCAATAAAATTCCAGTTCCAAATTCTTTATAATTATTGTTTTGAATTCCATAGAATTTAGACTCCAAATACCTGTGAATTCCAACTCTGAATTCCTTAGAATTTAGACACCAAATTCCTTATGATTTAGAATCTAAATTCCTCAATGTATAGACTCTGAACTCATCATAATTCAGATTTTGATGTCTACAAAATTATGAATCTGAATTACCTAGAAAACTGAATTCGAATATCCGTATAACATAGAATTATAATGTTCTTAGGCTATGAAAATTGAATTTGTTTTAGTAATAATATTTTACTTACCCTTGTTATTGTTATAAAATGATGTCACGTATTCTGTTTCTAACCAACTGTTGTTTGAGTGACATGTGTACATTTCCCTCCGAAATTCAAGGAAAAAATATGACCATTGGAGGAGGGAGTCGACCATTGGAAATGCACCTATAAAAAATATCTCATTTGAATGATCTCAGGACAGTTAAATTTTATGACTGATCAACAACTATAGAGATTACATGCTCATGTGATTTCTAGAGAGAGAGACTCTCAGGATTTTGGCATACAAAACATCTTGTACAGAGTGCTTAGTGTGACTCCAATTATTACTGTGTATAATTGAGGGATTTCGGGGATAGGAAGACAGAGCTTCCGACAAACATAAGGTTTGAGGACATTCTTGATAAGGAAGTCAAAGGTGCCGACTACCTTGATGTTTGAGGGCTTGTAGGGATATCAATACAAACTCCGATATTACTATTGAGGGCTTACCCTGGTGTGGGTAAGACATAATTTCTTGAAAGTATAAATCATGGGACCTTTATCCAGGGTTGTTGGAAACCCTACTCTTTGGGTAAATAGATTTCTTACTTTTTAATTGTATTGTTTCAATTTTTTTCCTCAGAATTTTTTTAAAAAGTAAGGTATAACTATCTCGTAATTTCTTTCACTTGAACTCTGATTATTATGATTCTATATGCTTTACAGTAGAATCATTTTCATAGTAAACATTATTTAATTTTCATTTATGGAACCATATTTATGAAATCTTGCATGTTTGTAGAACTAAGTTGTCTTTTGAATTTACCTTGTTTAACTTTGTTTAACAATAGGATAGTTTATAACATCTTTAATGTTACAAAGTAATTTTTTATTGTATACAATTCAACCCCTATTGTATATTGAGAAACTATATCATATTTTGATCCTACAATCAACCATATAATAATTTATAGGTCATTTCGATTCAGATAATCCACCACCTTCGCCACTTTCCTAGTGTTGTAATGGATTGATCACTAGTAGTCTTTGATCATCTTTAACCATATTCATAGGAACATGTTCGACTCTTTCTATGTGAATATATAGTTGAGGCTTTTGGGATCCATATATATTTTACACTTCTCCCCAAAAAGCAAATGTTGCAAAATTTTCAAAGTGAAGATTACTCCTGCCAACCCCAGATATTGTGTTGGATAGATTTTCTCATGAAATTTCAATTTTATTGAATCATAGGCAATGACTTTGTCATTTTGAATATACACATAGCATAGGATCCTCTTCAAAGAATCAAAAAATTTGACAAAATGTTCTCCAATTTTGGGTTGTGTGAGAACAACCATTTTGATAATCCTCATTTTCAACACCCGAAATATTTTTTTTCATTCACCATTCTTAGAAAACTTGACTCCCTTACAATTTATCTTGGTAATAGTGTTTGAAAATCGTGATAAATTTATCACATATTAGCGATGATATCCGGCTAACCCTAGGTTGTTATAGATATCATTTACCCAATGTGTTCTCGACTATCCCTCAATTTCAGCTGTCATGGTGAGATACAAAGATATCACAGTACCTGTGATGATATGATCCAATAATAAGACCTAATTCCACAAAAACTAACACATTCTGTAATTTTCATAGATCTTCTTCATTCACATTTGTCTCTAGTATGTGCTTAGATGTTATTCATGCTCCTCTTTAGTTTTGGAGTATATTAGAATATTTTCAATAAAGACTACAAAAAATATAATGAGGAAATCTTTAAGGACTCTATTCAACATGTCCATGAAGATTTCTAGAGAATTAGTGAGTCCAAAATGCATTAATATGAATTTATAGTGCCCTTACCATGTACAAAAGTAGTCTTGTGGATATCCACCTTCATCATAATTACATCGTAATATCCCAACCACAAATCCACCTTGGAGACGTATTGTTCTCCATGTATCTAATCAAACAATTCATCAATTCAGGGAAGATGGTAATTTTTCATTATCATTATTTTTTTGAGCTCACAATAATCAATGCAAAGTCGCATTAACACATCCTTCATCTTGGCGAAGAGGGCTGGTTCACCCCATAGTGAAGAACATGGTCATATAAACCATCTATGTAGATTCTACTGTAGTGGTTTCATTAGCTCCCCAATATCCTCAACAGTTATTCTATATCGAGTCTTGGATATTGGATATCCCCCAGGTATAAGATAGATTGAGAATTCAACATCTATTCTATAAGGAAGACCATGAAATTTCTCAGGACACACTTCAGTGAATTCTCTCATAATAGGCATGTGTTCGAGGATGATTTCTTCCATAGAATCAATGATATTATCTAGATACGCCTGATCATAGGGTAGTAATTTCCACTCTTGAGATGATGGTGATGAAGAAGAGTAATCCTCCTCATTGCACTTGTACAGAATCTTGGGTCGATTCTCCATATGGATAGTGATTTCCCTCTCATGGAAATTTATTTTGCCTCTTTATAAGGAAAGAAAATACATGAAAAGAATTGCATCGAATCCCACCATAGAGATTATTTTAAGGTTCTTTGGAATGTTTAATCCAAAAATTATGATAGGGGAGGAGTTATATTCATGCGATACTATGGTTTTACCATTTTCATACTCACCGAAATCTTTGAATCCATGATTTGTGGTGGTGTTGTGATTGTACTACTAAACATTAAGGATATAAAAGAATGCATGGAAGCAGAGTAAAAAAAGTACAATTTCTATAATTGAATGACTAAATATTGTACCTGTCAACACTTCATTTTAAGAGTTCACTTTGGTGGTAGTGATGGAACAATATCGCCCTTGCTGCCTTTGAGGTTATTGGTTGACTCCAAAAACCATTGGATTAGAGCACTAGTTTGCAAACATCCGGTGTTAATTGTAGTTGAAGCAATGAAGAAAGCGTTTGGAGTCAAATGAAGCATTCTTCTACTCTGACACATAAGTAGGTTTCTCTTGTCGGCAGTTAATGGTCTGGTTCCCTTCTCTTCCACACTAAAAGAATTTCCTCATCCCCTTTATGAAATATCCTAGTATCTTCAATCTACGCCTTTGGAAATTGGGGTGATGGATTTTTATAGCACAATTGGATTTATCTATTGGACCTCCAAAATTAAATTTTATGAAACACTTCTTGTCCCCATGATACATCTGAGATTCCCCAATCACCATTTTGACATTGAGGGCACATCAGACAATTTCATCATAGCTCTCGAAGCTACAAATCTTTAGGACATTAATTAGGCTTGTTTTTATCCCACCAATGAAGCGATAAACCGTGAATTAGGGGGTAAAGAAAAATTTGGAGGCATATCATGCAAGCCTAGTGACTTTTTCCCCATATGCTCTGACAGATTCAATATTTTTTTGCTTAAGGTAAAAGAAGTCCATTTCTATCTTAAGTCAAAGGGTGTGTGGATAAGGTTTATCGAATTATTTTTTCTAGAAATATATCTATTCCAACACCTCGATCATTCCCTCAAGAATTGTATTTTTCGTAAATTTCCACTATTTATCCACTTCACTTTCTATTCGATAAGCATCCAGAAGAACATTCCCAGGTTCAGAACATTGAAGGACGTAGAAGATCATTTCAAAGGAGTTGAAACATTTTTTTTCTGATTGAGGGATCTGATAAACAATTAAAATTATGAGGTCTTTGTTTCATGAAGCTCCCTATTGTGTCCATTCCATTATTTGGGGGGGGGGGTTAAAACGTCATCTTAACCCATCTTTATATTCCAAACTTGAGTTATCAGAGAGTGTATGATGACAATGTTTTTGATTCCCACTCACATCAGACTGGGCATCTCATTAGAATAGTCATCACCTTTATCATCACATAAATTATTAGCCCAATTCCTATTATTACCATCTTTTGGTTGGAATAAATGGAACTGTAGGGGTAACACATAAATGGAAATCCAATGAAAAAGTGATAACTTTTAAATTACATTTATGTCCTTAACTTATCTATGTTATCATTTATCTAATCACTACATATATTCTTCGGGGAATTTTTTAATTCCCTCATTAATGGTTCATACTATGCTTCTATGTGTATAAGAGCATATCCCTTGGGAGTGTCTTAAACAAGAGTGAAGCAAGACCCTTTGTTGTTGACCAGTTCCTGTTCGAGCCTTTATCAAAGATGTGTTTTCAGGTTTTTCCCTTAGGTACATATGTTCTTGTACTGGCTCTACCTACTTGTATCAAGAAAAAAAATTATTTTCATGATAAAACCCCAACTCAATACTCACAAAAATTTGGGGTGTTTTTGTTATACTTAGTCTAATACATATGTCTTTCACTATGGTCTTCAAATCCCAATCCCAAAAATAACTAAACATATCCTCTGCTACACACTATAATAACCCTGCTCTTTATTTCACACTTAAACATAATTTATTACAGAAAACCTTCAATTGATACAACATAGAATATTGAAGGGTCTAGTTTCTTTTGGGCTTAGTAACATTACATAACAATTTAAAATATGAAACACACATGTTTATTGAAAACTTCTTTTATATCACCACACACATTATATCATACATAGCATTGCTTGGTGTAACCTGAGAAAATGCATAGGAAAAGATGAGCTATAAATCCCAGTAAAGGAGTAAAAAAGGCATTAAATTAATAATATAGTACATGTTATAAAATATGCATATAAATTGATCATAAGAAAAAATTGAACAAAAAGGCATGATATAACATGATTATCATAACATGGAAATGTGGGAACAACATTTAACATTATATTAGCCTGAGACAGGGATCATTGCACATGGAGAATGATTAAAACATCATTTCACATTAATTAAAATCATTAAACCCTCATTAAAATGATGTACCATGATACTAATAAATACCCATTTCATTGGAGCGCTATTAGAACACACCCCTCTTAAACATTTAATTTCACACCTATGTGTGCCGCATGGATCATATAACATGGATTTATTAAACATCATAAATTACTCCATGATAAAGTAATGTGGGATAAATACATGAAGCTATATAATTAATAATTAAATGTGCATATTGGTGATTATCCTTGATAAGTAAATGGGCATAGTATTCGCTACTTAATCACATTGTCTTAGAAAATCACAGTGTAATTTTGGCCAGATAACAACATCAAATAATAATTATTAAAAATGGTTCATGTGATAGAAAGGGATTTCTAATCATATGTAAATTAAATGGAATCTAATGGGGGAATATAGAAAAATGTACCAATATATGTAACAGAATTTAAAATCACAATACAAAATAATTGCTTAAATGTAAATGAGAAGAGAGAAATTCCTTATGGAATTTCTTCAGTTTAAAATGTGTACATGAGTGGAATTAATGAGAGAGAAAGAGGTATATTATCATTAAAAAATAAGTATAAAATGGTAGAGTACATTCAATATTATACCCCATTATTTTTAATTGAAAATAAATGTGTATAACCACTGAAATATTTTTGGATAAAAATGAAAAAGGAAGAAATCCCTAACATGAAAGTGTGATCTCAAAGGCTTGAGAGGGTCTTGAAAGAGGCATATTGGGATCTTGGGGTGACTTGGGAGGTTTATATAGAAAGGATTGAAGAGGTTGGTAGATCTCAAAATTATTTTAGTGAAGAGGAAGTGGGATCTTGGGTTGGTTTATATAGAAAAAGAGAGGAAATTATTTATTATTTAGGTTTTGGACAATGCACATTAAACTAATCAAAAACACAAACCAAACCAAAAGTTTTTGACCCTGGTTTTTTTCAAAGGGGAGCGAAAAAATTTATTTTATTAGACCAATGGCCAAACTTCTTAAAATATTATGCTTCATTGTGTGGTGTTGAGTCACACTCTCAAGGAATTCATTTTAAAAGATTAAATGTTTTATATGTCTTGGAGGGTTCACTAAAGAACCATAAAATATATCAAAAAAATATAAAATCACACTATCTTTTATCTTAACATATATTAAAAAAAAATCATAATATTTTATTACAACACTATTGGGTAATTATGATGTCGTAAAACACATTATATTTTTAAATAGTATTGAATTTTTACCCAAAATATTGTTTGCCTTCGAAAATTATGAAAAATTCACCGTTGGATAATTTGGACATCCTAATTCCAAAAATAATATATATTTTTTCTAAATAATTTTCTAAATATTTGATTTTTTATTTTTAAATTGAAAACTATCATTTATCGACAATTCATGGTTTTTGATAAAAAAACTATCAAACCATAATAAAAATAATAATTATATTTATAAAACATTTACGATCATTTATATTTAATAAAAAATAATTTATTACTTATATTTTATTAAAAATATTATTTAGTTGAAAATTCCATTTATTCATCAATATAGGTCCCTTAATTGAATAATCACTAAAAATACTATTTGTGCGTTAAAAACTACAAACAAAGTGACAATAATAAAATGAATGTATATTCTATATTCAATAAAAAAATAATACACATAATCATATTTCTGTGGAATTGTTACATATCCCATTATATCACCTGCATAAGACCTAAGGGTAAGGTGTGTGATAGTGATAGACTCTTGGGGGGGCTCGAATAACATCGCTCGGGTGGTAATCTCTATCAACATTTACTTCCCCCATAGGTGGTTTTGTTCTATCTTAACATATTAAATATATGATTGGGATTGGTCAAGAGAAATGTCTAGTGACACCCCCTCCTTTCTAAGATCTGACATATGGGCTTCTTACAATGCAATTCAATTGGATGAGGCCATTGCTAGTTTTGTATTAGTAAATTTCATTTTTTAATTCCTTATCATGTGATCTTTGTTAAATGACAATATTATCCATGGTCACAATTATTAAAGGTATTTTGAAATCAAAAAACATAAAACCAATGAATTTCATATAACCATTTTACATAATAAAACATTTAATTAGATCAAGAATAATTTCCATTAATAATATTTTGGGTCGTTACAATCTTCCCCCCTTAAGAAATTTCACCCTGAAAATTTCATTTTCCCACACTAAAAAAGATATGGTTAACTCTAATTAATCACATCCTCTGATTCCCACGTTGGATCTTAAATCTTTTTGATTAGCCACAACTCCTTGAGGAGGGGAATTAACTTATTTTGTAGAACTATTTCCCTATGATATGAGATATTCAACATCTTCTCTTCATAGGATAGGTCATTCTCAAATGGTAACACCTCAGTATTGAGAATATACAATGGAAAATATATGTACATCTCAAGAGTTATACATGGAATACATCATCTACTTGAGATAGGTTCAGTGGGAGTGCTAATTGATAGGACACTACTCCAAGGTGATCAAGGATCTCAAAAGAGTCGATGTGCCTTTGAAGAAGATTTAACTTTTTCCTGAATAACATAACTATCTTCCTTGGTGATATGTAGAGGAACACCATTTCACTGACATCAAACTCATTGTATGGTAAACTATTATCACCATAGATTTTTTTCAACTCTGAGCATCTTTAATGTGCTGCTGGGTGGTCTTATCCTTATCTGCTATTTATTCCACCATTTATTGACCTACGAGTTTTCGCTCCCCAACATCATCCCACCATGCTGGTGTTCTGCACCTCTTCACATAAATGGGTTCATAAAGAGCCATTTGGATTCTTGAGTTGAAATTGTTATTATAATATAATCAATAAGAAGAATAAGTTGATCCCATAATATTTTGAAGTCCATTGATCATGATCTCAACATGACCTAATGTGTTTGGATAGTTCACTCAGATTGGACATCATTCTAAGGATGATAATACGTACTGATGTCCAGCTCAGTATCAGGGAAATGTTGAACTATCTACCAAACCATAGAGGAGAATATTGGATCTTGATTGGATAAAATAGATAGATGTGCTCATTTTAGATTTACCACATCTATGATATATATCTATTCTAGTTGATCCAATGAGGAATCCTACCGAATTTTAATGAAATGTGTAGTGATTGTAAGATGATCCTCAACAACCCATATAGCATTGCTTCCTCTAGATGTCTTCAGACGTTCGGTGATAATGTCAATGGTGATGATATCCCTTTTCAATACTGGTATGGGTAGTGGTTTTATCATCCCCATAGACTTATGCCTCTCAGCATTCACTTTCTAACAAACACGGCACTTTTATGTATACTCAATGATTTACTTCTTCATGTAATCCCAACAATAATGCTCTTGGAGATCTAGATACATATTTGTGTTTCTTGGGTGAATGGAGAAATTTTAACTATGTGAATCATCCAGAAGTCATTTATTTAACTCTAGAATTTATAGAACACATAATATTGACCCAAATATCCCAATTACTTATTCATCAACATTGACATTTGAGGATTTCCCTTTCTGAATAGTTTCTAGATTCTTCTTAATTCCCACATTATTATTTTGAGCATCCTTAAACTTTTCTAAAAGAAACATTCGATCTTTAATTTTTGAAATGATTTATGATATTTCATTCTTTAATATTCCCATGTCAATCTTCAAAAAATTTAAAAAGACTGGATCCATTTCAGTTCTAATCAATGATAAAATTGTTGGGACATTTTCACATAGATAATCCACCACCTTGTTCACCTTCCAGGGTGGTAATAGATTGAATAGCCTTATTCCTTGATCAATTCTAACCATCTTCATTGGGGCATGTAAAACTCTTTCTATGTGAATATATATTTGATGTTTTTGTGATCCGTATATATTTCACACTTCTCCTTAAAGAGTTGATATCTAAAAATCATAAAAGTGAATATTACAACATTCAACTCCACATCATGTGTTGGGTAGTTTTTCCCATGAACTATAAATTTCCTGGAATCATAGGAAATGACATACTCATTTGGATTAAACACACAACCCATTCTATTCATTGAAGCATCGCAAAATGAGAGAAAATGTTCTCCACCTATCGGTAGTGTGAGCACATACGCAGTGACAAGCCTCCTTTTTCAAATCTTTGAATCTTTATTCACATTCATCAATCCAAGGTAACTTGACTCCCTTCCATGTAATCTCAGTTAGAGGGTATGACAAAAGTGAAAAATTTCTATCAAATTGGGGATAATATCTAGTTAACCCCAGGATGCTATAGATATCTGTTACAAATGTTGGCCTCATCCATCCCTCAATTATAAATGTCTTGGAGGGATCCAGAGATATCACATTACTTGTGAAGATATTAACCAAGAATGAGACCTCCTTTATGTAGAACTCACAGTTTTTGTACTTTTAATAGAGCTTATACTTTCATATTTTCTCTAGTATAGTTCTTAGATAATCCTCATGCTCCTCCTTAGTTTTGGAGTATATTAGAATATCGTCAAAAAATACTACCAAAAATGTGTTGAGGTAATATCTAAAGACACTATTAATCATGTCCATGAATATTTCTGGAGCATTAGTGAGTCTGAAAGTCATTATATGAATTCACAGTGGCCACACCTTATAAGAAAAGTAGTCTTGGGGGTATCCTCCTTCGTCACCCATACTTGGTAATATTCTGACCGCAAATACACAATGGATAAGTATTGTGCTCCACATAGAAGATTAAACAAGCCACCAATTTATGGTAGAGGATACTTGTTCATTATCATGTTTTTTTGAGCTCACGATAATCAATGTAAAAGCGCATTGACCCATCCTTCTTTTTAACGAAGAGGACTGGTGCACCCCTTGGTGAAGAACATGGGTGTATAAACCATTTATCAAAATTCTCTTATAGTTGTTTCTTCATCTCCTGAAGCTACAAAACATCAATTTTATATGGATTCTCAGATATTGACAAAGAAATATGTATAATATCGATTGAGAATTGAATATTTCTTATAGTATTAAGACTAGAAAATTACTTAGGAAACACTTCAGTGAATTCCCTCATAATAGGCATGTGTTCAAGGATGGTTTCTTCCTTTGACTCAATCATCATAGCCAGATACACATTCTCATAGGCCAGTAATATCCACACTTCAGATGTTGGGGCTAATGAATATTAATCCTCTTATGTGAACTTATATTGTATCGGGGGTCGATTTTCCATAAAAATAGTGATTTCCCTCCCACAACAATTTTTGTTGGCTATATATAATGAAATCTAATCCAAGCCAAGAATTAAATAAAATTCCACCAGAGGGAGTATGACAAGGTTAATTGGAATGTTCAATCCCTAAATTATATTATCATAGGAGTTATATTTATGCAATGCAATGATTATCCCATTTTCGTACTCACCTACACCTTTACATCCATGATTTGTGTTGGTGTCAGTATTGTTATACTAAATATTAGGTATATTAAAGAATTCATAGAACCAGAATAAAAAATTACATTCTCAATTATTTAATTAATAAATAGCATACATGTGACCACTTCGTTGTCGGGGTTCATTTCAGCGGTAGTGGTGGAAACATCTATCCCTAGCTACCTTGGAGGTTTTCAGTTGCCTCCGAAAACCATTGTCTTTGGGACCTGGTTTGCAAATTTCCGTCCATCTTTGCAGTTAAAACAATGAAAAACACGTTGAGGATTTAATGGATAATTCCTTACCACTATCATAGCCACAATATTCTCTTTTCTAATGTTAATAACAAGGTTCCCTTCTCTTACACAACTAATGTATTTCCACTTCCACTTCAGAAAAATTCTGGTGTGATTATTTTCACCTCTTTTGAAAGTGTGGTGCTATATTTTCGTAGAATAGTTGGATTTTTTCATCAGAGAACTTGAATTAAATTCCACCTAATGATTCTTATCCCTATGATACCCCATAGGTTTGAAGATATCCATTTCAACTTTGAGGGCACCTCAGAAAATTTCCACATAGCTCTCAAAGTCATGGATTACAAGGGCTTTCCGTATGATAGGTTTTATCCTATAAATGAAGCGGCCAACATTGCATTCGGGGGTAACATCAAATTTGGAGTCATATCTTCCAATACTTGTGACATTTTACTCATATGCTTTGACAGATTCATCATATTTTTTCATGAGGGAATAGAATCCATATTTCTTATTATATCCAAGGGTGCACAAGAAATATTTATCGAAAAATATATTAGGAAAATACATCCATTCAAATGCCTCGATCTCTTACTCATGATTAATATTTTTGATCAATGTCCTCCACTAATCAGCTTAAACCTCTATATGATAAGCATCCCAAAGAACCTTCTCATATTTTGAATAGTGAAGGATAGAGAATATCTTTTCCATGGAGTTGATCCATTGTTCAGTGATTGGGGGATCGGGTGATACATTAAATGTAGGAGTCATTTTCCACATGAGGCTCTCGATTGTGACTTGTTATTTCTCGGGGGGGGGGGGGGGGTTTAAAATTCTTCTTGACCCATGTTTGTATTCAAAAATTGAGTTAACTGAGAGTGTATTGTAAACAAGTTTGTGACTCCCACACCCATCAGATTGGGCATCTCATTAGAATAGTCATCACATTGATCTTTGCATCAGTTGTTAGCTCGACTCCTCATATTACTAGAAATTGGTTAAAATAAATGGAATGTTTGGGGTAACACATAAAAGGGAATCTAATGAAAAAATGGATAACTTATAAATTACATTTATTTCCTCAACATATGTGTGTAATTAATGATCTACTTCGAAACATATATTCTTAAGGGGAATTTTTTAAATTCACTTAATAATGGTTCATAATAATCATAATAGAGCATATCCCCCTAGAGTTTCATTACCAAGAGTTAATCAAGACCCGTTGTTGTGCACCAGTTCCCGTTCGAGTTTAGTTCAAAACAGTGTTTTCGGTGTTTTCCCCTAGATACATCTATTCTAGATCCACCCCTAAATTCTCATATCCAAATAGAGATTTCATTTCTTGATAAAACACTTACTCAATACTCACCAAAATTTAGGGATGTTTTTATTATAAATATTCTTATCCCAATGTCTATCACTAGGGGTTTCTAATCCTAGTCCATAAAATAACAAAACCTATCCTCGGATACCATCTATTGAAACCCTTCTCTTTATTTCACACATAAACATAAATTATTTCATTAAAAAATCACATGATTCAACCTATAATATAGAGAGTTATAGTGTATTTGTGTTTTAGGAAAATTACATAACAACTTAAAACATGAAGCACACGACTTTGTTGAAAACTTCTTTTACATGACCTCACACATTCTTTTGTACTTATCATTTCATGAGATAACCTTAGGATATGCATAAGAAATTTGTGAGCTATAATGATCAGTAAGGGGGAAAACAGGGAATAACATAAAGAATACAACACATATTAGGCAATAGTAATATCAATGATGGAGAATAGAAACATGAACCTAAAGGCATGATAAAACATGATAATCATAACATGGAAATATGGTAAAACATTTAACATGATATTAGCATGAGGCCAGACTCATTGAACATGGAGAAATATTAAACCATTATTTCACTTTAATTATCTTGACTAAAACATCATTTCACTTAATGTAT
Organism: Viscum album; assembly: GCA_963277665.1. Classification (NCBI taxonomy): domain Eukaryota; kingdom Viridiplantae; phylum Streptophyta; class Magnoliopsida; order Santalales; family Viscaceae; genus Viscum; species Viscum album. The sequence continues at coordinate 1,100,869,122 of OY728135.1, read as the reverse complement.
CATGATACTAATCATTACCCAATGCATTGGAGCGCTATCAAGGTGCACCCTTCTTAAACATTTCATTTAATGCATAAGTGTTCCACACTGAGCAGATAACATGGATTCAATAAACAACATAATTTATTCCACGATAATGAAATGTTTAATTCATAAATGAATCTATATAATCAATAATTAAATGTGCATAAAGTTGATTAATCTTGATCGATAAATCGAAACGGTATTCACTATACAATGACTTTTCCTTGGAAAATAACAGTGCAACATCGGCAGCATAACGACGTGACCTAAGAATTCATAATAATGTTCGAACAGAGATAAGGGGTTGTATCATCATATTTAAATGAAATGGACTGTAATGGAGCCATATAGATACATTTTCCAACATATTTAATGGAATTTAAATTTACAATAAAAAAGAATTTCTTGAATGTCAATGATATGTGAGAAAATTATTACGGAATTTTGGAATGGTGAAGGGTAGAAGAGGGTGGAATTAATGAGAGATAAATATATATATATATCATCATTAAAAAATTAATAGGAAATTATAGGGGAGGTGCTAAATTATATCCCAATAATTATAATTGAAAATAAAAGATCATAACAACATATATAATGTTGGACCGAATACGAAAGGAATAAATACCTTACATTGAAGAGTGATCCCAAAGGCTTGGGAGGGGCTTGAGAGAGTCTTATTGAGAGTTTGTGGCACCTTGGGAGGATTATATATAGAGGGGGATTAATTTGGTAGATCTCCAATGGCTTTAAGTGAAGATGAAGTGGGAGATTTGTGGGTTTGTATTTGGAAAGAGAGGGAATTATTTATTATTTTGGTATTGGACACCACACATTAGACTAATCAAAACGACAAAACAGACCATGGTTTTTCCCATGGTATTTTTCAAAGGGGATTGGTAAAAATTATTTTATATTTCCAATAGCCGTAATTCTTAAAATTTTAGGCTTTTTAGGTGGAGGTGAGTCACACTCTTAAAGAAATCATTTTAAAAGTTAAAATGTTTTATAAGTCTGGGAATGTCTACTAAAGATCCATAAAATTATTCAAAAAAATATAAAATAACATTATTTTTAGAGTATACATATGTTTTACGAACATTATTTTTATATTATTTTATTACATCATTATTAGCTCATTATGATATCATAAAACACATTATATATTTTAACGGTGTTTCATATTTACCCAAAAATATACGGCCTCAAAAAATTATGGTAAATTAACTGTTGAATTATTTTGATGTCCAAATTCCAAAAATAATATTCATATTTTCTAAAAAAATATGAAAATATGTTATTTTTTTAATTTAAAAAAAACATATATTCATTTCGAATTCATGGGTTTTGATAAACTGGCTTTCGATCTTTAATAAAAATCCCAATTGAATTCGTAAAAGTTATACAATAATTTATATTTAATAAAAATTAACTTTGTAATAACATGTTATTAAAAATACTATTTAATTATAAAATCCATCAGTTCGTAAAAATAGATTACATAATTGAATATTAACTAAAAGTACTATTTTTTATTTAAAAATATTTTTACAAAGTAAAAATAATAAAATGAATGTATATTATTTATTCTAAAAAATAATAATACACATAATCATATTATTAAGTTCCTGTTACATAACCCTTAATAACACTGGCATATGACCAATGGTTATGTTGTGAAATGTTGAAAGGCTCTTGGGGTGGCTCAGATAACATCGCTCGGGTGGTAATCTATATCAACTTCCACTTCTCCCATAGGTGGTTCTGTTTGAGCTTTACGTGTTAAATATCAGCATGGTCTTGGTCAAGAGAAAATCCCAGTGACACGAACTTCTTTCTGACCTCTGAAAAATGTGCATTATATGTAGCAATTCTACTGGATAAGGCCATCACTTCCATTTTCTTGGTAAATTTGATTTGTTGAAGCCCTATCATGTGATCACTGTTCAATGACAATATTAGCAACTGTCAAAATTCAAAATGATATATTGAAATCCAAAAACATAAAAACCAACAAAGTACATAAAACCATTTTACATAATAAGAAATTTAAATATATTAAGAGTAAATTTCATTAATAAAAGTTTTGGACGTTAAAATCTTTCCACTTAATAAATTTCATCGTCAAAATTTTTGTCACACTAAAACGGATGCGGGTAACTGTGCTTCATCATGTCCTCTGATTGCCTTATTGCTTCTTCAAACATGTGGTTTCCCCACAATACCCTGATGAGGGGAATTTTCCTATTTCATAGACCTTTTTACTTGCAATCTATGATCTTTATCAGCTTTTCTTCATAGGATAGGTCATTCTCTAATGGTACCCCCTATCAATTGAGTACATGTGATGGATTATGTATGTACTTCCTCAAGAGTTACACATTGAAAACATCATGTACTTGAGATAGGTTTGGTGGGAGGTCTAATTGATAGGACACTACTCTAATATGATCAAGGTTCTCAGCTGATGTACCACGGAGTAAGCTTTCCCTTCTTCCTTAATCTCTTAACTCTCTTTCATGGTGATATACAGAGGAATACCATGTCTCCGAAATCAAACTCTAGGTCTCCTGAATGATTATCAGCATATCTATTTTATTGAATCTGAGAAGCTTTAATGTGATGCTGGATTTTCTTAACCTTATCCACCATTTCATCAACCATTTTTGGACTTAAGAGGGTTTTCTCCAAAACATCATTACAACATGTCAGTGCTCTGAAAATCTTCCCATAAAAGGCTTCATAAGGATAAATTTTCATGCTTTAGTGGAAGATATTATTAATAAATAACATATATTGAAGAATATTTTGATCCCATCATCCATTAATGTCCATTATGATTTCTCTCAACAGGTCCCCAAGTGTTTGGATAGTCTTATTAGATTTTCCATAAGTTTGAAGATTATAAGTTGTACTGAATTTCATCTCAGTATCTAGAGAATGTTGAAAAATCTTCCAAAACATAGAGGTGAATCTTGGATCTCAATATGACACAATATATAGTGGAACTCCATGATTCATTACCAAAACTCTAATATATATCCATTCCAATTAATCCAATGATAATTATTCTAGAATTGAAATGAAGTGTGTAGTCAGGGTATGACGATCCATAACAACCCAGATATTGTTGTTTCATTTGGATGTATTTGGATGTCTCGTGACAAAGTCCATGATGATGTTTTCTTATTTCCATGCTGGTATTGGTAATTGATGCAACATCCCTTTAGACTTATTCCTCTCATAGTTTATTTACTAACAAACCCAACACTTTGAGGTATACTCAACTATGTCCTTCTTCATGTCAACAGACCAACAATGCCCTTGGAGATATTGATACTTATTTTCGTTTCCTAGGTGAATGGAGAAATTAGAACTATGTAAATCATCCAAAAGATATTTCTTTAACTCTAGATACAATGGAACACATATTCAAGACCCATATCTTATAATTCCTCTTTCATTAACATTGAATTCAGAGGATTTCACTTTTCAAATAGTTTCCACTTTATTCTGAAGTCCCACATCATCCTTTTGAGCATCCTTAAACCTTTCCAAAAATGATGGTTGAGAAATAATTTGTGAAAGGAGTTTTGATGTTCCTTTATTTATGATTACCATGTCCATCATCATCAAATATAAGAATATTGGATCCTTTTCAATTCTCATCAATGATATAATTGTTAGTTCTTTTATACTTAGAGCATCTGCCACCTTGTTCGCTTTCTGAGGGTGGTAATGGATTGAGTGGTCATAGTCTTTGATAAACACTAACCAAATTCATTGGAACATGTAAAACTCTATCTGTGTGAATATATATTTGAGACTTTTTTTATCCATATGTATTTCACACTTCTCCCAAAGAGGTAATGTTGCCAAATTTTCAAATAAATGATTAATGCATCCAAATCCAGATCATGCATGGGATATTTTTTCACATAAACATTCAATTTCTTATAAGAACTATAAATTACTTTCATTTTCGATTAACACACAACTGAATCCATTTTTGGAAGCATCACATAATGCCATAAAACGTTCTGCCCCTGTGGGTAGTGTGAGGACAAGCATATTGATCATACTCCTTTTCAACTCCATGACTATTTCTTCACATTCATTACTCAAAGAACATATTAATACCTTATATATTATCTTGGTATGAGGGTTTAAAAATTATGGGAAACTTCCCAAAAATCGGCGATAATATCCAGCTAACCCCAGAAAGCTACGGATATCCAATTGCGATGTTGGCATCATCCTTCTGTCAATTGTTGTTGTCACGGATGGATCCACAGATATCTCATTTCTTATGATGCTATGACCCAAGAATGAGACATCCTTAAACAAGAACTGACAATTTCTGTAATTTTCAGAGAGCTTCTCCTTTCATAATGTATCTAGTACAGTGCTTAGATTCTCTTCAAGATCCTCCCTAGTTGTGGAGTATATTATAATATCGTAATTAAGTAATACCAATTATTTGGCAAGGTAATATATAAATACTCTATTCATCACTTCCATGAATATTTCTAGATAATTTTTCAGTCTAAAAGGAATTACTATGAATTCATAGTTCCTGTAACATGTACGAAAAGCACTCTCGGGGATATCCTCCTTCTTCTCCCGTACATGGTAATATCCCAAACAAAAATCCACCTTGGAGAATTATTGCACTCCATGTAGCTGATTTTAAAAGTCATAAATTTGGGGTAGAGGATACTGGTTCTTTATTGTCATATTTTTGAGCTCACGATAAACAATGGAAAGGAGCATTGCATCCTTCTTCTAGACTAAGAGGATAGGTGCACCCCAGCGTGAAACACATGGGTGTATAAACCATTTATCCAGATTCTCTTCTAGTTATTTCTTCACCTCCTTAAGCTACACAATATCTATTCTATATGATGTATTGGATATTGGAAACAACCCTGATATAACATCGATTGATAATTCAACATCCCTTCTAGGAGGAAGACCGTGCAATTACCCGAGAAACACTTCCGCAAATTCACTCAAAATTTTCATGTGTTCAAGGATGGTTTCTTCCACAGACATAATCATCTGAGACAGATATGTAGGCTCAAAGGGCAGTAATATCCACATTTTAGATGATGGTGCAAAATATGATTCATACAACTCTTTTCACTTGTACAGAATCAAGGGTCTATACTCCATACAGAAAGTGATTTCCCTCTCATATAAATTTATGTTTGATCTATTTAAAGAAAACTATCCCATGCCAATAATTACATCAAATTTCACCAGAGATTGTATGAATGGGTTCGTTGTTAAGGTAAATCAAAAAATTAGGATAGGGGAGGATTTAAATTCATGGAAAGAAATGATTTTCCCATTTTTTGTACTCATATACATCTTTACATCCATGAATTGTGTTGGTGTTGATATTTTCCTACTAAAATTTAGGATATAAAAGTATGAGTAGAACCAGAATCAGAACATATATTAGCTATTCATGAATGATCAACTAGTGTACCTATCACCACTTCGTTTTAGGGGTTCACATTGGAGGTCATGATGGAAAACACTCACCCTTTCCACCTTGGAGGTTTTCAGATACCTCTTAAAACCATTTCCTTAGGGAACTGGTTTGCAAAGTTCTCTATTTCATTGTAGTTGAATCCATGAACACCACATTGAGGGTCGAACATAGTATTATTCTACTATGTCACAACGAAATGTTTCTCTTGTCAGTATTTAATATCAATGCACCCTTCTCTTTCACACCCAATGCATTTTTTCTTCCACAATAGGAATTTTTTATGGTGCTTCATTCCACTCCTTTGGAAAGTGGGGTGCTGTATTTTCAGAGCATTGTTGGATTTATCTATTGGACATGAAGAATTAAATTTCACCAAACTATTATTATCCCCATGATTCCCCTGAGATTCTCTAATCTCCATTTCAACATTGAGTGCACATCAGACAATTTCTTTATAACTATCGAAGTCACAGATCGCTAGGTCCATTCATTGGCTTGGTTTTATACCACAAATGAAGTAGTCAACCTTGAATACAGGGGTAATGAAAATTCCAGATGAATATCATGCATGCCTTATGAATTTTTCCTCATATGATCCAATGAATTCATCATCTTTTTCCATGAGGGTAAGGAAGTCCATTTCCATCATATGTAAAAGTGTGCACGAAAAAATTTAAACAAAAAACATTTTCCAAAAATATTTCCATTCCAATTCATCGATCTCTTCCTCAGGCTTCATATTTTTTTATCAATTTCCACCATTGATCATCTTCACATTCCATAGGATAATCATCCATAAGAACCTTATCTTGTTCGAAACATTACAGGCTAGAGATGATCTTTTCAATGGTGTTGATCCATTATTTGGCGAATGAGGGATCAGATGATCCATTGAAAGTTGGAGGCCATTGTCTCATTAAGCTCTCAATTGTGACTTGTTCTTTCTTGGGGGGGGGGGTTGAATGTCCCTCATAACATAGGATTCTATTCCAAACTTGAGTTAACTAGTAGAGTATTGTGACAATGTTTGCGATTCCCGCTCCCATCAGATTGGGAATATCATTAGAACAATGATTACATTGATCTTCACATCAGTTGTTAGCTCGATTCATCCTATTACTAGCCATTGGATGGAATAAAAGTAATTTTTGGGGGTAACACATAAATGGGAATCCAATGACAAAAAGAGATAATATATAAATTATATCTATTTCCTAACAAAATCTATGTTATCCATGATATATTTACCAACATAAATTGTTAGGGATTTTTTTTAACTCCTTTAATATTTTTTCATTATAAGTTTATGATTTTACAAAAGAATATCCCCCTGGAGCCTCGTAATCAGAGTGAATCAAAGCCCATTGTCGTTCACTAGTTCCCATTTGAGTCTTTCTTAAAGCAGTGTTTTTTGGTATTACCCCTCGATACATTTCTGCCAAAGCCACCTCTAATTATGTGTATATACACAAAGATCTATTTCTCTTATAAACCACTTACTCAAAACTCATCAAAATTTAGGGATGTTTTTATTATACTTATTCTTATCCCTAAATATTTCACTAAGGTTTTCAAATCGTAATCCCATACTAACTAAACCTATCTTTTATTACCAACTATAACAAGCCTACTATTTATTTTACAGTTAAGCAAGATTTATTACATAAACCCTTAATTTAATAAAAAATAGAATATCGATAGGTCTTGAGTATTTGGGGATTATGAAATTACATAACAACTTCTAACATGAAACAAAAATCTTTATTGAAAACTTCTTTTACATGACAACACACATTCCTTTGTACGTAGAATTGCATGGGATAACATGAGGACTTAAATAATAAAAGGGTGATTTATAAAACCTAGTAAGGGAGTAAAAAAGTGATTACATGAAGAATACATAAAATTATGGGAAATAATTATATAAATGGATAATAAAAGAAACATGGACATAAAGGCATGATATATCATGATTATCACAACATAGACATGTGGAAAAAACATTTAACATGGTATTAGCTTGATCTATGGTTAATTAATCATGGAGCGTGATTAAACCATAATTATACTTGAATTATCATGACTAAAAACTCATTTCACTTGATTTATCATGATAATAATATTTACCCAATGCATTGGAGCACTATTAGGGTGGACCTTTCTTAAACATTTTATTTCATGAATAAGTCTTTTACATGGATAATATAACATGGATTCATTAAACATAATAATTTATTACACGATAAAGGAATGTGGAATTCCTTCATGAAACTCTTTAATCAATAAGTAAGTTTGCATAATGGTGATTACACTTGATAGAGAAATGATCATGGTATCCACTACACATTCATATTATCTTGAAACATCGTGGTGCATTTTCGGCAGTATAACGGTGTGACATAGGAATTCAAAAAAATGGTTGATGAGAGAGAAAGGGGTGTCTCATCATAAGTACATGAAAAGGAATGTAATGATTCCATATAGATACATTCCCCATCATATGTAATGTAATATTATTCAAAATAAAAATTAATTTCTTGAATGTAATTTAGAAGAGGGAAAATCCTTATGGAATTTCGGCCTGGTAATAGGTGTACATGGGAGGCATTAATGAGAGAGAAAGAGGTATCTCATCATTAAAACATAAGAAGGGATGTATTGAGGGGTTATAAATCATTCCCAATCATTTGTAACTGAAAATTAAAGGGTATAACAACACATAAAATATTTACAAAAAATAAGAAAGGAAGAAATCATTTACTTGGATGTGCGATCCCAAATGAGTGGGATGAGAATTGGAGAGGATTATTTGGAGTTTGGGGATACTTTGGAGGATTCTAAAAATATGAGTTCATATTTTGGTCTAGTTAAAATGTATTTTAATAAAGGGGAAGTGTCATCTTTAGTGGGTTTATATAGGAAAAGAGAGGAAATTCATTATTATTTAGGTTTTGGACAACACACATTAAACTAATAAAAACCAAAACCCAACCATATATTTTTCCCAGGGTGTTTTTAAAAAGTATAGTGGATAAATAATTTATAAGGCCAATTTTTGAACATCTTAAAATTTTTGGGTTGCTTATGTGGAGGTGAGTCACACTCTCAGGGAAATAATTTTAAAAGTAAAAATGTTTTATAAGTCTTAGAGGGTCATCTAAGGAACCATAAAATTAATCAAACAAATATAATATCACATTATTTTAATGGTAAACATATATTATCCGAACATCCATTTTATAATATTTTATTACAACAATATTGGGTCATTAGGATGTTATAAAACACATTATATATTTAAAGGGTATTTAATTTTTAACCAAAAATTTGACTACAACATAAAATTATAAAAAAATCACCATTTGATAATTACAATGTCCTAATTACAAAAATAATATTAATTTTATCTAAATAATTTTCAAAATATGTGATTTTTTAATGTTAAAATAAAAAATTCCTTTTATCTATAATTCATGTGTTATGATAAAACAACATTCAAACAATAATAAAAATCCCAAATGTATTCATACAAATTTTAAGATTAATAATATTTAATAAAAATACATTAGTAATAATATTTTATTTAAAATAATATTTTATTAAAAAATCCTTTAAATCCTAAAAATATATTCCTTAATGGAATTTTAACTAAAAGTTCTATTTTTTCTTTAAAAACTATTTACAAAGCAAAAATAATAAAATGAATGTATATTATTTATTATTTAAAAATGTAATACACATAATAATATTTCTAGTGTATTGTTACATAACCCCTTATAACACATCGATAAGTCATAAGGGTAAGGTGTGCGATGGATACAGACTCTTGGGGTGGCTCAGATAACATCGCTCGAGTTGTAATCACTATCAACTTACACTTTTCCTTTAGGTGGTTCTATTTGAAATTAACATGTTAAAACTCGGTCTGGGCTTGGTCAAGATAAACACCCAGTGACACCACCTCCTTTTAGAGCTCTGAAAAATGGTCTTCATATGAAGCAATTCTACATGATGAGGCCATTGCTTCCTTTTTCTAAGTAAATTGTGGTTGATAAATTATTAACATTTTATCACTGTTAAACAACTATATTAGAAACTATCACAACTCTTAATAGTATTTTGATATTCAAAAACATCAAACCAAGGATGTGCATATAACTATTTTATATAATAATACATTTAATTCGATGTAAATGAATTTTCATTAATAATAGTTTGGGTCGTTACAATCTTCCCCCCTTAAAGAAATTTCACCCTCGCAATTTCTTTTTCCCACACAAAAACAAATATAGGTAACTCTACTTTATAACTTTCTCTTATTTCCACATTGCCTCTTCAAACTTGTGGTTTCACCAAAACATCTTGACAAGAGGATTTTGTTATTTTTTTAGAACTTCTTCCCAATGATCTATGATCATCATAGGCTTCACTTCGAAGTAGAATTCATTCTATAATGGAACCTCCACTGAATTGAGTACATGTGATGGTTCAAGAATGTACTTCCTCATGAGTGATACATGGAATACATTATGTACTTGAGATATGTTTATAGGGAGTGATAGTCTATAGGGCACTACTCCAATATGATCAACGAACTCAAAAGTGCCAATGTACCATAGAATAATCCTTCCCTTCTTCATGAATCTCAGAACTCTCTTCCATGGTTTTATACAGAGGAATACCTTTTCTCCTACATCAAACTCTAGGTCTCATCGATGATTATAATCATAGATATTTTGTCGACTATGATCGGATTTAATGTGATGCGGCATGGTCTTAACCTTGACCAATATTTCTCCAACCATTTCTGGACCTAAGATTCTTCTCTCTCCAACTTCATCCCAACATGCTGGTGTTATGAACCTCTTCCCTTAAAGGGCTTCATAAAGATCCATTTGGATTCATGATTGGAAACTATTATTTTAATATAACTGAACTAGAATATGATGGTGTTCCCATCATCCATTGAATTCCATTGATCATGCATTCAACATGTTCTCAACTATTTGGATACTTCACTTAGATTGGACCTTTGTTTGAGGTTGATAAGATGTACTGAAGTTCATATCAGTATCCAGATCATGTTGAATAGACTTCCAAAACATAGAGGTGAATCTTGTATCTCGATCGGATACAATAGATAGTGGTTATCCAAGATTCTTTACCACATCTATGATATATATGCATGCCAATTGATCTAATGAGAAATCCTATGGAATTTCAATGAATTGTTCAGTCATTGTAAGATGATCCATAATAACCTAGATAGCATCATTTCCTTTGGATATCATTGTATGTCTGGTGACATAGTCAACAATGATGTTCTCCCATTTCCATGGTGGTATAGTTAATGGTTGCATCATCCCCATAGATTTCTTCCTATTATTCTTCATTTTCTGACAAACCAAGAAAATTGATGGATACACAGTGATATCCTTCTTCATAGTATCTCACTATTAATGAATTCTGAGAACTTGTTACATATTATTGTTTCTAGGGAGAATGGATAAATTCGAACTATGTGCATTATCCAAAAGTTTATTCATTTACTCTGGATTTTATGGAAAACATATTCTTGACCCAAATCTCACAATTCATCTTTCATTAACATTGAACGTTGAGGATTTCCCTTTTCTGATAGTTTCCTCATTTTGATGAATTCCCACATCATCTTTTTTATCATCCATTAACCTTTCCAATGTATAGAATTGAGAAATCATTTTTGATTTTATTGACGATGTTCCCTTATTTATTATATCCACGTCCATATTCATAAAATATAAGAATATTGGATCTTTTTAAATTATCATTGTTGAGCCAATAAGGATACCTTATGAATTTTCCATTCCTCTATGGTTTGAAATTCATAAACACTATATCTAAAGGAAAATTTCTCAACATAAGTATTTTCCTTAATAAGGAAAATTTTCTTTCCTCATGGAAATGTATCTATAAAATTCATTTCATTTTTCATATTTTAGTCTCTATAAATCTAACTCTTTTTATTCCAATTTAAAAAACGTGGTTGCACATCTAAAACCTCGGAATTCTATAAATAGTAAGATATAGATTATTCTATTTTTAGGATCCAAATATAGACTCTGAAATATTTAGAATTCAAACTCTAAATTCTCTGAAATTCGGACTCCAGATTCTCTAGAATTTAGACTCCGAATTCTCCAAAATTTAGACTCCAAATTCTCTAAAATTTAGAGTACGAATTCCTTGAAATTCGGCCACCGAATTCTTTAGATTTCAGACTCCTAATTCCATAGAATTCAGGTTCTGAATTCTATATACCTAATACTATAAATTCCATATAATTAAGACTATGAATTCCATAGAATTGAGACTCTGAATTACTTAAAATACAGACTCTGAATTCCTTGAAATTCAGACTCCAAAATCCCCAGAATTCAAACTCCAATGTCTATAGAATTCTATTTTAAAATTCATTGGAAAACAGAATCTGAATATCCTTATAATATGGAATCTGAATTTTCATATAATACGAACATTATTTTTCCATTTAATCCAAAAATTGAATTTGGTAGAGCAACCATATTTTAATTACCCTTGTTATTTTTGTAAAACAATGTCGTGCATTCTATTTCTAACCAACTGTTGTTTGAGTGACACATGTACATGTACCTCTGAAATCCAAGGAAAAATATGACCGTTGGAGGAGGGAGCTAACTATTGATAATGGGACCATAATTAGGAGCTTATTAGAATGATCTCAAGACACTTAACTTTGATTATTGTTCTACAACATTATATATTACATGATGATGTGATTTCTACAGAGAGAGACTCTCAGGCTTTATACGTACTAAATATCTTGTTCAGATTTCTTCGTCCAACATCGATTGTTTTTTTGCACAATTTAGGGATTTCAAGGATAAAAGGATAGAGTTTCCAACTACCTTAATGTTTGATAACTTCCTTGATAAAGAAGACATATGTTTCGATTACCTTGAAGTTTGAGGGCTTGCAGGGATAGCAAGAAAGACTCTGATATTCCTTTCTAGGGATTACCTAAGTTTGTGTAAGACATACATTCTTGAGTTTATAAAAAAAGGGGACCTTTATCCAAGGTTGTTGGATACACTACTCATTGGGTTAAAATATTTCTTACTTGTCACTTGTATTGTTTCAAATTTTTTTCCACTTTATTTCTTTAAAAAAGGAAAGTATAACTATCTTATAATTTCTTGTACTAGTACTCTGATTAGTAAGATTCTATATACTTTAAGGTAGAATCTAGGTCCTTGTAAACTTTTCTTCAGTTTCATTTCTAGAAAAAAATTTCTGGAATCTAGAAATTGTGTATATCTAAGATGTTTTTTGAATTTACATTGATTGTCTTTGTTTAAAAATCAGAAGGTTTATACCATCTTTAAAAGATCCAAAGGATTTTTTTTAAACTATAAAATTCATCCCCTCATATATATTGTGCATCTGGATCATATTTAGACCCTATAATTGTTATCAGAGGATGTATCTGATATACTTATACTTAGATATAAGTTTTCTTTCACAAGTTTCCTTTGTTTTATTTTTCCTTTCTTAGGATATTTTTATCCTTATTTACAAACCATTTATTACTAACATGTTTTTGTGGGAAGATACTTTCTTTCAGACTACATGAATGACTATTGGTTTGATTAAAAATATTAATCATACAAGACCACCTATTTTTGATGGGAATGATTATAAATATCAGAGAGATTTTTTGAAGACTTTTTTCATTAATACTAGAGTGTACAACTTTTTAATGCTTACAGGAGTTTACAATATTTCTGATAAGGAAGTCAGAATGTTTACTAATCAATAAAAGTTACAATATAATCATAAATATAAGTTACACAATACTTGGTTGTGTTCCATGAAAAATAATATATATTGATAGATATATTCTCTTGAAGATGAAAATTATATTTAGAAGAAATTGGAGTTCAATCATTATGGAACATACAATGTTTTAGAAACTAGAAGAGCTATTCTCATAGCTGAATATCATGGTTTTTTCATTCCTTAAGGAGATCTAGTGTGTAAGGTACAACAAAGATTTAGGACCATTATTAACAGTTTAAAATATATGGGTGAAAAAGGTTTAGATGATGAGGCACTTGTTGAAAATATTATAGATATCAAGCCTAATGAATGGGAATGAAAGAGAAAATCTATTGATGAGAATAGGAAAGACTCACAAATTACGCTTGATGAGTTTTCTGAAATTTTATTTTAATATGAGACTAGAATGAGAAGAGACTCTAATTTAAATAAAAAAGAATAATGTTAATGGAATGTTGCTTTTATAACTACTTCAAATAAAATGAAAGCGAAGTCTCCTGAGAGAGTTACAGGATCTAAATCGAAGAAGGTCACTATTTTATCTGAATTAAATGAAAGTAAACATTCTAAGAATGTACTAGTTAATCATGCTTGATTTTATGAACACAATATTTGGGAATAAATACTTTCAGTATAGATACAAGAAGAAATAAATAATGGAAAAGAAATACTCAGAAGTAACTTGTTATGAATGCAAAAGAGTAGGGCATATAATTCCATATTGTCCTATACATAAGAGAAATGAAAAAAATGGAAAACCATTTTGAGAGATATAGAAAGAAGTACTACAAGGATAAATCTAAGAATGTATTGAAAGACAATGACACCTGGAGTCCCAGTGGTGGTAAATATTCTAAAAAATCCCCAGAGTACAAATCTTCTAGTCAGAGGAATCTTGGTTTATTAGAAAAGATACCAATTGAAAATCATTGTTTAATGGATAAGGTAAATATTTTTTAATCCATAACCAATGTATCCTTGAATGCTAATTATAGTGATAGTAAATATTATGAATACTCGAATGAAGAATCTTTTTTGATGAACATAATACATTACCTACTTATGATGAAATTTATAGGATTCCTAAGATCCTTGAGAATGAAAATTCAAAAGTCATGAAAAATATTGATATGAAAAATTCTTGGATTTTATATTAAAGAAATATTATATCTTTCTAAATATCTGGATAAGAAATTTTTTTCTTTTAAAATTATTTCATAAACCAGTGAAGAAGTTATTTCTAAGAAGGATAATCATTCTAATGATATAAAAATAGTAATTTATATGAATTTTTTTCAAGACTGAGTCTAGTGTTAAAACAAACATTTTGGAGGATAAAAACATAGTTATTAGGCTCAAGTCAGAAAGATTTTCCTTTAGAAAGTGTTTGTCAAAAATTAACTTTGGTATGAAAAACTTGTAGAAAATATATTCCCAAATTCGACCTTTAAGGAATAATTCTAGTTTTTGTTATATGAGTTCACAACCAATTTTTAGTAACAAATATTGTGTTCATCAAAGTTCATCATTCTATACTAAGTGTCAGTGTGGCAGGCATTGGGAAAAAATTATTCCTTAAACAATACTTAGTCATTTGGTTTTCGTAAAGCTTATTTTTCAAAGGAAAATTGGATTCCTAAAATTTTTCTTTCTGAAGTTTTCAAATCCATGAATGTTTGGGTTCCGAAAGTCTAGCACACTTGTTTTTTGGAAAGTAAAGATATTACCAACCATAATACATGGTACATGGATAGTGGATGTTCCTAGAACATGAATGGTTAAGAAAACTTCTTTGAGTATATTATCAAGGCGAAGGGGGGGTGGGGAAATTAACCATCACAGATAATGCTCAGGGAAAAATTATTTTTGTCGGTAAAAATTTTCATCTTGGAAAAACATGGATTCCAAATGTTTTATTTGTTAAGGGTCTTAATCACATCTTTATTAGCATAAGTTAATTATGTGATGAAGGTTACCTTGTTAATTTTTTGGAATAACAAGTGTTTAGTGCACAATTCCAAGGAAGAGTTTATTCTTTCTGTCTATAGGCAAGAGAATGTTTACACACTGAACATAGATGTCCTTAAGAGCCAAGATCTACCTTGTCTTAGTGCATTATAAGATCATTTGTAGTTATAGAATATAAGGATAGGACACTGTAACCTTAGGAACCTATGAATAATATTTAAAAAAATACTACTTAAAGATATACTAGAGCCTACTTTTGATTATTCAAAAGTTTGTGGTCCCTTTCAATATATCCAGCAATGTAAATCATGTTTTAAATCAATTAGTGATGTCTTAACTACTGATGAATTACAGTTGATGGAGATGGATCTATTTTTTCCAACACAAGATAGAAGCATTGAAGTAAAATTATATATTTTTTCTAGTTTATGATTGCACTAGATTTACATGAGTCTATTTTCTAACAATAAAATATGTAGATTTTTCTTATTTAAAAATTTTTAGTGCCCAAGTTAAAAATGAGAAAAACATTCCATTGATTACAATTCGTAGTGATCAGGGTGGATAATTTGAAAATTATTATTTTGGAACTTTTTGTAGTACAAAATTAATTACTCATAACTTCTCAGCACCAGGAACACCTAAAAAAATGGTGTTGTTGAAAGAAGAAACATAACTCCTCATGAGATAACAAGAACCATGTTGAGTGAATATTTAGTGGCCAAACATTTTTGTGTTGAAGCTATAAGTACTGCTCACTATAATATAAATCATGTTTTTATTAGTCCTTTTCGTAATAAAACTATTTATGAGTTATGGAATGGTCAAAAACCAATACTTTCCTACTTCAAGGTTTATGGTTTCAAGGTATTAATTTTGAATAATAAAGATAATATAACCAAATTTGAACCAAAATATGATGAAACAATTTTCATAGGCTACTCAACAATTCTATGGCCAATTGAGATTTCAAAAAAAAAACACTTGTACTTTTGAAGAAACTATACAAGTCATATTCGATGAAACTAATCCTTTTGTTTTTAAACAACCTCAACCTAAATCATCAGATGTTATTTCAAAAACTGATTATAAACCCTTGATAGAAAACTCTTATGATAATGAAAATGTTCAAGACAATTTTTCTGAAGCATTTATCCGAGAATATTTCCTACCCTATATTGATGAACATGTTTTACAAAACCCAAATAAGTTGTTTCATAAGAATCAACCCAGTGATAGTATTATTGTTTATGTAAATAAACCGGTAAAAACAAGATGTACCATAAGAAATGAAGTATAACATCTATCATTCATTTCCCCAATATAAAAAAAATCACTAATGAAGCTTTAGGTGATGATGATTGGATAAAAGCTATGCTAAATGATAAAAATGAATTTGAAAGGAATAATGTTAGGGCCTTGATGAAATACCTAAGGAAAATTATGTTGTTAAATTATAATGGGTTTTCAGAAATAAGTGTGATGAAAATGAAATCATATTATGAAATAGAGATAGTTTTGTTGATAAAGGATATAATCAACAAAAATGAATAGACTATGAAGAAACCTATGCTCCAATAGCTATACCTAAATCTATTTGCATTATACATTCCATTACTGTATTCTATAATTCCAAACAATTTCGAATAGATAGTAAATGTGATTTCCTTAATGGTTATGTTCAAGATGTTGTTTTTGATGAACAACCTCCTGGTTTTGAAGATAAAAAAAATCTTGAACATGTTTCTAAACATACTAATTCTTTATACAGACTTAACAATCCCTAAGAGCCTAGTATGATAGACTTTCAGGTTTTTTGTTTCAAAAAAATTATATTAATGGAAATTCGGATCCAACAATTTTTACAATGAATGGTAAGAATAATGTTTTGATTGTTCAAATTTATGTTTAAGACATAATATTTGTTACAACTCAATAATCTTTAACTGATACCTTTACTAATCTAATGAAATCTATGTTTGAAATGACTATGATGGGTGACGTAATATTTTTCCTTGGTTTTCAAATTTCTCAAAAACAAGAAGTAATCTATATGTCCCCACATAATTATATTAAATATCTTCAAAAAAATTATGGATATGACAATACTAAGAGAATAAATACTCCCATTGGTACCTCAAATTCACTTGGTCTTGATGAATCTAGGAAACTAGTATATCAAACATCTTTTAAAGGAATGATAGGATGTCTACTTTACATGATATCTAGTCATCCACAATTAATGTTTCATGTATGCTTATGTGTAATATAGAAATAAAAATAATAAGGAATCTCATTTAATGGTAGTGAAATGGATTTTTTTCTACTTAAAGGGAACCATGTATCTAGGACTCTTTTATACTTCTGGAAATGATTTTGTTTAAAAAAGTTTTTTGTTTGCTGACTTTGGTTGATGCAGAAGGTATATGAAAAGAACATCTGGAAATTTTCATTTCTTAGTGTATTCATTAGTTTCTTGGTGATGCAAAAAACAACACTCTGTATCACTTACCACTATTGAAGCTAAATATGTAGCATCTAGAATATGTTTTACTCAAGTTTTGTGGATGCTACACACACTCAAAGAATATGGTATGAGTTTTACCAAAAATCAAATAAAGTGTGATAATACTAGTGCCATCGCATTAAGTAAAAACCCTACATATCACTCTAATTAAAAAAAAGATAGATATTATGCATCACTTTATTAGGGATCACACACAAAAAGGGGATATCATTCTTCAATTTATCAGAATGCAAGATCTACTTGCAGATATATTCACTAAATATTTACCACCTGATATATTTGAATACATAAAACAAATTATAGGAATGATAATCGTAATGTTATATTCCATTTTAACTTCTTGTTGAAACCTATCACCTTATAGTAAAAAACTCTTTTCCATAGGTGGAGTAAATTTTATTGTTAGCTAAAGTTTTCATTCTCAAAATTTTCTTAGTGAACTTTTTTTTACTCAAACTATTCATAGTCAAAATTTTCATACTCAAAATTTTCGTAGTCAAAATTTTCACTATCTAAATTTTTTTCGTAATTGAAATTTCAGAATCTAAAGTTATTCAAGAATAATTTTCCTTATTCTGAATTATCATCTTAGAATTTCGAAAGGTATGTTTTTTTAAATTTTCATAATCTTCTTTTACTTGTTGGTATTTTCTTTTTATTTTTAAATTCATGGTATTCCCTTTTCATTAAATTTGAATGTTTTATCTTAAAAACCCCTAAATATAGAAATATCTCAAAATTTTACTTTAGTTATCATACCAACCGTTAGATATTATCACGAATATTAGAACCATAGGATCCCTCGGGGAAGATGAGTTGTCTCTTCAATTTCCTACATAAAGGACCCCCAATGGTCGTCTCACATAAAATTCCTAGCCTTCATGTGTAAAATCTCTGCCTATATTTTTAATGTTGTTTTGGTCTTTTAATGTTTCCTTACTCTTGAATGTCTGTTTAGGCCTCTTCTCAAAAAGAAATTTCGACTATTAATGAAATATCCGAGTCGAAGATATACTGAGAAAGGATAGTCGATCTGAGGTTTTATGCAAAGTATGGATACATTGATTATAAGAATATCAAGCTTAATAGTTGGTAGAGAGCATGTATATCAAAACCAAGAGCACTGGATCTAGTGTATCTGGAATTTCTGGATAAATTCTATGCGACCTTTAGTTTCATTAGTGAAGTAGGAGGAGATATTTTTTTCTTTCAAGAGCTATGGAAATACATACATTCTTTCTTACAACATGGTAGAAAATCTAATAGTTTTTTTTCTTATTATGGAGAAGTAGAGTTTTGTTCACACAAGCTACCTGATGAAATAAGATATTTTGACAAGAAAAAGGCTATATCTTGTCTTGGTCATTCAGAGGTGAAGACTCCTAATATTACTAATATCTCTACAAATCATCAGATTCTTCATCTCTGGGTTCAAGGTTATCTCATTCTGAGAAAAATGAGACATGGATACCCTGAAGAAAAGTGATATTTATATTCTGGATTTCCTAGTGATGCAATGAATGATAAACCTAGTAAATAATATGTTGGTTACGATTTAGAATATATAGAATGGAAATCCATATTCCCATATTATCATGTACCCATCAATTATTTCAAATATTATTGTTCTTTGTCTTCAATCATTCAAGATTCCTTGCAGTTCTAAGCCGAAAAATTGTTATGCGATGATTTTGAGTGATAATACTCCAAGGAGGATGAATATTGGCTTAAATTATCAATCCAGATAATTTCATGATTTTTCGGAAGAAGCAGTAGAAGATCTATCAAAAAATTCATAAGTGGCTGAAACCTCTAAAAAGGGTGGAAGGAAATGGAAGGACAAGGAACTAGAAGTGAATGGAAAACCCATGTGGATAATGAAACTCAGTCAGCGCCTCCAAGGCCGGTGAAGAAAAATACATATCTTGATGAGGTAGTGGATAAGTGAAGAGAGGATAAGAAGAACATGAAGGATGGGGAGCCTAAGTTTGTCATGGACCCTACTGAGTAAAATCATGGAAGGAAAAGTCTGATGAGAATCTTGAAAATGGAGAAAATGAAGACAAGCAAATGAAGAAATTATCCGAAGATGAAGTCATTCATTATCTCATCAAGACGACTGAAAAAGCCTCTGAAAAATTTTCAGTATAAGAATCCTTTTTGATATAATCTTTTCCAGAGACTACGGGAAAGAAGACAGTGATTCCATAATGACATAAAGAAGAATAAATTATGCACAAAGAAGATGTGTAAGAAGAGGAACATGAAGGCAGTGGTGATACTAAGGATTTGATAATGCAAGTAGATGATTTCCATGAGAAGGAAAGACATTCAGAGAAATTATCAATCTGATCTTCTAAAACTGGGTCATCAAAACTAGTTACACCAAGAAAACATGAGAATGGAGAGAAAGATGTGAATAAGATGTCTAAAAATGAAAGTAGCAATCATTATTTCATTCACACAGGGGATTTTCAGGTCGGAAACGAGAAGGAAGTAGTTTATGAAGATAAAATTATTCAGCTATCAGATAGTGAACATGAATCTATTAATTAAGAAGAAATCATTCTAAAAGATGATAAGGGAAAACAGGTGGTAGTTAACACACCTAGAAAATTTGTAGTAAGGAAGAAAGAAGTTGGTTCTTCATCGAAGAGGAAGACTGTTGAAATAGAAACAGAATCTTCATCAACAAAAGTCATGGATTTTGAATCATCTATTCATAGTTAGGATTTGTTGTTCAGTCTTTGAAGAATTTGGTTAAGACTATTACAATATTCTCTATTATAGACTCAAGAATTCATATGATTCAGCATACATTAAATAAAAAATAAGATTCAGTATCTATGGTGATGGATAAATGAATCAGTCTTGAGGCAGACTTCATGACCTTTCACATTAGCTATGAGGCTCATAAAAGATAAAGATATAAGTAGATAAGTTGGCAAGGAAGAAAATATACGAGATGAGAATCTTTGATGAATTTCAAGATAGTGTCAAGGATGATTTTTAAACCGAAGATGTGATTATCAAGGATCCCTCTAATATTTTTGAAGAAAATTTGTCTCTTGAATAGAATTCTCAGAAGAAATAAATTAAGGATATTAATGGGAAGATAAATTCCGTTTCCATGAATTGGAAGAGATAAATGGATCTTAGAATTGAGATTGGATAGATGATTGCTAAGAATAAAGAATTTATTAGGGCCCAGGAAGAATCTATTAAGTATCAGGAAGTGAAAATTAATGCCTTAGACAAGAAAATATAAGATCAAGATCATTTTCTCATGTGTGCAAAAGAGGATCGCAAGGAGCTCAAGATGTTAAAAACCATAGTGAAAAGGCTGATGCCCAATGAGAAGGAAGGATAATTTTTTCCAAATATGATCTTTTTTTTTTGTATTTTAATGTTGTAAAAATTCTTCCAAAGTTAATGATATTCTTGTTTCACTTCATATTTTTACTTGTTTTGTAATAATATTTCAGGTTCCATATTTTCTTTTTCATTCCCTTTATTACATTTTTAAAATCACAAATGGAGAGAAAGAAATGTCAAAAATAATACTCTGTAAAGAAGAAATTTTTCTATATAAGGAGGAGTTCATTCAAGGGGGAGTATTTATCATGATGATTTTCATAATCAGAAAATTTTAAAATCTCTTTCAGAAGATCTAGAATACGATTCTTAGGGATTCAAAATCCTTACGGGGAGTTAGTCATATTCACTCTGATCCATAAGTAAATTGAGATAAGTTTTTTATATGATCATAGAAATTTAAAATTCCTTATATTATTTTTAATTAGGATATTTTTGATTTCTAGAAAGGGGGAGATTTTTGAGTCCATAAGGTTTCCTTTTGACATTTCTATTCCTCTATGTTTTGAAAATCACAAACAATCTATCTCAAGGCAAATCTTTCTCAATAAGTATTTTCATAAATAATGAAAATTTTCCTTCCCCAAGGAAATTTATCCTTTCCATAGTTTTAATTGTTCATATTTTAGTCTCCTACATCAAAATATTTTTATTCCTAAGGGAAAAAATTTTGTTCACATCATAAACCTCATAATTCTATAAATACTCGAATATAGAGTATTATCTTTTCGTGATCTGATTTTGAATAAGAATTTCTCTGAATTCAGACTCCGAATTCTCAGAATTTCGGACTCCAAATTCTCTGAAATTATACTCCGAATTCTTTGAAATTAAAACTCTAAATTTCTTAAAATTCAAACTCTGAATTCTCCAAAATTCAGACAATGATTTCTCTAAAATTTAGACTCTGAATTTTCTTAAATTTACTCTCAGAATTATCTAAAATTTAGACACAAAATTCCTTGAAACTCAGACTACGAAATCTATAAAATTCAGACTCATAATTCCTTATAATTCACACTCATAATTCCTTAGAATTCAGGTTCATAATTCCATATAATTTAGACTCCAAATTCCTTATAATTCAAGCTCTAAATTCGTTAGAATTCAGACTCCGAAGACCTCAAAATTCAGACTCTGAACTCCATAGAATTCAGAATCTGAATTATACCGAATTCTGATTCTAAATTCCTTGGAAAATAGAATCTGAATACCCATATAATATAGAATCTGAATGTTCATAGACTGTGAACATTATTTTTCCATAGACTCTAAAAAATGAATTTGGGGTTGCAACCATATTTTATTTATGCTTGTTATTGTTATAAAATGATTCCATGCATTATGTTTCTAACTAAGTGTAGTTTTAATGAAACCTATACGGGTCCCTCCGAAATTCAAGGAAAAATATAACTATTGTAGAAGGGATCCGACCCTTGTAAATTCACCTATAAATAGGATATCCTTTGAACAAGATCAAGACACTTATCTTTGATGACAGGTCTATGTCTCTATAGATTACAAGCTGAAGTGATTTATAGATATAGAGACTCTCATGCTTTTTCCCTAATTCAAATATTGTTCAGTGTGCTTCAGGATATTCTAATTATTTTTGTTTATAATCAAGGGCTTCCGAGGATTTGAAAACAGAGGTGTCGACAACCTTAGAGTTCGAGGACTTCCTTGATAATGATTAATGAGGTGGCGACTACCTTGAAGTTCGAGGGCTTGCAAGGATAACAAGATAGACTCCAATATTCCTATCGAGGGATTTCCCTGGCGTGGGTAAGATAGACTTTATTGAATTTATAAATCGATTGACCTTTATCCAAGGTTTTTGGATACACTACACTTTGGGTTAAAATATTTCTCAAATGTTACTTGAATTATTTCATGTTTTTTTTCCACCGCATTTTGTTTAAAAAGGAAGGTATAACTATATTATATGTTCTTGTACATGTACTCTGATTAGTAAGATTTTATATGCTTTAATGTTGAATATTTTTCCATGTAAACTTTTCTTAAGCATCTTTTCCTCAACCATTTTTCCAAAATCTAGCAATTTTGTAGAACTAAAAGTTAATTTAAATTTACCTTGTTAAACTTTTTCAAAAAATTGGAAGTTTTATACCATCTTTAATAGTTAAAATATAATTTTTTAATGTATACAATTCACCCCCTCTTTTATATTGAAAGTCTGCTTCATATTTCAATCCTATAATCATGAATGAAATAATTTATGGGTCATTTCTATATAGAGAATCGACCTCCTTTGTAACTTTCCTAGAGTGGTTATGGATTGAGCAGTAGCAGTCTTTGATCAGCTCCAACTATCTTTGTTGGCACATGTTCAACTCTTTTTATGTGAATATATACTAGAGGCTTTTGTGATCCTTATATATTTCACACTTCTCCCCAAAAAGGAAATGTCCCCAAATTTTCAATGACAATATTACTAAAGCCAACCCCAGATCATGTGTTGGATAGTTTTTCTCATGAAAATTCAATTTCCTTGAAGCATAGGCAATTAATTTGTCATTTTGAATCAACACATAGCACAAGACCTTCTTCGAAGCATCAAAAAACGCCAGAAAATGTTCTCCAATTGTGGGTTGTGTGAGCATGACCATAGTGATAATCCTCATTTTCAACTCCTTGAATATTTCTTTTAATTCACCACTCTAAAAAAACTTGAATCCCCTCCAATTTATCTATGTAAGAGTGTTTGACAATTGAGAAATTTCTGAGAAATCTGCGATAATATCCAACTAATCCTAGGATGCTAGGAATATTCGATACCAGTGGCGGACTCAACTATCCCTTAATTTCTGGTGTCTTAGAGGGATCCAAATATATACCTATGCTTGTGATGATATGATCCAATAATGATACCTCTGTTAACCAAAACTCTCAATTTTTTACTTTTCATAGATCTTCTACTTTTACATTGTCTGTTGTACATTCATAGATTCTCTTCATGTTCTTCCTTAGTTTTGTAGTATATTAGATTATCATCAATAATGACTAGCAAATATTTAATGAGGTAATATCTACATACAATATTCTTCATTTCCATGAATATTTCTAGAGCATTAGTGAGTCCAAAATGCATTAGTATGAATTAATATTTCACTTACCTTTTACCAAAAGTAGCCTTGTTGATATCCACCTTCTTCACCATTACATGGTAATGTCATGACCAAAAATACACCTTGGAGAAGTATTTTTCTCCACATATCTGATCAAAAAAGTCAACAAGTTGGGGTAGAGGATAGTTGTTCATTATCCTGATTTTTTAGCTCATGGTAATCAATACAAAGGAGCATTGACCCATCCTTCTTCTTGGAGAGGAGGACAGGTGCACCCCATAGTGAAGAACATGGGCGTATAAACCCTTTGTGTAGATTCTCATATAGTTGTTTCGTTATCTCCCCAACCTTTACAACAACCATTCTATATGGAGTCATGGATATTGGAATCTCCCCAGGTATAAGAGAGATTGAGAATTCAACATCTATTATATGAGGAAGACCATGAAATTTCTTGGGAAAAACATCAGTGAATTCCCCCATAATAGGCATGTGTTCAAGGATGGTTTCTTCTATTGAATCAATCATATGAGACAGATATTCGTGTTCATAGGGAATAAATATCCATGCTTGATATGATGGTTCTACAGAAGATTAATCCTCCTCATTTCAAATGTACAGAATTCGGGATCGATTATCCATAAAGACAATGATTTCTCTCTCACAAAAATTTATGTTTGCTCTTTATTAGGAAAAAATATCCATGCAAATAATTGCATCAAATTCCACCAGAGGGATTATGATTAGGTTCTTTGGCATGTTTAATCCACATATTATGATATGGTAGGAGTTATATTCAAGGGATAAAATGATTTCCCCATTTACCATACTCACTTAAAGATTCACATCCATGATTTGTGGTGGTGTTTGGATTGTTCTGCTAAACATTCAGGATATAAAAGAATACATCGAATCAGATTAAAAAAAATACATTTTCTATTCTTGCATGAATAACTACTATACATATAACCACTTTGTTGTGGGGATTCACTTCAGCGGAATTGATTGAAAAATATTACCCTTGTAGCCTTGGAGGTTGTTGTTGGCCTCAAAAAACCATTGGATTAAAGCACTGGTTTGCAAATTTCCCTAGTTCATTGCAGTTGAGAAATGAAAAATGTGTAGAGAGTCTAATGGTGCATTACTCTCCTCTGACACAGAAGTGGGATTCTCATGTCAGCAGTTTATAGACCGGGGCCCTTCTTTTCCACACCAAAATAATTTCCACATCCCCTTCAATAAATTTCCATGTTGATTTTTTTCTACTCCTTTGAAAATTGTGGTGATGAATTTTTATAGCACCATTGTATTTATCTATTGGACTGCCAAAATTTAATTTCACCTTACCATTCTTATCCTCATGATACAACTGAGATTCCCCAATATCCATTTTGTCTTTGAGGGAACATCAGACAATTTCATCATAGCTCTTGATGTCACAAATCGCTAGGGAGTTCATTAGGATTGGTATTATCCCACCAATGGAGCAATAAAACTTGAATTCATGGGTAAAGACAAAGGCAGAGGCATATTGTAACATCCCAGGTAATTAAAGAATAAATAATTTTCATATTTATTAATATTTGAGAATTAAATATGAATTTTAATTAAAAGGGGTTGCTATGTTCGATAGCGTACCCGATACACAACGATGAGTTTCTTTGAAACTTACGTAGCACACTAGTAATATAATAATATTATTTTAAATGTTAGTTAACAAGTAGCCGTTGTACTGGCGGGAATGAATAGAAATAACTAAAATATGAATAGATATGTTTTTAGATGTTTTTACATTTACCCAATAAAAGATAAAGGCTTAAAATACGGAAAGAGTTCAATTTTAGGCTTTTATACTCTAATTTTCACTAAAGGTTCACTTATCACCTTTTAATGGTGAACCGTCATTAAATATAGTTTTGATCACTCTTATACATTCTTTTGGACCAAATAAAACTTTTATTAAGAATCGGGATATCAAATTTTACTTTGTGTAATTTTTGGTACCTTTCTGATAAAGTTCATTTTTTTATGAATAGTGTAAAATGTTGTATTTTACATCAAAACTACTTTTTAATCTAATTTATTTATATGATTAGATTATGTTTTGAATTGGTTTTGAAGTAAAATTAGAATATATTTTTACCATTTTATCCAATAGTGGTCATTGGAATCAATTTCACTTTGAAATTAGACTTAAACTGGTGTCAATCTTTTGATACTTATTGTTTTGTAAAAACACGCTATTTGCTCTGGCAGCGGGAATTAATTATTAAATTAATTAATGTGACTTATATGATTTGAATTTTGTAAAATAGACTTCATTTTTGAATTCAGAATGTCAAATATAGCTTAGGGTGAATTTTTGGTAATTTTCTGAAAAACTTCAATTTTTGATGAATAGTGAAACCACTAAGTGGTAATCAAGCAAACTGTTTTTTTCAGTTAAATTAAAGTTTACCACTAATGTGTATTGAATTTTGAAAATCCGACATACATGGTTGTCATTAAGAAGTAAAATGTGGTTCAATGAGATTAAAATAATTTTTTGGTGAATAGTAACTTATTAAGTTCTTAATCGCGATTAGTGGTAATTAGGGTAGTTTAATGTATAAATAATGCTTTAATAATATAAAATGACCTAGACACATGTCCCAACCTCATTGGTTGTGTCATGGCCGACCAAGACAAGTCATGGCCTAACTTGGGGACCCCATGTATCCACTTTTGTTGGGAAATAACATAAATTACTTTTTATTAAATGTTAAAGTGAAAATGACACAAACATAATATGTTTTGCGAAAACAATTTTTAAGTGGGGTTATACAAGTCCAAATTTTGATTATAAATATTCAATGGAAAGCTAAAAAGATTTCCTACATCATAGTAATTTGTTTATAATTTTTAGACATTAAATAAATTTAATTATTTATGACATAATAATGATGCAGCGATGACATCATTATTTGACGATTTAAATAAAATGGAAAGATAAAATAAAATCTATGCACTACACATGTCCAAAACCAATTGGATGAATGGATTTCGATGCCTTATCACCTTATCCACGAATTCCATCAATGCGGGACCTTTTAAAACCGAAACACATTTTCAAATAATGTAATGTTTCTTTACTTTCCAAAAGTGCCCCTCCTCTCCCCTTATAAAAGGCCCCCACCTCTACCTCATTTCACACACTCTTCAAGCCATTGGCTCGGCCAACCCCTGCCCATTTGCTCTCTCCACATCCCTCTCCTCATCCTAGAGGATTCCCTTTGGGCAGAATCCTTTCAAAGGAAGCCTTTAGGCTCAAACCAAAAGAAGTTACACTTTTTAAGGTATTTCATTCTCTCATGTTCATTTGTTTTATTTTGCTTCTCCGACCCCATAAACTCTTTTTATTTACTTCTTTTGTAACAACACCAGTATCTTCAATATACTAGGATGTTGTTATAAGATATATTTGAGCTACAATCTCACACAACTACATCAAATGGTTAAAGAACATACGGTTTCCGTGGATGGCGAAATTCTGCCTCCCGAAACGATGATTGTTCAATACTCATTTAACACCTTCAAAGGTGGCCATTATGATGTCACTATTTTTATATATGATATATTATATGTT
This sequence comes from Viscum album, assembly GCA_963277665.1. Classification (NCBI taxonomy): domain Eukaryota; kingdom Viridiplantae; phylum Streptophyta; class Magnoliopsida; order Santalales; family Viscaceae; genus Viscum; species Viscum album. The sequence goes on along the minus strand of OY728135.1, from coordinate 1,100,841,157 downwards.
TATGTTTTCCTTAAGCTTCTGTTTTTTTCATTTTGGGCATACCTTTATGGTTTCCATTATGGGTAAAACACGATATCTTCATTTTAGGAAGTGCGGACTACCGCCCCCTAAAAGTGATGTGATTCGTTAATGCCATATGTGGGACGTGTAAAGGATGGATTTAAAGTTATTATATATGATTTTATACTGGAATTATAATATACCTACATATCATTATTATTTATTTCCATTAATGTTTGAGATAGAAATGAAGGTAGCGTTCATGCGTACGTACGGACTACCGTCTCCATGAACGGTGCATTTCATTTCTTATCCCCAAATGTAATGTACTATTAAAAGTACATGTATATAATGGATATATATAATTAATGATATATCTAAATGATGAATATAATTCTGGAATTAAAATATACATACCTATCATTTAGTTTTAATTCCATTAATATGACAAAGAAATGAAAGTAGCGTTCATGCGTACGTACGGCTTACCGTCTCCATGAACGGTGCATTTCATTTCTTACCTCTAAATGTGATGTAATATTATAAATGAATGTATGTACTGGATATATATGACATATATGATATCTACATAATGAATACCATTCTGGATATAATGAACCTTTGACCAAATTAACAACATGTAAGTATAAGAAGTCAATTTTTGACTTAAGAACCAAATACCGACAAAATGAACATTATTAACTTAAATGATTACATGATGTTCATAACATGGTATAAAAGGAATAATGAACTTGAAAAAGATTCATAAGCAAGTAGAGATTAACTCAAGTTTATTATTCAGGAGTTTAAAGAACGGTCGGGTCAAGTCGGATACGAGGTATGGGACATCGTCTCAATCTCCTTTCATTGAGGCATATTTTATTTTATACACAACTTTCTTTTATACGGTGTATAAACCCCTTTGACTTTTACGTTTATTCAAAAGGAATCTTTTTTATACGAAGCGTTTACTAAACGACAAAAGGGAATGTTTTTGTCGTACGTATGCGGCGACAATGACTTATCCGCCGTCGTAACCGTTATTTGAGTTTCGGCTTCCTCTACAAGCCATACCTTCTTTTTTTTAAAGAAAAATAAATACCATGTTTTACTTTGGTATTGAAAATGGTTTTCATAATGTTTTTATTATATCAATGTGTTGTATTGATATCTCGTGATTGAAATGTGGAAATTTTATGTTTCCTTTATGCATGTTTTATGTGATATGATTATGTTATGGTTCTTGGGCATTATTATGAAGACGGGTGGTTCCGTGATAAACTAAGGGCGGGTGAGCCCGTTATAGCTCTCCAATGCATTGGGTAACGCGAAGGAGTGAAACGTTAAGGTTTCTCCGAAGAGATTTTAGGGAATATACTGTGATGGTTATTCCAAACGTAACCAAGAGGGTTACTCCCTACGTAAGAATGTTATGAATGCCTCAAGTTACCTTTACGTATTATGATTTATATGATTTATTCATGTTTTTATGAGGTATGTTAAAGTGCCTATGTTTTATGGGTAAAGTATGATTTCATTCTTATGTATATATGAACTCATGTTTCCTTTCCATGTTTGTTTTATAACCCATACTGAGTTTTTATGCTCATCCCAAGTTTTTGAAATGTTTTTCACAGGTCAAGGGAAAGGTACATGATAAGATGATAGAGTCAAGGATGTGTCAAGAATTAATCCATGTTTTATTTTAAATGTGTGTTCCATTGATGGGAATGAAGAATACTATCTTTATGTAACCACTTTGTTTATATGTGGAATGTAATGCAAGTCTTATGATCTAATTCTCTAAAACTCTAAACCCGAAAAGATCCTCAACGTGTAATCTTGTAATAACTCAAGATTAAGTAAGGTTTAAGGCTGGGGCCTTATAGTTGGTATCAAAGGTCGGTTTAGACAACTTTAGGAGTTAGAAAAGTGTTAAATTATAATATGATTGAAATGATATAGCATTTACGGATTACCATGTTGCTTCGCCTAAGATATTTCCATGTTCAGAATGGTTTTCCGTAGGGGAAACAAAGTAGCTATGTTGGGACGACATCAGGAGGAAGACAACCTTCCAAATCAGCAACCTGAGATGGTTGGAATCGGAACTGAACAGTTTGTTGCAGTGATGGCACAGTTGACTCAGGCTATAAATGGTGGTGGTATCCATGCACGAGATCAGCCAGATCAACCGCATAGGAACATGTCAATGGTGGAACATTTCATGAGGCAACATCCCCCATCATTCAGAGGATCATCTGACCCTGTGCAAGCTGAAGGGTGGATTAAAGCACTGGAGAAGATTTTTGATGTCATGGGGTGTTCAGACAATCAAAAGGTTAGTCTTTCTATTTATCGTCTGGAGGGTGAAGCAGATCAGTGGTGGTCTATGGTTAAAAATATCAGGGATGCCGATGAGATTGATGCTCTTGACTGGGATGAATTCAAAGGTATGTTTCTTGAGAAGTATTTTCCTAAGGCTGTTCGACTTAGGATGGAAAAGCAATTCTTGGAATTGAGGCAAGAGGAAGACTCAGTGGCTGCCTATGAAGAAAGGTTCACTCGATTGGCAAGGTATGCTCCAAATTTTATCCGGGACCTTGATAGTAAAATCAATCGTTTTTACTCAGGATTAAAGCCAAAGTATCTAAGGGCATTGGCTTCTCGTGAGTTTAAAAGTTATGAAAAGCTTGTTCGATGTGCTGAGAAGGTGGAAATGGAGTTTGCCGATGACCAAGTGTCCTATAACAACCAGCAGAAGAAGAGACCGAGGTTGCAGGAGAATGGTAAGAATTCTTCAAAAAGGTCTGATGGTAAGATAACTAAGTTTCCAATTTGTGATAAATGTGGCAAAAGGCATGCTGGGGAATGTCTTTTGAATTCTGGGAAGTGCTACCGATGTGGTAAGATGGGACATAAGGCTCGTGATTGCACTGAAAAGTATCAAGGTGAAGGTAAGAATAAATTTGATTTACAGTTAGTGAAATGTTATAAGTGCAATGAGATGGGTCACTATGCAAACGAGTGTCCGACAAGGAGCTTGAGTGATGGGAAGCAGCTAGACTACAAGCAGAAAGGGGTGGTAAAATCATTTGCAACAACTTCAGCAGATGTTGGGCCATCGAATGAAGTGGTGTCAGCTCCAGGGAGCTCAGTATTTTTCGAAGATTGACTTGAGGTCGGGGTACCATCAGTTGAAAGTAAAAGAAGCAGATGTTCCGAAGACCGCATTCCGTACGAGATATGGCCATTATGAATTTGTAGTTATGCCTTTGGGGTTAACAAATGCACCTATTGTATTCATGGACCTTATGAATAAAATTTTCCATGAGTTCTTGGATAAGTTTGTGTTTGTGTTTTGAGGTTTGTGAAGAGGTTATGTGTGCCTTGTGATTCACAGTTGAAGAGAGAGTTGTTATGTGAAGCTCATAGTTCTCCGTTTTCAGTTCATCCGGGCAGTACTAAGATGTATAGAGATCTGCGGGAGTATTACTGGTGGGATGGAATGAAAAGAGATATTGCTGATTTTACTGTGAAGTGTTTGACTTGTCAGCGGGTTAAAGCAGAGCGGCAGTTACCGAAAGGGATGCTTCAGCCTTTACCAGTGCCAGAGTGGAAATGGGAGAATATATCCATGGACTTTGTTGTTGGATTACCAAAGACATCTCGAGGTAATAATGCAATCTGGGTTATTGTTGATCGCTTGACCAAATCTGCTCATTTCCTTGCTATACGAGATACTTTCTCTCTTGATCAACTTTCCCGTTTGTATCTTAAAGAGATAGTCAGGTTACATGGAGTTCCCCTCTCCATTGTATCAGATCGTGATCCCAGGTTTACCTCTAACTTTTGGAAAGGCCTTCAGAAGTCGTTGGGTACTGAATTAAATTTTAGTACAGCTTTTCATCCTCAATCAGATGGGCAGTCAGAACGAACAATTCAGACATTGGAGGATATGCTACGAGCTTGTTCTATGGATTATCAGGGGAGTTGGGACCAACATCTTTCTTTGGTTGAGTTTTCATATAATAACAGTTTTCATTCTAGTATACAGATGGCACCATTTCAGGCATTATATGGGAAGCGGTGTCGAACTCCAGCTTTCTGGGTTGAAGTGGGTGAAAGGAAAGTTGAGTCCAAGGTTCATTGGACCATACGAAATTCTGGAAAGAGTTGGATCAGTTGCATACCGAGTGGCTTTACCTCCGAGTATCTCTCAGGTACACAATGTTTTCCACGTTTCGATGTTGAGAAAGTATATGCCAGATCCATCTCATGTTTTGAGTCCAGAGGTAGTTCAGCTGGAAGAGAACCTATCTTATGAGGAACAACCGGTCCAGATTCTTGACCACAGGGAACAAGTGTTACGGAATAAGGTGATTCACCAGGTAAAGGTTTTGTGGAAAAACCATGTGATTGAAGAGGCAACATGGGAATCTGAAAATGCTATGAGGGATAAATACCCCCACTTATTTTGATAAGTGAATAAAATTGCGAGGACGCAATTCCCAAAACGGGGGAAGGATGTAACATCCCAGGTAATTAAAGAATAAATAATTTTCATATTTATTAATATTTGAGAATTAAATATGAATTTTAATTAAAAGGGGTTGCTATGTTCGATAGCGTACCCGATACACAACGATGAGTTTCTTTGAAACTTACGTAGCACACTAGTAATATAATAATATTATTTTAAATGTTAGTTAACAAGTAGCCGTTGTACTGGCGGGAATGAATAGAAATAACTAAAATATGAATAGATATGTTTTTAGATGTTTTTACATTTACCCAATAAAAGATAAAGGCTGAAAATACGGAAAGAGTTCAATTTTAGGCTTTTATACTCTAATTTTCACTAAAGGTTCACTTATCACCTTTTAATGGTGAACCGTCATTAAATATAGTTTTGATCACTCTTATACATTCTTTTGGACCAAATAAAACTTTTATTAAGAATCGGGATATCAAATTTTACTTTGTGTAATTTTTGGTACCTTTCTGATAAAGTTCATTTTTTTTATGAATAGTGTAAAATGTTGTATTTTACATCAAAACTACTTTTTAATCTAATTTATTTATATGATTAGATTATGTTTTGAATTGGTTTTGAAGTAAAATTAGAATATATTTTTACCATTTTATCCAATAGTGGTCATTGGAATCAATTTCACTTTGAAATTAGACTTAAACTGGTGTCAATCTTTTGATACTTATTGTTTTGTAAAAACACGCTATTTGCTCTGGCAGCGGGAATTAATTATTAAATTAATTAATGTGACTTATATGATTTGAATTTTGTAAAATAGACTTCATTTTTGAATTCAGAATGTCAAATATAGCTTAGGGTGAATTTTTGGTAATTTTCTGAAAAACTTCAATTTTTGATGAATAGTGAAACCACTAAGTGGTAATCAAGCAAACTGTTTTTTTCAGTTAAATTAAAGTTTACCACTAATGTGTATTGAATTTTGAAAATCCGACATACATGGTTGTCATTAAGAAGTAAAATGTGGTTCAATGAGATTAAAATAATTTTTTGGTGAATAGTAACTTATTAAGTTCTTAATCGCGATTAGTGGTAATTAGGGTAGTTTAATGTATAAATAATGCTTTAATAATATAAAATGACCTAGACACATGTCCCAACCTCATTGGTTGTGTCATGGCCGACCAAGACAAGTCATGGCCTAACTTGGGGACCCCATGTATCCACTTTTGTTGGGAAATAACATAAATTACTTTTTATTAAATGTTAAAGTGAAAATGACACAAACATAATATGTTTTGCGAAAACAATTTTTAAGTGGGGTTATACAAGTCCAAATTTTGATTATAAATATTCAATGGAAAGATAAAAAGATTTCCTACATCATAGTAATTTGTTTATAATTTTTAGACATTAAATAAATTTAATTATTTATGACATAATAATGATGCAGCGATGACATCATTATTTGACGATTTAAATAAAATGGAAAGATAAAATAAAATCTATGAACTACACATGTCCAAAACCAATTGGATGAATTGATTTCGATGCCTTATCACCTTATCCACGAATTCCATCAATGTGGGACCTTTTAAAACCGAAACACATTTTCAAATAATGTAATGTTTCTTTACTTTCCAAAAGTGCCCCTCCTCTCCCCTTATAAAAGGCCCCCACCTCTACCTCATTTCACACACTCTTCAAGCCATTGGCTCGGCCAACCCCTGCCCATTTGCTCTCTCCACATCCCTCTCCTCATCCTAGAGGATTCCCTTTGGGCAGAATCCTTTCAAAGGAAGCCTTTAGGCTCAAACCAAAAGAAGTTACACTTTTTAAGGTATTTCATTCTCTCATGTTCATTTGTTTTATTTTGCTTCTCCGACCCCCTAAACTCTTTTTATTTACTTCTTTTGTAACAACACCAGTATCTTCAATATACTAGGATGTTGTTATAAGATATATTTGAGCTACAATCTCACACAACTACATCAAATGGTTAAAGAACATACGGTTTCCGTGGATGGCGAAATTCTGCCTCCCGAAACGATGATTGTTCAATACTCATTTAACACCTTCAAAGGTGGCCATTATGATGTCACTATTTTTATATATGATATATTATATGTTTATGTTTTCCTTAAGCTTCTGTTTTTTTCATTTTGGGCATACCTTTATGGTTTCCATTATGGGTAAAACACGATATCTTCATTTTAGGAAGTGCGGACTACCGCCCCCTAAAAGTGATGTGATTCGTTAATGCCATATGTGGGACGTGTAAAGGATGGATTTAAAGTTATTATATATGATTTTATACTGGAATTATAATATACCTACATATCATTATTATTTATTTCCATTAATGTATGAGATAGAAATGAAGGTAGCGTTCATGCGTACGTACGGACTACCGTCTCCATGAACGGTGCATTTCATTTCTTATCCCCAAATGTAATGTACTATTAAAAGTACATGTATATAATGGATATATATAATTAATGATATATCTAAATGATGAATATAATTCTGGAATTAAAATATACATACCTATCATTTAGTTTTAATTCCATTAATATGACAAAGAAATGAAAGTAGCGTTCATGCGTACGTACGGCTTACCGTCTCCATGAACGGTGCATTTCATTTCTTACCTCTAAATGTGATGTAATATTATAAATGAATGTATGTACTGGATATATATGACATATATGATATCTACATAATGAATACCATTCTGGATATAATGAACCTTTGACCAAATTAACAACATGTAAGTATAAGAAGTCAATTTTTGACTTAAGAACCAAATACCGACAAAATGAACATTATTAACTTAAATGATTACATGATGTTCATAACATGGTATAAAAGGAATAATGAACTTGAAAATGATTCATAAGCAAGTAGAGATTAACTCAAGTTTATTATTCAGGAGTTTAAAGAACGGTCGGGTCAAGTCGGATACGAGGTATGGGACTTCGTCTCAATCTCCTTTCATTGAGGCATATTTTATTTTATACACAACTTTCTTTTATACGGTGTATAAACCCCTTTGACTTTTACGTTTATTCAAAAGGAATCTTTTTTATACGAAGCGTTTACTAAACGACAAAAGGGAATGTTTTTGTCGTACGTATGCGGCGACAATGACTTATCCGCCGTCGTAACCGTTATTTGAGTTTCGGCTTCCTCTACAAGCCATACCTTCTTTTTTTTAAAGAAAAATAAATACCATGTTTTACTTTGGTATTGAAAATGGTTTTCATAATGTTTTTATTATATCAATGTGTTGTATTGATATCTCGTGATTGAAATGTGGAAATTTTATGTTTCCTTTATGCATGTTTTATGTGATATGATTATGTTATGGTTCTTGGGCATTATTATGAAGACGGGTGGTTCCGTGATAAACTAAGGGCGGGTGAGCCCGTTATAGCTCTCCAATGCATTGGGTAACGCGAAGGAGTGAAACGTTAAGGTTTCTCCGAAGAGATTTTAGGGAATATACTGTGATGGTTATTCCAAACGTAACCAAGAGGGTTACTCCCTACGTAAGAATGTTATGAATGCCTCAAGTTACCTTTACGTATTATGATTTATATGATTTATTCATGTTTTTATGAGGTATGTTAAAGTGCCTATGTTTTATGGGTAAAGTATGATTTCATTCTTATGTATATATGAACTCATGTTTCCTTTCCATGTTTTTTTTATAACCCATACTGAGTTTTTATGCTCATCCCAAGTTTTTGAAATGTTTTTCACAGGTCAAGGGAAAGGTACATGATAAGATGATAGAGTCAAGGATGTGTCAAGAATTAATCCATGTTTTATTTTAAATGTGTGTTCCATTGATGGGAATGAAGAATACTATCTTTATGTAACCACTTTGTTTATATGTGGAATGTAATGCAAGTCTTATGATCTAATTCTCTAAAACTCTAAACCCGAAAAGATCCTCAACGTGTAATCTTGTAATAACTCAAGATTAAGTAAGGTTTAAGGCTGGGGCCTTATACATATCATGAAAGATTTCTGAATTTTTCATCAAATTCTCCGATAGATTCGTTGTCTCTATGCTTAAGGGAAAGGAAGTCCCTTTCCATATAAAGTCGATGCGTGTGTGGAAAATATTTATCGAATCATTTTTCTAGAAATCTATCTATTCCCACACCTCGATATCTTCCTCATGCTTCACATTTTTTATCAATGTCCACCATTTATTAGCATCACATTCCATAAGAAAACATCTAGAATAATATGCTCCTTTTCAGAACATTGATGGATGGATAAGATCTTTTCAATCGACTTGATCTATTTTTCGACGATTGATAGATTAGATAAACCATTAAAATTATGAGGTCTTTGTCTCATGAAGCTCTCAATTTTATATTTTTATTTCTTATGTGGGGGGGTTAAACCTTCCTCTTGACCTATTTTTATATTCAAAACATGATTTAATAGAGTGTGTATTATGACAATGTTTTCGATTCCCACTCCCATCAGACTAGACATCTCATTAGAACATTCATCACCTTTATCTTCACATCAGTTAATATCCCGATTCCCCTTCTTGCCATCAATTGGATGAAATAAATGAAATGTTAGGGGTAACACATAAAATGAAATCCATTGAAAAGGGATATCTTTAAAATTACATTTATTTCCGTAACCTATATATGTTATCAATAATATACATCCCAAAATATATTCATAGGGGAATTTTTTAATTTCCATTATAATCGTTCATCGTATTCTTATAAATGTACCAAAGAATATCCCTTTTGAGTGTCTTAACCATGAGTGAACCAAGGAACGTTGTTGTTCACTAGTTCTAGTTTGATTCATGCTCAAAGCAATGTTTTTGGGTTGTACCCTAAGAAACATATGTTTTAGAGCAGCCACTACCTACTCATTTCCAGAAAGATATGTATTTTCATGATAGAACACTTACTCAATACTCACCAAAATTTGGGGAGTTATTTTTATACTTAGTCTTATCCATGTGTCTTTCACAAGGGTCTTCAAATCCAAATCCCAAAAATAACAAAACCTATCCACTGATACACACAATAATAACCATTCTCTTTATTTCACACTTAAACATAATTTATTAGGTAAAAGATTCAATTGAAACAAAATTGAATATTGATAGGTATAGTGTCATTGTGTCTTAAAAACATTACATAACATCTTAAAATATGATACTCACAAATTTTTTGAAAACATATTTTATATGACCACACACAATCTTTCATATGTAGCATTGCATGGGACAACCTGTGAAAATGCATAAAATAGTGTGAGCTATAATTCTCAATATCAGAGTAAACAAGGGATAAAATTAATAATACACTACATACTATGAAATAGGCATGTCAATTGATCATAAGAGAAATGTGAAAAAAAGTCATGATATAACATGATTATCATTACATGGGAATGTGGAAAACAAATTAACATGATATTTGCATGAGACTGGGATCATTGCACATGGAGGATGAGAAAACCATCATTTAACTTTATTTATCATGATTATACCCTCATTTCACATGACTTATCATGATACTAATCTTTAACCATTTCATTGGGGCTCTATCAGGGCACAACCTTCTTAAACATTTAATTTCACGCTTATGTGTGCCACATGGATCATATAACATTGATTCATTAAACATTTTAATTTATTCCATGATAAGGGAATGTGGAATTCATACATTAATTTCTATAATTAATAATTAAATTTGAATATAGGTGATTACCCTTGATAGATAAATGGACATGGTATTCTCTACTCAATCACTTTGTTTTGAAAAATCATGGTGCAATTTCGGCCGCAGAACAGCGTGACATAAGAGTTTATAAAAATGGGGGATGTGAGAGAAAGGTGTGTCCAATAATTTCTACATTAAATCGAATGTAATGGGTGAATATAGATACACTTCCCAACATATGTATTTGAATTTTGATTCATAATACAATATAATTGCATAAATGTAAATGAGAAGTGAGAAATTCCTTATGGAATTTGGGCAGGGTAAAAAGTGTACATGGGAGGAATTAATGAGAGAAAAATAGGTATCTCATCATTAAAACATATGTGTGTAACTATGGAGTTCTTTCAAAATGATACCCCAACATTTTTAATTGAAAAAAAATGCATAACCCCAGAAAAAATAGTGGATAAAAACGAGAAAGGAATAAATCCCTAACAAGGATGTGTGATCCCAAAGGCTTGAGAGGGTCTTTAGAGAGGCATAATGGGATCATGGGGTGCCTTGGGAGGTTTATAGAGATATTATTTAATTGTTTGGTCTAGTTCCAAAGGCTTTTATTGAATAGGAAGATTGAGCTTGGGTGGGTTTATATAGGAAAAGAGGGGTAATTCATTATTATTTAGGTTTTGGACACCACACATTAAACTAATCAAAAACACAAACCAGACCATAGTTTTTTCCCATGGTTATATTAAAATGGGAGTGGAAAAAATTATTTTATAATTCCAATTAACTAAATTAAAAATATTAGTCTTGATTATGTGGAGGTGAGTCACACTCTAAAGGAAATCATTTTAAATGTTTAAATGTTTTATAAGTCTTGGCAGTTCCACTATAGAACCATAAAATTTTTCAAACAAATCTAAAATCACATTATATTAATGTTATAAATATATATTCTGAACATACATTTCATAGTATTTTATTTCATCACTATTGGGTCATTATGATGTCATAAAACACATTATATATTTAAACATTTTTTAATTTTTACCCAAATATTCGTATGCCTCAGAAAATTATGAAAAAATCACCATTGAATAATTTTGACATCCAAATTCCAAAAATAATATTAATTTTTTCTAAATAATTTTCTAAATATTTGAGTTTTTACTTTTTAAATTTAAAACTATCATTTATCGAGAATTCATGGGTTTTGATTAAACAGCCTTCAAACCATAATTAAACTCACTATTTCATTCCTAAAACATTTATGATCATTTATATTTAATCAAAAATAATTTAGAAATAATATTTTCTGAAAAATATCATTTAGTTAAAAAATCCATTAATTCATCAATATAGGTCCCTTAATAGAATATTAACTAAAAATAGTACTTCTACATTACAAACTATTTCCAAAGTAACAATAATAAAGTGAATGTATATTCTTTATTCAATACAAAAAAACACACATAATAATATTGCTAAGGACTTGTTACATTACCATTATAACACCCTCATAAGACCTAAGGGTAAGGTGTGTGATGGTGAAAGACTCTTGGGGTGTCTTAGATAACATCTCTCGGGTGGTAATCTCTATCAACATTCACTTCTATCATAGGTGGTTCTGTAATAACTTAGCATGTTGAAGCTAGGATTGGCCTTTGTGAAAAGAAATGTATAGTGACCCCACCTCCTTTCTCAGCTCTGAAAAAATGGTATTCTTACGAAGCAATTATACTGTATGAGGCCATCGCTTCTTTTTTATTAGTAAATTTTATTTGTTAATGTCCAATTGTTTGATCACTTTTCAACGACTATATTATCAACGATCTTAATTATTATCGTTATTTTGAAATCTAGAAGCATAAAACCAAGGATGTTCATATAACCATTTTACATAATAAATCATTTAATTAATACAAGAATAATTTACATTAATAAAATTTTGGGTCGTTACAATCTTCCACATTAAAAAATTTCACCCTTATAATTTCATTTTCCAACACTAAAAAAGATATAGTTAACACTAATAAATCACTTCCTCTGATTCCCACATTACTTCTTTAATACTGTGCTTTATCCATAACAAATTGATGAGGGGAATTGAATTATTTATTAGAACATTATCTCTATGACCTAAGATCTTCACTGGCTTCTCTTCATAGGAGTGTTTATTCTCAAATGGTACCACCTTGTGATTGAGTATATACGATGGGAAAGGTATGTACTTCTTAAGAGTGATACATGGAATACATCATGTATTTGAGATAGGTTCCGTGAGAGTGATGGTATATAGGATACTACTATAATGTAATAAAATATCTCAAAAGTTCCAATTATAACACCCCAAGCTTCCATGGTACGCTTCTCTTCGAATAATACAATAGTGTGTGTTGTACGCAACTTCGAGTTCTAACACACCACAACCAATCAAACTATACTCTATGAATAGTATTACCAAATTATTAAAATTTTATAAATTTTATCTTTCAAAATGGACTTCATTTTTGGATTTCGAGTATCAAAATTATCTTAGGTATAATTCTTGCTATTTTTTTGAAAACATTCAATTTTTGAAGAATAGTAGAAAATACTACATTTTAATTAAAAACAACTTTTTTAATAAAAATAATTTATAGTAATAAATTATACTCATGAGTAGTTTTTAATTATAATTATATTATATTTTTACCATTTAATCCAATTTTGGTCATTGGAGGTAATGTCACATTTAAACTGGACAGAAGCATATGTCAATCTATTGATAGTTATTATATCTTAAAAACACGCTTTTTGTTCTGACAATGGGAATTAATTTTAAATTACTTTCTGCCACTTCTGTGTTTTGAATTTAGAAAAATTAATTCCATATTTATAATCAGGAATTCCAAATTGTGTAAATAGGATACTTTTATTTTTAGTCATTTTGAATAATTACTTCGGTAAATATTTTATTTACCTTGGTTAAAGGTAAATCCTGTAAATAAGGGTAAAATAAATAATATTATAATAATATAAAATTACACTAAGACGTGTCATAACCCTATTTTATGATACATTTCCGACCATGGACGTCCTTGGGTCTATTTGGGGACACCATGGAGACACTTGTAATTGATATTGACATTATATGTTAATTATGTTTAAATAAACACAAACATGACATAAGCATGTATCTTTTAGTAAAACAATTTTTACCTAGGGTTATATATTTTATATTTTCGACTATAAATATTCATTATAAAGATAAAAATATTTCCTACATAAATATATTTTATTTATAATTTTTAATATTTGAATAATTAAATTTATATATGACACAATAATGATGAAGTATTTTTCTTATTAATGAATGAATCAAATAAATGGTATTATAAATGTTACAATAAATATAATTTTAAAGTTTGGATTCCATCAAATAATTTTATAGGTTAATATGACATTTTATGATTACTGAAATGAATTTATTTAGAATTAATAATGTTTTTAGGAATTCAAAAAAATCAATTCTTAAATAGTGTCAAAATTGACATAAAGTAATTTTTAAAACAAATTTTATATTATTAATTTATATATTACTTCTAAAAATCTAATTATCTTCCAAATGACTTATATAATGTTTTTTGTATCATTAATTATGCACTTGGGGTTCTATTTTATGTTTATAGTAATTTTATAAACCATATAATATAAAAATACAAAGAGATGTGGTAAATGTCAAACTATTTAACTAATAGTTAAATCTAAAAGATAAAGTTAATATGGTCACCCAAACCTGTATAAAACCTATTGGTTGAGTGGTTTTAGACCTATAAACACCCTATCCTTTAAATAATTCATTTTTAAGCAATTAGAAACCAAAAATGGTTTTTTTATAAAATAGTATTTTTAGCTTTTCCTATGGGGCCCCTCACCCCTCTTATAAAAGGGAACAACCCCTTCCCTCAAATTCACACCTTCAAATCCTTTTTTTTCAGCTAAAACCTACCCAAATACCCTCTATACTGTCCTAAATTCATCCTAGAGGCCTTCCTTTGGTCATAAATCCATCCTACGATGTCCTTTTGGTCAAATCGAAAGGAAGAATCTGAAAAAACGGTTAATATTTCATCACCTCATTCAAGTTATTTTGTTCTTCCACCTCCTCTTTCTTTTTTGTTTACATTATAAAATAATAAATCAAGTATCTTAAATATACTGTAATTTTATTATAAATATGGTACAACCATATTCATTATTCTATCCATTTTTTTAATGACATGTCACAATACGTGCGTACGTACGACTTACCATCTCCACGTCGTGCTGTAATTGTTATTCAATACATTATTATTTTTATAGATACAATAATGATGTTTAATTGATGTAAATATTGAATATAAGATGATAATTATTCTGTATATATTATATTCTATCTTATTATATACGCTTTTAATATCAAATGAATGATATTGTCACTCGTGCGTACGTACGGATTATCGTCTCCACGAACATAGTGAGATTCATTCCCCATCATATCAATTAAAGTCTATATTCATTAGATGATTAAAAATAATGTTTAAAGTCTTAATATAATTATTAATATTAATAATATGCATCTTATCCATAACGAATATTACTTATGTAACACATCATATAATAGAAAAACGAATCAGTTAACACCTGAAATGATGATAATACTAAAATATTTTTAAAAAATAAATGTTAAAAGATCATATATTATATCATATTAATGTATTTGATTCTAGTATAATTTAATAACAATTATTTTACCCTAATAAAGGAGGTTAAACCACCCACCACCCATTAAAAGTACAAGGTAAGGGTTAATTTTAAAATCTCTTCATTATCCAAGGTTGTTTATATGTAATTATCTTCTGGGACCTCTATATCATCCATATCCATGTTTCCTAAAAATGTATTCCAATTTTTTTTTTAATATTTACTAGAATATGGGTTAAAGTAATTTATACCCTTGTTTTACATTTTATAAAAGGTTTTGAAAGGACTCATTCTATCGTTTTCCAAACAAGGTAATATATGATCTTTTCGACAAAATTATGGTAATAATGTTTTTTAACTTATAAGGCAGGTGCAACTATTTTCTATCTTTATAACTATGTTGAAGCTTCCCTTACAAGCTTACAAGAATATTTTCAAAATATATTTTTTCATTGTAATTATGTAAACCTAAAATGATTTCAAAATTGAAAGAGATATTTATATAATTTTTTTGATTTCATCTATGTCAACATTCTTTGATGGATTTTAAGAATTTTTTAAGTTTATTTTTTATGATAAAAACCCTCCATATTGTATTGACGGGTTTTTATATGTTTTACTGTGGATGTGTTAATTTTACACAATTCATGGCTTATGGATAAAGTATTAATATTTCATATGCTAGTTTTAATAAGAATGTTTATGTTATGTTTAAACCATTTCATATGGGGAATGCATTGGACATAGTAAGTGATGGGTAGAGCCCGCTATAACTCCTCAATGCATTAGTAGGTCGCATGAGAAAAACTTATGTCTTGGGACAAGGCCTTGACAAAATCTTATTTTTAGTCTTGGCATAAGGCCTTGACTATGTGCTTATGAAGTCTGGCATTATGCATTCCATCATTATAAAAGTGGCTATTGATATTGCATGTGATTATTCGACTACTATAATATCCTTTTGAGTAAGTAAATGAGGTTATTTTCATTTATTTTTTTCATATTATAATGAATTTTATGATAAAAGGCTTTTGTTTAAGTTTTATACATTTCCTTAAATGTTTATGCTTATTTATTAAAATGTCCACCATATTTTTATCCTTACTGAGCATCCAAGCTCACCCCTTTCTATGTTTTATTTTTCACAGGATGCGAAGATGTATAATATTAATGACATGTAAGGTTAGTATATAGGATCTCAGTGTTATCTGTGGAAAAAGTTTTTTTTATTTTTCCATTTTATGATGTAATGTAAACCATATGAATGTATATAGTACGTCCAAGGCTACTAAACTAATCGGTATTTTGAGACTTGATATTTTGTTGTCATGCCAATGATATGTACTAATCAACTGACTCTGGGCTTATGGGTTTGGGGTGTTACAACGATGTAAATTGGAAGAAGCTTTACCATTTTCCTGAATCTTATAACTCTCTTCCATGGTGATATGTAGAGGAAAACCATTTCTATGACATCAAAATCTATGTCTCGTCAATGATTATCAGCTTTTCTTTTTTTCAAGTCTAAGCATCATTAATGTGTTATTGGATGGTCTTAACCTTCTCCACTCTTTATTCCACCATTTCTCGGCCTAAGAGTTTTCGCTCCGTAACTTCATCCCAACATGTCGGTGCTCTGCACCTATTCCCATAAAGCGATTCATAAAGAGCTATTTTGATGCTTGAGTGGAAACTATTAATGTAAGAGAATTCAAGAAGGGGGATATGTTGATTCCATCCTCCTTTGATGTCAATTGAGCATGCTCTCAACAAGTCATCAAGAGGTTGGATATTCCTCTCAGATTGGCCATCATTTTGAGTATGATAAGTCGTACTGAAGTTCTTCTCAGAATTTGAGGAATGATGAAGACTCTCCCAAATCATAGAGGATAATCTTGGATCACGATTGGATATAATAGATAGTTGTATCCATTGTAGATTTACCACATCTCAGATGTATATCTGTTCTATTTGATCTAATGTGGAATCCTACCTAATTGTAATGATGTGTACTGTCATAGTAAGATGATGCCCAACAACCCAGATAACACTGTTTTCTCTAGATGTCTTCATAAGTCCGGTGACAATGTCTATGGTGATGTTATACCTTTTCCATGCGGGTATGGGTAATGGTTTTATCATCCACATAAACCTATGCATCTTAGCCTTAACTTACTCCCAAACCAGGCACATTGATGTATACTCAGCGATCTCCTTCTTCATGTTATACCACCAATAATTCCATTGGAGATATTGATACATATTTTTGTTTCTTGGGATAATGGAAAATTTTAACTTTGTGCATCATCCAAAAGTTATTTCATTAACACTGGATATTATGGAACAGATAATATTGACCCAAATATCACAATTAATTATTCAATAACATTGATCTCTGAGGATTTATCTTTTCTGATAGTTTTCACATACTTTTTAATTCCCACATCATCAATTTGAGCATCCTTTTACATTCCCAAATTAGACATTTCAACAATAATTAGTGAAATTATTGATGATGTTTCTTTCTTTATGATTCCTATGTCTATCTTCATCATATTAAAAATTATTGGATACTTTTATATTATCATCAAAGATATAATTTCTTGGACCTTTTTACATAGATAATCCACCACCATGTTCACTTTCCTGGGTGGTAATGGATTGAACAGTCTTATTCTAGGATCTGCTCTAACCGTCATCATTGGGGAAAGATAAACTCTTTCTATGAGAATATATATTTTAGGCTTTTGTGATCCATATATATTTCACACTTCTCCCCAAAGTGGAAATATCTCCAAATCTTTAAAGACAATATTACGACATCCAACTTTAGATTATGTGTTGGGTAGTTGTACCCATGAACATTAAATTTCTTGGAATCATTAGAAATGACTTTCTCATTTGGAATCAACTCACAACCCATTCCCTTCTTTTAAGCATCAGAAAATGACACAAAAAATTATCCACTTGTGGGTTGTTTGAGCACATGCACAGTGATAAGACTTATTTTCAAATAATTGAAGCATTCTTTGCATTCATCAATCCATGAAAACCTGACTCCATTCCATGTTATCTTTGTAAGAGGGTATGACAATCGTGAGAAATGTTTCTCAAATCAGTGATAATTTTTAGCTAACACCAGGATGCTACAGATATCTGTTACCGATGATGGACTCGTCCATCCCTCAATTGTAGCTGTCTTGGAGGGATCCAAAGATATACCATTACTTATGATGATATGACCCATGAATGAGACCTCCTTCAAACAGAACTCACACTAGTTGTATTTTTCATAGATCGTCTACTTTCACATGGCCTCTAGTATAGTTCTTCTATGCACCTCATGCTTCTCCTAAGTTTTGGAACTTATTAGAATATCGTCAAAAAATAATACGAAATACTTGTCCAGGTAATATCTAAAGTCACTATTTATCATGTACATGAATATTTATGGATCATTAGTGATTCCAAAATTCATTACATTTAATTCTTAGTGGCCACACATTGTTTGAAAAGTAGTCTTGGGGGTATCCTACTTTATCACTCTTACATGGTAATATCCTGACTGCAAATCCAAATTAAATAAGTATTTTTCTCAATATAGTTGATAGAAAAATTCACCAATGTAGGGTAGAGAATACTTGTTCTTTATAATCAATTTTGAGCTCATGATAATAAATTAAAAGGTGCATTGACCCATCCTTCTTCTTAACCAAGAGGACTGTTGCACCCATTAGTGAAAAACATAGGCTTATAAACCATTTATCTAGATTCTCTTGTAGTTGTTTCTTCAGCTCCTCAACATACACCACATATATTTTATATATATTCTTGGATATTTTCCAAGATATAGGTATAATATCAATTGATAATTCAATATATCTTCAAGGAGGAAGACCAACCAATTTCTAAGGAAACCCTTCAGTGAAGTCCCTCATAATAGTCATGCGTTCATGTATGGTTGCTTCATTAGACTCAATCATCATATCCCGATACAAATTCTCATAGGGTAGAAATATCCATGCTTGAGATGTTGGTGCTAAAGAATATTAATCCTCCTTTATGAACTTTTATAGAATCGGGGGTCAATTCACCATACAGACAGTGATTTCCCTCCCACGACAATTTATATTGGCTCTATTTAAGTCAATCCAATCCATGACAAGAATTAAATATGATTCTACTATAGGGAGTATGAAAAGTTTCGTTGAATGTTAAATCACTAAAATATAATAGGGGAGGAGTTATATTCATGGGTTGAAATGATTACACCATTTGTCATACTCACCTACACCTTTACATCCATGATTTGTGGTGGTATTAGGATTGTTCGACTAAACATTAGGGATATTAAATAATGTGTAGAACCAGAATCATAAATTTGATTCCCTATTATTTAATCAATAAATATCTTACATGTCAACACTCAATTATCGGTGTTTACTTCAGATCTAGTGATGGAAAAAGCTCGGACTTGCTACCTTGGAGGTTTTTAGTGGCCTCCAAAAACCCATTCTTAGGGAAATGGTTTACAAAGTGCCAACGTTTATTGTAGTTGATGCAATGAAAAACACATTGAGTGTCGAATGGAGTGTCCCTCTCCTCTGTCTTAGCCGCGATATTCTCATGTTGATTGTTAATAACCATGTTCCCTTCTCTTAAACACCTAATGAATTTCCTCTTCCCCTTAAGGAAATTTCCAGTGTGATTATTTCCACACCTTTGAAAGGTGGGGTGTTATATTTTCATAGAACCATTTGATTTATCAATGAGACCACTATAAATAAATTCCACCTTATTATTATTATCCCCATGATACCCTTGAGATATGACGATATCCATTTCAAATTTGAGGGAACATCGGCAAATTTCCTTGTAGCTCTCAAAGTCACAGATCATTAGGGATTTATGTAGCCCATGTCTTATCCCATAAAATAAGTGGTCAACCTTTCATTTAGGGGTAATGAAAAATCTAGAGGCATATCATGCAATCCTTGTGATTTTTTACTCATATGCTCTGACATATTCGTCATCTTTTTTCTTGTGGGAAAGGAATCCCGATTCCATCTTATGTCGGAGGGAGAGGAGAAAATATTTATCGAAAAATATTTTCCGGAAATAATTCCCTTAAAATGCCTCAATCACTTCCTCAGGATTCATATTTTTGATAAACTTCCACCAATAGTCAGCTTTTCCTTCCATATGATACGCATCCTGAAGAACTGTATCCTATTCAGAACATTGAAGGATGGAGAAGATATTTTCAATGGAGTTGATCCATTGTTTAGTGATTGGGGGATCATGTGATCCATTAAATGATGGAGGCATTCATCTCATGAATCTATCGATTTTGACTTGTTCTTTCATAAGGGGGTTAAAAATTCTTCTTAACCAATTTTTCAATTCAAAATTTTAATTAACTAAGAGAGTATTGTAAAAATGTTTGAGATTCCCACTCCCATCGGATTTGGAATCTCATTAGAACAGTCATCACATTGATCTTTGCATTTTTTTAGCTCGTGTCCTCATATTACTAGAAAATGGTTAGAATAAAAGGAAAGTTAGGGGTAACACATAAATGGGAATCAAATGAAAAAAATGGATAACATATAAATTACATTTATTTCCTTAACCTAAATGTGTTATCCATGATCTATTTCCCAACATATATCCTTAAGGGAATTTTTTAATTCCCTTAATAATGGTTCATAATAAGCTTACCAAAGCATATCCCCACGGATTGTCATTACCAAGAGTGAATCAAGGCCCGCTGTTCTGCACTAGTTCCCATTCGAGTTTTTCTCAATGCGTTGTTGTCGGGGTTTACCCCTAGATAGATCTGTTCCAGAGGCTCCACTACCTTCCCATATCCAAATAGAGATTTATTTTCTTGATAAACCATTTACTAAATACTCTCCAAAATTTTGGGATTTTTTTATTTTAAATATTCTTATCCCTAAGTCTTTCACTATGGTTTTCTAATCATAATCCAAAAAATTACTAAACCTAACCTCAGATACCAACTATTACAACCCTACTCTTTATTTTACACATAAACATAATTTATTACATAAAAACTTCACTTTATAAAACATATAAGATAGATAAGTCTAGAGTCATTGTGGCTTAGGAAAATTACATAACAACTTAAACATGAAACACACAACTTTGTTGAAAACTTATTTTACATGACCACACATATTCTTTCATACTTAGAATTGAATGAGATAATATAAAGACATTCATAAGAAGTGGGTGAGCTATAATGATCAGTAAAGAGGTAAACAAGGAATAACATGAAGAATACAATAGATATTAGTAAATAGAAATATCAATGGTGCAAAATTGAATCATGAACATAAAGGTATGATATAATTTGATTATCATAACATGGAAATGTGGAAAAACATTTAACATTATATTAGAATAAGGCAAGGATCATTGAACATGGGGAATGAGTAAACCCTCATTTAACTTGAATTATCATGATTGAAACATCATTTCACTTAATGTATCATGATACAAATCTTTACCCAAATCATTGGAGCGCTATCAGGGATCACCCTTCTTAAATATTTCATTTAATTTATAAGTGTGCCACAAGGGACAGATAACATTGATTTATTAAACAACATAATTTATTCCATGATAAAAGAGTGTGGAAATAATAAATGAAACTATATAATAAATATATAAATGTTCATATATTTGATTAACCTTGATAGATAAATGGATATGGTATTCACTATACAATGACTCTGCCTTGAAAAATCGCAGTGCAACTTCGGCAGCATAACGACATAACCTAGGATTTCATAAAAATGGTTGATGAGAGATAGTGGGTTGTATCATCATATTTAAATGAATTATACAGTAATGGGTCCATATAGATACATTTACCAACATATTTAATGGAATAAAAATTCACAATACAAATGAATTTCTAGAATGTAAATCGGACGAGAGAAAATTCATGCGGAATTCAGGAATAGTGAAGGGTGTACATGGGTGGCATAAATGAGAGATAAATACATATATCATCATTAAAAAATTAATAGGGATGTATTGGTGAGGAGGTAAATTATATCCCAACAACTGTAATTGAAAATAAAAGGGCATAACAACATAAAAAAAGTTAGACAAAATGAGATAGGATGAAATCCCTTAATTGGAAGAGTGATCCCAAAGGCTTGGTAGTGGCTTGAGAGAGTCTTATTAGAATTTTAGGGAACCTTGGGAGGATTATATAGAAAATATGGAATATGTTGGTTGAGTTCTATAGGATTTGACTTAAGAGGAAGTGAGAGATTTTGTGGGTTTATATAGAAAAAGAGATGGAATTATTTATTATTTCGGTTTTGGACACCACACATTATACTAATAAAAACCACCAAACAGACCATGGGTTTTCCCATGTTTTTTTCCTAAGGAGAGTGGGGAAAATTATTTTATATGTACAATGGCCTATGTTCTTGAAATATTAGGATTTCTTATGTGGAGGTGAGTCACACTATTAAGGAAATCATTTTAAATTTTTAAAAGTTTTGTAAGTCTTGGGTGGTCCAATAAGGAACCATAAAATTAATAAAACAAATATAAAATCACATTATTTGAAATGTATACATATATTTTCAGAACATCCATTTTATAGTATTTTATTACATCACTACTAGTTCATTATGATGTCATAAAACAGATTATATATTTAAACGGTACTTAGTTTTAATCCAAAAATTCCACTACCTTAGAAAATTATAAAAAATTCACCATTGGATAATTTTGATTTCCTAATTCCAAAAATAATATTAATTTTAACTAAATAATTTTCTTAATATGTTATTTTTTAATTTTAAAATAAAAACTAACATTATATGAGAATTCATTGGGTTTGATAAAATGGTTTTCAATCCTAAATAAAAATCACAATTGTATTCATAAAAATTAGAAGATAATTTATATTTAATAAATGGAAATTGAGTTATAATATTTTATTAAAAATATTATACAATTCAAAAATACATTAATTCATCAAAATATATTCTTTAATTGATATTAATTAAAAGTTATACTTGTGATTTAAAAACTATTTAAAAAGTAAGAATAATAAAATGAATGTATATTATTTATTCTATAACAAAATAATAGATATAATCATATTGCCTAGATCTTATTACATAACCAATTATAACACATGTATATGACCTAAGGGTAAGGTGTGCATTGGTGAAAGACTCTTGGGGTGGCTCAAATAACATTGATCGGGTGGTAATCTCTATCAACATTCACGTCTCCCATAGGCGGTTCCATTCAAGCTAAATATGTTGAAGCTCATCTTGTGCTAGGTCAAGAGAAAAGCCCAGTGACACCACCTATTTTCCGAGATCTAACAAATGAGGTTTTTATATATCAATTCTACTGGATGAGGCCAGCACATCCTTTGGTTGTGTAAATTGGATTTGTGAACACTATATCATGTGATCAATTATCATCATCTATATTAGCAATGGTCACAACTATTAACGGTATTTTGAAATCAAAAAACATAAAGATAATGAAGTGCATGCAACAATTTTACATAATAAGACATTTAATTAGATCAATAGAAATGTTCAATAATAATATTTTGGGTCATAATAAAAATAATCATTATAAAAAAGTATCGTTTCACCTTTATTGATTACATATAATTGACTCAGAGGATCTAAATTATATTATGAAATTGAAATTTGGTATACATAAATTAATTATTGGGTAAAAAATGTGGATAATCCAAATATGAAATTAAATACAAGGTATATAATATGTTAGTTCTTAGTGATGTTGTTTGGACTTACCAAATCCCCTAATATCTTCAAGATTATTTTTAAAAGAGTATTTTGAGATTACATTGATTAATTTTTTTGTATTATTTATAGATAATATTCTAATATATTCCAAAATTATAGAAGATAATGAATATCACATAAGGACTATGTTGACTACCATAATAAAGGATAGAATGTCTTATAAACATATAAATTGTAAATTCCCACTACAAAAAATATCATTCTGGGGTCATCTCATCACAAGGGAGGGAATATATATAGATCTGTAAAAGATATAGGTTTTTGAGAAATGGCCTAGTCCAACAAATGTGACCGAATGTCATAGTTTTCATGGGATAGTTGGGTATTATATATGATTTTTGAGAGATTTTTAAAGCATATCAAATCTATTAACCATGCTAACATAAATAAACTAAGTTTTATATTGATAAAAATACCAATGGAATAATTCATAGAGATTAAGGAAAATATGGTCACTATATATACACATAAATTACCCTTTAGTGGTGATGGTTTTGTAATATACAGTGATGCGTCATTAATATTATTGGGATTTTTCAAAATGAAAAATGAAAACATATTTTCTTATACCTCATACGAGTTAATGACTACTCGGAATAATTTTGTGACAAATGATTTAGAAATAATGGATGTGATATTATCCCTAAAACAATTGTGGAATTACCTTTATAGTGAAAAGTGAGACATATACATTGAATATAAGACGGTGAAATATATATTCACAGATAAATATTTAAATATTTTCCAAATGATTTGAATCAATATAAATAAAAATTATTAATTATTGATATAGTAAGTCCCTAGAAAAAAATTAAGGTCGTTGAAATTTTTGACATAAAATATTACGCAATAATATCAATTATTATGATTAAAAAAGGTCCATGTTTCTGCTCAACACACAATTCATGTAATGATCATCAAGGCCCAAAATGAAAATATAATGTTAAAAAAGGTAGAGAATATTATGCAGCTCATCTTTGATAAGGAGTTATATGGTTTGGATCCTAGACATGGGTCCTATTAATTCCAAAATTGAAAAGGTATAATTTGGATGATGCATATAGATCATCATTCTCAATCCATTCTGGAATAAAAATGATATATAAAAATATTAAACAAAACTTCTGGTGGGATTTCAGGATGAGTGAAATCATAGAGTATATATCACGATGCTTGGTATGTAAGTACGTTCTGGATGAGAACAATATCATAAAGGGATGATGAAACCTTTATACATAAATGTATGTAAATGGAAAATACAACTACGTATTTCATCACAAGAGTCCCTATGATGTCTAAACTCACATTACTATATGGGTTGTTGTTGATATCTTTAAAAATTCAACATGTTATATTTCCAAAAAAAATATTTCTCACAAGATCATATTTTCATGGTATAAATTAAATATGTAGATATGCTTCATATATTACACCTGAATATTGTATATGAATGAGATATTGGGTTTAATTAATGATTTTTTAAAATTATTCTTTTCATTTTGGGGATTGAGAGAAATTCTAACACAAATTACCAACCTCAGAAATATAGTTTCTCCAAGAGAACCATTACAACTATATGATATATTATGAGATCAAGTTCAATAGACTAACAAGCATGTTGGGATCAATATATTCACATGATAGAATTATCATAAAACAATATATTCCATTCTATAATCCAAATGGAACTATATAAGGCTCTGTATAGGAATATATTTAGAACTCCAATATCCTTGGATGATATTGGGGAATGAAATATGATAGGTACATTGCTTTTTAATGAAATGTTAGAGAATTCCGAAAAAATAGTGACATATGTAAATGGTATTGAATCAAAAAAATATTTATATTGATAATCATCAAAGAGAACTATAATTTTATGTTGGTGATTTGGTCATTATCTGAATATCTCTATGGAAATAGGTCAATATATTTTTGAAAAAAACAATACTATGATAGATTTACTTTTTTTCCCCTCAATATCCATGATAATTTTGGATCGTATATTATCATTTTGTATTTCTTTCACACCTATCCTAAGTACACTTTGTGTTCCATCTGTTACTTTTGATAAATTAAATTCAAAAATTCTCACATATATCAATCTTGGTTATTTTCCAACTAGAACATGACATCTCCTATGAAGAAAATCTCATGGGGGTATTGAATTGAATATATAGGGTTCTATGAAAAAGATCACTTATTTGTTGAATGTTATATAGAGAAATCTGAATTTTTATAAGGCTATGTTGAAACATGAGGATTTGATAAAAGTAATTTACCCACAATTTTTTTATTCTATGTAATAAAATCTCAAGGATGAAATGATTTAAGGGGTTATATTGTAACAAAATTAGTTTTTACTCCCTAATTAAATAAGGTGTTTGATTACTTGATACAAACACAACACTACAATCAATTAAACGTAGACCGATATGAGGTAACTGTAAAATTAGAAGGTGGAAAAAATAGTAATAATATTATGAAATAAATATATATAAATAAATATATAAAATTTAAATACTAAATAAATTTTCACAAGTAAGAAACTGGTAAATTACTTCAACTTACACTAAATTTATTTTATAAAATGAATATTTTTATTTTTTGAGATATTTATAAATAGAACAAATTTTAAATATATAGTTAACATATAGAAAATTGATTTCTTAAAAAAATAGTTTTTATTTTATTTTATGAATTTGATTTTATTTTAATTTTATGGATTTTAGGATGTGAAATGAAAAAATTTATCATTATATTTTATACATTATAGTAATATTATCTCAATATAATCATTTTAGATCTTTTCAGAAATAATAAATTATTTAGTGAATTGTTAGAATACTAATTTTATTATTGTCATTACTTTTATGAAATTATTTAATTATATGAATACATTAAATTATTTTGAAAAATTTCTACATATAACTGTATATTATAATGTTTGATAAATATTTTTTAAGTACAATGTTATATTTATACACCTATACTGTAACACCCCACGCTTACATGGTACGCTCCTCATTGAATAATAGAGCAGCGTGTGTTGTACGCAACCTCGAGTTCTAACACACCGAGACTAATCAAAGTAGCCGTTATGAATAGTAATACCCACTTTTTAAAATTATAGAAATTTTATATTTCAAAATGGAATTCATTTTTGTATTCCTAATATTGAAATTAGCCTATGTTAAATTTTTTGTAATTTTCTGAGAACTTCCAAATTTTTATGAATAGTGAAAAATACTTAAAACAACTTTTTTAATCAAAATAATTTATAGTGATAAGTTATACTATTGAGTGGTTTTAAAGTATAATTAGAATATATTTTTACCATTTTATCCAATGGTGTTCATTAGAATTAATTTTACTTTTAAATTGGACATAAACAATTGTCAATCTTTTAATATATATTGTTTCTTAAAAACACGCTATTTGTTGTGACAGCGGGAATTAATTATAAAATTAATTAATGCAACTTATATGTTTTGAATTATTTAAAATATACATCATTTTTTAATTTGGAATATCAATTATAGCTTAGGGTGAAATTTTGGCATTGTTCTGAAAAACTTCAATTTTTGATGAATGGTGAAACCACTAAGTGGTATTTATAAAAACCGATTTTTCGTTTAAATGAAATTTTACCACTTCTGTGTTTTGAATTTAAAAAATCCGAGATACATGGTTCTCATTAAGAATTAAAATGTGGTTCAATGAGATTAAAATAATTTTTTGGTGAATATTAACTTTTAAGTTCTTAATCGCGATTAGAGGTAATTAGTGTAGTTTAAGGTAAAAATAATGTTTTAATAATATGAGATGAGATTGAAACATGTCCTACCCTTATTGGATGTGCCATGGACGACCAAGAAAATCCACGGGTCAACTTGGGGACCCCATGGAGCCACTTTAGTTGGAAAATGACATAAATACCTTTTATTTAATGTTAAAGTAAAAAATGACACAAACATGAAATGTTTTACTAAAACAATTTCTACATGGGGTTATACAAGTCATATTTTTGACTATAAATATTCATTGGAAATATAAAAAGATTTCCTACATCATAGTATTTTTTTATAATTTTTATACATTAAATAAGTTTAATTATTTATGACATCATGATGATGTAGCGATGACCTCATTATTTAACGATTTAAATAAAATAAAAAGATAATGTAAAATCCAAGGCTTACACATGTACACAACCTATTGTATGAGTATATTTATAACCCTTATCACATTAGCCTCGAATTATATAAGTTTGGGACCTCTAAAATCCGAAACTCATTTAATAATAAAGTGACTTTCCTTTACTTTCCAAGAGTGCCCCTCCTCTCCACTTATAAAAGGGCCCCACCTCTACCCCCCCATTCACACTTCCAAGCCATTTGGCTCGGCCAACCTCTGCCCAAATACTCTCCCAACTTCCCTCCCTTACTCTTAGAAGCCTCTATTTGGGAATAACTCTTCCCAAAGAAGCCTTTGGCTCAAATCAAAAAGAGTTACCCGATTTTAAGGTAATGTCTTCTCTAATGTTGTTTAGTTTTTTTTTTGCTTCTCCAACCCCTTAAACTCTTTTTATTACTTAATTTTGTAACAAAAACAGTATATAAAATATAATAGGATGTTTTTATGATAATTATTTGGTTTACACTTACACACACCTTCATCTAATGGTTAAAAAACATACTGTTTCTGTGGGTGGTGAAATACTGCCTCGCGAAACGATGATTGTTCAATATTCTTTTAACACCTATAATGGGGACATTTTGATGACACTATTTTCATATATGATATATATATTATGTTTATGTTTTCCTTATGCTTATTTATTTCTCATTTATGGCATACTTTATGATTTCCATTATGGGTAAACGCGATAATTCACTTTTAGGAAGTGCGGACTACCGCCCCCTCAAAGTGATTTGAATCGTTAATGCCATATGTGGGATGTATAAAGGATGGAGTAAATGATATTTTATATGATATTATACTGGAATTATAATACACCTTTATACTATTATGATTTCATTCCATTAAATATGAAATAGAAATGAAAGTAGCGTTCATGTGTACGTACGGCTTACCGTCTCCATGAACGGTGCATTTCATTTCTTACCTCTAAATGTTATGTAATATTATAAATGAATGTATATAATGGATATATATGATATATATGACATCTAAATCCTGAATATAATTCTGGAGATAATGGATATTCTACCAAATAAACAACTTGTAATTATAAGATGTTTATTGTTGACTCAAGTACCAAAGATCGACAAAACGATCGTTATTAACTTAAATAATTACATAATATTCATAACATTGTAATAAGTGATATAAAAAGGATAATGAAATTGAAAATGGTTCTTAATAAAGTATATATTAACTCTAGTTTATTATTCAGGAGGTTAAAGAATGATTGAGTCAAGTCGGACACGAGGTAAGGGAACTTCTTAACCTAACTTCCATTCTTCGGGTAAATCTCCTACTTTCAAATTATGTCATGATATTATTATGTCTTATTTTGTATTTTTAATTTCTCTATGTGTACCTATAGTGAATACACATAATAGATCTATTTTATTTTAAAAATGATATTTTTAAGGACTTCGTCTCAATCTCCTTTCATTTAGGCATATTTGGTTTTATACACAACTTTCTTTTATACGGTGTATAAACCCCTTTGACTTTTACGTTTATTAAAAAGGAATCTTTTTTATACGAAGCGTTTTACTAAACGACAAAAAGGGAATGTTTTTCTTTCCGTACATATGCGGTGACAATGACTTCTCCACCGTCGTGACCATTATTTGAGTTTCGGATTTCTCTACAAGCCATACCTTTTTTTAAAAGAAAAATAAATACCATGTTTTACCTTTCTTTTATTTTGGTATTGAAAATGGTTTTGAAAGTGTTTTTATTATATCAATGTGTTGTATTGATATCTTGTGATTGAAATATGGAAATGTTATTTTTCCTTTATGCATGTTTTATGTGATACGATTATGTTATGGTTTATGATATGTTTAAACCTATTCATATGAGGAATGCATTGGACTTAATAAGTGAAGGTTGGAGCCCGCTATAGCTCCTCGATGCATCGGTAGGTCTCATGAGACAAACTAGTGTCTTGACACGAGGCCTTGACAAAATCTTATTTGTGGTCTTGGCACGAGGCCTTGGCTACGTGGTTATGATAGTCTGGCATTATGCATTCCATCATTATGAAAGTGTTTATTGATATTTCATGTGATTATTAGACCAGTAGAATATCCATGTGAAGAAGTAAATGGAATTATCTCATTTTACTTTTTCCATATTATGTTGAAGTTCAAGTTTAAAAGGCTTTTGTTTTAGTTATACATTTCCTTAAATGTTTATGTTTATTGATTAAAGCTTCCACAATATTGTTATCCTTAATGAGCATCTGATCTCACCCCTTTCAATGTTTTAATATTTTTCAGGATGTGAAGAAGTATAATGTGAATGACCTGCAGGGATAATATAAGGGGATATGAAGAGAAGATGTTGTAGTTTTGTTTTACTTTATGATGTAATGTAAGAATTATGAATGTATCTAGTGTTTCCAAGGCTACTAAACTAATCGGTCTTTCGAGACTTAATATTTTGTGATCATGCCAATGTTACGAAGTAATGCACCGACTCTGGGTAGCTGGGGTCGGGGCATTACAGTTGGTATCAGAGGCAGTTTAGTACTAAACATGGAAGCTAGATTTAGATAAACTCTGATTAGAGGACATAGCCCAACGATAGACTTTAAGGATTAGTATAGAAGAACTTTCTAGAATTTTTATATTATAGAGATTTTGTGAGTTTTCCGAGCAATACATCCCTGTTTGGATATGATCAGGTAGAGGCGGCTCTGGCACAGATGTACCTAGGGGTAATACCTGAAAACACCGCTTTGAGCTAGACTGAAACGGGAACTGGTGCACGACAACGGGCCTTGCCGCACTCTTGGTTACGACACTCCCGGGGGATTTGCTTAGGATAATTCTCATTTTCTTTACAAACCATTATGTAGGTTGTATGAGTATATACTTCCTAAAAAAAATTCTTATGATTATGGATTATAACCATAAACCGTTCAATTTACATTAAGTATTTTACAAGTTTGGAATTATTCATTGCAATTCATAAACTAACCTAGTTTATGACATTGTATAGAAATGGCGCCCAGTAGAAGGAATGTGAACTCCAGCAATACGTATGATCCAAAGAGTAAGAAGGATCGTATCTTTCACGGTATTAAGCCAATATTTCGAAGGGAAATAGTCTCCCATGTGTTCTCAACATATGAAGAAATAGTATCATGTGTTAATAAGATAAGTAAAGAATTCTCTGAGTCCTATGGCTTTGAAGTGAAGCAAGAGACGAAAGGGATGGAAGAGAGAATGATGGATAAAGGGATGAGGGGAAAGAAGATTTTTCCAATATGTGTTAATTGTGGGAAGAAACATCATGGAACTTGCCTAAAGGGAATGGGAGTTTGTTATAAGTGTAGAGAAAAAGGATACAAAGTGCGTGACTGCAAGGGTAAGAAAATGGTTTCAAATGTACAATGCTTCTTCTGCAAGGATTGGGGACACTACGCATACCAATGTCCAAATAATAAGAGTATGACCTAAATGATGTTATTGGATAATAATCAAGTTATGATACTACCACATATGAGGAGTAATGATTAGAGTTATTATGTTGTTATTAAAGAATTTTGTAATTTGAGTGTTGTATCAATGATGTACTGGTTATAATAATTATGGAGTATATAAGGATTGTACTGTAGTACTATTTCATCAAGGACTTGAGATTGTGTGGAACCAAGAAAATTTACTCCACAGTAGGTTAAATGTTTGGAAAATATATGGTTGAGAGAAATATAAACCATAATATGGTCTTGATACCAAGATAGTGATTTTGGAATAAGACGTGATTGATTTGGATAAATTATATTGGATATTCTTAACTTACTTGAAACTGATTGATGATTTGTATACATTTTTGGATAGAAGGAGTATATCTAGTATTCTATAAATAATAAGGGATCACGGTAATTTAGTATGT
The DNA here is from genome assembly GCA_963277665.1 of Viscum album. Lineage (NCBI taxonomy): Eukaryota > Viridiplantae > Streptophyta > Magnoliopsida > Santalales > Viscaceae > Viscum > Viscum album. Next base: position 1,100,809,274 of record OY728135.1, on the reverse strand, counting down.
TTAAAAATAATACATGATGAAGGTGTTCACATGTTGTTACGTGGAAAAAAAGGATCTTCATTATGTTTACCTTCCTTATAAAATTTGGACTGTGAGTTGGACAGAAGTATTTTGGATAACTATAAAGGTTGGAATGGATTAAGTTGATCTTAGGATAGTATTGTTTAAGGTTAAATAATTTCTGAAGATTATTTTTGGAATATTATAATACTATAGTTTTAGGAAAAGGACAACCTGCAGGGTGGGGCATAACCCGTCACGTCAGACAAAGCTGCAGGAATCGAACCCACAACCATAGTACGACAGGCCTTTATTACCTACCACTAGCCTACAGGAAGTACCTGGTTATTACAAAATAGTTTTTTTTAATCTAAATGGTATTTTATAATATTTTGAACCATGTACGATTAAGATAAATATATTATTTTTGAGTTCTATTATCTTTTTGAGTGAAAGATGAGTTTGTGGTAGAAATTAGTTGAAGGATGAAACTCTACTTGTCAAGAATAAATATATATATATACCTATATCTTATTCTATAAATTAATTCTTAAACTTTATTAAAGGGATATTAAAACAAAAAAATGTGTTATCCTAATACCTTATGTCTTGTTGAACTGATGATGTTTTAAATCAACATAGATTGAAGCTTTGAGGCCCTCAATTTGACACTTGTTTGTGATTTATGACCACAATCACTCCCTACAAATATTTACATTTTTCCTCCAATTATATGTCTCTAATTTCCACCAATGTTCTCCTAATCTAGATCATAATTGGGTGGTGACTTTTTTATTTTCCTTTCCCTCTTATTAAGGCTAAATTTTATTAACCTTATTTCCGATGTGGGTTTCCAAAAAGGTATTTTCTATTTTCAACCTTTTATTTTCAAAGAAAAATTTCAAATTGTGAGGACGCAATTTATTGAAGGAGGGGAGAATGTAACACCCCAAGCTTACATGGTACGCTCCTCTTTGAATAATAGTACAGCGTGTGTTGTACGCAACCTCGAGTTCTAACACACCGCGACTAATCAAAGTAGCCTTTATGAATAGTAATAACCACTTTTTAAAATTATATAAATTTAATATTTCAAAATGGAATTCATTTTTGTATTCCTAATATTGAAATTAGCCTATGTTGAATTTTTTGTAATTTTCTGAGAACTTCCAAATTTTTATGAATAGTGAAAAATACTTAAAAAAACTTTTTTAATCAAAATAATTTCTTGTGATAAGTTATACTATTTAGTGGTTTTAAAGTATAATTAGAATATATTTTTACCATTTTATCCAATGGTGTTCATTATAATTAATTTCACTTTGAAATTGGACATAAACAATTGTCAATCTTTTGATATATATTGTTTCTTAAAAACACGCTATTTGTTGTGATAGCGGGAATTAATTATAAAATTAATTAATGAAACTTATATGTTTGGAATTTTGTAAAATAGACATCATTTTTGAATTCAGAATATCAACTATAGCTTAGGGTGAAAGTTTGGCATTGTTCTGAAAAACTTCAATTTTTTATGAATGGTGAAACCACTAAGTGGTATTTATAAAAACTGATTTTTCATTTAAATGAAATTTTACCACTTCTGTGTTTTGATTTTCAAAAATCCGACATACATGGTTGTCATTAAGAAGTAAAATGTGGTTCAATGAGATTAAAATAATTTTTTTGGTAAATAGTAACTTTTAAGTTCTTAATCGCGGTTAGAGGTAATTGGTGAAGTTTAAGGTAAAAATATTGTTTTAATAATATGAGATGAGCTTGACACATGTCCTACCCTCATTGGATATTCCATGTCCGACCACGAAAATCCATGGGTCAACTTGGGGACCTCATGGAGCCAATTTAGTTGGAAAATGACATAAATACCTTTTATTTAATGTTAAAGTAAAAAATGACAGAAACATGAAATGTTTTACTAAAATAATTTTTACAAGGGGTTATACAAGTCATATTTTTGACGATAAATAGTAATTGGAAATCTAAAACGATTTCCTACATCATAGTAATTTTTTTATAATTTTTAGACATTAAATAAATTAAATTATTTATGACATCATGATGATGCAGTGATGACCTCATTATTTAACGATTTAAATAAAATAAAAAGATAATGTAAAATCCAAGGCATACACTTGTCAAAAACCTATTGGATGAGTATATTTCGAACCCTTATCACCTTAGACTCGAATTATATAAGTGTGGGACCTCTAAAATCCGAAACTCATTTTATAATAAAGTGACTTTCCTTTACTTTCCAAGAGTGCCCCTCCTCTCCACTTATAAAAGGCCCCAACATCTACCACCTCATTCATACTTTCAAGCCATTTGGCTCAGAAAAACTCTGCCCAAATACTCTCCCAACTTCCCTCCCTTACTCCTATAATCCTCACATTGGGAAAAACTCTTCCCAAGGAAGCCTTTGGCTCAAATCAAAAAGAGTTACCCGATTTTAAGGTAATGTCTTCTCTAATGTTGTTTAGTTTTATTTTGCTTCTCCAACCCATTAAACTCTTTTTATTACTTTCTTTTGTAACATCACCAGTATCTGCAATATAATAGGATGTTTTTATGATAATTATTTGGTTTACACTTACACACACCTTCGTCTAATGGTTAAAGAACATACTGTTTCTGTGGGTGGCGAAATACCGCCTCACGAAACGATGATTGTTCAATATTCTTTTAACACCTCTAATGGTGGCCATTTTGATGACACTATTTTCATATATGATATATATATTATGTTTATATTTTCCTTATTCTTATGTATTTCTCATTTATTGCATACTTTATGATTTCCATTATGGGTAAATGCGATAATTTCATTTTAGGAAGTGCGGACTACCGCCCCCTCAAAGTGATTTGAATCGTTAATGCCATATGTGGGATGTATAAAGGATGGAGTAAATGATATTTTATATGATATTATACTGGAATTATAATACACCTTTATACTATTATGATTTCATTCCATTAAAAATGAAATAGAAATGAAAGTAGCGTTCATGCGTACGTACGGCTTACCGTCTCTATGAACGGTGCATTTCATTTCATACCTCTAAATGTTATGTAATATTATAAATGAATGTATATACTGGATATATATGATATATATGACATATAAGTCATGAATATAATTCTGGAGATAATGGATATTCTACCACATAAACAACTTGTAATTATAAGAAGTTTATTGTTGACTCAAGTACCAAAGATCGACAAAACGACCGTTATTAACTTAAATAATTACATAATGTTCATAACATTGTAATAAGTGATATAAAAAGGATAATGAAATTGAAAATGGTTCTTAATAAAGTAGATATTAACTCTAGTTTATTATTCAGGAGGTTAAAGAACGGTTGAGCCAAGTCGGACACGAGGAAAGGGAACTTCTTAACCCAACTTCCATTCTTTGGGTTAATCTCCTACTTTCAAATTATGTCATGATATTATTATGTCTTATTTTGTTTTTTTACTTTATCTATGTGTACCTATAGTGAATACACATAATAGATCTATTTTATTTTAAAAATGATCTTTTTATGGACTTCGTCTCAATCTCCTTTCATTGAGGCATATTTGGTTTTATACACAACTTTATTTTATACGGTGTATAAACCCATTTGACTTTTACATTTATTAAAAATGAATATTTTTTATACGAACCGTTTTACTAAACGACAAAAAGGGAATGTTTTTCTTTCCGTACATATGCGGTGACAACGACTTCTCCGCCGCTGTGACCATTATTTGAGTTTCGACTTTCTCTACAAGCCATACCTTTTTTTAAAAGAAAAATAAATACCATGTTTTACCTTTCTTTTATTTTGGTATTGAAAATGGTTTTGAAAGTGTTTTTATTATATCAATGTGTTTTATTGATATCTTGTGATTGAAATGTGGAAATGTTATGTTTCCTTTATGCATCTTTTATGTGATACGATTATGTTATGGTTTATGATATGTTTAAACCTATTCATATGAGGAATGCATTGGACTTAATACGTGACTGGTGGAGCCCGCTATAGCTCCTTGATGCATCGGTAGGTCTCATGAGACAAACTAGTGTCTTGGCAAGAGGCCTTGACAAAATTTTATTTGTGGTCTTGGCATGAGGCCTTGGCTACGTGGGTATGATAGTTTGGCATTATGCATTCCATCATTATGAAAGTGTTTATTGATATTGCATGTGATTATTCGACCAGTAGAATATCAATGTGAAGAAGTAAATGTAATTATCTCATTTTACTTTTGCCATATTATGTTGAAGTTCATGTTTAAAAGGATTTTGTTTTAGTTATACATTGCCTTAAATGTTTATGTTTATTGATGAAAGCTTCCGCAATATTGTTATCCTTACTGAGTATCTGAGCTCACCCCTTTCAATGTTTTAATATTTTTCAGGATGTGAAGAAGTATAATATGAATGACCTGCCGGGATAATATAAGGGGATATGAAGATAAGATGTTGTAGTTTTGTTTTACTTTATGATGTAATGTAAGACTTATGAATGTATCTTGTGTTTCCAAGGCTACTAAACTATTCAGTCTTTCGGGACTTGATCTTTTGTGATCATGCCAATGTTACGAAGTAATGCACCGACTCTCTGTAGCTGGGGTCGGGGCATTGCAGTTGGTATCAGAGGCAGTTTAGTACTAACCTTGGAAGCTAGATTTACAAAAACTCTGATTAGAGGACATAGCCCAAAGATAGACATTAAGGATTAGTATAGAAGAACTTTCTAGAATTTTGGTATTATAGAGATTTTGTGAGTTTTCCGAGCAATACATCCCTGTTTAGATACGAGCAGGTAGAGGCGGATCTGGCACAGATGTACCTAGGGGTAATACCTGAAAACACCGCTTTGAGCTAGACTCAAACGGGAACTGGTGCATGACAACGGGCCTTGTTGCACTCTTGGTTACGACACTCCCGGGGGATTTTCTTAGGATAATTCTCATTTTCTTTACAAACCATTATGTAGGGTTTATGAGTATATACTTCCTCAAAGAAAACATTCTTATGATTATGGATTATATCCATAAACTGTTCAATTTACATTAAGTATTTTACAATTTTGGAATTATTCATTGCAATTCATAAACTAACCTAGTTTATGCCATTGTATAGAAATGGCGCCCAGTAGAAGGAATGTGAACTCCAGCAATACGTATGATCCAAAGAGTAAGAAGGATCGTATCTTTCACGGTATTAAGCCAACATTTCAAAGGGATATAGTCTCCCATGTGTTCTCAACATATGAAGAAATAGTATCATGTGTTAATAAGATAAGTAAAGAATTCTCCGAGTCCTATGGCTTTGAAGCGAAGCAAGAGACGAAAGGGATGGAAGAGAGAATGATGGATAAAGGGATGAGGGGAAAGAAGAATTTTCCAATATGTGGTAATTGTGGGAAGAAACATCATGGAACTTACCTAAAGGGAATGGGAGTTTGTTATAAGTGTAGAGAAAAGGGACGCAAAGTGCGTGACTGCAAGGGTAAGAAAATGGTTTCAAATGTACAATGCTTCTTCTGCAAGGATTGGGGACACTACGCAAACCAATGTCCAAATCATCAGAGTATGCCCCAAATGATGTTATTAGATAATAATCAAGTTATGATACTACCACAGATGAGGAGTAATGATTAGAGTTATTATGTTGTTATTAAAGAATTTTGTAATTTGAGTGTTGTATCAATGATGTACTGGTTATAATAATTATGGAGTATATAAGGATTGTAATGCAGTACTATTTCGTCAAGGACTTGAGATTGTGTGGAACCAAGAAAAGTGACTCCACAGTAGGTTAAATTTTTGGAAAATATATGGTTGAGAGAAAGATAAACCATAATATGGTTCTGATACCAAGATAATGATTTTGGAATAAGACGTGATTGATTTGGATAAATTATATTGGATATTCTTAACTTACTTGAAACTGATTGATGATTTGTATACATTTTTGGATAGAAGGAGTATATCTAGTATTCTATAAGGAATAAGGGATCATGTTAATTCAGTATGTTTAAAAAGAATACATGATGAAGGTGTTCACATGTTGTTACGTGGAAAAAAGGATCTTCATTATGTTTACCTTCCTTATAAAATTTGGACTGTGAGTTGGACAGAAGTATTTTGGATAACTATAAAGGTTGGAATGGATTAAGTTGATCTTAGGATAGTATTGTTTAAGGTTAATGAATTTTTGAAGATTATTTTGGGAATATTATAATACTATAGTTTTAGGAAAAGGACAACCTGCAGGGTGGTGCATAACCCGTCGCGTCGGACAAAGCTGTAGGAATCGAACCCACAACCATAGTACGATAGGCCTTTATTACCTACCACTAGCCTACATAAAGTCCTTGGTTATTACAAAATAGTTTTTGTAATCTAAATGGTATGTTCTAATATTTTGAACCTTGTATGGTTAGGATAAATATATTATTTTTGAGTTCTATTATCTTTTTGAGTGAAAGATGAGTTTGTGGTAGAAATTAGTTGAAGGTTGAAACTCTACTTTTCAAGCATAAATATATATATATATATATATACCTATATCTTATTCTATAAATAAATTCTTAAGCTTTATTAAAGGGATATTAAAACAAAAAAATGTGTTATCCTAATACCTTATGTCTTGTTGAACTGATGATGTTTTAAATCAACAAAGATTGAAGGCTTTGAGGCCCTCAATTTGACACTTGTTTGTGATTGATGACCTCAATCACTCCCTACAAATATTTACGTTTTCCTCCAATTATATGTCTCTAATTTCCACCAATGTTCTCTTAATCGAGATCATAATTGGGGGGGGGGTGACTTTTTCATTTCCCTTTCCCTCTTATTAAGGCTAAATTTTATTAACCTTATTTCTGATGTGGGTTTCCAAAAATGTATTTTCTATTTTCAACCTTTTATTTTCAAAGAAAAATTTCAAACTGCGAGGACGGAATTTATTGAAGGAGGGGAGAACGTAACACCCCAAGCTTACATGGTACGCTCCTCATTGAATAATAGAGCAGCGTGTGTTGTACGCAACCTCGAGTTCTAACACACCGCGACTAATCAAATAGCTGTTATGAATAGTAATACCCACTTTTTAAAATTATATAAATTTTATATTTCAAAATGGAATTCATTTTTGTATTACTAATATTGAAATTAGCCTATGTTGAATTTTTTGTAATTTTCTAAGAACTTCAAAATTTTTATGAATAGTGAAAAATACTTAAAACAACTTTTTTAATCAAAATAATTTATTGTGATAAGTTATACTATTGAGTGGTTTTAAAGTATAATTAGAATATATTTTTACCATTTTATCCAATGGTGTTCATTAGAATTAATTTCACCTTGAAATTGGACATAAACAATTGTCAATCTTTTGATATATATTGTTTCTTAAAAACACGCTATTTGTTGTGACAGCGGGAAGTAATTATAAAATTAATTAAGTCAACTTATATTTTTGGAATTTTTTAAAATAGACATCATTTTTGAATTTGGAATATCAATTATAGCTTAGGGTGAAATTTTGGCATTGTTCTGAAAAACTTCAATTTTTGATTAATGGTGAAACCACTAAGTGATATTTATAAAAACTGATTTTTCGTTTAAATGAAATTTTACCACTTCTGTGTTTTGAATTTCAAAAATCCGACATACATGGTTTTCATTAAGAAGTAAAATGTGTTTCAGTGAGATTAAAATAATTTTTTTGGTGAATAGTAACTTTTAAGTTCTTAATCATGATTAGAGGTAATTAGTGTAGTTTGAGGTAAAAATAATGTTTTAATAATATGAGATGAGCTTGACACATGTCCTACCCTCATTGGATGTGCCATGTCCGACCAATAAAATCCATGGGTCAACTTGGGGACCCCATGGAGCCACTTTAGTTGGAAAATGACATAAATACCTTTTATTTAATGTTAAAGGAAAAAATGACAATAACATGAAATGTTTTACTAAAACAATTTTTACATGGGGTTATACAAGTCATAATTTTGACTATAAATAGTCATTGGAAAGCTAAAACTATTTCCTAAATCATAGTATTTGTTTTATAATTTTTAGACAATAAATAAATAAAATTATTGATGACATCATGATGATGCAGCGATGACCTCATTATTTAACGATTTAAATAAAATAAAAAGATAATGTAAAATCCAAGGCTTACACTTGTAAAAAACCTATTGGATGAGTATATTTCGAACCCTTATCACCTTGGCCTAGAATTATATAAGTTTTGGACCCTTAAAATCTGAAACTCATTTTATAATAAAGTGACTTTCCTTTACTTGCCAAGAGTTCCCCTCCTCTCCACTTATAAAAGGCCCCCACCTCTACCACCTCATTCACACTTTAAATCCATTTGGCATGGCCAAACTCTTCCAAAATACTCTCCAAAATTTCCTCCCTTACTCCTAGAAGACTCACTTTGGGCATAACTCTTCCCAAAGAATCCTTTGGGTCAAATCAAAAAGAGTTACCCGATTTTAAGGTAATGTCTTCTCTAATGTTGTTTAGTTTTATTTTGCTTCTCCAACCCCTTATACTCTTTTTATTACTTTATTTTGTAAGAAAACCAGTATCTAAAATATACTAGGATGTTTTTATGATAAGGATTTGGTTTAAACTTACACACACCTTCATCTAATGGTTAAAGAACATACTGTTTCTGTGGGTGGCGAAATACTGCCTCACGAAATGATGATTGTTCAATATTCTTTTAACACCTCTAATGGTGGTCAATTTGATGACACTATTTTAATATATGATATATATATTATGTTTATTTTTTCCTTATGCTTCTGTATTTCTCATTTATGGCATACTTTATGATTTCCATTATGGGTAAATGCGATAATTTCATTTTAGGAAGTGCGGACTACCGCCCCCTCAAAGTGATTTGAATCGTTAATGCCATATGTGGGATATATAAAGGATGGAGTAAATGATATTTTATATGATATTATACTTGAATTATAATACACCTTTATACTATTATGATTTCATTCCATTAAATACGAAATAGAAATGAAAGTAGCATTCATGCGTACGTACGGCTTACCGTCTCCATGAACGGTGCATTTCATTTCTTACCTCTAAATGTTAAGTAATATTATAAATGAATGTATATACTGGATATATATGATATATATGACATCTAAATCATGAATATAATTCTGGTCATAATGGATATTCTACCACATAAACAACTTGTAATTATGAGAAGTTTATTGTTGACTCAAGTACCAAAGATCGACAAAACGACCGTTATTAACTTAAATAATTACATAATGTTCATAACATTGTAACAAGTGATATAAAAAGGATAATGAAATTGAAAATGGTTCTTAATAAAGTAGATATTAACTCTAGTTTATTATTCAGTAGGTTAAAGAATGGTTGAGCCAAGTCGGACACGAGGTAAGGGAACTCTTTAACCCAACTTCCATTCTTTGGGTTAATCACCTACTTTCAAATTATGTCATGTTATTATTATGTCTTATTTTGTATTTTTACTTTCTATATGTGTACCTATAGTGAATACACATAATAGATATATTTTATTTTAAAAATTATCTTTTTAAGGACTTCGTCTCAATCTCCTTTTATTGAGGCATATTTGGTTTTATACACAACTTTATTTTATATGGTGTATAAAACCCTTTGACTTTTACGTTTATTAAAAAGGAATCATTTTTATACAAAGAGTTTTAATAAATGACAAAAAGGGAATGTTTTTCTTTCTGTACATATGTGGTGACAACGACTTCTCCGCCACTGTGACCATTATTTGAGTTTCGGCTTCCTCTACAAGCCATATCTTTTTTTAAAAGAAAAATAAATACCATGTTTTAACTTTCTTTTATTTTGGTATTGAAAATGGTTTTGAAAGTGTTTTTATTATATCAATGTGTTGTATTGATATCTTGTGATTGAAATGTTTAAATGTTGTGTTTCCTTTATTCATGTTTTATGTGATACGATTATGTTATGGTTTATGATATGTTTAAACCTATTCATATGAGGAATGCATTGGACTTAATAAGTGATGGGTGGAGCCCGCTATAGATCCTCGATGCATCGGTAGGTCTCCTGAGACAAACTAGTGTCTTGGCACGAGGCCTTGACAAAATCTTATTTGTTGTCTTGGCACGAGGCCTTTGCTACGTGGTTATGATAGTCTGGCATTATGCATTCCATCATTATGATAGTGTTTATTGATATTGCATGTGATTATTCGACCAGTAGAATATCCATGTGAAGAAGTAAATGGCATTATCACATTTTAATTTTTCCATATTATGTTGAATTTCAAGTTTAAAAGGCTTTTGTTTTAGTTATATATTGCCTTAAATGTTTATGTTTATTGATGAAAGATTATGCAATATTGTTATCCTTACTGAGCATCTGAGCTCACCCCTTTCAATGTTTTAATATTTTTCAGGATGTGAAGAAGTATAATATGAATGACCTGCAGGGATAATATAAGGGGATATGAAGAGAAGATGTTGTAGTTTTGTTTTACTTTATGATGTAATGTAAGACTTATGAATGTATCTAGTGTTTCCAAGGCTACTAAACTAATCGGTCTTTTGAGACTTGATCTTTTATGATCGTGCCAATGTTACGAAGTAATGCACCGACTCTGGGTAGCTGGGGTCGGGGCGTTACATGTACCCAACAATTTGAATTTTTTTTTACCAATTTAATGAAATATATTTTAGATTACATTTACTAAATTATAACATGATGGAATAATTTTTCTGATTTATTTTATAAATAAATAAATATTTTTTAACTAAAGATAATTTTTATAATTCATTGAAAATATTGACCTTGAATATTCTATCTAAATCATAAATATTTTTTATAATACACTTTTTCATAAAATGTGTTTTTATTCATGGCATGGGATCATGTTAAGATTAATTTTCATATACATTGAAATTTAATTTGATAATGTTTTTCATATATTTTAGATAAAAATTTTCATGATATTTAATATTTTATGTTTAATTTATTAGGCATGAAATTTATATTTTTGGGATTACTGCTTATTACCATGATAGTGACAGATCAATTATTAGAAAATTATTATTTTAATGTAATGAAAATTATAGAAAATAACTTAAATAGAAATAATTATAATAATAAATCTAATATAATTAATAAACATATATATAAACATATTAATACTAATTTAATTATTTGTCAATACTAAATAATAATAAGAATCCATAATGTTCGAAATGAGTTTTTCTACTAAAAATGTTTTTCTAGATGTTTTATGATTTCATTAAAATGTTATATTATGATACTTATAAATTAAATTGGATTAAATAGATGATAGATTTTTTTATATATCACCAAAATTTTGATATATGGGTTATTTTATATTTTTAACAAAACATAGATTCACGTAGTTAGAAAAATTTACCAAGTTTGAAAGTAAAAAAATTAAAATGTAAATATGTAATTGTATAAATCCTATAACATTTTTAAAAAATATACTTAATTTATTTTCATTTCTGACCCAAATAAGCCATAAAATAAATAATTTTGATACTTTTGATCCATTTACCATATATTGTGGTTATGAAATAATAGAAAAATGATGCTTATTTCACAATGTAACCATTCTCTCCCCTTATAAAAAAATATTACTACCATTCTTAAAAGATACAACTTTGATTGAAATTAATCTTTGAAAATATACAACTTTACTCTCCCTATTTTCCTCAATAAGAACAATAATCCCATGATTAATCATATGTATTGTAAGACCTTCAATTTCATGGGAACTTCCCATGGGAATTTCAAATACCTTAGTTAAGTTTTATATCATAATATGCTTTTATTCTTAATATTAATCATAATATGTTGCTACCATAGTAATAAAATTTATTTATTTTCATTAATATAATAATGTTATATTATATAACTGTTAAAAATTATCATTTGTTACATTCCATATGCATATAAAAAACTAATTAACACGGTGTGTGCATTGCGCGGACTACTACCTCCACAAAGAGGCATTTTTCTCAAAACCTCTCTACATGGATGGTCATTATTTTGGTAATTCTGAATTAATATGATATAGATCATATATTTATTATTTTTAATTTTCAATTGATTATCATCCTTCACAAACTCTCTTGTTTTGAGATTGTGGATGGATAATCATGTGTATGTTCATAATATCGCCTCAACTATGAATCATTATTCATTATTCATCTTCATATCAATAAATTATATAAAAATATTCAAATATATTTCAAAAACATAAAATTAAGAAAATTATATAATAATTAATATTATATAATTATATTTAGTCAAAAGAAACACCTCTTTGACCATACTCGCCAATCGAGTAACAATGTTTTCATGCCTGGGATTGCTTAACCACCTATATGAGCAATGGTATAAAATAAAATTATGGATGACTATGGGAATATTAAAACTAATATTTCTATAAAATTAAAATGTAATTACTATTATTATATTTTAATTTGAATATTATATTAATTATTTAACATCATATTACTATAACTTTTTCATTCGATAAAAGTACAAATATAATAAGTTATAAATTGATTTTCACATAACAGAACCAAAAGACAAATGGACTGAAATAAGAATATTTTAAACCAATATAAGTTAGATATGAAAAAATATTAGATGATAAATCAATAATGAACTTTTTATCAAATGATGGGTAAGGATATAAAAATTATTAAACATGCAAAAAACAATTAATTTTCACAACATCTGATGTTGAAAAGAGATTAAAAAAAATGTAATACATGGAGTGGATTTTTATTAATGTATATTATATATGGGAATATATTTGTATAAGGTTATCGAATAGGTAATTAATACTTTTATCTTTATGATAAATGATGTCAATAAACTTCTCTATACAGAAAGGGTAACAATAAGAGACTTGGTAACTCATTATTCTTTCTTTGAGTTATACATTTTGTTATATTAACATTTTTTACCAACAAAATCTCATTTAAAATATTTTTTCATTTTAACTGTTGGAAAATTGTTTTTTTGTACAATTATATTTCCAAGAATTTTTTCTTCTCATTTTTCGTGAAAATAGAGGATACTTTTGAATGCATTCTCATAAAAACTAATTTCACAATAAATAATTCAAAAAAAATTCAGACGAAATTTTTATTATGATTCGTTTCCACTATCATATGAAAATGTATCTCAAATAGAGTTATGTATCATTTTTCAACATTTATAATTATTTTTATGTGATTATTATGTGTGACCATGTATTTCTATTTCAAAATAATTTTTTTCATGATTTCATTTTTCACATTTACAATGTTTTATGAAACACATTTTATTATCATCGGTTCCTAATAAGAATATAATGATTTATATTTTCACTATTATATGAATCATATTTTGTTTCCCCGGATTATTTATGTGAGTATTTGGAAATTTTTGGAATACCATTTTCTTTATAATGCTTATTTAATAATGTATCTAGTTTTCCATGTGCCACAAAAAATGTATGGATTATAAGACATGTGAGACATATATCTCGATAAAATTCATTTGGAAATGGATTATATCTCATGATATATAAATGTTATCTAAATATTTTTTCAGGTAGATAAGTTCACAAATGGTGATTGTGATGGATTTTATTTCTAATCACAATATTATGTTTGAATGGGTTGGAGGGTAGCGTGGTTCACAAAAATAAGATGTCAATTGTATGCATTTTTACACTTTCTCTACTATTGATCATGGATAATGTTTTAGTATTCAAGTTTTATTTTTTCATTCCATGCTAAAACTTATATTTTTTAGTGTTATCCCAATATTTCATTCTTTATATTAATAGTTATTGATAAATATATCTTTTAAATGATATATTTTTCATTATTCATATGTTATTGCATATTCATGATCAAACTATTATAAAATTTGTTATATTTTCCATTATTATGTGTTGGATATCATCCCTTGTTATGTATTATATTCCCCCGTATTTTAATAGTAATATGTACCATGGGATTCTTAATAGTATATTTTGATCATGATGAAATTTTCACTACATATGGAATAATTTCATTTATGTTACAAGTATCCAATACATTAAACCATTTGGTTCATGGGTAATGTGACTATTTTTGGATATAATAATTAAACGATGTTATTTATTTACTATATATGTATTTTTATCTTGGTTTTAATTAAGAATAAAAGTGGGAAGGACCTTATGTTATACACAAATATTATTGCAATAGAGGTTACTCATTGGAAAAGATGGATGAGGAACACATCATCAATCTGAGTATTTCAAAAAAAGTCACAATTCCGTCATTATTCATTTGTTCCAGATAAATAATTTTAAACTGTATGAAATTGAATTAATCATGGATTAAATATAAAATATACAGCACCCATGTCCTAATGGAAATAATTAAAACTATATAGCATTGATGTTCTAGGTAACAAACATTCAACTTCATATAAGTTATGAAGTGAAGACATTATCTATATAGCATCTAGGTCTGGGAAACAAGAATTTAAAATACATAAGGTCAAATTCTTGGAAGAAATAATTTCTACACAATATTATCTCGGACCTAGTAGAAATACATAGAACTACAAAACATTTTAAGCTTATAATCATTTCATTAAACATCATATCATCAAAATCATAAAAATAATACATTAAACTGCACTAAACCAAAGACCTGCTGAAACAAAATGTAATTTCATGACCGTCATGTACATATCATATACAGTTTAATTTTAATATCATCATCCATTCCACATGTAATTAAACTATATAGTGGATTTTCCCCATAAATTACTCTAAAAATCAAGGTGTATATTATTACTTAAGGCCTCTTCTTACCCACAATGATAGTTCAATCCTTTTAGAATTATCATGAACACAACTTCCAATGATTTAAAGAATCAAAAACCCCTTATTACTTAATTATGAGCTACATATTTTAATGGAACCTTCTTATAATATAACAATGCATGTATTGATTCACATTATAACATGATAAGTAGTGACTCCCAAATAATTTTTCCAAGGACTAGAATAAATTCCAAAAATACCTCATTTCCCCTACATATGAGTCAGTTATATATATGGGATATTTTCATCAAGAACAACATGTGTATTGATTCCTACATTCACACATTATGTAGTGATTCTTAGTTCCCTAATCTTTTTCTTGACCATAATTTTAAAAATAAATCCCCCTTGTGACTTAATGTGTAATACTTCATAGGGACTCTTCATTTCCCTAATGGAACTACACTAAGGTAGGGATAAATTCTATTTATTTGTACATGAACAAGATCTATGCATAATATTCCTTATAAAAAATTGTTTTTGATTGATACCACACCCCTTTTTATGTATAACATGAATTACATGTGTCTTGATTTCAATTATCATTAGATATGTATTAATTCTCAAATATAATATCCTGGGCCTATTTATGATTTCCAACCAGACATGAAACTATCCATGTATAAAAGATGGATATTTTTATGCAATATATAAAAATTATGTGGGTCTTGATTCTTGTTACTATAAGATACATAGTAAATCTAAGAAACACTATATTATCCCCAATTGAAAATTCAAAATAAAATCCCCATTTTCATTCTCTATATAACATATCTATGTAGGGGAACTCTATACAAAACTATGTATTGTATGATTTATATAAATAAAGGATAAATAGTGAAACATTGACCCGTTTATCCTATTCCCAACCAAATAACCAAAATAAAATATCAATTTTACCATACATATAAGCCATATATATATAGGGGATCTATATATAAGAAATATGTGTGGATTGATTCCAATAAACATATGATATATAGTGAATCTATTATCTAATATCCCTGGCCCAGATAGAAAAGAAAATATAAATAATCCATTTCCTCTTATATATGAGTTGTATATATAGGGGACCCACAATATAAAAACTACTTGTGTAATGATTCCCATTATCACATTATACATATTGATGTCTGAATCACTTATCGTAGTCCCAAATACAATATCTAAGAAAAAAAATAAATTTTCTCATTGTTGGGGCCAACGCCTCAGTCACTATTAAATCAAAACAAAGACCTCTTTAACAGGGTAGAGGGAGACCCATTACATAACTTGAAGGCCTCGTGGGCATTAATCCCATTACATGGACCGTAAGCCCATTTTTTTGGCCCAAGGACCATTATGTGAATAGTACTGATACAGTACCCACCTGCTATTGTACCACATAATACCCATTGCCGTAACAGTGCTCTGTAGTCGCTATAGTGACCTGTCGCCACTACAGATCATGTCGTTGCTACAATGCCACCACTTCTACAGTACACTATAGTACTGCTTCAATACACTATGAGCAATGGGGTTTGAACCCCAATTTTTCATGTAGGATTATTGGGTGATTACAACTAAGGCAATCCCCAGGTACTAAATAAAAACACCCTCACATGCATACGAGTTAGATCAATGTATGGGTTTTTATTAAAAGAACTACATTTTACTTTTTTTCATTTATATAGGATATGTTGTGATTTTAGGATTCAATATCCTATGCGTAGTTGTAATTTAAAAAATTTCACATTTTAACATTAGTATTCAAGCTCTATTGGAAACACTTGTTTTCTTAGATAGCGTGAAACTGAGGTATAATTAAAATTTCATCCCTAACACATGATAAAGATTTGTGTAGAGTAGCTAAATACAATTTCCCCTTCTCTAGAATATGATACTGATTTAAGTGGGAGTTGTAACAATAAAAACTTTTATAAATGAAATTATTTTTTCATTGAATAAATAAAATATTAATTAATATAGTCTTATAAAATTGAAGAACTAATTTGATTATTTTTGTATAGTTATGTTATATAATGTTTTAAATACCATTTAGTGTAATAATAGTTGATAATATAACAACTTATCAATAAAAATTACAATTTTTATATTATGGTTTAAAATAATTTCCATTTGACACAAAAAAAAGGAAATTATGGACTCAAACAGTATGACTGAAACCTATAAACCCACATTATTAGATATTCTGAGGAAGATTACATCCCCAAGATTTTACCTAGACCAATACCAATCCATGATTCAAAAATTTAATCATGAATGTTACTATTTATGGGAGATGTTCATGCTAATTGAGATAATGACCCAATTAATGTTTTCAACCCCCCCTGATTAAAATATAATAATCACACACATTAGCCTTATAGAAATTATTTTTGTAATATAAAAATATTTATATAGGCCCTAGAAGTACAAATTTTTGTATATAATTTTTATAAAAAAATTAATATACTAATCTGTTTTTAATATTACTTTTTTAATGATTAATTAATGGCATTTATAAAATTAAATTTCGATAAGATTAAACATAAATTTTATTTTTGGGAAATATATAGGTTCTACTAATACACTTTTTTATTAAATTTAAGAATACAGTAAATGAATTATATTTTAAGAAAATATTTTAATCAATTTATATTTATTAAATTTAAAAGATAATGTCATTTTATATAGTCAAATGAAATAGTTATAAGTGTGAGAAAACTCTTATTGTCACAAAAAAATTATCTAATAATAATTTTTTATTTTCATTTAAATTTATAAATTATCATATTTAGGGAATAATTTTTTAAATAATAATGTTGAAATTATTCAATTCTGATTTTTCAAAATTCTCAGAGAGTTGAATTTCCACGTAATAATTAAATATGTTATATATTATGGAATCATGTTGAACGAAAATTTTGGTAATATATTCCCTAATAGATATCCATGACCAAATTTATGTTTCCCATTAATAATTATATTTTTTATAATTATATTTTATTAAATTTATAAACCCATAATTAATCCATGACATTATATATTATATTTTATGGTTTTAAAATCAATTATTTATAAACATGAATCAATTCTACATCACGAGGGGAATTATTTTGACATAGTTTGTTCATATAATAATAAAATAATTAAAACCAACTTTATTTTGTAGAAACCATGGGAACATATCCATAAATTCTATATATTTTATTAATTTATAATATAGAGTCCAAAACATATGTTCAGAAATTAATAATAATTCCCCTCTCTTTTCCTACAAAATCCCACCAAAATTCTCATTCCTATTTAGTGAAAATTATTATATAAATTCATTAATCATAATTACCCTCTCTATAGTCCTCTCAAGGTTCCCTATATACTTATGAATCTCTTATCAAATATTTAGATGCCTCCTCTCAAGGTATGTGACCTTCTCTTTCTCCACATTATTCAAGAAACATTGTTATATTATGTCTTTTAAATTAAAATTTTTTAGGTTTGGATATGTTTCTATACATCACTTATACTATCCTTTTTAATTCAATAGGTTTATAAAACCTTCAACATTCATTAAACCCTTATATTAGTCTTTATGTACCACTGTTATTCTCTAAAAATTATCCAATTATTTTTTCCATAACAATCATTTTTTAGTGAATACCCATCCCATTTCTAGTAATTAAAATTAAAATAGATGTAGATATCCTTCATTTATTTGTTTTATCGATGTATTTATCCCATGATATTTTATTATGGGATTATATTTGATAAAATATTATCCAATTTTGAATGATTTATATTTCTCTTTGATTATTGTACGCAATATAAATGGGATGGGTGGGCCTAAGATTATATATACCACAATGAATTGGGTAATATTTTATTCTCAATATATTCCATGTAAGGTTCATGGTAGGTTATCTTAAGCAAGTAATGTTATGTTTTCATGATTTTTTTCCTGGACATGAGTTTAATATTTCATGATTTATGTTGATTCCATATTCTAATGTTTCCTTTATGCTATTATGTTATATCAAGACTCATTTCTCAGGACTATGTTTCTCACCCCTCTTATGATAGGTAAATACACCTCTTGGATCACACTTATTTCTTTACCTCCTTCTATGGATTAATTACTCCATTAATTGACTATATATCTCGCCGCTTTATTTTATACATCCCTTTGTTATCATGTGTAGTTTTAGAATAATGATGGAATTATAGGATCTTTTTAATGAAGTTTTAAACAATTTTGTCATACTTCAATTGCATGTTGGTATCATGTGTACCAAATTTTCCAAATAAACTAGGCCTCATGGTCTTATAGGTTGTACTAAGTGTTATTTTATGTAAAAAATAATACAATAAATCATATTTAAAAATTATTTTTCATATATGGTATCAATGGAATGTCTAGGGATGTAGATATTAGGAATAGAAAAATCTAGAAAAATTATTTGGGATAATAAAAAACAAAGGAAAACAACCGTAAATTTGTGTATATTACAGAGTTTTTGGTTTCCCATAAAACACATCCCTATATGGATAATATAGGGGATGGGGATCTGGGAATGAGGTTAGTTGGGGTAATAACCAAAGAAAGGGTGGTTTGAGTTGTGCTCGATAGTTACCTAATTCATGAAAATGTTCCTTAAGGCACACCTTGTTTGAAACTCTTATGGGATTTTCATTTGAAAATTCATATTCTCTTTATGAAACATTATTAGGGGAATACAAATACCCATAAAAATTTATGTTCGGAAATATATCATGAATAATATATATTGAAACATATAAATTGAAAAGTTAACCAATATATATCATTTATGAGTTATCAATATGTTGTTCATGGTTTCCTATTAATTTAATTAGTAGTTTAAAAATACACATAAATAATTTCCTTTTTTTTATTCAATGAATGAGAATAATAGATATCAAGACAATAATCAATTTCTGGGAAAATTTTATGAATTCCTACTGGTGATTTGCATCATTATGGGAGAATGAATCATGAACATTGTGATAATATATTCTGAGTTAACTCATGTTTGTATCTAAAACAATAATTAGAAGTAACGCCCAAATCCCCTAGTAATGAAAAAGTTATCATTAAAAAATTTATGAGTCAATGGCCTCTAGATTTAATTGGATCATAGTTTCTATTAATCATATAAAAATGTGCAAACTCCATTGAAAATATATTATCCATACTTCAATAATCTATGAAAGAGAGGGTTATGCAAAATTTTCATTGTATGGAGGGAGAAGCTGATAAATGGTGAACATTGGTAAAAAATAAAAAGCGTGGAGGGGAAAGAATTCAATGAGATGTTCTTTAAAAATTATTTTCCTCCTAAATAATGTGTTAAAATGGAGATATATTCATTTTCCCCAATTAAAAAGATGAATAATCCAATAGGGAACATGCAGAAAACATCACAAAACATACATTATATTACTATGACATTATCATTACCTATGAATATAGTGTTGAGTTATTATTTCGTGGGATACATCCATGTGTAAAATGACCATTATTCACTTGGTACATTGAAATCTATTAGGAAATTTTTCATCGTTCACAAAAACGTAAAATGGATATAAATAAATATAAAGGTTCTCAAGGGGGCCAAAAGCATAAAATAGAGAGTAAATACAATGGTACTTTAGAGATATCTAATAGTGGAATGATATTCTAGCATCTCACTTGTCAAAAAATCTGTAATAACCATCTTAATAATTTCTTAATGGGGATAAGGGAATTATTAGTAGTGGGAATGGAAGGCATCTGTCTAGAGATCACTGATGGAATAAACTCACCAATGTTACCGAATAAAGGAATTTTCTGGTCAATCCTTTTCCTATTGTTCAATTATTCATCTTCCAAGAATAAGTACACAATGAGAATAAATTACCTTAGCTAGTGATTTTTTATGAAAAAAAGATAACAATATAAAAATCCAAAGTAATAAGAGGGTGATTTTTTATCCTGACTGATGTTGTGTATATAGACAACCAAGTATTGACATGTATTATATTTATTCATTCACAAATAGATATCAATTTTTTTTTTATGTTTCTAGGATTACTTTCATATCATGCTTGTATAGTAGAGCTACACAAACACCACCCTTTAACATGGAAGTTGTGTTATCAGTAAAGATATAGAATGGGTTAATTATTTTATCCCAGGTTAATAACTCCTCCCCTATCCAAATTTCTGAAATGAATTTCTCAAAATACTATATGATACTCCTTTAGTAGAATTTTATGCTATTCTATGCATTGATTGACATTCCTTTTATAGATCCAACATAATTTTCTTAGAGATGGAAATTTACATCCATGTCATAGATCCCCTTAGATCTTATACAAGTGCAATAATGAGAATTAAAATTCATTGGTACAAATATCTAAATAATAGAAATTATTATACTCTGGGAAAGAATATCATTCTCCAATGATTGATACTAAATAAAATATCATCCTTGATGACCTCCCCAATATAATTTATTGTCCAATTTATATCTTAAATAATTTTATGGTGTTCCTCCTAGTTGTGAAGATGAGTTCACAATAAAATCCATACCCAATGATTTAATGATATCGAACACTCAATAAATAATGTTCGTTGTTAAACTTGGGGATAAGAATAAAAAAATACATTATAATGTGTATAAAGGGTTTATATTCCCATGTTCTTCACCATGGTGTGAACTAGTCCTTTTCATTAAGAATAAGTATGGGTAAATGCTCGTACAAAATGATTGTCATGATATTAGTAAAATCATCATAACTAATAAGTATCTTCTTCCATGAGTAGATAACTTTTTTGATCTCTAATGTGGACACAAATACTTCTCAAAGGATTACCCTTGGTCGGGATATTACCAATTAATGGTGAAGAAGGATGATATCCTCAAGACAAATTTTCAATCAAGGAATGAACAATTCATGTGAACAATGAATCAATTTGGGCACACAGATACTCTATATATATTCATGGAATTAATTTAGTCATTAAAGATTACCTTGAATAAAATTTGGTAGTCTTTCTAGATGATATTCCTTTCTAATCCCAAATAATTGAAGAATATGATGATAATTTATATTTTTTACAAAAGACCTTGAATAAATAAATTTCATTTACTACGTACAGTAATTGTGTGTTTTTTTGGAACAAGTAACATTAAATAGGAATTACATTACCATAAATGGATATATATTTATATATAAAAAATTAAGGCAATTAATGAATGTTTAATATCAACACATGTGATGAAAATCCATAGTTTCGATGGATTCTATGGGCACCATCTTCAGTTTGTGTGAAATTTATCATGTTATTCAACACCACCAAAAACACATAATCAGAAAGGATTCATGAAATATAGGAATACTGATTTAAAAAAATTATTAAAAGAGATGAAAATAAGATAATAACTAAACCTATGGACAAATTAACCACTCATAGGAATGTTTTTTATCTATATTGTTTCCCTT
Organism: Viscum album; assembly: GCA_963277665.1. Taxonomy (NCBI): domain Eukaryota; kingdom Viridiplantae; phylum Streptophyta; class Magnoliopsida; order Santalales; family Viscaceae; genus Viscum; species Viscum album. Next base: position 1,100,786,836 of record OY728135.1, on the reverse strand, counting down.
AAAAATTGATTTGGATGTGTACTCAATCGAGATGAAAAAGTGATAGAATATGCCTCCCACCAAATAAAGATCCATTGGAAGAAATACCTAATCTATGATATAGAATTGGATGTAGTGATCATTTCATTAAAAATATGTATAAATTATCTATACCAAGAAATGTTTTACATATATTTACAAAAAACAATCAAATATATATTCAAAAAAAGTGTTTAATATATGATAATGATGGTTAATAGTGATAGTCAAGGACTATGATTTTTTAATCCATTACCATTTAGGTAATTTGAATGAAGTGTTAGATGGTTTGAGTGGAAATGATCCAGCAACCCAATCCTTTGTGAGGATATAATGAGATCAAATCTTCTTGGAAATGTGAAGGATGGTAATTAGAATAATAAAACAATTTTTATCCACGTTTTCTCAAATATGTGTTCATCCATTATTCTTAATAACTTTCATAAAAGATTTATATATTTAACAACATACCATTATATAGATATGTTAGGTGGAAATACTACATGTAGTACCACTCTCTATTGAATATTATTAAGATAAGAGATTTACCTTGATGTTTTGAAGAACCCTTCCTTATGAATTGGATATAGAACTGATCTTTAAAACTACTTATCACTGTCATATGTTTTTATGGTATGAATTGACCATTTAAAATCAATAGGATATAAAAATATCATATTAAATGGATTTAGATGGAGGTTGGGACTAACACTTTCCCTAAAAAGAGTTCTCATATAAAAATTCATTTTATTCTAGTATTTAAATATCCCCTTATGAGGCTCTATATGGAATTAGGTGCTAGAGTCTGATATCATGGGATTATGTTAGAGAGTGGAAGCTAGTGGGATTCGATCTTATCAAAGAGATGATATAGTTTTTCAGAAAATTCAACATCATATGAAATTTGAAAAGATTAATTGAAAATATTTGATGAAAATCAGTGAAGAGACTGAGAGTTTGATATCATATATTAAATGTTCCTTTGTATATATCCTTGAAAAATAAATCATGTGGTTTGGGACGAAGGTATATCTTACTAGATACATCACCCCCTTTGGGATCCATGACTGCATCAGAGAGGCATCCTATCAAATAGCACTACCACCTAACCTTTATCAATAAAAAATCTGCCCATGTAACCCAATTGAGGAAGTACAAACAATACAACTCAAATTTACATAATATTAAGGTGGTGAAATTTGATAATGATCTTTCATATGATGAAAGACCAATTATTATCTCCAATCATAGAGACAATGTTCTATAAAACGAGGCAACTCACATGTTCGTAGTGATATGGTTGTTGAAAAAATATATTGAAGTGACATTGGAACCCAAAGTGTTGATTAAAAAAAGTGCCATAATCTATTTTAGTGTATAAAATGAAAATTTTTGTGGAAAAATATATAATGTAGAAAACATTTGAAGACCTAAAATCTTATAAATGAAAATAATTTTTTAAATGAATAAATGAATCATCAAATAATGTAGTTATAGAAAACACATCCACATCATTGGTTATTTTTGGGAATATATAGTCTATAAAATTATGAAGACCTTTAAGAATCATAAAAATTGAAAATATATATGTCGTTTAGTTACTATTAATATTAGTTCATTAAGGGTTGTGATATATGAATTTTTACAAAGACAACGGAATCTATAGCCTTCACAAGTAGGATTATACCATATGAATACCATTTGTTAGTGATTTCTAAGCATATAACATTGCAAGGATTTTCCCACAACCAAGGCCAATTTGAGACTAAAAAAAGTAATGAATGAAACTATAAGTGGGAGAAGTAGAATCCCATTTATATCACGGCCCAAACCATGATCAATGAACCATCCCATGAAAATCTCACCTTCTCACTCCTTTAACTTAGGGAAAACACTAGTTAAGTATATGGTTATGAATCTAGAACCTAACAGTATGAATTTCAATATATTATTTTTTATGATAGGGATTATATTTATTCATTTTTAAAATCACATTATACAACATAAATCAATTAGTGATACATTTTTAATTCTAATATGCTAAATTGATAATTACAAATCTGGAAAATATATAGTTTTAATCAAGAAACTCATTTTTTGAATATGATAATTTTAAAAATAAGTGATTTTTTTTATTTAAAAAATATTTATTATATATAAATTATAATAAATTTTTTTGAAGTGAAATGTATTATTTATAAGGTTTAGGAAACTATTAGTGTAAAAAACCCATTATTTTTTCTATAAAAGTGTATATTTATTTAAAAGTGAAATTTATAAAATTATTGAATTGCATTCAAAAAATAAATATTATTTTTTAAATCATAATTCCAATATTATCCAATAAAATTTTCTAATAATTTTCTAATGTAGTTGAATTTTAGGGTAAAAATAAATATATTAAAAATATGATCTATGTATTATAACATCATAATGAATTTAATGTTATGTAATATATTCTATAAAAGGGATCAAAAACCAAATATATATTTACACTTTAAAAATTTACTTTTATTTTTTGATTCATTATATAATTCCTTAATGAATCCTCCAAAACTTATATTATTTTTTATGTTTTAAATATTAATTAATTATAAACAAGACTCAGATCTACATCACCATTGGAATTAATTTGTTGTGTTATGTTAACAGAGTTATAAAATAGTTGCAACCAATCCTATAATATAAAAACCTTGAGAAAAATAATGGGATGGTTTTTGTATTATATTATGATATATAGTCTAAAACCTATATTTTGAAATAAATAAAGAATTATCTTGTCTTTTTCTATATAAACACACCAAAATTCCCATTTATCATAACTCAAGACACTTGGATGATGATATTATTATATCATTACATCAATATAATCATTCTATGATTCCCTTTTTATCTGAAGAGACTCTTCCTATGATTTTATAACTGTCCTCTCAATGTAAGGGATCATCTCCTCCTCATTACTCAAGAACCATCATTATATTCATCCATTTAGTTTTTAATTTTTTATTATGAGATATTTTAATAAAAATAAATTCAACATTATTTATTTTTTAAATTGACAGGATCTCTCATTAATTATGATTAATCCATTATATGAATATTTCTATTCCCCTTTTTATAGGATATTATTCTACTCAGTTTCGGTTCCAATCATTTTTAGTGAATACATACCCCATTTCAATTAAATGGTATTCACATCAATGAAACTGTACTTAATTTATTGGGAACACCCATGTAAATAACCCACACTCCGTAATCATGAGATTAAATGTGATAAAACATGATGTTATGTTGAATGAACTATATGGCACACTTATGTGTGTGCATACTATATATGCGTCAAGTGGCGCCCTAATTATATATCCCTCCAATTTATTGGGTAATGAATTAATCAGATGATATTCCTTGTTTGGTGTGCAAGAGGTTATCACAAGCACACCGTGTTATGTTGTCTACAGTATTTACTTAAGTCTATGATGTAATGTTTCATGTTGTTTCCATTTTCAAAAGTTTCTTTTATACTATTATATAATATCATACCTCATTGTTCAGGATTATGGTTCTATTCCCACTTATGTTACCTTGATATTCCTCTTAGATCACATATACTATTTACCTCATACTATTATTTTTTATTCCATTAATGGGATATATATCTCACCCGTTTCTTATGTACATCCAAAATTAATCTAGAGAAATTTTAGAAGAATGACGGTTTCATATGAGAAGGTTAAGGCTTTTTTCAATAAGACATTTTATTTATATTTAAATTTGTTATTATATATAGCTAATTTTCCAAATACACTATGAATCATGATATTTTGGGTTTTTCATTGTGTTCATTTAGTTAATAAATTATGAAATTAATTGATTAAATGATATGGGTTGTCAAAGGAGTCTTAATAGTTGATTTTTCATGAACATATGATAAAATATTCCATCACCCTGATCTAAGAGAATGTCCAATGTAAGGAATTACAATATAATAACTACATGTAGATTAAACCCTACATTAAATACATATTTAGTGATTCATATAATTCTAGAACAGAGTCATGCCCTAGAGGTCACAAATACCCCCAACTCGTCTTAGTGACTAATATGATCGATCATCATCCATGATGGGTCTTTTATTTTTTCAGCACTATATTTTTTTTAGTTTTCCCCACATGAATATCATATTAATAAAAGACATTTAGCATGAAAATTCACCCTCAATTGTATGATCCAAATTTGTACATGATTATATTACATTGGTTCCCTCATGCACATACCAATACATTGAAATATTCCTTTTCTATTGCATAAAAGTTTTATCGATATAGGGGACACACTTTTTATGCACATTGTAGGGATTGATTCTATTATCATGGGATATGCCTAGATAGCATATTCAAGGCCTATACATAAGTTCTATCATCTATAATACCCTTACCTATTATTTATAGGATTCCTTTATAGAAGTTCAATTATATACCAACCCCAAGCAAATATAGAGCACAAAAATTACTCATTAAATCATTCTGTTCATAATCTTAGACATATGTTGTGATAAAATTGCTCCCAAATTTCTTGTATCTCCCTCATCATTCACCATAGACAATGAAGATGGTCTCTTATCCAACTATTGTTTCTATCACCTTGTATTAATCTTGTGATAATATAGTCTATAGTGGATCTTATTTGAAAAAACAATATGTATTATTTGGATTTATCATTTATGAATTATGGGAAACCTAGGTCCCAATTGTACGAACTTAAAAAAATGTTATGATCAAACTTATAAAATAATGATAAATTATATTCCACGTGTCTTGGATCTAGTAAATTGAAATACATATAATATCATCCTCATAACTTGATATTTAACAATATGATTACCATCCTCAATATAATATGTTAAACTACATAACAAACATTCTCATACCATGAATGTAAACTATGTGATAAATTCTATATCATTGATGTCGAACCTCATGACATGTGTTGGAAGAAAAACCATAATGTTCAATTATTCTATGCTATTTATTCTATGCTTACCTCTTGTTTCTCACACTGAGCATGCCTCATGTATGCTTCGAGGTCTAGGATGATCACCGTGTTTGGTGTAACTAGAGATTCACCACTAATGATAGAGACAAAATTGACCACCATCAAGGACAATAAACATTACAACACAGTTATAGTTCTAGAGACCTACTTTACATACATATGATTCATATCTATATAAAATCCCCCAGTATAAAGATATTTAACCAAATGTAAATTCAATTATAATAATTTACCCTGCACTAAAACACCCACAACAAATTTATGGTGTCTTTTAATATTGATATTAAAATTCTCACATACTTTTCCAACATCCTAGTCAAATTGATTTAAAATTTATGAGCTTTTTCCTAAATGTATGATGATAAAATATTTATAATAATTTCCTCATTAGTTAAAACAAAAATAATATTCATAGGTCCTCATCACATGACCCTAAACTAAACTTCACATAAGACCATGGAATATAATGTTAATCTTCCAAGAATATAATTCCATGTCATATGGTGTAAATGGATCAGAATATGAGTCCTTATTGAATGATGATAAAATTCATAACATATATTTAATTTTCGATAGCATATAATGAAACAAGCCATCATCCATTAATATTATTTGTCAATGTACTAGAATATCCTAATCATGGTAAAATGTGGTTTGGGATTTCTGTATCATATTTTTGAACATCTGACTCTACAAATAATTATTTGTGTGTTTACCCTATCATGTTTACACTAAAATTTCAAAGATATATTTAATGAGTGTATCTTACATTAATGAAAATCGTTATTTGATTACTCATACATGCCATGATTTGGATTTTGGATATGCTCCCATAGTCTGTCTCATCAACTAGATGTATTTTGACCTCATGAAAAAGGGCCCTATAATTCTTATACACCATAAAAATGTTTCATTAAAATCTATATATACAGTGGGAAATAATTTCGATTACATCCCATATGTTAACTCAATATTTTATAACCTTGATCCATCATTTACATAATCCTATTCCACCATTTAAAAAGGAGTTGGACTATTCTCGGCCTTAGGAACACAAATTGGGTCATTAAGTTAGACTTCCCCATTTCCAAGACCCATGAATACTGACATAAAAATATATTTGATTTGGTCCTCACATTATGTATTTCTATTTCATATAACATGTTCAAATTTTTATGACCATAAAATATAGCCTTAGATGTTCCAAATCATAAGTCCCCAAACAACTAGTGAATGATACGTAATACGAGTCAAACTAAGAACCCAAAATGGAAACTGTAATCATAATATTAAGACTTTTTAAAAAAATATTTAATCTACATGATCTTATAAAAAAATTATAGAATAAATTAAATATGAAAAAAGATTATGGGTCCCATCTTATGACCATAGTATAAGTTAAACCATGATCGAAGGAAACTTCTACTATAGGAAGAAGTTATATAAATGATTTATCACATCCCTTTTACATGATAATGTGTCCAGTACATTATGAAAAAACCATTAGGGTACCAAAAACTTCCCTGAATAGTTTTATTATCCTAACTGACTTCATTTACCATATTTTTTGTTTCTTATAAACATTTCATGGATATTAGTAATGATTGTATAAGGCATAAAAGACACCTTTTTTTAGTTATGAATACAAGACCAAATTGAATCCAATAAAAGGGTTCTCTAATATAGGAATATTTGGAAAGAATCATAGTGTAATCCATCATTTGAAAATGGTTAGTATTTTCTATTTGTGTACCCATACCATCTCATTTCATCAAACCATTCATCATAATTTCATAATCGATTAACTCCAATGTTATAGTGACGATGTTTAAACAATTATCCATTCATGATCCATGCACAAGAGTAATTCATAATTATTTATGAATGGAAATTCTATCACACATTTTTGATCATGTTTATACAGATATCGATTTCTAATGCACAGCCTAGTAGAATTCATCATCAAATTTTTAATAAACTAGATGTAATAAATTTTGATTATTTTTATAATAATATTATTATATGATCCAAACCAATGATTAATTCATCATCATTTCTAAATGGACAAGCTCGAGTGCCATGACGAGGGTGTTTATACAAATATCCATTCCTAATAAACACATAGGGGGAATTCAACATCATTTCCAAACGTGCCATCTCGTGTTCTTCAGTTATATTGTTTTAAAAGATAACTATTATTGAACTATATCCACGAAGAATTCATTATCATTTATGGACAGTTTATATATAGTGCATTAATGATGGTCTCTATACCTATATTTTTTTTCAAGCCACACCCAAAAGTAATTCATCTTCATTTCTGATTGTAACAGCTCTAGGTAATTAGTGATGTAGTTCATACCGATATACATCGGTGAGGAATTGCCATTAGAAATTGATCATTTATTTTGGAATGTAATAACTATAGTTAAATAGTGATAGTTCTTGTACCCATATCTATCCATATAAAATTCCTAAGTTGAATTCATTGTGGGCCAAATTTTAAAAATTAGATATTGTTTTCATTCAAATTTGTGCATTCTTAGCTTCTTCTTAGTGATTAACAAGCTATTGGGTCATAAATATAGTATATATAATAAACTCTTGACAAATATTCATGAAATAATGGTATAATTATTAATTTATATTTCAATATGAAGTGTGAACCACCACATCTTATTGTCTCCCTGGTGTTTCCCCAATTAAGGGAATAAAAAATTACAAGAAAATGAAATAATCTAATCAAAATATTCCATAAATAACCCATTTTATAAAAGATTAGTGGAGATTTTGTGTATATTAAATACCACTATAGTTCCCGCACCCGAAATGGTTTTCAATTATACCACTCTCACAGTATCATCCAAACTACCATCTTAGATTCCCCCCAATCCATTTCTCATCCTCCAAAATATTTTCCATCATATTGATTATATTAAAGCAATGGGGATGTTTTTTTGAAGTATGTATACTTCATCTTTATCTTTAGAAACTATTACTTTATTCATAATCTCCACCACCACATGCTGAAAATCCTTATTTAGGATTTTATTTTTATGATGTGTGGTAGTGAGTAAGGCATTTTCAAGAACATCTCCACATTGAGTTCTCTTACCTACACCTTGATAGGTAATTTTTATTTCAACCTATATGAGACTGAATAGTTATCTAAAACTGCATAATTGATAGTAGGAAATATTATTAGTGGTCCCCCAATCATTCTTTATACCTTTAAAATGTGATTATGGTGATAAGGGATTATATGTATTTCCACAACCAATGTGTAAAGTATTGTTCGATTCAGGAATTTTCAGGTCATCTTTTTAAGGTTAGTCATAGACACACATATTTATGTTGGAACCATAACACTGGTTGGGGATTAAATATTAGGATTTCCAAGAATACATGTTGTTGAATTGTGTTACACCTTATACATTCCCGATGTATCATATCCTAATGTAGTTGAGTATGAGAAGTATGTAATTTGGGATCATGATTTTGAGGTAAAACATATAAGGGATTTAAATCAACACACACAGACAGAAAATATAATAGAACCATGGAAAAATTGAAATATACAAGAAATTTTAGTGGTTTAAACTGCTCTTTACATAATTTCCTAAACATGATGAATGATTTTTATATTTCTTTTTGTGGGACATTGGGCTTCTTTACAGTGAAAAATTCCCATAGAGGTATTGGTAAGAAAAATTAATGTCTCCCCAATTGAATATATAATACTAGAAGAAGAACTAACCCTCTTACAATGGTGTACTAACTCTGGATATATAAGATGAAGGGTAAATGGTTGTGTCTAGTGCATATAAGAGTGCACATTCATATTCCTAGTAAAAAGGAATGATATCCAATCCATCAGGACTAAGTATTGGTTCCAACACCAACAGGTCATTATATTCTAGCACATTATTGATTAATTCTCTTCGAATTAGGTATTATTTTATTGGTGGGGGAGTGATTTCCATCATATCATTTTTTCATGTCCATAAGATTGACTATTGGGACCTCTACCTAAACTCCCTTTAACATAAAATCTACTTCCATAATAGTTGTTATTCATGTGTTACATATCAAATGTGATTTTTCTTATGCCCCAACCATTATCATATATGCTAATGAACCGCCTGAAGTGTATATATTTTATGATCATCAGCTTTGGGTACCTATTAACATACGGAGTCCTGGAGAGTACCTAAAATGTAAATGTAATTAAATAGAAGTTAATAATTTAATGTAGGGTATATTAATGCATATACATTACTTAAACAATCCCTTAGGGAAAAAATCACATCATTCGTGACCTCTCTCACATTGTTTTTCTGATTTCTTTGAGAGGAATATCATCTTATTGAACAGACAATTATAGAACTAGATGTGGAATCTATGGAGTTAATATGAACACTACATAGGGATCCGTGACCATAATATATGTATAATCAATCTAACTTGGTGAACTTTTCACTATCCTCCTCATCAGTAGTTATGAAATACCTGAATATTGTCCCTCCAGGAGGATAGCTTAGAGAAGAAAGAGGTAGAAAAATATCTCTAGATTATACAACATCTAAAAGAAATATTAGTATATGTTCAATTATATGGAATATTATGGTTATAGTGATCTTAATCGCACTATTATATTTTATTTATATTCTGTTGCTTATTTATTATTAGCTACACAATGTTGGGAAACCATCATCTATATTGTATTTCTGATATAGTTGACATGGATGTGAAGGGAATGAATCGGAATATCAATCTACATGAGTTAGGCCTTTACCATTGTAGGATAATCCTCATATGATAAAACCTTAGGATTAACCACATTCCTGATGTACACAAGTTCTACAACTTCTTGTAGGAGTACATTCAAAATTAATAAAATGGTTATGTTTCTCACATGTTATCCCATCATCCACATGCCATGAGAATTTATACAATGACTAGTCTATATGATAGGGAAGGAACATCAAATTTTGGAACCCCTGTGGATGAGGTACTTGTATCCATGTTTAAGAATTTCATTTGGGTAATCTTTGATGCATGTGAAATAATTGAATAAATTCATAAACCTATCCTTTTACCGACTTCTATTTTTGGATACTCTTTTATCACTACCCCTTACATCATCAAAACATTTATATTTTCTGCCACCATAAGTTATAAACCATCATGATATGAAAAACTCCACATAACTACATAATAATTCTAAAATTAAATACATTTTCCAGTGGGGTATGAATTCCCCAATATATGGGTCTCCTTTCTTGCCAACATAACTCATAATTATAAACTGAACATTAAATTTTTCTTCTACTAAATACTATAAAGATGATATATGTGTTTATTTTGAATGAATCCAAAAATCCTCCCATGTAGTTATGGTGTTTACCATTCATAAATGAGTTTTCCACAACCTGGTCTTACAAAGCACAATCACAAGGTGAAACCAAAAATGAATGATCATCTTGAACACCTTATCCATCATAAGAGAATTTTCTTATTATACATCCATTAATAAAGATTGAAAATTTATCATTTTGGTTAAAATTTTCCTTAATCTCAAAATTTTTAGCGATATGGGAATGACCCCCTTATTCTTTACAAGGAGGCCTAAACTGATAACCCTATATTCCATCAGTGTTGATGAACTCACAACCACCCGTATGGGCTCCCACCCAACTTTAAAATACTTGGAATGAGATTGGAATTCTATATGGAGACTTCTCCTTAAATATTTGATAGAATTCAAAATATATATTATACTTTATGGGTTTTAGTATGCAAAATATTATGCCACTAGCCATTTGTGAACCAATGCAAAGGTTGTTACTATGATCTTTCCCTTCTCATGGATTGGAAGTATAAAACCACTGATGAAAATCATTAAAATGGTTTCTAGTTTCATAATATTATAAGCCAGGGAAATCAATTTCCCTCCCATGTTATTTAATTGAAATTATTATAGAATTGGTTAATACGAATCATTTAACCCATGAGTTTTACAAGAAAATAAATATTTAATCTTATTCTAAAATTGTTCACCTAGTGAAATTTTGATTAATAATGATACTTTATTTTTGTTGAGAGAGAAATTCATATATCTCAATCACTAAACCATGATAGATATTGGAAATAGGGATAGTCTTCTCAGAGTATTCCTAGACAGAAAACCTAATGATGGATTCTTCATTCATTTCACCCATGAAGGGTTCACCATTGATCTTCTTTATATCCTTAGGAATTATGCCTACTTCTTCATGCACCATGTAAAATTTGTTGGTGTCAAGGAACTATCCACTTACTATGTCTGGAATAAGGTAGTTTTTATAATAGGAAAGAGTCTCTGACACCTAGATGACCGCTTACATCCTAACTATCCTTAGCTTGATTAGAAACTCATTGTGAGTTTACTACATCAAGAAGGACCAACCTGAATCCATGTCAAAAGGATCTCTTGATCCTATTTCGTAGAATGAAAAACAAATAAACATCATACTTCCAATATATTATCAAATTATTGGTAAAAAATAATGAGTATAATGTTCATAGTTATGCCAAATTCCCCCAATATCAATAGTTACATCATTTATCATGTAATCAATGAGGCAATAATTTTCAGAACCAAAACTACTACTATGGGATATTTTTTCTCGATACATGTGATTAGTCTAGATACTATTGGATAGAGGTAGTTCACTCCTAGAGGATGTGGAATCAGAATTTCATTATAATGAAAAAACCCAAAAATTTATAGCCAGTCGGATCTATGTTAATACAAAATTTTATCCCCCATTTAGCATTTAATATTTCCATGAATGAATAAGATAACATCACACTAGTCAATAGAAACACTATTTACCTTCAATGTTGTATAGGGCACAATCACATCATCCATATTTCTTGAATCCATTTGAACCAATGATGATCATTCAAGTAAAAAATAAAATTCATGCAAGAAAAATGAAATTAAATAATTACTATAGAGTCATGATATCTTTAATCACTATGGAGACACATAATTTCATAAACACATTTGAGTTACTTTGTTTTTTAAACCTAAAGGTGAAATAGGAATAGATTGAATGAATGAAAAATTATAGTGGTTGGTCACATGATGTGGTTATGTGATGATGGTTATGAAAAGTAACTATGAGGGTTGATCATAGGAATCAATCACACAAGATATTTACACACATATAACATGTGATGAAGTTTTTTTGTGGGTTTTAATAATTAGATATGTCTTGTAATGTGGGTTAGAAGTATGGAATCCACTAACAACCTTTATATATTATAGAATGTGTGTTAATCTATTGTTCAATGGTATGTTTAAGGGGATAATGATGGATTTAGAATACTTGGAATTCCGTCCCCCATCTTACATCCATACATTACTTCCATGGATGGTCATTTTTTGGATCCCCATAGAGGGATTGTAAAAAAATAATTTAAGTAATCTTGGGAGAAGTGACTTAGGAGTGTTTCATGGTACCTAACAGATCACATGAATTGGTTGGGATATCTAGGGACGCCCACTAATTCATGTTATTCCCCTTAAGATCTTTCAATGAAGGTTGAAAGGGTTGTCGACGATGAATACTTCCTTGACCATTGTGGGTCATTTGGGGTGATGAAAACAATATTTGAAAATGGAAGGTAATGTAATCGAAAAAATTAATGAAATGAAATGGATTTCACTTATGTAATGAATTATATCGAGGATCAGATGGGTTTTACTCACTTTTAGACACATAATCCACCCTTTTATCTTTTACTCGACAAAAGTCATACGATGGCCCCAATTCATGTGGACCCTCTTTATAGCCTTTGAATCCCACAACTTTCCATATTTCATTATAATTTTTCATTTTTATTAATTACCCTTATTTTTTTATATATATAATACATTGTTTCTTTTTTTATGGAGGACACATTGGTGGAAAAAAATGAGACACACATGCACAATGCATAGAAGAAGGATACACCAGGAGGAAGAGAGGGGAGTGATGGTGAGATTTAGTGATATAGACACTCCCCATCAAAAATTTGTAGAAAAATTATTGATGGATAATTAAGGAATCAAAGGATGAAATAATCCTACCTCCCATGATAAGGATATAAAGGGTTGATCACATGATAATTAGTGAAAATGTTCATAATGTGATCCTTATTTGATCACATGATCACTTGATCACTCTCGCATCACATGACTATGAAGACTCCATTAGGTTATATAGTCACCTTACACTATCCAGGTATCATGACAATACCCTCCAACATAATTCATGTGACTAACTTATTCACTCACCATGTCACTACCCACTCACCTGATTTCAAATCCCCAATTCCATCATGTAGTCACTTAAACTCTTGAAACCACCCCTAAAACCATTGTACCGATACAATCTAGTATTTTGCGCCATCATGCACCCATATTTCATGTAATAAATTTTATAAAAGGAGGATCTATGTCATCGTCCTATATAAGAATTAACCATGGGGAAATAATAATTGTTTATTTTTTGACAATTATGAAATCTTATTGGAAAATTCTTATACAATTTATCCAAGATATATCGCGTATTTATTCTACATCCCACAAGAAAAGATTTATATAGAATCCCTCTTGGCGTAAGCCCCTATAATTCATTACTATATGTCACTCTCTTATTACCTCTATATTCTATAACATATCTTATTGTTTTAACATGAAGGGAGAAGAGAGGATAAGATTTTTCTTTATGCATGAGACCCCGAAGGCCACCATTGATGATTTCATATATCATTACTCATGAATGGTATATGGAGAGAGAGCATGATTTGAAGAAAAATAATGTGTAATACTTCTAAAAATATTGTGTCACACCATTATGAAATTCTCTTAATCCTCTCTCACATCTTGATTATCACACCAAGTATGGACCATGTGGTCATAGAGGTCGTAGTTCATTACACTATCTAAAAAAATTCTATCTTTAATCATGGGACTCTTTCTTATGTATAATCCAAAAAATATACTTTCTATTTGGAATAAATTTTAGTTTTACACCATGAGCATATTACATTATTCTCAAGGGGTCACATTACTCATGATACTTTCCATAAAAGGTCCATATTCCCAATAAATCCACTTAGGTCATCCACTTAAGCATAATATTTGCACAATCATATGATGTTCCACCTTTTACAAAAAAAGAGATCCATGTAACATGATGATAAATAGTTTCTCTAATGTATTAGTAACAAAACATGAAACTATATGAAAATTTCACTACTGAATGATGTTAAATTACATGGTACTATCAGATCATATGTCCTTAAACTGTGTTATTTGAACTTCGTGGGATTTGATTCCTGTTTTGAGGGGATAAATTAGAAATCTCCTGGAAGTTAAAACATAATACCATCAATATTATATTAATATCATCTGGGGACATATTCTTTGGGACAATCCCTCTATCAATCCATATTTCTAGTAGCATAAAACCACAACTGGAAGACTTTAATTCCTCTAGGATATATCACATTATTCCCATCAAAACATATTCCCCATGAGAACAATATTGATATACCATATTTATTATGATAAAAACCCATACGCATTAAGACATTTCCATTCAAGGTAATCTATAATGAATCCTCACATTCATACGTCCCACACCAACCATTACATGGAATCTTCCACCTAGTCATCCTTGTAATATGATAATAAAATGGATATATCCATCAATTTTAGATAACATTGAAATGTAAACTATGTCATGATAAGTGAAAATCAACTACGTGGGTTATGATTCCATTAACAAGGATATATTAGAATCCTCTTCATTAGAATGATATTGAAACCATAAACATCCACCGCCTTCATAGAATATGAATAACTCAATAGTTAATATCTATATATCATTAAAAAGCAGTGGCCTATAATCCAACATTGCTATGTAACAATAAGATTAATGTATATAACCTATAATAAAAATAAGTGGTATTATAAATAGATACAATTTAATAGATATATATGTTCATATTTATGATATTCCTTTAATATGTTTATGCATTCACATTGGCATAATCGAATAACCAATTTCTAATGTTTTGGTAACTAGTCACATACTTGGATTAGGTAAATATTCACGAACATGAAATAAATATCAATTTGAATAACAAACAGAAATAATTCCACCCAATATTGTGTGATGACCCTAGCCTCACAAAATCTCATCCAATGTCAGTTATTAAGAGTCATTGGTTAGAAAACCCAATGACTACATACCTATGCAAAGTTGTTCCAGATCTTGTCAATGATGTTGGAACCATTGGGTGTTTCTGAATTTAGAAATAATATAGTGACACATTATTTTCATATATAAATATTATATCATTTTGGAATAAAATTATATACATTTAACAATAATAAAAACCCAATTATAATAGTTCTTTTTATTCATTTGAAACATGGATACAAAAAAACTGATATACTCTCTAATGAAGAAGAAACCCTACCTCAAGATCCTTCGCTAATGTGGTTGTAGGGAGATCTAATGATAACATTAAGCCCTACACAATCGATTCTGTCCTGGATCATTGCATCAAAGCAAATAATTTCGTCATTGTGGTAAAATGGTGATTTTCTTCTAAAAACTGAGGTAATACTTCTAGCATTAGATTTAGGATTTGTACTTGTTGGGAAATTTTATAAAGATAGACCTTCATTTAAGTACTTGTTAAACTCTATTGAAGTAATCGGATTTTCAGGTTTTCACATCGGCCTCCCAAATTCATCAAAAGATATATTTAAATATTATTCTAAAGATAATTACTATAGGCTCTGGGCGAAGCCTTCTTAGTTTTTTGGGGGTTGTTCTATGAGGGATCTTGAATTGACCCTTGATTTTGACCCTTACTCTGAATCTCCCATAGTCTCGTTCTGGATTGGATTCCATAGTTACCACTCAATTTTTTTATGTATCCATCCTTGTTTCTAATTTATATTCTCATTGGTAGACCCCTAAAACTAGATTCCGTGAAAAAGAAGCTCTCAAGACTATTAGTCACTAGAGTTTGGGTTGAAATTTCAGTTTCCCAAGAACTCCATCCCCAAATCTGGATACAAAACAGTAATTATTGATTCTTTTAGGTGGTTGTTTATGAAAATATAAAAGATTATTGTCACTCTTACATTAAACATTGACACGTATTGATGTATTGTTAAAACAAGACTCCATTTAATATTTACAGAAACACAACCTAGGTTGAAAAATGAAAGAAGAAACTTGGTCTGAATGTGAGTAACACAATCGTTGTTGGACCCAAAGATGCTAGGGTACCTTTGGAAAATCCTAATACAAATTTGAATAAGGATAATTATGAAAACATTGACAAAAATAATCATACTTAATGCTACACGATCATATCTAAGGAAATTTCAAGATTTTTTGAAGCATTACTCACTACCAAAATCCCCATTATAGACCCTCAAACCTACTGGAGCAATAGGAGAAGTTGTTGGAAAAGCATGATACCCACCACAACGGTTACAATGACCTATTTGATTGTAGTGAATCATCATGGGAGGATAATGATCAACCTAATCAAATGGAGGAATCCTACTTAAATTCAAGTGCAAGGAAAGAAAAAAAACCAATGCTGGATACTGATAGATACATTAAATGAAATCCTAGAAAAACAAGAAATCATAGATACAATTTTCACCTTGAAAGAATGATTGATACAAGGTATTTAGATTATTTTAGGAAGGAAAATAATGATCCTCCACCACTACCATTGGGGTTTGAAACGCCACTAATGTTTAGGCCTCCCAATCACATGACCACCTCCACAAAATCAACTGATTTGGATGACACTGATAGTGATACTATAGTTGACCCTACATATAGGGATTCATATCTACATGAAGAAAAATTGGACATTTACTAGGAACATGGATCATGGATGGATGATAATGATATAGTTTCCATCCATCAAAACAAAAATGGAGAAATTGTTTCTGATATATACCTTAAACTCAGAAGGAGGATGTAATTAAAGATGTGGGTGGGTTTAAAAAGAACATAAAATCCGACATCAAAAATATTCCTTGGGTTGATTGATTGTATATTGGTGATGGGCCCTATTTGATAAGGAATTTATGGTTTCTCAACTTCCATTTAGTTTATTTTGAAAGATTATTTTGTTTTATTATGCCTCAATGCTTTAAATTCATGCCTTATATTTGGGAGATGGGTTTTCTTTTTATCAGCTCCATCAGTCAGCTTCTGTTATGCACAAGCTTGAGTCTATACCAGTTCTACCTCCTTGGGTGTCCCGCCTTTGTGGAATTTGATCACTACCCTAATAACATCCCATGATATATTTGTTTTTAGCTTATCTTATCCAACTAAAAGTGAAAGTATTTTCTATATTGGCATGTAACTAATGTTTTTCTTCTAATCTTTTAGACCAATGTTTGGTTTCTTGAAGTATTATCGAAATCTTAAATCTCTATATAATTAAAGTTTTAACATGGGAACTTCGTTTCCTTTTTGGAGGTGTCTTATTTTTCATGAGGAGGATTCTGTGTTGTCTTTTACATCTATATAGAAGCATTTGTGCAATATTTGATTCTAGTTTTTGAAGATTTTGACATCATAACCATTGATTATCAACAATGAATATTTCAAGAATGAAGAATAATATATTTTAGAGATGATTACTTATGGTTCATTTCCATTCATTACATAAATATCTTGGCTTGTGGATTTCCAGGCTCTGGTTTTCTATGACCTATATTGTTGTTTTTTTGATGGGGAAAGATACATATCTATCAATGACTTTTTGTTTCTTTTTTTTACTCTTTTTCATACAAATATTATTTATTATGAGTGTATTTCATGTTTTGGAACATGCATATTGGTGACTTGGAAAGCTATTTTGAAGCTTGATTAGTGCTAAAGACTTCTTCTGTTCAGTTACTGATTATCTACAACATCCCATTACGGTAGAGGTCATGTACTAGTTGGTGATAGGATGCATCGGTCATGCTTTTTTTAACTTGACACTTTTTTTTGTTTTTCTTGGAAATATCCCCTTGGAATCCCCTCAATCCCCTATTATTGTAATCCCTTTACAGCTCATGCATGTATTATTAATTTTTCTGTTAAAAAATTTCCCTGCATCATAAATTGGGTAACAAATTCATGTCACTTAATTTCAAAAAAATATTAAAAATTTATATATAAAAAATATATAGAATTTCAGATTATGTTTTCACAAATAAGAAAATATATAGACATATAATATTTGTATCCTTTATAAATTGGGAAAGGGGAAATAAGAAAGGGTGAGCTAAAATTGCTAATAAGGGTAACTATAAGAGATGTAAATCAATTATCATAAGTTATAATAAGATATTCATAAGGGTTTCAACACATGATCAAGAAATATGATAATAATACTGAATCAATTAAATATTATTAATGTTGAAATATTTATGATTTTTTAAAAAATTATTGAACTAACATGAGTCCAAAATCATCAATAATCAATCATGATCCATGAAAAAATATAATAAGAATACGATATTATTTTTGAAGGGAAAAATAAAAAAATATAATCATTTCGTTAGATAATGTTCAATTCTAAGACTATCATAGTGGATTGGTCTCACTCTACATTCCATCATTTCTATAGAAAATATTAACTCCCTAGGTTATATTATTAGACAAAGTCACTTACTCAGTTGAGTTCACTCCCCATTCCATTCATTATTATCTCATGGGATATACTTATTTATGAATTACATTATATTTTTATATAATTCTAGTCCCACCCATCACATAAACAAAATTATAAATATATTTTCCACAAGATCATAAAATATTCATTATATCAGGACATCATAACCCATGGAAAGAATACATGTTTTAAAAAAATCATAATAATAATAAACAATATAAAGAAAAAATAAATATTTTAACCATAATTTATATCCCATATAAATCATTTGAAGTATCAAATTATGTTGTTATAGATAGGAATATATTTAAAGTTTCACTAGAACATTTATTGATGAAAATACATATTTATTTTTAAATTATTTATTTAAAATTTATGAATTAGAAAATATTAAGGATTTTTTTTATTTTAAATGAAACAATTAATATTATAAATTATCCTCAAAGAAATTTATATTCATGGTGGTGGAGATAGTGAATCATGTGGTGTTTGTTAAAAAAATGTTTCACACATTTCCTATTACAATTTCAAATAAGGTTTTTTTTGAAAAAAATAACGATTATTTTAATGAAATTATAGAAAGCCAAACACATATAAAAATGAAATTATAAAATTTTTATAGAATATTAAATGAATTATTGAAATAATTAAAAATATATGTACTTAGTAGAAAGGATTCTCAACCAAAGATAAAAACATAGGGGGTTTTCATTAAAAATATTTTTTGGTCTCCAAAGTACATAAAAAATTAAAAATGAATGAAAGATATAAAATATATTTAAATAAATATAGTATAATAGAGTACATAATATTCTGGAAAAATAGATCATATAATTCCATTAATATTAAATTTGATAAATAAATACTCATGATAAAAACGAGATTGTAATATAAAGAACTTACCTCAATTCCATCTTACCTTGTATGTGTTATATAGTTTTGTAGAATAATTCTAAATTTATAATAATTATATATTATAATATTAACAATTTATATAATACCATTTATTTTTTTATTGTATCTTATCAGAATTTTGTTAACAGTATTTCATTTCCATCATTATTTGGGGTGTTAACCACTTCATTGTCCATTTTTGTATAGGTTCATTGGTTTTGTTTTATGAAATTATATAATGGTTACATCATCCAAAAAAATTCAATAATTATATTAATATCATATATTTTTATTATATACTTATTTATAACAAGTAATATAACTTTTTGGTGAAAAATGGATTACATCAATATGAGAAGACAGTAGTCTATATATACACATGGGTGCTATTTTATTTTTTGGATTTATGGAACAAATGAAAGGTTTATATTAATTAATATTTATAGAATGACTGTTATAAAAGAAGAATCACATATAGAAATTAAATCTATCAAAATAATAAACTGTGAGTGAAATTGGAGGAAAATAAGTCACATCACTATGTGGAGGTACTGGTATGTACGTACAGATGAGAGGTACATTCATACCCCATTTGATTGAGAAGATGTAGTAAATGGTTGTTCATTAATAATAATAAAATATTAGTATAATGATAATACAATTGTAAAATATTTTTTATATACAAAAAATTTAAAGGAATTATATTATGAAACAAAATAGAAAAATATTGGTAAGATCCATACATCTTCTTTTGAGAGAGAACCATTGGCTTACTACTACAGCCTTGGAGGATTTGTCTTCAAAGATTTATATATGATTGAAGAATAAGGTAATCATTCTAAGAATATTTTGGGGTATCTATTTACCAATTTAGAAGCATAAAATGGTGTGAATAAGGGTTTAGAAGAGGTTCCATTTTATAAATGAGGGGAGGGACACAAATGGAATTTCATAAACATATTTCATTGATTTAAAGCCACTTTCAGTTGAATTTTGACCCAAATTGATAGATATTAAAAATTTTGTGTAACGCCCTAACCCCAGTTACCCAGATTTGGTGAATTATTTTAATACATTGGAATGATTACAAGGAATTCAGTCACGAAGGACCAATCGGTTTAGTAGTATTGGAAAATAGATTACATACATGAATTTTACATTATGCTTCATAACATACAAAACAACATAAATAATCCTTCACGAACACCATTATTCCCTTGGCTTAACCCTGCATATGAATCACAATACACTTTTTAGGAATCCTGGGATAAAACATAGAAAAGGGTGAGCTCAGATGCTCAGTATGAATAACAATATAGAGGAAACCTTCATAAATAATCACAGACATTTAAGGCAACGTAAAACTAAAACAAAATCCTTTTAAACATTAACTTCAGCATAATATGGCAAAGATAAAATGAAATAATCCCATTAATTATTCACATGGATATTCTACTAGTCGAATAATCACATTCAATATCAATAACCACTTTCATAATGAAGGAAATGCATAATGTTGAACTTTAATTCCTGTTTCAAGGCCTCCTGCCAAGACCTAAGGGATAACTGTAATAGGAACCCAACCCGGAGAGCCTCTGTAACCGGACTCCATACCGGAGAGCCTTTGTAACCAGACTCCAACCCAGAGTGCCTCTAATAACAGGACACCAACCCAGAGTGCCTCTAATAACTGAACACCAACCCAGAGGGTCTGCGGTTACCGGACCCCAACCCAGAGGGCTTATTTTTAACAGTCTCGAACCCGGAACATACTAGTACAACACATTCATCTTAATAAGAGGATGAAATATAACATAAACATTCTTATTAAAACTAGCATACGAAATTCCAGAAAACATTAATCATAAGCCATTAATGGTATTAAAATAACTCATCCATAGCCAAACATATCACAAAACCATAAATACAATATGAAAGATTTGTATCATAATAACGAAACTCCAAAGAAGTGTAAAATTTATCAAAGAATGTTGAAAAAGATGAAATTAAAACTCTTTGAGAGAAATATATCTTTTTTTGAAATCATTTAAAAGTCATATAATCATAAAAGAAAACATTTACTTTGAAAATATTCTTATAAGTCTGTAAGGGATGCTTTAATGATTTTATTATGGCGGAAAATAGCCAAACCTGCCGTATATGTTAAAAAAATACATTTTTACCTTAATTCGGTCAAAAATGTTAAAAAGGACCGTGCTTGGAAAACGATTGAAAGATTCATTTATAACCTTCTTATAAAAATTCAAACAAGGGTATAAATGACTTTAAACCATATTCTGTAAAATAGTAAGAATGTTTTGAAATACATTTTTTAAGAAACATGGATGTGGATGATAAAGAGGTCCCAATAGATAATTACATATATACAACCTTGGATAATGAAAATATTGTGAATTAAACCCTTTCCAATTTGGTAACTTACTAATCATACACCCCATGAAAGAGGTATCATACAATGAATATGTTGATAAACATAAATTAATGCGTATTAAAAAATGAATACAATTATGGGCAGTACATACACCACACAAAAGGTAATAGTTGCAATATGGTACGAACCTCCCGGGAATAAGGAGTGAGATGAAAACCCCTTACCTTGCACTTTCCTTTAGTCGAGGGTACGTTTAGCCTTATATTTGAAGACTATAACATGTTATTGAATTATACCATAACCATATTAATATTTATGATATCATAAATTTTTCATTTATGACTTTATTCTACCCATTTATTAATAATTTCCATGTTATATTAATATTTTAGGTAATAATCGCTTTCTTTATCATACGTGTTTGAACTTGTTACTCTTCATTGTATCACATAGATCATGATTTAAATACTTCTAGAATATAAAACATGATTTATTTATCATGTATATTTAGAATTTGAAAATTTATAATAGATTTATATATATGAAATGGAAAACACAGCTTATGGAGACGGTAGTCCGTACGTACGCATAAACGTCGTTTCCGTTTTCATATAGTATTAAACGAATGTAAGGGAATAAAATATATGTAAGTACATAAATAAACACACATATATATATGTATATATCTCGAGTAGCATTATTATGTCTTATATTACATACTTATTAGTAATACATATTTTTATAATCATTGATGAATGGTGAACATGAAAATGAACATCATCGCGTCATGGAGACGGTAATCAGTACGTACGCATGAGCGAAAATATCATTCTTTTGATATTAATATAATATATAATTGAATGTTATATATTATATAAAGATTACTTTTCATGTTATATATATTATTTACATCAAATACACATCATTATTATACCCATCCAAATAATAATGTATTGAATAACAATTACACCACGACGTGGAGACGGTAAGCTGTACGTACACACGTATGGTGACATGTCATTCATAGGGAGGATAGAATAATTAATTTGATTGTAACATAAATATAATAACATCATAGTATATATAATATATAGGAGTCATTATTTTAGAATGGAAACAACAAAGAAAAAGTAAGTGGAAGAATAATGGAACTTGAAAGAGGTTGGTGAAATCATTACCTCTTCTTCTGGTTCTTCCTTTTGATTTGATCAAAAGGGCTCCTCAGGTTGGCTGTATGACCAAACTAAGGCCTATAAGATTTTGGTAGGATAGTTGAGAGGGTATTTGGGAAGGGGTTGGATGATCCAAATGGCTTATAAGGTGTGAATTATAGAGAAGGGGGGTTCCCTTTTATAAGAGGGCTAAGGGGCACCTTAGGAAAAATGTAAAATA
This sequence comes from Viscum album, assembly GCA_963277665.1. Lineage (NCBI taxonomy): Eukaryota > Viridiplantae > Streptophyta > Magnoliopsida > Santalales > Viscaceae > Viscum > Viscum album. The sequence continues at coordinate 1,100,763,336 of OY728135.1, read as the reverse complement.
TTATTTTATAATAAATTCACATTCGGTTTATAAGGGCTCAAAAGTTTCTTATTTAAATTATAAGGTGAGTATAGGTCTAGAAAAACTCAATAAATAGGTTTTTAACAAGTTCAGGTAACCATTTTAACCTTTTCATTTAGATTTAACTCTACGTAAAATAATTTAACTTTTACTGTATCTTCTTGTATTCTTACACTATATGGTTAATAAACATACTATATACTACCAATAGAACCCCAATTGGTTCATTTATGTCATATATATTTTTATATTAGTCTTTTGGCTGAACCGTAAATTTTTAGGACCTTTATATCAATTAATAATATAATATTTGTTTAAAATACAATTTTATGTCAATTTTGACACTATTTGGTATTTGTTTTTTTTTAAATAATAAAAACATGATTAATTCAAATAAAAATACATAGAATCAATAAAAACATGTCATATTCACCTAGAAAATTCTTGGATGTCCTAAAAACTTCGAAATTATATTCAATGTAATATTTATTATACCATTTATTTGATTCTTTCCTGAATAAGGTAATTACTACATCATCATTGCGTCATAAATAAATTTAATTATATAATGTCTAAAAATACTAAATAAAATACCATGATGTATGATATCTTATTAGATTTCTAATGATTATTTATAATCTAATTTATCTTTTTTAAACCCCTATATTAAAAAATTTTTAGTTGTTAAACAATGATTTTAACTCTTTTAACTCTTCTTTGAATTAAATAATAATAAATGTCCCAATCTAATCCAAGTGGAACTAAATGATAGTATTTTATTCGTAAGATTGTTTTTGGTTGATAAAAACGTTTCCAATATTATTAGGACATGTGTGAGGGTAATATTAATATCATTTTTACCATTAATTACCCTGTTTACTTTTAACCATGGTAAATAAAAGTAAAAAGTTACTATTCACAAAAAAATTATTTTCATCTCATTGAACCAAATTTTACTCCTTGTTATTAACTATGTCTCTCAGATTTTCGAAATTCAGCTCACAGATGCAGTAAAATTAAGTTTTATGTGAACTTGCAATGGCTCCTAGGAGGTGGGTAAAAGACGGTGAAAAGTTCAATAAAATTTTTATATATCTAAAATTATTATAAACCGACTCTAATGAATTAAATTGAACTTATATAGGTATTTTGTATCTATTTTGAAATTAAATAATTTGAATAAAATAAATAATTATTTAAATAAAAATTCAGTTTTAAACTATAACTTAGTGTTTTTCATTATTCATTAAAAATTAAATGTTTTCATAAAAATACCAAAATTTACCCTAATCTAATTTTGATATTCCGAATTCAATAATGAAGTCTATTTTACCAAATTCAAAACATATAATTTGAATTTATTAATTTAAAATGAATTTCCGCTGTCAAAACAAAAAGCTTGTTTTTAAGAAACAATAACTATCAAAAGATTGACACTTGTTTATGTCCGGTTTAAATGTGAAATTATGTCCGATGACCAACATTGGATTAAATGGTAAAAATATATTCTAAATATAATTTTAAACCATTAAAATTCATAATTTTTCACTGTTAATTATTTCAATTAAAAACGTTGTTTTTAATTAAAATTTAGTAATTTTCACTATTCATCAAAAATATGATAGTTATCCAAAAAGTACCAAAATTTCACTCTAAGATAATTTCAATATTCTGAATATAAACATGAAGTTAATTTTGAATGATAAAATGTATAAAATTTCATAAACTGGGTATTACTATTATTAACGTCTAGTATGATTGGTTGTGGTGTGTTTGAACTTAAAGTTGTGTATAACACACACTAATGTATTATTCAAAGAGAAGCATACTATGAAATCGTGGGGTGTTACATTCTCCTCTCCTTCAATAAATTGTCTCCTTGCAATTTATGCTCGGTAATGGAAACTTGAGGTTGACATTTGAAAATATCATAGTTGAAATCCCACATCAAAAAATAGATTAATGAGGCCTCTATTTAAAATAAAGAATGGTAAATATGAAGGTTACCAAAAATTACACATACTAGGGTTCCATGTAAGAAAATATAGAAATGGAAGAGAAATATAACCATCAATATCTGATGGAGAGTGGTAGAGAACAAGACTATGAAAAGGCCAACAATCCCAAAGCCATAAATTTTTGATGATCTAAGGTACCATCTAGGACAACATTTTTGTTCTAAATTAATTTTTTTAACGATGAGGATTTTATTTATGAGATTGGATAAGATCATAAGGATATATACTTACTTTATAATTATAGTTTTATCCATTAATAAATTTCTACCACAAACTCATCTTTCACCCCAATACATAATAGAACTCAGAAATACTCTATTAATCTTAATCGTATAGGGTCCCAAATGTAATGAATTTATAATTCACATATGAGACCCTTTAAAAAAAGAAACTACATTATAAAATCTAGGGAGTTCACATAGTCCAGTGGTAGGCGATAAATCTCAATCTCACTATGGTTGTGGGTTCGACTCCCGCGGTATTGTCCGATGCGACGGGTCGTCACATAGTCTGCGTGTTGTCCTTTTATAAAAATCCAAAAACAACCTTTCAAACACAATCTATTCCAACCTTTAGACTTATCCAAAATAATTCTATATACTCTCAGTCCAAAATTTATATTAATTGTAAACATAATGTAGATCCTTTTTACCCTGTAATAGCATGTGAATACCTTCATCATGTATTCTTTTAAAACACTGAAACATCCAGAATTACCATAAAACCTTATTGATTACATTCATTCTCACTTATTCCTTATAGAATACTGGATATACTTCATCCATCCAAAATTTTGGAAAATCTAACAATTATGGAATATACAAATCTTCAATCAGTTTCAAGGCAGTCAATAATATCCATTATAATTTACCTAAATCAACCATATCATATTCCAAAATTAGTACCTCAATATTATGATCATATTAAGGATTATCTTTCCTTAAACCATGTAATTTCCTAAATGTTTAACTTGCTATAGAGTTAATTTTATTTGTACCATAAAATCTCAAATCCTCAATAAAATAGTACTGCAGTAAAATCATTATTTATTTCCAGTACATCATTGACACAACATTTCAATGAAATAATTCCAAAATAATAACATAAGAACACTAGTAATTCCTCTTCATCTGTGGTAGTATCATAACATGATTATTACCCAATAACACCATTTGGGGAATAGTCTGATGATTTGAACACTGGTTTTCGTAGTGTCCCAACTTCTTACAGAAGAATCATTGTACATTTGAAACCTTTTTCTTACCCTTGCAGTCACGTACGTGGTGTCCTTTTTCTTCACACTTATAACAAACTCCCATTCCCTTCAGGCAAATTCTAGGGTGTTTCTTCCCACAATTATCACATATGGGAAAATTCTTCTTTTCCATCTTACCTTTATCCATCATTCTCTCTTCCAACCTTTTCCTCTCTTTCTTCCCTTCAAAGCCATATGACTCAGGGAATTATTTACTTATCTTATTAACACATGACACTATTTCTTCATATGTTGAGAAAACAAGAGAGACTATTTCCCTTCTTAATGTTTTCTTAATACCATGAAGGATATTATCCTTCTTACTTTTGGATCATACGTATTGATGGAGTTCTCATTCCTTCTATTGGGAACCACATTTAAACAATGGAATACACTAGGTCGGTTTATGAATCAAAATTCATAATTCAAAACATGTAAAATACCTAACGTAAATTGAACAGTTTATGGATGTAATCCATAATCAAATTTTTTTGAGGAGATATATACTCATAAACACTTCATATTGGTTTGTAAAGAAAATGAGAATTATCCTAAGCATATCCCCCAGGTGTGTCGTAACCAAGAGTGCAGCTAAGCCCGTTTTCGTGCACCAGTTCTCATTCAAGTCTAGCTCAAAGTGGTGTTTTCGGGTTTTACCCCTAGGTACATCTGTGCTAGTACCGCCTCTAACTTATCGTAGCCAAATAGAGGTGTATTTTCATGGAAACTCACAAAATCTCTACATTACCAAAATTATAGGATGTTATTCTATAGTAATACTCAAAGTCTATCTTAGGATAATGTGCTTTAATCAGAGTTTATCTAAATCTAGATTCCAAGGTTGTTACTATACTTCCTCTGATACCAACTGTAACGCCCCGACCCCTGTTACCCAGAGTCGGTGCATTATTTTAATACATTGGCATGATTACAAGGAATCAAGTCCCGAAGGTCCGATCAGTTTAGCAGTCTTGGAAAATAGATTACATACATGAATTTTACATTTACGCTTCATAACATACAAAACAACATAAATAATCCTTCACCAGAGCCATTATTCCCTTGTCTTAACCCTATATATCAATCACAATACCCTTTTTGGTATCCTGGGAAAAATAAAACATAGAAAGGGGTGAGCTCATATGCTCAGTAAAAAGAAAAATACAGCGGAAACTTTCATAAATAAGAATAAACATTTAAAGAAATGTATAACTAAAAATCCCTTTAAGCTTTAACTTCAACATAATACAGAAAAGATAAAATGAAATAATTCCATTTACTTATTCACATGGATATTCTACTAGTCGAATAATCACATGAAATATCAATAACCACTTTCATAATGAAGGAAATGCATAATGCCAAACTTTAATTTTTGTGACAAGGACTCTTGCCAAGACCTAAGGGATAACTGTAACCGAAACCCAACCCGGATAGCCTCTGTAACCAGACTCCATCCTGGATAGCCTGTCTAACCAGACTCCAACCCGTAGTGCCTCTAATAACTGGACACCAACTCGGAGTGCCTCTAATAACCAAACACCAACCCGGAGTGCCTCTAATAACCGGACACCATCCCGGAGGGTCTGCTGTAACCGAACCCCAACCCGGAGGCCTTAATTTTACTAGTCCCCAACACGGAACATACTAGTGCAACACATTAATCTTAAGTATAGTATTAAATATAACATAAAAATTCATATTAAAACTAGAATACGAAATGCCTAAACATTAATTATAATCCATTAATGACATAAAAACGACTCATCCATAGTAAAACATATTAAAAAATATTAAATACAATATGGTAGATTTGTGTCATAATAAATCAACTTCAAACATGTGTAAAATCTATCAAAGGATGTTGACATAGATGAAATCAAAACTATTTGAGAGAAATTTCTCTTTTTTGAAATCATTTAAAAGTCACATAATCATAATAGAAAACATTTACTTTAAAATATTCTTATAAGCTTGTAAGGGAAGCTTCAAAGATTTTATAATGGTGTGAAATAGCCGCACCCACTTTATATGTTAAACAAATACATTCTTACCTTAATTCTGTTGAAAAGGATAAAATGGATCTTGTTTGGAAAACGACGGAAAGATTCCTTTATAACTTTCTTATAAAAAGTCAAATAAGGTTATAAATTACTTTAACCCATATTCTGTAAAATAGTAAGAATTTTTTGAAATATATTTTTATAAAACATGGATGTGGATGATAAAGAGGTCCCAATAGATAATTATCTATAAACAACCTCGAATAATGAAGAGATTGTGAAATAAACCCTTACCAATTTGGTAACTTATGGAACATACTCCTCATGAAAGAAGTATCATACAATGAATATGTGGATACACATAAATTAAAGTGTATTAAAAAAATAATACAATTATGGGCAGTATATACACCACACAAAAGGTAATAGTGGCAATATGGAATGAATCTCACAGGAATAAAGAGTGAGATGAAAACCCCTTACTTGAACATTCCTTTAGTAGAGGGTACGTTTAGCCCTGTATATGAAGAATATACCATGTTATTGAATTATAACAGAACCATATTAATATTTATGATATCATACATTATTCATGTATGACTTTATACTACCCATTTAATAATAATTTCCATGTTATATTAATATTTTGGGTAATAATCTATTTCTTTATCATAAGTGTTTTAACTTGTTACTCTTCAATGTATCATTTAGATCATGATTTAAATACTTCCAGAATATAAAACATGATTTATTTGTCATATATATTTAGAATATATAAAATTTATAATTGATTTATATATATGAAATCGAAAACACGGTTTATGTAGACGGTAGTCCGTACGTACGCATAAACGTCGTTTCCGTTTTAATATTGTATTGAACGGAAGTAAGTGAATAAGATATATGTAAGTACATAAATACTTATATATATACATTTATATATATCCAATATTAATATTATTTCATATATTACATACTTATTAGTAATATATATTTTTATAATCATCGATGAATGGTGAACATGGAAATCAATCTCCTCGCGTCGTGGAGACGGTAATCCGTACGTACGCACGAGCAAAAATATCATTCTTTTGATATTAATATACTATATAATTGAATGGTATATAATATATAAATAATCATTATCAATTTATATTTATTATTTACATCAAATAAAAATCATTATTATACTCATCCAAATAATAATGTATTGAATAACAATTACACCACGACGTGGAGGCGTCAAGCCTACGTACGCACGTATAGTGACATGTCATTCAAAAGGTGGATAAAATAATGAATTTGGTTGTACCATAATTATAATAACATAACTGTATATAAAAAATACTGAATTAATTATTTTAGAATGGAAACAACAATGAAAAAGGAAGTGGAATAAGAAAGGAACTTGAAAGAGGGTGGTGAAATCATTACCTCTTCTTAGGGTTCTTCCTTTTGATTTGATGAAAAGGGATCCTTAGGTTGGATTTTTGGATCAAACTAAGGCCTCTAGGTTGAAGGGAGGATATTTAAAAGGGTATTTCGGCAGCGTTTGGTTGAGCCAAATGTCTTAGAAGGTGTGAATTAAAGGGAAGTGGGAGTTCCCTTTTATAAGAGGGGTGAGGGAACCTTAGGAAAAACTAAAATTATTATTTTATAAAAAATTGATATTCGGTTTTTAAAGGCCCAAAAGTTGATTATTTAAAGTATAAGGTAGGTATAGGTCGAATAAAACTCAACTAATAGGTTTTAGACAAGTTTAGGTTACCATTTTAACCTTATCATTTATATTTAACTCTAAGTTAAATAATTTAACTTTTAGCGTGTCTTCTTGTATTCTTACACTATATGATTAATAAACGTACAATATACTGCCAATCGAACCCCAATTGGTTACTTAATGTCATATATATTATTATATAAGCCTTTTGGATGAACCTTCGATTTTTAGGACCATTATATCAATTAATAATATAATATTTGTTTTAAAAACTATTTTATGTCAATTTTGACACTATTTGGTATGTGTTTTTTTTTTGATAAAATAATAACACCATGATTACTTCAAAAAAAATATAATGAATCAATCGTAAAATTTCATATTAATCTAGAAAATTCTTGGATGTCCGAAAAACTTTGATATTATATTTATTTTAATATCTATAATACCATTTATTTGATTCTTTCATGAATAAGGTAATTACGGCCTCATCATTGTGTCATAAAAAAATATATTTATATAATGTCTAAAAATTCTAAATAAAATAACATGATTTTGGAAATCATTTTAAATTTCTAATGTATATTTATAATTGAATTTATCTTTTTTAAAACCCTATATGAAAAATGTTTTAGTTATTAAACTTTCATTTTAACTCTTTTAACAGTTCTTTGAATTAAATAATAATAAATGTTCTAATCTAATTTAAGTGGACATGAATGATAATATATTATTCCTAAGGTTGTTTCTGGTCGAGATAAACTTGTCCAATTGTATTAAGACATGTGTGAGGGTATTATTAATATCATTTTTACCCTTAATTACCCTATTTACTTTTAACTGTGGTAAATAAAAGTAAAAAGTTACTATTCACCAAAAATTATTTTCATCTCATTGAACCAAATTTTATTCCTTGATATTAACGGTGTCACTCGGATTTTCGAAATTTAGCTCACAGAAGCGGTAAAATTATGTTTTATGTGAACTTTCAAAAGCTCCAAAAAGGTGGGTAAAAGAAGTGGAAAAGTTCAATAAAATATTTATATATTTAAAATTATTATAAACTGACTCCAATGAAATACATTGAACTTATATTGGTTTTATGTATCTATTTTGACATTAAATAATATAATTAAAATAAATAATTATTTAAATAAACATTCGGTTTTAAACTATAACTTAGTGTTTTTCATTATTCATCAAAACTTAAAAGTTTTCAGAAAAATACCAAAAATTTACCCTAAGATAATTTTGATATTCTGAATTCAATAATGAAGTGTATTTTACCAAATTCAAAACATTAAAAGTTGAATTTATTAATTTAAAATTAATTCCCGCTTAAAAAAATCATGTTTTCATGAAACAATAACTATCAAATGATTGACACTTGTTTATGTCCTATTTAAATGTGAAATTATTTCCAATGACCAAAATTGGATTAAATTGTAAAAAAATATTCTAAATATAATTTAAAACCATTCAAATTCATAATTTTCACTATTAAATATTTCTATTAAAAAAGTTGTTTTTAATTAAAATTTAGTAATTTTCACTATTAATCAAAATATGAAAGTTATCCGAAAAGTACCAAAATTTCACTCTAAGGTAATTTCAATATTCTGAATCCAAAAATAAAGTTCATTTTGAAATATAAAATTTATGAAATTTCAAAATTTGGTTATTACTATTCTTAACGGCTAGTATGATTGGTTGTGGTGTGTTAGAACTCGAAGTTGCGTATAACATATGATATTGTATTATTCAAAGAGAAGCGTACCGTGAAAGCTAGGGTGTTAAATATTGATAATATAAGGAGGAAATATGTTCATCCAAAAGAAATTTTATTTCTATGTATGGAAATACAACCCTTATATGATGGTTTAAACCTCAGGAAAACCCATTTACCCCTAACCATGGCGACAAAATATTGTTATTTTTACTATTTACTAGGAAACAAATCAAGTTGAATTTATTAAATTATATCAATTATAATGGTTCTAAAATTTGATTATATTTTATAGGAGTGAATATATATATGTTTATGAATTTAATTTTATTTAATCAAGAAAACTATGACAAAAACCATTGTCAAAAAATGTTATTTTATCATCAAATATATTTTACTTCCATTGGATGCTTTTTAAATACTATAAAATAAATTCAAAAATAAAATATTTAATATATATTCTCTAAATTTATTTAATAAAATGATATATATATATATATATATTTAATTTATTAATTTTAAAACACACTCTTCACATAAAACTAGTTTTTTTTAAAATGTTTTAGAATGATAAAAGTAATGTTATACAAAATTAATATATTGTAAAGATTGATGTTTAATTTAATATATAGTTTTATAATAAAATGATAAATAGGATAATTTATTATTAAATTAAAAAAATATTGGTATATTTACGTTAAAATAAAGGAAATTTTTTATAAAAATAAACATTTTTCATTGTTCGCTGAAAACTAATTCTATGTAGAAAAATCCAAAAAATTCAAGAAATGATAACATTGAAATTATGATTTTAAAAACGATATGTATTTAATAAAATAAAAATCCTAAAATTTTTATAAATTAATTATCATGATTGTGTGCCAAAAATGTGAAAAAAATATTTTTTTGGAAAATATATTTTTAAATCATAAGAGGATTTTTCTGAATCATTTAATACTGATTTACTATGAATTAATCAGTATATTAGAATTAATAAAGAACATTATAAATGATTTTTTTAAATTTATTATTACTATTTTACTATCCAATATAATTGTATGGTTATAATTATTTATTTTATCTTGGTTCATAAAGACTCGAGATTCAGTGTAATAGAAGCTATTAAATAATTCATGTTTTATTTCCAAGGATGTACATATAAAATCTTCAATTGTTACATTCTACCCCATTAAAATGAATCCCCCCCCAAATTATGACCCTAATGTAAAAGAATGGGAATTTCTATGTTTCATTGAAACCTAAGGTTTATATGTAGATTCCTTGAAATTCAAATTACTCTTAAGAACATTAACCAGACCAGTAGACATATTCCATTGAACTGTATCTATACGATCCAATATTCCAACAGATTTTCCTACATTGGAAATATCTTTATCCAATGTTATAACCTATGAGTTTAGTAAATGTGAAGGATCAAGTATGTACTTCTGTAAGATAAATACATGTAACACATCATGAACATGAGATAGATTTAGCGGGAGTGCCATGTGATAATCTAGAGTACCTACTAGATCAAGAATCTAAAAGGAAAAAATATACAAAGGAAATATTTTTCTATTATCTATCAATATCATTAATTATTAATTAAATTAATTCACATGAAATCTTTTTCACAAAAATCTAATTATAGATATCCCTGGTAATTTTTAGAAAAACTATTTTTCGACTCTTAGTTGCCTTGATATGCTGGTGAATGGAACTAAAATTATATTCTATTTATTTATGCAGCTCAGGACCTAATATATTTACTTCCCCAACGTCATCCTAGTGTGTCACAATTACATAATTCATTCTATACAGGGCTTCACAAGAATAAATTTTAATGCTCTAGTGAAATCTATTACTGTAAGATAACTGGACTAGTGGAAGGTGTTGATCCCAACAACCTTTTAATTCTCGAGACATGGATCTCAATATATCATTCTTGTTTTGAACAATCCTCTTATATTTTCTATCAATCGTAGGGTAACAATAAGTACTAAAAAAATTTCTATGTAAATCCTACAGAATAATTCACCAACACATTGAGGTTAACCTCGGATCTCGCTCAGATACAATAGTCTATGGTTCCCCATGAAACCTTACCACTTGCATAATGTATATCTTTGAAAAATGATCAAGTGAGAAATATAATCTAAAATAAATAAATTGTTCTGATTTCATAAGGCCATAGAATAAAACCAAAATAACATTATGGCCAATAGTTGTTTTGGGATTCTGAAAATGAAAACCATAGTGAAAATTTTTCCATTTCTATTATGCCATGAGTTATTGTTATAAAAGTACCTTATTGATGTGTTTATAAATCAAAACTTGATTACATACAAATAACTAAGATACATAGTCTGTAATGTCCTCTTCATGTTGTACCACTAGAAATACGCTTTCATATATCTATATTAACGTACCATGGAAAAATATAAGGTCATGATTGGTGTAATACCATATAGTAAGTTTTCATATCAGATACATCATTAAAATATTTTTAAAAAGATGAATCTCATAAATAAAAACATTTTCCCCATCAAATATTTACGAAAACAAATTTGGCACCAGAAGATGGTCTATTCATATAAAATTTATAATAAATTTAGATTAGATCAAAAGAACGAATACTCCATATTCATATATTTCCTTAGTGATGATGTTGATCATTAAAAACCTTTTCAGATTACTTTAGTTCAATAGGGAGAACCCACAGAACATTCCTTATAGTAGTGATCCACACATGGTCTTTTAATATCCATGAAACACCAATTGAACACTAGTTCCTAGTGAGTTGATTTATCATCATGTGTTTTCTACAAGATCACTTTTAGTTCCATTCAGCTTGAAATAATTATTCATGTTCTTGAGAAGATGATAAATGTTGTAAATGATGAGAAGTGTATTGTGTGCAATGATGCTAAATTATCTATTTATACAACATAATAGACAAAAATATATATTGTTTAGGTTGAAATATTATTTAATTTGATAATGGACCTTAGATAATATAATTAACTTTATAAAATTCGTTTCACAAAATATTATTATTATTATTATTATTATTATTATTATTATTTTCATTAACTAACTTGTGACACTATAAATATTATTTTACCATATTTTAAATGAATATTTATATCAAAACATGAACTTGGTCTAATTTCTCTCTTAAACATTTATTTAATACAATAATAAATATTTTATTAAATAATTCATATATAAATAAATAATTTTTATTCACATCCTCGAGGATAAATATTTATTACATAATTATTATATAATCAATACATATTTTTTCCAATAAAATAGTAATAAACTTATTCCTCTATATTAAGAATATTATTTATTACAATAAATATACTCAAATAAGAATTTATTGAGTTAAATGGAAACACATATTGTTTGACCCCTTAGGATTATTTTTCATAGGCATTATTTGAGCTTTCCTTATGTCCAAGATTAAAATCTAGTAATGAACCAAGGCATATAATTTTATTAAAGTCACAACATTGAGTACTAGATACGATTTCTTATAGTGTAATATTATCATTTTTTTCACAATATCCCATAAAGAAGGTTGTGCATCCATGTCATCAACTTGTACGATCAATATATATTTCTTTATCTATATTAAATAATCTCACGGTTACACCATGTACATGGTATTTAATGAAACATATAAACAACAATCATATGGTTGAAATATCAATTTCCAAAAATATCAGACCAAAAAGTAATTAGTGGTCCACCCAACATACCATTCATCCCATGAATATATTTCACCGTTATTTTTTTAAATTTAATTCCATGAGCCAATATATGAATTAATAAGAATATTAAATATAAGGACTGTTACACACATTTGTAGATAAGAATATCTGATGACACATAAAAATATAGAATTCATATACAATGGATTACTCTCAAAATACCTTGTCCTATAGATTACCAAGTGTGAACTTCATCCGAATAAGTATCACCTGTTTACAATTAATTGCACATGAAAGTCAACATTATATTTTCCCCACAATATTATGTTATCCAACTGTATAATTACAATTAAAAATATTTTCCGGACATACCATGATTTTTATCATAGTGTGGAACTACTATGACTTTATTAATGGGATAGATACAACAGGAAATTATTACATTAAAGTCATTAGAAAATAAAGACATACAATAAGTTGGTTTATTAATATTTTGAACTTCCAATATACATGTAATCAAAAGTAAAAGGTGTTGGTTCTATAACAATAACTCCAATAGTCTCCCACTTGGACTTAAGTCAACATACTTCAACGTTTAGTTTGGTTGACCATGTAGGATGAACATTCTTCTACTAAGTCATGGACCTAGTCATGTAATATACCTTGTTGTATTCTATGGATATCTTTCTCACCATGACACAACTCTAAAAGATCAATCCTTTAAAAGATGCTACCTCTTAATGATGTTATTCTGTTTGACGTAACATTAGAGTATTTGTAAGATCAGACACTATAGTAGTGTCACAATAGAGTGTTTTATGAGGTTTTTATATAGGTAACACATGAATATTTTAAAAGATTTTATTATCCAAAATATATATCAAGATTCCTCAAGCTATATAATATACATTAAATCTACTATAGAATCTACAACCGAGGTGTTCTTTAAAATATTCCAACTCCCAACACCCCCATTAACTATGAGGATATATACCTTCAATGATTTCAGGTCATCATGATCTATTTAGAAACTAGCATATGCATATACTCAGATGACTAATTCTTCATCTCATTCATCGACGAAGAACATATCCTTAGTACTACCAAGATAAGTAAGGATAGTCTATATTTTCATTCAATGATGGTCACCATGGTCAGTTTGATATCTTCCTAACAAGCATAAGGTGTGGAGCACATATGGCCTAGTATATAGAATAAAAATTTTAATAACCAAATATATTAATTATATAGAATATTTTATGTTTTTTTATTTCGTCATGTGTTAGAGGAATCATTTTCTTGGAAATATTAATGAGACATTAAATTATAAATAATTCCCATTTTATTGATCAATACTAAATAACTTATGTGTATTTTCAGTATATGAACCTTAATTTTGACTGATCATCCTCTTAGATTTATCATGCTGGATATTGATACCAATAATATATGCTACTTCCCTGAATTAACTAATAGAGAACAATTTCATCAACTATGATATTATTTTTTGTAAGACTTGTATTTCATTTTTAATAAATAGTATCCATTTATATGAATAATTAAAAAATTGATTGCACTCTCACTAATCTAATTATACACCCAAGGCTCACTTTCGTTGTTTATGAAACAAAATTTCATTATGGATTCCTCAATAAAAATTTTCAATAACCTATTTTCCTTTTTGATCCATAAATGGATATCTATAAATTTCATACATTTGTTTTGCATCATTTGGAGTAAAAAAACCTCCAGGTTGTTTCAGACAGACATCTTCCTGAATTTCCTTTTTGAGTATGTCTATTTTTACATCCATTTTTTAATCTAATATTCATTCAATTACTTAGTCTCATGTAAAATACATATGGGTTTCCACATTTGAACATGTGAAAATTGTTCATCATATTATATTATATAAAATAGTTTAAATTCATTTTGAAACTAGCTATGGCTATTAATTAATATATAGTGAATAAATTCATACTTAAATATTGATTAAACATTTACCAACATAATGATATACATAAAATAGATGATATACCAAAATATAAATCTGGTTTTGGTACATGGAATCCATTTCCGAATTCAAACGTTCTTTCTAGGAGAAACAATATGCCCCACTTTCTACTTCAGTATAGGTTACAGGATAATTATTATTAAATAATAATGAGTCACTAACATTAGTGACTTGAAAAACATTCCATTTGGGGTTTTTATCCTCTATTATTATATTATTTAACAATTGTGTCTCAATCACTCCTTCTTCCATGTGGAATTGAGGAATTTTTCTAGTTCCAAGCTTTATGTACATTTTTCTTAGATATCATAAAATTATATCTCAATTTCACTATATCTTTTATGGATTTTCTCCCACTAAAAAATATGTTTTTTCTATCCAAAATTTTCTTTTTTGAGGGTTATTATTTGTAATATACCATTCTTTCCTTGGGTTAACCTATATAAGAGAACATTGAGCATTAGTGGGCATGTTTGATGCCTAAATATGCCTTACCCAATTTTTTGAAACCCCACAAATTCAAATTAAAAAAAATTATTTTCATCAAGACCAATGTTCATATGGAATATGATTGGTCACTTTTATCAGCACTTGGATTATTATATGTCATGTTGTCTATAAGATATATCCCAAAAATGACAATAGAAGACTCTCATTACCCATCATTGATCTCTTAAGTTATAATAAAGTGTATCTCATCCTATCAATTACACTATTATGATGAGGTTTATAGGGTTTAGTGGGTTGATAAAATATCCAACACTCTTATAAATAATAAATTAATTCTTGTTTAAGACATTATCTACCATGGTTTTTAGAATGTTTCTTTATCTTTTTTCCAATATGGTTCATAACAATATTATTAAATTTAATGAATTTTTCAATTGAATTTGAATTAATTATTAAGTAGAAAAATCCAAATTTACCTAAATAATTAGTAAAAGTTATGAAGTATGTGTACACACCCCTTTATTCTCCTTGAAATTCTCTAAAATATTAGTACAAACTATTTCAATAATCTATTCTAAACATTCCATTTTTCCACTAAAATGATCTTTGGTCATTTGAAATTGTGAACATACGTGACACAAAACAAGTTGGTTTAATTGAGAGGAATTTAAATATCTCTCTTGATGTTATTTAATCTAATGATGTTCATATAAATTTCCTATCCAGTGATTCTGAATATAGGTTTGGTATGATTCAAGTTAGTTAATTTTTTTTATCAATTTACATTACATAGTTCATGTAATCAAATACATAAAACCCATTATTTAAATTTTCCTTACAATTAAAGATGATATTATTATAAAATAATAAGAATTCATTATCCTACTTGAAAATAATTCCATTTGTATGAATTATATATATAGAAATAATATTTATAGTAGTAGATGGAATACAATAACATCCATTTAAAACCAAGATCATTTTCATCATCCATGTAAGGTAGTAATCCCCAAGAGCCATGATAGTATGTCTATCTCTATATGATACTCGTAGATCTACCCTCATCATCCATGTAAGGTGGTATTCCCATTTCTTCTATTCCTAAGTGCATTTTTTTATTTCAGTCTCCCTTCATTACACATGAGAAACAAAAAATATCATGTTCCCTT
Source organism: Viscum album (assembly GCA_963277665.1). Taxonomy (NCBI): domain Eukaryota; kingdom Viridiplantae; phylum Streptophyta; class Magnoliopsida; order Santalales; family Viscaceae; genus Viscum; species Viscum album. The sequence continues at coordinate 1,100,747,241 of OY728135.1, read as the reverse complement.
CCATGTACCTTCATCATTCACTTCTTGGAAGGGTGTTTCATATAATCGTTGGTTTTATATATCGTCACATATCCTTTTATTTAGATTAATATAAGTATTGAATTCATTTCACACTCAATGTCATTATCAACATGTCGATGAAATGTGGAATATTTAGGAATAGAATAACCTATATTGTTCATATAGAAATTTATAAAAAAAATGAGAGAATATATGATAGAATGTTGCAAGAATGTGACAATATATTAGATATTTTGGAAATTAAAACCTATAACCTCTTGGATATCAATGAATCCAATGAATTAAATTATAAGAGTCCTATCTGGTACTCATTCTCTATGTTTTTCTCTAAACATGATCCTTTTATTTCTCAAATTTATCTGGTTTGTCTCTCTCCTAGTATAAATCACATAGATTCTAGAGTATTATATAAGAACAAATGTTTTTATGTGACTTAATTATTTCACTAGAAAAGGATGGTAAAATTAAATTCTGAAAATATACCACATCTCTCATGTAACTATCATAATCAGTGAACTCTCCATCACTTTACTCCTTTGCAATCCCATCATGCTATGAGGATCCAAGCACATAATATTTCCATTCATGAAAAAAAACCCATAGGATTTTGAACAATTCTTGGTAGCTACTATAAGTAAATTTCAGATAGTTCATGATTACATACAATAAGGATAATGAGGATAATGCATTATCAATTATTCCTTAATTAATGGAATGGATTATTGTTACTTCAATTGATTAAAATTAATGTAAGACATAATGAATTTATTTTTATTAAGCCACAGACTATTTTATCAAGCCCCAATATACCTTTCCATTGGACATGAAGTGTCCTATCAGTTACTAAATTTTAGTTTTAAGGATCCATATATCCTATCAAATATCCTAAGAAACGTCTCAGTCAATTTCTCGAATATATTTATGTAGGAATGTATTTTCCAAAAGTGGGATTGTACCTCCATGATCCATTGACTATAATCCCCAGTCGTTAAATCCTAACTAAGAATTATTCAACACATTCCTTCAATTTCAGAATGATTATGAAGGGTAAATTATTTTCATGTAAAATGTATAAGTCAACCCAATTATTTTATAATTAAAAAATTATAAAATTATGTTTCCCAAAAATGGTTGGACAGAAACATTATAAAAATTATTCATTACTAATAAAGAGATGGATGGATAAGTCTATCTTTAAACTATGTGGAGGGTTTTTTATTAATTTTGAATAAATATTTCTTGATTTATCCATTTCATATCTTGATAATATTAATTAAATTGTACATAACTAATTAACCTTGTCCTGAAAAAAATTTGTAAGTAATAAATTTTATTATATCCCATATTTTAAAAATATTTCATTTATTTATGTGATCAAAAAGTCACAACAATAAATTAAATAATTAAAAATATTTAAATTAATAAAAAAATCACTTGATCACGAGCATATCTAATGGTTGGATTACTGAGCAGACAATAAATGAATCTACAACCTAGGGAAATTCATTGGGATAATATTGGCATGGGTTAAAACTTTACACCTATCCATTTGTGAATGTATTACGTTGGTATCATCTTATTTATATCATGAACCTCCTTCTGATCGATGAGATACTCCTTTTCTTTGATATATTTATAACACACACAAAGGTGCAGGGAACCAAATGATTGGACAAGTGATGTTACAAAAATTACCTCAGACACACAAATCCTATTGCATAAAGATGTCGAACAAACTAAAATAATTTTCTTCAATTTAAAAATTAATAATTGAAAACCCATTTTATATATTATGATAAATAAAAAACACATAAAAATGTCATGGTCAGGCTCATGAGTGGACATAAACATGAAAGGAATAATCAAAATTACATTCGTTGACATTAATTTATTTTCATTGTTTATTATTAAGGTATATGAATGTTAATCAATCAATTAATTAATTACATACTTCTATATAAATTAATGACCATCTTATGGTTTTCAAATATACCCATCATAAATGATTTCATTAAAAATAAACAAAGTTCCAAATATTAAAAAATTACAATAAATTAAATATGGATTTAATATTTCTTTATAATGTTTAATATATATTCAAAAAAAGATCCAGTATTGTAATTATATTCTAATACTGCACTCAATTTATTTAATTTAATTTAATTCCATATTTTCTTTAGATAAAACTTAGCGTGTTCTTATGAGCTACATGTTGTGTTACTTGAATGTAGTATACCTTGGATAAATACCCATGGCTTTATTGTTTACCTCAGTATGACTAAATTAAATGTAATAATTAATTATATTCCAAGTATCATGCATTTCTTGTGTTCTTCATATCTAATATATGTAATTAGTATATTCTTCAAATGTGGGTCCAGAAAATGATTACTAAAGCTACAAAATACTTGTCTGAAAAACCCACCAAGTGAATCGATATGTATTTTGGTTATGTGAATTACTGAATGACACAATATATATGTGGGTAACAAATAATATACTCAATTAATATTCTAGGTTGTTAGTCTGACACAGTTTTGAGCATGTATTTGACTATAAAGATACTGAAAATTTCCCCAATATACTGTGTATACTACATAATGTGTATGCCATATACACGCCATATAATCTAACAATATTTTTATGAGGTTGTCCCAGTATAAAAATAGTGCTATCTATATTCACCACATATAATAACCTCTCAGCATGTCATTTATTCCACTACTTGTCCATGTTTATTTCACTTTCATACACAATGTGAACTATGGATATATACCTTGTAACCCATACACATAGAGTAAATTCCTTGGTACTTCAAAATGGAATATCGATTTTTTCATCCCCAATTCTTTTTTAATTATAATAAAAATTAATATTGAATAAAGTAAATAAAATATTTCAAGAAAATTAATTAAATATCATATTAAATAATGAATTATATAGAAATGAAAGATCTAACCACATTTATACATAATCTATCAATATTCCAATAAGTAATTATAAATTTAAAAAATGATCATTTTATATCTCATGATGTTTCTACGTATAGATAATATATTTGGTGGGTTTAAGACCATATAGTGTTTTTTTCAAATCTGATAGATCTTTCCCATATTTTGAAAGAAATTAACATCATGACAAATGGTTTTTTTTCAATTGGATATTGTTATAAAATGTCTTAGAATCAATAGAGTATATTTAATGTAATATTTATAATTAATTTATATTAGATTTCAAGAAATAATACCTCATATTTCGATCTTTCTTGGGAGAAGATATTGATCACATGAAATCTTTTTTATTTAACCTTAATTGTGTAATATGGACCAAAAGTAGAGCACCACTAGTTCTTATCCACATACATGCCTTCAATCTTTGAGTGAAACTGAGGGATCGCACGGTTCTAGCATGGAAGATCTTTCATCTTTTTTCATCTTGATCACTTTTAGTATGTTCATGATTGAAGAAACTTTTCCCATTCATGAGAAGATGATAATGGAGGAAACAAGAGATAATTATACTATGAACAATGATCCTCAATTATAGATTAACCCAGTATAATAGATATAATGATATATTTATAGATTTGGCTGTTAAGTTAAAATATTTTTATATTTCACAAATAACATTAAATAATATAATAAACCATATCAGACCGCATTCTGTTTATTAATAAGAATATTGTTTTTATTATTTTTTGTCGTACACTAATTGGAACAATTATTAATATTATTTTATTAGATTACAAAATATCATTTATCACTTAACATAATCATGTTCTTCTCACCCTCCTCAATAATAATTAAATAGATAAATAAAATTTAACTAAATACCCTATTCATAAATAAATATTTTTTATTCACAATCTAGTGAGTAAATAAATAATATATATATGTGATTAATAAAAAAGAATAAAATTAATCCCCGATAATGAGAATAACATATATTATAATAATTAAATTCAATTACAATTTAATTGAGATAAACATAACCAATTAATGTGTGACCTTTTAGTATTATTTCTAACTAGGATGAGGTGGGCATGCCTAAAGACCATTATTATTGTCAAACGATGGGCCAAGGAAGAAAAGTGAAAGAAAAAAATTATAGAACATCGATTACCATGTATGAATGCTTGCTTTTTAAAATAATCCCTTTGAACCAATATCTCATCATATAGACATCACATCCATGTCATAAAACTATTGGATTGATACTTTCTTCATAGAATCTCTGATATAAACTCATCATTAAACAATAAACATATAATTTAATGTGATAGTTCAATTTTAATCAATGGTATGAGATATCAAATTATATAAATATGGTAGGAAAACATATTTTTGTGACTTATCAACTAATAGTATTTCATCAATGGTGCACCCAACATTCCCAACATAATGAAAATATATATATTCATGGTTTTGATCAAAAAATATAAGTATGGGAGTCATGAAATATATTAATAATAATTCCATAGTATAAGAAACAGTACACATTATACCATATAATAATATCGGGTAAAATATAAATTTATAAAAAATTTATAGGCTAGAATTTTCTCATAATATTTTTCAATGGAAATTACCAAGTGAGAAAATCATGAGAAGAAGTCATACCTACTTATGAGTACACATACATGATAGTCAACATCCATTGTGTCCCATAATAGTATTTTATCCAAAAATATAACTATATCATTGAATACTTTCTGGATTATCATAGTTATCTTCATAGTGTGAACTAACATGTCCTTATATATGTGAATGATATTCTATGAAATTATAACATTTACATCATGAAAAAAACTGAATAATATTTAATAAATTTTTATGAATATTCAAAAAATAAAATGTATATTTAATAAAATGTATAAGTAGTTGGTCTGAGAACACCAAATCTACCATATACATGTGGATACTTTTGGATGAATTGTAAATGATGTGATACGAGCTTTATATAAGAGTTCCTTCTTCGGGTCTATTATTTACTAGACACTTAATTTGTTCTTGAACCATATCAGTCCATCAAAAGGATCATAGAACTCATGAATATTTTTCACTTTCAATTTAATATACACTGCCACCCTTTATTCCTTTATAATACATATATGGATAGAATGTTGAACAATCAATTTAGAAATATAATATTTCTACCCTTACTTTATGATTCAAAGGACCATTGTCTAAAAACAGAAGTTTTTTTTGTGATCCTCATTATTGATATTAAAGAATGATACTTTCGACTCAAATAAAAATCCACATTGCATTCATTCCAAAATTGGTTTAGTATTTAGTTTTCTTAATCGTTAGCCAAATCCAATCATATTAATTGATGTATATTTTACCTTTTTTCTAAATATATAGTTTAAAATCTTATGATAATTATATATAACGCATCGATATCCATATATATAATTCCTCAAGGTCATTAATGAAACTATTACCAGTATAAACTAAGAATCATGAGGATCGTAATTTAGCTAATGAACCTTCAATAGGAATAAGGAATAATATACAACCATATAATTCTTTATAAGAACACATTATAACATTTTTTTGATGGATAAATATAAATAAATTACCCTTCTCTACTATAGTAATGTTTGATAATCTGTTCAATGACCATATGTCACTTAATTTCATTAAACCTTTCGTTACATTCACCAGACCATAGAAACTTAATTTATTTTCGATTAATCATGGAGAGTGGATTAGATAACCATGATAAATCATTCATAAATCATTGATAGTGTCCATAGAATCCATGAAATATAAAGACATTAATCATATAGATTATCTTAGGCCAATTGTCAATGAGTTCAATATTTTATGAATCCATAGATATATCCTCTATTGAGTTTATATGACCCAAATAATGAAACATTATATATCCAAAATTAACACTGGGTATATTTTTTTGGAAACATATTTTTCCTTAGGGTCTTCATTATAATATAAAATGATATTCATGATCTTCTCTTTTATTTTAATATATAAGAATATTGTCTATAAAAACATTCACATAAAGATCATGGTAATCCCTAAATATCACTCATTAAGTCGATGAAGATATAAGGGAAATTAGTTAGACCATATGTTATCACTTTAAATTCATAGTGTCCATACCTTATGTAGAAGGTTGTATTGAGAATTTATTCACATTTGAACCTTAGCTGATGGTATCAAAATTAGAAAAAAATATTAAAAATATATTGAGCTCATAATAATTGATCAAACAAATCATCAATATGGGAAAATTATATTTTTTATTGATTGTGATGTTGTTATGTTACTAATAACAAATATAGATTCGCATTGATCACCATTTATTCTTAATAAAAAGTACATGTGAGACCAATGGTGACACACATGGATGAATGAATCCATTATCAAGATTATCTTATAGTTTCTTTTTCGATTCATGAAACTCAGTCAAGAAAATTATACACTGATACATTGAAATAGATTTAGTAGTATGAATATGATCTATTAAAAAACAACATGGTTTGGAGAAATACTTCGAATCTATTTTCGAAATATATTAAAAATTTACATAAATAGTAATATATTGAATCTTGATATTCTCCCCAATCATTAGAGATAAAAACACTTTTGTAATAGGAATCATGACCCAAGTGATGGATGTAATTCCCACTAGAAGTTCACATTTATCCTATTACTGGTCAGAAGTATTAGGTTCACTCATAATATCAAATGTGACATCCCATCATTAGTAATTGACATGGTCATTGTATAAATAAATCAAATAGATTCCTAAAATTACATCATGTTCTACAATAGGAATAATAAAACTATTTACATGAATCAATTTCCAACAAATATCGATTGGGAATGATTTATAGACATAAGATGAAATCATTGTACAATTATATGTTTTTCCGATTATTTCACTATTTATTAATTGAGGTGGCATTGCTATACCCTTAAAAAACAGTGTAGATATAAAATAATTATAATATACTTAATAAAATAATGAATTAGTCATAATAAAGTGGCTGTTAAGTATACCTTTCTCCACTTTTTCATCGCACACCTCATTTTCAACCGTAATCACATGACATTTCCCTTTTTCTTGGGTCCTAATAGTTTTTTACATCAATCATCATCATTAAAAATCATATTTGATCCCATATTTGTATAATGTATATACTCCATTTAGTTATAGAATTAAAGTATGAGTGATGCATTCTGTGGATATTTCTCTCCATATTTCCATCACAAGGTAAATTCACCCAATTAATTTAACATTTGATTCACCTTTGGGCATCATTTCCACAAATATAACATTTACCCGTCCCGTTAAAAAATTTCACCATTATTATATCCACTCTTCCATCATAAATAAATAAAACCTTATTCCCTCAAAGATTTTTTTTATAATTTCCATTGAATCTCACCATTATTTTCTTATTAAAAATTAGATTGTTGGGTCACCAGAATATTCATTTCCACCTAGATAGCACACCGACCATTTTATTCATATCTACTAAATTATCTTATAGCCATCCCCATTCAGAGACATGGTTTTAAATAAATAATTAAATAATAAATATTAGATTATAAATAAATAATAATACCATAATTTTATCTCAGATGAATTGTAAAATTTTCCTCATAGGTACCAATGGATGGATCATCGTTCAACTTAATCTCATGGAATTATTTATCCATTTTCATATGACGAATATGGGGAATTTAATTATTAAAAAACAAGATCCTTGACTCATCCCACTATATATATTCAATTTATTCATGGTTAATTGTATTGTTTATAAGAGTCCACCATTTGTTATCTTCTCTAACCAATTGATAAATAGATAAAAAAAAATTTCGTTTTCCAAGAATTGGATATTTGAAAATGTCTTATTTGTTGTATGGATCAATTGCACCGAAATTTTTAGGTCAGCTGACTGATTAAAAGAAGGTGTACGTTAAATCATGTAATACATAATAGTATGTTGTTCTTCTATTTCAAAATTTGTATACTCAACTTGATTAATTTCTGTAGAACATATTGTAAGAATATTAAGAATATTTTTCATTACAAATCCTATAACATTCTATTTCGTAAAGAGATAATCATTTTATTATCCATCACATTCAGTGTTAACATGGTTTCTCTTGGTTTCATCCATTGATTGAAACCAAAATGAAAAGTATGAGAAACCATAATCATAGTGGGAAATCATATATTCATGAAAATTATTCATATGATTACTAAATCCAGCAACATGTTTTTCAATATATTCCACCTTAGGAATTACCTAGTTCATCCATTATCATTATATATTCCAATCCTTCATAATGGGTCCTAATGAAAATGTGATTGATCGCATTAATATCTCCCAATATTTTTGAACGTGGGGAGAAGTAAGGTCCCACTCGTCATGAACCAGAATGATGGTAGAGATATTCTTGACCATATATATTATGGGTTTTTACCCATAGATTCTTCTTTGCAATAACCAAAAAATAGTATCCCAATGAGGATATATTTTCTTTATGTGACAAAACTCCACTTGTGAACATAAATTCATATGCTATGCTATACTTAATATTATTTTAATGGTTTCCACTAATTTTTCCTCATCAAAGTTTCCATAAGATACTAAACCTTTCCTCTTATACTAACTATAGAGATCCATACTTTTCATATAAAAATAATACATCATTTAAAATAATAATTAAATACATTTCACAAAAATACACATGTATGAACCAAAGTGGTATTGTGTCTTCAGAAACTAGTATATTTAAAAAAATGGAAAATAAAAATATGTACATCATTTATGATGAAGCTCTTCACAACTAATATCCTACTTAAACATATAATTTTTAATATAATTAATCATTACCTGGGAAATAAAAACAATAGAAAAGGTGGAATAAGTTGATAAGTATGGGTAAACATAAGATATATCAATAAATAATTATAAGTGAGAATAATATAATAATAAGGGTTTGAGATCATGATCTTGGATTTTGATAACCATACTCAGTCATTCAATTATTGTTAGTCATTAAATATGGTGTATGGTTTTCCCAATCAAATGACATATGAAATAAGATTGTAGACTCACCAATAATCTATCATGATCCATGAAAAAATATTTTAAGAGTTATAAATAATCTTTTCTCCTGAACTGAAGCATTGAAATTCATTTTCTTAGTCAAGGATCCTAGAAAATACTATCATAGTGGATTGAGTTCAATACATCTTCCATCATTTTCATAGTCAGGGTTCAATCACAAGGATATCTTATTGGAAAATATCACTTACTAAACTAAGTTCACTCCCCATTCAAGTATATATTATCTCATGGGATATCCTTCATTACCTAAGGAATCATAAGACTATAAAATTATCGACCTACATGTCTCATAATGAAATACATAGATATGTGTTCCTCATGATCATAATAAATTATTGACATTAATATATAATTACCCGTGGAAAGGGTATGGATTTAAATGTAATGACCTATGTGTTGAGTCATGGAAAATTCCAATGGAATTTGAGTTTTTTGTGATTACTAGATGGACTGTTTTTAAAACTGAGCAACAAAACATAGTTAAGAGAGTTGGAACACTTATTTCCTGTTGTTTGTGGACTTTGGTGATAGAATAAAATGACCTAAGGTGGTCTAGTAGATTTTCGGGAGGGCCTGGGCTGGAAATCAACATTGGGGGGGAGGGGGGCTCGGGAAGGGGCACAATGTTTTTCTAAAAGAATATGGCCCCTCATAGTAATTATGTAGTATTATAAATGAAGAAGATTTGTCTTGCAAGAGATACACATGTTTTGTCCAAACCAAGAACCTAAAACACACAATTCGTTCCACAATGGAATTAACCTCACACTATTCATCATGCGGTCTATGAATAGTTAGTCTAGCCACGAGGGAAAAAGGTGTGATTTATCATCTTAATCGGGGTGGTTCCACACAGTTGGCACATGGTTTGTCTAACCATGTGATCCAGACTAGGCAGTATGCTTTTTCAAAGAAATTAATTATTGAAAATAATAATTTAAATAAAATAATAACCTAATATAACCATTCTTCACCCATGAATCGCGAAAACCCCCACCCCTCAGCCAAACCCCCATCGAACATGACCCCAACTCATTTATCTTCTCCCGTCATGCAATTTCACTAGGTTTTCTTTCAGATTTCTCATATAATTCTTAAAGGTAATGTTTATGGATCCATCATCTCATTTTCTTGTGGTTTTCCTCTCTCCCATAACCCTACATCATTTGACATAACTATATGGTTTGGGTTGAGTTGATTTTTTGTTTTTAATCCGATGTTAGAGTGAGCAGTGCATCTCTTAGGGGGGGCCCTTCATGCGTGTTTTGGGATTCGCGGATGAAGTCAAAGTGGTTCAAATCATTTTGGTCCACACTACATCAATTTTATGTAGTTTTTCATCCGTTCCTCATTATTTATCAATTTATATTTTGATATTCTATAGTTTTTGGTCTTCTATTGATTTTATTTAAGTGTGTAGGACATTTTCATAGTGATTTTTGAGTTTCTAATAATTTGGTAGTGTGTCTTGGTTATCCTTGAGGGGGGTTCGAGTGACCAGATTCAAAAGAAACTTACCACATATTTATAGCTTTCCATATATATATGTTTGTTTCCCCCATTATATTTAGATTCATCTATGGTAGTTAATATATATATATATATATGGGTCCAAGTGTGCTTATGTATATATAAGAAAACTTTATTTAGGTATAACTAAAAATTGGTGTTTGAATATAAGAATATATGTAAGGATCTATTTATACGTACACTACTAAAAAATAAGCTTTTAACATCGTGGGGATCTATCAGTTCTAGAAAACAATTATGATAAAGGTGGTATTTATTATTGTGAAAAACAGGAACTGATAAAGGGTACCTTTTATCAGTGGTTGTTTTTTGAGTTGATAAATTTGACCCTTTATCAGTGCTTTTTTGTCGCATGAATAAATGTTACACATTATCAATGGTTTGGTTTTATACCCCATGAGGAGAATATTTATTAGCACTTTTTTAGTGCTGATTATGATCTGAAAAAATAAAATAATTAAACAATTATAAAATTAAAATGATGCTATTAAAAGGTATTTATTTTTTTTAATTAAAAAATTAATTATAAAAATTAATAACTTGATTAAAGTATATGGAAAATTAAAAAATGAAAATATAGTAAATATTAAATATATAGATGTATGAGAAATGGAAATCAAACATAAAATAACTTAATATAAGTAAATTGGGAAAAATATTAAACAATTTAATAATTCAATAATTAATGATAGTGTTAATAAATAATATTTATTAAATAGACAGTTATATATGAATGTATATAAATATGATTTTTATAAGGAACAATATTTATGACATAAATTTAAAGGTATTATATTTAGTGAATAATCGTTTATATGTAAATATTAATATGAATTAAAAATACTAACTAATTGCGTCGAGTGATTAACATAATTGAATGTGATTTTCTTTTTAAATTTAATATGGATAAAACACGTATTTTATAGATTTCACTTACATATACCTTATCAATTCATTTTTATAAACGTACACACACAAATATTTACGCAATTTATGAAATATTATATAGCAATACACACATCTAATATTTATGTATTTTATTAAAATTTCAAATTTAAATTTATAATTTCATTATAACATCACACATTTAATAGAAATTTTTTTGAATCAGTACATTCTGGTCATTTATTGTTTATATTACCATTATTTGTATAAATTATTCATTTTTAATATATTTTTTATTTTTAATTGTAATTTTATTGGGAATTTAATCAATTTTAATTATTTATTTTATATATATTAATTTCAAATGTTTTATTATTTTCAACATGTATTCATCTTTGTTTCAATATGTATCCATATTTTCCAATAATTTATACTTAATTAATAATACATATCCATTTATCTATACTGTTAGTGTACTCATTTTTAATTATTCAATTTCAATCATTTTTAAAATAATGGTAATTATGATCAAATATTCATTAATAATATTAAAAAAATATTTGGGAAAAATTATTTATAAATATATATATTTATAAATGTAAATTTACTACATTTATACATATATAATTATAACCAAATAAATATTATTTTTTATAGAGTATTTAAATAATTATATGTAATGAATTACATATATTTAAATAATTATAAATTATTTATAAATTTATTTAAATAATGAATATATTTACTATAAGTATATATATATTTATTTTATAAGTATAAATATATAGATATATATAATGATATAGACATAATTTTTGTTAAAATCAACTATATAATTATATATTTAAATAAGTATTAAATTATAATGGATATATTTAAATAATATATATATTTACTATATAATATATATATATAATTAAATGAATAAATTAATATATTTTTTTTATTTATAATTTTACTTATAAATCCATTATCTGTAGTTAAGTAATAAGTGATGATAAAAAAATATTTACCAATGCTATTTAGTGCTGATAAAATCAAACAGTATCAATGCTTTTTAACTTAACACTGATAAAAGGGATCTTTATCATTGCTATTTTGAAGCTATTATAAATGTTTCTTGATCTATTTTAAGAACCCAACCAATTACGAACTAGTTCTTTACATCTAAAGAACTCCAATTAAACCACGTGGTGCCAATGCTCCATGTTGCCTAATCCAAAATCAAATCTAGGCTAGAATCATGGATCTAAATAATCCAAAGCTTGAATCCAAGGCTTGAAGGATTCAAGGGTCGAACGAATCCAAGGCCTGAATGAAATGATTTTTTATATCTCTACTTTCCCTATGTTATCTATTGAACCCCCCCCCCACACACACACATTTGTGTATCCCAATTATATCAAATTCTCTATCCAATAATAAAACAGACCAAAATTCATGTATTTAAGATATATTAATGTATCGTCTTCCCCGATTGCATGTGGGGATCCATGGGATAACCTTGGTACAGTGTCAATTAAAATATATCAATTCCAAATTTGGGTTATATTTTTTGAGGTATAATAGGATTCTCAATGACTTTATTCAATGAAATCTACCTCTTTTGAATTTTCATCTTTTAAAAAATTCATCCAAATAGCTATTGGTCTTTCCATTGGTTTGGAATATTCTATTTAAAATCACTTGGTATCCTCTTAAATAATGTATAATCCATGATTTATTCATATTATATATGGAATTATTGAATTGAAAAACCTTTCACACATTTTTATATATAATAAACCCATATATTTTCTCAATGTATTCCGTCCTTAAAATTTCCCTTCAGGAACATTGATTTCAAATCCATTTAGTATAGTTTTAAATACATTTTAACATCAATAGAAAAAAAATTAAATAGTTACCAACCAAGATGTCAGAGTGAATTTTTTATAAATATAAACTACTTCGATATATGAATTCCTCTTTTATAATGTCCATTATTTATTCGGAGCTAGTTTTCCAATGTCAATGATTTTATTACTGAACACCCACATTTTCCGATAACATTTCTATCTTCTATCCATGGAACAAATTTTTCATGTCCCATTATTCTTATTCAAATCATGCTCTTCATGTAAATATTTATTCTAATTTTAATCCTTATCAACCACTCCAAATGAATTAGGCATTACATGGGAAAAATGAGGATTTTGAAGAGTCTTACTCCTCAGAGTTTTCATTGAAACTGTCGAATCCCCAATAACAATTTTTTTTATTTTCATCCTTGGATGTACTTTCAATAGTAGAACTCTCATCCTCGTCAATATATTATCCCCAATAGTTACTATTTAAATTTGATGATTGAGACTCATCCCCCATATCTTTTATGTTTCTTGTACTACTCTTATCATTAGTCATCCCCTGAATGACTACTTCTTAGAGTATTTCATGCAATAATGAGCCATCTCCACAAGTGATGCATGATGTGTGTCAAACAAAAAAATGAAATTAAAATTGTCTAGGATATTAGTTTATGAGGATTATAGTTGTCTATAACAGTCACCATTTAATGAATTCATTGGATAACACCTAATATATTTGAGAAATTACATTCTTAAATTTAAATAATAATTTTTCTCATATATTTTTCAAATTCATTGAATCAATAAAATGTTGATTTAACCTTATTAGAATTATCTATATCGTTCAACTTTGAAAATTAATATCGTATGTCTATTTATTTATTTGTTGTACTAAAGGAATATTTTATGAACCCGATAGTATGGATATGAATCGAAAAATGATGTGCACACATTATTTTACAAAAGTGAACGAATATGGAGTTAAAGTGTTCATCTTGCTCGAAATAGAGAATACATATGACCATTATCAAATCATTTTTCTTTGTTCATATTTTTTTATTAATTAAAAATTAGTCCACACTATTTGTAAGAACATTTGATTTGTCATTGAATAGATCAACACTACAAATGTTCCACTAAACACAGGGAAGACAAAACATGAACATCATGTTAGTTTATACTATGATTTATGAATAATTTTCAATGAATTAATGTTTATATGATGATGGATATTTCTTGGAAGAAATTATAATGTAAATTGAACATGACCTTATTGATTCTCCATATTCGTTTGATAATTTAAATAGATATTCTATTAGACAAGTGTATACAAGATGTTCTAAAAAAATAAATTCTATATTCAATTGGAATGAACTATAAAAAATAAATTCTTGTCGAAATTATTAAAAATTGTTCCACAAGGACCATGAATCAGACATAAAATTCTATATGTGTGGCAAGGATTAACACATGAAAAATGAATCACATCCTTAAAAAACAATACGGTATATTCCTATAAATACATGGTTTAGAATACAATATGAAATTCAATAATCCATGATAAAATAGAAATGGAATGTAGATTCAGCAAATAAATATGGGAACCTACATAATCGAACATTTTCTCCTCAATGAATGAAAAATGATTATGATTATTCTGAATTTGGGAATGAGTTGAGAAAATTTCATCTTGCATTATCAAAAGATTGAATAAATCTGTTTTGTATAAAAATTAGTACTCATAATACATGGATATTCATGTTGATAATTTCTAACTTTCCACCATGATTATGCATGAAATGAAATTTCATTATTTTGTCTCGACATATATCTAAACCAAAGAAACACATTAATGATATTGATGGCTATTTGTCTCAATTGGTAGATGATCTGAAATTTATGTGGTATACAAGTGTTACAATATATTATTCTCATAGAAGTGAATAATTCACATTGTGAGCATTTAATTCAGGATGATAAATGAATTATCCACTTATTGAAATTTATTGGGATATAGAATTAAATGAAGTTTGGGGTGTCCCATTTGTAAAAAATGCACACAGTCTGATCAGTTAAAACATTCCTTCATGACTGTGTTTTTTGGACATCAAACATGTTTACCTCTATGACATAAATAACAATCATAGATGACATCATTAGATGATAATATCAGAAAATATAAAACATTGTCTCTAATAATAGGTGATCAGTTGCTCGATAAATTAAAATATATTTAATTTTTTTTCATTAAACAATTTTTGAAAAATCATAGGGACTTAGTTTGGAAGAAGATACCAGTTTTCATTGAATTACTATTTTGGAATTGTTTGTATGTCACATCTTTTATCAATTTGTTGTGTATAATAAATATATTTGATAGTGTAATTGTTTCATTGTAAAATTTTCATCGAAAATGAAATAAGGAATAAAGGATAAATTATACATGATTTCCATGGGGATAAGGGACGAGTTCATACTGGCGATGGGTAAAGGGTTTAATTTTTTTTCTCCAGCAATTTACACAATATCCTACAGGAAAATTTACAAATTTATATTCCCATTAATAATGTAGTGATTCGATAATAGTAGTTATAAAATATCTAGAATGTTATGTTAAGGAATAATTTGACGTTACATGGACTAAAATCAAATAACTATTGTGTTTGGATGTAATATTTCATGCATGTATCTTTCTATTACATTATGACTGAAAATGTAAGGCATACATTAACGAACGACTTCTTCTTTTTGAAATCCATATGCAGTAAAGTTATTGACATTGTGATGTTTTCAATCATGAATAAGGATGTTGCATCCATATTTTGTGAAATAGAGTATTTTTTTTCACCATAATTCATTTATATAATGGTACAAAACATGGTTCTCTTTGTTAGAGTGGTTCAACTATGTGGTATTTTCCATTATAGATTGATGTACCACATTGAACCTTACATGAAAATTTTTAAAGGGTTTGTAATGAATAAAAGTTGTCCAAAAAGTTATATTCAGTAATGATATATTATTAATGTTATATATTAAAGAATCTATTGAATTTTATAAAACTTACCTATAAGATATTGAAAAAATCAGTATCCCAATGTTCGGCCACAACAGATGCATTATAAGAAAATTGATTTCTAGAAAAGAAGTTGTTATAATTATATGGACATTGTGAGAACAAGAACACCATTAAATTTTATATAATAGTGAAGTTGTTGATCCATAAATTAAATCCCACAAATAAATTAATAGTTATTTTTATCCATAAAGGGTTGAATGATGGATACCAAAAATAATAATAAATAGTTTATAGGATGGTTCCCAGATAAAACTTATAATTTTTTTTCTGAAAATCAGAAATCAATTTCTAAAATAATTCAATCGAAATCCAGGGGACCGAATTAAAATTTTATATCATACACAGGTTTTTTAATTAATGGTTACACTTTTATACAAAGGATAATGATGAATTATGTATAATGAAATTAGTGGTGTCATTATTCTGGAGGAAAAAATGCATGTCTCTTATTCCAAAGATAGAAATCAAATTTATTAAAAATATTTCATATTCATGAATTATAGAATAGATATATGACTTGTATTATACAACATTTTAGGTGATTATCTTCCATTGAAAAAGGGATTACAATATGAGTTCATTGAAAGTTGATGAAATTGTATTTTAAAGGTGAATTTCATTGTGTAATAGAAAAATATGAGCCATTAAAAATGGCATCCCATGAAGTGAATATTACTATGTCTCAGATCCATAAAATAAGAATTGGTCGACTGTCCAGATGGTGACTAAAACAAATGTCAGGTCAAATGAAAATTTAATCAACGATGAACCTTTCATTGTGAGATCAAAATCAGTTCATATTAGTCCCAAAATAGAAATGTCTTGTACATTATAGGGGACCAAAAAGATGGATTTGGATTCTTGATAGAAGAAACAAATCCCTAAAAATATAAAAATTTAAAAAGAGTTTGATGAAAATGTTAAAGTAATTTTTTAATATTCTATGTTTTTACTCATAATATTATATGTTCTCTTCTAAATTAACATAATCTAAATTAAATTTTTTATTAATCGTGAAGAAAATGTCTTCTTCACATGGGTATATTACCAATCCCTCATAAGAACAAACTATAATGAATGGATCCTTTTTCAAAGATGTAAGGGTAGTTCTACGATATACATTCTCTATTTTATAAAAAAATAATAGAATGAAACATTGATATAATTTTATTTAATTCTTGTAGAGTTCATTTATTTGATAATATTTATATATATCATTATTTACATTCCAACCAAACCATCAACATATTTTTTAAACCTCAATATTTTTTACCTTTATAGTGTTGGAATTTATCACTTTATATCATGTTCCCTCCACATCCATTGTAGGATAAGAAATGATGCTTCCTCTATATAATCACCCAGCTAATATCAATTTTTTTCAACGTAAAATCATTGTCTATATAAATAATAATTTTTAAGATTTATGATTAATTTATTTTTTTCAGTAATACTAACATAATTTTTTTATTATTCTCGTGGATTTTTTTGTTTGGTTTGGGGTGTTATATCCATATTTATTTCCTTTTAGTACAAAAAAATCCATATAATTGTTCTCCCAAAAAAATTTTCTCCCCAATAGTTTTTAAATTTTTCATTGTCCCTTGTTTTCCCTCAACTGTTATGTCATAGAGGTAATCATAATTCTTCCATAATAATACCATTTTCTATAAAATTAATGTATTATTTCATATTTTTGTTTTATTTATTTCTTTTTAGTATTACTAATATAATAATTTTTTCTTATATAGGAGGATTTTTTTGTTTGAGTTGGGGTGGTTTGTTTAAAGATTCACATGCTCATGACATATTTGACATTGGGAATTGAACTGAGATAATGAAAACAAGGAAATGTGTCATGAATTCAAACAATCATCATGAAAAGGTGAAGTCCTAGTACTTATTTAAATTATATTTATATCATTTTATCTACTATTTATAAGTTAAATTCCAAATCTTTTTTATCTATTTATTATTTATTTTTTCCAAATATCTTTTGGGAAGTCATATTTTTATTTCAGTTATCTACAACAATCAAAAAAAGAGAGAAAAAATTATCCTTTATATGAATGTTACCATTCTTTCCCTTCCCTTTATTTTTCCACCCATTAAGACTACATTTTTGGTCTATTTTATTAGCTAAAAAAACATTATCCCTGGAATTCAGAAGAGTGGAGGAATCCCTGGTGCCCATTATGGTGACATCTTGTGATATAATGGGAACATGAGTTTCCTATAATCTTCTAATTTTCAGGAATGATAATTGATTTTCACCTCATAATATCAAGTCAGTATGAAGTATTTGTAGTAAAATAATGAATGTCAATGGAAATTTTTGGAATATTGACTGTTATAATTTTTTTGAGACTTTGAGATGTGTATGAATCATCCCCACCTCAATCTGAATGAAGGTGCGACTGGTATGACTCCATTTGAATTTTTTATTTATAATTTATATTAATTTTCTTCAAAAAGAAAACATAAAAACTCAAAACTGAGAAAAAAATTTCAGATATTTTTGATACTTTAAGATAATGATAAATATGTCAATTTTGATGTGTAGGAATCATTAAAATTTCAATTATATATATGAGGTGCCTAATATAACTGAAAGGGTCTATCATCACTTTAAAATCCATATTTTACATCAAAACATATCACTCAATATAAAACAATGTAACAAACTCATTTTTATTGATAATTTTTGAAATATATTCAAATATAATTTGTGACTTTTAGGAGTTGGTCTCATGTCAAACCGATACATGATATGATCGGTATGAGTCAAAGTGTTTGTTTAAAATTTAAAATTACTGTTTAGTAAAAATTGATATGTTGCATACTAAAAACCATGAAAACAAATTCAGGTTGATTTGATACATTAATAAAATGATTAATGGGACATTATTTATGTGTAGGAATCATATTTACCCATATATAATGCACAGTGTCATCTATATGACTCTAAATGCCTCATTATTAAAAAATGACATCAATTTTAGGAAAATGAAAAACTAATGTATTCAAAAACCAAGAAATCACATTCCTGTTGTTTTTATCCATTATGAGAATGATACATATTTCATTTTATATGTGTAAAAGTTAGCTTCACCATGATATGATGCATGGTGTGACCATTATGACTCAAAGTGTGTCTTTTTATATAAAACTGACATCAATTTCTGTAAAAAGGACAACTAACATATTCATAATTTAGAAAATCATTTCGATTGTTTATATAAATCAAGAAAATGATTCAAAATTAATTTTTGACATGTATGAATCCCATGAATCTCAATTTGATACACGATAAGCCTAGTATGACTCAATGTGTCTGTTATTAGTTTAAAATCAGCATTACTGTTCAAAAACTGTCACCCAATGAAAACAAAGAAATCATGTTTTATTTTTCTTAATAAGTTTGTAAAACAATTAATACATAATTTTTGATATGTATGAATCATTATCTTGTCCAACTGATACATTATTTGATTAGTATGAGTCCAAATGTATGTTTTCATATGAAAATGGCATTTTAGTAAAACTGAAAATTAACGTTGTCAAAATCGATAAAAAAGACTCATATTTTATAAATACATTAGGACAAATAACCATATTCATTTGAGACTTATATAATTTAACCTGACCTAAATACAACTCATAGTGTCACTGAATATCTTCAAAGTGCATCATCTTTTTTTAAAATGTCATCAATAATAGTTCAAAGTAAAAATGATCTACTCAAAAGCAATAAAATGAAATAATATTTTTTAGATACATTAGGAAAGTGATCCATAATTAATTTTAGAGGAGTAAGAATCATCCACACCATAATCTGATACACGATGTGCTATATATGACTCAATATGTCAGTTCTCAATTTATAATATACATTATAGTTCAAAAAAATCTATCTCAATTAAAACAAAGAAAACAAGATCATATTTTATTTATAAATTAGGATTATTATTCATATGTAATATTTGACATGTAGGGATTAATATCAAATAAAATGGACAAATGATGTGGCAAGTATGAGTCAAAATCTGGGTTTCTAGTTTAAAATATCATTTTAGTAAAATGTAAAATTTAGTTATTCATAACTGAGTAAAAACATTTAAATTATTTTTATACTTTTAGAAAATGATAAATAAGTCATGTGAGACGTGTATCAATCAACTGGATGAAATACGACTCACGATTTAACTATTATAGAACTAAGTGCCTCTACTTATTTAAAATTGAAATCATTTTTTGTAAAAATTAAAACTAACATACTCAAAACCAAGAAAACACATTTGTATTTTTTAGATAATTTAGGACAATGACTGATAAATCATTTGAGAATTGTAAGAGACAAACACATATGAATCTGATACACACTACTTCTGCTATGACTCAAATATTAATTTTAATTTATTAAACACATTATATTAATTTATTTCATTATATTATTAGTAATAGAATTTTTTTCTTATACATGTGCATTATTTTTCCCAATAATGGTGGTTTATTTTGTAATATCTTTAGTAATTTTTAGGATCAAAAGAATAAGTAATATATATGTTTTTGAACGAGTTTAAATCTTTATACTTATACAATTCAATAAACCAATATTTGAAATGTTTATAATTTACTTTTTTTCCTTTATTTTATTTCAAATTTTATTTAATTTAAATCTTGTATTGGTACATCTTATTATTGATATCTAGTGGTGTTTATGGTGTTACAATGTTCTATTACATCACACTCATGTATGCCCCTTTATTAGTACATGTATTAGCATTTATAAAGGGGTATTTTTTCAAATCTTTTACAAGTTCATCTAAATGTGTCCTTTATCAAAACATTATAAAAATTATGAAAAATGAAAATTTAATCATTGCATTTAAAAAAGACCATAATGGTTTCATTTGTTGGAACATTTTTAGTACTGATGAATGTCACGTGATTTTAATATTACTCTAGTAGTCGTCGATTCTCTCCCTCTAATAAAGGAAATATCAAGTGTTGTTTAAGGCTTATTCTGTATTAGTGACATTCATCTATTTGTGAATATTTACAAAGGGAATATGTGTCCTTATGTATGTACGAAGGTTCATATGTTGTAATGTGGGAAAGTGAATCATTGACTTGACGCTGATGAAAACATTTGGTGTTGAAGTGTTTATCTTGGCATGGTCTTATTTTGAGTTAGGATAACATTATATTGCCCCATTAGATTTAGGAATATATTAATTATGTGAATTTCACTCTTTTTATTAATATTAACAAGATCAATATTGTTCTTAAATAGAATGTTTAATACTATAAATGGATTATGTAAAGAAAAATGTAATGTTTTAAAAATAATAAAAACATTATATAGGTTTGTTATCATCAAAGATAAAATGTAATTATAAGTTATATATACCATTCTTGGTTATTACATATGCTTTTTGTATTGTTAGATCCATGTAACATTTTTTTCATGGACTTTAATGGAATTATAGAAGGATCACCATTTATATGAATTTGTATAATCATTACACTGTTTAAGTGCATCGGTTGGACAATATCCTACAAAAATAAATAGCGAACAAACACCATTATAAGGGATTGGATTAAATTATAAATGGATTTTACCAATTAGGTAAATTCCCATTTTTTTCACGGTGCTATCTAAGTACATATTTGGACCTTGTTAAATGAATTTCAATGTTTTGATATATTAAATAGTGAGTCATTAAATTAAATGGTTTATAAATGAAGGTTGGATTATTTAAATGATATATATATAGTGTATTTAACCAATGGGTTTTCCTCCTTAAAATAATTAAATTATTTAGATGAATTGAGTTGAAAATGTGTGGTCATGCCATGTCGTTTTTTGAATGTTATCTACATTCCATAATTGTAATGAAACTATTGTGTATTCATATTATCGTAATTCCAGGGTTGAAACATGTGGTTCCAATTTATGGAACCCTTCAAGGGATTCTCACTCATTTGTTTGACATTTTTGAAGTAGTTAAATATGTTGAGGGTGATACCATCTATGCATTAGATTGGATTGTTGTACATTATTTTTCTTTTTCTGTAGATGAGTGACATTGGTTCATTAAGGGAGACCCATTTTATGGTCTCTATGGAATTTTTGGTTTTATCATTACAAAATATAGACTCATCCCCCTATTTTTTATATTATGATAGGAATAAGAGTTCAGTTGTTTGTATTTTCACACCATATAGAGTAACACTTGGGCCATTGAAAATGGGTCTCCATGGGTAGAAAATTTTCATTAGACTTTTACCAAACCCTTCGAGTGACACCTAGTAAGTCTATTTATATTTTCATGGATATGATCAGGGTTATAACGACATGTTTTATAAATAAATGAATAATTTTTTTTCAATGAGAATAATTTTTTAAAAATGAGAAATGGATTTTTGGTTTAGAGAATGGAAGAATATGTCATCCAATACAAATCACAATATTAGATAAGTTCCATCCTATGAAACATATTAAATATCACTTTACTAATGGAGTTCTAATCAGTTTAAACACACAAGCTTTGGCCAAAGAATGATTTTGGGATGTTTTTCATGAGAAATCTAGTCCTATGATTTTAGTTAAAAATTATGTCTTTCATATATATTGTAATGATACGCTGAATAATTTATATTTCAAAAATTGGATTCATATATATTTCATGGGTGTCAGCCTACAGTGATTTATATCTCCAACCTTGATCAGGATTATATTATTACCTGAGTAGACATTATGAAAACCTGAATGGATAAAATCACGAGTGAAACTTACTATTATGGTTCATTTACATTACTATGATGGTGTTAGGGTATATTAACGAGAAGGTGCTTGAAATGCTTGTGAATCTAGTTATTGAGAAGTTATAATTTATTATATTATATTTTTCATTGGATTTTTTACTGATTATAAATGTATCATAATCTATTATAAATTAATTGTTATAAATTGGCATTACACACTTTCATATCAAATTATTTTATTATTACTCTGTTGTTTGTTAGTTCTTTTTATTAGTTATTTTTCTAGTTTCTATTTTTCCTTATTTTATTTCCTGTTGTGAAACTATGGAAATTAGGGTATAGTTCCACTACCATACCACTATTAGTACATTGTAGCTAGTCGGTAGCTTTTGGGATATAAGGAGGCACTATTGAGTCCATGTGATCCACTGGTCCATCTACCATCTTAGTTGTTGGTCAGATTGGGATATTACAAAGTGGTATCATAGCTTTCGTTTCCTCTGTCTTATTGTTTTGGGTTGGTGGATATGATACATGGAATGTGTATGTGCTTGGAATATATTCATGTTTGAAACTAATCACCCCATGTACTAGAAATTTCTAAGTGACCAGTGTTGGGATTGTTGTTTATGTTGGTTGTTATAACTACTCATATGATTTCACATTGATTGAATGGTTTATTTTCTACTGATAATGAATTTAAAAATTTTATGGAATTTTCAAATCGTTTGTTATGGTAAGAATAAATCATTTAATGCATCCTTATAAGAATATAATAAAATAACAAGTCATGAACGTACCATTCCATCTTTTTTAATTTTAGTTTTAATATTGATTTGACTATGTACCTTGATTGTTATGCCATTATTTTTCATTCATTTGCATACCAGTATAGATAATATTTTTGGGTGTTTGATTTTAGCATTTTTTTCATTAATTCAGTGATTATATGCCATGATTCTGGTTTATTATCATGTTTTATGTGTTTTTTTGATAACAAGCTATTTTAAAAAAAGTAAGAAAATGGTTCAGAGGATAAACCAAAATGGATGCGGTTAAATGAGATCATGTTTTCAATTATACAGGGTATGTGAACTTCTATTTGTGAAATTGTATACAACGTATTCAAACCATCCTTGAGATTTAAATATGATCAATACCTCTTGTTAAAATGTAAAAGGATTTAAATGTTTTAATTGTAATGTGGAATTAGTTCTGATTAATGAGAACCAAATGCCTAACTATAAATTGTATGGGTTCTTTATAGATTGGGATATGTACACCAATACGTCTGAACCATTATATATATATATAAATATATATATATGATCATTTAATTTTTTTAAATTGTTATAAATGTGAATTTGTTTAGTTTTGGTAGAGAATGAATGAATTAATTTTCTAAATGCCATAATGGGTCGATGTAGGTCTGTTGGGCCATGTTACTTATGGGATGACCCATCTGGGTGTTTGTATTTTCCTTAATTGAGAATCTGCTATTTAGTTGATTTTTTAAGAACCCATGTTGGCTTAATTGGACCTTGGTTGGTAAAATTTTCAGTTATAACATAAAAGGTATTTATTTGATAAATTACCTATTTTATGACAGGATGTCAATGAATGTTAATGTTTAAAAAGGATGTTGATATAACATTCCATTTTTACATAATGTAAGTAATTTAAAAAAATGAATTATGAGTTTTTTTGTAAATTTATTTGTGATGTTTTGTGTTGAATCATAAAATGTTAAATGTAAGTAACTATAATGGCTTTTAAAATGTAAGATGAAGTGGTGTCCTTAATTTGAACCCTTGTGTAAGGCTACATTATGTTTCTCCTTGGTTTTCCTTAAAATTTATATTTGATCTTTTTTAGTTGGTCCTTTTCATTTATAAATGGATTAAATGATCATATTTTGAGCATAGTGAATTTTTGTGTGTGTGACCTATTGTTAGGTTCAATGTTTTTTCCTTCATAAGGTGATATCCCATGATAGGTTGCATCTTTATAGGTTTATGTATTTCTAAATCATATGACCTTTCTGACATTTGGTTCCATTTGGGTGATGTTGTCACTCATAGGACTCATGTTTCAAATTTAAACCCTTTTGGGATGTGTTTTCATAGTATGCTTGACCTTTTTATGGGCTTGTTCATTGGGTAATGCGTGTTTTCAGAAGATTACACATTCCATCGGCCTAGACAGTTATTTTTGAGGTTTCATAACCCTCTTATTTTCATAAGTGATGGATTACATGGTATGTCATTAAGAAAGTTAATGGTCATATGGAGAAATAAAAAATTTGGAAAAATATTCAAAGTATGTCATCAGATTCTCAAATGGATAAGGAGGATGTCCTATAAATAGTATCTAGAATGTTACAATTTTCATCTAAATCGCAGGGTACTGTGTGTTCAAGTATGTAGTTCCCATTATGAAAATAATGATAGAAATGAATCATTTGAGTTGGGTTGGATAATTGATCCTTCGGTTATTATATACATACATTGGTCATCTCTGTAGTAGAGTGACATGAGAGGTAAAGAAATAATGTTTGTCCTAATGCTCGGGATGAGTTCTTTGAGTCTCACACATCGGTCAGTTTGCATTTGGTTTTCATACCAAATACAATATGTATGTTTTTAGGGTGTATATAACATGGAGTACTTATGTATGGTTGTCCTGTCTATTCTTTCGACATCCAGGGAACACCAAAGGTGGGTGTGTTGTGTTAATTTTGTGTATGTGTCATTCACATTAAAAGAATCATAGCTAATGAGGACCATTTAAAGATGGTTGGTTTTTCTTGAAATCCATTGGGACTATTGGGTTTTGTAAATATTAGTTCTTTCTCAATCTCATGAAGGTGATGTTGTTGGATATGTATGAAACCTTTTAAGAGCATCATTGTTCATGAAAGACTATGGTTGTTAATATTGAATGATCATGGGAGGCTTCTGGTGTTGTAGGCATCATGGATCAGTTAGTGATGGTTTTTCAGTAGGGGAATCTTATTTTATTTCAGGAAATTGACCAGTTGTGGTTTTACATTTATTTCTTCAAGTAGGTGGGTATGGTTGACTTTAAATCTTTAGGTGATGATCATATGTTCTATCTTTACATCATCCTTGCTAAAATATGATACCCGCAGTCTTACATCGTTCTAAGTTTTAAAAAATGAAGGGCCTGTTTTAGTGGGGTTCTCTATGCTTCATGCTAAATGTGTGGTTCTTTTGAGACGTGGTTAGTCCAAAGTGGTACTTGGTTTCCCATGTAGTAATGGTTTAGATGGATTTTGGACTCCAACCATTTACATTGACTAAACTATTAGGAAGAATACATTATGGTCTTTGATGATGTTTTTATGTGTATATGTTAGAATTGTAAAAACATCTCACATTTAAACATGGAGTATATACTACCTTGAGATAGTTCCTTGGACTATAGACATTTCAATCCAATGTTATCAAGGACTTTTTTTCAGGTTTGATGGTGATTCTTAAAAATGGGTTTCGATTCTAGGGGTTAGATCTACATTTCAACTTTTTGCATGTTGTGGCGTGTTGGTTTAAATGGTCAGGTGATGTTTTTACCTAGTTACTTCATTAGACATTGGGTGCGGGCTTTGATGATTTTTTTCGTGCTCAATGCAAGGTTCCTTGGAAGAAGGTATTTCAGTTCTGTTATTAATACATTATCTTTCAATGTTTTGTGTTTTAAAAAAGGTCAGTCGATGGTGGATCGAATCTCTATCCATAATGATCAATGAAAATAGTTATAAGGAACAATTTTAAACATGCCAATAGGTTATGAAAATTGTCGTTTAATGGTTCAACTGCGTCCTTAAAGGGATGTGTTTGCAACTAGTTTCCATTTGGATTATAATGTTTTGACTGTTCCATTATATTGATTTTTGTTTTATGGCCTTGGGTTTAAAATATCTCATCTATTATAAAGATAACAAGCTATAATAATTGTTAAAACACATAGTGGTGTGATTTCTAAGGAAACTCCAATGATAGAGTTACTATGGTTCAGAATTTTCACCTTGTAGGGTTAAAACCTATAGCGGGGACCGCCTTCAGTTAGTTAATTAAAGATATGATGACATGATCATTTATCTTGAAAAACTGGCATAGGTAAGAACTGTTTACGTGTTTCAATAGAAAATCAATAGTGGATGAGGTTTTAATGGCTTTGGTGTCATATGCTTAATAAATTCTTAAAGGTGCATTAGGAATTCATAGACACAACAAGACCTATGGAATGGGAAATCCTGAACCTAGCATGTTGGGTGATGTTTTTCTTATTCATAAAAGATTCTTGGGGAAGATAATTTCTAAGGTGGAATGTTTCCAATGACCCATGTTTGGATTCATGAAAAACATTTAGTGGAATGTTGGTAATGCTGATTACAGGACATGCCATTTTTAATACCAATATTTAGAACATAATTATGATAATTGGAACACATTAACATGTTGTTTTTGGACATGGGTGACGTATTGAGAGGACCCTTGTTGTTATAGGTTTTCATTCGAGAGCACTGGGGCCAAAAATAAATATTTTAGACTTTTTGTAGAGGGTGCATGGTTTTTCATAAACTGTGTGGACACCAGAAGTTTCTATGAGGCCTAATCAGTGGAGCAGATGAGCCCAACCCAAGATGAACATGGATTTTCAAAAAAAATCCTCATAGCCCACATGGTTAGTGAAACTTAGTGAGAAATCATTCATTATACATTTCATGGTCTACACATGGTTAGGATATCCATGGATGACATTCTGTGTGAGTTTTCTCAAAATGAGGAGCTCCACATAGTTGTCACATGGCTTGGATAACCATGAGACCAAAACCAGTGTGGTATATATTTTATAGAGATATTAATTACATAAATTAAAAATAAGAATAAAAATTACCTATTCTAACTTTTCTTCACCCCTAACTCATACAACACCCCCCTTGGTGGACACCATATGGATCATGATCCCCTCTTCCTTGGCTCCTCTCATCAAGCAATTTCTACTGGCTTCCCTTCAGATTTATTATTCAATCCATGAAGGTAAATTCTAGGAATTCCTTCTATTTGTGGTGGTTTTCATATCTATCATTGAAGAAAATTCATTCTTCCATACCCTTGGGTTTGATTTGAACTGATTTTTCGATTTTTCATCTGATGATAGATCATACTATGCGTCTATCATGTACCCTTTATGTGTTTTTCAACATTCTTTGACAAAGGAGAATCATTTTAGCTCATTTTAGTCCACTTTCCATCAAATTTTGTATAGTTATTTATATATTATTCTTTATTTCTAAATTTCTTTTTAGAGATTCTATAGTATTAGAGATTATGGTAATTTACTTTATGATCATTGCACCATACCTAGGTAATTTTTGAGTTCCTAATAATTTTGTAGTGTGTATTGGTCGTCCTTGAGGTGGGTTTCAGTCGCTAAAGTCAAGGGAGACTTATAAACTATACCTAGTTAAGAATATATATATTTATATTTATGTTTGTATTTATGTTCCCCTGTCATATGTATATTCACCCATGGTAGTGAATACATATATATATCGGGTATGTTTCTCTTTTGTATATATATGAAATTTGAATGTGAGATTAAGTGGAAATGTGTGTATGCATATAAGAATTTAAGAATAGAACCCATTGAAAAATATATTTACATGAGATTATATACATAGGGACTAGGTTTCCATTTGTATGTGTGATGGTGCATATGCTTAGAGGCGGGAAAGGGAAGCTTTGAGTGGTAACCAATGGTAACATCAAGTGCTAAAGTGTTTCACTTTTCATGGACTTATTTTGAGGAAGGATACCTCTCTGTTTTACTTTTAAATTTAGGAATACATATATTTCTTACCATTCAATGATTCCATAGATATTAACAAATGTTATTGGATTCTTGAATAAAATATTTTAGACACTAAATGAATGGTTTGAAGAAAAATTTCATGTTTTTTCATAAAACCCCTCGGTGGAGGTGTTTTATATTCAAATATAAAATGTAATGATTAGTTAATTATACCATTCTTTTTGATTAATTTTGCTTTTTGTATTTTTAGATTAGCGGTGAGTTATTTTCATTGCCCTTAATTGATTCAGAAAAAAGTAGTTTTCATTTATAAGAATTTATATAACCATTACACTATATATGTACATGGACTGGACCATATCCTACCTAAAATACTATTGAATGAAGATACTTCTATGGGAATGAAAATACATATAAATGAATTTTTAAAATTAGTTAAATACCCATTTGTTTCACGGTACCATCTATGTACCTATTTAGACCCTTTTTAATTTAATTTATATATTTTGATAGATTAAATGGTATATCATTAAATTAAACAATTTATAACTAATGGTTGGATTATTTAAATACATTTTGATATATATATATATATATTTCTTTAACCCATTGGATTTTCCACAAATAGAAAATTAATTTAAATGAATTTCGTAGAGAAATGGTGGCAGGGAAACACAATTTATTGTATTATATGTGAATTCCATAATTGAAATGAAATTGTTATATATTTCATTTTTCCTAGATCCAAGAGTGAAATAAGGGGTTCCAATTTATGGAATCCTAATATAAACTATTGTTACATTGATAGAATATGTATACGTTGTTAAATATATTGGGGGAGACATTAGTTATGCCTTAGATTGGTAATCCATACATTATCTTTCTTTGCCTCCAGATGAGTGACACTAGTTCCCTAGGGGATACCCCTTGGAATAACCCAATGTAAAAATTGGTAGTACCATTCCACAAGAGAGGCTCAGGAACCCACATGTCATACTATGTATAGAATCATAGGTAAGTTATTTCTTTTCTCACACCATTATAGAGTGACACAGGGGACTTCATATATGGGTCTCCTTGGATAGACTCTTAGAATTTGTATTATAAAAAGGACTTAGAGAAAAATACTTATAAAGTCTAACCGGATGACCATGGATGGGATGAAAGTAGTATCAAATGTTTTATAATGAAATGATTAAACAAATTTCAATGATTTTTTAATCAAAAATGGATAGTTTGTTTAAAGAATGAATGGATGTTTCCATGAAGACCATTCATAATCTTCCGGACAATCCTGCATGTTGAACATTTTACATCTCACCTTACCATTAGAGGTCCTATCAATTAAGACACACCAATTTAAGATGAGATAGTTTTTGGGTGGGTGTCCAAGTGAGACACAATCATATTATTTTAGTTTTAATTTCTTTCTTGTACTTAAATTTTTTATTAAACACTACATTTTTTATATTACTAAAAATTGATTGGGATCAACAATATTGGTGATAAACTACTGAGATTTATATGTCACACCCTGATTGAGCAATGATTGGTACCTGATAATAATCTATGATAATAATTATTGATAAAGTTATGCATTCATATTTTTTTGATTTTTTTATTTACATTTCTGTGATGGAGTTGGGGTACTGGACCATGTTCATGCATGTGATGCTCGCTGAGCAAGTCATTGAAGAGGTATTGATTTATTAAATTGTATTTTTATATTGTAATTTACTCATATTATACTTACAACATCATTTTTCAAACATTAATTGTTATAATTTGGAATTTTCCACATTTATATCTTGTAGTTAAATTATTCTTCTATTATTATTTATTTATTATTATTAAATATTCCTCCACTACTGATGGGTTTTCTTATCTTCCTTATAACTATTCTACCCTGATCATCGGGTTTTAGACTCCCCACAATACCACCATTATACCCACACTAAAATTCAGAATCTTTGGACGTATAGGGAGGCACATTTGAGTCTTTATGACCCACCAATCTTATTAACTTCTTAGTGATCAATTAGTTTGGGACGTTATATTCAAAATCATTTCATCATCAAAATACTAAACCTTTTAGGGAATGAATAAATATGAAAACATTGGATCATATCTATAGTAAATTATAGGAAACATAAAATAATGATGTTATCAAAAGAAACACCATTAAAATATCACTAGAACGTTTAATTAGGAAAATCCAATTTTAATTTGAAATCAATTTATTATAATCTAAAAATTAACAAAATATTTATAAAAACTTATTCATTGAAAATATCCAATGAAATATATAAAGGAAGATTCAAAAAAAATATTAATCATTATGGAAGAGAAAGTGATACCTAAAGTGTTTGTTAAAACTAATTGTTTTTCAAATTTTAAAAAAAAATTAAACAACCTTATTAAAAAAATGACTTAAATATTCTTTTAGACCATTTTTTAGAATGTCAAACATGACTAAAAATTAATTTAAAAAATATTTTTAGATTATGAAACACATTATAAAATTAATTTAAATAGAAATTTTGAAATGGAATAAATTACAATAGGTTTTGGATAGATAGATGATATAATTCCACCATTAGAAACTTTAATCACATCCAATCCCAGTAAAAATTTGATAGTAATATAAAACCCATTGCTAAGTCTCTCTTACCTATTATTCACTATAACACCCTATATAATATATTTAATGTTATTATAATTATATAATAGAACAATAATCATAGTAAAATTCCATACATTTATTTATTTCAACATCGTAGCACCCATTTATTGATAATATTTCATTATCATCATCATTTTAGGTGTTAATAACTTCATTTTTCATGTATGATTTGGTTCAACGATTGTGGTCATTAAAATATGATCATAATTAATTCCTATAGAGAATGTTAATCATGATTTAAATATCATATATATCCATTATATTCATATTTATAACTATTGTTCTAAATATTGTTTTTAAAATTAATTAACTTACTTGTTAGATATGGTAGTGCAAACATACACACTAGTGGTTTTTCTGTTTTTTGATAGATTGAAAAAATGAAAAATATATAATAATTAAAACAAATAGAATCATTATTATAAAATTAATTTTATATATTAAAATTAAATATATAATAATAACCATACATTAATTATAGTGGTAGAAAATAAGTTGCATCACTATGTGGATTTGGTATCCCACACGTATGCATGATAGATAATTACATCTTCTATTGGATAAAGGATAGTTGGTAATTTGTTCTAAAATCATTATTATGACATCTATTTATCCTGATGATACTATATTGTTCAGATTTTTATGGATAAAATAACAATTGAGTAATTAAAATAAGAAATAAATTTGAAAGTGCATGGTTAAGATCTATATCGCTTCATTGAGTGATCTCCTTCCATTTACTCCTGAAGCCTTTATGGATTTGCCTAATGAGAAGAACATAATATAAATGATAAAGTTAATAACTAAAGGATTAATTTATATTAGTCATTTTCTAATATACAATGAAATAATTATGTGAATAAGGATGGAGAATAGATTCCCTTTTATTAGCGAGGGGAGGGGTACACATGGAATATCTAAAAACATTTCAATTATTTAAGGCCACTTTCATTGATAAATGCCTCAAACATTATATTTATTATATTATAAAATTATATAAAATTTTAATTGATTCAAAATTTTGGAATATTATTCGTGTTGGTGGAAATAAAACCTTTATCCCATGTTTTAACCCTCGTTACACCAATTTTAATCTTAAATGTGCTAATTAAATTTGATTACTTTTACTGTCTAATGTGAAAAAATAATATGAACCTCTTAAAATATATTAATTAAAATGATAAAAAAATCTAATAAAATATAATATACTAAATTTCATCAATTTTTAGAATTTCATTTTAAGTAACCATGCAAACACAATGGAAACCATTATTGAAAAAAATGGGTTTTAGGAGTAAAACATAATTTACACACATTCAATTGCGTTAAAAAAATAAAATGCATATTTACATATAATATTATATATATAAATTTTACTTAATACATTTATCAATACAGATAAAACTAATTTATAAATATAATAATACATTCCTTTAAAAACCATATTTTAGATAAAATGTGTTCTTAATGAAAAAATGTAAGTTATAAAAAATATAGCATAAAAATTATTTATATTTATCTAATTACAATATATATAATTAAATTATACTTAGATAACTATAATATCACATTTTAATCATAATGGGATATTTACATGAAGATAAATGTAATTTCTTTAAAAAAAACTTTTTTCACTCTTCAATAACAAATAAATATTTTTATAAAAATCCTAAAACATATCCCTTATAAAATAATGAAATTGGTATGATAAATATTACTTTTTTCTCAGATAAAATTTATAAATATGGTTGATATTATTTATAAGGTTTTTTACAAAAAATGTTTAAAATTTCTTTTGAAGAAAACATATCTTATAAACATAAAATGTTTTGACTTAATATTGAGGACTTATTTAGAATAAATTAATTAATAAATGTAAGTTAATAAAAAACATACACATATTTTTCATAAATTGGTTATTACTCTTTATTACTTCCAATTTAATGGCTAGGTTATAACAGTTTACTATATCACAGTTCAGAAGGACTAGAGGCGTTGTTTAAGGAAAGCTATCAAATACCTCATGTTTTAATTAATTGAAAATAAATATAATATAATGAGGTGTTAAACAAATACCAATTGATACCATATATTATCATGGTAGTGTCCTAACATGATGATTTTTTAGACACAAACAACCGATCATAACCAATAGTCTCAGGCCACCACATCCTTGGTAGAAAAAGTCATATCTTTAAAATTTAGAGAATTAACAAATTTATCATGTTTATTAATAAAATGAGATCATGATTATAGATTTAGTTTTACATAATCCCAAATTACTAGTTCAACATAAAACTATTTGGAAACATTCTATATTCACAACTTTAAAATGTAATAAATTACAACAAACCATTTCTTTTAAAATATTTTAGATTATTCAATAGTTAATCATCAAGGGAAGGGTTAATCATGAATGATTTTATAAATGTTATCCTTGTAAAATATGATTTTTGGATTTGATTAACCATTAATGAAACAAATATCATCACAGTATCAATAAAATTTAAATAAATACCTTTTAATTAAAAACATTCCCTTATACGTTTTGTTAATTATCATATATAACAATTTATATAATACAAACTTAAATTGGTATTTTTTTGGAAAGAAAATTTATCATCATATGTTATTATGATATTATAAGAAACCATGTTAATTTTATGTTGAATCAATTTATTATAAATAAATAAATCATAATTACAATGGATGAATCTTTAAAATATTTTTTTGTACAAATTAGCACAATAAGAATAATTATAAATCAATTTTAAGAATAAAATAATCTTATGAAAATGGTGAATGTAAGAATCCTAAATTATTCTATCAAAAAATCAATGCAACACTCCTAATTATGATTATTTGGTTATCATGGTTCTTATATTAAATCATAAGTAACAATGATACCAATGACAAATATGGTCTTTATGATACTAAGAGCTCTAGCGTCATTCATAAGGGGCCCTAAATATACATGATTTATCTAGTACCCTACCTCAGTTACTTGATAGATTGAGTGACTTTTTTGACCTACCTAACTAATTCATCCCTCACCATTTCATAATGACAAACTCTATCCCATCTCTCAAGTAAAATCTACATTAAATGAATGTCACATCCCAACCTAATTAGAACCCCAGTCGACTAGATAGAGGGTAACATCCAAGATCTGGGTGCCGCCAAAAGGTGTGAAGAACCTAGATGGTCACATGCCCTTAGGAACATTTTCCCAAATACTAGAAGAATCCGACAATCAGAAAGATCCAATGTAAGACATTGGGTAAACAATGACCTCATTGGCCGTGTATACACATCATAATAACAAAAAATAAACAAAAGCAGAAGTGCTAATACCACAAAAATAAACAGTGGAAGATTGAATGTAAATACTATAGATGACACACCATATATATATATATATATGATTTAGAATATATTATATATGAAAATAACCAATAAAGTCACAAAGATGGTTATAAATATATAAACTAATGGACAAAAGAAATATTAAACTCCAGCAGCATCACAAGCCTTGGCTTGGTAGCATTCTCTCAAACTCCCACAACAATCTAGTATCTGAAGAAGAAAGTATATTTCCTTTATCTATAATAAAAAAATATAATCTATTTGGGTCAAAACAAAACCCAAACTGGGTGTTAGAGGAATCCCGATTGGAAACCACCATGTGATCTCCGCCCAACTGTTAGTGAACATATATTGAAGGCGATATGCTTAAATTAAGTAATAAACTATTATGTTGTAAAAAGTATCCAATCCTATAGTTTTAAGTTACATTCATTTACATTTATTATTCAATTCTGTGAAACATGAAAACCATGGGATCTATCCTAATCCATGTATTCCATATGAATGTAACAAAACAAGAAGTCTCAAAAGGCCAGTAAAACAAAACTTGTATGTTTGTGTCCAAGAATGTTCTTCGGCTTGGAAAATTCATCAAAATCATTCAATTATTCGATAATGACCTTTTGAGAATGTTCTCACATTCCAATCCCCAAATGTTAACATAAAAATTTAATTTATGAACAAACGACTGGGAAGCACTCACGGTCTAACCCATTTAGTCTAACTCAGCACTATTCATTTACAAATGACCCCATGTGCATCTCTCACGTTCAATACCCCTTGGTCACCATAGAATCTATAAATTAAAAAACAACCACCTTAAAATCACTCAAGGACTAAACCCCCCGAGTTTATGACAACCTAGTAGATATCACAATCAATACCCCAAGTTCAAAATAAAATTAAAACATATATAAATGTACCTACTATGGGAAGATCTCATAGTCAATTTTCCCATGGTCAAAATTCCATAATTCATATCACAGTCATCTAATATAATCAGTAACTCCATCCTAACAAAAAAGGAATATAAAATAAGGAATTCCTAACAGTAATTACTGACCAAATGAAAATAACCAATCAATCATGGGAGACACACCCACATGGTGTCCCATAATAATAATATCTAACCATACAGATGCAACTAACATTTATCAATAAACTAAACTATACAAGGTAATAAATAGGGTTTAATTCCAAAACATGATATACCCAAAACATGGATATGCAACAATTTTAGAACAAATAATCCAAACACTAACAACTAATGGAAGAAAACAACCACCTCGATATCTCACGATGAATATACTTGAATTTAGGCTCTCGAATCGGCCAAAAATGACATAGAACTACAAAAATATGAAAGCAAACAACCATGAATAACTCATGAGAGTGAAGGAATAATGAATAATGGATCTAAATAAATTTAGAAATCGTGGGAGGGATTCCAACGCACTTGACAATGTCTCAATCGATGCTCAGATGGAGAAATAGAGGTTCGATCATATTTCATCATTGACAATAACTCTGGTATGAAACACGGGAAGAAGAAGTTGGTTCTGGACATGAGACATCACCCAGATCTAATATATAAATGAAAAAGAAAAATACATGGTGTGTTCATTAATTTTACATTCCATTTAATAGCCTTAGCCATCCCCCTCCATAAACTGTTGTTCTGGTCACCACCTGTCTATGTTCTCAGCCATTACATGGCTAGTACGTGGCATCCAGGTACACTAAATGTACTCATAAGTACACGACAAGATCATAGAAAATCTCTATCCATTCATTTTTCAAATGAAACCAAAAATCAAGATCCATACATGAAATAAAGATCTGTGTTCTTATAGCAAGAATAAAATAGTTACCCCTATATCCCACCGCTAATAGGTCCTCGGTTGGAAAATAGCATTGAGGGTATCCATCACACATAAGGGGTACTAGTTACTTTAATCCTTCGAAAATTAAAATATCAAAAATAAAATCATTAAAAATATACTTAAATAGATACAATATTACACATAATATTTTTATACATGTCAATAAATACAATGTAACCACAAAAAATTTAAGGATGACCTTATACACTCTACTCCATCTAATTAAACTAAAATATAACCAATAATCATTAAAGTGTCCTATAAGAACTCAAAAAAACCCTATAGAATGTTTATAACATAAGAGTTAGTGGTCAGATCATGGTTATAAAAAATTATATTTCCATGCGAAATAAATATTTTCAAATATGTTATAGTTTCATCTTCTATGTACGAACTCAAGATAATCTAGTATAAGGAATAAAAATACATATAAAAGAATAATCATGGATAATATATAAGTGCGTCCACATTTTCATCATTAATTGTGTCACAAGAAATCAGCATTTTACATCAATAAATATTCTTCCATAGGTAAATGAGGGTTATTTTAGATTTTATCATACATAAATAAATAAAATAATGGTTCCAAAAACATATCAACACTCTTTCGTTCATCATGAATGATCATTAATATCAAAAACATAACAAAATTTAATCATCATCATCCAATTATAATAACAATTACTTCATCACAACCTCCACCACATCACCATAGAGAAATTATAACCCCATAACATCACCATATCATTTTCTCAATGACTCACATTCTCAATCCATCACAATCCAATACCAGAAAAAATAATTAGTCATCACATCTCAGGAAATGGTGTACATGTTTTAACCTAGAACCATTCTAATCCATAAATATGTTCATATATCATGTCATAGATCCATTATATCATTATCATACAGATATTTAAATTTCAATTTAATTCTTTATATCTTCATTTTCTATACAAATGAATATCAAACCCATATTCCATTACAACTACTAGGAAATATATATGTGATAAAATTATTTCTTAAAAACTAGTAAAAATATACAGAGTGCCTCAATACAATATTGTTGTGATAGTATAAAAATGACTGATAACCATTATATAGAATATGTATAATAATATAACACAATAAAAAATCATGAAAATAAAAAAAATAGTCAAATAAAAAATTAAGGAATAACTCAAAATACAGAAATACAAGAAATAATAATCAATGAAGCATCTTGAGTTAACATTCGAAACTCATAATCACATTTCCTAATAAAATAACTAGATCCATTCTTGATCTAGTAATTCTCACTATAGTGTACAAGATAACTAGATATTATCAATGCTTCCAGGAAAATTTCATAGATTTGGAATCATTAATTCATGACTTGATTCCAATTAATTTTTTATTTAACATTACCAAAAAATCATAATCAGATTGAATCAATGAATAACTTACCTTACCACCCCACACAATACCACATAAAATATGAAAAAAATACTGACTTCCACCAAACACCCTCAACCCACCTCCAAGATTACAAAATTAATCACCAATATCACCCATCACTATGTCCAAAACCACAAAATCAACAACAGACCCACATAACCTCTTACTCTACCTAATTTTTTTAAAACAAAGGCATCTATATAAAAAATGTAAAAACTATCCCTCATTCATATAAATTCTCACTGTCTAGTCCAAAACCATATTTCATCATACAAGGGAATAGAAATAACTATGAAAGAGACATATATACGCATGATTATAATAAGAAAACACCCATTGTCACCTATTATCATAATAAGCCCATAGTTATACTATCCGTCAAAATATTAAATAATGAAACTACAAAAATTATCATAAACAATCACCTGAATCTATTTTGACATGGACACCCTTAGTAATATATTAGACCACTTTGATTATAGTAACTACCAATAATCCCAAACTACCCATGTTTTTTTACCAAAATCAATTTCAATGATTATTAATCATTAATTATATGATTCTATTTTAAGTAAACATTATAATTTCCTTCAAAATGAATTTCAATTTATATAATTGTTTCATGAAATTATCAATATAATTCAACTACGTATATTCAATATATAATCAAAAATTATACCACAATGATTGTTACATATTAATATGTTAATAATTCAATATTATTAATTATAATTATAGATTTCCTTTAAAAATTATATTTCCCAATTGTTCCCCATCTCACATGACACACCCAGTTGTTTCAATAGCATAAATAAACCTCTAAATCACTAAAACATCATTGTATAATAATAACGATAAACTACTGCATAATGTAAATGAATAAATGAATATGATATATCAAACAATATATGATAAGAATAAACATGAATACTGTAAATGAAGGAATAAGATCAAATATACCCTTCAGTTAATAAAAATACAACCACATCAATCCCAAGAGAAGAGCATGATTAAATAGGTTCATAATTTACATAGATACACCTCTATCCAATAATGGCCCAAATGCCTTATTTTTATTTTATTATGGATAATCTCTCTTTTAAGGGTTGAATGGAAACCCGAACTTGACCCGTAGGCCAGTGGAACAAGGCCCGACATGACATTCAATACATGACATGATGTCCCAAAGGCATTCCATGCCAAATACATGACATGTAGGCCCATGGAAAAAGGCCCGGCATGACTTGAAATACATGACCTGAAGGCCCAAAGCCATTCCATGCCTAATACATGACCCGTAGGAACAACCCACTAGAACTACCCCTCCCCAGATCTTGCTTCATTAATCTCTTAGATCTCCACCTTGCAATTTTGATCGGCTAGTATTTCATTATACAAATCCGCACATTGCCTAGTCCTAATAGTCGTTTCCATACCGTCTCATTCTTCCAATCCAGCTGGCTCTTCTTCTGGTGACTACTATTATTGTTGCTCTGATCTTATTTTGGTGCCTTCTCTGTGTGAATTTGGATACTCCATGGTCTTAATGGCCTGAAAGACATATGGCTCAAAGGCCTTTGATGGCTTGATGTCCCTTGATACCCGTAGGACCAAACCGGTGGCCTGAAGGCCCAAAGCGGGTGAATAGTTCTGGCTGAAACAGTACCTGTTAAAGTACCTACTACAGTTACTGCAATTGTACTGAATAGTATCTGTTATAGTAACAAATAGTAACTACTATTGTACCAAACAGTGCTGCTACAATGATGCTACAGTATCCTAGAAATTTGCCTCCACCTGGTTTTGAACATGGGTCCCTTGGATTCCGAGCAGGAGCCCTTACCCCTTGGGTACTAGCTTGTTGGC
The DNA here is from genome assembly GCA_963277665.1 of Viscum album. NCBI lineage: Eukaryota > Viridiplantae > Streptophyta > Magnoliopsida > Santalales > Viscaceae > Viscum > Viscum album. Next base: position 1,100,706,920 of record OY728135.1, on the reverse strand, counting down.
ATAGATACCATTCTATGAAAACCAAACCATATTCAGTAAGATCAAGTGTGGTATAAAAAACCTTATTATAAGGCATTTCTTGAGTTTTGTCAAGGGGAATACTACAGAATATTGAATTAGTATATGAACTCACGACAAAAAATGTTCAATATGAGTGTTTTAATGTGAGGATGATGGAAATTATAATCACCTACTTTAAATGGGATAATAATCCAATAGATTAAGTATTATTGGATTCAAAGGGAATGAAATTGAAGTTTTTTAAGTCCAGACATTTTTCTTATATGGTTCAATAGTATATAAAGAAACATATAATCAATAATTTATAATGGAAACTTATAAATCACATTCTTTAATGATGTTATGATATTTCAATGTTCTGAAATTGAAGCATCTTTATAATGGTTCTTCCACCAAACCAATTCATGTGAAATATAACTAAAATTTTACAATCACAAAATATAAATGTTTTTTCAACACATAAAAAATTAAGAATAAAAAATAAAAACTGATAAAAATGATAAGGGATCCATTATTTTTTAATATTATTCAAATGCATGCATGAGATGTTTCCATCAATTAAAACATGTATGACACTTTTTTAATTTATATATATGAGGATAATATCATGATGAAATGATTGATATAGGTCATAACATGTATAACTATCAAAATTTCAATGAATTTTAAAATCCATAAATCAATGTAGATATCTATAGTATCTTAGAGGATTTTAATTAAATAAGGAATAAACAAATATAAACTATACATGGTTGATAAAACTAATGTCAATAATAAAATTTTATCCAACTAGAAAGTAAAATAGAAATGATATTTAAACTTATGTATAGGGAAATTACTCTTATGTATCAATACATAAATTAACATACATTGTTTCTCCTATTAAATATTACAAGGGGCATTGAGACATTATCTATTTGTCTTACCAATTATAATGTTACTTTCACATATCAATTAATTAAACTTTTGTATTTTAGTAACTAATAAGAAATATTTAAAATAAATAAATATATATGGATATATAAGTGTCACTTCAATGAGAATTGAAAAACAAAAGTGTTATTTTTGTGATTAATGGAATACATAAGATTTAATTAGGAAACATATAACCCTAAATTTCTTCCTTATTAATGAGGAACACACCATGCATAAGGGTCAATGCCTCTGAAATGAAATCCAAATTAAAATTCATACCAAATTATAATAATGGAATATGATAAAATGGACTCTTATATATCACAAAATATGATGTGGACATGAAATGAAGAAAATATTAATTTTTAATTAAAAATAATACTTATTTAATAGAACTAGACATGATAACAACCCTCTCTTCTAAAGAACTTTTTGAGGACTCCATAAAATATCTAGAGAAATGAAATAGTGTTTAGGATAATTCTAATCCATTATATAAAAAAAATATTTTTGAATTATTTATCAAAATATACACGCAGTTATGTATTTAGTATTTCATATAGGAATTGTGAAACATAGTACTAAATATAAATGTTCTTCATTATTTAAAGAAATATGGCAGAGAAAACTATTTTATTGAAAAATCCTATCATATTATATATTTCATTGTCATTATTTATCTATGTTATGTAAATAATTATATGGATTTAATGGATTTCCAATTTTTTCCTTTTAATGATTAAGCCGTATATTTTTGATTCAAAAAGTGTTCATAAGAAATTAGTATACTATTCAATGGGTTGGGTGAATTCATAAAAAAAATATTACATAATTTTATGATTTGGTTTGATGGAAGGGGATATAAAAACTCAATGAAAACTTATATATAATAAAGAGGCCTTAAGGGGTTTTTATTCAATTTATTATTGGTAAAAATGGAACAACAAATACTATTACATTTTTCTTCTTCAAAAGTTTAGACCTATACATTGGAATAATTGAATTTGGCCCATACTATTTTGAATAAAACATGATGCAATATCATATGAATATAAATATAAATAAAAAGACAAATTTGTTCATCTTTGTAGTTATGATATCAAAATTAATATGTTTATTCATTAATTTTCATGGTTTTTTTGCAACGAGTCACTTCATTTTGATGAAAATAATTAAAGATCATGTAAAGTTGTTTTATAATTGTTCCTCTCATTATAAATCATAATAATTACATAATTATAGTTGAAAATATTGATAAAAACATTTAATAGAACATTTTGGTATGTGTTTCTATAGACTATAATCAAACAGTGAATCAAAATCATTATATGAAACTAAAGAATCAAAAAATATATCTTTAATAGAAGTTATGTATAAATAAATTTATTAAATGTTTAACTTTTTAAGAGTGTATGTCCATTTTGGAAACACCCTACTCATTAATTTAGTGTCATCTCACAATCAAATTAATTTTTAGATACATAAGTTTTCTCTGAGGCTCAATAATGTGATGAAGCTGTTAGAATAGTAGCTAGGAATATTCCGCCGTTTGGGCCTTCGGGCCACTGATTTGGTCCCCAGGTCCTTTAAAGGCCTTCGGGCCACCCAGGCCTTAGGGTCAGTATGGCCTTTGAGCCACCTCACTGCCTTTAAGCCGCCTTAATTGAAGTTGGAAACCAGAAAACCTACACGAACCAAGCCTCAGAAAGAGGGTGAACAAAAATATTTCACCATATCAGAAGTTAAATGGATTGCAATAATGAGAGGGGATGACATCTGTGATTGGGAAAATCCTATGCATGCACAGGAAATCCTAGCCGAACAGCTTTGCGAAGGAGGAGAGGTGATTTCACGACGAATATTCTTGGGGGGTGCAGTCCCAAGTAGTTAGTCTGGGTTGTATATAATGTTTGATGTCTAAGAGAAATGAATTCCTCTAAGACCTATGGTCCACATAATAATTATGCCTATGGGCTTTGTTAGGGTTCCACCCCACCCCTAGAGAGGTGGATTATCAAAATCAATAAAAAATGAAGGCCTTCAGGCCATTGGAGGAAGATATAATAATAGTGGTATTAAAAAATTTTAATATCAATGTTAATAGAGAAAAATATTTTCATTAAATATTTTTTTAAAAAAATTAATATTAAATTAATAATTAAAAATATTTTCAGTAATCATTCATAGTGACAAATAAATGAGATTGATTGGTGTTAATCTATGCGGGGATTTAATCATCTCGGTATTCATATAAGGTGGGGTTTCATATTGAATTTACATTTAATATATGCGAATAATGGATAATATATAAATTAAACACATTTAGTTTGTCTTATAATTAAAAATATTTCATTCATACACACTCAATAAAAGGATTCAATTTATGCTATCATAGCTCAGTTGTGAACTATGATTACAAGTTACACAATCAGCATTGAATTGTGAGACTCAGATAAGAATTTTGTAACTCAATTATGCATACTCATGTTATGACATTTCTTATAGACACATATACAAATAATCTTATTTATAATCAATAGAATGTAATGATATTTTTTTAATTTTTACTACTATTACATTAAACTAATAGAATACATACTGAATGATACAAATTATCTAATAACAAAACAATTAATTACATAAAATAATTTATCACAATCATGTAATTGAATTTAAAACTAAATTTAAAAATTAGTTTTGAATTATCAAACATAGATAAGAATTAAATAAATCAGTTATAAATTTTTTTCTTTGAACTCAATTATGAATTTTCTAAATTTGATTAAGATGTTTTTGATTTAAAATAGAAAGATAAATTGAAATCAATTATTAACTCATATATGAATTCTATTATGAATTAACCTAGTTATATATAATTTGGGTATTTTGTAAGGTATTTAGTAATATTTATCAGTTTAAAAGAACTATCGTACAATAAAAGATTATGTTAAATACAAGAAATGTCGGGTTTATCCTCTTATCTGAAGTATATTTTTTATTTAAATTATTGTATATATATAATAATTTTTACTGAAATTGTCATTTAATAATTTCTGATGAATTTTGGAAAATTAATATCATTAAAAATCATCAACCAATACTCATAATTAATTTTAACGTGTTTTTTATGTGGGATATACACACTTCTATTATAGGTTTGTTTGATCTCTAATACTTATTTTTGTTTTCAATGTGGGTCTCTATAATGGTTTCATAAATAAAATACATAACATTTTATCCGTAAAATGTAATTAAATATATTGGGAAAAATAATTAAAAATCTAAAAAATTAGAATGAAATTTTATTCATTATAATAAAACTATAATTAATTTAATATAAGTAAAATAATTTTATTCCTATAAAATAGTTTTAAATTAATTAATGAATAAATTATTAGTAATTTAATATTAATGATAAATAAAATAATAAAACTAGTTGAAGCACATAACATACCTAATTCAACTATTGTGGCCTTGAACCACCACCATGATTTGTGTGTGTGTGTAAAATATAATGTTTTTTTATTATATTATTATGAAATTATATATGATATTAGGTATATGATTGTAGGTTCAAATAAAATAAAAATTGAAATTTCATTTCCACCATCATGTATGTATACTAAACATTCCATACATATATAATTTTTTTACATATAGTGTCTTCTCCATCACTATATCACATGAACCCTCTTTAAACCCCATGTGGAAAACCCCTACTCACTCAGAGCAGTCCCTTCTTCCCCAAGAATAAATTTTACCACTATGTATTTTATGATGACCTACTGTTCATAAAGAATAATTAATTTAGAAGAACCCATTAAAACTATTTTATTTGATTATTTATTTTGAAACATGCTTAAGGAACATTTGAATGTGTTTTGTAATTTTTTTTATATATCCTTAATATGCTTGATATGTTTTTATATAATTTTAGGATATATGGTTTCTATTATGGGATTCGAAAATATATATGCTGATGAATTAATAAATAACAAGAAAATATGAAAGATTCATTCAAGATCCTCATAATATTAATTTTATCACGGTATTGATGAAAGGAATTGTGATTATATATGATTCATTTAAACATTATAATAATGATGTTTGAATTGGAATCCCAACTCGCACATCGATATAATTTATTAAAATAAAATATAGTACAACGTTTATATGAGGTTCAATGCAATTTCACCAATAAAAGATCATATTATAATGATATATGTTAAGGGAGAACATTCATAAAATTATAAAAAAGAAAAAAATGAAGTAGGAAACTTGGATCAAAACCATAATGTAATATGGTGATCATCATCTCATCATCAAATCCATCTTTATACAGTTGCGCCGTAAATATGAGTGACCTCCAATTAACAACACTGAAATAGATTCCAAATACCCTCTCCAAAATGACATATTGATTCCCCAAATCCCCTGAAATCTACAAAAATTAAATTTAAAATATCCTCAATGGCCTCACATAAAATTAATCTACAATGGAGGAAAAATTTAATGAATAGACCATAAATAATGGTCAAAGGAATCCGGAAGTATGATAGAAAAAAATATTTAAAAATGGCGCCCTCTCAAGGTTATCATTGTGAATTGAAATACATCACATGGAAACCAAGAAAGAACAACAATCATTGAAAAAATCAACATAACACATAAATATTATCCTGAGAAAAAACATCCGAGTGTGAGAAAAAGATGAGGTAAAAAAGTCATAGTTATTCTTAATTGGACATGATATTTTAAAATATCCTTATCCTGTGAATGTAACATGATTCATATAGTTATTTAAATTTTTATTAAATGATGATATTGTAGAAATATTTTTGTGTCATTTTAAAATTGAAACATTTTAAATCCATTATAGTTTTCAGATATGTGGGATTATTGGGAAACTATTGACTAGTTTGAATAAAATATAATGAGGGTGGACACATGATTGAATGTCAAGGATATTTCTAGTCATGACCCAAACCCCCTAGTAAATTAACCCATTCGTATAACCTCCTTTATCACAAATAAAGTTTTTTTCTTCTGAACACACCAAATTATATTACACATAAAGGTTAATTATCAGTAAAATGAATATCCCTAAAATCCAACACATGTAATTTTCATGTTATTATTCTTCATTAATATAAACCTAGTAAACATCCAATAATGTAACCCTTCATGACATTAATCTTGGTAAACCGTGCTTAACTATGACAAAGGAAATAATTTTTTAAATGGAAGTACCAATAAGTGTTTTATGTTGCTATTTTCTAGGGTTGTTAACCCTCCTTTTCTTAAATTAAAATGTTCTCATTATTGACTCCACACCTCAAACCCAGGTAGTGCCACTACACTTCAATAAGGTTATTGTATTTGATATCATTTTCATGACCTTACATCCCATGGAAATTAACCCAAACATCTAACACCATGGGTCTTCTATAAGAACATGGTATCCTTTCCAGCACATCTTAGGCAATTACCCACATGGTCCCTTATCAGACTATTGGCTATCCATATAATCATTAAAAACTTTTTTATGTGGTATTTCTTCTCACTCACACTCACCTTGAGAGATTTCATATGATTCCACCCATCCTAAAACTATATTTTGTCTATCCTACATAACAATGGTGTTCTAAAAAAGTAGGATCACGAAATGAATTGTTCCTTTATTAACATGGGTAATACTGTTTATTCATTTAATTCTCACTTTTACAATAGTCTTGTATTTATCATTAAAATAATGAATTTTTTTCAGGTATTTAGAAAAAAAATACAAATTATAAATGAATAAGAGATAAGTATTGTTATGAATTATTTATAATTGAGAAGGTAATATTATGTGAAGAGATAGAGTCATTGTATTGACTAAAGGGGGTAAGAAAGGGGATTAATATATGTTATTCAACATTTATATATTGAAAATAGAATCTAGTTCTAATCACCTACTACATTATTTGAGTTGTAAGGATATAATGGTGTATTTGTGTTCTATAATAAATAGTGTGATCATTATAATATCTCATGTTAAAAGGTTAATGTGCATGTTATTCAAATGATGCTTCTTCTGAAGTTGATGACCAGACATGAGGAAGAACGTCATTTTCTAATAAATAGACATCCCAATTATATTTAAGGATCTAGTTAATTTATTATAATTAAAGAACATATTATATGATTCTAATTTTAGTATAAACAAAAAATATTATTATTGTTTCCCTATAGTGATAAAATAATGAAAACCCCATTTTATTTCATTTGTATAGATACCCATAAAATATTTAATGAAGAATAGTACCCCTATATTATAATCATTTTATAATTTTGATAATAATTTTGGTCCGAAAACATAACCCAATCCTAGCATGGATTTCGTTCTCACTTTAGGTCTAATCATTGGACAAATATATTTGTGTTCTTTAATTTAGATTAGTATTGTATGTATGAATAGGGAGTGTCTAAAAATATTTTGTTTAGTCTTATAAATTTCATAATGTTTTATTTAAAAGAAAATTGAAAATATAGTACAACTAATTCCTCCATCCAAACTTCCAACGAGTACATAAGCTAAATTGATTTATTCGAGTGGTATCAAGGAAGGCAGGGTTTTCTATGACATCTTATTCATATCATGGTAATGTAAGAATAATTTGGACTTTGAAAAAAATAATTTTTCTTAAATATTTATTCGAATAATCTATCACTCTTCCCAAAATATACATCTCCCATATATTATATCACTATTCCTTCGTGTATGTGAGGTTTTACAAGTGAGATTGTCTCCCCTTGAAAGAGATATTCACATGAGTTTTTCAAAAAAGAGTGATAAAGATGTAGATTATTTGTAAAAAATGAAATTCAATTATCTATATATGATAATGTGTAAATAAAAGTAATTGGACTCAAAATATCCATGGATATATGGAATATTATTAAGAATTTATATACTGAAAATATAAACAATTTAGCAACAAAATTGAAAAAACTGTGATATATATTCAGAGATATCAGAAAATATGAATATAGGAATTTTAATGAAATATTTATAAGACTAAATAAGATAGTCATCCTCATCAAGGGGTTTATAAGAACATTGGATGAATAAATATTTCTCATAAATCTAATAATAAATTCATCATTGATTTTTTTAAAATATACCAACACTATAAGATAGGGAGGACTTCTATGATGTTGAGTTATATAATAAACTCCTAAATTATGAAATGTGGACAAATCATGGGTTCTAAAACAAATACAAGGAATAAATTGAATAAAAACATTACCAAACACATAATTAGAGAATAGGAGGATGAGTCTATTAATAATTCATAATATAATGAGGAAAGTGATGAATGAAGAATATAAGATAATGGTTCTTATCTCAAAAATGTCATAATGAGATTGGGTTAGTTGAAATGAAAATATCCACATCAAATATATAATTGTGGGTAAATTGGTCACTTTTTATTTCATTTCAAATGAATGAAAACTATGGACCCTCAAGATGAGAAGAATAATCATAATCCCTAAAGAAAAAAAATTCTAAATACATTAAAATATAACAAAAAATCTAGGGAAAATTTGGAAATGTTTCAAATAATAAATAATAATAATGTAGTTATCTAATTAAGATTATCTCTACTCTTCCTCAAGTATTCAAACTAATTAATATGGTGTTGGATAATTTATTAAAATCATTTATCATGTTTAAATACAATGATAATTTTAAATTAGTGAGGTATAATGAGAATAAAATAATATGGAACACTTGATAAATATATACTTTAATTTTTTACTTCAGAGGAACACACAATTGAAAAAGTAATTAAAATTATATAATAAATAAGCACTAAATATGAATAAAGGAAAATAATAATTTTATTAATAGGTAATTAATTATATTGGGTAAATTAAACTTCAATAAGTAACTTTATTTAGAAATATATGAAATTAAATGAGTTTATGACAAAATATTATTTAAAATAAGAATAAATCAACATTGAATAGTATTGGTTTGTTTAGATATTGAAAAGCGTAGGAAAATGAAATTTGAGTATGATAAAATGATAGAAATAATGGTTAAGTCAACTCTAGATGTTGATAAAATTCTATATATAAAAACTATACTAAAAAATTGCTCTTGGGACACACAATAATTGTAATTATGTTTCATATAATACTTATGATTCGAAACTCCAATATGGGAAATCTTGTGTTTACAAAAAAAATAAAAAAACATCTAAATCAATGAATGTTAAATGAATTTTGTAATGTAAAGATTTCCCTTAAAAAAACAAAATGGAGGCTATAAATATACCAAGATACCGTTTTGAAAATGACAGAAATACTCTACAGTTTAAGGGAATGACATGGTATGAATACAATTATTGGTATTATGAACTATTTTTCAATAAATAATATTTTCTTTACTGTAATATGTATTTTCAATGGAGTCATATATGATTGTAATTGAGGGATACTATCTATAAAATAGAGGAATAAAATATGATAAGAGAAAACCAGTGTATATATGTTTAAATCAATTACCAATCTATAAACTATTTCTTATTTGAAGGTGATCCATGGGAGTTGTGATGCATAAGGTCCTTATCATGAAGATTTTTTTATCATACTTGTTGAAAAAACGGATTGGTTACAAATGGGATGAATACTCAAAGAAGTAACACCATTTTAAATTTTTTTATTGAAGTGGATATTTAAACTAGAAAATGGAGTAATCCATGGATTCTTGATAGTGGAATCTCCCATACATGAGTGTAGAAACCAATAAATTAAATATTATTCAAAATAAATATTGTCTTTAGGCATATTTTGAGAATTAAAGATCAATGAAGATAAAATGACATAGGGAAATTGAAATTTAATTCTATAAACGTGAAGTTGATATATCTTCTATTTTTATATGGGATTATATAAAACATGAGGTGATTAAATCAACATTGTGATAAAGAAAATGGGATTATCATTATAATTAATACCTTCTTCATCATGATGATAAAATATGAAAAAAATTTCACTAGATGTGAATGAACCCATGGTGAAATAATTAAAATTAGAGACTCATGTAATTATTGATATTTAATATCAAAAGATGGAATCTAGTGATGTCATAAAATATTGAGTCACCTAAGTCAACGATTTTCAAGATAATTTCAATGGAATATATTGTAATAAAATTGATTCGTGTCAAGATATAATTGTAAGCCATTTTTAAAACATTCAAAAATGTAAAATCACTGAATATATTCTAAAACTATAGAAAAATAATCTATCATGCCACGTGAGATGAAAAATTTAAGATCATGTGGATTATTGAAACATAAATACAAAAAGGGAAGAACTACGATATGAGAATATAAAATTAGAATATTTTAAAGGAGAGAGTATTTATACACAACTGTTCATATCGAAAAATTGGTGTCTACAAATACTATGTAAAATATTTGGTCTTATGAGATGTGGTAGAAGAAGTAACATAATATAAACTATGTTAGAGTATATGGTAGTAATTTATTCCTGAAAATCAAGAACAAAAATATATTAATGTTCAATGATATAGTCTAATAAGAAATCTATTTTTTATATTTATGAAAATGAAAAAAATCAATAAGCACTGGAAAAGGGAAATTCATAAAATAATTCAAATATTATAATGATAAATGCAGTGAGAAAAAAAATCCCAATGCTAATGTTTAAAATTAATTATTTTTTTAAAATTATATTAAATATAATGATTATATTCCCAAGAAAAATATTTAGAAGTAATCTAAGATTGTTCCAAATGTTCCAAACATTGATTCAAATTAAATTTTTGATGATGTAGAGTCTAGTGACTTAAAAAACTAAAAAATCATAATCTTTAAAATCTTGTTTAAGAAGAAGATATAATTGGATATGAGAATGATCTAAATCAAATATTTAAGATAATGAATATCACTAAAAAAATACCATTTATATCATAAATTGAATCACATTTAGTTTTTAAGTCTATAAAAAAATAGAAGGTTAATTATATCAGTGATAAACATGATCAAATATAGAATTATTCCACTGTTTATCTTATACGTTGACCAAAATAATAAATACATATGATTGGTACACTGAGGATATTTAGAAACAATATGAATGATAAAGGGGAATTCTTCTGAAATATGGATTGAATTGTATTCAATGGATATTCCAGGATTGAAGTTGTTCATTTTCAAGATACATTTTCACTTATTCCTATACTGGAGGCCATATGAATGTTAGTATTAGTAATAGATCACTGGGAGTAACAAATCTATAAATTGATGTAAAATAATCATTATAAAATAGTTATATAGAATAAAATTTACCTTGAGTAGCCTGATGTATTTATCCTTTATAGAGACGGCACAAAAATTTTCAATCCAGTGAAGGTGGCCTCTCATCTAAAATAGGAACATCTAGCCTTGTATATAAATATAGATGGATACATGAGAGATTTTAAATCCAATAAATGAGTGGTTGTGAACCATCGTTTTTTTAAATGAGGTGAAATAAAGAACAATTATTGTAATTTTTTATTTTGATGATATTATTTTTATAGGATAACAAGAATGTAATTTTATGGAACATTCTAAAAAGTTAAAGAACCAGTTTGACATTTATATATTGGGAGAAATGAGGTATTTTGTTGAACATAAAGATTTTAAAAATAAAGGATTATTTTTTCATTACTAATAAAATTAAGCAATTAAATATTTGAATATTTTCATAATATAAGATTCCAAACTAGTGTCCACACAACTATATGAATATTTGAAAATTGAGGAGGTTGTTATGGATAAAATGTGAATCCAAATGTGTTTAGAAAACAAATTGTAAACCTTCTATATTTCAATAAATCTTGGACATATGTTTATTTTGTAGTGTCTCTATGTAAAATGTATCAATGCATTCCTAAGGAAAGATATTTAATAGTATCCATACTAGTTCTCATGTACATAAAGGCAGCCTTGATCTCCGTACATATGTAATAAGTATGTGAGAATCTATATCTACTTAGATTTAATTATGTAGTTTAGGTAAGTGATTTTGATTATATGAAGTATACATCATATGGAATATTTCTTATTGGATGAAACTATGTAAGTTGTCACTATAAAACAAATATTCCTAACATTGTTCAATATATAAGAATAATATATAGATGATAAAATTTTGTGTTCTTTGATAATTTGGATGAAATTACATCCTAAATATATCCGTGTAAATATTTAGTGTCCAGTAGGAATTTCATGTGAAATCTACAGTTCACTTTATCTCTCTATTAATATACTATAACACTCCAGGTCTAGGAACATTTTTATTATATATATCGTCATCAAAGGGACGGTTCCCAATAGTGATATTAGTCTTGAATTCATTGTTCCTTGAAAAAAAGTGATGATATCATCTCAAAAGTAATTACAAAAGATAAATTTGAGACTTTTTGGATAAAAATGAAGGTTCCACCATTCCCTAATATTTTATGGGCTTTAATAAGTAACATAACTATTCTTTTGATTAGTTATAAAGGGGGAGAACAATTTTGGAGCGTCGTCTTTTGCAGTTGTAAATCTATTACATTTGATAATAATAAAGTGGGATAAAAGTCATATTATTGTTTAGATAGAGGGTGAAATCATATATGTCTCATAGCCAATAATTTATTATCACCAATGTATAAAATTATATAAATAACTGAGTTTTATATAGGGGTCAAGTTTCAGGATAGATATAATTTCGAAAGGCTATGAATGTTTCTTAGTGTGAGTTGTCCAGATTCATATAATATCCAATATGGTATATTGAATAACCCTTTCCAATTAATCATTGATGATATTTATTTTTAAAACCAAGATTTTGAAACATTAGTAGAAGTTTTATAATGTTTTTGAGTCATTTTAAAATTAATATATATATTTGTAGATTATTTAGGGATGCTGGTTTAATATTTTGGTATTATGGAATAAAAATGATGAATATTTTTTAAATATATAATGATTATATAAGAGTTATTTTATCATATGAATGATAAATTGATGAAGGGATGATGATTCAAAAAGAGTCATTTAGACTCTATAAGAGTCAATTCATGTTCCATAAGACTCAGATGCATTCCATAAGACTGATTTTGAATTCTATATGCAAGATTTATTATTTCGTAAGAGTATTTGTGAGTTACAAGAATGAATTAATACTCTTATTATAGGCCATTTTGATTCAAATGGAGTCATTTACTCTAATAATAATTAATGGTAAATATAAAATTAGTAATGGAAACGAGTTAACTAAAATAATTTTAGTGTCGTTTAACCTTATGATTTTTTATTTAATGTGAAGAATCAGTAAATTCCATTGTTAATAGAGAAAAAAAATTATTCATTTCCTACTTATGAGATATATAAAAATTATAAAGGGTTATAACATGAGGGTTATTAGTTAGATAAACAGTTTTGACATTTAAATTTGGCATTTCTTTACATGACATCAGATCTTAAAATTTAAATATAATGTGATTGTGTAATCATTTATGTAGTGGGATAAATAGATATTAAATTGGAATATCAATGCTGTATTTTGATGTAAATTAAAAATAAAATTATTTAAAATTAAGGATAATTTGGAAAATATTGAACAATCTGAATAAATGACAATGAGAAAGATCACATGATAAAATATAGGATGTTTCTATATTGAAATTTAGAAATTATTTTCTATGAATTTTCTGAATGAAAATATATATATAATAAAAATAATGAAGATGGTTAATTGATAATTATTGATAATTGAGAAGATGATATTGTGTAAAGGGATATAATCATTTTATTAATGAATGATAATTAGAAATAAGATGAATCAAAATTAAATATTATTATGAATGTGATGGAAGAAAATATTCTAAGAACAAGGTGTACAGTATATTAAATTATTGATCATAAGAGAATCCCAATTATCTATACATATGTGGTATATAAAAAGAGAACTGGTGAAAGAATATAAAATGAAATCCAACTTGTAACTAGATTTTGATGTAAGGAGGTTGGATACCATGTTTCCCTCATTCTAAGTGTGTAAAAAAGAAATGAATTGAGAAAATAATGAACTAAAAGATATGATATAGTTTGAAAAAGTCTAGTTAGTGGGGAGTCGTCTGAGAAAAAAATTCAACACCATGTCTGAGTCTATTTCCATAACAAATAAAAAACAATTATCATTATTTTAATGATTTTCCTTTTTTAATTTTCCTTGCCTATTTTATCAGTATTATTCAACAAATAAATCAAGGTAATGGAATGGTCTAATAATCACATATGATATTGATTTAGAGGACAGTGGTGGTTGAAATGCTTGTGTGTATGTGTGTATTCACTCTGTCATGAATATTTTATCAATCTAACATCTTGAGAAGGAATATTGATGTGCACAATATTCTGCTGATACTTTTCTATCGATCGAAAATCTATCCTATGAAAGAAGATAATTTCCTAATACATGTATTTCCTGGTTTTTACTAATGATATCTTTCATTTCGAGCCTTTTTTAGACTGGTAGTCCATATATTGACCACACCTATATTTAAAAAATTTATCTAGAAATGTTTAAAGTTGTACACTACATTAATATTAAAATATAATAGACCTAATATCAAGATTCATGAATGAAAATGACCCCTCGCTTGTAATAACTAAAATTGTAAATTTCTAATATTGGTTTTGAAACTCAACCTGAACCTATAATGGATTAGGAACCCACACTGGTATCAAAACATTTAATAAATCCTTATTATTTTTTTATTTTAAAACATTGTTTCATATTAGATGAGGAAGGTTCTAAAGAGACTGGATCATGAAATGAAAAATTGACTACGGATTTATATTAAATATAAATTTTAAATATAATACAATTTGTTCTACCCTTACATATTTGTGGCATATTAACTGACCTAGGTAATTTGGATTTTACTCTTTTTTTAACATATATCATAGTAGTAATATTTTTTATCTCAATTAAAATCCAATAAAATCTATCATATGAAATTTAAGTATTGTATATTTATAAAAAATTACCAGAACATTTAAATTTCAAAAAAAAATCCTTATGTTTGTTTTTATGTGTAAAACACAATGATATATTCTTATGAATTATTTCTACTCCTAAATTTTAATTCTATCTAATTTATTTAATAAATTGATTTTTTCAAGAATAGTGTAATGGTAAATGAAAAGGATGAGAACTTACGAATATATCCAAGTAGGAACCATGTTTTGGGACATGATTTTGAAGACCCCTTGAGATTTTTTGTTAATCATAATGTAATTATTCGATGATATGATTGTTCAATTATATAATATTGGTTGGTATTTGAAATTAATAGTTCTTATAAACTAATAAAATTAATATACAATTTTTTCCTTTATAAAATATATTATGGAATAGACCTATGGACTAATTAGGGGGACGTGATCATCTTTTTAATTGATAATTAACCATAGGAGATAGATGAGTAAATTTTAACTTTTTGGGATGGTGTTATTATGTATGGATAGATCTCTGAAATCCAAAATGATCAAGGGGGATGTGTCTTGTGGATTAAATTCTAAGATATTTTGATATCTACATTGGGTTATTAATTTTTCAGTATTATAAAAATTGGATAATGATGATATTATCTTTCCAAATTTACGACGGTTATGAGGATATCTTGATGACTGATAACCCCATGTAGTTTTTTATAATGATAGAATAATGTTTGATTATAAAATCACATTTTTCCATGAGAGAAGCTAAAAATAAGATTTTTTATGTTTATGTTTCTATAGATGTTATTTACATGGATTTTCGGTTTTACTTTCAATATACAACACATCGATCAATATGTCCCTCCATTGACCGATACATTCATTTTAGGTTATTCTTTTCATAGTAAAATTTTTAATAATTTATGAACCTCTATTGATTTGAATAGATAGTTTATGAATTTATATTTTGGCAGTATGGATTTTCATTACGTGACCCACAATAATGGTTTTGTGGAATTTTATTTCCAAAAATTTATTTTTGGTTTTTAATTATCAACAATATATTTAGTGGAGTAATATTATAGATTTGGGTGCTGTTTTTTGGATCCAAATTATGTGGGGAAATTTTTTTAGTGTGTTATTTGAATAGTGAAATTTTTGCTGATCTTTATAATTATTTCGAGATGAGATGGAATTAAAAATGATGAATATTGGGCTCCAATGATGAATTGTTTTTTTAATTGATGGTTTCCATAAATAATGAATATATATTATAATTTAATTAATTTTTTATCATTAATAATAGATTTTAGTTTCCATTTTGTATAAATAATGTTGTTTTAAATCATTATTTATATTCACACAAGAATACAAAAAATTTCAATTATATTATTGTTGTTTTATATAATATTTATATTTTATTGCAATTTTTATATACAAAGAACATGTTCTATCAACATAATTAAACGATCAAGTGGAGATCCATATATCTATCACTAAAAAGGAATTCATCACACATTGGATTATGAATAATTTTTAATTACTATTTATTATTTATGTATGTTTGGTTCAAGACTAATATTGTGTTTGATTATTGTGTATATATGTGTTTACATATAAAACTTCATTATTATTTCTAATATTTATTTCTATTATTCATGTGATATTATGTATTTATAGATTAAATTTAATTTTTATTACCACTATTTATTTAATTTATGGTATCCAATGATCATGTCTTTAATTATATACACGTATATATATATATATTATCGTTAGGATTACTTTACAATGTGATAAACACAACGATGGGAAGAAAATTTGTATAGCTACATTTTTATTTTAAATAAAATTTCTATCTTATTTATTCAACTACACCAATAATAAATTATTTTGTGTCCAAATTTATAAAATAACACACTAAATTTTTATATGAGGCTCCCATCTAAAATATGTGACAACTTCCATAGTGTATAATGATTATTATCTCACACACACCAAAGCTCTCTTTTATAATGAAGTTAAGATAAAAGAAAAAGTATTTCCTTCATCATGAAAATATTTATAGCACCAAGCAATTGAAAATAGTTACCAAATTGTTAGATAATATAAAAAATAATATTCTTGATGAATTGACAAATAGAAATACTAATTCTCCCATGGACTATAAAGATGTGACATTATTTTTTTCTGTTCTATATTAATCTATTTGGTTGCTATCATCTTATATAATTTTCAAAAAATTCAGCATTCTCTCATTAATTCTTAGCTACCTAATCTCATTTTAATAATGAAAACTCGTTATATATTTCATCATGAATCTTATAGAATAAAATTGATGATTTATCTAAGTTTTTATTCACTATATATTATTTTATATTAAATAAATATTTAATCCTTGATAATCTACCAATTTAAAAAAAATATTTATTGAATATTAAATCAATATAATTGAATGTTAATTTGAATTCAAATAAATATATTTTAATACCAATGATATCCACCTTTATTTCCCTATTTTTCATCCATGAGATCATATTTTCAAAATATCATTACTTATTTCTCATGTAAATTTACATTAATTTCTTGTCTAACTCTCTTTATTTCCCTAGAACCCATTACAGATACTCCACTAGTGTGTGCTTCCATGATTGAATAGTGACTATGGGAAACATCTCATCATTGACCAAACATATTATCTTTTTATAAAAATCATTCTATCTTGAATCAAATTTATCTCGAATAAACGTTATGGTTCTATCATTTAGGTATAACACATAATCATCATATTTTAAAAAAAATATTTTCAAATAGAAGGGTTAATTTGACAAACTAATTTTTTATGTATCTATTATAATTCCTGAGTAAACTATTTTTCACTTAAGATTAAATATTAAATATTTTTAAAGTCATCATATTTATACTATAGAAACTCAAAAGAAATATTTTGTGTGTTCCATAAGAACTTATGTAACCTAAGAAATAAAATATGTATCACTTGTCAGGTCATACATATCATTTAAAATATGTAATTTATTACATAAAAAACATAGATATCACGTAGTGGATATTATATATCTTAGTGTTATCATTTTAGTACTTTTCAAATACATTATCTATTGGATATTATCAAGTCATTATGCATTTTTCCAAGAAATGAAAATTTGTTATGTAAAAGCTAAAACATCTTTATATCACCACATAAATTACAAATATCTAATTCAGGATTCTCAAAAACCTCAAAACTAACTCATAGACCCTTTATTAAGTCAAATTAATCTACACATAATTGATTAAAAATACAACATCATCCTTAATTGGTTCCGCGGTATTCCCCGTTGGATTTTTCATCTGTACCACACAATTTATTTTTCCTATAAAATCAATGATTTCTCTGAAATCTCAAGTATGGACCCCTCAATATGTGCTACTAAAACATGAAATTTATTTCATCCACCATATTGAAAATAAAGACATATGTATTTTGAAATTGGTTCTATAACTCTTATTAATGTAATGATTCTTGAATGAACCAAATTTGAGTATATATGAGGTAACCTAGTATAGAAATTATTAGATATTTAATTATCTATCAAAAATGTATATAAATAAGTTTAACACGAGATATAAACTCATAATTTTATATATTGAATGTTAAAAATAGTAATAACTATTTTCATATACATTTCTCAAATAAAAAATTTTAAAAAATTAATTGAAATCATATTTCTCTTCTTAGATATTATATACTCTCCATATTATCTTAGTAAAACATAATTAAATGAATGGGAATACCATATAGAAACATACCTCGATTGTGGTAATGGGGTTTCACAATTTAGATCCATAGATTCTAAAAAGTCTTAGTAAAAAGTGATTTTGTAAAAACACCAATAATATTCTCCTTAGTTGGGAAATAGTACATCTTATATAAACCACAATAATCCTTCTCATTCAAAAAATATTACATAATATACATTAATTTTGATCTTTATTGTTTTAATATATTAATTCATAGATTATAAAACTTTGGTTGTCACAATGAAAGACTAGTGGATACTCCAAATTCCTTTTTCACATTTTATGAACAAACCACTTTTTCTATTAGTGTGAACCTAAAAAATTACTGGATTCTAATTCCAAATACACAAAAATAAAAAAAACTGGTAAAAAACACCCAATCCAAAAAAATTCAAAATTCAAAATGAAACCGGGATACATAATTTCGATGGATTGAAATCCCATTGAGCTACACACCATGATGCACTAAATCACCAGTCAGCATCATCATCACCCTCCCCAATGCTAGAAAGGACCTGAATTAATATAGATTAAATAACATTAAAAATTCATTAAAATATAGAAAATTAAAAATTTTCAATAAACCACATCAAATGGAAGCCACTTTGTCCATAGTAGAGAAATAGAACTGCTTTGGAACTCCCATCCAACAAGGATTGTCGTTGCACTTACACCAAATATAGGAGAAAATCCAACTATCTAGGACTAACAAAAACACAAACTCAATGTTGCACCTCCTGTAATGCCAACTACCACACAAACGTCACAATCCCATAGCCACCACTTGAACCTTCACATCGATGATGACCTTACTTGGGATGAACAACCAGGAGGCCATAGTAGAGTTTTAAGTGAAGAATCTTTACTAGTGGGATGAAACCTTTGGCTCATCACCATCACCATAAGCATAAAATCCTTTCCCACATTGAAGAAACAATGATAAAGGAAATAAAAAATCAGTAAATGACATCGAAGAGGATAGAACAATAGAGAAAAACAGTAAATATAGAATCACCTGAGTAATCCTCCTCTATCACAGACCAAAACGACCGAAGTCCCTTTCAGTTCTACCAAGATGGTGCATGGAATAATGGGTAAAATGTAAAAAGAGGTAGAGGAGGGATAACGGGCTCGACACACCAAAAATATGATGAATGGGGAACGACAAAAAGTATCATGTACGCCACTAAGAGAGAAGGTCGATGAAGTGGAATAAGTAATGAGGTTGCGGTGAATATGATTTTAATCGTGTAAAGGAAGGAGATGGAATGAAAAACCTAAACCCCAAGAGAGAGCACTCCCTAGGATAAATGAGGCTAGGAGGATAGTAAGGGGATGTAAATGATATATGAGGACGAATTCCAGAGATGGAACTTCACTATGTGGGGAGATATGATAGAGAGTGAGAAGAGGTGGTGGTGCATGGAAGAAACCCTAATGTGACAGGAGAAGGGAGACCCGGAGAGTGGATTCCATCTCTCACTTGTGGATACTCAACACTAACATTTATATCCTCAATGTCAATTTTCATCCAAATCATTTTTATCACATCTTGTGTTTAATTAATATACTCAAAATCAATGAAACTCAGTTTAAATGATGATTTATTCATATAATCCCATAAATCACAACAACAAGAAACTTATAATGATCCCCATGAATTATAAATTAAAACATAAATAAATAAATTACATCTATTTAATGACCATTAAATTTTCATTAAGAAACAATTATATGAAATATTCCACTCTTCTGAAGAATATAAATTGGGAATTTTTTATCAAAATCAATAACATTTATTTTTAAGTACCCCTATCACACAAGCCATGATATATTTCTATAACATCTCTTCTCTAAATAAGTTTATTCATGAAAACCAAATGTTTTTCAAATCCCATTATTCTCCTTGATCCATGAAACAATAGCCCATGTTTCATTTTTTTGTTAAAAAAATTTGATCATGTTCTACATTCATAAGATTATTTCATTATTGTTTCATAAAATGTTCAGGAAATTTTTAGGGAATAATATTGGAAAATATAATAGATAATATAGATTTTATAACCATTATTATTTCATTCACCCTATTATTATGATTTCATATGTTATATTTCGCATTTAAATATTTTCCCAACCATGAGTTGGTCTATGTGGTTCCTAAATTCACCTCTTTATTTCTACAGTATAATGAATCTGTATCTTTTTCAATAATTTATCTATTACCTTCATGTTGTATATCTATTTCAAAAATGGAATTAACTCTCTCACCATAATCCATGGATGGTGATTTGATAATGTATTCAACCCCAACCAAATCGTCACTTTCTTATAACCTCTCATATTTATTTTTATAGCATATATATTAACATTAAATTGGTGTAACCAAGAAATATTCAATAATATATTATTTTACAAAATTTACCAACATTTATGCCCTTATTTTCGACTAATAAAAGACTCCCAAACACTATAATGTATTTTTCTAATTGGGTTATCTTTTCACCCCAATTAATATGGACTCATATCTGAATATAGACATAATTTTCATGAGCCTTTAATAATTTTAGTACTATTGATAGCATGTAACCTAAAATATATTGATGATAAATTATTGGTTAGCATGTCTCTATCCATATAAATAAGGGAACTATTTTATTCATTAATATAATCCATTTTTATGGATTTTCAGCTAAACTAAACACATGTCATGTATAAGTTTTTGAATGATATTCAAAAATGTTTTTATTCTCATACTAACATAGTCTATAATATATCATCCCATTCAATGGAAGACTGGATTATTTCACAGATAGTCTTAGAAAACATTAAGAAACATAATAATTTATATTTTTGATATCTATTCATAATACATTTAATTATGTTGAATTCATCAATAATTGCGATTAAATAATTATATAAACTTGTTAAATTCAATCTTACATGTCCACAAAAATCCAAGTTAACGAATAATAATGGTATTTTAAATTGGATCTTAACACCCATGTAACATTCATTTCCCATATATCCTTTTATACATGTTTTTCAAAATGGGGATAGTCTCTTAATTAAAATATATAATTTTTCATGAAAACTATTCTATAATAAATTTCATTTTATCCTTTTATCCAACAAAAAAAATACCTATATTCATTAAATTTTAAATATATTGTGTACTATTGTAGAAACCGTCATTCAATTCTCCAACCTAAAGAAGTCTTGCTTATGTTCTCAAACCTATTGAGATTTGTGATCCATCATTAAATATTATAACTAATAAAACATTATTTTTAAAAAACCCTTCATTACTATGATTATAATGTTCTGATACACTCATCAGGTTTTATATTATCCCCATTAATAAATAAAACAATATTATAGGTTAACAGATTCGGAAGAATTTTGGTCGCACAAGAATCATTAATTTTAATTGAGATATTTTCAACAAAAAAACCACATCCTTCATATTATTTAATATTATTCATGTTATTTAAATAATATATATTTTTGGAAGAGAAACATTTACCCATAAGTTGTGTTCTATTTTATTTTCAATCCTTAAAGGAATCATTATTGAAATTTTATTGTTAATTTAGATTTTTCATTATCCAAATCATATTAAATTTCATTTTTTTGAATTAATTTTGATTTTATTATTATGATACATTCATTTGATTATCCCCTTATTGATCACACATTCTAAAAACATTCTATAAACAGTGAAAATTATTTATAAAATAAATATTATTCTCATGTTTTTGTAAATGATTATCCAATTTTATCAATTATTAACAAATCCCCTTGAATTGATATTTTTCCTTTATCATTGGATGGAGATATTGTACTTGGAACTATAAATGTTGTGACCAAATTCACCACAAAAAAAATTGACCCCAATAATACCCTTTATTGATAATAAAATATTCTATTCCATAGACATAAATTTAACATTATTTCTATAACATTAGAGATGTGGTTTTACCAATCCATTTTTAAGATATTTTCTTTAACCATTTAGGTCTAATAAGAACTTTTTACAGAACTTATCCCCTTCTAAGTATGATCATTTTTACATTATCATACGGATTTATAGTTAATATTGGAAGAAAAATTCATAATTGTCATTTGAAATAATTGTCTTATTTTGTTGAATAATAGTAGTATATATCCTTTATTAAATTCCAATATCTTCTTGAAAAATAATTTTTAAACTTCATTTTATACTGATTAAAATAATTAGAATATTTGATCTTATTCGTGAAATATGTAGAGAAGTCGCCTTATATAATAATAGTAGTATTGCAATTATGCTTGATTTTTTCCTTTTTCTTCACCAAAGTACTAATTTTCAACATTAATTTCTCAAATGACTCTTACCCATGGATGATATTGGATATTACGTAATCAATTATCTTTTTTTATCATAATTGTCATGTTTCAACTTCTTAACTCCATGGAACATGCTTTAGTTATCAATTTTGAAATGATTATTCATATCATAATTATTTTTTAGACATAAAAATTTATATAATATCCTTCCAATATCCACTAATTAATTATTGAACTCTCTTCCCATTGTTTACTCCTTCGAGGAATCTCTTTCTTTTTAAACACACTCATTATCGATTAGTGGCTTTTTTTATGATTTGGTCTCTTATTCTTCTTAATCCATGTTATCTTTTTGGAATCCACATTAAGAGTTTTCTCCCGATCAAAGATAACTTCCCAATTATAATATCCTCTAATAGATATAAAATACATCCTAAGTAAATTATATTTAATTTACATCTTACATTTGGATTTATATTTATTTCAATTTAAATAATCTCGTTTCATGGTAGATCTATTAATTTATTCAACATATTCATTTAATTTTTTAATTATTAAAGGAACCATAAAATATAAATTACTAAATTTGTTATAGTAAAAAATATAAATTATATTTTCCCCAAAAACATACTTTTCCCATTTTAAGTATTTTTAATATTAGATAGATAATTTTAGAAAAAAAACATATATATTTTCTTCATTGTTAGATTCAATAGGCTCATATTCAATCTTTAAATTATTCACATAATTAAAATTGATTTATTTCACTCTATTGACCTTTATTTTAGGAGAAAAACCACTTCTCATCTGAAATTATCTATAATTTTCATGTAATTGATTAATTATAATTCCATACATATATAAATATTCAAAAAAACGTGATAGAAGATAAGTGACCATTACCTACATCCAAATATTAATACTATTTCAAAAAAAAATTGTACCTTTGTTTATATAGTTTTTTAATGTGGATAAATTTAAGGAGTGATAATTGAGATAAAAATTACCCTATATTACTAATATATAAGATCACATAACAATGTGATAAAAAACAAGGGATGAAAATTATTATTGATACATTTTCATTTCATGTAAAATTATCTATATATTGTTTAATATAAAACTCTCATACTCTCTATTTTATTAAAATATTCCTGAGGACCACAATAGATTTGTTAACAAGGCACTCCAAAAAAATTGATAACTATGACCCTGGTGAATGGGGTTTAGTACCCCACACAAATTTATTTGGTTTTATTAACTCGATAATTATTTATTGAAGGATATTTCCTCAACCGTAATATTTTTTTTACATCTACTAGTTTAAAAAATCAGTAATATTTTGAACAATATCATAAAAAAATATTCTTAAAGAATGAACAAAATGAAAGATTGATTAACCAACGGGATGGAAAGATGTTATTGTACACCATTTCTCTTTTATATCAATTGAGTGGGTTGTTCTATTCACATTTATTATAATTATTACATCATTAAATCATATTTCATTAACTACCTTACCTCATTTTAATTCAAAAAAATCAACATCTCTTTCATTGGAAGAATTAGAAAATCAATATAATGATATATATGATTTATAATGTGATGTATACTAAACAATATATTCCACATTTACATCCTTAATATTTGGATTGTTTAAAATAAAAAACATACTCATATTGAATATTAAATAAATCAAGTGAACAATTATATTTAATGAATACATGAAACTTTAATTCCAATAAATCATGTCCTTTCATTATCTATCACGATTCAGTAAAACTAAAATTTTCAATAACATTATCATTTAATTATCCTTTATTTCTCTATGATTTTTGGGTCCAACATTCCATCTAATTTTCACATAACCTATGTCAAACACTTCCTTAGTGCATGATTCCTTGGATAAATAGTTGGGGTGGGAAGCATCTCATTACTACCAAACCCCTCATAATTTCATGTGATTAATGTACACTGAATCATAAATATATTAACTATTAATTATGTTCCTATAATTTGAGAATAAAACAACCACTTAAAATTTAAAATATAAATTTTTTCATAGAATGAATTTTACGATTAACCAATGGATCTATCACTATATTTATAATATCAAAATAAAATATATGTTTCTTTAGAGTATGTATTATGTGTTAATGAAATAATCTTACATATACTATAAAGTGTCACACATAATGTTCTTCCTATTTTCAAATATGTCTAAAATACTTATAAAAAAACACACATTATATAAAATATCTTATGTTTCATAAAAATATGTTGTGTATGAATTTTAAAAACATAAATATTATTTTTTTTGTATTATGTATCATAGTGTAATATTTGAAGTACACAATTAATTCATTATCTAATAGATATTTAGTATGCCTTTACATTTTTATAATATAATTAAGATGTTATGTAGGATTTCAAAACGTCTCTAAATAAACTTATAACTTACAAATATAATCTCTAGGATTCAAAATGAAACACTAAAAAAACTCATCCAACTGAAATTATCCCAAATGAATCAAATTTAATATTGATAAAAAATAAAACATCATCCACAATGGGCTCCAATATATTATTTTCATGATTTAATTTTTTTTCATGTGTAAATGAAAAAAATATTTTTATTCTCTCTTGATAATAATCACCTACCCCTTATATATTAAAGGTATTATTAAGGTGATACATTCATATCTGATATTATTCCATGAAGGGATGAATTGTATCACAATGGTATCATAGTGGGTTTTTATTAGGATATTTGATAATGTAGTCACATGAAAATATTTATTTTTGGAATTAGAAAATTAAAGTTTATGGAATTTAATTTCAGTCAATTGGTATAATCAAACCAATAAATGGGTGTGCTAGATGATACAATATTTCAAAATGAATTTTAGTTTTCACTACCTGAATTGATTATACAAGATTTTTATTCATTCTATATTTTGGTTGATATATGGATTATATAGTCGGTATGTTATTATTTTTTTGCAATATATTGTGATAAGGGATCCCCACTAAGATGTAAATTTATGTGAAATTTTTTTTACATATTTAAAATAGTCCATACTCATTACATTAAAATTTTATCATGATTTTTATAATTATTCCAAATATAAAATTTCATCATATATAAAATTAGCATAATATCATTAGATAGAAAATAATGGTTAATTTATTTTTAATATGTTTTTTGTAGGTGGATAAAAAATTGAAAAATATTTTTCCTTGAAATAAAGTATGGAAAATATTTAGTACCTACAATATCATAAAAAAGTTCCACTATGGAGGCTAAGAAAACTCATGGTCTGAAGAAATTATATATATTTTATTGATACATTTTACCCACTTTATAATTATATCTAAATTAAAAGTGACGATCCTATGATGGATGAGTTTGAAATTGGTTTTCTTCTGGTCAGAAGAAATATAACTCCAAGATTATCATTTTCATATGATAATGTTTCATTATTCATAAGATAATGGTGTTTATGGAATCATTAGATCATGAGAGTAGTTACAGTATTCTAGATGCAGTTTAATAATTTATTTTTACTTGTTTATTATTTATTAGACATGGTAGAAATATGAATTTCATGAGATATGTGAGTTTTGAAAACATATCATGATCATTATAAATTATTACATGTAATTCAATGAATAGTCTGTTATTTCTATGGATGTGTTATGTGTTTATATTTTATGGACATATTGGCTAGATTATATATTTAAAATTGATATTTAGATTAGGTTTTTAACACTTATACCCAATATTTCTCATATGTTTGTGGAGAGAAATTAGGATTGTGATCTCTTTCATAGAAAAAATATTATTATTAGGTTTGTGGATATGATTTATTGTGGATAATTAATGGCACCTTATAAATGATTATGTTACTTCTATCTTATAATAAGGTAGTCAAGTATGATGAAATTCAACCACATATATATTACATTATAAGATCATAGGAACCAATACCATGTTTTATAGTCATTGGAGATTTATTTACAGGATTGTACACATTTTAACAAGGTTAATAGTGAACAATTACATTCCCTAGAGGCCCAATTTACATGACATAATATCTTGGAGACATCAATTCAATTTTACATTTTTTTATGACATGATGATACCAATGTAACACCATCCCACATTTTCTCTAATGTTCTCAACTAGGTCAGCACCAGATGATTTTCCAAGATTTTCATTGACCTGTATAGCACCATGAGAGGTCCAATTCTAGTGGAGTGTATGTCTTGCCCCAATCATTCCACATCTATTTATCCCGACCATGTGGATATTGTTTTTCACATACATCTACCTAATGAAACAATAATATAGTTTAACTACCAACTTATGATGACTTGGAGATCCAATATCATTAAGACCTAATATATTACTCGAAATCCCAATTCAGGTGAATTTTATTGGTCTTATAGTTCTTCAGTATAGTACCTAATATAAATACATTCACCCCTAGAGTAATTATACAATAATTTAAAATACCAAATTTCACATTTTGTTTAACCTATAACTCCTAAATATTTATGGGGTTATGATTCAAGCTTCATTCTGAAAGAAATTTACATCGATTTTAGTAGAATCTAATAGGGTGAATCTCCAGTGGATTCCCTACATTACCCTATCGAACACATTTTAGTTATATAGATTTGTTTATATAAGATTAATGTTATGAAAAGAATCAATATTACATGATTAATCATTTTTTATATGTATAATGGTCCACATAATAGGATAATTTCTCAAAAAGATATAATTGTTGTACAACCATAATGTAACTAGTGGTTATTATTTTTTATCATCTATTTTATTCAATTTATTGGATATTTTCTATTAAATATATAAATACATTAAAATTATATAGAATATAAACATAGGATATAAGGAACATGTATCTATTTGAGTAGATCATGAAAGGAGAAAAAATCCTTGAAATTATGTTTCACACATCCTCACAGATAGTTTGGGAGTCCATGTATTGGGATCATAGAACACTAGTTTAAAAATAGGATTTTAATTTCATCATTGTTTTGGAATTTTAACATTGTTCTTATATGCTAAATTATTATGAGGTTCATAGGAAAAACAATTAACTCGTTTTTTAAAAGTCGATGTTAAAATCATTTCAAAAACAGAGTTTTTTATTTTAATTTTCTTATAATCAGTTGGGAAATAAATTTTTGACATTTTTTTTAAATAACTCTCATAGAAATATGATTTCAACATCAGTTATTAGAATTAAAACATTGCATGTATTGAATTATATTAAAAAAAGTTTATGTTTAGATTACTACCGTGGTTAAAAATGAAATAAATAAACATTGAAAATTGATAACAATAAAATAAATAAGTGTAAAAAACATAATTATTATACTAAATTTTCAAACATATTATGTTTTTGTTCAACTTAATATTCTTTGGGGGAATTATTTAATTATTTATCTAAAGATTCATTTTGGAAGGAATCAAAAAATCAAACTTTTGAATCAGAAGTTTAATATTTTATTTTTCTTCAATATCAAATGCAATTATTCTTTATCATTAATTAAAAAAACATGGACAAGAATATTTAATAACAAAATGAATAATAAATAAATTACGTAATTGGATAATACATATAAATACCATAGCGAAATCATTATTGAAGAGCCTATGGAAGGAAGATCTGAATCGAATGATGATTTGATCATAAATGAATAAACATGGATAGTGATGACCTATATATAAACCTTGGAATCATTTTTCATGTCATTATATATATTAGGATGGATTTTAAATTTGATTAGCATGCTATAAAACAACTGAAACATCACGTTAACATTGGTTATTTTAATAACTAACATTAAAACTCCCAGTCATAATATTATTAGAATAAGATATCAAATAAATATGGTTAAAAGATGATTTTGAACATCATATATGTAATAAAAATATTAAAACCACCTCTATATAAGGATCTCACAACGATTATAGAAATAAAATATTTGAATTAATTTTTAACGTTGGTTATTTAATAATCAACATTAAAACTATGATGTGAAGGTCATTGTTTCTCTATGTTATATTTTATAAAATTGGATATTTTCAATTTTGAAAATATAATTTTATAGAAACCTTGTCATGTTTAATGCTCTGAGGATCTACTTGAAACATTAAGGGTTCCAATCTGATGAATCTGATTTACGTTTAACTATATTGCAGATTTTATATTGAGTAATGGTGTAATAAAAAAATTAGGGGCCTCTAATCTACTTAATTATATCGTATCCTCCTTTCAATTTTCTTGTTATGTAATAATCATTCCACAATGACCTAGAGTTTAAATTTGGATCTAAATAATGTTAGTTATTTATTTTATTGTAAGACTTGTGATTATTTTTTATTATCTTAAATAATTCCTTTTTTGAATCACATTAACTAAATAGTTTCAATTAAATATTTTTATTACCTCATCAATCACATCCATAGTCCTTGATTTTGGATTATTACTAACATCATTTTTGATATTTTTTTATATCTATTATTTCTTTTATTAAATTGTTAATGAAATATTATTTTATATATTTCAATTATATATATTTGAATGAAAATATAATATATATACATATATAACTATATTAAATGATATATCATAAGAACTTTATATATAAAACATGTGTACAAATATTATTGTTGATTGATATTTTATGTTTAGTTTTACCATAGAGGTTAATTGTTTTGAATATTAATTTAATGGATTTTTAATAATTGTTTTGAGTAATACAACAATTTTAAATTCTTTTTAGCAATTTTTATATGATTTTTATTATATTTTTTTATAAAATGAATCATCAATGATTTTATTTTTATTATATATGTAGTTACTTATTATTTATCATATGGAATTTTTGTTCCCCAATGATAAGGGGTTGTTTTTTTGAATACAAAATCAGTTATACTTATATGTAATTTTGTTAGAGTGATTTATCTATATAATTATTTATATAAATTTGGGGTGTTAATTCATATTGGGACCAATAAATATATGTTCTCTACTAGATAATACTATATTGTGAATTCTAGGTGGTTTTACATGATCATACACAGATTATGTTAGTTGAGTGAGTGGGTATGATTGTTTAACTACAACTGTGTTGGTTTCCATTATATGAGTTATATACTTGGTGCTTTTTTATATGGTTTTTATAATTATTTTAAAATAATTAGTATAAAAAAACCTAACTTGATTTATTTTATCCTAATTTAATAAAAATATATTTATCATTATTTTACCAGTGGTTCATAATAACAAATATAGGTAAAGAGAAGGGTTAATAATCACTCCCTATATAACACCTTGTGACTGTTTAATAGGAATATCATGTTAAATAGCATATATAAAACACAAAAATATCTTAGAATAGAATATATCACACATATACTTTATGATATATTTATTTTAAATAAATTCAATCTGATTCCTAGATTACAATGCACACAACACCTTGATTAAATGAAACATGATAATATTCAAAAAAAATTATTATTTATACATGACCATTATAACAAAGCTACTAGGATGGAAGGTATGAATAGTAATAAAAAATAGTGAAAATAATATATTTTACAAATTTATGAAATTAATTCATTGTTATTTAATTTATTATAAATAAAATAATAATGATTTGAAAGAGGTAGACATGTTATTTAAAAAACTATATTTTATGAATGGTAGATTAGTTGTGAATTGTGCACATAATTAAAAAATAATTTTTACAAAACGTACATCATTTGTTTGAAAAAATAAAATTTATTTTTGAAATAATCATATAAAAATTATCTTATGATGGTTTTTTTATACTTTTCTGAAATGTTTATTTTTTTAACGAATAGTGAAAATAAAGAATTTTAGTAGAAAATTGTATGTTAATTTAAATTATTTATAAAGTAAAATTATAATTTTAATTGGTTTTAAATAACATTTAAAAAATTTATATATCAATTAATATATTTTTTGTCATTAACATAATTTTTATATTTATTTTTGATATAAAAACTTTGTAATCATTTGGAACATATTCTATTTATATCCCTTATTTTTCAACCCAGATCTGAGATTTATTTAAAACTAAAGCTTCACACATATAATGATTGAATTTGAAAAAAATTATTCTATATTTGGAAACATAATATTTTCTATTTTCTATTAATTTCAACTTCATATTTGACCAAAATGAATAGTTAAATGTGTAATAATTATTTACTCTTATTAAGGTAAAAATTGTTTTACTGGGGGGGGGGGTTAAACTAAAATTATTATTTTTAAAAAGAAATAAAAACTTATATAAAATATTTTTTATGGTCATAGTTAGAAACGATTGTATCTAATTATCAATATTTATCCACATTCGATGCTTTTTTCATGTGAGAAATATGTGTACACCTTTTTATTTTCAAAACCTAAACGTGTTCCACTCACCTCATTGATAAAATTCCACCCCTCCCACCTTTTATTAAAATAATAAAATCATTCTTTTGGAAACGACATATGAAAATAAGCTTCCAAATTACATTCCCTCAACTTGGAATCCTTCATTTGGGTAGAAATTCAATCTAATATGGATTTTGATGAAAACCTAAGGATATTACCTGAAGAAGAGGTAATTTTCGTCAATATACATTTTTATTTAATATCTTATCAAACCTACTTAGATTATTTTTAAACACTTATATAAAAATAACCTCACATTATTAGATTTGATGAGATGTTATTATTTTATGGGAATGAAATACAACCATCCTCACATCCATCACATATGTAACTAAATCATGATTCATGTGTACAATGGACTACCACCTCGTGTAACGATGTCATTGCTTTTTCAATTACCGCCTAATATTAGTTTGGTATGATGATAGATATAATAATATATAAATTATTTATAGAATATTTATATATATCCATTCAATTTGTCATATCTATTTTTTTCTTTTCCTTTCCAGAGGGGATATGATAGTTGTTCTTGTGTGTACGAAGGACTACCACCTCTCAAACCGATGTGATCTTACTTTTAATAAATCATTAAATGGAATTCAATAAGTGATATTTTTATTAATTTATGTGATATACATGACATTATTATTACTTTTTGGACATTTTAATCATTGTTAAATGTTAATATATCATTTTTGATCTTACATTGAAAAATGATAACACCATTTGTTTAAGTGTGGACTATTTTCCCCACAAAGTGATGCAGATCTATTTTCAACACCAAAACACATAGATTATATATAATTATATTTAAATAAATATTATGGTATATATGGTATTATTTCAATTCTATAAATATAATATATTACACAACATTGTACTATATTGATAATTGAAAAATGAAAATGTTACCCATGAATATGTGAGTCCCACCATATCCATGATTGTGATGTAGTTAATTTTTTATAACCATCTTTTGAATCCCACAAGATTAAAATAAATAAATAAAAAAAATTGAGAAACACTTGAATATGTGTATTATTTTTTCCTACAAAATCAATTCATGAAGATGGTGAATGAGAATTTCGGATTACATGAGCCTCCAATGTACTCACAATCGTGTAACCATTTCTTGGTAACATGATGGCTCTAGACATGGAGCATAACCCATGGGAAGTCCCATGAATCCTCCTTCAACAAACATTCCTTCTCTTGTAAAGGCTCCATAGACAACTGATGGCCATATTGTGAATGCCAAATTAGCACCTTCATACCGCATGGGTTTTTATTGGCATGTTCCTAAAAAGACACCTGAAATCCTTCAAAATAATGAGAGATAATATTAATAAAGATGGACCCCAAATTGTCATGAATCTCATGAACCATATAATCATTGGGAAGAATAAAATCCCTTGATGATATTCAAGAGATCTCACATAACGCCTAAACCTTTGGAATATATAATGATGGAAATAAAGGGGATAAGGTGATAGATGTTCGTTGTTGATAAAAGACAATGATACACACCACGAGGATCTGTAAGATGGCACAAGACCTATCCATCTTTTGGGAACTCCGCATGGAATACCTCTGGATTGTCAGCCTGAACAGATGAAAGTCCTAAATTATGTCAAGGAAACACCATGGTCCACTTACGACAGACATATAGACATGTCCACTACATGATTTTACATTCTCCATACAACCCATATTGGTTACGTGAGATGTCAGTAACCAATTGATTAAAAATCCTAAACATTTCTCATGGAAATTCGAATAATCCTAGAACATTGTGAAATAAAAAATGGGACTAAAAGGGAGGAGGTGAGGAGAGTTTTTATTCACTAAAGAACATGCCCCCCCTATGATCTGCAAGACACCATGTGTCTATGGAACCAAATCCACCAAGCCTCGTGATATCCCTTTGTATTTTCATCCTCGCCATGTGAAGTGCCTCTGAAACTTCACGAGGCTATAAAGAAATATGTATAGATTTTTTCATGGGATTTTTGCACACTACCATATAAACAATATCTGATATGAAACACATCACCAAAAATAAGAAGAAAAACAATAAAAAATACATGTGAAATATAAAATGTCTCTCAACCATTGTCACATAAAATAATTGGGATCTAATGGGAGGAGGAGAGTGATTATTTCCATCACTAAAAGGCATGGGACACCGCCTAATTAATCATTTTATGGTAGTCCTAGTTCAATTATGTCCCAAGAGTTGATCTCCCTAACTCATCAATCAATAGAATGAGAATCCCACCAAACAATGATGACTGTAATCCATACCATAACTAGAATATGTATGAAGTCTCTTCAAGAACTGATTCCCATAATTAATCATTTAATGGTAGTCCTAGTTCATAAGTTAGTAATCATGAGAAATTAAATGATAATTATCTACCCCTTGTTTCTCACATCGATTACATCACATGAGAGCATTGGGAGTTATAGAAATCATATAATCGACACTATTTGTCTCTATAATGACATGGTCAATCCAAATACTATATTTAAATATGAAATATATTACTCCTTATATAGTCGAGATACGTAGGACACCCCCTTGGGGCATGAGTGAAAACATTTTGTGTCCCAATTCCCTCACATATATCATCACATTATGATTCTAAACTACATGGTATTAACAAACTACATGAGATCTTATTCCTGTAATAACCAGGATACGAATAAATCCTCATAATGGCTCAATCCTCTCATTGTAATAATAACCCTCTCCTTACATGGAGGCATATTTTTAATCACTTTGCAAAAAAATTTCATCATTTAATCGAGTACCAACTACTGAAAAATGTAAAAGATCATTGTATACAAACAGATGGATTATCTAAAAAGATTAATACCCTTTACATTTAAAAGATATTAAACTATATTCATTTTTTGGGTAATTGGTCCCCTATCCAAATTAGTAATAGATTCATGAACATATCTTAAATCTATAAGATAGTCTCGTAGTAAGAAATAATTCCACAAAAAGGGTTCGATGAGCCCGACCTCCCATCCTCTCTACCAATGTGAGTCCCCGATAGTCACTCGGCATGAAAACCCAAATTACTACCATAATTTGGAATGTATTTACATAACCACTTACAGATTAGGGAACAATTGGGTGGGGGTTAGGGAATATGGGATAGAATGTGAACTTAATGAGTGAAAATGAATGAGGTCTTAAGATATCCTACTGTCAAACCATCATTGGGGAGATTCTGCATTCATGATGAAACCTAATGAAACAAAAATGTTGAATGTACTATGAATATCAATAAATAAAAAATTATTGGTCTTCAATCCATCGAGCTATGTTAATTTCTCCCTACATACAAAAAAACTAATTGGATTAACATGTATCTCTCATGCTAATTTTTTTTGTAGAACATATACACAAACAATTTAGTAAAACCAGAATTATCCAAAATTCCTATAAGTATGTCATCTCATTGACAATTTCATATGAATAAAATGGCCAAATGAGAATAAAGAAAAATTCTGTTATCCTTTCATGTTTGAGATATAATTTTTGTTCCTATGAAATGGATCTAATCGGTTCCCTTGTTCCTTATTATTTGTGTGATTACAGATACTGCTCTCATTGGAATAATCCCAACCTAAAGAATTATATTCATCATATAGCATAAACTATGGAAACTAATCTACCACTACGCCCCCCGAGGATCATAAATAAATCAATCCATCTTGAAATCTAAAATGATAGGTGAATAATATGATGGTATGAGAGTACCATCGACATGGTACGACCTTGACCATGGGTGATGCATGTTATATTGTCCAACCATGGAAACTACATAATACTAATCCCCATAAAAAGGATGATTCTACACTATAATCCCTTGTCACTATGACTAGTCTCGTCGAGATCGTGTCCATGGAGCGTCAAAACAACCACCGTCCATAACTGATGAAGGTGTACCAGGAGGCCAAATATGATTCCATTTGGTATCATGTGATGTCGTAGAGGGAGCCTGCCAGTTGTCATCACCAAAAACATCCCACCAGTACCCATCAGTATCATACTAATGGAACCATACAATAGATATCTACCTCTGATTCCCATGAATAGAGTACATGGAAGACACATTGGAGGAGGAAGTCATTGGATATACCGGAGATGGCTTATATCCTTTCTCCTGCCGATGATTTCCACTAGTATAAACTAGAATGAACCAATATAAAGGATCATATCTCTTCTATATTGGAATCAATCTATGTGAATATTCCCATAGAAAAAATTATGGAGACTCATACTGCTACCCCCGTACATGAAGCCGATCGGCATACAAAGATGACATAAGGTAGATAAAAGTGGGTACATATCCCCACTTCAATCGAAGATATCTACCAATAGATACTGGAGACAGAATATTTGTAGGCTTATATCCCTACACACACCTTCAAAAAATGAAACTATATTTTATCAATATCTGAAGAAGTCCACCAGTGAATTCTAAAACTACTTCACATAAATGGACATGATCATACTCTAATCCCTATAGATAAGGAAATTCAACACATTGATCATCATGAATTAGTGGTTGTACTATATAAAAAGAACATTATTTCTCCCACCAAGGAGGATTATCAGAATATTCCAATAAAGGGAGAGTAATTGGACCAATCTCATACCCCCATTCCATCCCTAGCCCACTAGGTGAGGGTGAAACATGCCTCGGGAAAGGGGCACACAATTATCAAAAATGTTTTTCGACATATACCAAAGGCCCATGATCAAAATCACACCCCCGTTCTGGATGGGGATCACCATGTGAGAGGGGAACCTGCTAGAGGACAAGCTTATATTCTAATAAAAAATCATAGTGGAAAAATCCAAATGCCCAGTATCAAGCTTGTACCCCTGTTCTAGTTGAGGCTAAAAAAGTGATAATAGAATAAGCCTCATGAAATTCTCAAATTAATATCGATGAGTATATATAGAATCATATAGATGTTCATAGAAGAAAGTTGAATATTCCCACTTCATCTGACATACGAAGTTTCAAACATCATTCCTATGAAATAATGGTGGAGGCATATATTTTATCTCCCATTCTAGAGTTTTGTCGGCACATTAGGATAAGGAATTAATATTCAAACCAGGATCATATTCATGTACCAACTAGGGCTCACATGGTTAGAGAAGAACATGACTCGGGTTAGTCTCGTGATCCTACCAAGAAAGACTACTGGTATATCCTAATTGATCAATATAAAAGTCATAATCTTCATGGATAAATATCACACTGTAATAATGGAACATGCCTCATGATAATCACATATCACTATAAATAATAACAAATATTATTGGAATATTCCAATAGCTTATCATCAGTTGGATCATGATCTCAAAAAACAAGGTAGTAATATACATGTTTTGGAAACTGTCAAATAGTAGGCTCATATCAATACACTTTCACAAAAGGAAGGTCATCATATTCCATCTATAATAGAGAACATAGAACATATTTCTAATCTCTTTAATCCTAGTTTCCTTGGGATTTTTCAAGACACATTCTCAATAACACAAGAGTTCTTCAACTCCTCTATTTAAGAAGATGTAGAAGACCATTTTTACCATGAT
Source organism: Viscum album (assembly GCA_963277665.1). Lineage (NCBI taxonomy): Eukaryota > Viridiplantae > Streptophyta > Magnoliopsida > Santalales > Viscaceae > Viscum > Viscum album. The sequence goes on along the minus strand of OY728135.1, from coordinate 1,100,669,664 downwards.
AATCCTCCTCTTGGTATTATGGATATGGATTGCGAGGACTCTACTCTTAACTACCACCATGGTCCGGATCCCCATGGTAATATCTCATGTGGGCAATGAAATAATCCATTATTTACTACCCCTCCATATAAAGAGCTGAAAAAAACCATGATACATTCATATTCGGAGGTTCTCGAACCACTCATTTCACCGATATATTGTTCCACATCAACTTCCAGCAACAGTCAACTCCCATCCACATGTCAGCATCTGAGTAATATTATATGTTATGACCATATAGAGGCACATAAGTCTAGAGGAGAGGAAGTAGAAATTGATATATGGTGAGAGTTATCCAGAAAAAACATCTCTGACATGTAATGAACCCACCCTACTTCAAGCGATATGATACCATATGAGCTAGAAAAGGAGTAAATTCCTTTCCTAATAAAACATATTTGGGATACTCATCAGAAATTTATGGATAAATATATCTCTTAACTAAGAAATGAGTGTAACCTTCCTAAAATAACGATAATATATTTCTAGTTATACCTAGAAGTTATCTTCATGTACCATGATCCAAAACCAGAAAATCACATCACAAATCTGTTATATTCTTTCCGCCAATACATTGGGACGATTCAATAGCCTATTTTTATAGCCATGTCAGGAATATGTATTTGAGGATGGGGGTAGTGTAGAGTGATAAACATTATTTCTCACCTATAATAGAATCACCCCTCAAACCTAGCATCCTACAATGTTATATCCTCCAGAAAAATCAGGGGACTAGGTAATGCTTGGGCTAATTTTTAAATACAATAGAATGTCCCATGTTTAATGGTTCCCGGACACCACAGATGGGGATAGAGGATAAAAAACAAGACTTCCAAATGGTCTTCCAAGATTATTAGATTTTATTCCAAACATTGGAATATATGTTCAAGCATCCAAAAAACCCACCCGCAAGGAATAATTCACACCATGGGTAGCCATTGCTCCTAGTTGCCACACAAGAACAACTACATCACATCATGGAGACTTCTGCAGTAGTTGACATATAGTTTTTTCAAGAGTGGTCATTATCCCCTGATCCAGAATAATAACTACCACCACCTCCACCCATCAGGTCGTCAATCTGTAAGAGAACTAAATACATACCCTTGATAGTTGTAGGTGATCCTCAGCTCGGTGGATTGAGGGGATTTATATCTTCATATCTATCCAGGGAATCATCATGTCCCAAACTAGAGACATTATATCATCAACCATTTGACCGATAAGTGAAAATAATAGCTCTAAACAACCCAAACCCCATAGGTATGGGGGAATTTTCATCATCGTTATCACTAAAGAGGGAATCCGTCTTCTCTAGGTTGGGAGAATGTAACCAACGGTTGGAGTCCCACCTATACCACCAAAAACAAGATAATCATTTGTTGATCAGATCTCACTAGAAAATCATGACCAGAAACTCCATCATAGTTAATGTTCAATAGACGGTATGGGGAAACATATGACAAAGGGAATTGGACAGCACTATGGTCGTAAGGAAAAACATCTTAATGAGTCCAAGGGATCGAAAAATGGCCTTGATGGAAGCTACACAGATTCATCTTCTTGCATTGAAAATAATGGCACATCAACCATTTCCTGTTATGTCCCTGTGAATGATTTCATTGTCATCATGAAATACTTTGATGAATAGATAAAGTAATAGTGCAACAAAATAGAACATGTACCCCAATAGGATCGTGATTTGGACACACCAAATGAGGTTACGTGCACGAGGAACCATATAAGGCTTCAAAATTTGGCACCATTAAACAATGAGTTTCCACCTCTATAGTGGAGTAATGAAAAAAAAAATGAATAGTTGTGACTACATCACATTTTCCATTTACAGAAGAACTGTTTTGAAAATATGAGACAAAAATACGACCAATTCAACAAATCAATGAAGAGTTACCCGTGGGCAATATTCATGCTGGATATCTCCTCCATCTATGGATGAATATTCTCCCTCCCATTGTTTATCCACTTGAATGAGTGGTATATGAGCATTATATTAGATCTGGATATACATTTCTAGTCTATATAAAGAAATAATCCAAAAATAATAAGGGTTTCCCACTATTGAGGTGACAACCTCTCCCTCACTTGGATAATCATATGTCATAGGAAGAATTGAGGAATAGAATGAGATGAATACATGAACACCTTGTTAGCCACAAAATGCATCATTTGGATTGGAGGTGTCTTAGAATTCGGTTCCGTAAGAGATACATACCACTATTGAATCCTTTGATTCTATATTAGAAGAAATGGAAGGGCGATAGGCACCAGTGTAGCCTGAAAGGAAGCCATTTCTTGAATTGGTGGATGATACTCCACATCCACCCAAAATTGGTAACACCAGTTTTTCTAACTTTGATGGTGCAAGAGACCATGAAAAAAATCTCACACACTTCGTATCCCAATGTGGGTCGATGATATGACCTAGTGATCAACCAGAGGCAACCGAACTAAGGTGTTTCGTAAAAAATCTTCTAGGACCAAACATTGTTTGGTACAATAGACTAACAGTGGGATCTATTGAAGGACATGAAGACCTTCTTCGTCAGTTCCTATATGAATTCAGTTGAACACTGATAAAAATGATGATCGTCGACCTGAAAAACTGCATGTAGTGTGAAAAAAAGAGGGTGTTTGGTTTCATAGAAAGGTGGAAGGTTTAACCAGTTTATTCCATATCCCCATCCCATAGGATAATCTTATGTAGCTCTGTACTAAATATATCATGGATGTGTTATAGAAACCTTTAATTTATATGAGGTATCTAGGTTGGTTATGAGGGTTTTCTAAAACAATAAAACCTATTGAAGAGTATATTAAAAGAACACGATCTAAGTCTCGAACCATGCCCACCACGTTGGGGAATAACATAGGAAGGGAAAATGCTAAAACTATCACTATCCAGCCTCTAAAGATCCCCATATATGCACCAAGAAATGCCTAAAAACTTCCCAATACCTCATGTCTAGCGGTGGCCATCACAAAATATTCCTCATCTAGAAATACAAAGAAATTAGAGTCACCCAGGATTTGAAGAACATATTAAATAATTATACACATTTGGAAATGAACCAGTCTAAGGCTAGTTCATGGCATTAATGGAGAATAACTGACTCCAAGAACTGCAACATAGAGGTCCTGATGAATTCAACCTCACTAATCATCTGGAATACATTCCTTTCTGTTTAAGGATGGTTCAAAGTATCAGGAATTTATTTTTCATAAAAAAACATCTTTCTTGGAATGGTAAACTCTTGATAAGTGACACTAAACAATTCTCCAAAGCATGTGTCTTGCATAACCATACCCTGATCAGAAGAAGAAGACAACCGATGGAACGTTCTGGCCAAGTGAGCACAAATACTTGACAACTAAATGGCTTAGAAAATAGTATATCGAGCACGTGGAGCTCTAAAGGCACAGTTGATCAAACTCGTGATAGATCTACCATCAAATATAGAGACATCAGATGTGCCTCTCAAGGGTTTTGGGGACCACCAGATAGAGTACGAGGAGTCATATTTTCCTCCAAATAAATCCCTAACCCTTACAGATTTCATCCTTACAACATCTGTATCACGAAAACTACCCCTCCATTGGAATAATCATTGGATAAAGATATCAACATAAATTTTTCAATGCGATACACTTGACAAAGACATTCAACAATGGTGAGTATGTTCCCAAATATTATTTTCCCACATATAACTAGGGAATGGGAGTCCACATGTGTCAGAGATGAGGATGCATGGGAAAACATGGACATGGTCGGACTCAATATTCTAGTCATATACCCATGGAATACATATATGAAGTTGAGACCTATGCTTTGAAACTTTAGTATACTCAAATGTTGCAAGGAAGTGCCTCTAATACCTAAAATAGTCACATACACCCAATTGTCTAGAATGACAACTTATCAATGGTTTTATATGATCAATCTATGAATAAATAAACTATGTGTGACCTTCACCACTAGAAAAATATGCTCCCTCAACCTCCACACACGATCCTAATAAACTGATAAGACTAATTTTTATATATGATTTTCATTCATTTATTCATTGTTTTTCATTTGATTATTCGATAATGCACGTGGTATGTGTCTAATGTTTCAACAAAAATCTAAACAGTGTTTTATAAAAGAGAGGGAAAAAGTGCAAAATAGGCCAAGCACATGTCGTGCTGATAGAATTCATATCGTATACATGAAAATCACAGCTTAACCCATGTTGTGAAGCCACATCGTGCCCACAAAGCCAGAAAAAATATGATACTACACATCACGACCAGACTGACCACATTGTGACACCTTGTCAAACTAGTATGCAAGAAAGCAGGGATGATTCCACACAAAAGCTACCATGCCAGTGTACACATTGTGAACTATGTCTAAAAATTGTGTACCTATTCAAACATCCTATAAGTGTGAAGTGTGTGCCACAATGTATATCCAAAGGAAAATGACATGGATCGAGTGTACAATATGTTGTCCATAGGTACACATCGTGACCAAAATTCCTATATAAGGAACATAGTAGTAGAGCATTAAAAGATATACAGAGAGATCTTGCTTCTCCCCTCTCAATTCCCTATGATCAATTATTACTATTTTCCCTTTTGAACTGAATTTCATCATAGTTGTTTTTGAATTTCATTTAATTCAAGATCCATGGAACATAATTTTTTCAATACCTTCTTTTAACCATTCGATGCTTAAATTTAAATACCAATTTCTTTGTCAAGTATGTTATTTAGTTTAATTAATAATTATATTAGGATTGTTTTCTCTTCATCACCCTAGAATCTCCTTTTTTATAACTATATTAAGCATTAATTATTTAGTTCATTTTATTTGTACACTATCACTAATGGGTAGATTAATTTCATATGGGTGGGGATTAAGCTCAATTAATATTAAAAATTATATATATCTTTTAATATAAACATGGAAAGTCTAATTTAATTAGTAACTAGGATATAAACCCTCACTTTATCCTATTTGTGTGAATGTCCCTGACCATGATATGGTAAAAATGTATCCCTATCCTAATTGGATTAGGCTAAGCTATGACTAATAGCATATGACACAATCTTCTCAGATAGAAAATCATAATGTACCAAGGATTTCGGTACCTCATGACCACAGAATAGCTACTTTCAAGGTTGAACTAGGAGGCTAAGGCAAAATTCAACTAGTGACCCTTGTTTTCTTCGCAAATGAAGACCTAAAATCATTCCAAGGTAATAATTAAGAGATATCCTTCACCCAAATAATCGACTTACACCTGACCCCTCGTTTATAATATACATCCCAAAATAAAATACAAAGAAAAATCCCAAAGAAAAGACTTCTAGAAAGGACTCCCTTTTACGTTTATAATCTAGGTCCTATGAATGTTTAAATAGCAGTCTACCTATGGATTTGACCCAGTACTCCCACTATACTACATCCTAGTAGTTGGTGAATGTTTGGGAAAAAATATAAATATTAATTTTATTTACTCCATAGGATGTAACGACACCACCAAACAGAAGAGATGAAATATGTGTAACTGTTTATATATAGACAACTTTGATTTGTAAAAGAACATTGGTTTTATAAAACATTTGATTGCCTTTCCATCGACCTATTCTTTGTTTTTTTTTCTAGAGTCCATTTCTTGTTCTCCATCATCTTCAGTGCATATATCAAGGTATCTGGACCAGATAAAGGAACCTAGAAGAACAAGAACCATAATCCTTCAATCTCAAGATCAAAAGGCATCTACATTCACTCTGCAGATCAGCAATAGCTGAACAAAATTACAATGTGGGACCAAAGCCTCCCAATCATCAAATCATATCCGGAGAACACCTAATTTATCATAAGGAGACATGCATGGACTATGTATTTCCATCAATCCATGGTGCAATTCTAATCATCATTCACCCTCCAATTCATGCCAATACATTTTAAATCCAGCCTAGACTCATCCATATGATCCAGAACATGGGACTATTTAGTGGTCACCAGAGTGAAGTCCCACATGAACATACATCCAATTTCCCAAAAGTTTATGATACCTTCCATAACTAGGGAATTTTTTCTGACATGATAAGACTCCATGTCATTTATTTTTCATTAAGAGATAGAGATAAAAATTGGCTCAAAAGACAACCTCTTGAGTAAATCATGACCTGGGACGACCTCGCAAAACTATTTCTGGATAAATACATTCCACCAATCCAAAAATAGAAACTAAATAATGAAATTAAAATCTATGGACATGTAGATGGATAATCCAAATGGGAATCATTTGATATATTCAGAGAAATCATGAGGAAATGTCCACATCACAGATCTGACACCTGAATTCAAATATAATCATTTTATCAATGACTCCACCCAGTGGCACAAACATTTTTCGATGCTACATCAGATAAAGGATTAATGCTTAAAATAAATGATGTAGTTAGAATGATTTTGGTTGAAGCATATCACAATGAAAATATGTGTCAAAGTGACCATCGACCTCCCCGACGAGGAATCCCCCAAGTTGATGAAACCACCCATTTATCAGTGCAAGTTGAAGAGATAACCATGATGTTTGAGTCATTTAAAATACCACCATACAACCCCATCCTACCCCAGTAATGGAGATCAAATAATGTGATATTTATAGTGGACCACACCATTATCAGTACTACAATGCAAGATATGATGAACCACAAGATTTTTAATATGTTAATTACAATCAATAAAGGCTACCATTTCAGCAGCTACATCAACATCCATTTTTTCAATAGAGGCATGCTCAGTAGAAGTCTCTGAACAATCAAGAATATTATCAGTAGAATAGTATTCAAGCTCTGTTCTTCAACTAGGGGCCACCTGGGTATCCTCTAATGAACCCTGTCCCGAGACCACATCATCTGACATATCTACAACTACCCTTTCCAAGTCCCCAAGAATCACAATTTCCACATGCCCATTGAAGACCACAACAACCACCCACACCACAACAAAGTAACTTGGACAACCTCCTAACATCCTTTTTTAAAAATCAGTTCAATGGATGGCCATGCAGGATACAAAAATGCAAAATCAACAAGCAACTTTAAGAGACATGGAGTTGAAAATGGGGAAGATCTGAAAATCCTTATCTCAATGATTAATAATTACTATACCTGGTAACACTGAGACATACCCATGAGATTAAGAATAGTCTGTAGTGATGAGGAGTGGAAAATTATTATATTTACAAAAATAAAAGTAAAAAAGGCCACAAAAAGAGCCAAATCAACAAACAGAAATAGTGGAAGCAATACCAGTTGAGAAAGAGCAAACCCCAGAAAATTCAAAGGAACCCATTTATGTATCTCCACATCCATAAAAACCATATCTTCCATTTTTGGAAAGAGAAATCCAGGGTATGTAGGAGGCTCATTAAAAAAAGTTCCTCGAAATGATCAAACATTTGCATATCAAAATTCCTTTTGTAAAAAAAATATCTCAAATAAATGTTCATGTAAAATTTATCAAAGAGATGCTACTAAAAAAAGAATGATATCAGATATAGGATTCATCTCATTAAATTAATTATTATTTTTTGTTGTAAAAAAATCCCACCAAAGATGAGAGATTCTAGAGGCGTTTTAATTTAGTGTGTAAAAGGAGAGTGTAAATTAAGGATGAGTGCTATGTGATCTTGGAGAAAGCATTAACCTGGCGTTGATGAGTGTTTTACAAAAACATGGACTCCAAGATCTCAATGAAACAAGAGTATAATTGTAGATATCCAATCATTCAGTTATGTTACCTGGTAGTATTTTTGAAGTTATTTTTGTTAATGTTAGAAAATTAATTTTTCTATATGTAATTAATATTTTCGACATGGAAGAGGAAGGATATGTCCCGGTCAATCTCAGTAGACCCTTCCTTACAACAAAGAAGTCCTTGATTGATTTTAAGAAATGATACATCATATTTAGAATCAGAGAAGAACAAGTAGATTATAACCTAATAATGAATACAATACATTTAGATGTTATAATTGACTGTCACTCTAACTCTCTCACAGAACAAGAAAGGGAGAACATGGATATTGAGGAAGCGGCCAACGAATTAGGTTCATAAAAGGAAGAAGTATATGAATTATATCAATTTGGATTTATTAAACAAATTATCAGAGATATTTTTCAAAAATTTATCCCATCCACAATTTATCCACCCAAGTTGAACTTCAAACCATTACCCAGTACATTGAATTACTCATACATAGGAGATTCATTATATATAACCATGTTTTTCAATACAAATCTATCTATAGATCAGGAATAAAAATTGGTTCATGTCCTAAAATGAAATAAGAAATCAATTGCCTATGGGTGTTTTGATATAATGGGAATCAATATTTTAGAGCGAACCCATCGTATATTACTCGAAGAAGATACAAAAAAACCTCAGAGGTGGCTAACTCTTCCAATGAAGATGGTTTTCAAGAATTATGTTCTTAATATTATGGATTCCGAAATAATATTTCCTATATTAGATAGTGAATGGTTGAGTCCCCTCCAAGATATTCCCAAAACGTGAGGACTCACTGTAGAAAAGATAGCTGATAATGAACTCATTTCAAAAAACACCATCACAAGATGGAGTGTTTTCATGGATTGCATATTTTTGAATGAAACAACATGGAAAGATCATTTTTAGTTACTTTTTGGATAAAAATCTTGAGAGGTTAGTGGGACATTATTTCTACTGTTTCTTGTTTAGATACTTAGGATACAATCAAATAATAGTATACCAAACTAACTAGCCCAAAACCACCTTTACATTCCCCATCGGTAATTTTTCATATAGACACATGACATTTGGTATGTGAAAAGCACAAAAAACATTAAAAAGATAAATGACACACATCTTATGGGATATGACTGAAGAATTTCTCAAAATATTGATGGAAAATTTCTCTGTATATCGTTGTTCATATGATATTGGTCTATGAAATATAGAAATGTTTCTCAAATACTATGTGGAGAAATTTTGAGTTCTGAATGCGAAAACATTTAAATTACGGTGCAAGGTGGAATTTATCTGGGACCTAGAGTCTCTAAATAAATCATTGAGGTTGATCCTAAAAATATCAATTTCATCGTGGATCTTCAAGAACCATCAACAGTTAAAGGGATCAGAAGTTTCTATAAGAATGATGGATTGTACAAACCCTTCATCATATATCTTTCCATAGTCGCACACCCATTGACACACAGTTGTTATCAATCGACATTCCTTTTTAATTTTATGAGGACTACCTATAGGCTTTTGAAACACTCAAAAGTAATCTAATTGAATATCTAGCTATCATGGCACAAAAATGGGAAAAGGAGTTTGATATTGTGCGTGATTCTAGCTACCTAGCTGTGGGAGATGTTCTAAGACATTATATTGAAAACATCTTTAACCGAATCATGTTTGCTAGCCACACATTGAATGAATCATAGATCAATAATAAAACTATGTAGAATGATAACATAGACATCATATATGACTTTGAAATGTTTTGTTCATACCTTTTTTTATCTAAAGTCATCATCCATACAAACAATACAGCCCTTCGATTCCTAATGAACAAGAAAGATGAAAAAACAAAGATGGATACATTGGATTATTTTTTTGTAATAATTAGACATAGTAATCAAGGAAATTAATGGGAAATAAAATTCCATTGCTGACCACCTCTCATGATTACCCTTGACCATTATTAAATAATACAATGAGAAAGATATTGATGTCTATTTTCAAGATAAGACATTATTTATTGTCAAAACCCAGCCTTCATTCTTGAACATGGCATACTATCTTTCCAATGATATACCAATCATGACCTCTCATACCAGAAAGGAATGAAATTTCATTTTAATGCCAATACCAACTTTTGGGATGAAACATTTCTATTCACGTGTTGTGCCGATAAAATTTAATGGCCCATCATCCTAGCAGAAGATATGCATAATGTGATAAAAATGTGGCACACATCACAAACTAGTGTCCATTCTGGAGTCGACAACGTAGTGGTAAAGATCATTCCAAGAATATTTTTCTACCCCACATGGCATCACAATGGTAGGGGATTCTACGATCAATGTGATATATTTCAAATAATGAAGAACATTAGTAAAATAAATGAGATGCCTCAAACCCCTATTCAAGAAGTTGAATTATTTGAAATCATGGGTATTGACTTTATAGAACTATTCCACTCGTCAAATGGATTGAATTACATTCTAGTTGTAGTAGACTATGTTTCCATTTGGGTTGAATCTAAATCCACACCACATGACACTACAAAGGTATTCCTGAATTTTCTCCAATAAATTGTGTTTTCTCGTTTTTGATTTCCAAGACTACTGATTAGTGATCTCTAAACACATTTCTCAAATCATTCAGTAAGAATAATGATTAAAATTATGTAATTCTCTACAACACCTGAGCCCCTATCACCCAAAAACAAGAGAGAAAGTAGAATTGTAAATTTGAGAGGTGAAAAAAACATTAGAAAAAAATTCAACACTATTAGAAGTGATTAGAGCCTGAAATTGGATGATGCATTATAGGCATACCAAACTACATACAAAAAACCCAAATGCACTACCCCATTTAAATTGGTTTATGGAAATCCATGTAATCTTCCGATGGAATTGGAAAATCATTTTTCTAGGAAATTAACAAGATGAATATTTATTTATAAAAGTATAGATAAGAAATTTTATTTCAATTATCCTCATTGTAAGAAATTAGTAGAGATGTGTATGAAAACAAAAGGATTTACAAATTAAATTCCAAATATTTCATGACCAATGAATTAAAAGATGTACCATTATTCAAGGGAATAAGTGTTTTCTATTGTCTTCTAGTGTAAGACTATTCTTGTGGAAGGTTATGTCACAATGGTCCAGTCATTTCGAGAATGTTCATGTTTTTCCTTATGTAACAATCGAAATTCAATGAGATGGAGAACTACTATTCAATGTAATTGGTCAACAGTGGAAGATATTTCAGAAACCATTCCATAAAGGCTCTATCCTCATCCTCAAAATCCATGAAAATTTACGAGAATTCATTCTCCCAACTTTATAGAATGTGATGATTGGGAGGAATACCAGGTTAAGAAATCTTTAGTAAAGTTAGATTAGGATGGCTAATGACTAATCTTCAGTTTCATGGAAGATAATGTATGAAATATACACGGAAATTTGGAAAACCATAACAAATTACATGTCATGTACGTAATGATCTTGAACTGTATCATTTTATCCAGGAAAAAATAAATAGCACTGCAATTCACCACATGAAAAAGTTTCACATGTTGTGAATTCATTTGGTTCAGTTTTAAAAAAAATTGCAAGACATGACTTGCAATGACACAACCCACTTCCTTTTAACCCCATGACTTGCATCCCCCTCTCCCTCTACAATGGCTCCCAACACAAAAACCCACCACCTCCATCTTCTACCTCTCCATCATAACCATGACACACAAACCAAACCCTTCCCTCCAACACACTCTTTCACCCTTATATCTCCCCCTCCCTCTCTATTGTGCTACCCACAACCCTCAATCATCCTACAAAACCACTCCATCTGTCTCACTATCATGGTACAACACCCCTCCTACACTAATGACATGCAAAAAAATAAACACAACCCTCCTCCACCACATCTTCATCATCATCATCACCATCAAAAGAACATCCCAGATCCAAGAATCTGCGGAATGCCTCCGATGAACCGTCTACACCAGCATTGGCCCACAAAACACCAGCCCCTAGGAGTATTCTGACAACACCATGGATTCTTGTGATGAGGACCGACACTGGTAGCCCATTTTATTTTTCCCCAACCCAATGTATAGGGTTAATCTTATAAGGATACATGAAAATACCATATATACACAAATATGACCCTAGACACGAGGATCATCTCCCTATTGAATTTTACTGATGCTATTGCCAACATCCTTGATTCTCTTCACATTTACAACATTATCAAGGTCCGAGAGGTAACATACATTGGGTAGTTTTTTATCACCTTTGATATGGGAATCAATAGTATCCATTTTTTCCTCAGTGTCCTCTAACACTATTTAATTTTTGTTGAGTTTTAGGTTGGGATTAGCTTATATGATGAGGAGTTTTTCACTTTGGACATTTATCTAACACTTCACCTCCAACTACCTCGTGAAATATCCATGCATTTATGACCTATGATAGCCTGTGACCCTCGGTCAAATCATGAACCATGAATCACCATGTCCAAATAGTTTCAAAGTCTTGATTTGTGCATCTTACATCCATCCATGACACATGGCTGGTTTTCCTGGGTTGAGAGTCATGGAAGCATCAGCTAGACGGAGGTTCTAATTCATGCAGTAATAATTGGCGACCCAACCATCAACATGGCTACCATGTTCGCTCAGTACTATAGGACCCTGGAACAACAGACATACAGAACATACATGGGTGGGTTTTTTATCACCCACATGGCAAGGTAACTAGTGGTTTTTTACGATTTGCAGCCCCTCAGCTTTATTGGACAACTGTAGTTGATTGATATTTTTCTCCTACACACGATGAGGATACTGGTCAATGAGGGAAACTTATATTTATGGGCACCATGCATATAGGGGCCCATTCCTTAGGAGAAACATTCCAGAGAAACAACTAACCCATCAAACCATCCCCCCTTTCCACCACAACCCCACCTCCACCCCGACAATCCTTTAGAACAACTGCCATCGCTCCTCCCACCCATCCTACCCCCATAGAGATGTGGAGTCTCTAACACTACATCCTGGAGTACCTTCCCAAAATAACTACCCTTCTCCATCAACCCTTCATCATTCCTCTTAAATTTACACCATCACCCACACCCACCAAACTAACTAATCCTCCTCCACAATTCTTCCACTTCCTTGCAAGCAGCCAGACCCCCTATTATATCACTGACCATACCACACAGTTGGAGTTCTTTCATGAGCAATCATATAGGGGAAAGGGAATTGATACCGAGGCCAACCCTAAGGTACCCTTCATTGATCATGTTTCTAGTTCCATGAATCTATTCTCGATCAAAATTTCCCCATCTGCCACCCCATCCCTTCCCCATACCTACAATACCACACCACCCACCACCACTAAACGTCCATCCTCGACTGCTATTGATACTGATGCAATTACCCCCGACCCATTGATCGATACACTAGGTAGTGGGATGATCCTTGAAGTTATTTTTGGCATAGATATTTTATATTCCTTTTCCCTATCATTTTCTATATTTTGGACTTTTTCATATACTTGGGATGGTTTTATTTTCATCATTTTCTATTCCAAACTTTTACGGACATTATGATATCTATATATACTCTGCACCATCATTTTTTATTTTTGTTGTGTTTTGATTTTTGTGTCATTTATTTAGCATGTCAAAATCCATAGAATCATTTTTCATCCTCGATTGTCCAATATAACATGAAGTCATAGAACAATCAATGCACGAGCATGTCCTAGACATTGCCTGATAGCTTCATGAGATATATTTCTCCATATGCCAATAGCAGTAATTGCAGTGACCAATGATTCCATTATTACCAAAACTCATCCATACTCACACATCTACACCCAAATTATTCTACCCACTGAAGATACCACACAATCTTGAGGACACCCCCTCTATAAGCTGTAAGCATAAAATGTGAAACTAATCTTGTGGAAAATGTGACAAAAATATCCATCCACTCATCTAGATGAATAAGTTTAGTTAGTGATTTATGGGAGGCCACCCATAGATCATATATACGTTGTTGCAATTTTATTATCATTTCTAGTTAATTAAATTTCCATTTTTCATCTGATTATTAAATACATCTACATTGTAAATGTATCTACATTTCAATAAAATGACTCTCTGAGTTTCTAACACTGTGTGCCTAACCATTTATTTACTAGTCCAATTGTTTATACTTTTGGACTAATATTTGTAATCGATTATTGAATTTTCTTCTCTAACACTTTTGCACAGAAATTGGATATTCATGTTATGTCATTACAAACACCCCAAGACATACCAATTATCACAAGGAGCTCTTGATTCCCTCTTATTTTCATTTTATACAATATGCCATTTTAAAACACTTTAAAAATCACGGCCACACCACTCTCAACTATTTTTCATAGAAAGTAGGTAAACTGTCTCATTTTATGTTTGTGTGGGGGGTCTTCTCATAGTTTCACTTATGTTACAGTTAAATGTTTATTACTTGCACTTGTATTGGAGACATTTTTCTGAATAATAAGAATGTGGTAAAACTAAGAATCATTATCCCAATGTAATTAATGAAAAAGTTATGTGGAAAAGAGATAAGGACTCTGTTTCACCCCTTATTATATTGGTTTAGAATGATTAATGATTTTAGGGAATTAATTAAAATTTTAAATCTTCCAAACAATGACTACTTGACCTTGTGTAGGATTTATGCCCTTTGTAATTTCCCATTTTTGGTTTATTATCACTACTTAAGAGGAATCCAAGCCTTTAATTTCATACTCATATATAAGAATATTTTTTGTGGGAAACCTGGGGCCTATAAACTAATTAGAATATTCACTATGATCTTACAAAATGTTGTCTGAACCATTATGGATTTAAAATGATTGAGGCATTCTTTGATTTCCACTTTTCTTGAGACTCACCTAATATCTATTATTATTTTTTCCATTAGTTCCCATAAATGACATGTTATAATGAAGCTATTCCCATACTATTTCCATGCATACCTTTTTGGAATAATAATTGTAGATATCTTTAAACAATTGTGGGGGAGACATTCTGGCAGCATGAGATGCTACCAATTTTAGAGATGCATGGTGTGCTCAACCAACTATGAGGTTTTGATCCATATAACATTTTTTGTAACTCATTTATATTATTTTATCATAGAAAATTTAAAAAGAAAGAAACATTGATATGTGTTATGCACAAGAAAGTCCTAAATCACCATTTTCTAGACAGATGAATCCATCGAAGGATCATATGTAGTTAGGTTATGGATGTGAGATCGATGTTATAAATAACTTTCAACATCATGAAAAATAAAAAAAATGGAAAGGAACATAATCAATTCGTTGTTTACATACATTCTATATAGACGGATAAAACCTAAGATGATGGAGTATATACTTGGCTATTGACCGCACAATCGTAGAGTATGCAGAAATTTAAAATTTATAAACCCTACAAAATACTTTTACTATGGTAAGAAGGATGTTGAACCATAGAGGACATAATTTTTTCTAGTCCCAATTAAAACTAAAACAAAAAAGATAAAATAGAACACCAAAAAAAGTGCACGCAAATAGTGAAACAAACATATATAGTGGGCTTGAAAATGAAGATGAAATGGTGAAATGTAAGGGATAAATAGAGAACAAAGATAATGATGATTTTAGGGTCCTTAGGCTGATTTGAACTGATTAAAACGATATTCTCTTCTCATTCATGGTTTAATTAAATTACTCAGTGCATAGAAAAATGATGGTAATCCACTGGGTTTCTACTTTAGTAGATCAACACTGCACGATTAATTACCTTGAGTCTCTATCATTCGATCTTGACCCTTGGATAAATCTACTTAAATTGGAGAATATATCATTTTCCTTTTCCGATTCTCAGTACTTCGGTCAATGATCCATGATAAAATGATTCACTACCACACTCGTCGGTTGTCAGGTAATGTAAAATGATACTCAAAATAAAAAGAAGCAAAAACTGAGAAATGGAATCACATTGAGCAATCATAAAAACAAAACATGACAGATAAAAGGATGATCAGTTCTCTATAGCCTGATTCCCCTAATCTATTTAACTACACATTAAAAAATTAAAACAAATAGATAAAAATAATGAATTATGAAACATCTCCTGTGAGATTACTCCTCTCTCCAGAAACTGCTTGGGTGATGATCTCCTGGTCAATGTCTGACAGCTTCTATTTCGGTGATGAGATGGATCAAGGGTTGATCGCAATGTAAGAATAGATGTTCACCCCAAAAATGAGGTTCTCAAATTCCCCTAGATTGATCCTACAATATCCTCCAATATCTATCATCTTATCAGGTAATCTCCTCCCTATTTTTTTCTCGTACTTGTGGTGAATGCTAATCACCCCTTCGAAGTCCTTAGAATCTCATATGAAGTGTCCCCTAGCCTCCACAGGGAACTTTCATTGTGATGCTTCCTCTGCACTTTTCACTAGAGAAATGTCTCCTAACTGAATGAAATTGTTCATGCGCAGCGAACCACAACCCTCCCTATGCAAAAAACAAAGGTTAGTCAGATACAAAAAAAATAATGAAACTATATTTATATATACTAAATATTTAAATCACTACTTATAATTAATAAAAATACAAATATGAAATAGTATTATCACTAATATAAGTATGTATATATAATATAACATAACTATTAAAATTGTATTTGCTGTAATATTTTATTTTATATTATATTATTTGGATTAATTAGTATATACATTATATGTTATTATATATATTAAATTAATTACACTATATTAGTTAATATAGTAAATATATATTTATTATCTATGTTATTATAAATTATAATATAATATAAAGATAAATTAAAAATTAAAAATGAATATTAAAGAAGAAATGGGGGAGGGGGTGTGGGGTGCAGGTCTATTTGGCGCAGACAGAGTGGTGGAGAAAGAGGGGTGAATACTTCGGGTTTCAGCGGCGAGGAGGAAGGTGAGTTCCAACTGTGGATCATACAGCGTGAAGAGGTAGGGGTTATGGCTGTATAGAGATGCGAAACAGTTTGGGCATGGGGGTTCAGGCCGCTGTTAGGGGTGGATCTGGTAGATCTCAACCGATATTGACAGATAAACTCAAGTTTCAATTTGATTCTTTAGCAAATTTGATTTTGGTATTCTTGTTGTTGTTGTTTGATTGAGTTTCGATTTTTTTGGAATGGTGTAGTTTGTTATTTATATATATTATTGTTGTTATCATTTGTGGTGGCATGATGGTGAGATGGAAGATGTAGGAGTGGAGCGGTGGCAGAGGAAGGAGAAGTTGTGGTGGCACTGTGTGGTGAAAACTATAAGACAACACAATAACGGTGAGATGGTTAGGCAGAAATGGTGACTGGAGAGAAGTTTGGCACAGTGAGTGCTAAAACGGTGAGATAGATAAGAGTTAATTGGTTATTAACATTCACGGTGAGACAGTGGGTGTGGCACCGGGGCAGAGGGATCAAGAGTGAATGTAACACCTAGAAAACAAATACAACAAATAATTAAATAAATAAATTAATTAATAAAAGTAAAAATAGAATATTCAATTTATAAATTAAATTAAATAGAATGGAATAAATAAATAAATAAATAAAACAATGTTAAATAATATAAATAATTATGCTTTATATAAAATAATGAACTTATTTATAATAAAATAAATTCAAAAGAAATTAAAACAATTGATGTTACTTGCTTGAGATAATTAACGAATTAATTAAAGAATTAATTAAGTAAATTAATGAATAAGAAATATAAATTGAATTAACATAAATTGATAAAATTAATTTAAATAGTAAAAGACTAAAAAATAAAATGAGTTATTTATTTATAATTAAATGAATAAAGAATCATTTAATTTAATTATTGAACTAATAAATTAAGTGGAATGAAAAAGTTATAAAAATAAAAAAATAAATAAAATTCAAATTCATAGGTCTAATTTAATTTAAGAATAATTTAAAAAACAATAATAAATACAAAATAAACATTATTTAAGCAACCATTGATCATTTTACCCAGAAAATTATAAAACACAATTATTATCAATTACTTAATAAAAACACCATTTCAAAATAAAAAACTCAATAAGAAATACAAAAAGTATCTTCCAAAGAGTGTGAAAACACTACCACATCAACTAGCCAGAAGGAGTAACTTCATCAAACTTGTCCTTTTACTATTATCATTCTACTAAAAAGCTTACCATCCTATTTGATTATGTTTTTTCACATTTTACATACCTAAACACAGCCGTAGTGTAATAAAAACCTGATTTTCGTAGCCCTCATGATTAATCATATGATTGAATTCACATAGTGAAGATGGTAGAACCAATGCAAGCCTATGGTTAGGAACATGTACTCAGCGTACAAGCATACCTCTACTCACATTTTCTACTACTAGTGATGAGAGAAAAGAATGATGATGTAGATTACAATTTTACATTTAACATAAGGAATAGTTAAGAGGATATGATTAGAAGAATATAATTTTTTTTGGAAAACTAGATTGTAAGGCATGACTAACTCTATAAATAGGATTAATTATTGAAAATTTAATTTCTCTTATTACACCTAAATTAATTCCATGGAAATAATGAATATTTATTTTTTACTAATTTTATACCTTTTATGATATAATTGTTGAGAAAAGTTTATTGACAAATGTAAAATTTTCATGTATGGGGGGATTTGATAATCATAAAATTTATATATATTTAGTTTTTATTTATTCATAGTTTTTCATTTAATTATTTGATAATGCATGTTGAATGTGTGTAATTTTTCAAGAAAAATATTCACAGTTTATCCCAAATGAAAATACAGAATAAGTGAAAAATCAGCCATGTACATGTCATGATTATTGAATTCACATCGTGTAGTAGAGGATCACAACCGATCACAAGCTGTGAATCCAATTCATGACCACAAATCCAAAAGGAAAAAATCTACTAAATATCATGACCTGATCAGCCATGTTATGACACCTAGTCAAACCGGTTAGCGAGGAAGCAATGCAGATTCCACACATAATCTACCACACGTTGTGAACCATGTATACACATTGTGTACCTGGCCAAATATCATATTTTCAAGAACTGCATTCCATGCTGGAGATATAAATGAAATTGAAATGGATCGAGGGTACATGTTGTGTACCATAGGTACACATCGGGACCAAAAATGACTATATATGGAACGATGCATGAGAGCATTAAAAAATATAGAGAGAGATATTCCTTATCCCCTCTTGATTTCCTATGACTTATTCTTAGTCATTTCACATTGGAACTTAATTTCTTAATAATTTATTCACATTTCAGTCAATTCATGTGATGTGGAGATTACATTCTTCAATAACTTTTTTTCCTCATTCTGCGCTTAAATTTCAATTCTTATTTATATCTCATGTTAGTAATTTAGTTAAATCCATAATTATCATATGAATGTTGTATCTTCATCACCCTTGAATCTAATTTTTTATAAATCTGTTGAGCATTCTTTATCTAGTTTATTTTATTATTCTACTATCCCTAATGAGTAGTTAAATTTATTTGGTGTAGGGGTTAAGCTCATTGAATTGGTATAATTAAATATACCTTTTACTCTAAACATGTCAAGCCTAGATAAGTTAGTAACGAGGATATGAACCCTCAGTCTATTCAAATTGTTTTAATGTCCTAGACCATGGGACAGTCAAACAAATGACCCAATCCAAATTGGAGTAGACTAAGCTATGAACACTAGCTAAAGAGACATTATGCTCAGAAATCCAAATATAATTCAAATAAGTTTTCACTACCTCCTAACCACAGAATAGATACTTCATAGGTTCGACTATGAGTCTACAACCAAATTATACTAGTGACCCTTGTTTTCGTCACATACTATAACATATCATCTTTTGAAGGTTATATTTAAAATACATTATTCACCTAGACACTTGACTTGATCCAAAATTCTAGTTTATCATTTATAATCATCAAAAAATAGATCAAACATCAAATAACATACAAAAGGCTTCTAGAAAGGACTCCCTTATATGTTCAGAAACCATATCCTCTTAATGTTTAAATATCATGCTCCCTGTGGATTTGACATCGTATGCCACGTAAACTATGTCTAAGTAGTTGGTGAATATTTGGAACAAATTATAAATTCATGTTTGTTTTATGCTAGAAGATGTAATGACACCACTGTGTAGAGTCCATCATACACCCACCTCAGATTCTCTAGATCTCGAACCACACACCCAAGAGAATCCCCATATCAATAATAACTTACCACTAGCAAAAATTATGATATTCCTAAAACATCATTTTGCAATACCATCGATGATCTAAATCAACTATACAGTTTCTCTTTCAAAAGAAAACAAGGAGGAACATATTGAATCCCTCTAGAGACCACAATAATTCCTTATAAAAGTAGATGCTTATAATTTCTGTTGAGTGAAGACTATTTCCTTTGGATTTCATGTCTCTATCTCATTAATTGAACAATATCTAGAATATTCCATCCAATTCCACATAATACCCTTGTACATTTTGGGTAGACTAAATAATGTCATTATCCAAAGGGTTCTGATGGATAATGGATCCCGGATCAATATAATCCTAGTAAAAAAATTCAATGCTTTTGTATATAATGACAAGGACATATTGTCAACAATGATGGGCATTCATTGATATGAAAAATGTGATCAAAGGCATCTTACAAAGTTCTAGATCATGGCCTAATTTTGAGAACCCACATCAAATGCCGAGTTCATGGTTATCCATCAATACACCACCTATAATTCCATTCTTTAAATATCACATCTCTATAGAAACTTTGTGGTACCTCCGATATTTCATCAATGTCTAATGTACCCCATCAATGGAAAAGTCAGAATACAACATGGAGACAGTTACCCCTTCGAGACTTATGAATCCATATATGCAGAAGAATAATTCTACAAGAAGGGATGTAAGAAACCAATGATGGATGATAATATATAGGTTTCATGTCCTAATGTATTAGTGAAAACCATTTTGAATCAATAGATCATTCTCAATGATGATTATGTGCTCCCCGTAGACAGGCTCAAAGTAGAAGAACTTATACCCATGGCCGAAGCCTCACCATTCTACAGTGAATAAAACAAACCTCGACATCTCTCTACAAGGAATCAGATAGAAATGGATAACAATGTATCTTCTAATATACTCCCTCACCCTGATATTGAATGAGATGGCCCTGAATTTTTTTCTTCACTTGAATATATCCACACAGACTCCTAAATGTATAAGGATGATCTCAAGAATTCGACTATATCAATCGATGAAGGTGTCTCCACCACCATAGATGAGCTCAAAAAGATAAATCATAGAAGTGAATAAGACCCACGAACTAATCTATTCGGTGCTTCCATTCCCCTAGTAGAGAAATAGATTTACATTATATTTATAAAATATCACCAATATGTGTTAACCGAGAATTATACCAAAATTCGTAGACTAAATCAAGATGTCGTTACACACCATCTCAGACTACTCGATGAACATCAAAGCTTTATGTAGGTAGCCAGGATAATTCACTCATCTCATACCACCCATATAGAGGTGGTAGTTGAGAATTTGTCAAATTAAACATTATAAAAAAATTCCAATACCATGATGGATCTCCAAAATTTTCCCCATCAAGAAGATTAAGGGGTATATTATTATCTTTATTTACATTAGTTACTTCGATCAACTTTTACCGAAATATGTCTACCCATTGTTGAGTAAAAACTCTATATCGATGCAACTATTAGATTAAAAGACCTTTCCTTCATGGATGAGTACTCTGGGTATAATCATATCACAGAGGCCTCCAAGGATGAAGAATCCACCACCTTCAGAGAACCTATAGGGATCCTCTAATACCAGGTCATTCCATTCAGGTTATAGAAATATGGTGGCTCATATCATCATTCCATGCATCATATCTTTATGCCATTTTTTGTGAAGTATATTTGAGTGTTATGTCAAAGAAAATGTCATTAAATTCTCAAAATGATGTCATAATTTCACATATCTCCATGTAATCATTTAAAAGATGTGAAAAAAAACATAAATAGAAATCCATTGATGTGTATTTTTTGGGTAACATAAGATACAGACATGGGTATTTTTGTACACCACTATGTTATTGAGGTTGGTCTATAAAAGAATAGTTCTATTCTAGAAATGCCAACCCCACCCCAATGTAAAATAACTTTGGGTAATTTAGGGGAACCATTCAAACATCCTCTGATTCACAACCAACCATGACAGAAATAATTCCCCCTTCACTGGGCTAATGAATTATAGATTCAGCTACCAATGGGATGATAAATGTCCAAAATTATTTCATTGTCTCAAGAATTACTTGTTGCACCAACCGATTTTGATGTCTCAGCAAGATTGTACCACTCAACATATATGTGGTCACCAGAGAACGCACATTGGACACCCTCATCCAATAAAAAACTGATTCAGGGTGTGAGAATAGTCTACATTACCTCATCCAAACCATGATAGGTACTAATACATGATATGTCGATGTCAAAAATAAATTCTGTGCACTCATCTTTGAGTTGAAAAAGAAAAGGCATTACTTGCAACACCTTGAATTACATATAGTATATTGTATTGATCCACTCAAGAACATCCTATTCCCCACAATAATCATAGGAACAGTGGACTAATGGGCATACATTATTCAATAATATGACAATGATATCATATCATAGATGTTAGGGAATGGAAAATCCATGGTTTATTTCATTACAACACATCCTTTAACGGGAATATACACAAAGAGATTCTGATATCTACCAATGAAGATGTATTTTATTCTATTGAAAACCCCAGACATCAGAGATGTATTTTGATGGAACTTCTTAGAGTATTGTCAGTGCAATAAGGAAAAACTCATTGCTTAATCTGGTTGGACTAGGGATTTTTTTTCTCTAGAAAAATCAATTTCACCTTACTATTTCTCATTATCCGGAGGATGCAAAAACAATGAAGTTGAGTATCATTCCTTCATAACTGGATTGGAATTAGCCATACAGCTAAAAATAACCTACCTGAAGATCAAAGGAGAATCAGGGCTATTAAAAAGAAGATCATTGGATAATATGCCATTAAAAATGGGGAATTGGACCCTCTCACTTGCTATGTCATGGGACTAGTGGAAGACTTCTCCTATGGTACCACCGTGAATTTTGTTCCCCGATAATAGAATGCTCATTCTAACACCCTAAATAATGCATCTACCATCCTCGCTGACCCTGATCAAGAGGAATCAACCTTCCGTACAACAAATAGAAGAATGGTATCCATGATCATTATATGTGATTTGGACGATATCATTCATTTCAACACTTCCTTAGAGCTTGATGAACCAATAGAAACCTCTTTATGGATGGATCATATAATCAGTTATCATCAATATGGGTATCTCCCAATTGATCAAGCCAAAAGGGAATATAATCAGCACCGAACAACAGTCTTTACCTTGTATAATGGTTCAAACAAGAATAATGTAATCTAAAAATTTTACATTGATTGATTTATCCTTAGGTTCATATCATATAGATAAGATTTATCCATCATAGAAGAATTACATGCAGGATCTTGCGATGCCCATAAATCTGGATGTTAGATCACCCACTAGATGAAAATTATGAGATACTAATAGAAAACCATGAAACATGACAATGTGGAGTTCACCAAGAAATGTTATGCATTCCAGAATCATAAAGACATCAGCCATCAACCCCAATAAATTCTACATATGGCAATAAGTTAGTGTTCGTTTTCCATTTGGGGGATGGATGTTGTGCAGAAATATCCCCCCATCCACTATTAAGTAGTTCAAGTACATCCTTACCACTAATGACTTATTTTCTAAATTGGATGAAGAAACACCACTTAGGTAATTTGGGATGAAGAAGTCCATATACATCGTAAAGTCCCATATCATTCACATGTTCGGATTCCCTCACACAATACTGGAAGATAACAGAATTAGCCTCTATTACATAGAGTTGAATAAGATATACGAGGAGTAAAACATAGATTCAATAAACTCAGCCCGCACCATGGAATAGAAAATGAACAGATAGAGTCCTTCAAATGTGACTCTGTCGAATATACTGTAGAATATGGTGAACAAGGAAAATATTTCTTGGCCGAATAAACTCCTCCACTTGTTATGGGCCTACTATGCCACCACACATACTGTGACACAAGAAATGACATACTCACTGGTATACAGATCGTATTCAATGTTTCCAATAGAAATCCTTCTTCCCTCACTCCGAATATCCATTTTTTGTTTAAATCATATATTAAAAATAATGTAAATTTTTTTTGATGAGTTTGGAGACCTATATGAGAAGAGTTTGCACACATTGCACAATATATAAATTCATCAGAAAAAGATTTGTTAATCCATTAATAAAATGGTTTCACCTCATTCATTACTTCATGGAAAAAGGGTGTTGGCTCTCAGAACAATAAGGATATCTGGTAAGAAGCCCCAAAAATAATGTCCCATGTAAGAACAACCTTATTTCTTACACAACTTATATCATAATCGAGCCTACTCATAGGACTCAATGGTTTGGGAGTAAGTCACACCACCCACAAACATAAGATTTCTCAAGAAATACTTTTTATAGATGGTTCCATGAGGGAGTACACATTGATGTAAGCCATGTCATTCCTCCTAGGTATGTGGAATTAGACTATACAAGTTTTTCCTAGTAGAAAGATGTTAAACTGCAAGACATACTTCATCCCAACCATATGACATTAAACTATATGGAGTCCATCTGTGCCGAAAATTGTTAAACTATACGGTTTTCTAAGAACTATGTGTATCATGATTCTAGTCATTATAAGATATTTAGTAAAACCCAGAACACTATTTTTTGGTCTAGATACACGATTATCCCCCTTTCTAGATGGGTGATCCAGTGTCTTTACCACATGATATTATACTGCATAGACCTATAACTCCAATTTCACGATGGGTGATCAACTCTCCTTACCAAAAAACATTAAATTGTATAGACCCAAAACATACCTCTTCATGATGGGTGATATAATTTCCTCACTACAAGATGAAAAACTACATGGATCTGTGATATTCATTTCCATTCATGTCAAGTCACATACGTCCTTGCAACAAGATGTTAAAATGCATGGTTCTTCTAGAACTATGTATGTCTTGATTTCATTTTCAAATGGGACATATAGAGACATATCAATCTTGCTTCTTGGTCCTACCACCACATGATGCACAATAACACTTCCATGCATAGGGACCTTGTCATTACATCTTTATCACACAGAGAAAATCTTACAAAAGCTTACGAATTACAATAAAGGGTTCCTCCTCACTGCTTGATTTTATACTACAAAGAATTTAATGAAATTCATTTGGTTAGATTCTATTTTTAATGAGATTCATAGTACTGCGCAAACATCCTCTCTTGGTCCCAACAAAAACATATCTATTTACTAAAATTGGTCAAAATTATTCCATTTTCATGACCAATCAATGATTTATATCTTATTATATGATCTATAAATTTTCATTTTCATATAAAATGTGTTTCAAATTATTTTTTGAATTCAGTTCTAAAAAATATCATCAATGTGAAAAGGTAATTTTCAAATTTTTTATAAAATCTAAATATGGTATTTCAACTCATCAACAAAATAAAACCTTTATTAAAATTATGATACCCTGTGAATATTTTTTTATATGAACATTATTATTTAGTTGGATGGTTTAAATCTAGTTTTCTTGATTGTGTACAATTTTTTTACCATTCACCATATTTCTATGGATGGATTATGATTATTTTTATTTATTGGGGAAATTAATAAAATTTCATATCCTAGTTTTTTAATTGTAATTTTTATGTTGATTGTGTTACAAAAATTTAATACGAATAAACCATTAGACTCTATATTTTATGGGAGAGGAATATTATAGAGACTTGATGCAACAGATGGTCTCGTGAGACAAACTTGATTCATTTTTAGAGGAGGTTTTACCCATTTATATAGATGCCTTGGAATAAGGCATCAATGGTATTAGATTTCATGTCATATGGAATCAACAGTATGTTTTAGATATCAAACAATATGTAGTACATCATTCGAAATTAATTTATTGATATCCCATGTGATTATTTGAATAGTTATAATATCTATGGTTAAGTCTCAAACTGATGTGATTATTTATATGGAATTATTTGATCATCATTTTTTCCTGCCATATTATACCCACATTATTAATGAAATTGAATGTGCATAAGTTATTTACCTTTAAATACTGATTATTCCTTATTTATCTATAGATTTTGAGGTATGCATGCCCTAATTTAGCATCTGGGCTCACCCATTTTTTGTGTTTTATTTTTTCATGGATACCAAAAAGTATTTTATGATTAATATTTTTGGATATTCTATGAGTAAAAATGAAATTTTCTATGAAACTTATTTGGGTATTTGATGTTTTAAAATGTAATTTGAATTTCATGAATGTATCTAGTTTATTAGGACTACCAAACTATTTAGTCCTTTGTAAATCCTCGACCCTAGTTACCATATGGTTGTCCCTTATTACATAACATTAGCGTGATCACAAGAGAACAATTCTAGAAAGTCCTATTAGTTTAGTAGCCTAGGAAGTACTAGATA
The DNA here is from genome assembly GCA_963277665.1 of Viscum album. Classification (NCBI taxonomy): domain Eukaryota; kingdom Viridiplantae; phylum Streptophyta; class Magnoliopsida; order Santalales; family Viscaceae; genus Viscum; species Viscum album. The sequence continues at coordinate 1,100,643,018 of OY728135.1, read as the reverse complement.
CATAAATAAGTTTTTACATTACATCATGAAATAAAAAAACAACATTTTCCCCCTTTGAACTTACTTATATCCCATACCATATCCCTATAGGTCAACCATAAAATTAGTTTTCACAACATGGGAAAAATAATCCATAGAAATTGGTGTTCTCAGATGCTAAGTATGAATAACAATATATCGGAAACATTTATAAATGAGGATAAACATTTAAGGTAATGTAAAAGACTAAAACATAAGCCTTTAAAATTTAAAACATCATCATAATATGGAAATATATATTAAATAATTCCATTTTCTTATTCACATAGATATTGTACTTATAGAATAATCACATTCAATATCAATAACCAATTTCCTAATGATGGAATGCATAATGCGGGACATAAAAACCACATAGTCATGGCCTCATGCCAAGACTACAAATATGATTTTGTAAAGGCCTAGTACAAAGACACTATTTTGTCTCAGGAGACCTACCAATGCATTGAGGAGCTATAATGGCGGAAAATAGGCGTATTCTTCATATAAGATAAAAAACATTCTTTCCTTAATTTGGTCTAAAAGGTCATAAGGGACCTTGTTTGGAAAATGACGGAAAGATTCATTTTTATAAATGTTATAAAAATTAAAAAAATGGTATAAATGACTTTAACCAATATTCTATGAAATAGTAACAATCTTTTGAAATAAAGTTTTATGAAATGCGGATGTGAATGATAAAGAGGTCCAAGTAGATACTCACGTACAAACAACCTTGGATAATGAAGAGATTGTAGAATTAACCAATACCTTGTACTATTTCTTGGTCGGTGGTAAATTAGCATCCTATATAACATTTAAATAATTGTTACCTAATTATTAAATAACCATATACAAAAATGTGAGATCATATATGATCTTATAATATTTCATTGTAATCAATATTTTAGTTGTATCATTATTTCAGGTGTTAACTGATTCATTTTCCTTATATGTTTTCTTACGTAAGTCATGATTGTTATAGATAAGATGTATTTTATTCATATAAAAAATGATATTAAGTTCTTAAAAATTATTTTTAATCATGAAAAAAAATTATTCTTGAATGATTACGATGGGGAATGAATCTCATCGCATTCGTGGAGATGGTAATCTGTACGTACGCATGAGCAACAATATCATTATATTGATGGTGAAATAGTATGTAATTGGATGTTATGTCTTATATAAAGAATACATAACATGTTATTTTTTTTATTTACATTAGGTAAACTCATTATAATACGCATCTATATAATGATGTGTTTGAATAACAAACTCACCATGAAGTGGAGACGGTAAGCCGTACGTACGCACATTTGGTGACTTTGTCATACATATGATGGATAAAATATTGAATATTGTTGTAAAATATTTATAATAACATCAAAGTATTTATAAGATAATGGATTTATTATTTTGGTATAGAAATAAAAGTTAATGAGGAAGTGGGAGAAGAAAATAACATTGAAAAAAGTGGTGAAATTATTACATCTTCTTCGTATGTTTCATTTTGATTTGATCAAAATGGCTCCATAGGTTTTATTTCTCATTAAATTAATGCCTCTATATATAAGGTAGGGTACTTGGTGGGATATATGACTTGGGGATATTGCTTTGGAGGTGTGATGTTGAGAGAAGGTTATGTACTCTTTTATAAGAGAGGTTAGTATCACTTTAGAAAATGCATGAAATATTATTTTATAATAATATCATATACGGTTTATAATGGCTCCAAACTAATTTATTTGAAGTCTAAGATGGAGATGGGGCTAAAAAATATCATACAATAGGTTTTAGATAGGATTAGGTCAACATATTAACCTTATCGTTATTTATTTAAATCTTATTTAATTAGTTTAACTTTTACCATGTATTCTTTTATTATTATAATAAACTATTAATAAGCTTACTATAAAAAGCAAAGAGAATCCAAAGTGGTTAATTATTAATATATATAACTTTATCTATGTCCTTTATCCAGTCACTTTTTTTAAGAACATTATATCAATTAATAATATAATTATTTTTAAAAACTTATTTATGTCAATTTTTTAAATATTTGGAATTTTGTTTTTGTTAAAATAATAAAAAAATTAATCACATCGAAAAAAATTAATTTAATCAACCCTAACATGTAATATTAACCTATAAAATTATTGTAATTAATCATAATTCTCAATATAAATTTATTTAAATATTTATAATATGAATTATTTTAATCATTCATTAATAAATTAATTACGACATCATCATTGTGTCAAAAATAAATTTAATTATTTTATGTATAAAAATTATAAATAAAATACGATTATGTAATAAATCTTTTTAAATTTATAAATAATTTTTATAATCGAATTTATCTTATGTATAAACCTATATTAAAAATGATTTCATTATGAATGTTTGAATTTAACACTTTTAACTCTTCATTAAATAAATTTAATAATAAATGTCTTAATTTAATCCAGGTGGACACAAAGTATCATATTTTATTACTATGGTTTATTTTTGTCAAACTTATCCAATATAATTAAGAAATATGTCATGGTAATAATAATTTCATTTATATGTTTAATTACACTATTTAATTTTAACTATGGTAAATAAAAGTCAAAAGTTATTATTCAAAAAAATTATCTTCATCTTACTAAACCACATTCTAATTACTAATATCAGACATGTCTCTAAAATTTTTGAAATTCAATTAACAGATGTGGTAAAATTACATTTTATGCTAATTTGAAAATGTGCCTTGTAGGTGGGTAAAAGACATTAAAAATCATTAAAATTATATACATATATATTATAAAATGACACCAATTACTTACATTGAAATTATATAGGTATTACGTTTCTATTTTGACTTAAAATAAAATTAAATATAATTTATCATTAATTAAATAAAAAGTCGGAGTTAAACAATAACGTAATGTTTTTCACTATTCATCAAAAATTAAATGTTATGAGAAAAATAACAAAAAATCACCCTAATCTAATTTTGATATTCCAAATCCAAAAATTATTTCTATTTTGAAAAAAAAATTATAATCTAAAAAAATGGGTTTTACTATTCATAATGGCTAGTTTGATTAGTCGTGGTGGGTTAAAACTCCACGTTGCGTACAATGCAAGCTACTAAATTATTCGAAGGGAAACATACCACTGAAGGTTGGGGTGTTACATTCTACCCTCCGTCAAATAATTTCATCCTAAAAATTTCATGAATATTACATTAGAAAACGATTCGGGTGGTTCTTTATCATATTTTCCTTGGGTTACCAAGTTTCCTCTTCCATTTTATGATTTCTCCATGGATCATTTAATAGACATGTCATCCATTTCTCAACACTCTTTCTCTGGTGTCAAGAATTTTGATAGGATTTTCACAACAAGACAGATCATGTTCCATTTCTTTTTCATTATAGGTGAGTATATGCGTTGGGCCAGGCATGTATTTTCTAAAAAATGATACACAGAACACATCATGATCCTTGGAGAGACATGGAGGCACTTCCAATCGATAAGATACAACTCCAATTGGTTCTAGAATTCCTAAAGGTCTGATGTACCTGGGACTCAATTTACCCATCTTACCCAAATGTTCAACACCCTTCTAGTGATATACCTTCAAGAAAACAAGATCTCCTTCTTGAAATTCCAAACCCTTCCTTCGGTTATTGAAAAAGCTATTTTGCATACTTTGAGCTGCTTTGATGTGGGTTTGGATAACGTTCACCATTTCCATTTTTTCCTGAACATGTTCTGGGCCTATGAGTTTTTTTCAAAAACATCATCCCAACACGTTTGTGTGAGACATCCCATTCCATATAACACTTCATATGGTGCCATATGAAAAATTGAATGGAAGATTTTGTTATAGGAAAATTCTACCCGAGGTAAAAACTAATCCCACATACCTTGATAATCAAGTGAGAAATATCTCAACATCTCTTCTATGGTTTGGATAGTCTTTTCTGATTGGCCATCAGTCTGAGGGTGGTTGGCAGTGCTCAAAATGATGTTCAGTATCCAATGCCTTCTAAAGACTTTTCCAGAATCTTGATGTAAAATGGGGATCACGATCAGAGAAAATAGATATGGGTACTTCATGACGTCATAAAACATTATTAATATATAGTATTTCTAGAAATTCCAGTGGTAAATCTTCTCTTATAACAAGAAAATGTACTGACTTGGTAAGACGATCAACAATGACCCACATCGCATCACTCCTTCAAGAATTTTTAGTTAGCCGCATGACAATGTCCATCATAATATCATCCCATTTACACTCAGGTATGGGAGGAGGATGAATGACATCCCTAGGATGTTGTCTTCTATCATTCACTGGTTGAAAAACCATACCTCTAGAAACATAATTAGTAATCTCCATCTTCATGTTGTCCCACCAAAAATGGTCTTTCAAATCTCTATACATCATAGTGCTACCATGGTTTATAGAGAAATTGGATCTATAAGAATCATACAAAAACTCTGTTTTTTGATTAGGTATATGAAGGACAATTAGTCTCTTCCCAAATGTCAAAATTCTATCTTCATATACGCATTCTATCAGTTTACCATCATTCCAAGCATTAATTTTCTTTTGACACTCTTCTTCATCAGTTTGAGAACTTTTCATTCTCTCTAGTAATGATGGGACAGAAACCATTTGAAAAATTATTGATGTTTAACCTTCCATGATTATTCTAATATACAACTTTACTAGATCCATGAAAAAAGGATCTTTTCCAACTCTCATCTTGTTCAAAACTCCGTGATCATTTATTCATAAATAATCTTCCACCATATTTTCCTTCCTCGGGTGGTAGTGTATAGTGCAATCATAATAATTGAGTATCTCAAGACATAACCTTTGCCTCATATAGAGTTTTTTTTTGGGAAAATATACTTCAATCAGTTGTGATTAGTATATATCTCACATTTTTCAAAATAGGATAATGTCTCCAAATATTCGAAAAAACTATTACAACTGATAACTCACGATCATGAGTGGGATTGTCTTGTTAATTAATTTATATATGTTGTGATACATATGAAATAATGCTATAATTCTTCATAAGGAGACAACCAAGTACTTTCCATGATGCATCACTATAAATAACAAACCCATCATTCACTGATGGTAGAGTCAAGATTGGAGAACTGGCTAATATTCTCTAAAGGTCATCAATACATTCTTAACACACTTTTGTCCAAAAAAATTAACCCCTTTACATGTAAACTTGGTTAATGGGTTAGCCAATTAGGAAACAATATAGATGAAGCACATGTAATAACCTTCTAAACCAATAAAATTTCATACCATAGTTATACTCATCTGTGTAGGTTATTCTTTTATTACTCTTGTCTTGGAAGGATCAACAGATATTCTATCCATTGAGACAATATTACCAAGAAAAGAAATCCCCTAAAACCTGAATTCAAACTTACTAAACCTCCCATATAATTCATTTCTTCTATGGTTTTTTAGAATAGTTCTAAATTGATTTTCGTGATATTCATGACATTTTGAGTATTCCAAGATATCATCAACAAATACCACTACAATGTCATCATGATATTCCTTGAAAACTCTATTCATTAGATCCATGAAAACACTGGGTGCATTAGTTAGTAAAAAAAGGAAATACTGTAAAATCATAATGCCCATTCTTAGATCAAAATGCTATTTTTAAAATGTCATCCTTTTTCACACACAACTGATGATATCCAGATAGAAGTTCAATCATTGAAAAATATTGAGCTCCATGAAGTTGATCAAATAAATCATCAATGCGAGGCAAGGGATACTAGTTATTTATTTTTATAGAATTGATCTGCCTTTATTTAATGAAAAACTTCATATATCCATCTTTCGATGTAACAAAAAGAACATGGCATTTCCATTGAGATAACCCAGGTAGAATAAATCTACTATTACTCAAATCCTCTAGTTGTGTCTTTAGTTCCACTAATTCCACAATTTCCATTCAATAAGGGTTCTTGGATATGGGTATTGAACCATGAATTAAATTAATGGAAAACTCACTTTCTTATTCTGGATAATGTCCAGGTAAATCCTCTGGAAACACATCAACATATTCTTGCACAATTGTAATGTCCTCTATTCAAAAATTTGTTTCCCCGCCTATAGTTATTTCATTGTCTTCCTCCTCAAAAATTGAATTTAGTAGAGCTACTAGGGTTTGGATCTAGATAATAATAAGGTGGGGATGTTTCTGCTCTAAATATAAGGTACTCATTATCATCATCAAAAATTGTCATCTCCTCCTACTTTTAATAAATTTTCATATCATGGTTCATAATACAATATATACTAGAAGATTATATAAAATTAAATCATGGGTATGCTGATGAGACAAGAAGATAAAGAACATTTATATGCTCTAATGGGGATTTATTCACTAAACATTTTTTCAATGATACTTCCCTTAAAAATATTTACTGATATAATTCTTGTTAAATCAAATTTGAAATACCTAATTTTCTTAGAAAACATGGAAGATATGAAACAATGCGATGATCCAGAATCAAATAAAGCATTGGCTAAATTTTAGGAAACCATTAAATTACATGTCACCACATCTCTCGGATCTTTAAACTCAGTAGTAGTGATCATATAAGCTTAGTTGTGTTCTCATTGACCATTTCTGATGTATGTTTCCCTGGTGCATAGGACATTAATTTGCATAATGCCATATTTCTCTAAAATTGTATCATTCAACATTGACATCCTATTTATTTCCCTTACAATCATGAGCATGGTGGCCTTTTTCACCACAATTGTAACATATTCACATTCCCATTAGGCATGTACCTGGGTTTTTCTTCCCTCATTTATTGCAAGATATATATTCAACTTTTCCCTTCTTCACCTAATTTTCATTTCCAAAGTGTTTAGAAGATCTCTTCATCTCTTTCATTGCTTTAATGTCATAATAATTATAAAATTCATTTTTTGTCTTAATAGAACATGAGACAATATCTTCGTATGATTAGTAGTATTGTGAGACTAATGCTCGACAGAGAAATGTTTTTAACATATCATATAATTGATCAATCTTACTCAGTAGGTTACGTATATAATTTTATACATTCCTTACTAACCTTGTAAAGTTAGCCACATACTTTGGGACATTCTCCTCCTCATTTTTCCTCAGACTCAAGAATTATCTTTCCATATCCGCTGGATGTTCATGTGTAAAGTATTTTTCTAGGAAAAGATCCGTATACTTGTTCCATTATATGCATCATACTTCTTCATCCTTCTTTGTGTTTTTAATTAATGACCAAAATTGATCTGCATCTCTCTTGATGTGATAAACTACTATAAAAATTTTCTCCCTTTCACAAATCCCCAAATCATGAAATATATTCTCTAAGGAAAATATAAAATGATCAGATAAAAATGGATTTTTAGTCCCATTTAATATTGGTATTTGTTTCCACATCATGTGGTATAACATTGATCCACTATGTTTTGGATCAGGGTGCTTTATACGGGTATGTTTATTATTCATAACCTGAGTGAGTTTTCCCAGTATGCTGATAAGCTGATCAACACTAGTGTCATCACCATATCAACTATAATTATCTTGACTATGAGGGTAATCCCTACATGGATTATGTGCATTGATACAGTTTCCATTCCTTCCACTAGTCCCCATTTTTAATCAATAGAATATAGTGGATTAGTTTATGAATCACAATACATAATTGAAAACTAGTAAAACACTTAACATAAATTGAACAGTTTATGGATATAATCCATAATAATAGAAAATATTTCAGTAAGGGGGTGTAAACTCATAAATCCTTCCTAATGGTTTGCAATGAAAATGTGAATTATCTTAAATATATCCCCCGGGAGTGTTGTAACCAAAGGTGAAGTAATGACCATTTTCGTGTACCAGGATAACCAAGTCAAGATCGAAACTCATTGTCGGAGTCTTCACTCCTAGGTACATCTATGCCATAACCACATATATATTCTCATTTCAAGACATGGATTTATTTCTTATAAAACTCACAAAATCTCTACATTACCAAAATTCTTGGATGTTAGTCTATACTAATCTTCAAAGTCAATCATAGGGTAATGTTCTCTAATCAGAGTTTTTCTAAATCTAGTTTCCAAGGATTGTATTAAACTTCTTCTGATAGCAACTATAATGCCCCAACCCAAGTTACCCATATTCAGTGCATTATTACATAACAATGGCATGATCACAAGAGATAAAATCTATAATGACCGATTAGTTTAGTATCCTTGGAAGTACTAGATACATATATAAGGTTTACATTACATCATGAAATAAAAACAACAAAAAAATTATGTCCCCATCGAACACACATATATCCCTTAGTATATCCTTACAGGTCTACCATAAAATACTTATTCACATCCTGTGATAAAAAAACAAAAAAAGGGGCGAGATCAGATGCTCAATAATGATAAAAATATAGTAGAAATATTAATAAATAAGCATAAACATTTAAGGAAATGTAAAAGACAAAAACATAATCCTTTTAAATTTAAATATTTGAATAATATGGAAAATATAATAAAAATAATTCCATTTACTTATTCACATGGATATTGTACTAGTAGAATAATCCCACGGAATATCAATAACCAATTTAATAATGATGGAATGCATAATGTTTAACATCATAACTACATAGTCAAGGCCTCATGCCAACACTACAAATAGGATTTTGTCAATTCCTTGTTCTAAGATACTAGTTTTTCTCATGATAACTACTAATGTATCGAGGATCTATAATGGCTGAAAATAGACGCACTCTTTTTGTAAGTTAAAAAAATATTCTTTTATATATTTTTTTGAAAAGGTCATAAAGGACTTTGTTTAGAGAACGACAGAAAGATTCCTATATAAAAATATTATAAAAATTCAAACAAGGGTATACATGACATTAACCCATAGAATATGAAATATTAATAATGTTTAGAAATAAATTTTTAAGAAACATGAATGTGGATGATAAAGAGGTCCCAATACATACTCATGTATAAACAACCTCAGATAATGAAGACATTGTAGAATTAACCCTTACCTTGTTCTTTTCCCTCGTAAGGGTATGTTAACCTTTTGTATAATAGTTCAATTATAGTTATTTAATTATAAAAAACCATATACACAAATATGATATCATATATGATCTTCTAATATTTCATTTTTAGCAATATTTTAGTTGTATCATTGTTTCAGGTGTTAGCATATTCATTTTCTTTTATATATTTTGTTACATTAGTCATGTTTTTATGGATAATATATATTTTTTCCTTATCCAGAATTATATTATGTTCATAAACATTATTTATAACCATATAATGAAAATTATTCTAGAATTATTATGATGGGGAATTAATCTCATCGCGTTCGTGGAGACGGTAATCCGTACGTACGCATGAGTGACAATAACATTATATTGATAGTGAAATAGTATGTAATTTCATGGAATATCATATATATAGAATCTTTAAAATTTTATATTTTATATTTACATCATTTATACTCATTATTATACCCATAAAAATAATGAAGTGTTTGAATAACAAACTACACCACGATGTGTGGACGGTAAGCCGTACGTACGCACTTACGGTGTCTTTTCCATTCATATGATGAATATAATAATGAAACCTATTGTACCATATTTATAATAAAATCATAGTATGTGTAAGGTACTAGAGTTAAATTTTTTTTATGGAAACAACAATGAATGAGGAAGTGGAAGAAGAAAAGAACATTGAATAATGTGGTGAAATTATTACCACCTCTTTGGGTGTTACCTTTTGATTTGATCAAAATGGATCCATAGGCCTACTTTCAGATACAATTAAGGCTTTTCTATCAATATTAGGGTAGTTATAAGGATATTTGAGTAGGTTTTGGCAGATATAAATGGATTTGGAGTTTTAATTTTGAGAGAATGGGATGTAGCCTTTTATAAGTGTGGTGAAGGTCACTTTAAGAAAATCTTGAAATATTATTTTATTATACAATCATTTTAGGTTTATAATGTCTCCAAAATGATTTATTTAGTGGATAAGGTGGGTATGGGTCGAAAAACTCTCAACCAATATGTTTTAGATAGGTTTAGGTCACCATATTAACCTTATCATTTAGATTTAAATATAAGTTAAATAGTTTTACTTTTACCATGTATTTTTATATTATTATAATAAATAGTTAACACACATACAATAAAAATACAAGATAACCACACATGGTTCATTATTAATATATCTTACCCTATCTATTCCCTTTGGATGATAATTATATTTTTATGAATATTATATATATTAATAATGTAGTAGATATTTCAAAAACTCATTTATGTCAATTTTGACACTATTTGGTATTTTGTTTTTATGAAATTTATAAAAACATTATCACTTAAAAAAATTCTTTTAATCAACCCTAACATGTCATATTAAACTATAAAATTATCTTAATTCATCAAAAGTCTCAATTTACATCTTTTTTAGAAATTTATAATATCAATTGTTTTAATATTTTATTCATTATATAATTACTGTATCATCATTATGTCTTAAATAAACTTAATTATTTAATGTGTAAAACTTATAAATAAAATAACATTATGTAGGAAATATTTTAATCTTTCTAATTAGTATTTATAGACGAATTTATCTGATGTATAACCCTATATTAAAAATGTTTTAGTTGTGATTGTTTAAATTTAACATTTTAAACTCTTCTTTAAATTAAATAATAATAAATGTCCTAATCTAATAAAAGAGGACCAAAATGAACATATTTTATTAATAAGGTTGATTTTGGTCGAAATAAACTTATCCAATGGAATTAGGACATGTGTTAGGGTGATAATAATATCATTTTTACCTTTAATTACGATATTTACATTTACTATGGTAAATAAAAGTCAACGGTTACTATTCACGGAAAAGTATTTTTATATTATTGAAAAAAAATTAGTTATAGATATCAACTGTGTCTCTCATAATTTTAAAATTAATATCAAAGAAGCTTTAAAATTATGTTTAATGGAAATTCGAAAATGTTCCCAGTATGTTGGTAAATGACGTTAAAAAGTTCAATAAATTTTTATACATCTAATCTTATTATAAAATGACTCCAATAAATAACATTGAACTAAAATAGGTATTATGTATCTATTTTTACTTAATATAATTTAAAATAAAATAAATATTTATTTATATAAAATGATTTTTTAAAACAATAACACAATGTTTTCACTATTCATCAAAAATTTATAGTTTTTAGAAAAATACCAAAAATTCACCCTAAGAGAATTATGTTCATCCAAATCCAAAAATGAAATCAATTTTTTAATAAAAAATAAATAAAATTTAAAAAATAGGGTATTAATATTTATAACTACAAGTTTTATTAGACGCGGTGTGTTAAAACTACAACTTGTGTACAAAAAAACTACTGCATTATTCAAAGTGAAACGTACCGTGGAAGTTTGGGGTGTTACATCCTTTGAGATATGATCTCATATATCTTTTGGCAATGTAATAAATAATGCATGGAAACAAGGATAATGGGGTTGGGGATCCAAACATTACATATATACTTTTTTGCAAATGTATACTATTTGTCATGACTCATATGAAGTAAAAGATCTATCTTAACAATGTGTTCATTGATTGTAATTATTATTTTACAAATGAGGTGACATGTGAGGCATTACAACATGTCTTGAAGATATTGATAAGTTTTAATAATTTTTATTTATTTTTTGTGTTTATATACTGAAAATATTTAGCTATCAATATATTTAGATCCTTTAATGTCTTATTTTGGGTTACAGTACACTTAGATATAATTTATGTTTTTTTCCTGTGTGAGTGTTTTTGTATTAATTTTTTACGTTTGGGAAAATTAATATTCTTGGTTGATGGTTATTATATCTTATATATCTGATTTTTATTTTATTAAATTTTGTTTATTTTTTATCATTAGAATAAACAATTAATTGGTTTTACTAGAAAAATATTTTAATTGGTTTTGGAGGTTATTCATATTAATGAATTTTTTATATTACAGTTTAAATAATTTTAAATTTATACTTACATATTGATTTGATTCCCTAGGAACATTTTTCATACTATGGAACTTTGGAATCCAATTTTGGTGATATGAGAGATTTATTTAGTTCATTTGAAATATTCTATATATTTTCATATTAAAAAATTTTAGTATACTCCTAGATTAAAAAAAGAATTTTGTAATTTTATGGTAGACAAGAGTTGATATTGTTATAAATCATGTGTATAGTATGAAGAAGATCCAAGAAATGATTTTAATAATTATTCTTGAGTTACTATTAGAGATTTATAGTGAGTATTTTAGTTTAAGAAATGATTTATCAGTTTTTTATGTTAAATTAATTAAATTTTGTTACTGTTATTTGATTTTATGTTATATTGTTAATTATGAGATATTATTATCCTTTGATAGAAAAACTGAAGAAATTACATGTTTCACAATTTTAACGAATGGGATAGAAAGATTATTATTCAGACTGTGTAACTATATTTGAGGTATCTAATAGGGGATTTAAGGGATTATTCCTTGTTTAAAGACCAAGCATTCAAACCATGCATCGTTTCTACCCTGTTTCCCATCTAATTTTTACTCATATGTGTTTACATATTCCCGTTGATATATTATAACTTATTTAAGCTGATTTTTATTTATTTATGACTTATTTAAGATTTTTATGAAGCTAAATTAATTTATGATGTGACATTATGAAAATCTATATGGGATTATATACATTTGTTTTTTTCTATTTAGTGTTTTTAAAATGTTTTAATAGAGGTTTTTTTATTTTATGATATTGATAGATTCATTCCTCATAGAAGAGCATGGATAAAAATTTAAAGGGGGATATATAGATACTTTTAATGGATAAATGTATCACCCTAATATTTTATAAGAATAACATATTTTTCAATAGTTTCTATGATGCATAATGTCGAGCATAAATAAACAATGAAATATTATTATCTAAATAGAACTATTGTAATTTAGTCATTGAATTGGAGGTTATGGATATGAATAAATATATTATGAAATATATATAATAGTAATAATAGTTATATATATGTGATTATTAATTATTTTTAAATTTGAATTATTATTTTTAAATGTCATATTATGCTTCAAAAATATTATTACATCAAACATGATTTTTATTGATTTTTGGAAAAAAATATTATATTTATTTTTGAAACCTAAATAAAATTTAGTAAATTAAATTAAATTTTTTTTGACATCAATATGTAAGCAATATATTATTATGAATTTTTAATTATTTTCTGAAAATATTCATATTTAGATTAATATTAAAAAAATTATGTTTTTTAATGAGAATAATTTTTTTTTTCAATCATTTATGAAGCTATAATTTGTTTTAAAATATCAATATAAAATTAATTTCCTCCACTTAAAAACACTAAAACAAGAAAAAATATTTAACATATTTGGAATAATTATGTTTGATTTTTTTAAATAGTTATCTTTTTTAGTAACTATGAATAGTAATCATAGAAAATGGTTTTCAATTCGGTATGTGTAAAATAGTTAAAATCATGTTAAAAACACGGTGTAAGGATTTAAAAATTCTATTACATTATCCTTTATAAATTTTAAAGGTGTATCAAGGGTTTTCATACTATTCTCATTTATATGTCCACTTGGTTACAAATGCCCTCGATTATGACCATTATATTAATTTATTTAATGAAAAAGTCAAACATGTCATGCTATTGACTAGAATATCACTAAAAGGTTATCATATGGATAAAAAGAGGTTAATTTTGGTTATAAATTATTATTTTAGATATAAATTATTTGTTTTTATTATAGTTACTTATTTTGGTTTTTAGTTATTGATTAATTACCCAAAATTCCTAAACAATAATAACAAAATATTTATTCAATAAATGGAGATATAAAGTAAATGAGTTTATAATATTAAAAGTAAAAACCATTTCATGAATTATTGGGTTTAATAAAATTTATATGAAAATATGACATATCATGGATATTTAGAGGATTACATTTTAATTCCATATTTTTCATGTTTTCTTTAATGTCAAATTAATTGTATAAGGTGAAAAATGAAATAAATGAAATATTATGAAAATAATATTTTAATAAATTAATTGAAAATCCCAATGAAGTGACAATAAGAAAATGAGGATAATTTATGGTCCAAATTGTCTTCCCTTTTTCCATTTAGGATCCAATTTTCACCTTATAAGTAAAATTATAACCCCTTATTAGTTAAAATTTCTAAAATGTAGTTAATGTTAAAATAGATTATCATAGGCGTTAAACCAAAATATAAGATTATAAATACCAAAACATGATATCCAAGATTCAGTAGATGAGGATATATCAACCATATCCTATATTTTATTCTAATATATGGTTATGTAGAAAAATTTAGATTGAGAATGGAATTATTATATTTTAATATTTTAAGATGTTCTAAGGGCTCCCCATCCCTAACCTATAAACGGTGACCCATTTATTTAATTACACCACATTGATACTTATACATTTAAAAAAACAATACAAATTTTATAACCCACTTCCATATCCATGATGTATATATTCTAATACTCTTAAAAGACAATTCTATGGATCCTTGCAATGATATCTAAATGATGCCAACCAATGAAGAGGTGATCATCTTACCTAGCTTCTTTCAGTAGGTTTCCTCGTATACATCTTATAAAAATGAGATAATATTCATAAAATAATAACTTCACTAACCTCAATATACTGAATGTTTTTTATGAAAACAAACTTATTCACCCTCTATCCCATAAAATGTGATGTGAAAGTATCACTCATGCATACTAAAAGTTAATCATCTTCACATAGAGATACTAATCATTTCTCAACACAATATTTCATGGATACAAATAATGATGGGAATAATTTCTATATAAGATATTTATTATATATTTATTCTTCTAGAATTATAAAATCAAAACTATCTTCTTACATTCTAATTTATTAGAAAATGATAACATCTCAAATGAATATGTCTATACTAGAACATTATAAAATATATAAAAAGTTGATACCAAATAAATATTACTTTATATCTTCATAGGAAATATAAAATATTTGTTAATAAATTCAATTTATTCTTCAATATTATGTTTTCTTTTAAAATTATTTTGAATTTCATTTGTGTGTAATAATATTATAATTATTTTATAGAACATTTATAAATGTAATTTGAAAAAATGAATTTAATTTTTTAAATAATAATATCAAAATTGTTATAGGGAAATGTTTTTGGGATTTTTCCAAAATGATTTCTCTTTAATAGAATAATGATAAAATATAGTATTTATGAAATAAGATATATTTTGTGATACCTCTATGATAAAACTCATGATATAAAAAAATTTATGAAAGTTTTGGGATGAATCATGTATGATAATAAACAACCTTTGTAATAAAAAATAAATAAATAAATGTAAATAAGAATTCATTTCATAAAAACTATTAAAATAAATTTCATTTCTGACATAGTGCTTGTGAAGCATTTGGAATATCATATTTGGTTCCCTCAATATAATATTAGAGGGATATTGAAGTAATTGTTTTACTTGGTTATTAAATATAAATTATTATTGATGATATTTATGGATATATAAGATATTTTTAGTTGTATAACATGTGACATATCCAAATGCTTTTACAATGCTTGCAAAATACTTGAAAAGTCAATATAACATATTAAATTAATTTACTTGACATAAATGTGAGTAACAGTACATATTTAAAAAATATAAAAAATTATATTGAACATAATTTATTAAATGTTTTATGGTAATCTACTCTTAAAAATTAGTTATCAAACAATCTGTTTAAAAGCTTATTAAACACTAACATGGGACTTGATCAAGTAGTAGAAAAATCAATAACATTATTTACAAAACTCTAAAAATAGTATATTTTGGATTATTTAATTTCTCCTATGATTTTTTAAGATAATTATGACATATTAGGAATGTGGTAACGTATTATATTCAAATTATATTTTTCTTTGTCAGTGGGGGATACTTAAATGAATTGTGTCAAAAATGAAATTGAGGATATTTTTTGATACTAATATTTTATTAAAGTAATTTAAAAATTAAAATATCTTAAAAGATTAGGGTGGCTAATAAATTTTTTAAAGTTTCATCTATTTTTCATTTATTGTACAATTTAAAAAAAAATTAAAATCATTACCTTTTAAGAGTGAAAAATTCATTATATCACTTAAGAACAAAAATGATTAATGAAGAGGTTAAGAAAAAATATAATGTTTAAAATAGAAGGAATCCCATTATAAATATCACTAGTTTAGGATATTCCCACCATATAAAATTTTTATTTAAATATATATCAATTTGGAATCATTGTCCATGATAATTAATGATTACTATTTTAATCTCTTTTTCTTACAAAGTGGGTCATTTCCCTCCATTATAAAAGTACACTCATTTTCTATTTTCATTACACCACATTAAGCCATCTAACACAACAAACCCCATAAAATTTCACTTATCAATATCATTAAAAAATTTATGTTGGTGACAGATAATAAAAATAACCTTCCATAGCCCCCTTAAAGGGGCCTTATAAAGGAATAGAAAGTTAATGAACTTCTGAAGTAAATTTAACGTAATGTATTAGATTTCTAATATCACTTCTATTTTAGGGATACATTTTCCATATTTAACACTCATTTATTTTGTGGGGTTTATAAACTGACCCTTTGAAATTTTATATCATAAAGATTCTTCTCTTAAATGATTGTTAATGTTTCAGTTGATGTTATTATTTCATGAGGCCAAGAATTCAAAATTTACAATGTAGAAAGAGTTTTATATCACAATCTCTTTGTTTTTTTAGAATGTTTATAATATAGATTTCAGTGATGAAATTTCATGATCTGCCTCTAAAACAAACTCTTGAATTTCATTATAATATTATTATATATGTATATTACTTTTTTATTTTAATTATCTATACGTTAAGATCTCATGAGACATAAATAATTTTTTAAGGAAAATCTACCTCATTTCTCTCAATGGTCAGAAAACCATTTTCTTCAATATCAATTATCTGAAGAAATATTTTGAAGAATGTTTTTAATACTATATGTTGATTTTTAATTTATTTTTTAACTATTATTAAATTTTTAAATAATTATTTAAATTTAATCTTTATTATATTTTTTGAATGATTTTCTTTTCCACTTTTTTTAAAATATTGTGAATAGAATATTTTATTTTGATAAAAGGGTTAAAAATATATTATTTATAAAAAACACTTAAAAATATAAAAATAATATTTTTTAATGGTATTTCAAAATAATAATACCTTATATTCAAATATATATGTCGTTTTAAAAGAATTTTTCTTGAGAATTACAGTATTATATAATAATATTTTATTTATTTCCAAGACTACCTCACCCTAAATAATAAAAGGGAACCACACCTTTAATTTTTATACATAATATTGATCTATATAGATTTAATAAACCAAAGAAAATTATTCTCTCCACTTACCTATAAAAAATTGATCAAATTATTTATAAAATATTATTCCTACTATATATAAAAAGACATCTAAAGGGGGGCTACTTAAAAAGAGGTGGTCATCAAACCTGATAGATTTTAAGTTTTTTATTATCATAATTAAACTAAGTTGATAATATTATTAATAAAATAAAAACATAAATTATCTTAATGTATCTATATTGTATTTTGGAAATGAATCAACATTTATCCACCTCATTTTATATATAATGGAAAGTGAAGGTATCACCAGTTTTTGTGCACGACATGTTGTTTCCACATAGCGATACAATCCATATTTCATAACCATATATCATGGATTGTTATTATGATGGGTTTAATATTTATATATGATACTTGGGAAATAGTTATTATCTTATAATTATAATAGAATATCTACATTCTTATTTGTTGGAAAACAATAACAATGCTCATATGTATGTCTCGACTACCACCTCCACAAATTAGTGTGATTTTTTTTCATTTCAATATTATATTGATTGTAATAATAATGGTTAAAATTAATAAATATGAAATGTTTAATAAAATAATAATTTGAATCTAATTAATTATTATTTACCTTCATTTCATTCCTTCTTTTGAAAAGTTAAAACAATGATCATGTATATGTATGACCAACTATCTCCACGAATGGTGTAATTAATTTTTCTAAATATATTTTGGGTGGATATAAATTAATATATTATTAATATATATGATATTAATATAATTATTACCATTTTATCTATGATTTAACAATGAGAAATTTACAAGTATCGGGTGTACCAATACAAAATTCTCGTGAAGAAATGAAACATTTAGCACCCAGAAACAATACTTTTACTAAGAATTAATTAATAGTTGGTTGTTTAAATGATAATATATGTTAATATATGAAATTAAAATTATTTACGTGAATATGGTATACAATTATAATAAATTAAAAATTATTATATCAGAGTTTTTGTTTATTTTATCCATGAAAAACATGATGTATGTTATTTCTAGTCTCGCTTCTATTTAGGGGATACATATTCTATACTCGCCTGTAATTTATTTTGTTAAATTCATTTAAAGGAAATTTGAAATATTATATCATTAGAATCCTTCATTTAATAGTATTTTGAGTATAATTTTATTTTATTATTTTATGGATCTTATGATTAAAATGTTTCCAAAGTGTTAAGGGGTTTTTTATAATCTCTTTGTTAATCAAAATTACTTAGTATTATGTTTCCAATGATGAAAGAAAAGGATATAAATATAAATAAACTCATTAATTTTATTATCCTCTAGTTATTTACTAAGAATACATGTTTTACAATATTTTTACTACCCAATAGAGTGAAAAAAAATTATTTAATTTTGACCTTATTTATCTCACATGTTGAAAAAACAATTCTTCCATGTACATGTTTTATATTTTTTTTTTCAAAAATATTTTCAATATTATCCTATTATGTTTTAATGTAATTTATAAAAAATATTTATTTTAAAATAAATTATAATAGAATCTTCATTCCATTTTATTGACCAAGGTTCTTTTTGATTTTTTACAAAATTATGAATGGAATGTTTCCTTATAACATATATAGAATGAATTTGATTTTATAACTTTATTAACAATATATTTTTTGATGATACATTTGAAATTTTTGATTTTTATTTTCAAAGAATTTTTCTCATAAAAATTAATAAATTTAGTAGATTTTCTAAAATTTATTCAAAGGAAAAAATATATTTTCCTTCAGAAATGTTTAATGTTATCTTTTATAAAGACATTTTTCATCTAAGATGACAATGTTTGATGTTAAAAAACATCAAATTTGGTTATTATCCAATTATACAATCCTTATTATTTATATTGATGGTTTATAATTATGATGAAAAGATGTTTTTGAATCCTATTCCATTTTCATGGGAGATTCCATGATAAATTGATTAAATATTTTAAAACCCCATTTAATTTACACATGTTATGCCAAGATGATTTTTTTTAAAAAATAATTGTATTCATAGTTTATGATATTAAGAACGTATTATGGTAATTTTTAATATATATCTATGAATTCATTATGTTCTTCAAGGCCCCAAAATTAAATATCCCTCTAATGGACTATGTGAGGATGGATATCTCATGAGTAAATTGATCTCCAATGCGGAGTGAACCCAATTAGTAATGGACTCTATACATTTTAATAATATTTGTAGTGAACACTACTAGAAAATGGGTCTATACCCATGGTTTTGTACACAACCATGCGTATAGCCCCCCCCCTATACCCATGGTTTTTGGAAACCATGGGTATAGGGATAGTATAAGGACATATACCCATAGTTTTGGAGAACCTTGGGTATAGGTTTTTTTGAAGACCTATACCCATGATTATTGATAACTATGGGTATATGTGGTATTTGTTTCAAATATTTATAACCACGGTTTATCAAAACCATGGGTATATCTTTCCCGCGTTATGGTGGTAAAACAAATTCCACGTGACAGAAAAAAAATTAGTGAGAAGACAATCATAAATAATATAATTTTAAGGAAAGAAAAATTAAATCGTATAATTTTTTTTAGGTTGGTTGGTTTAGATATTCAGTTCTCATGAGCAAGTCCCATGATCGAATCTTGTGGTAGCATTATTTTGAAATATATGAGTAATATGAATATAAGTAAAGAGAAATATATTAATAAACCAAGAATATTCTTTGGTTAGTTGGTTAGTTTGTGAATTCTTTCTACATAGGTCTTGGGTTCGATGCACCGTGGATCCTAATTTTTCAATTATAGTAGTTATATTAAAATATAAAAATAAAAGTATCTATATATAGTAAAATTTCTATTATCTCGGTTGGTCGATTTGCGGGTGCAGGATACGGGAGGCGTGGGTTAGAAACCCCGCAGATCCTTATTTTTCAATTATAGCAGTTATATTAATATATTAAAATAAAAGTATCTGTATATAATAGTAGCCGAATTAGCTCAGTTGGTTGTCGTGGGGTCTAACCGTTTGTATAGACTGAGACCCCTATACTGACGCCTTTTTAGCCCAAGGTTCCCAAAACTGTGGGTATAGCTTATACCCACAGTTTTGGGGGATATGCCCATGGTTTTGAACCATGGGTATAGGTAGTTTTTTCAGTAATGGAACATTTACCACTATAATTGAGTGAGGAGTTATGCCAATACAGTATGATAGTCATGGTAGTGATTTTATGCTACTAATGAAATGATTTTATAATATTTTGTGTATTACACAAACTTATATATCATACCAATGTTATTCTCTCATTGATCATATTTTATGGTATTGTTATGATTTATGTATTATAAAACACTTATCTTTATTCAATGATTTAATATTTTTTTCTATGATATGTAGGGTATGGATTTTCAAATACTAAAAACATTTTCCCAAACACTTATTATTAGGTTATGATTAAGTGGTCATTGATATCTCTTGAGTTTACCCATAAAGAGAATCTAAGATCACCCTTTCATATGCTTTCATTCTCCTGGTTATGATGTATTGTTTTAATTATGATATGTATAAAAAAGGTCATAGTTATAATGGACTTAATAGGGTATAATATAGAACTCTTTAAAATATTTAATTTTTTATGTTCATGTTTCTAAAGGCACTAGACCTATATGATTCTTTTGTGGATCCTTATGTTATGTAATAAAACTTAATAAAACATGATGAAATATCTAGGTATAAAAATTATTGGTTGATATAGTAATGTTACACCCTGATATGTTAAAATAAAAACAATTTTTTGATAGTGTGTGGGACATGCAACACAGAGCTTAAACAATGATGATATTTTATTATTTAATTATAACTATTAAAACCTAAAAATAGAATAGGATATAATGAAAAATAATAACCATATTATTATATATATATATATATATATAAAGGTCCTAATCAATACTATTATAATGATTATTTCTTATGAACTAATAATTCAATTTTTAGTAATGTCATATTATGCTTCAAAAATATAATTACTTCAAACATTGTTTTATGGATTTTTTGGGAGAATATTATAATTAATTTTAAAAAATAATATTCATTTATTAAATAATCAATTAAAAATACCTTAAAGTGAATTTTTCAAAATTTCCCGAAAAGAATAAATTTTCACTAAATAGTGAAGAATCTATTTTTAATTAATTTTTTTTTGTTTCAAAAATTTAAAAATAAATATTTTGTTTAAATTATTTCGATTAAAAGTTATTTCTATAATATTATTATTAATCCTATTATGTTCAATTGAATCAAATTTATCCTTGAAATGTTTATAAAATCATTTTTTACATTATAGGCATTTATTAGAAAGACTAATATTCATAGTGTTTTCTATTATCATATTTAATTAATTGTGACAATTTATTAGAATTGAATTTCATAAAATTTAAGTCATATTTTTAATTAATATATTTAAATTTGGTAAAAAGTTTCCTTTTATTTTTAGGCATTATGATTATTAATCATGGTAGAATTTATCACCTCGCGTAAGGGTAAATTGGGATAACATGAATTAAAACTAAGTGTTAATGTCACCATTTTAAAAATTAATTTTTAGTGTATGAATAAACATAAAACATAATCAACTTATAATATAAATTTATTTATTTGAGGAACACATGCCCAATAAAAATACATAAATAATATTTAATGAAAAAATACAAAATGTCACTCTCTTACTTTTAAATATCACTTATACGGTCAAAATGTTATAATTAAATGTTGTGATAAATTTTTTATATATATTGAGTATATTTAAATTATATTCATGATGTAATTTATTTATAATTGTTTGTTATTATATAATTATCTTATAGTCTTATACATTTCTAACACATTATTTCATCAACTAAAAGAGAAATGAAATAAATAATTTAAAAAATATATAATGTAATATAATATAAGTAATTTATAGTGTTTCGTGATTTTATAGATTAATATAATATAATATTTGTTTTTTATTGGATTATATTTTAATCCTATAATATTCATGATATCTTTAAAGTCAAATATAATGAATAGTACAAAAAACGTTATTAGTTTGGATTTAAGAAAGAAAGGAAAAAATAAATTATTTAAAAAACATAGGAATATATAAATAGGAAATTGGGGATAGTATAGAGTATAAATTATCATTTCATGGACATTTATTATTAATATTTTAATTATATGTAAAATTATAACCCTTTAAATGTGAGACCATCATTATTACTGTATTGGTTAAAATTGTTTAACTATGGGGTCAAAACGAAGGATATGGTTTAAAATAACTTTTATACCTATAAAAATGTTATTGGATAATGATATTTCATCCTTATACAATCTTATATTTTAAAATTTTAGAAACTTTTAGGTATTTTCCTTATGATTTACATTACTATACTGAAATTTTTTAATAATTTCAAAGAGAGACCCTCCCCTTACTTGTAAAAGTGAACCCCTCCATTGTCTTCATTACACCATATTGAAATTTATAACACTACAAAGCCCTAAAAAATATATTTTAAAAATTAAAATTAACATATTATATGTGGTTATTTTCTTCAAATAACATTTCAATGCTCCTTAAAAAGGGTTATAAAGGAGTGACACTGAAGAAGAGGTAATTTTCCTAGCCAACCTATTTCAATTTTGGTCTTCTTATAATTCATAAAACTATGTGATATTATTTATAAAACAATAAATTACGTGTCTTAAATATATTTATATGTTTTTATTTTGATTAAACCAAATTTATTTACACTTTTATCCATCATATGAGTGGTAAAAAAAGATCGCTCGTATGTTTGTATGCCTTACCACATCCATATAGCAATGCGTTTCATTTTACAACACCATATTTCATGCCTGGTATTTATTATAGTTTTAGTGTTTATTTTTTATATTTATGATATAGTTATGATTCTAGGATTAAAATAACATATCTAAATTATTACCTTACAAACCATTAAAAAATGATAATGCCTCTTATGTGTACGTGTGGAGTAACACCTCCATGAAGGAAAGTGATTTTTTATTCCCATTTTACATGGGTGATTGTAATGAGAAATTTGATGAATAAATATTATATATAATAGATAATAAATATTATTTAATGGAGAATTATTATTTTCCATTACTTCATTCCCTCTATCTAATTGTTAAAATAGAGTTCATGCATATGGAAGACCAACAACAACCCTCTGTGTTGAAATTAATTATTCAATATCTATATTTTTCGGATGAATCTAAATGCAAATATAATGAATAAATATGATATTTATATAATGAATAAAACACATTATATTTTGAAACCATGATCATTTTACAATTACCAGAACTACCCAATAAAAAAATATCCTGAAGAAATGATATAGTTAAAATCTATAAATGAATGTTTTAATAAGGATTTATTTTTAAATAAGTGCTCAAAAGTTATAAAATGGTCATTTATGAAATTATATGCATTTACTTGATTATTTTATATAATTATAATAATTTTAAATTTATTATACTGGATGTTAGAGTAACATTGAATCACAACTAACTTGAGGTAAGTGATTTTTACTCCCACTTTTATTTCTTAGAGACATATTCCATATTCAACACTAATTTATTATTTTTGGTGTATATAATTACCCTAAAACATGTTATATATTGTATGTATTTCATTCTTGGATAAATAATGTTTCATTTAATTTTAATATTTCTCGGGGAATATGATTCAAATGTTACCAAAATGGAATGTTTTTTACTACAATATCATTGATTATGATTAAGTTTCATTGGATGAAATTTTGCGATATAACATGAAATAATCTCATGAATTTTCTTACCATCAAGTTATTTATTTAGAATTCGTGTTTTCCAACAATTTTAACAATAGATGATACTAAACGATCATTTTAAAGGAAAACCAACACAATTTATCTCTTTGGTCGAAAAACCTATTTCATATATATCCATGTTTTCAAACAAAAATTGAAGACTGTTTTTAATATTCTGTTACGAATTTTGAAATATATTTTAACACATGAATATTTTTTTAAAATTATCTTCTTTTTTTCGGAATGAGGTCCATTTTGATTTTATATTCAAAAGTATAAAACGATTTTTTTCTTTTTTAAATATACAAATTGAATGGAATTTACCAACATAATAACCATATAATGACATGGAAAAAAAATTACATGTTATAAAGGTTATTTTCAAAGAAAAATTATCCTTAATATTTTCAAAACATTTATATTATAAATATTTTGTTTCAATGAGAAATGATTATTTTCCTCCAGAAATATTCCAAGTGATATTTTAATTGTATTTTTCATCTATGATGAAATGTTTTGTTGTTAATTATGTTAAATAGTGGCATGATCCAATGATTCCATCCTTATTCATTATATATATGGTTTATGGTTGTGATGAAATGATGTTTCTAAAAGGTGATCCATTTTCATGGGTTAATCCATAATGAATTGATGCATTGTATATGAAATCAATTTCAGTTTTAGAGGATATGTGAGGATGAAATATATATGAAACTAATATAATTTTTATAGGTATTATTAAAATGGAAGTTTCATGAACATGTGGGAAATAGTTTTATGAATTTCATTATCTTCTAGGTGGTCCAATAATTTTATATCCCTCCAATTCATTAGATAATGAAGGATATCTCATGATATAAATTCTCCATGATTCGGGAATGAACCAAGTTTATTGAGGTACTTTTATCCACTATGATATTCCTTGTAGTGAACCGTGCCTACTAATTTTAAATAAGGAGTGAAACCAATACACTATTATTGTATTGTAAGTGGGTTAGTACCTTAAAGGAAATTATTTTCCATGCATTTGTGTATTCTAAGAACTAATTTTTCAGGTGAAATTTATTATCTCATGGATCATATTATTTTATTCCATTATGATTCATTTATTATAAACATCTTATATTTATTATATAATTTATGGTGATGATCTATGACATGTAGGGTATGCATTAATAAATGTTAGACTCATTTTGTGATACCCTTCGTATCATTATTTTCTTAAGAAACCATAAATATAAATCTTCTTACCCTTATAAAGCATCTGGAATCCCGATATCATATGAATTATTTGTCCAAATTTTGAAGAAAGGTCTTATATATGACATGTATTAATAGGAATGTACTTATTGAAAATTTAATTATAGTTAAATTAGAACTATTGTGAATAATTTATTTTTTATATCCATATTTCTAGATGCAATATACATATAATATTCCAATGTGAATCATTTTGTTATATAATAAATATTAAATTAATAATATATAATACCTATATATGAAATTTATTGGTCATTTTAATTTTACTAGAGGTGGGTTTAATGGTCCTTTGAATACTAGAATGATAAACAAATAACCAAACACCAATGGATATTCTTATATATTAGAGAACATCCTATGTTAAGGTAATTAAATTCATTTGATTTACCTAGAAAAAACATCATTTTCTACATATTACAAGTGGATGTGGTTTTTAATAGATTAATATAAGGGTAATAAACTCAATAAGAGTTTTTTGAGTATATATTTTCATTAAAAATCGTAAATGGTGAGTGTTCCCTTATTTATGATAAGGTTTCACACTCTCATGTGATATGATTGGTTTAATTCGAATTTTAATTTCCAAAAACTAATAATTATTTCAATATATTATCACCATGTATTACCAAGGATAAACCTAAGGTGTCATCAGATGAATACAATGTGTCAAAATATACAAATTATGTAAATGGTTTTTCATGATTATGTGGATTCCAATATTTATTATTATTAATCACATAATGTTTTATGTATCTAGTTAATGAATGGAACTAGAAGTGATCAGATTAAAGCTTATTGTGATATAAAGAGAAACAATTATCCTCATGATCAACCAAATGATATAGGAGTTATAATTTGAAATATTTTCATTATTCCTAATCATATACCTTCATATATCAATAAAAATTTTAACGTGTGATAATTTATTGAAAGAAATAATAAGAGAAAAATGATGATTCATGAAGATCCTGGAGGGAAGAAGATTCAGTTTCATACACATTGTTTATGTTGGAAGAGGTATGAATATAAATGAATTAAAGGAATGGGATGATATTTTTAGAGGGGAAAAATGATATAGAGCTATTAATTATGAATTTTTTTTAATATTCTAGATAACATAATGGATTATAATAATTGTTTCCTTGAGGTAACATTAATGATGGATTTTTAAAAGAGGAATATATGAGGATTATGAAAATCCATGTTTTAAGGTGGAATACAGAACATAGGATTAGTAAGGAAATATTAGTAATTGTTTTACTATTTATGATGATGAGACTATGAATGAATAATTAATTTTTGTAAAACAATATAAAGGAGATTAAAAGTATTAAGTTTAGAATGTATGTGGTCTGATTGAAGTGTTAATGTATTGGAATTCCAGAATTAAGTTATAGAAGTATTTTTATAAATGATATTAGATTGATAATAATCTAGAATCATTTAAGGTATTTTATATCATACTGTTACTTTACAGATATTAAAAAATATATTGAATTATACTGATGACAGATAAATTCAATTTTCTAAAATGGTTAAATTTTATTGAAAAACACATGATTCAAGAAAAGATAACCCTTAATATATAACTAATGATAAAATAATATTTTATTCAAGATCAAGAGATTATATATAAATTAAACAGGATAGAATTGATGTCCTTAAAATTTACAACCAATTTGATGAAAGTGTTTTTAATGATTCATTAATTGAGTATGCATCAATTTTTCATTTATAAGATAATGTTTATAATCTTTGACTTTAATAGGGGACTGAGGAGGGAGTTAATTGTTTGATACATGTATGTTTTCATTGATATTTTCTGGTAATTAAATTTATTAAAATTTTTAGTAGAATATATGGTCAAGGTATTCTGTTATTTTTTATGTGATATTTAGACCTACATAATGAATTTGGCGGATTAATGGTATGTTGATTTTGGAAATTTAGTGACGTTATCTCCAAATTTATGGATTTTGATATTTTTAGGCATATTTGGGAAAGGTTTTACTGGTAACTACTTATATAATATTGTATTTTTATCTTGGGTTATTATTATTTTGTGGTAAAATTATGATTTATCATATTACATAACTTTTACAAATTATAATTTTTTTTAAAAATAGCTAAGAACAAAAATGATGACATTTAATGTTTTTATGTATATTATTATCCAATAAAATACAATTATTGTGGTTCAGTCTTGGGAAATACCTCTTGAATATTCATTTCTAGGAGTAAGATATGAAGTATAATTAGATCAAAGTAAAACCAATTGTATTAATTCGGTTTATGATAGGGAAATAAATCTAGAAAGTACATTCTCGCATGTTCTATATTTTGATAGTAAAATAATCAAATAACATTAAGGAAAAGATCCTGAAATAAAAATATATAATTTTAACATCAATTCTAATGAATTGAATTTATTTTCAACCAACACATAATTATGTCTTTTTGGTCATTAAATTTATGATGATTATGTTATCTATCACTCTCTAGTTTTTATTGGTCATTAGTTTTATCCTCTATTTTCATGTTTTTATATACAAAAAATATTCTTCTATTTGGAAATCTAGTTATCTTTTTGTGTATATGAGCTTCAAAATTCTCTTTCCCTCTTTTGAAGAGTATTTTTTATTAATCATCTTTATAATGATGGTATTCAATAAAAAAATTAAAAAAGATAAAACCTTGGTCATCGATGACATGTTTAAATTATAATTATGAAATTTATTAAATTGCTGATACTATAACTCTAATATATTTTAAAAACAATAAAATTATTTTCAATAATATATAAAACATGCAACACCGACTTTCAACAAACATTGAAATACTATTACATAAATATGATCAATATAACCTAGCCAATTTGTTGGATGGTATGAATATTAAAAACAAC
Source organism: Viscum album (assembly GCA_963277665.1). Classification (NCBI taxonomy): domain Eukaryota; kingdom Viridiplantae; phylum Streptophyta; class Magnoliopsida; order Santalales; family Viscaceae; genus Viscum; species Viscum album. The sequence goes on along the minus strand of OY728135.1, from coordinate 1,100,614,320 downwards.
ATTATAAATTATATATATTATAGTCCTAATAAATTCAAAATTGTTGATAAAAAATAATAAATTTGTATTCAATTTTTTTTTATTAAAGTGACATTTTTCATTCAAATTATGTTTCCTTTAAATATGATTATTGTTTTATTTTTCTTGGATTAAATTATTTTTAGTTTAATAATAAACTATAAAATTAATTTGATAAAATTAAATGAATTTTTAAATTTTTTTTTAAATATTATATTGAAGTTTTTTTAATGATTTTATAAAACATTGATTTTTATTAATATTAAAAATAATAATTTTTATTGAAACATTCATTTTTTTAAATTATTTAGAAATATTCTTTTTTTAAATGGTTTCAATAAAAAATTAGCCTTATTAACATATTTTTTATTTAATTATCTAAATTGGAATCAATTATATACTCGGATTTGTGGTAAATATATTTTTATTTTTAGCAAGATATTTGTCAGATAAAAAAAATTATAGTGTTTTTTGTTTCTTTTTAAAATTAATTGATTCCACCTCTATAGATTGAATAATGAATATTGATAGCATATTTAGATTCATTTGGTTAAATTTTTATATAAATGTCCCTTTTTAAATACGCATTGTAACCATTGTAAATTGTTGTCACCTTGGTGTTGTCCCTATTTTAGTGTTGTAGTTATTTCATTTCCATTTATATTTCAAATATATGGCCAGTTGGTTCCATATTAATTAAATTATTTGATTTATATTATTTTAATGAAATAAAATGTAAAAAATGTCTCACTCTTGACATTAATATATCAAATATTTACTCATAAGGGTTCTCATGAACTCCTCAAATTCAAACCTAAATTTTTCACTCGAGTTGACCTAAGACAAGGCCCAAGAGGGATTCCTGATCATCGTTGGATGGATACTAGTTCTAGGCATCAATAATCCTTTGTTGGTACTAAATTAGCTCATGAACAGTAAGTAAATAAATAAAGGATAAAAGTACAAATAATACTAAGATGGTAGTGGAAAATTAATAAAATTGATGGCTATGCATACCTTTAAGTGACCTAGTGGATCACTACTAATCACCAAACCATGATCTCTTAGGGGCGATTCAAAAATTAAAGGAACTTAAAAAAGGAAAAGGTAGATTAGTGGTGAGCAACAAAATGCTCAGTGGGGATGTAAAATAATTACCAAGACATATACAATTCCATTAAAATAACTAGGCTGTGCTAGATTGAAAATAAGAGATATAAAAATATGTTTTTATATTAATATTTAAAAAAATAAAGATGGTCCCTTTTTAGTATATAAATTTACCATAACATTTCCAAAAATATTCTCTAATTCCCGAAAAAAATTTAATAAATTAATTTAAAAGATAATCCGTTCGGGAATGAGTATTTTAAAATTTATTGCAATGAAACAATGTTATAGGATCAAGTACCATATGTGCCTCAAAATAAAAAAGTTGAACAAAAATATATAGTAATGGGAATTTCCTGAACATCTCTTGATGAAATCCCTACAAGTACTCATTTGGAACTCACCATCATCTGTATAGTGCATCTCCATAGTCTATAACTAGTCAGTGGCTATAAACTAGTGTCACCTATAAAAAATCCCATCTACCATCAAATAAAATCCATGGGATACCAACCCATATAATTGTGTTCAATAATAAATAATCACTATGAACTTTATATGAAACCCAATAATCCCAAGATAATAGTATGTGGTGAATGGGGAGGTCCTCACACACATGGATCAAACTGAAACCCACATCCACCATGCTTGCCTTTCCAAGAAAACGACACCACAAATGCGATGTCACTCTAATATTAGGGACTAACATAGATGTAACACCCAGACCAGGGATAATTTATTATTTTAATATTTGTTTATCTTTTATCATTGGGATGTAGTTCAGTGTAAATTTTTTTGTGTTTTTGGATGCTCAGGTTGCATTCTGGCCTTTCAATAGGCAGCGTACGGTTGGTAGAAAATATGCTTCCAAGTCCATGTAACTATTTGGAGGGTCCTAGAGTTAGATAAAATATTCCTCATGGTTTTATTAATATATGTAATACCATTAGTGTTGTTCAGGCATTCATTATTCTCTTGGAAAATAGCAATTGCATATTTGTCTCATGGTTAGGTAAATTGTGTGAGCTTCCCAGAAATATTAAATATTAAAAACCCTATTTATCCCTCCAATATTTTTTACCCAAAATCTAGACACTCCCTCCTTGGATTATTTTAGTTCATGAAGGGGTCCCAATACCCCTCCCCATTTTATTATCCTCCATCCATTGGTGATACTTCAAGCTTCTAAGGATTGCTTTTACAGTATTTGGATACTTTTATCTTCATTATCTCTTCAATACTTGGTTCTACCATGATATGTTATGGTTCAGACAAACCCTACAGGCTAAGGTTAATGCGTTAGGTTTTTTCGTGGGATATAGGGTGTGTGGATGGTCAATTGGTCTTAGATCTCTCTTCTCTAAAAGTTTTGTCTCATCTGCACTCCTATGAGGTTAGATTCTCTATATTATTCCTTTCTGATACATTATATTTATTAATGGATTCATTCAGAAATTTATTGACATAAATATAATTCTTATAGTACCATTGCATATTCTACATTTTTTTTTGGGGTATAAATTTATTAAAATGGGGTTGGAAGTGATTAATCATAGATGGTTAAGTATATATTCTTGAAATGTGTTTAATAGAATGTAAATTTGATTTTAATGGACAATTTTGGATTTTTTTAGTTTTTTTCACATAGAAATAATTTCCTATTTTGTTTGGATTGAGATTTAGTAATTAAATGTTTATCATTGTGAATTTTATAGTCTGTATTGTATATTATTTTGAAAGGAACTATATTTTTAAATACTTAATTTCACCCAAATAAATTATGTAAAATTGTTGGATTTGGGATGGTTTGAAAGAATGTTGTGATTTTGGAAATAAAAATTGTTTTGGTTTTTTTAATGTAATCTTATACCATTCCATTAGATGTTGGAACATCCATGGGTGATAAAGGTTCCCACATGGATGGGAATTCAATCAAAGATATAACATTAAAAGTAATTTTCTCTTTGAACCTTAGCTTCACAATTTTTCTAAGCCTTCTAAATGGTGTGTGGTATCCTTAGTTTGATTTCTAAAGGTGGTTTCAAATGTAAATTTATATGATATACCCATTTAGAAAATTTCACATGATTTCGTGCTTTGCGTAATGATTGGAATGTGATTTTAAAAGTTGTTGGATTTAGAAATCATAAGGTCCTGTTAGGATTTTAAAACATGGGAGTGGTATCATGTTGTTTAAAACATAGTTTTGAGAAATTTTCATAATATATTGGGATTGATAATATTGGAGGCATGGTTGACAATTTATGTTGTTTTTGAAGTGAAATGTTGTTTTGAAAGTGTAACGGTTTGTTTGGAATCTTTAAATGTTTTTTATAACTTCATTATAATAAGATGTGATGTGATGGGCCATTTAGAACTTGTGAATGTTTGTTATATGATGGGAACTCTTATATATATGGATTTCCTAATATGTCATATCGTATATGGTGTTTTAGTGTTTTGGGTAGGCAAGTGCGGTTATGGAAGATATGGTGAGTTACACGTTTGGGGGACACCTAATTATATAGTGTACTCTTTCCATATGTTTCATAGGAATATTTAATATGTTTTAGTGAGATTTTATATCAACCCTAATTAGATGGGTTGGAACCCTTTAGATATCGTATATGTAGGGTAGGTTATGCCACAAGTGAGGCTAGTTTAGAGTTGTTATTTTGTTATTAACATTTGAGAAGCACCATATGCTAATAGGTGAGTAAGAATCAATTACATCCAAGGATTTCTCTTAAGATGTTTATGAAATAACCATGGATTATTATCATTAATAATAGTTTAAATTCTATTTCTTCTAGTTTCTTTTTTGTACTTCTAATTTATATTCAACATAACCTCGTGTTATTTTATTCAGACATTGTCTTAGGGTTCTAGTATAAAAATGGTAATTTGTATTGAAAATAGAAATATAATGTGTAATGTCTTTAAAATGGGAAAATTCAGTTTATATATTAAATTGGGGAAGGAATGTTTTAATACATTTATTTCAAAGTAGTGTTAGAATCCTTTTTCAGGAAAATAAATATATGGATTCATTGATTGTTTCCTAATGAGCAATTTATCTCAAGCCCAAATTATTTATTTTAATGTCTGTAGATCGAGGATATATTGCAGGTTTAGGTTCACTAGTTTATGTGATCATCATGGGTGAATATTGGCTATGTGGTTGGTACGTTTTCTGATAATGGTGAACATGAGGTCACATAGAGATCATGCTAGTAGTGGTTTGGTTTTATATTTTGTTCTTAGTTGTTTAGTTTTACTTTCTAAACGGGTCAGTTCTATATTTATTTATGATATGTTTTTGGTTTTTCATCCTTTTATAGATTAGTTAATTTATTTAATCCATGCCGATATTTAAAAAATCATTCCTAAAGTGGTTTATTCGATAACTAGAACTATTTTCCAGCCTGTGGGGATTTGTAACCCCTATCGAGCCTTGTCTCAGATCGGGTTGGATGTCAGTTTGGATGGAATTCTAGAATGTTTTATAACAATAGAGGCTCCTATCACAAATCAAGCCACATAAAAGTTCCAACCGGGCCATCACAACACATGAACGTAAAATATATTTTCCTAAACATCACAATGTTAAATCTAGGAATAAACAATTCCAAAACCAATGAATTTCAAAAAACCACAAATGAAACTAATGTGAAAACATCATTTATGTTTGAATGATTCCAAATAGGCCTACTCATCATATTATCTCAAAAAAAAATTATACGAAATACTTAGAGGTGTTAAATGTTCCTTACCTCATTTAATAAAATTCCTTTTAAAAAACCAATCAAATAATTAAAGTAATTTTAATTTTCTAATACAAGTTTAAAATAATATATTGAAATGAAAAACACACATAAATGTTTAGGTAAATTATGAAAACAATTGTAATTATAATTTATTAGTACCACAACTAATTTTCATAACATATAATTTCTATATAATAATGAAAACATATGTTAAAAACCACTAAGAAATTATGGAATCCTAATTAATGGATTAATAATAAAAAATAAATCTAAAAATATGCTCCATTTAATGAAAGCAACTTGAATCTAGTTTTCACTTACACACATATACACCTTCATATATTTCTGTATATCCCTTGGCTCAATGTAGATTATCCCATCACTGTGAGGGAATTTGTAGAAGGAGGATATATATATATATATATATTTCTTCCAATTTATACATGAAAAATATTCTTTTATGAGTCGCAAAATACCTTAAATAATAAAAAAAAACACAGAATTATAAAATCCAAATTTAAACTGGGCCATAGAATTTGAACGATATAAACGCTACCTGAAACCAAGGAAGAAGCATCATCCTTGGTTAAAGGTGTCTAAAACCAGCCTCAACAGGGTACAAATACATTATACATCAATAATAAACAAAATAAAAACCCAGAAGAGGGTTTTGTTTTAGACCAATAATCTTCCAAAAAAGAGGAAAAATGTGCGGAATATAAATATATATGGAAGAGGAAACCTGACTACGATGGATGCTCTTGAAATAGACAGCGATAGAAGCCAAAAATAGAATAGGTTAGGGGGAGGAGTATGAGGAGGGGCTTCAACCGGGGAGTTTGTCACATAATGAGAGGAAAAAGGGATAGTTTGTGCGACCTATGGTGTAAAAAGTAGAGAAAAATATATAATAATAACAATCCCAAAAATAATAACAATAATAATAATAATAATAATATCATATTATTATTAAATAAATTATTCATTTACTTATGTATTTTATTTTACTTGTATTTTCTTATGGAAACCATGAAAATTTTATTTGAATGTTTTGGAAAACCATGCACCAACCGTGATCCAATATCGGATGATTTGGGAAACTCATATAGGTCACTACATGGTTTTGAAACCATGTGTTTTCAATTTGATTACACTCTATCAAAAACTATAAATATCTCACCTGGTTAGTGTATGGTTTAAAAAAATCATGTGCCCATTCTAAATGTGAAAAAATTTCAACAGAAATAACCTATAATTCCATAAAATTCAAAAGAGAGCATACAAATTTAATATTTTTGGGTCAAAGTATAACAATTCTCCCCCGCACAAACTCTTTCTTCCCCATGAAAGACACCCAGTTGTATGATGAAATAAACTCAAAATAGAAATGGAATGAAGCGGAATGAAACCACCAAACATGATGGGACACCTGTAACATTCTAAGTCACACCAAAATATAATTATGCAAAACTTCAATAAAGGTGATCTATGTTGTTTCCCCAACCGAAAAATAATATATTATAAAAACCAACTCTGGAACCAAGAATTCCCAACCCAAATAAGAAACCCTTACCACAATGGAAACACGAAAAAAGGAACTTACACCAACCAATGAACCAGTCCCCCATTCATCATTTCCTCTAGATAAAATCATCTCCAATAATAGAAAAATAAAAAACCAAAATTAACCCAAAAGAGGCCAAGAGCACAAGAAATTAGTACAAATCAAAGAATTGTATCCAAAAAGGCACAACCACAGGAATTTCATGAGGATAAGACCACCTAGATTTTTATTATGTGGAGAAGTATATAATGACAATTAAAACTAAAAAAATAATATTTAAATTGAATACACTACATATGTGGAGGAAATATCTTAACCATTGTATCCCACACCCTTAGTGATTCTTGAGTTTATGAAGATCTTCGCAATGAGAACTAAGGGTGGAGCCCTAATGTATAGAATCATATTTATCCCTATAGTCAAGAGCTGATAATCCCCAATCATAACTCATTCTCTTGCTATCACAGCTTCCCACACAATCAAAAATCCCGTGAGTAATTATAGAAATATGAAACATAATTTCAATCCATCTATATAGGATAAAAACAAGTTATCAGTCCATCAATTGAAAGATGAGAACTAAAAATGAGACAAGCCCAGAATATGTTCCTTGGATTCAAACTCATCATCCAATAGAGAACCTCTACAAGAACTAGAATAAACCAATCCTCGAATCCTAGAAGGAGACACCACATGAGAGGAGGGGATTTTAACCAATATATCATCACTTTCTTATGAGAAAAGTAAACATATTCAATGAAATGGTTATCCTTCCGCTTTACTTCCAGTTAACCCTGCCAAGTATCAATATGGTATGATCCATTATTCACATTCACATACACAAGAACATACAATTTTATGTCTTTTGTCTTGATGACCACCAAATAATTCTTAACTCACAATGATAATATAACAACCACCATCCATTGGTTCAGTCAAAGTCATTTAAACGTACCAATGAAAGCTCATAAACTCATGACATCTGAAGTTCCCAAGATCCGAAATACACCTTTAAATTCATAAATACTCTCCAAAACCTATAATAGACATATATGGCTATAGAAAACAATCACTAGTTTAAAATATATCAAATCAACCAATCCACTATGATTTTGAGTAGGGCTAATGAATGGAAGGGATTCCATAGAATCCTTATGGGTCATTCCAGGATATATAATCCAAATAGCATTAATCACAAATCGGAATACCAAATCCGTACAACACTAAATATAAAAACAAAATCTAAACAAATAATATCGCAACCAAAACAAAAACACGACAATATCACAACAGAATACAATGAACGTCCTTAAAAATTCATCTTTTTTAATTTCACATATTTTCAAATTTATTCCCCCCTTTCGAAATCAATATCACTTTTCATTTCTAAAATAATTTCATCAATCCACTTAAAAAAATTCAAAACACATCCTCACTTTTCCCTATAAATACATAAATCATGTTATAATTAATCCCCCTTATATCACAATCCTTTTTACATTTTAATAAAAAAAATTAAAAAATTAAAAATTTTGATTTTAAATACTCACTCATTGTATCCAATGAACCGTGAAATATGTGTTTATTCCCACTCAGGATTATATATCCTCCCCCATACATACCAAAATAAACATTACATACACACATAGAATGATATGTTAATATACAAAAGGAATAATAAGGGTAATACATACCATTTTATCCTCAAAAAACAAGAATTTACCAAATTCCAAATTCACTTTGCCAACACATTTTTACAAAATTTTCAAAAATTATAATCAATTTCTATTTTAAAACCCATTTTTAAATTCTGAAAACCATTTCAGAAAACATTTTCCATTTAAAACTACACTCACACAAACCCAAATTAGATTGAAGCATCACCCATAAAAAAACAACTAAAATATGGAACAAGTTGTCATTCATACCCCAAAAACACTGTTTAGAAGTCCATTCCATCTACTTGCATCAACCATTAGAATAAAATTAAACCATGAAAACGAGAACCACATGGTTTTATACAAAATGTATCCCCACCATTGAGCACTTGATAAATTTTTCTATCAACCCTTAATATAAAAATTTCAATCAAACTAAACAACTACTAACAACAAAACCCCAAAACTAAAAATAAATACATGAATCCCAAATACATAGGTGAATCAAGTCCATTCATGAGTGGTATTGATTAGGTACCAAACCTTGAACAAACTCTTGAGCCCCAATGATCCAACATCTGATCTACCTAACACCCCAAATAATAAGTTCCACCTTTGATACAATTTTTTCATGATCAAGCCCATGCCATCCATAAACTTGTCACCAATTTTGTCCCAAGATAGTTCTCGATGGGTGTTCATGATCCATAAGGGATGAATACTAGTATCGGTCACAAAAAATTATTAGTTTGAATGATTTATAGCATAAATAACACACACACACACACACATATATATATATATATATTAAATGAGGAAAAATAATGCTGAACAAGTAGAGGAAAATAAATAAATATGATGACTAAGAATTCCTCCAAGTTACCTTGGGGGTCACCACCATTCTGAAAACCAATCTCGCACTGAGAGTGGTTTCAACACTAAAGGAACATGAAACTAACAATATACAACTTGTTTGAGCACTAAAATGATCAGTATATATGCCATAGAAGAACCATTACCATTAAATTTCCTTAAAATGGCTATTTCATGCTAGTATGAAAGAATGAAATAAAAAAATATTGTTATCTATTCTTTTAAAAATAAGTAACATGGTTCCGTTTTTAAGAAAAACAATTTTCCATTATGTTTCTAAGAATATTTTTGAAGGGTTGTAACAGAATATCAATAAAATCATTTAAAAGATAATATGGCGTTTAAGGGGTATTTTAAAATGTAAAGAAAATAAATAGTGTTATGGGATCATGTACCAAATGTTACACAAAATGGAAAAGGATCATAGAAATTTGAAGTAATGGTAATTTCTTAAAAATATCTAGAATAAATACCTATATTTACTCTTCTAAGACTCAAGTCTTATCATATGGTAAAACTTCAAGGACTACCAAAATCTAGATTCTCTAAACAAGAATCACTAGTAGATCATTCTACCTGACCTCCCAGAAAACTGAAGGTGTACTAGCCATATATTATGGGTTGATAAGAAAAAATCACTCAACCCTCTAGATGATGCCTAGAAATCCAATTATATAAGTATATTTGGAATTTGGTGGTCCTCGCTTGCATGGATCAAACTGAAACCCACAACAACCAAGATTTCCTTGCCCAAAGACTTTCACCACCAATGCGATGACCCTCTCTGAGGATGGCATTCTATATAGGTTCCCATCACATATCAGTCCATACATAAGTTCCAACATGTCCTTCGCATCACATGAGTTTCAAATTTTTTTTCCGAAACTTCTTAAAGTCCCTACAGGACCTCAACATTTCCAAAACCACATCTAAATACAAGGTGAAAATAGAATTCTTGATCAGTTTATTCCAAACATGCATTCACATCATATTATCTCAAAAATATTTTCCATTAAATACTTGACGGTGTCAAATGGTCCATACCTATTTTAAAGGGACACTATTTAGAAAACCAATAAAACATTTAATCCAATTTTCATTTTACAATTAAATATTGAACAAATATATTAAAATGAAATAAATCACATTTCATGGTTATGTAATCTATTTGAAACAGATTTAATTATAATTAGTGGGTACCACAACAAATTTTCATAGAATATAATACAAATATATATATAAGATATCATATTTTTAAAACAACCATGATATTAGGGAATTCAACTTAATGGGTTGTGCATAGGGAACCTATCCCAAAATATGCTTCCTAGGATGAATAAATCCTAAAATAATTTCACACATACACACATATACACCTTCACACAGACACAAATATATATATATATATATATATAACATTACCCAATTTACATATTCCCCTCTCTATGAGGGAATATTTATAAGGATGATATATAAATATATTCTTACATATGTATACACTTGAAATTATCCTTAAAGAGCTAAAAAATATCCCAAAAATAAAAAGAATACTAAATATTATAAAATCCAAAATTGAAAACGGTCCAAAGAAAATGAAAAAGAAAAACCCTACCTCAAACCATTGGGGAACCAAATACCTTGGATAGAGATGGAAATAACTGGCCTGGACAAGACCCAAATACAATATACATCAATAAACAAAAAAAGAAAAACCAAAAAACATACTATTATTAAGAAAAACTGTGTGACACAACAAAAATATGAGAAAATTTGAGGAAGAGAAGGATAGACGGAAGAGGAAACATTAATGAACTGGACACACCAGAAGTCAATGGTTATAATGGTTGAAAACAATGGTGGAGGAGAGTAGGGATGAACGTGATGATAGGATTCAGTTGAGGGGTGCAGAACACATCGAGACGAAAGGGAGAGGGTGGTCACGTGACCTATGGAAGAAAAAGGAGGGATAAACATATTTTGATAATAATAATAATAATAACTAATGATAATAATAATAATAATATAAATTTTATTATTATAACAATTTTTTATTTTATTTTTTTATTTTATTTTACTTTTTTACTTTTTTTTTATTTTTCTCATTGGAAACTACACATGGTTTTTCCACAGGGTTTTGTAAACTGTGTGGCAACCAAGATCATCGACTGGAGGTTTTACACATCTCGTATGAGAAGCTTCAGGATTTTTCCAACCATGAACCAACTATGTGATATGAATCTATGAAAAAATGAAGACAGTTCACACTATTTGCACACGATTTTTACCAACCATGGGCCCACGCTAAAAACCCAAAACAATTAAAACTTAGATCACATGATAACCAGAAACTCTAAACTAAAGACATATATAATTACATAATTATAATTATTAAAATGTCACTATAGGGTTTTTACCAGGGTAAAAGGATGTAATTTTTAGATATTAATGATTATATGAAATGTAAATTAATATTATTTAACTTTGAAATTTATTTATATTTTTTTATTCTATCATTACCTTAAACATATACGCAATACTAGTACAAATTTTTTTTAATTAGTAATAAAAATAAAACATTTATTTCTAAAATTATTAAATGGAATATAATTTGAATGAATTAATATTTAAAAATAAAATTTTAGGTAAATATGACTTATTAGGGGAGACTGTAAGGATTATAGGTTTATTTCATCATTATCTTATTGTCTTTAATGTAAAATTAAATGAATTGTTTAAAAACTAAAATTAATGATATTATATGAAAATAATATGTTAAATAATTATTTTAAATTCATAAATTAATTATACAATGAGGCTAATATATAATTCCTAAAAAGTAATAATTTGGTCCTTTTTGATCAAATTGTCGACTTATAAGTAAAAATTGTTACCCTTTAAGAGTGAAAATTTTATTACTTTAATTATAGATAAAATAGTTTAACTATGTGGTGAAACCAAAAGATAATCTTTTAAAAGTCATCTAAATACTTTAAAAAATTAATTTTTTGATGATATTTAAACCATATGAAACCATATATTCAATAATCACCCCATTTGGAGGTATTTTTCTTGATAATTACTTAATTATGTTTTTATCTTTCATGAAATTCCCAAAGTTTCACTACTCTTATTTATTAATGAGAACCCCGACTTTTTCTTCTTTACACCACCTTAATCCTAATATCTCAAAAACCCCAACCACGTTATCTTCTGAAATTCTATATCCAAAATTTCCAATTTTTACCTTCTTAAATAACTAATCCAAAGGACATCAAGAAATGATGTACAAGAGGCCTACTCAAGAAGTGAAAATAATTTTACCGAAAAATATTCAATTTGTATCTTCTTCCAATTCGACTAATTGTGTGATATTATTTATAAAATATTAAATTCAAAATCCTCAAAATATTTCAATGTTATTATGAGTATTATTCCACCATTTTTAAACCCATTTTAACTATAATGGTAAGTAAAAGTATCGCTTGTGCATGCATATGACATACCACCTCCATGTAATGATACAATTCATATTCATTCATCCTTTTAAATTGATGTTTATTATTATGAATTTAATATTTATATAAGAAATTTATTACATAATTATTCTTCATTAATTATAATATAATATATTCCTTCTTACATTCTAATCTATTTTAAATTGACAATTTCACTCATATGTACATGTGGACTACCACCTCCACAAAGTGATATGATTCATTTTTCATATACTCATTAAATAGAAAATAGTAACGATAGATTAAATTAATATATATTACTCAAATATTAATAATTCTAGTGTGGTGAATTATTATTTACCGTTATTTTGTTCCATACGTTAAAAGTTAAAAAAACATTCATGCTTATATAAAAATATTGTCTCTATAAACTATAAATTTAATATTTCTATATATGACTTTTATAGATGAATATAAATTTAAAAACATATAATGAATATATATTATATTCATATCATGGATAAAATTATTTATATTATGTATCCATAATCAATGTACAAGGACATGGACTATTTAAAAGAATTATTATTAATCATACGAAATAGTTCACACAATGAAATAATTATTTTAATAAAGAATTATTGATAAATTGTATTGAAATTTTATAAATGGATAATATATTAAATTATAAGGTTGTAAATTATTTTTTTAAAGAGTTATAATAAAAATAATTTTGTCATAAATGAGGATATAACACTTCAAAATTACTTGGAACTCAAGATAAGGTATTTCAAGCCTCACTTTTATTTCTTGGAGACATCTTTCATCTTATACACTCCTATAATTTTTGTCGTGTATATCAATCAAATTTCAAATTTTATAACATAAAGATTATTCTATTCATAATATTTGATTTTTCATTTGATGTTATTATATCATGGGGATTATGATTTAAATGTTTACTAAGTGATAAGAGTTTTATACTACAATATCATTATTAATTATGATGGTTTAAGAATAATATTTCAATGACGAAATTTCATAATATACCACTAAATAAACTAATGGTTTTTCTCTAATCTAGTTACTTGGGAATATTAAACATTTTACATTCATTTTCCCCTCATTAATTACCCAATATACAGAAATATTTTTTATGTAAAACCTATATTATTTTACACTTACATTGAAAACCCATTTTTACTATATCGATTTTTTCTAAAAATAATTTCATGGTTGCTTCTAATATTATCCTATTATTTTTTTAAATGAATTGTAACCCATTATTTAAAATTTAAATACTAGTTTAAAATGAATCTTTTTAATCATTTTCTAAATGAGGTAATTTTTGTCTTTTTGTTTTGAAAAGTATGACAAGATTATATTATTTTGAATTATATAACATTAATGGAATTTCATTACATCATATACCCTCCATTCATTAATTACTCATTTACTTATTCCCAATTAAATTTTCAAAAAATGTATTTTTGAATAATTGGGAAATCATTATATTTTAAAGTAGTAATTTAAAAGTTAAAACATTATTATCCTCAACACATATTCCTAGTGATATTTTAATGTCAATTTAATTTATGATAACATACCTTGATTTAAAATATTTAATAATGGATAAATTGTAAAGGGATTCCATCCTAATTAATTCTTTATATGGTTTATTATTATGTTTGTGAAATATTTGTGAAACCTGTTTTATTTTTCATGAGTTATCATATGATGGTATGATAAAATGGTTAATAATGCTCTTTATTTTCCATATTTTAGGATATAATATGACTGATTTATGATCCTGTGGAACACATATAAATTTATTATTATTATTTAATGGGTGGACCACAAATTATATATCCCTAAAATGAATTGGGTAATAATGGATATCTTTTGAGATGAACAAAAATAAAATGGGGTGGTAAACTAGTTCAATAAGGTACCTTGTCCACTATGATAGTATTGGGAGTGATCCATGACTATGAAATGTTTAGTGAACCCAATAGACTATAATATTATTTGAAGTGAGACTTGACTATGGAATGAGGAGTAATCATAATCAACTATGGTAATATTGGGAGTGAACCTTGACTATGAAATGGGTAGTGAACCCAATACACATTGATAATCTTGGTAGTAAAACATGAATATATAATAGAGTGTGATCCCAATCCACTATGATAGTCATGGAATTGATCCTAGAATGCGAAATATGTTATTTACTACACATATGTATATGCCAAAAATCTATGTTTAATGAAAATTTTAAACTCTCATTGCTCGTGTTCATTAAATATTTTTCCACTCATGTATTTTTTAATGAAATTATTTAGGGAATGACTCAATATTACAATCATTTATATGTATGATATGGTATAAAAATGATTATATCATGTTCTCATACCATAATTCTCAAATAATATTTTTGTGAACATTGATATATCCCTTGTTTAAACTTACTAAGCATTAGAGGTCACCATTTTTATGTTCCCTTTCCTCATGTAATAAAGAAATGTTTTTGGTATAATTATTACAAAAAGGGTGAATGTTATTAAGAATATAGTCGGGGGTGATGTATATATTTTTGTTCCATTTTTTGATGTATTCCTGTTTCCAATGTTACTAAAATATTATGATTATGGAATGTATTGTTATATTTTGTAGTGAATATTAATGTAATAATATATAATATTTATGTACAAGAAGTATGGGTTTCTATAAAAAACATCATGTTAATAAGAACCTTAAGGTAATGGTATTTTGAATAATACATGATTTGATAAGAATATTTTATCATAAAACAACATCAGTTAAGGATCACGATTTGGTATTTCGTAAAAAAATAATTCTTCATTTTGAAGGAATAATGATAATCTATAATAAGAGGTGTGTACAGAAAACAATGAGATTATATTTTATTTCATGGAGACTCTTTATTTATATAAATTTAAATTTTCTATATTTTTTTCTATCATCAAAGTTGTACATGGTGGGATTATATGTTACAAGTTATACATTAAGAGGATTGGTCATGAAATGAAGTCAATATTGTGTTTAATGGATATAATTATAATGAGATCATAAATAAATATATATTTTTTGACATTTCAAATCACAAATATGTCAAATAGTAATATATGGATTATGATACCCATTTTAACAAGAAAATATAATTTTTTCCAGATATTTCCATGAATGAAACTCTACATAATCATTATTTTGAAATGGATCTACTCAAAAATAGCATATAAAAATTATATCAATTATACATAGGCTCATATATGGATATAATTAATATGTCTATAATGATAGTGATGAATCTATAAGTGATTTTGAGAAAAGTAAACAACTATTTTTCTTCTATAAGTAATGGGGTTATATATTCTATAAGTTTTAAAAATCACAATGATTTAATGTAGGGTTTTAATGAATGTGTCTATAATAGATAACATTATCAATACCTAAATCCTATGTTTAATAAAACTGAAGTGTTTTATTAATTAAAAAATCCATTTAAATATAATACATCATACAAGGTATCTCTTAAATATTTTCATTCATATACTTGACTTTTCCACCTTTAAAAACACTATAGAATGAACACTCAGTATAAAATTGGGTGTGGATTATTAACTCTAAGGGGATTCCATATGTAATATATTTTATAAATAGTATTTATGTATTATCATTTAGGCTGCCTAAAAAGGGAAGAACCTTCTCTTGGGAAGTGTTAGATGAGGATGAGAACTCATTTTAATAGAATTTCTCAAGAACAAACCAAATATGAGTACTAATATTATGTAGTTCATTTCGTCGATAAGAAAAAATTTGTACCTTCCATAGTGTAAGGTATTACTTTTATTTTTTTATTCATGGTTATCACTTTGTTTGATATATATCCCACCAACTCTTTTCAATATGATTTGTGGGTTTTTAAAACCTATTATTTGATCATATTTCTTATGTTTCACATAAATATACTCCTTTTAGAAATATAGATTATGTATGTAATTATGCCTCATGTATAATAAATATCATATTAAATAAAATAAAATTTAATTTTCAGGTTCTTGATATATAAAAATATGGAATGACTTGGGATTATATTAAATGACAAAGATGAAATCTTTATTTAGTAGTTGCAATATAATTATAATATTTTTTCCCTATGAATTTTGTTCTTTAAAATTTCATGTGATCTAAGAATAATTATTCTATAGTCCTTATAATTTAAATGTTAGTTTCTTTACATTTAATTGAATAATTTTTAGGAGTTATTAGAAATAAAATTTTACCTATGATCAGTAGTTTTTTATATGTATTTCATGGCGATTGGTCTAGACTGTGACCGGAGTGGGAACTAAATTTTTGTATTGAACTAATAACATCGATGAATATGATATTATTATTTTCATATGAATCTTATGAAATTGAAGTAGTTGAATATATAGTTAATTTCCCTTGATGGAAAAGTATTAATTTATTAAATTTTGTCAGCTTAGGGGGATCATATCTTATCTATAAAAAATATATTAGTTTTCAATGTATTTGGGATTTTCATCATAAACTCAATGAGGTGTCCAAAAAAAATAATTTTCATTACCTTTAATTAATGATATATTTGATCAATTAAAATAAAAATTACAGTTTAAAATAATTAACCTCAGATCATAGTACCATTACATGATGTTTAAGGAGAAGGAAACCCCTAACACTTCTTTTAAATGTCATTATTGGTATTTCGAATATTTGATAATGAATATATGTTCAAAAAAATTAAACATTATATAGATTGTTTGAATTATATCTTATATAGATATATCAAAACTTATGGTATGGTAATTATAGATGAAATTTGTTTAATATAAATTTATTAATCTGCATTCATGTTTTTCTTGTTCAGTTTTAGGGAAGATTAGATATTACATAATGCATGAAAAATTATCTATCATATATTTTTATTCAAGAAAATAAATTATTAGGATATGCGGTTTTTTAATAATTCATATCTGTTGTTTTAGACAATCTGGAATTTTTTATGAATTGATATACTTGTAATGAATTTCATTAATATAATCATAATTCACAGTCCGGTAAGATATAACATGTAGTTACAAAAATATATTCTAAATTATCATCCCCTTGGACTGATTATACGTACAAAGACATAAATTTTATATAGAGAAATAAATTTTAAGAAACATTTAATTGGATCAAGAATAGATTTAAAGAATCATATGTTCTACTCTTATCTAAACAAGTAATTGATAGGATTGTTATTTTGATTATTTGAGAATGGGTTTGTATTTTTCACTTATATAAAATAATTATGTGGAATCTATGGGAAATCACAAATTGTTATAAAATGAAACGAACTACCTATATCATGATCTTACCATGAAGATATAGGATCCGTAAAAAATATCCCTAAAAAAATAATTAATTGAAAATAAATTGAGTTAGGTGTTACACAAGAGTTTACATAGATGGGAGAAAACTGCCCCATGCATGTCAGCATTAACCAGTGATATACAATATACATGAGTTATTTAGGAAAAAATAATTCTAGTTTCAATAATTTCACTTTTTTATAGGGCATCCTCCACCTAGTTAGAATCTTGACACACATGAGACATATTTATATTGAGATGATTGGTATTATTAATACAATCAATCTAATGAGAATGGATTTTCCATTGTACATTCTAGGTAAATTCCTTCAAGTTCATAACATTGAATTCAGAGATAGATTCTATCTAGATATTTCTCTATTTATAATGGGAATCATGATTAATGGAAGTCCCCATTTACCATAACTTAGCTTCATATGAATTTCCAATTCCAATATAATCGTGGAAGTTGAATTTTAAAAATCCAGGGTTTTTTCAGAAAATACCTAAAAAATCCATGGGTCCAAGCTTGCCAAATGATTCACCATCCTAGTTGAATTTAATCTATGGATCTATTTGAGAAATACTTTTCACATATTTTAGGTCAAAGGGCTATTTGGGATTACCTTCAACTCTCATAGTCATGGATTAAAGGATATATGACTTTACTTTCCGGTTGAAAATATTAATATTTTCATTAATCACATGATTTTAAGATATATCTTTTCAAAAATTACATTCAATAATCATACATGTGATTCAAACCATGCTTACACTATCAGAAAAGTGAATGATGTTACTAATTAAATCAACAAAAATGTGTCAGTTAAATTATTGAAGGAGTTTTAGGAATTACCACAAGTAATGAATTTCCCAAAGGAGTCAAATTTTGATGTAATCTGGGATAGGAATCTACGAGTTTTGACTAATATAAAAGAAACCCCTTTATTTTATGATCATATTTATTTATAGAACCTAATAGATCCTAAATTCATATGTATAATAGGGATTTAAATTTTATAGAATACCAAATTTGAATGATGTTACAGCCTATTCACTAGTGCAAAAGGGTTTTTTCACATATGTTTTTGGTTTTTTGAAACCATTTACCTCATAAATTTATTTAAGGTGACTATTAAAATATGATTTCAAGTCAATAAATATTAATGGATGCAATATATATTTTTACCCTCTATTTTCTAAAAACCTTCATAAAAACTATCATAAAATAATAAATTTAAAAATTATCTTCACATAAAATGTTTAAATACTATTGTTAAAATCTCTTTATCTTGTCGATTATTCAGAAAAACCAATAATGAAAATATTTTATCATATCATTTATATAAAAACCATATTGAAAATAAAATTTCGTAATTTTTTCATGTCGGTTATCTAATAACTGATGTGAAAATTAATAATTTTTAACTAAAGAAAATACATTCACAAAATAGTACATTAGAATCGGAAGACATAAATATCATTACAACAAAACAGAAATTTCATCCCAAATTAAAATCATTTTAAATATTAAATTTGAAACTTATATTATAAAATATATATTACAAATAAACTAAAACTCAATAATATCTGAGAAATATTATTCCCTTCATCATTTTAATTTATTCATCTCTTCTTAAAGATAAGGTAGAGGTTAAAAGAAATTAAAATTAAAATGAAATAAATTAACATGTATTCTCAGTATAATTATAAACAAATTAAAATGAAAATTTATAATAAAATTTAACCTTGTTTAATTTTATAAATATTCTAGTTGAAATTAATTAAAACCTAGATATTATAATATAATATCTATATTACTTTAATCCTTCTTAAATATGGAAAATCTATTTCAAAATATTTTTTTCAATTAAAAAAAATTAATTACTTATAGATAAAATTTATTAATTATAAATGATAATTCATCTTTTAATTTAAATATTTTATATTTTCACTCTTCTTTTTCATTGTCTCTATAAAGTCATCACACACCCTTTTTTAAATGATAATTGTTAAATAAATGTAATGTTCATTATAATATATACATTTTTATAGTTATGTGTGCAATATTATTCTCAATGACATTCACCAATAACCACATACAAGGGATAACTAATATGTTTTCCTCTCCCATGTGGAAAACCCACAGATCATCTATTTAACATTGATATATAAAAAATATAATTTGATTAGTTATTCAGTTTAGATAAATAACACATTAGGAAATATTTTTTACATACCCTTCGTGATATGGAAGCAACCAACACATAATGTAATTATTCTAAAATATTTGAACAATATCTATTATTATCTCTTCATCTTTCATTTTCACCGCTAATGATAAAATACATTGTGGGTCCAAAAATCCATATACCGATTTTTCATTATATTCAATAAAAAGTGTATAAAAATAACAAATAAAAAACAGACATAAGTATTTCATTTCCATGAAATAATATCTAAAATGTATATGATAATATATTTATATAGAAAAGGTTTGAATCATGTTGATGAAAAAAATTTCTCTAACTTCACGCTCCATTACACCTCTTCTAAAACTCATTACAGCCAATTCATGACCACTAATGACAATATCTATTAGAATCTCATAAACATCCAAAAAGAATGATGAATATGTATACAATCAATCAATTCCAGAATATTTTTTATCTGAATTCATAATATCTTCTACATTGTCTTGTATATATAATATGTATTTACATTTAATATATTCCCATAAAAAAATTGTTAAAAAAATTATTTTTTAATTTATTTAAAAAAACATTAATACCAATAAAAAAATATAATCCATTCATACATTTGTGGTGAGTTTTTATTTATATCTAGATGGAAAAAATATAATATGGTCATTAGTTCTTCCAACTATAGTAACTAAATTTTTACGACATGGTAATATTTATAATATATATATATATATTATCTTACATAGCGGCCCTAAGTTATTGAATATCCACCTATTGATGATGAATGATATCAAAAATTTAATATATAATCCACTATGAAAAAATAAAATGTTGGTAATCCAAAACAATTAACTCAAAATAGAAATGAAGAAGCGAGAGAAATGGTGTCAGAGCTGGGTATTCCTTAGGTGGTAGAGTGAGATCTACTGGAAGAGTTCGGGAAGTGAGATCTATATGAAAATGTCTAGGAGTGGGATTTATAGTATCAAAATATAATTCCATGTCTATAATAATTTAATATAAATAATATCTAATAATATCCCATATCATCTCATCTATCCCCAAAACATTATTTTGTTAAAATTATATTTCCATTTATTATAAGTCATTCTTTAATGAGGATTTAGAATGCCCAAACACTATTTTTATTGATTTACATGTCACATATCCTCTTATGTGTCCTAGGTGTTGGGATAATCCTAATCCATTTGATAATATAAAATTCATATCCTCCGGTATGAAGGTTCCATATGTGGTCATCTCCTTAAGAGATTCTTGTACCTAATATTTGAATGCTACATTAGTTAATTCAAATATATAATTATTTGAATTATATTTAATAACCTAAAATAATTCAATAACTTCATAAAATCTTCACAACTATGTACCTTGTCCCTTTTGTAATATATTTTTCCTTTTTTCTCATATGGTCCTTCATTCATTTTTGAAGTCTTATTAGGGCGAAGGAGGGTCGTAATTTATGGACTCTAAAGACTCATCTATCGTAGTTTTATTTTTTAACTATCAGTTGTTCTTATAGAAAAGAATTACATCCATGATATAATATAAGGGGGTTTATATTTTTGTATTAAATATCCTAATGAGATCTATTTATTTTCTGTAAATTAAGAATAAAAAAGTCATTAATTTGGTCAATAATATTAAAAAAATCACAAATCAATCACAATAGTTAAAAAAATTATTTATTTCAACTAAATTCAAAAAACCACTTCCATGTATCATCATCATCTAGAAAATGATATATATATCCTTGATTTTTATCCAAAAAAATGAAATATTATGTGAATATTAGTTTAAAATCCCTCTATATTCTTATATCCAAAGCAAAAAATTTCTTCATAAATTCTCTAGGGTTAATTATATACAATTTTAATAGATAATGAATATAAAAACCTACATTCTTAAAAACATTTAATGATAAGTAATGTAATGAAAAAAATTTCTTACTAAAGCCTTATCCCATAATTCAGATATCATTTCTTTTTCTCCCCTTCTCTATTCCTATGAAAAATTAATAACTTTGTTTAGAGCTTGAAATGAAAAAAATATTATTAATATGGTTTGAATTTAGACCCCTATTAAAATAAATATCATCAAAATCTACTGGTATCTTTTATTCCTGGTTAAAGAAATAGATAATTGTGGAAAATGATAGATACCATGTGTAACATCCCTGGATGTTTTTTCTACATATGTGGTAGTAGATGGAACCTATGTAGAAGGATACAGAGTCTCATTAGAAGATATATGTGTATATTCTTATCCAGATGCTCGAGGTGACTCAAATTCTTGATCTAATATTATTATACAAATAAATGTATCAAATTGTAATTAGATAAATATACAAATACAACTATTACATTTAAAATAAAATAAAATATAAAAAATGATCGTGAAAATTATAAACTAAAATGAACCCATTTTATTATATTTGATAATTTATTTTAATTAAATATTAATAACATTAACTATGGATGAAATGAAATAAATAAAGTAAGACAAGTCTAATTGTGGATTTAAATTTTGAATAAAATTTTAAAATTATTCAAAGAAAAAAAATACTAATCGAACAACTCTGTTTCATATTCACTAGAGTAGTTAAAAGTAATAGTAAGAATAGTATTAAAAATATTTTATATCATATTCATTAGTTGTTAAAAAATGTTAAATGAAATAATACTATATATGTGAGGCATAAAATGATATCAATAAAAGAAAACAATACTTATTTAATATTTATTAAACCTGACTAATACATATAATGTTGAATAAATAAAAAATTATACAAACAAAACATAAATAATCAAAATAAACAATTTAACATATTATTTATAATATCATCATTAATTTAAAACAAAATTAAACTAAGTTATTTAGCAATTTATGACTTTTTAAAAAGTAAACTGGATAAAAATATATGTTACTTGTCATATTAATAAATTACTAAAGGGTTTTGTACCATATTCTGTACTCATAGAAATTATATATTGAACAAAACTTGTCTATGTAAGAATAATAAATATTATATATTATGATTTCCATGTAAGAATGGATCTCAAATAAATAATCATTTTCATCATTGCTTTAATCACCAACATAATATTTTTTTTATATAAAATGATAGACCACTACATATTTGATGAATCAAAATACATAAAATTATGTTATAATGTGTTTCCTTTAAATGATAATCAGTTGTCTATTCCATATATATTATGATTAAATAGTATCATACTGAAATCATCATGTCTGACATTTTTCTTACAGATAAAAAATTTATAGTTCAACTCTATAACAAGCATTTTAGTGGAATAAACGTAAAATATTCATTCAATGACTTCATTTTATGAACATGATGTGTAGATTGAGGACTTGTATATAGTACTAAAAAAATTCATTGCTTTTATAAACACCAATTCACTACAATTTTGAACTGCACTTATGTTGTAATAATATTTTAGATGAAATGTATCACCATTAATTTCATTCCCAAAACATGTTATGATATTTAGCATTGGGTTAACCCATAACAATATCAATGTTTCTAATTCATATAATCTACCTTATTTGGACTCTTTATACCTTGTTAAAAATGTTTTGTATTCTAATTCAAAATCAACATATATTTCTTCATTTCATAACACTTTATTAACATATTAATATGATATGTTTTATATTTTTTTATCATTATCTATGTTATTCTAATTGTATAAAAGTACTTTATTTAATTTTTCACATGTCCATGATTTTACATTCAATCCATAGATCCTATTTCCCCTATACATATCTCATTCATGGTGAGATGATTTCAAACTGATATACTGCCCTGATACCAAAATCCCAGATCTGATTTCTAATACCATTACTTTGGAAGGATAAAATGGAAGAAAAATACCAAAGTATGTACGAGTTTAGTAGTCTTGGTAAACTTGATACATACAAGAGTCTTGTGTTAAAAATAAATACACAAATTAAAACACAACTTTTTTTCATTCATGGATAATAACTTCATTACATCTTCGGTATCCTTAAATATCTTTTTTATTAAACATATTTTATTATTGGGTGAAGGAATCAATATAATGGTAATCTAAATTTCCTATTGATAGTAAAATATTGTAGATGAAATAGTAAATCAATGAGAATAATCATTATGGAAACATAAAAAACATAACACACATTCCATGTAATCTATAAAATGAAAAAGAATGAAATAAATAATATGTAAAAATATTAACTAGAAATTAATATCGGCCCATTAGCATGTGCAATATGACTTACAAGTTTTTGGCCAGAATTATCAATAAAAGGATGACTTTTCACTTGAATAATTTGGTGTATCCGGAACAACATGATTTTATTAAAGGGTGTTCAATTCAGGGGGAAATTGGAGTGGTGCAAGAAGTGGTTAGTGATATTAACAATATGTCTTTTGGAGGAAATTTGGTGATCAAATAATATATGAGAAAGGATTATGACAGATTGGAATGGGGCTTCATCTTAAGGGTGTTGGCTTGCATGGGGTTCTCCAATGGGACTATTGATCTACTTTTTCGGGGCTTCAGCTCGGCCTGGATATCATCATCATTTTTTTGAAAACAGTTTTGTTTTTTCAAGGCTTGCAGAGGTCTCAGGCAAGGAGACCCCCTTTCCCCAACTTGGTTCATCCTATCTCAAAATGTCTTTATCTACTATATTAACTAGGGTCTTCTCTTGGGGAGAGTTTTGCCTTACCGGAATCAGCATGCAACAAGGACAATTTCACATTTGATGTTTGCGGATGACACAATTTCATTTATCAATGGTAGTAGAAGATCAGTGGAGGTGATGAATGAGATTTTATGAAGGTACTGCATGCAGAGTGGTCAGGTTGTGAACCGGGGGAAAAGCTTGATTTATACATCCAAGGATATCCCAGAGAGAAGAGTTTGATCTCTTGAGGACATCTTGAGCATGAATAGGGGTCATTTCTTATGGAGTATCTTGGGGCACAGGTGAGCCCTCACTCTCTTAGAATTCATCATTTGGATAAGTTGGTTGCTAAGCTCACAGGGTGCATCTTCAATTGGTAGAAAAGATTTTTGTTGTTTGGATACCACATTACCCTGGTGAATAGTGTTCTCATTTCTATTAACATGCATGTATTCTCCACCAGGAATGTTCCCAGTAGTGTTATCACAAAATTTGAGAGGATTATGATGTCTTTTATATGGGATGGGAAGATGGAAGGTAGGCACCACTGGGCGTCAAGAAAACATCTTGAAAAACCTTTATCCGAAGGGGGCATTAAAATGAGAAGTGTTTCTCGGACCATGCAAGGTCTACATGATAAACATGCATGGGAGGATATATAAGGAAGAACAATTTGGGGTAGGAAAATGTAGGAAAAATACGGCACACATGTGAATGAGAAGAGAGCACGACCCTCTAAGGTTTGGAAACTGATTCACCATTACCTGGAGGTATTATTTCACCACTCTAGGTGGATGGTTGGAAGAGGTGATATTTATTTCTAGCTGCAAGATTGGGGGCCGGTAGTTTGTGTTTTCAAGGATGCCCCACACCGAATATACCGTTTCATGAGGCAAGCGGCCATCCTGGTTTTAATCAGGCCATCTTGGATGATAGTCAATGGTCTGTTTTCAATAGTATTATTATCAATGATGAGCCTGATAATCTTATTTTTATAGGCTGTTTGTCAGGTGTGTTATCCTTAAATGTTATTTCTCAGGTGAGTAGGGATGAAAATGATGATGATACATGGGACAGACAATGTAGTGTAGGGAGGTCCCCTCAAAATTTAATTTCCTTATGTGGAAGGTTAGGAATCGTGCACTTCCTGCTGATGATAATATTCAGTGTATATGTGTTAGCTTTGCCTCCAGGTGATGGTGTTGTCATGAGACCAAAATAGAATCATTAAGGAATTTTTTTATAGTGAATGGGCTGGATGGATATGGACGGTGTTCGGTGCTTTCACTGGGTGGAACAGGTAGGGAGGGACGATGGAAAACTTCTTAACTGTAATGTTTCAAGGCGCGGGCGGCCATGGACCTGAAAGGAAGGCACATACTATTCTGATACTAGCAGGATACTGGACCCTTTGGAGTACAAGTAATGATGTGTGGCATAAAAACATAACAGGTACACGGTCCAGTATCATTTTTAGAATGAATATTTCTTTCCAAGACTTGGTTCAGGTGTGTACTGGTTGCCAGGATGCGCCATCAGTGAAAGCTACTATACCCAGCAGTCTTCCTTCCAGCCGAAGTAGGGAGTTGGGCCATGTACACTGGGTATGTCTGAATCCACTTAACTACGACCGAAAACTCAACACAGATGGATCACTTGTAGGTGGATAGATGAGAGGTGTAGGGGTTATTCGGAACTGGGCAGGCTATGTTGTAGAAGCATATTCTGTTTTCTATGGTAGGGGTGACGTTTTCCAGGCTGAAGCGCAGGCTATGCTCACGAGTTTGGAGATGTGTGGATAGTGGGATATGACTCTCAAAGTAGTAGAAACAGACTCATTAATGCTCTTCAACGCATTAGCAGGTACAGTTCAGGTTCTGTGGAATAGCATTTATATCATCAAGAAGTGCAAGCAGAATTTGGGTAATCTTATTGACATCACTCACACACAGCGGGAAGGGAACCAGGTGGAATATTTCTTGGTGTCCAGAGCATCACCCAACCAAATTATGTATCTTTTCCTTAATATATGTTTTTTCCTAGTGAGGGGATGAAGTTTGTGATTAGCGATGCTTTGGGATTGCACTTTTTTCGACCTCCGTGATTTTCCTATATCAGCATTTCATTCAAAGTCAATAAAAATGTTAGTTTTCAGTCAGTCAGGTAATGAATATCTATATAATCTATGGTCAAAGGAAAAATATTCCATCCTAAGGATCAATAAGGGTGGTATTAATACAATATATCTCAAGTGGAATAAAATAAAGGGATGTTGTCATTGATTAATGAAATTAATATAAAAAATCAAAAGAAAATTATTGAAGAAGATATCATTTTCATATTGAAATACATTTTGAAATGCCTTTTAATAAAAAATATCTTTATTGAATTTTTTTAATAATTTAAGTTTTGAACTTTTCAAATAAGATTCAAATAAATGATGTTCAGAAATTCCATACATACCATACAAGGTAAAAATAATATTCCTTTTAAAAGGAAAATTGTTAGAAATGTGCCTAGATCAAACATTGATAAGAATATTCCCTTAAAATATTTGTAAAAGAAATATTAGGTAATATTAACTTTAATAACCTGTTTTTGAAATTTTTAATTTTTTTTAAAAAATATGAATTTTTAGAAGAAAAATGGACCTCCGACTAAAGATGAAAATGATGTTGGGTTTTATAAAATCATTCGCTAAAAAAGGTTAAGGAGCAAAGTGGGAAATAATGGTTGTATTATCTGGAAAAGCTCAAAAATGACAAGAGAAGAATAGAATTAATGGATTTTTTAGAAAAAATCCCAGTGATTTCCTCTTATGTAAATATGACTATAAACAATCCCGAACAAAATTAGAATGTGATATAAACTGTTTAAATGACAATAACATGAATGGGAGAATAAATAAATGAATAAATTATGTGATTTAGATTAATATCCAAATAAAACAAGATTATATAAAAAATAGATATTAAATGGTGATTAAACACATAATATTGAATTATTAACGACAATAAGGGATTAATATTACCAAGTAAAATGAAACAAGTTATGAAATTATTTATTGCTCTGTAAATTTTAACTACAATTCCCACAGAATAAATAATTATAATTGAAACTAAAAATAAAATGAAGATAAATTATTCATTATATATATATATATGTTATGTATATAAAACAACAATAATAATTATGTTTTGAATATAACATTTCTCACACGGATGAAAAACCTAAGATGAAAATCCCTTACCTTGTGTTTTATTTTGAGAGAATATCATTTATACTTCCGTATAATGATTTTTATCATGATATTAAATTATAATAGAACAAAATTAATGTTAAAAATATCATATATTATCATTATATATTATCTTATTACCCTTTTGTTAGTAATAATTCATTATTTTCACTATTTTGTTTGTAAATTGCCTTGTTTTTTGAGTATGCTTTGACACATTACTTGTTGGTCCTATCACATAGATAATGATTTCATCATATCAAGAATTTAAAACATCTTTTAATTGTTATATATATTCATTATATATGTATTTATAATAATCTATAAAATTCGAAGATAGGAAATGATATTCACCGTTCATGGAGTGGATAGATTGTACGTACACATAAAACCTACATTCATTTCGTTACCATATTTAATAGAATTAAAATTAAATGATATATATGTATATGTATGTTATAAATCCATTATAATTTATAGTCATATATGTCACATTTATATTTTAATACCATCCTTAATACATTCCATGTATAGTGTGAACACATCTCATTGCTTTGAGTATAACGAACCATACTTTACATACACTATTATAACATTAGAATTGATGTATTCTTATTACAGCACATAACAAAACCATGATATGACCTTGTAGGTATAGTGTCTTTAGAAACTGGGAAGCATAAACAACCGGTTCATAAATCAACTTCATTGTCTCCCATTCATTTCATCATATCTAGAGTCCCTTTTTGGAATATCCTTCTTAATACCCTTCTTCCTGACTTGGGGAATAAAAACATACAAAGGGTGATCTCAAATTCTCAGTAAGGGCAAAAAAGTAAATATCAATAATATCATATTCATAAGAACATAACATTTTGAAAATATTATCCTGCAAAATAGATCTCAATATCATGACATGGGATAAATCATAGTAGTGAAATGAAATCCCAATATTCATAACAGAAGACATAAAACATTGTGGCATACACACATAATCATAAAAAATCATTTAATATTAGTCAAGACTCATTTCCAATACCATCATAGTGGGAAAAGTCCATTACTAAACCGAGTTCACTCCTCGTTCCAGTCCTGTATCACAGAACCAGATTAACTTGCTGTTCCAACCATGTCTATCTCATGATATATAAATATTTACACAATGAATTGGAAGTAGATACAGGGCCCACCCATCTCATAATGGAAACATTCTTATGTGTGCCACAAAATCATAAATCATACATCATAGCATAACCCATGTAATAAAAATCGGATTCATAAAAATAATTCCATCATAACATAATCCATATAAGATAAAAGGACATAATAAAAATATTTCCATCAATAACCTAATCAAACCAATGTAATAATAGGAATAGAAAAAAACCCTATATTATCTATGATGGAAAATAATTTTGATAAAACTATCGAACTCCATTCTTGATTAAAATATACTTTCTACTTCAAAAACATTATTCCTTTCTCATCATATCATACTATTTTAAACTAAAAAATGTTAATTGAAAATAAACATTAAAAATTTTAAAGGAATCTTCATGGAAATAATCCATTCATGCCATACCATTTTAAAAAACATTTTTCTCGTACATTGGATGGAAAAGTAAAAAAGTATATCATACTGAAAACGACAAAAGATTGCTTTCATATATTTAACAAAAAATTCACCAAAATGTAAAATTAGATTAAATCAATTTTAGGAGGAATGAAATAATATTACATATTTAGGAAACATGGATTTGGATGATAAATATGCCCCACTAAATTCTGAAGTATAAATAATCTCGGATAAAAATGAGATTGCGAGATTTTCCTTTACCTTAGTTCTGATATGCTATGTACGTATCCAAAACTCTTCTATAATGATTTATATAATGACAATGACTTATTCCAGAATCATACTCATTGTTATGATATCATATATGGTCATTTTTTTCTTCATATTAGTAATATTTCATTGCTACTTATTATTCCAGTGTTCGTTGCTTTATGTTCTTATTCATGTTTTGTAAAATAAATTATTATTCCTCTTTTAGGTTATAGCCACATCATATACAGAATAGTATAAGAATAATATATATCATATTTATTCATTCAATTCATTTATATGATCATGGTTTAAGGAAGATCATGTAGAATGAATCACATCGCATCGCAAAGACAGTAAGCCGTACATACACACAAGCAACAATATCATTCCCATAATTATTGAATGGTATTGGAGTGGATGAAAGAATATCTCAGAATTAGTGTCATGTTATAATAATAATATATAGTTATTAGTTACACCATTATGCCCATCCATGTAAGGTGGTGGTGGATAACAGATTACACCACGCCATTGAGACAGTATTCCATGCGTACGCACGCGCGGTGATTTCATTTTCTGTAGGATGGATAGTATGTGAAATAGGGTGGTTTCATATTTATAATAACATATTAGTATATGAGTGATACTGATTTTATTAATTTATGATTAACCAAATAATTAACAATAAGTATTAGAAGAAATAAATCTGAATGGATCGGTAAAGGATATTACCTCTTCTTCGACATGCCTCTACTAAACCTTCTCATATGGCACTAAACATGGTCATTGAAGAATACTAGGACCTCTAATATGTTTCTTGGGAAGTGGAGAAGATAAATTTTCAGGGTTTGGATGAGGCTGAAGGCTCAAAGTGGTGTGAGGAGGAGAGGGAGGAGGGGCCCTCTTATAAGGGAGGAGAGAGGCCCCTTTGGAAATATAAGAAATATTAATTTATAATAAATTCAAAACCCACATAAAAACCTCAAAAAATGACTCAATTCGAATATGAGATGAGATAAGTTTTTCATCTCATCATCCAATAAAATTTAGACATGTTGGAAATTTATTTTAATCCTTATCAAATTGATTTATCCTTATTTAATTTATTTAATTTTATTTGCGGTAATAATATTATAAATTTTAAATTGTTATAAATAATTACTTATGTGTTTATAGTTGTCTATAATTGGATAATTTATGACATTTTAAATTATTTAAATTTATATTTATATTTTTTAAATGTTTTTGGGATTTTTAAACAATTTTATAATATGTTATTTTTATAAAATAACAATAGTGCCAATTTTGACACTATTCATTTATTTGAATTTAAATAAAATCCACACATAGGATATATTCGAACCAAAATATTTAATAGACTCCTAACATACCATATTCATATTTAAAATTCATGGATCACATTAAATAGTTAATATAATATTTATTTTAATATTTTTAAAACCATTAATTTGATATTTTAATCAATAAATTAATTCCAACATCACTATTGTGTCATCATTAATGATAATTATTTAGTCCCTCAAAATTCTAAATAAATTCACATGATGTAGTTAATTTTATTAGCTTTCTAGATATTATTTATTTTCAACATTTTATGATGTTTATTAATATATTAAAATTATTACACTTATAAGATATACGAGAGTGACATGTCGTCACTTTCTTGGGTTTTAATTATAATTATAATGAATTTACTGAGGCTTCGACCGAAACTTTTTAAAAAAAATATAATTATATCATTTTCATGGTCAATAGTCCATGAAACGTATCTACTCTAACCCTTAGGTTATATGGGTCGACTTTTATTCATCCATGTTTAATTTTAGGAGGTGGTAGGATAATTTTATAATCTTATTTTTACCCTCAATTACCTGATTTAACTTTAATTGTAATAAATAAAAATTACCGTAGTTACTATTCATAATGTCAAGAAAATAAAAGTAACTTATTATCATAATTTGGACCCACTAACTCCAAATATGGAATCATTTTTTCAAAATTCAAAACACAGAAGTTGGAGTAATTAATTTAAAATTATTATCGTTGTTATGTAAATGGGTTTTAAAAGATAAAACATTGTCAAAGTTTAAAATGTTTTTACCCATGAATTCAATGTAAAATTAATTAAAATGATATAAATTATATTAAATGGTAAAAATATATTATATTTATACTTTAGAACCATTAAATTTTATGATTTAACCATATAAATTATCTTGATAAAAAAGTTTTTTTATGAAAAATTAGAGTATTTATATTATTCATCAAAATATGAAAGTCATCATAAAAGTATCAAAAATTTATCCAGTGTAGATTTTTATATCCTAATTCAAAAGATTAATTTTTTTCTAAAAATGTACTTATAAACTTATCAAAAATTATATTTAAAATGGTTTCCCCATCAAAAGGTGGTTAAACTGCATGTTTTGAAAAATACTTATTTTACCTGGAAAATTGATTTTGTTTACGTATCTCATTATAGAAATTGTGTATGATGAATTATAATATTATAAAATTCAAAATTCAGTTAATAGTATTAATAATGGATAGTTCATAATATTATAATTATATATCATTGCTTAGTGAAAATCTGTATTGCGTACAATGCAAGCTATTGAGGAAGGTTGCTCTTGCGTGTAACGCAAGCCATGCAAGTGTTGTGTGTAGTGAACTATTTTTTTGCTGTTGCGTATAACATAAGAAATTAAAAAAATATTTCTCATAAAATATCTAGGTGTTACATTCTACCCCCCCCCCCCTTAAAATGAATTTCTCCCGTGAAATTTTTCACTTCATAACAAATAGATGAGGATACATCTCCCTCATCATATCCTCAAATTCCCATGTAGCTTCATCTAATTTGTGGTTCCTCCACAAAACATTAACCAAGAAAGGGGTCTTTTTTTGTAGAAATATTTCTCTACGATCTAGAATATCTATTAGTTGTACTTCATAAGAAATATCTAGCTCAAGCGGTGCAACTTCTGAGATTAGTACATGTGAAGGATCAGGTATGTACTTTCTTAGGAGAGATACACGGAACACATCATGAACTTGAGAGAGATTTGGTGGATGTACCAATCGGTAAGATACCTTCCCAAAATGATATAGTATTTTGAAAGGATCAATATACCTAGGGATCAGCTTTCCAGTCTCTCCAAATCTCATTACTCTCTTCCAAGGAGATATTTGTAAGAACACATTACCACCCACTTCGAACTCTAGGTGTTTTCTTTGATTTTCGGAATAATGTTTTTGTCGACTTTGAGCTGCTCTTATGTATTGTTGAATAGATCTGACATTTTCTACCATCTCATCAACAAGATCAGGTCCTAATAGCATTATTTCCCCAACTTCATCCCAACAAGTTGGAGTTCTACATTTCATTCCATAGATCGCTTCATAAGGAGCCATCTGAATACCAGAGTGAAAGCTATTATTATATGGAAACTCCACCAATGGTAGGTGTTGATACCAACCACCTTGTAAATCCATAGAGAAATCTCTCATGTCTTCTAGAGTTTGAATTGTCCTCTCAGACTGACCGTCTGTCTAAGGATGATAAGTAGTGCTTAAACTCAACTCTGTATCTGGAATATGATAAAAACTTCGCCAAAACATCGAGGTAAACCTCAGATCCCGATCAGATATAACAGAAAGTGGTACTCCATGAAATCTTACCACTTCCTTTACATATATCTTGGAAAGATGATCAAGAGTGAAATCCTATCTAATAGAAACGAAGTGTGTCGACTTTGAAAGATGATCAAATATAACCCAGATAACATTATTGCATTTTGGATGTTTTAGGAAATCCAGTGACAAAGTCCATAGTGATGTTTTCCTATTTATATTCTAGTATGGGTAATGGTTGTAACATACCCTTAGACTTCTATCTCTCAGAATTAACATTCTAAAAAACCATGCATCGAGAGACATATTCAGCAACATCTATTTTCATGTCATCCCACCAAAATTACTATTTCATGACCCTATAAATATTCATGCTTCCATGGTGAATAGAGAATGAATAACAATGAGCCTCATCCAATATTTCCTTTTTTAATTCTGGGATTGGAGGAACACAATCCCGATTCCTAAACCTCATTATATCATCACAATCAATGTGGAATTCAGGAACATTTCTCACTAACTTTTGTAACTCGACATCTTCATTATGTGCCTCTTTAATCATCACATGTATAGATGGTTGAACATTCGTTTGAGAAAGATAATATTTTCCCATTCCATTATAATTAAAAGATCCATCCATAGTAAATCCATAAATATTGGATCTTTTTTGATCCTCATCATGGATATGCTAGCATGGTCTTGTCGATTTAATGCATCTTCCACCTTGTTTTCTTTCCCAGGGTGGTAATGTATGGAGCAGTCATAATCCATAATCAGCCACAACCATCTTCTTTAGCACATATTCAACTCCTTTTGTGTGAAAATATACTTTAAACTTTTATTATTAGTATAAATATCAAATCTTTCACAAAAATATAATTCCTCCAAATCATTAATGAAAATATTACTATAGCTAACTCCATATCATGAGTTGTGTAATTTTTCTCATGGATTTTCAACTGTCCTGAGGCCTAAGATATAACTATATAATTTTTCATGAGAACACACCCCAATACCTTCATGGATGCATCACTGTAGATCACAAACCTTTCCCCACTACAATGCAGTGTGAGAATAGTTGCACTGGTTAAGCTTCTTTTTAACTCCTTGAAATTCACTTCACACTCCTCCGTCCAAAAAATCATAACTCCTTTTCGAATCAACCTGGTGAGTGGATCAGATAATTGTGAAAAAGCTTTCACAAAATGTCGATAATATCCACCCAAAACTAGAAAACATCAGATCTCAGTTACTGTTGTTGGTCTCTACCAGCATTCGATAACCTATGTTTTTGCAGGATCCACAGATATCCCCTCTTTTGAGATAATTTGACCAAAAAATGAATCTTTTTAAAGCCAAAATTCACACTTTGTAAAATTGGCATAAAGCTTCTCCTTTCTTATGGTGCTTAATACAATTCTCAAGTGATATTTATGTTCATCCTTACTCTTTTAATGGACATGAATATTGTCTGTAAATACTACTAAAAACGGATCAAGATAGTCTCCAAATACTCTATTCATTAGATCCATGAAGATTGCTGGGGCATTATTAAGAACAAATGGCATCACAATAAATTCTCGGTGTCCATACCTTGTACGGAAATCCGCCTTTGGTACATCCTCCATTTTGACCCTTAGTTGATGATAACCTGAGAAATGATCAATATTGAAAAAGTATCGAGCTTCGCATAGTTGGTCAAATAATTCATCAACACATGGGAGAGGATATTTTTTCTTGATAGTGATCCTGTTATGTTCTCAATAATTTATGTAGGGTCTCATTGATCCGTCTTTCTTCTTAACAAACAGAAAAGGTGCTCCACAAGGTGATGCACTAGGGAGTATGAATCCCTTATCAAGATTCTCTTGGAGTTGATTGTTCAAATCCTGCAACTTAAATGGATCTATTCTATAAGGTGTCTTTGAAATTGGCAAAACACCCGGTATGAGTTCTATTGAAAACTCAAAATCATGATTTAGAGGAAGAACTGGCAATTCCTCTAGAAGTACATCATCTAACTCTTGTACAATGGGAATATTCTTAATCGTGAGTTTCTCTCCAACCATTTTAGATAAATAGCCTTAATTTATTGGAATCAAGACCCCTAAGATGGTAGAAATTTCCATTTGAATATTATGTTCATCCTTGAATCGATAGTTAATCATAGATTGATCAGGAATATGAAATGTGACTTCCCTTATATATCAATTGATATGAGGTCCATATAATGAAATCCATTCCATTCCATGAATCACATAAAATTACACTATAGGAAGGATCACAAGATTTTCAGGAAGAACTTTCCCACAAACATCAATCAGAGAAGAATTGTAAACTTTTGATGAGACATTTGTGCCATTAATAGTTGTCACAACTAACTCAACAGCTAATCGTTTGGGTAGTATGGAGATAACCTTAGAAAAATCTTCATAGATAAAAGAGTGGGTGGATCCATAATCAAATAAAACATTTTACACTTTAGAGTGGATGGTAAGTGTACCTGTCACCACTTCGTTATCGTACTCCACATCGCCGATAGAAATTTCATGTGAATTTCCTTTGCCTTTGGCATTAAGAGTTTTTTGACGTCGATCATCATCAACAACCCTTGGATTAGGGCATTGATTGTGATAATTCCCCATTTCCATTCACTTGTAACATTGAAGTGTAAGAGGTGCATTCTGTGTAGCCTTTTTCTTGTTCACATCATTACACATATTTTTTCCATCACTACGGCAATCGATAGCCCGATGAACTTTTTTTCAAACATAAAACATTTACATGTCCCTTTAATAAAATTCCCTCCATGTTTCTTTCCACACTTTGAGAATAACGGAAAACTCATCATCTTTTCAGTGTGGTCTTTATATTTTCCTTTCAATTCCATTTTCCTATTCTTATCAAACCCATATGACTGATGGGTTACTCCAATCTCCATATCAACCTTGAGAGAACATTGAACAATTTCCTCGTAGCTATTGATGTCCCTTATAGCTAATTCCCTTCGGTGACTTGGTTTTATGCCAATAAAGAAGCGATCAATCTTACTCTTAGGTTGGATAATAATCCCATAAGCGAACCTTGAAAGTCTTGTAAAATTTTCTTTGTAGGTACCAACAGATTCATTATCTGTTTGCTTTAGTTCAAGAAACTCCTTCACCATAATTGTTTGAAGAAAATGAGGGATGTACTTATTGAAAAATATGTTCTTGAACTGATCCCATTCCATTGACTCAATTTCATTCCTTTTCCTTGTATTCATGACAATATTCCACCATTGATCAGATTCACCTTCCAAATAATATACTACTAAGATGACTTAATCATATTCAGAACATTTAAGGACTAGAAATATATTTTCAGTGGTACTAATCCATTGTTCAGCCACTAATGTATTAGAAGAACCGCTGAATGAAGGTGGACGCTACCTCATGAAGGATTCAATAGAATGTTGCTCCCTCCATTTCTCGTTTGTAAGTCCTTCTTGATTCATAGGTTCAGAATGTTAAGTGAGCATGGATACAATATTTATCATTACAACTCCCATAACGTTTCATTCCTCCAGGGGACAATCATTGCATTTCCAATGGAATTCCTCATTAACACGGTCTCTTTGGGTTCCAGCCATTGACTGAAACCAAGAAGCATAGTGTGAGAAAAACTAATCATAATAAGAAAACCACATAGTCAAGAATAAAATTTCACACTTTAGGTCATATCATACGTCATTCATGGCCATTTCTAAAACACTAATATTGTGTTTTATGATTAGACATATCCTTAGGTTTCTTACTAAGGCTTTCACACCCTAGTTTCCAATGGTTAACTATACCCTCCCTCTAATACCAACTATAACGACCCATACTTTACATACATTTCTATTACTTTCGAATTGAAGAATTCTTATTACAACATATAAAAAAATCATGATAGGACCATATAAGTATAGCCTCATTAGAAACTGGGAATCATAAACAACTGGTTCAAAAATCAACTTCATTTTGTCCCGTTTATTTCATCATATTTAGAGTCCCTTTTTGGAATATACTACTTAATATCCTTCTTGTTGACCTGGGGAAAAGAAAACCTACAAAGGGTGAGCTCAAATGCTCATTAAGGACTAACAAAGGAAATATCAATCATATCATATTCATAAGAACAAACCATTTTTAAAATCATATCATACAAAAGATATCATAATACCATGACATGGGATAAATCATAGTAGTAAAATGAAATCCCAATATTCATAACATAAGACATGAGTCTTTGTGGAATACACACATAATCACAGAAAATAATTTCATATTAGTCAAGACTCATTTCCTAGACCATAATAGCGGACAAAGTCTTTTACTGAACTGACTTCACTCCTCATTCCAGTCCAATATCACTGAACCAGATTAACTTTCGGTTCCAGCCATGTCTATATCATGAGATATAAATCTTTACCCAATGCATTGTAGGGTGATATAGGTCCCACCCATCTCAAAATGAAACCATTCTTATGTGTGCCACAAAATATTAAATCATACATCATAGCATAACCCATGTAATAAAAAAGTGATTCTTAAACATCATGTCGTCACAACATAATCCATATAAGATAAAAGGAATTCATAAAAATAATTCCATCATAACAGAATCAAATCAATGTAATAATTGGGATAGAAATAGAGCCCTATATTATCTTAGATGGAAAATAAATTTGATAAAACACTTGAACTCCATTCCTGATTAAAATATCCTTTCTACTTCAATTTTTTTTCATTTCTCAACATGTAAAACAATTTTAAACTAAAAAAAGTTATTTGAAAATAAACTTGAAAACTTTTAAAGGAAGATTCATGGAAATAATCTATTCATGTCGTATAAGATAAAAATCATTCTTCTCGTACTTTGGCTAGAAAGGTCAAAATGTATCTCGTACTGAAAATGACAAACGATTCATTTCATATCTTTTACTAAAAATTCACCAAAAGGTGAAATTGGATTTAAAAAATTGTAGGGGGATAGAAATAATATTTCATATTGAGGAAAAAAGGATGTTAATGATAAATATTCCCAATTAAACACTGAATTATAAACAATCTTGGAAAAAAATGAGATTGTTAGATATTCCCTTACCATAGGTCTGATATGCTTTGTACTTATCTAAAACTACTATATAATGATTTAAATAATGTCATTGACTTATTATAGAATGATAATAATTTTTATGATATCATATATGGTCATTTACTTATCTTCTTATTAGTAATATTTCATTACTAATTGTTATTTAGGTGTTCATTGCTTTATGTTCTTATGCGTGTTTTATAGAATAAATTCTTATTACTATTTTAGGTTATAACCACGTCATTTAAAGAATTATAGTAGTATAATATATATCATATTTTTTTATTCAATTCTTTTATATAGTCTTGTTTTAATGAAGATTATGTAGAACGAATCACATCACATCGTGGACGGTAAGTCGTACGTACGCACGAGAGACGATGTCGTTCCAATAATTATTGAATGGTTTTGGAGTGGATCATATAATAACTCTGTATTATTATCATATTATAATAGTCATATATAGTTATTATTTATACCATTATAACCACCCAAGTAATGTTGTGGTGGAAAACAGATTTCACCATGAAGTGGAGACGGTATTCCGTACGTACGCATGTGCGGTGATTTCGTTTTTCGTAGGATGGATAGAAAGTGAAATTGGGTTGTTTAATATTTATAATAACATGTCAGTATATGAGTGATATTTGTGTTATTAATTTATGATGAAAAAATGAATAATAAGTATAATAAGAAATAAATATTAATGGATCGGTAAAGGATATTACATATTCTTTGACATGCCTCTTCTAAACCTCATCTTAGGGCCCTAAAGTGTGTCTTTGAAAAGTACTAGGACCTCTAGTATGTTTAATGGGAACTGGAGAAGATAAATAGTTAGGGGTTTGCCTGAGCTTGAAGGCTCAAAGTGGTTTCAGGAGGAGAGGGAGGAGGTGCCCTATTATAAGGGAGGAGAGGGGCTTCTTTGGAAACATAAGAAATATTAATTACTAATAAATTCAAACCCCACTTAAAAACTCCAAAAATTATTCAATTAGAAGATGATATGAGATAAGTTTGTAATCCAATAATACAATAAAATATATACATGTTGGGAATTTATTTTAAACCTTATCAAATAGATTTATCAATATTTAATCTATTTAAATTTATTTTCTATAATAATATTCTAAATTTTAAATTGTTATAAATAATTACTTATGTGTTTTTAATTGACCATAAGTGGATAGTTTAGGACATTTTAAACCATATATATTTCATTTTATAATTTTTCAATTTTTTTGTGACTATTAAACAATTTTATAATATGTTATTTTTTTAAAATAACAATAGTGTAAATTTTGACACTATTCAATTATATAAATTTAAATAAAATAAACACAGAGGATATATTCGAAAAAAATATTTAATAGACTCCTGAAATGTCATATTAATCTATAAAATTTGTGGATCACATTAAATATTTCATATAATATTTTTTTTTCATATTTTTAAAACCATTTATTTGATATTTCAATCAATAAAATAATTTCAACATCACTATTGTGTCAGCATTAATGATAATTATTTAGTCCCTAAAAGTTATAAATAAATTCACATGAGGATGATAATTTTATTATCTTTATTATACTATTCATTTTCGAAGTGTTAGTGATTTTTATCACAAAATTACAATTATTACACTTATAAGATATAAGAGAGTGACAGGTTGTCACTTTCCTTGGTTTTAATTATAATTTTATCATATTCATGGTTAATAGTCCTTGAAACGACTCTATTTTTACCCTTAGGTGATATGGTTAATCTTTTATTTATCCAATAGAATTTTGGAAGGTGGTAGGGTAATATTATAATCTTATTTTTACCCTTAATCACCCAATTTACCTTTAACTGTAGTAAATAAAATTATCATAGTTACTATTCATAATGTCAAAATAATAAAATAATCTATTATCATAATTTGGACCCACTGAATATCAATATGGAAATCATTTTTTAGAATTAAAAACACATAAGTTGCGGTAATTAATTTAAAATTAATCCCCTTGTTAAGGAAATGGGTTTTAAAAGTTAAAACATTGTCAAATATTGAAATGTTTTTACCTATGAATTCAATGTAAAATTAATGGCAGTGAAATACATTATATTAAATGGTAAAATTATATTCTATATAAATATTATCATTTAACCATATAAATTTCCTTGATGAATAATGTTTTTGAAGAAAAATTAGCATATTTTTACTATTCATCATAATATGAAAGTCATCAGAAAAGTATCAAAAATTATCCGCTGTAATATTTTATTTTATTTATTCAAAAGATTAAGTTTATTTTGTAAAATTGATCTTATAAACTTGTCAAACATTATATTTAAAATGGGTGCACCATCATAAGGCGTTAAAAATGTATTTCTTAAAAAATACTTCTTTTATATGAAAATTTGATTTTGTTTTCGTATCTCATTATAAAAAATGTGTAAGATGAATTATAATGTTATAAAATTCAAAATTCACTTAATACTATTCATAAAGTCTAGTTCATAATGTTATAATAGTATATCATTGTTTAGTGATACTCAGTATTTCGTACAACGCAAGCTATCGAGGAAGGTTGTTCTTGCGTGTAACGCAAGCCAAACCTTGTTGTGTGCAGTGAATGATTCATTTGGTGTTGTGTATAACATAAGAAATTTAAAACAATTCACATAAAATCTCTTGGTGTTACATTGAGGATGCGATAGTCCACACTTCCACCAATGATGTTTTCATATTTATGAAAATTAAATTCTTGAATGTATGAGTAATATAAAAATTAAATAAGAATGAATACAACATTAATATGATATATATATAATACAAAAATAGTGTCTCTATCATAATTTACATTTTGATATCTTCTAAATTAATAATGTTAATTTATCATTTCAAGAGGAAGTACTCTATTGTACACACAAACAGTATGATCATTAATCATTACATCAAAGTGTGTGTAATTGAAGATAAAATCCATTGAATAAAATTAATATAATTATATTTAGTATAATTTCAATTTTATTTAATAATGGAATAATAATTTTTGATTTGGTGTATAAAAAAATAAAATGAATGTTATCATGAATAATGTTACCTCGTTTTCTGGTATCTCTTTTCGGTTTATACAAAAAAGAAATCATTAGAAATTTTTTTCCCATGGTGAGG
Source organism: Viscum album (assembly GCA_963277665.1). Lineage (NCBI taxonomy): Eukaryota > Viridiplantae > Streptophyta > Magnoliopsida > Santalales > Viscaceae > Viscum > Viscum album. The sequence continues at coordinate 1,100,572,558 of OY728135.1, read as the reverse complement.
ATTTTAAGTTGAGGGGAGATATGTTAAGAGATTATTTCTATAGATTTTGGGTTACCTATTTCCTTCTATAGTTGTGAATAAATGGTAGGATTGAGTGAATTTTTATAGTGGTGGAGGAGTTTCATACAAGTATATTTTTTAAAAGGTAATTCCACCGTTGTTGTTCCAATGAAAAGTGGCTAAAATATTGGTCCAAATTCGATAATGTGAGGATCGGGTTGAAATATTAAGATCCAGGGGATTTTGGACAAGTTTCTAGGTTATTTCACCCATAAGATTAAGATTTAGTCCTTATTTAACCTAGTTTATCTCTTAATCACTATATGTAAATTTAATTACATTCACTAAACATTTCGGTAAAAAATTAAGATGACATTATTAATAATTTTAAATTATTTTCTTTCTGAATATCAAATACATTTTTCAAAATTACAATCACAGAAGTGATAAATATTAATTTCAAATTCATCCTACTCATAGGACAATAATACATGGTTTTAAATAAAAATAATTCAAAATATTGAGAAGTTTTTATATCCAATTTCAATGTTAAATTTTTTCCAATGACCACAATTGGATAGATATATTTTAAATTAAAGTCATTATGATTTAAAAACAATAAAAAAGTCACATTGAACTTTAAAATGAATTAGTTGAATAAATAGATTTGAATTAAAATTCTATATTTTCATAATTAATCAACATGTTAAACTTCATAGAAAAATGACAAATATTTACATTATTAAATTTTGATTTTAATGTTAATAAAACAAAATTTATTTTTACATATAAAATTTGTAATAGTTCCATGAAATTTATTTAAAATATATTCTCCATTAAAATGCAGTAAATGTTTATTTATAAAAATATATCATTTCTAGGTGTAATTCTTGGTTTTTTGTAATTCCCCAACCCCAGTTACCCAGAGACAGTGCATTATTTTAATACATTGGCATGATTAAAAAGAATCACGTCCCAAAGGACCGATTTGTTTAGAAGTCTTGGAAAATAGATTACATAAATGAATGTTACATTTCATTTTATGACATACAATAAAACATAAATAATCCTGTATGAATGACATTATTCCCTTATCTTAACCGTACATATCAATCTCAATACACTTCTTGGAATCCTGGGGAAAATAAAACATAGAAAGGGGTGATCTCAAATGCTCAGTAAGGGTAATAAATACAGTAGAAGATAACATAAATATTATGACTGGTGAAAAATTGAGACCACATGCCTTTACCAATAATAAACATGAATACTTTTATGGAAAGAATATAATATGATTGAATAATGCCATAATAAAACATAATCATGGGTATTCTACTAGTCGAATGACTACATGAACCATTAATATTATTTTCATATTGAGGGAATGTATAATACAAAACATTAATTTATGTGTCAAGGCCTGATGCCCGGACCTATGGGATAACTGTAACAGGACCCAAACCAAGAGAGCCTCTATAACTAGACTCCATCCCGGAGAGCCTCCACAACTGGACTCCATCCCAAAGAGCCTCTGTAACCAGACTCCATCCCAGAGAGCCTCTGAAACCAGACTCCATCCTGGACAGCCTCTATAACCGGACTCCGTCCTAGAGAGACTCTTTAACCAGATTTCATCATGGAGGTTCTACTGTAACCGGACCCCAACCCAGAGGGCATACTTTTACCGGTCCCCAACCCAGAAAATACCAGTCCAATACATTCACCATATGAAAAGGTTGAAATATTACATAAACACTCGTATTAAAACTAGCATACGAAATGTCAATACTTTAATCATAAACCATGAATGGTATGAGAATAGTATAACCACAGTCAAAAATATCACAAAACCTTCAATACAATATGGAAGTTTGTATCATAATAAATCAACTTCAAATAAACTTAAAACCCATCAAAGGATGTTGAAGTATATGAAATCAAAAACATTTTTTATAGAAATATCTCTTAATATTTTGAAATCATTTAAGAGTCGTTTAATTATAAAGCAAAAATTTATTTTGAAAAATATTATTATATTTTTATAAAGGAAGCTTCGACAATGTTAAAATGACAGAAAATATCTGCACCACCGTATAAGTTAAAAATGGCATTCTTACCTTAATTTTTTCTTAAAAGGTTATAAAGTTCCTTGTTTGGAAAACAATAGAAAGATTCCATTCAAACCATTTTATAAAAATTTAGACAAGGGTATAAATGAATTTATACCCTAATCTAGTAAATGGTAAACATGTTTTGGAATTCATTTTTAAGAAACATGAATGTGGATGTTAAAGATGTCCTAGTAGATAATAACGTATAAACAACCTCAGATAATAAATAGATTGTGAAATTAACCCTTACCTCATGGTAATCAATCATGTCGTATGAAAAACAGTCAATAACCACCAAATGAATAAAATAATATCATGAATATAAATAGAATCATGATAATATATATCAAATGGCAGTACAAAATACACCACACACAATAAATAAGTTGTGAAAAATGGAAATCTCACAGAATTAAAAGTGAGATAAGAAACCCCTTACCTCTTGTCCGACTTCAAATGTTCTTTCTTTAATATCTAGAATAATAAACTAATATTAGTTTATACTTTCTTAAGAACCTTTTTCAATTTTATTCTTCCTTTTATATCCATTATTACCACGTTATAATCATTATGTAATCATTTATATTAATAACGTTCGTTTCTTCGATATTTGGCACTGTAGTAAAAACTGATCACTTTATAGTTACAAGATGTTCACATGGACAAAAGGTAATTTTTTCTAGAATGATATTCATGATTTAGAAATTATATATATCAATTACATCTAGTATATACATGTATTTATAATAGTACATATCATTTTGGGGTAAGAAATGAAATACACCATTCATGGAGACGGTAAACCATACGTACGCATGAATGCTACATTCATTTCTATTTTTTTTAATAAAATTAAAACATAATGATACATAATTATATTATAATTCCAGTATAATATCATATATAATATCATTATCTCCATCCTTTATACTTCCCACATATGGTATTAATGAGTTATATCACTTTGAGGGGGCGGTAGTCCGCACTTCCTCAAATGAAATTATCGCGGTTACCCATAATAGAAACCATTAAGGTATGATATACAAGAAAAATATAGAAGAATTACTAAAACATAAACATAATATATATATCATATATAAATAAATTTCCATTATAATGGCCCCCATGAGAGGCGGTAGGAGGTTATTGAACATTCATCGTTTCATGAGGCGTTAGTTTTCCATCAACAGAAACATTATGTTCTTCAACCATTATATAGAGGTGTGTGTATGTGTAGTTAGAATATTTCTCATAAAAATTCCTATTATATTTAGGATATTGATGTTTTTGTAAAATAAAGTAATAAAAAGAGTTTAGGGGTTGGATAATTAAAATAAAATAAAATAAGTTAAGAGAAACTATTACCTTTAATTTGGGAAACTTCCTTTTGTTTGAACCAAAATGACTTCTTGAAGTGCATTCTGGCTAAGGTAAGGCTTCTAGGAAGAGTAGTGGGATTTAGGGAGCATATTTTGGCAGAGTTTTGATGATCCTAAAGGCTTGAGAGGTGTGAGTAATTGGTTAAAAGTGGTCTCCTTTTATAAGGGCGAGGAGAGTCTCTTTTGGAAAGTGTGAAAATATTATTTAATTATATAATGATATTAAATATATAAAGTTCCAGAAATAATTAGGGTAGACTATAAGATTAATCATGGTCGAAATAAAATCATCTAATAATAATTTGACATGTTTTGGATATTATTTGAATATTTATAATATAATTTATTTAAATAATATTTCTATAAGCTAAATACAACATCATTATTGTGTCATAAATAATTTAATATATTCGATGTCTAAAAATTATAAAATAAATACCACGTTGTAGGAAATATTTTTATATTTCCAATTAATATTTATAGTCAAAAAAATTACTTATATAACACCATATAAAAATTAATTACTAAAAGTTTTTGGTTTATATCAATTTTGTCTTTACATTAAATTAATTAATATAATGTGTTATTATTATTCATAAGTGGCTCTATAGGGTCCCAAAATCGACCCAAGGATTCCCATGGTCGGTAATTACTAATCTAGTAAGGTTAGTAAATGTGTTAAGGTAATTTTAAATTATTAAAATATTATTTTTACCTTGAATTACACTATTTACCTTTAATCGTGGTAAATAAAAGTCAAAAGTTAATATTCCCCCAAAATTATTTTCCTCTTATTGAAAAACATTTTAATTACAGAGCTAAACCTTGTATTTCATATTTTTTAAATTAAACTCACAGAAGAGGTAAAATTATGTTTTATGCATATTTGAAAATTCATCTAGGAGGTGGGTAAAAGACGGTGAAAAGTTCATTAATGTTTTATATATCTAATATTATTACAAAATGAGTCCAATGAATTACATTTAAAATTTATAGGTATTATATATCTATTTTAACCTAAAATAAATTTAAATAATATAATTAATTATTTAAATAAAAAGTCGCTTTTAAACAATATCTCAGTGTTTTGCATTATTCATCAGAAATTGAACTTTTTCAGAAGAATTCCAAAAACTCACCGTAAGCGAATTTGGATATTCCGAATTCAAAAATGATGTCTATTTTTACCAAATTCAATATATTGAATTTTCATTTATTAATTTAAAATTAATCCCTGTTGTCAAAATAAATATCGTGTTTTTAAGCAACAATATCTATCAAAAGATTGACACTTGTTTATGTCCAATTTCAAAGTGAAATTAATTATAATGACCATAATTGTATTATATAATAATAATATGATCAAATTATACTTCAAAACCACTAAAATGCATAATTTATCACTATAAATTATTTATATTAAAAAAAATTAATTAAAATTTATTAGTTTTCACTATTTACCAGAATATGAAAGTTATCAGAAAAATACCAAAAATTTATCAAAACTAAATTTTTATCTTCCGATTCTAAAGAAGATGTTTATTTTGTAAAATTGAATATTAAAGGTGTCAAATATTGGATTTAAAAATGTTTTTCCCTCAAAAGGTGATAAATTTTTATTTTCTAAAAAATACTTCTTTTATCAAAAAAATTGTTTTTGTTCTTATATTTTGTCTATGAAAAACATAATATGGATGTTAAAATTATATGGAGTATGTAACATTCAAAAACTAGTTAATACTATTCATAACCACTTTTGAACAGCGGGATTGGTATGTCGTGGTGTGCTTGAACTTTGTGTTGCGTGTATTTCAAGTGATTGAATTAATTTTAAGAAATAACGTACTATGAATTCTTGGGGTGTTACATTATTCCCTACTTCAATAAATTTCATCCTCGCAATTTGAATTTTTTTTTGAAAATAGAAGGTTGACAATATAAAATAACTATGTGGGAAAACCCAAATTGGAAATTGGGTTAATAAAATTTAGTTTTAATAAGAGGAAATGGGGAATGATAATGTCACCACAAAATTATAATTTCGATTAAGAGAACATTGGTGGAAATTAGAGACACATAATTGGATGAAAAAAATAAATATTTATAAGGAGTGATTTAGGTCATTGGTCACAAAAAATAGTAGAATTGAGGGCCTCAAATCCATTAATCTATGATGATATTAAAATATCTTTGGTTCCACAAACATAAGGTATTAAGATAATAAATTTTTAGTTTTAAGATCCCTTACCTAAAGATTAAGAATTTATTTCTTCATGTAAGAAGTGAAGAAGAAAAAAATATATACTTAACAAGTATAGTTCTATCCTTTAACTAAGTTCTACCACAAACTCATCTTTCAGTCTAAAAGAAAATAGAAATTAAAAAATATATTCTATTTATCATATTCATATAGGGTTCAAAGAAATATGATTTTATAACTCACCTATCAGAACCTTTTAAAAATGAAACTACAGTATACAATCTAGGGACTTCACATAGTCCAGTGGTAGTTGATAAATCTCAATCTCACTATGGTATTGGGTTCGATTCCTGCAGCTTTCTCCGAAGTGATGAGTAGTCACACGGTCTGCGTGTTTTCATTTTGAAAAATAAACATAACAATAGAATCTTAATCCACTCCAACCTTTAGACTTATCCAAAATAAATCTATCCAATCTCACAGTCTAAAATTTATAAAGAAGTTAAACACAATGAAGATCCTTTTTTCCACATAATAACATGTGAACACTTTCATCATGTATTATTATAAAACTAGGTAACACCCTGAATTACCATAAAACCATATTGATTACATTCATGCTGCATTATCCTTTATATAATACTAGATATATTACTTATATCCAAAAATATTAAATATTCGAACAATGACGAAATAAACAAACAATTAATCATTTTCAAGGAAGTCAAGAATATCCAATATAATTTATCCAAATCAACCATCTCTTATTCCAAAATCACTACCTCAGTATCGGAACCATATTATGGTTTATCTTTCTCTCAACCATATATTTTCAAAAAAATTAACCTAAAATTGACTCACTTTTCTTTGTTCCACACAATCTCAACTCCTTAATGAAATAGTACTGCAGTACAATCCTTATATACTATATAATTATTATAACATGTACATCATTAATACAATACATAAATGATAAAATACTTTAAAAAAATGTACGAAATCTAATCATTCCCCTTTATCTTAGGAAGTATCATAAATTTTTTATTATCCAATAGTATCATTTGGGGTATACTCTGATGATTTGGACATTGATTCGCGTAATGTCCCAACTCTTTTAAGATAAAGCATTGTACATTGGAAACTTTTTTCTTACCCTTGAAATCATGTACTTGGTGTCCATTTTATCTACACTCATAACAAACTCTCATTCCCTTCATGAATTTACCAAGGTGATTCTTTCCACATTTATCACATATGGGAGAATCCTTCTTTTCCCTCTTTCCATTATCAATATTTCTCTCTTCCATCATTTTCTTCTCTTGCTTCCCTTTAAAGACATAGAACTCATAGAATTCTTTACTTATCATATTAACACATGATACAATTTTGTCATATGTTGAGAATACATGGGATATTGTTTCCATTCTAAATATTGGCTTAAAACCGTGAAAGATATGATCCTTTATACTCTATGGATCATACGTATTGCCCGAGTTCACATTCCTTCTACTGGGTGCCACTTCAAAACAATGGCATAAACAAGGTCAGTTTATGTATTGCATTGAATAATTCCAAACATGTAACAAACCTATTGTAAATTTAATAGTTTATGGATATAATCAAGAATCAAAAAAATATTTCCTTTGAGGAGGTATATACTCGGAAATCCTTCCTAATGATTTGTAAAGAAAATGAGAATTATCCTAAGAATATCCCCCGGGATTGTCGTAACCAAGAGTGAAGAAATGCCCGTTGTCATCCACCTGTTCCCATTAGAGTCTAGTTCAAAGCGGTGTTTTCGGGTTTTACCCCTAGGTACATCTGTCCTAGAGCTTCCTATACCTACTCGTATCCAGATAGGGATGTATTGCTTGGAAAACTCACAAAATCTCTACGGTACCATAATTCTAAGAATTTCATCTATAATAATCCTAAAAGTCTATCTTAGGGTAATGTACTCTAATCAGGGTTTATCTAAATCAAGATTCCAAGGTTATTGCTAAACTTCCTCTGATACCAACTGTAACTCCCCGACCCCAGTTACCAAGATTCAGTGCATTATTTTAATACATTGGCATGATTGCAAGGAATCAAGTCCCGAATGACCAATTGGTTTAGCAATCTTGGAATACAGATTATATGAATGAATGTTACATTACAAATTATAACATACAACACAACATAAATAATCCTTTATGAACACCATTATTCTCTCAGCTTAACCCTGCTAATCAGTCTCAATACACTTCTTGGAATCCTAGGAAAAATAAAATATAGAATGGGGTGAGATCAAACACTCAGTAAGGGTAAAAAATACAATGGAAGATAATATAAATATTATGCATGGTGAACAATTGAAACGACAAGCCTTTAACAAAAATAAACATCAATACATTAAGGTAGGAATATGATCTGAGTAAATAGTACCATAATAAAACAAAATCATGGGTTCTCTTCTAGTCGAATGACCACATGAACCACCAATATTATTTTCATAACGTGGGAATGTATAATACCAAACATTAATTTATGTTTCAAGGCCTCGTGCCAGGACCTATGTGCTAACTATAACCGGACCCAAACCCGAAGAGCCTTTGTAACTAGACAGCATCCCCGAGAGCCTCTGTAACCAGACTCCATCATGGAGGGCCTATGTAACCTAACTCCATCCCCTAGAGCCTCTGTAATTGGACTCCACCACATAGGGTCTACAATAGCCGGACCCTAGCATGGAGGTCTTACTTTTACCGTTCCACAACCCTGAACAAACTAGTCCAATACATTCATCATAAGAAAAAGTTGAAATATAACATAAAAATTAGTATTAAAACTAGCAAATGAAATGTCACTACTTTAATCATAAACCATGAATAGTATACGGATAGAACATCTATATTCAAACATATCACAAAACATTCAAGACAATATGGATGTTTTATATCATAGTTAATAAACATAAAAAAACATAAAACCCTATCAATGGATGTTGACATAGGTGAAATAAAAACCTTTTTTAGAGAAATATCTCTTTCTATTTTGAAATCATTTAAGTGTCACATTATTATAAAGAAAAAATTTATTTTGAAAATATTATTATAAGCTTGTAAGGAGAGCTTCGATGATGTTATAATGGTGTAAAATAGCCACACTCTCCGTATAAGTTAAAAATACATTCTCACCTTAATTTTGTCTGAAAGGTTAAAAAAGTACCTTGTTTGGAAAACGACAAAATGATTCCTTTCAAACCATTTTATAAAAAGTAAAACAAGGAATAAAGGTATTTAAACCATAGTATTGTAAATGGTAAAAATGTTTTGGAATATATTTTTATGAATCATGGATGTGGATGATAATGATGTCCCAGTAGATAATTACAAATAAACAACCTCAGATAATAAATAGACTGTGAAATTAACCCTTACCTCGTTGTAATCCATCAAGTCGTATGAATAATAGTCAATAAACACCAAATTAATCACAAAATATCATGAATATAAAGACAATCATGATAATATATATCAAATGGATGTACAAAATACACCACATGCAATATAAAAGTGGTGAACAATGGAAATCTCACGGAATTAAAAGTGAGATAAGAAACCCCTTACCTCATGTCCGATATGACCCGTTCGTTCTTTAATATCCTGAATAATAAACTAAAGTTAATTTCTACCTACTTAAGAAATTTTTTTCAAGTTTATTATTCCTTTTATATCACTTATTATCATGTTATAAAAATTATGTAATCATTTAAGTGAATAACGTTCATTTTGTCGATATTTGGCACTTCAGTCAAAAATGAACACTTTATAGTTACAAGTTATTCACATGGTCAAAGGTTTATTATATACAAAATGATATTCATGATTTATATTTTATATATATAATATATATCTAGTATATACGTGTATTTATAACAGTACATATCATTTTGTAGTAAGAAATGAAATGCACCGTTCATGGAGATGATAAGCCGTACGTACGCATGAAAGAAACTTTCATTTCTATTTCTTATTTTAATAGAATTAGTAAATAATGATACATAGGTATATTATAATTCCAATATAATATAATATATAATATAAATACCTCCATCCTTTATGCATCCCACATATGGTATTAACGTGTCATATCACTTTGAGGGGGCGGTACACTACGGGAAAAAAGGGCATTTGCGACAGGGTTAATTGCCCGTCGCAAATAAGTAGCCTTTTGCGACGGGACAGCTTTCCCCGTCGCAAAAGGACTGGCGCGGTTTGCGCGCCAAATCGTGGGAAACTTATTTGCGACGGGGGAATATTCCCGTCGCAAATAACCGGCGGCGGTAAAAGGTATTTGCGACGGGAATATTCCCCCGTCGCAAATAGTATGTCGACAGGTGGTTATTTGCGACGGGTCCCGTCGCAAATAACTATTTACCCGTTGACCGTAATAAATGTTGGCTAAGGTATTTGCGACGGGTACCGTCGCAAATAATACTATTTGCGACGGGTATCCCGTCGCAAATAATCTAACCTATAAATACCCCCATCCGTTTTTTTCATTTCATTCTCATTCTCTATCTTCTCCTTCTCTCAAAATTATATTTCTAGAGTTCAGTTTTTTTCCAGTTTAATTTTTTTCTCCGGAGCTGATATTAAAGTTTTGAAGAACGATCAGAGCAGATCATTTTTCAAGGTATTTATGTTCATTTTAATTTACTATTTATTTTTAATTTTTTATTAGTTTCAATTATTCTTAATTAGTTGTAATTTAATTATGTTTACATTGTTTTATTACTTAATAAATTTAAATTATTAGTATTGTTCATAGTTAATGGTAATTAGGAATATTTAGTAATAATTATTAATAATTAAGAATAAATATTAATAATTAGTAAAAAATACCAATAATTAGGAATAATAACATTATTACATATTTAGTCTATTTTATTATTAATATTAAAATAATATAATTTTTTATATATATACAATTCTCTTTTAATCTGTGTGTTTGCTGTCTTCACATGTATTATTTGTATGTGGAGATAGAAAACGCACAGATGAAAGGAGAATTGTATATAAATTAGAAAATTATATTATTTTAATATTAATAATAAAATATATTAATAATGTTATTATTTGTAAATATTGGTAATTATTCCTAATTATTGATAATTATTCATTTAATTACTAATAATTAGGAACAATTATCAATGATTATCTATAATTAAGAATAATTAGTAATAATTAGTAATAATTACCAATAATTAGTAATAATTAGTAATAATTATCAATAATTAGTAATAATTACCAATAATTAGTAATAATTACCAATAAGTAGTAATAATTACCAATAATTAGTAATACTTACCAATAATTTGGAATAATTACCAATAATTAGTAATAATTAGTAATAATTAGTAATAATTAGTAATAATTACCAATAATTACCAATAATTAGTAATAATTAGTAATAATTATTAATAATTATTAATAATTACCAATAATTAGTAATAATTAGTAATAATTAGGAATAATTAGAAATAATTAGTAATAATTAGTAATAATTAGTAATAATTAGTAATAATTAGTAATAATTAGTAATAATTAGTAATAATTAGTAATAATTAGGAATAATTAGTAATAATTAGTAATAATTAGTAATAATTAGGAATAATTACCAATAATTACCCATAATTACCAATAATTACCAATAATTACCAATAATTACCAATAATTACCAATAATTACCAATAATTAGTAATAATTACCAATAATTACCAATAATTGTCAATAATTAGTAATAATTAGGAAAAAATAGGAAAAATTAGGAAAAATTAGGAAAAATTAGGAAAAATTAGGAATAATTACCAATAATTAGTAATAATTAGTAATAATTAGTAATAATTAGTAATAATTTGTATTAATTACCAATAATTAGTATTAATTACCAATAATTAGTATTAATTACCAATAATTAGTATTAATTACCAATAATTAGTAATAATTTCCAATAATTAGTATTAATTATTATTAATTACCAATAATTACCAATAATTAGTAATAATTAACAATACTTACCAATAATTAACAATAATTGCCAATAATTACCAATAATTGCCAATAATTGCCAATAATTAGTAATAATTAACAATAATTGCCAATAATTACCAATAATTGCCAATAATTAGTAATAATTGCCAATAATTAGTAATAATTGCCAATAATTACCAATAATTAGTAATAATTAGTATTAATTACCAATAATTAGTATTAAATACCAATAATTAGTAATAATTACCTATAATTAGTATTAATTACCAATAATTAGTAATAATGACCAATAATTAGTAAGAATTAGGAATAATTACCAATAATTAGTAATAATTACCAATAATTAGTAATAATTAGTAATAATTACCAATAATTAGTAATAATTAGTAATAATTACCAATAATTAGTAATAATTACCAATAATTACCAATAATTAGTAATAATTGACAATACTTACCAATAATTAACAATAATTGCCAATAATTACCAATAATTGCCAATAATTACCAATAATTAGTAATAATTAACAATAATTACCAATAATTACCAATAATTGCCAATAATTAATAATAATTGCTAATAATTAGTAATAATTGCCAATAATTACCAATAATTAGTAATAATTAGTATTAATTACCAATAATTAGTAATAATTAATAATAAATATTAATAATTACCAATAATTAGTAATAATTATTAATAATTAGTAATAATTACTCATAATTAGTAATAATTACTAATAATTAGTAATTATTATTAATAATTAGTAATAATTACTAATAATTAGTAATAATTACTAATAATTAGTAATAATTACTAATAATTAGTAATAATTAGTAATAATTAACAATAATTAACAATAATTACTAACAATTAGTAATAATTAGTAATAATTAGTAATGATTAGGAATAATTAGTATTAATTACCAATAATTAGTATTAATTAACAATAATTAGTAATAATTACCAATAATTAGTAATAATTACCAATAATTTGTAATAATTATTATTAATTACCAATAACTAGTATTAATTTCCAATAATTAGTATTAATTACCAATAATTAGTATTAATTACCAATAATTAGTAATAATTACCAATAATTAGTAATAATTAACAATATTTACCAATATTTACCAATAATTACCAATAATTACCAATAATTATTAATAATTACCAATAATTACCAATAATTGGTATTAATTACCAATAATTGGTATTAATTACCAATAATTGGTAATAATTACCAATAATTGGTAATAATTACCAATAATTGGTAATAATTACCAATAATTAGTAATAATTAGTAATAATTACCAATAATTAGTAATAATTAGTAATAATTAGTAATAATTACCAATAATTAGTAATAATTACCAATAATTAGTAATAATTACCAATAATTAGTAATAATTACCAATAATTAGTAATAATTACCAATAATTAGTAATAATTACCAATAATTAGTAATAATTAACAATAATTAGTAATAATTACCAATAATTAGTATTAATTACCAATAATTAGTATTAATTACCAATAATTAGTATTAATTACCAATAATTAGTATTAATTACCAATAATTAGTAATAATTACCAATAATTAGTAATAATTACCAATAATTAGTAATAATTACCAATAATTAGTAATTATTACCAATAATTAGTAATAATTACCAATAATTACCAATAATTACCAATAATTACCAATAATTAATAATACTTACCAATAATTACCAATAATTACCAATAATTAGTAATAATTACCAATAATTTGTAATAATTACCAATAATTAGTAATAATTACCAATAATTAGTAATAATTACCAATAATTAGTAATAATTACCAATAATTAGTAATAATTACCAATAATTAGTAATATTTACATTGTTTTATTACTTAATAAATTTAAATTATTAGTATTGTTCATAGTTAATGGTAATTAGGAATAATTAGTAATAATTTTTAATAATTAAGAATAAATATTAATAATTAGTAATAAATACCAATAATTAGGAATAATAACATTATTACATTTTTAGTCTATTTTATTATTAATATTAAAATAATATAATTTTTTATATATATACAATTCTCTTTTCATCTATGTGTTTCCGGTCTTCACATGTATTATTTGTATGTGGAGATAGAAAACGCACAGATGAAAGGAGAATTGTATATAAATTAGAAAATTATATTATTTTAATATTAATAATAAAATATATTAATAATGTTATTATTTGTAATTATTGGCAATTATTCCTAATTATTGATAATTATTCATTTAATTACTAATAATTAGAAACAATTATCAATGATTATCTATAATTAAGAATAATTAGTAATAATTAGTAATAATTACCAATAATTAGTAATAATTAGTAATAATTATCAATAATTAGTAATAATTACCAATAATTAGTAATAATTACCAATAATTAGTAATAATTACCAATAATTAGTAATACTTACCAATAATTAGTAAAAATTACCAACAATTAGTAATAATTAGTAATAATTAGTAATAATTACCAATAATTAGTAATAATTACCCATAATTAGTAATAATTACCCATAATTAGTAATAATTAGTAATAATTATCAATAATTACCAATAATTAGTAATAATTAGTAATAATTAGGAATAATTAGAAATAATTACCAATAATTAGAAATAATTACCAATAATTTGGTATAATTACCAATATTTACGAATAATAACATTAGCACATTATTTGTATATTTTATTATTAATATTAAAATAATATAATTTTCTATATTATATACAATTCTCTTTTCATCTGTGTGTTTTCTGTCTCCACATGTAATATTCGCATTCTTTTTCAAAATTATCAACCTACTCGCCAATGGAGAGGTGAAAGTGAATGCAAATATTACATGTGGAGACAGAATGTTAAACACACAGATGAAAAGAGAATTGTATATAATATAAAAAATTATGTTATTTTAATATTAATAATAAAATATACTAATAATCTAATAATGTTATTATTATATAATTAATGTTTATGAAAAAATTATATTAGTATTATTAAAATAATAAAAAATCAATATAATATTAAAATTATCAATATTTGTAACATGTTTTGCTTTATTCTCAATATATTCAATCTTTACTTGAGTGTTTTTTCTAACAAATTATTCAAAACCAGTAATGCTTTTATATTTTATAGAGAAATATGGAACAATGAGTTCATCAACAATCATTATTAGGTGACTGCATATGGATAAATCAACGTAGAAATCCAAATGGTTCTGGTTTAAATCCAGTATATGTTGAGGGTGTGGAGATTTTTTTATCATTTGCGGCATCAAATTCAGAATTTGTTTCAGAAGGAAAAATAAAATGCCCTTGTAGAAAATATGCATTGAGAACGTTTGACACGTTTGACAAAGTGGGAGAACATCTCTTGCCTTTTGGTTTTCAACCAGATTATGTTTTTTGGTATCAACACGGTGAACACAGTTCTAGAGCAGGTGATACCAACTTGATTCCAGATCCATCCCGGTTTCAAGATTTAGTACATGATGTTACAGGTTAATCTGTTCAACATACAGAAACTCCGGCTGATATAGCTTCAAATCCTGAGTTGGCACCGTCTGAATTTTATGAGTTGTTGAAATCTGCTGAGGATGCATTATATCCTGGCTGCAAGATGAGAAAATTAGAAGCAGTTGCAAAATTTATGGCTATCAAATCAGATAATGGAATGTCAAACACCTGTTTTGACCAGATATTTTCTTTGATGAAAACACTATTACCCGAAGGAAATGTTTTACCTGCAAATTACTATGAGAGTAAGAGGCTGGTTCGAAATTTGGGACTTACTGTTCAGAAGATTCATGCATGTTCAAATGACTTCATTTTATATTCTGGGGAAAATGAGTCGTTGGATAGTTGTCCTACATGTGGGCAACTGAGATATAAAGAAGGACAACACGGGAAGTCTGGTTTGATTCCTGTAAAACAGTTGAGATATTTTCCGCTTACATCCAGACTTCAGCGTTTATTCATGTCTAAGAATACAGCGACAATGATGTCATGGCATAAAGAGAATATTTCAACCGATAAAATCTTGAATCATCCAGCCGATGGTGATTCATGGAAACATTTTGATAGAGTGCATCCATCCTTTGCTTTAGAAGCTAGAAATGTTCGACTGGGCCTTTCCACTGATGGTTTCTGTCCGTTTGGATCTTATGGTAGTCAATATTCATGTTGGCCTGTTTTTTTAACTCCGTACAATTTACCTCCATGGATGTTGATGAAGGAGCCATATATCTTTTTGACTTTACTAATTCCAGGACATCCGAAGAAAAATATTGATGTTTATTTGAAGCCATTGATTGATGAATTAAATTTATTGTGGAGTACTGGTGTCAGTACATATGATGTTGCAACGAAATAGAATTTCATACTGAGAGCAGCATTGATGTGGACAATAAGTGACTTCTCGGCTTATGGGATGTTATCTGGCTGGAGTACACATGGTCAGAAATCATGTCCTTACTGTATGGGAGAGAACAAAGCATTTATGCTCATTCATGGAAAGAAACCTTGTTATTTTGTCTATCATCGCAGATTTCTTCCAGCTGATCATCCTTTTCGCAGAAACAGATCTCATTTCAGAAAAGGAACAGTTGAAAGGGATAGACCTCCAAAAATGCTATCAGGTTCGGAGTTAAAATCAGTTGTATTTTCATTACCTCCCATCACTTTTGGTCCCACAATAAATCAACAGAAAATTTCTGGTTTTGGGAAAGAACACAATTGGATTAAACGTAGCATATTTTGGGATATGCCATATTGGTCTGATCTGTTGGTCCGACACATGTTAGATGTCATGCATATTGAGAAGAACTGTTTTGATAATTTGTTTCATACAGTTTTGGATACGCCAGGAAAGAGAAAAGACAATGTAAATGCACGTTTAGATCTTGCCCAAATTTGCAGGCGTCCAGAATTGGAACTATTTGAGAATATCAGAACAGAAAGGTTACTGAAACCAAAAGCAGCTTATAAACTGTCTAAAGAAAACAGTTTATTATTTTGTCAGTGGATTGCAGATTTTAGACTTCCAGATGGCTGTGCTTCTAATTTGGATAGATGTGTAAAGAATTGTTATATTATTGGATTAAAAAGTCATGATTGTCATGTTATAATGGAGAGACTTCTACCCATTGGATTAAGAGGTCTGTTGAATTCTGTGATTTGGGATTCCATAACAGACATGTCTCATTTTTTTCGGGAAATTTGTGCGGCTACGGTAGATTATGATGCTCTAGGAAAACTTGAAAAAGATGTTGTTGTAATTATATGTAAACTGGAAAAAATATTTCCACCATCTTTCTTCGACTCAATGGAACATTTGATGTTACATTTTCCATATGAAGCCAAATGTGGAGGTCCGGTACAGTTTCGATGGATGTACCCATTTGAAAGATGCATGAAAAAATTGAAAAGAAAAGTACGTAACAAAGCATCTGTTGAAGGATCTATTGCAGAAGCTTATTTGCAAGAGGAAATATCCTTTTTCTACTCCCATTATTTTGAATCTGAGTATCCTTCAAAACACAACCGAATGGGACGGAACGAGAGGAATATTGATGAAATCGACAATCAATTATCTATTTTCAACCAGTCAGAGCTTGGTTTTGGTGGATTTTATGAACGCTGGCTTTCAGATGATGAACATCAGAGAGCTCATACGTATGTTCTGCTCAACTGTGAAGAGATGACATCAGTTGTACTGTAAGTGTTTATATCACTTATTCTATCATTTATGTTACAGTAAATAACTTTGGTTTTTATAGGTAGTATGATAATCATATCAAGAAACAAATTCCACAAATTACAACAGCTGCTCTCGAAGAACGTCGACTGAAAAATTTCTCTCAGTGGTTTCAAAAACTGGTAACATAAATTCTTTATCTTTTAGCAACTCATTCAATGTATAGTTTATTATATTGAGAATTATTTCACAAATTTTCAGGTGTCTCGACATGCTGATAAAATTGACAAATGGCTGTGTGTATTGAGTAACCCACCTTCCAAACTTGTTAAAACTTATAATGCATATGTGGTGAATGGATTTCGATTCCACACACATGCATATGGGGAATCAAAAAAAACAATGAACAGTGGAGTTCGCTTGAGAGGATCTCATCATCGATAAAATGAAGTTGACTTTTATGGCATACTTGATGAAATCATTGAACTATGTTATCTTGGACAACATTACATAACCATGTTCAAATGTCGGTGGTTGGATACAGAGAGAGGCGTGCGTGTTCATCCGACTCATGGAATCATCGATATTAAATGTAAAAGTGTTCTCGCAGTAAATGAACCATTCTTATTGGCTCAACAGGCATATCAAGTTTATTATGCAAAGTACTGTGCAACATCAAGAGACTTGACTGATTGGTGGAGTATAATAAAAATCAAAATTCGAGACAATCAGTTTAGTCAAAGTGAATGTGCTTTCACTGATGTGCAAAGAATTGAAGTTTTTCAAGAGAGTACTCAAAATCAATCTTTTTTAGAAAGAGACATGAGTATCGATAACGACACCCCACATTTAAGATTCGGTGATGATGATGATGTTAATGACGTCACATATTAATTTGAAATGGTAAAAGATGAAGCAACTGTAACTCGAATGGATATCGATGATGTTGAGGAGGAATATGAAGATGACATTGACATATATGAAGATGATGATGAAGATGAACACTGATAGCATTCCATGGTATTTATATACAATCATAATATGTATATATGTATATATGTATATATAATAGTAATTATCAATTATTTGCTAACATTAACATTTTCTGTTTCAGATGGACGAGGCCACATTTCGTGAGTTGGCAGATGCTGACCTGACTTTTGATGCGGATGCGTTGCTGACAGATGACCCTCAGCCTGCAGGCACTCTAGGGAGTACGCGGAGGGGGCGCGGTCTTGCACGATTGATGATTCCTGACCCCGTCCCCGAGCGACGTCCACGTCTTGGGTTTGATCCACGCACACGGAGGTGTGATAACCTGTGTGATAACCTGTGGATTTGACTAAGATTTCATTAATCTATTCACATAATAAATGTTTATTATTTTTTCAGTTTTCCGAATATAGCAGTCGGACAGGGCAGCGCTATTTTGCGCAACTATTTTTCTCAGCCGTGGACCACATGGGAGCAGATTCCCATTGATGTGCAGCAGGCCATGTTCAGCCATTGGTTGGTACGTACGTAAATAAATAATTTTTATTTTTAAAATTATTTCATTTCTAACATGATATTTTGATTTATTTGTAGGGTTTATGGTATCCGATCGAGGATACCATGCGTGACGCCATCCACGAGGCATGGGAGGTGGCCATGCGTGATCGCCTTCGTCAGTTTTTGCACAATTTAAGAAAAGTTGCGATGAAGAAAGCAGGAGTGTCAGATTTTGAGGAGTCATGTAGAGCACACCGACCAGAGTATATTTCATCCCATGTATGGGATGGATTATGTGCGCACTGGTTGAGTGGTGCCTTTCAGAGAAGATCATCGGTGGGGAGGCAGAATCGGGGGAGACAGGAGGTGACTCATCGAGCTGGGAGTCGTTCTTTCAGTACTCATAGACAGCATCTGGTACGTACGTTATTTATAAATATTTTATATAACTATAAATATTAACAGTTTATTTTTTATTCTTATAGGCTGTCGAGCACCCCGATATTACAGAGTACGACGTATATCGAAGGATGTATAGTGATCCTGCTACTGGGGAGCTCAGAGGTGATCGTCAGCATCACATCGTGGTCAGTATTATTTGTTTTCAAGTTTAAAAATTAACTGCATATAATATATTCACAATTTTAATTTTAATTTGCAACTATAGGAGTCATATGAGGCCGCAGCGTCACAGGCCCGGCCTGAGAGTCAGGCCGAGTCATCAGATCAGACCACTGCCCGTCATTTTGATGAGGCGGCATGGATGCAGGCCACCCAGTATGTCTTCGAGAAGGGCCGGGTAGTTGGTATCGGCTCTCGACTGACTCCCAGAGATTATTATGGCAGTGCTGCGATGTCGGTGTCCATCTCAAGAGAAGCTCGTGCTTCTTCTTCTACTGCACAGTATGAGGATCAGTTGCGATCTCAGACTGCACAGATAGAGAGTCTCCGACAGGAGCAGGAGCAGATGCGTCAGCAGCATGAGGAGGAGCGTCGACGCCAGCAGCAGTTGTACGAGGAGCAGACGAGTCGGTGGCAGCAACAGCATCAGGAGCAGATGAAGTACATGCGCCGACTCACTCATGCTTTAGGGATGGAGTTTCCCTCACCACCATCTGCAGATCCCCCACCTCCCCCCCTCCCCCCCTCCTTCAGATTTGAGTTTGTATTTATGTTATAAAATTTGGGAAATCAAATTTTTTTTTCTTCTATTCTTAGTTTTTGTCTCATTATAAAAAATTAATAATATTATATTTTTAAATAACAATATTAATATGAATAATAATATTATTTATATTTTATAATATTAAAATATATATATATATATTAGAATTTTATAATATTGTAATTTAATTATATTTTTTGTAATACTTGAATTATTTTAATATTTGAATGTAAAATAATTTGTTATTTTTATATTAATTAAAATAACTTATTAATATTTTTTTTTATTTATGAATTATAATTCTAATATTATTATATTAATTAAATCATTTATTAATATTCTATTATTTTTTATTTTTGAATTATAATTCTATTATTATTATATTAATTAAAATAATTAATTATTTTTATTTGTGAATTATAATTATATAATTATATTAATTAAAATAATTTATTAATAATTTATTTTTTTTTTATTTTTTTTATAGTATTTGCGACGGGATACTATGCCCGTCGCAAATACTAGTATTATTAATAGTTTTTATTTTTTTTTTTAAAAATAGTATTTGCGACGGGATACTATGCCCGTCGCAAATACTAGTATTATTAATAGTTTTTTATTTTTTAAAAAAAATCGTTTTTGTGACGGTATCGTCGCAAAAGGTATTTGCGATGGGTCCCGTCGCAAAAACCATTTTAAAAGTTTTTTTTACAAAAAACGGAATACTATTTGCGACGGGGAGAATGACCGTCGCAAAAAAAGGATTTAGCGACGGGCCCATCGCAAATAAGTGTTGTTGCGACGGTGTTTTCAGCAACGGGCTATTTGCGACGGGCCCCCGTCACAAAAATCCATTTGCGACGGGATCCCGTCGCAAATGCCCCATCGCGAATACCTGTTTTTCTAGTAGTGGTAGTCCGTACTTCCTCACATGAAATTATTGTGTTTACCCATAATGGAAATCATTAAGGTATTCTATAAAATAAAAATAAAGAAGCATGAATAAAACATAAACATAATATATATATCATATATAAATAAATTTCCATCATAATGGCCACCATGAGAGGCGGTGGGACGTAATTGAACAATCATCGTTTCATGAGGCGTTAGTTTTCCATCCACATAAACATTATGTTCAACACCCATTAGAAGGAGGTGTGTGTAAATGTAGTTCGAATACTTCTCATAAAAATATCCTAGTATGTTGAGGATACTAGTGTTGTTATAAAATAAAGGAATAAAAAGAGTTTAGGGGTTGGAGAAGTAAAATAAAAGAAAAGAAGTTAAGAGAAAATATTACCTTTAATTTGGGTAAGTTCCTATGGTTTGAACAAAAAGCACTTATTGAAGTGCCTTATGCCTAAGGTAAGGCTTCAAGGAGGAGGAGATGGATGTAGTGAGCTAAATTTGGTTGAGTTTGGATGATCCTAAATGCTTGAGATTTGTGAGGAATTTTTTAGAAGTGGTCTCCTTTTATAATGAAGAGGAGGGGATCTTTAAGAAATTGTGAAAATATTAATTTATTATATAAATATATTCGAGTCTTAAAGGTCAAAAAATCATTAGGGTTGAAGATACGATTACTCCCAGTCGAAATAAAATCATCTAATAAGAATTGGACATGTTTTGGATATTATTATAATATTTATAATCTAATTAATTTAAATCATTTATTAATGAGGTACATACTGCATCATTATTGTGTCATAAATAATTAAATTTATTCAATGTCATAAAATTATAAAAAAATACCACGATGTAGAAAAACTTTTTATATTTCCAATTAATATTTATTTTCAAAACAATTACTTATATAACACCATGTAAAATTTTATTACTAAAAGGGGTTTGTTTTTGTCAATTTTTTTAAATGTCCGGGCTGAAGCATCATTTTTATTATTAAATCAAATCAAAGACAACTTTTAACTAGGTAGAGGGAAACCCATTACATAGCCCGAAGGCCCAGTGGGCTAGTAGCCCATTACATAGCCCATAGGCCCAAATATGTGGCCCAATTCACATTCAGTGAATAGTAACCCACCTGTTACTGTACCGCACAGTTTCACCGCCGCTACAGTGTCCTGCCACTGCTACAATACCCGCTGATGAATAGTGCCACCGCCACTATAGTGCTGCTACAGTACTGCTACAATGCCCTACACCCAATGGGTTTTGAACCCCCATTTTTCATGTTGGATTACGTGGTGCATACCACTAAGCCAAACCCCAACTACTTTATGTCAATTTAGTATTTACATTAAATTAATTAATATAATGAGTCGTTATCATTCATAAGTGGCTTCATGGGGTCCCAAAATCAACCCAAGGATGTCCGTATTTACCTTGAATTACTATATTTTCCTTTAACCGCTGTAAATAAAAGTCAAATGTTACTATTCAGCAAAAACAAATTTCTTCCTATTGAACCACATTTTACATAATGAGGTTAACCATGTGTCCTTGATTTTTGAAATTAAACTAATAGAAGCGGTAAAATTATGTTTTATTGGAATTTTCAAATTCTCCTTGGAGGTGGGTAAAAGACGGCGAAAAGTTCAATAAAATTTTATATATCTAATATTCTTAAAAAATGACACCAATGAATTAAATTGAACATATATAGGTATTATGTATCTATTTGGACAAAAAATAAATTTAAATAAAAATAATAATTATTTAAAAAAATTGGCTATAAAAAATTACTCACTGTTTCTCACTATTTATCAAAAATTAAATGTTTTCAGAAAAAAAATGTAAAAACGCACCTGAAGCTAATTTTGATATTCCAAATTCACAAATTAAGTATATTTTACAAAATTAAAAATATAAAAGTTTCATTTATTAATTTAATATTAATTCCGGATGTCAAAACAAATTGCGTGTTTTTAAAAAACAATATCTATCAACAGATTCACACTTGTTTATGTCCAATTTCTAAGTGAAATTAATTATAATGAGCAAAATTGTATTAAATGATAAAAATATAATCTAATTATATTTCAAATCCAATCAAATTCATAATTTAACACTATAAATTATTTTGATTAAAAAATATTTTTTTAATTAAAATTTAGTGTTTTTCACTATTTACCAAAATATAAAAGTTATCATAAAAATACAAATAAAATTATCAAAACTAAATTTTTTATCTCCTGATTCTAAAGAAAAAGTTTTTTTTTCAAATTGAATACATAAAAGTGCCAAATATTGGATTTAGAAAGGGTTAACCCTCAAAAGGTGGTAAAATTGGATTTTCTAAAAAATCCTTCCATTATCTAAAAAAATTGAATTTGTTCTTATATTTTGTCTAAAAAACATAATATGGATGTTAAAATTATATGGAGTATATAAAATTCAAAATTCAGTAAATACTATTCATAACCTCTTTTTAACGGCTAGATTGGTACGTCGTGGGTGCTTGAACTCGGTGTTGCGTGTAGTGCATGTTATTGAATTATTTTGAAGAAATAACATACTATGAAATCTTGGGGTGTTGCATTTGTTCTTATCTAATGCATGTAAAATAAATTAGTTGAATATAAATAATATTTTATTGAATATAAAAAATTTATATATCATTTATATCATTTAAAAATTGTAATTAATTTATTTTATTATTAAAAAAACCTTTAGGTGAATAAAATAATAATATTTATTTTATATTCAATTGGTTTATATTTTTTTATAATTAATTAGAAACCAATGAATTCATATTATATTTTTGAAAACCATTTTTTCATATATTAGTTAAACCTATTCATAAACTCCATTTTAATGTATACATTATATTTTATTATACTAAATTATTATATTATAATGATATACGGATGTTTAGTAAAAATTGATATTTCATGTAACACATGCAATAAATAAAAAATTTGTTGTGATTAATATAAGATAACTAATTACTATGTTCATTTAATGATATATCATAGATTGATTTTCTTTAAAATAATTATTGTATTGTAATGTATTTGGATATTATATTCTCTTAGGTTTTTCTTGTTGTGTGTCATATACTCTATCAAAAATAATGTTATTATGTTGTAATTTTTGGGAATTACATTCTCCCCACCATAATTAAATTTCATCCTTGCAATCTAATATTTAAATATAATATTGTGATAAGGGTTCGTAAAATGTCCACTAGAAAATATATAATGTGATGAAAAAAGTAACACAGACAAGCATATATTAAGGTCTCTATGTATGACAATCATAGTAAAATGTAGAGATATGTACATGGTATAAAAGCATAAATATTTATATGGCTGAATGAGGAAATCAATAAAAATCTATTAATTGATAAATGGAATGGTGATGGCCTCAAATTCTTATAGATGGTATGATTTAAAATACCATCAGTTCAAAAACAATTAAGGTGATAGGAAAAACTATTTGATCATTTTACAAATTTTGATTAATTATTTATGTTTTTATGAATATAAATAAATATATTTACATAATACATTTCAATTTCATTTGATCAATTCTATATTATTCATGTTTTTCTATCAAATTCTAAATTATCTCTTACTCTAAGAAATGGTTATCATATACTGAACCCTGTTTTTCAACCTCTAAAGCCTTCATTTAACATATTTTATTACACATAAAACATATAATTATACATTTATCTACATTTTTTCAAAACTAATATGCTTAAAAATTAATAACAAAACATTAGAGAAACACTACAGGTTCATTATTAAATTTTTGTTTCAAAAAATTGTTTAAAAAACAATTAAACATTAACTATCACATAGTGTAGGAAAGTGGTACGTCTAAACCCTTACCATCTTTCGTTCATGGGTTCAAGACCTGAAAAAGTTCATGACAGGATGGGTTTTTAGAATACATAAAATTTTCTCTTTTCCTAAATTATATTAATATAATTTCCAAAATAAATAATTTTAACATTTTTTTAAAATTAATAAATTTAATAACCTTTTTGTTATGCTTTTCGACGAATCATATTATTTATGAAGACCTAATAATATAATTTTACAATTATTATATTATATAAAATTAAAATAATATCACTAAATAATATCAATCCATTTAAAATAAAGTCTCCAAAATATTAGGGCATTATTCCTGAAATACGTTTTCCACTAGAACATATACTTTACATTAATTTTTGGTTCCCAGATGTCCTTAATCTTGGTAGAATCTCATTATATAAAACCTAAAATTAATTTTAATGTAATTTAACCTATGGTAAATTTCAATATCATAATACCATGATGGTATCCATCATTATTATGTTAATAGGGATATATGTGCTTCTAAAATTTCAAATTATCCTTCGATGTTCCTCGATTTTTATGCATAAAATGTTATTGGTAAAAATACATCTGCAATTTAATTATAAAATCAACCAATTTATTGCATCATAATGCATTAATTGGTCTATGGTTTAAACATGGTAACTAATTTTTATTATATATTGAAATCCTTCATAATGGTTTTTAATGAAAATAATAATTCTCTTAGGCATATCCTCTGGGAGTGTCAAACATGGTGAATAGTAATTGTTGTTGTTTTGTACCGGGTTACACTCGAGTCAGGCCTAGAACACCTTTTCAGTGTTGTTACCCCTAGGAACATATGTGTCAGAAACACGACCAATGGTAGTATCTAGAAATGGATGTACATCTTGTAAGAACGACATAATCTCTACATTACCAAATATCTATGATGATTTTCTATACTTATCCCGAATGTCTTCATTATGGTTATGTTCCCTAATATTTGTTTTCCTAAAAGTTTTTTTGAAGGTTTATACAAAACCTCGTTTGATTACAATTTTTCACTACAACCCCAGAATCCTAGATATAGATTATACTACCAATACATTCACATGAAAATAAGGAATAAAATCTCAAAGGACTAAAGTGTTTAGTAGTGGTGATAAACTAGATACAAACATGATTATTCTGTTTCCAATTAATACACAACTTACAAAATATTTCATTCATTCAAGGATAATATCTTTATTATATATAATTATTCCCTTCATTTCGTTAATATTATATTTATTGAATTCTTGGGGAAAAAATAAGGATACACTCGTATTCTCAATATGGGTAAATTATAAATGAAGAAATAGTGAATCACTGTGAATATTCATTATTGAAAGTTATTTAAATTAACACTCATTTTATGTAATAAATAAACTGAAAATTATGTCCATAAAAAATATATCAACATAATAACAAGAAACACAATCCATTAAAATAATTAGATAAGGAATAATAAATATGGTATGGAAAATAACTCAGATAGATTCCATTTAATAAATGAACTATGAATAAAATGAATACATAGATAACTTCAAATATAAAATATCATGGATGATAATAACTAACAAAAATGAGTTTAGTTCTTATTTATTGGACACCGTGTTTCCAAAGAACATGGTAAATTTACTGTCAATGCATTTCATGAGATAATTTATAACATATTTGGTAAAACCCATTGTCTTATGCTAGAAAACTGATTTGTCGCATGAGATTACTAATGCATCGAGGGACTATCCATAAACGGGCCCCACTGGGGTCGTACCTATCCATAACATTCCTCATATATCGAATAATCATTTTAATTCATGAACACTATGCCTTATCAAATATCTAGAATGGTTAAAAGGTGTAGACATATCAATATTTCCCATATATTAAATAACATTCATACTACACTCCATATGTAATAATGGTATGTGGTTTAATAAGAAATCATATCCATGATATATGATATGGATAAGTTTTTGAAAATAAATGTTCAATTATCATAGTAAATTGAGTATTTCTATTTTACTAGAAAAGTAATCAAGGTAGTGAATGCGAATAATATACTTTGTAAAATGAATCAAAAATAATATAAAAAAGAAATAAGTAAGGTATAAATTCAACATATCCATAGTTGGAAAAAATAAAGGGTTCACCTATTTGGGGAATGTAAACACTATAAAAAGGACTTTTAGAAAAAACATTCTTGATTAATATATGTGTTTTATTATGAAAAAAATTGCAAACTTCTATTCTTGGAAAATAACTTTAAACCCCATTTTATTTCAATATTAATCTTTTTGAAATAGAAAATAAAACTCATGGAAAGGATGGTGGGTAATTTTTTACATTCCTTAAAAGGAAAAAAAGAACATTCCTTTTGTAAGGTAAAAGATTAAAAGGGTGTTTTGTTATGAAGGATACAGTGATATTAAATTTCAAAAATATATAAACAAATAAGTGTAAATATGTATTTAATAAATAATTTAAGAAATGTTAAAAAATTTATAACTATTTTAAAAAATAGCAGTTTTATAATAAAAACGTTATCCGACAAAAGAGGGAAATTAAGTAAGCATTTATTTTAAACCATTTCTAAAACATTTTGAGTACCAAATAATGTATGAATAATAAATTTAATTATTAAATATCATGAATAACTAGATGACATTAAAATAAAAGTATTTAGTAATTAATTGTCGAATAATTTCCTTTATTAGAAATTCGAGTGTAAACAATCATGAACAAAATTAGATTGTGAAGTTATCCCTTGAAAAGACCATAATAGTGCTTTATGAATCAATAAATGAATAGATTATGTGTTTCAAATTTAAATCCACATAAAATAGGTGTAAATACAATAATAGATAGTAATTTTTATACACACATAATCATATAATACTAATGACAATGTAGAAGTAATATAACCTATAGAAAAGGAATGAGATTATGGAATTCGTTGTCGCTTAGCAACTTTTTTCTAAAATCACTTTAGATGAAATAATTACTATTCAATATAAAAATACAATGATGATAAAATATTTTAGGATATAATATATCAATATAGACTGTAGATAAACCACATAAAATAATTATGTGGTGAATATGATACTTATCTCAATGGTGTAAAAGGTGAGATAAAATTCCATTACCTTGCATTTTCCATTTGGTGAACACCCATTAACCTACTTTTTAATGGTTATAATAATGTTAATAAATTTGATAAAAAAATATTAATATTTATGATATCATATTTGATATTTTTATAATATATTACTAACCATGTGTTAGCGATCGTTCGTTGTTTTCCCTATTTCACGTGTTAATGCCTAGTTTTTTTACTATGTTTTGAATTGTTACATGTTGTTCCCATTAAATAGTTAATTATTCCATAATCTATAGAATTTAAACCATAATTTAATTATCTTATATATAGGATATAAATTTATTTATAATAATTCATCAATTTTTTTTGATTGGAAGTGAAATGCACTATTCAGGGAGATGATAGGCTTTATGATCTCATGTATGCTACATTCATTTATTTTTCATATTTAAAATAATGAAAATAAAATTCTATTTAAGAATATGTCTAATATATTTATTATATCATTAATATTTCATCAAGTTCACATGTTTTTATTATGACCATCTTTAATACATTCCATCTATATTATAAATGAATCAAATCACTTTGAGGAGGCGGTAGTCCACACATCCACTAACATTAATAGTGTATTTACACTAAATGGAAGTCATAATGTTATGTGTTCTATAATAATTCCAAAATTATGGAGAAAAAATAAATTTCAGATCTATTTTATAAAATATTTTTTCCATGATAATTCCCACCATTAGTGGTGGTAAATAAAGAACGAGAAATTATCATTTCCTGAGGTCGTAGTCTGTCTACCACACAAATGGTTGGTTCGTTGCCAATTATATAGAATCTTTTGTAATTTTAGTCAATTAATAAGAATAAAAATACTTCACTACATTTAGGATGAATAGGATATTATGTAATCTTGTAATAATATGATTTTAGGGGATGGAGATGGAAATAAAATAAGTGTGGTCATTGAAGAATGCTACATTATTTTCGGGTAACTACATTTGATTTAACCAATATTCTTACTTTGTGTGATTTAATCCCACGTTGACGCTTCTAGATTTTGAGGAGTTATTTGTGTACATTATGTTAGCATAATTTGGGGGTTCCAAAATACTTGATAGGTGTGAATAAATGGGAGCATTGAATTCCTTTTTATAGGGGAGGAGGAGTGGAATTATTGTAAATTTTTTAAAAGGGAATTCCACCCAAGATTTTCAAATTTTTTTTTTTTTCAATTATGGTTAACATTAACTAAAATGGAGAATAAATTGAAATAAAAACGTCCAATGGAATTTTGACATGTTTCATGGTCATTATTGGCCCTTACATTTAAGGCGTAGTCCCCTTTTATGATAATTCCTCTCTTAATCACTATAAATAATCTTGATTATAATTCACTAATATTATTGGTCAAGAACTAAGATGAAATTATTACTAATTATAAATTATTATGATTCCAAAAATGGAATCCATTTTTACTATTTTGAATCACAGAAGTGCCCGAAATTAATTTATATTTAATCACGTAGACGGGATGACAATGTGGGTTTTTAAAGTAAAAATGTTGAAAAGTTTGATATGTGTACATATTCAATTTAAAAGTAAAATTTATTCTAATCACATAAATCGGATTAATTAAATGTAATATTTATATATTTATGATTTTTAAATAATAAAAAATTTAATTTAACAGTATAAATAAGTTAGAAAAATAATAGTTTTGAATTAAAATTAAATGTTTTTCAATATTCCTAAATAAATGAAACTTCATAAAAAATAATAAAAATGTACACTATGATAGTTTTGATCTTCATAATTAAAAATTATGTTTATTTTTACATATAATATTTAGAAAGTTTACCATTTTTTATTTAAAATATGTTCACTATTAAAAGGCGGAAAAAACAACATTTATAAAAGAATATCTTTTTTATGTGTAATACATGTTTTATTATTATCTTTTTCCAATCTAATATATTGGATGAAATTAAAAAAAATATTCTATTTGAAAATATAATATCTATTAATTACATTAGGTTCTTGGGATGATAAAATTATATAAAATACAAAAGCACTGCACACACAAAAGCGTGAAAGGCACATCATAAGACCTAAAGGATAACCCACCCAATCAGCCACATTGTGACATTATATATATTTTAGAACAAAATCCTAGTGGAAATAAATCCCATTACATGGAAATTTTCCTCAAATGTTTTCCCCATAAACCATCTTGAGAATAGTACTACTATATTACTATGGCTGCTATATTACACCCCACTACTATAGTACCACCACAAATGTGGTACTGTAGCTGTGGCATGTACTATAGCATCCATGGTAATATAGTAGTACTATTCTCAACATGGGTCATAGGGAAATCATTTGAGGCTAAGGGCCATGTAATGGTATTTATTTCCACTAAGATTTTGGGCCAAAATATATATAATGAATCTATAAGGCTGGTTGGGTGGGTTATCCCTTAGGGGCTATGATGTTCCTTTCACTCTTTTGTGTGTGTAGTGTTTTTGTGTTTAATTTTCACGACCCGTCTACTGGGGCACGTATCGTGACTACCCCAAACTCATCTTCCATTTTCTTGGGGCTGTCGACTAGTACCGAAGATGTAAATCCCTAAACTGGGAAGTCATTGCATTTCTAACAGCAAACAAACAAATCATACTACACAACTGGAAGCAAAACACTAAGTAAAACATTATTGGAAGGTAAAATGGGCCGGAAATACAATCCAAATAGGAAAGTACATCTATAACTGATGAAAAGTAAAGCAGTTATTGGGTAAACCTCCGGGGTTCCTACCTGAAGGGTAAATACAAATGGCCTCCTCAATACTCCACATTTATTCGTCTTCATTGTGTACCGTCACGCCGAGTGGTCCACCTCCGGGTACCGTTCAGTCCTGCTACTCTCTGACTCAATCAGCGTTGTCAGTCGTCTGCAACCAACACAATGAGGGGCGGGCATAACCTGTATACGTGTGAGTATAATGATACTTAGTAGGGACCCCGAGACCCTCAAGGTCTCACAAAATCAAACAATGATAAATCCAAAAGCATTAAATCAATGCATAACCGTTACTTAGGTATATTCCCATACATATAACTAAGTTATCTAGAAACCCATCTCAATCACGAGGAAAACAAAAATGTCATTGACACAACTCAAACAGGACTTTTATTCACGATGTTGAAACCACGGATGTTGGAGAACTCCTACTTTGTCGAG
The DNA here is from genome assembly GCA_963277665.1 of Viscum album. Lineage (NCBI taxonomy): Eukaryota > Viridiplantae > Streptophyta > Magnoliopsida > Santalales > Viscaceae > Viscum > Viscum album. The sequence continues at coordinate 1,100,541,269 of OY728135.1, read as the reverse complement.
TACAGTGGGTCTGCCGTTACAACCAAGCGCTTCCTAATAACCTCAGACTACTGAGGTACTCCACATGTCGAGTAATGTGGGTCTGTTGCACTCACACAGAGGCGTTCCCCACCATGGGTCTACCGCTACAACCAAGCGCTCCCCCTCATAGCCTACAGAGGTACTCTTTCTATCAATTACAGTAGAACTACCACTACTACCAAACACTCATCCACCATGGGTCTACCTCTACAACCAAGCGCTCCCCACTGGGCCATCCGAATCACTTCGAGCTGGTCGGTCAATAGTCATCAAGTCTCATCCATCTACTAGGTCTCTGTAATCTGATCTCTCTTCACCGAGAGGGTCTGCTCCATGAGATACAAGTAGATACCCAATGTGTCATGAAGTACCACTTAGAAGTATCTCAAAGGGTCACCCCATCATCGGGGTCTCAATGCGACATACAGAGCGTCAATCAGACGACCGTTCTGTTATTTTTTATCCTTTTAGTCTCGAGGGCCCAGTTGGATTCATGTACGAACCAACCTGAACGTTTCTCAACTATACGCCGAACACCAGTGGGGTATTCTCAAAGGGACTGAATCTCAACGAGATTACCAGCACCATTTGACGGTTTGTGAAACGGACGTACGGTGTTAATGATATGGCCAAAGTAAGAAAAGGGGTTGGTAGTGGGCCCGGGTCTGGTCCAACCCGGTTAGACCGACTGGGCCCACACCAGTCCGGGCCGACCCGGTCTGGGTCAAACCAGACAGACCCGATGGGTCTGACCTAGCCCGTTGGGCGGGTTAGCCCTCTAAGTTATACCCAGTCCGTTGGGCCCGGCCCAGCGGACTGCCAGGGTGGTTCGACCCGGATGCTGCCACACAGGTTTCTTGGCCTAACGATCGGGTCCGGTTCGTCTAGTGCTGCGAGGGGCACGTCTTTGGAGGTTGGTGGGAAAGAGGTGAGCGGGAAGGCCGACTGGATGTCGGGAAGGCTGCTGGGGCACCAGGCAGGACGTGAGGGCGTCAGGTAGGACGTAGCCACAGCCGGGAAGTGCGCGGGGCGTGCAAACAGTTCGTGGGGGAGCCGGGCAGTGCACCAGTGGAGCCGGGCAGGCGGCGTGGGGGAGCTGGGCAGCAAGCGGGGCACACGAGCAGCGCGCGGGGGAGCCGGGCTGTGCGCCAGCGGAGCCGGGCAGGCGGTGTGGGGGCGCCGGCAAAGCCGGGCAGCGGGCACGGCGCACAAGCCATTGGTGTGGGGCTCAGCGGAGCGTGAGCAGGCGGTGCGGGGTGTAGCGACGAGGTGGGTGGTGGCGCATGGGCAGGTGGGCAGGGGAGTAGAGAGGCTTCATCCCCCACCATCAATAGGGGTCAAGTTGTCCCCACCCCTATCATTAATTGGGAGGTTATGCTCGGGTGGGACCCGCCACCATAACCACTCATCGGAGGTTAGGGTGTGGGAGTCCCACCACCAACTCCCAAGGGGAGGTTTCAACCAACACCCTCAAAACATGGTAGCTTCAAAATAAAATAATGTATTGTACTTTTTTTTTACTTTTTTTTTGAAAATCCAAAAACTAACTTTTATTCTCGACCAACTGCCGTCGAGGTGAAAGTCTTCTTAAGATAATAATGGCGCTGCGAGTTCAATGGTACCCTCAAATTTCAATTCCAAGCTCATGTTCAAAATTTACAAAAATTCTACTCTCGCGTTTACTGAACGTACCCATAAAAAAGTTTTGAAAATTATTATCAGTCACCCTCCACTCGTGCTAGTCGAGGTTAGGATCTGGCTAGATGAAACACACCCCAATGAACCCAATGGTACTCTCGTATTTTCAATCCGAGTTACCTTTTAGAAGTTATGAATTTTATAATAAAATAATTTTCACTTAAATATTTTATTTGCGGTCAAATACTAACTTTCTCTGGTGGCCCGTGCCATCCAAAGTTAGAAACTACATAAAGAAAGAATACACTGATTAGTTCAGTGGTTTTCTCAGATTTTTAATCTGAGTTACCTTTTTTGAGTTATAAGAAATTGAAAAATAAAATAATTATTTTAATTATTTTATTTACAATTATTCCATTTTTTGGGTTTACTCACAGGAAGCCTGTGTCGACTAATCTTAAGTCACACCTAGGGTAAACCCTCGATCTTGAGCACAATAGTGCCCTCTGATTTCTGATTTGAGTTATTATTTAAGAGTTATTCCACTTTTCCAATAACTCTTCTTACACGGGTTAACTTATGTTTAAAAAATCTTCGATGGATCATTGTGGGCATGTTTGGCCTCGGAATCATGCGTAGTCAGATTTTGCAGACCCAAAAAATTCCAATTTAATAAAATAAATTACATGAAAATTTTGGGTCTATAACATCCCAAGTAAGTAATGAATAATAGATATTTTTCTCTATGTCTATTAATGAATTAGATAGTTTTTAGAGGGTTTAAATGAGAATAAATCCAATCTTAAGCATGTAATACAATAATATTTTTAAAAGATTGTTTTACTACCTTTTGAAGGAGAACCTTTTTTTAAATATATATTTTGACAATTTTATAAGCTCTATTTGTCAAAATAAACATATTATTTATTATTGGGACCTTGAAATTTACATTGGATAAATATTTTGTATTTTTCTGACAATGTTCATTTTTTAATAAATAGTGAAAAATATTGCATTTTACTTCAAAACTGCATTTTCATCTAATTTAATTATATGGATAGATTATCTTTTGAATTTTTTTTAAAGTGAAATTAGAATATATTTTTACCATTTAATCCAATAGTGGTCGTTGGAATTAATTTCACTTTGAAATTGGACTTAAACTAGTGTCAATCTTTTGATACTTATTCTTTCACCAAAACACGCTATTTGCTCTGACAACGGGAATTAATTATGAAATTAATTAATTTAACTTATATGTTTTGAATTTTGTAAAATAGAAATCATTTCTGAATCCGGAATATTAAATATATCTTAGGGTGATGTTTTGGTATTTTTCTGAAAACATCAATTTTGATGAATAGTGAAACCACTAAGTGGTAATTAAAAAACTGATTTTTCATTTAAATGAATTTTTACCACCTCTGGGTTTTGAATTTCAAAAATCCATCATACATGGTTGTCATTAGGATGTTAAATGTGGTTCAATGGGATTAAAACAATTTTTTTGGTGAATAGTAACTTTTAAGTTTTAATCGCGGTTAGAGGTAATTAGTAAAATTTAAGGAAAAAATATTATTATAATAAAATTAAAATACCTAGAAACATGTCCTACCATTATTGGATGTGTCATGGCCGACCAAGAAAATCCATGGGTCGACTTGGGGACCCCATGGAGCCACATTGGTAGGAAAATGACATTAATATCTTTTTATTTAATGTTAAAATAAAAATGTCACAAACATAAGTTGTTTTACTAAAACAATTTTTAATTGGGGTTATACGAGTAATATTTTTTACTATAAATATTACTTATAAAGATAAAAAGATTTACTACATCATGATATTTTTCTTATAATTTTTAGATATTAAATAAAGTAAATTATTTATGACACCATGATGATGCAGCGATTACCTCATTATTTAAGGATTTAAATAAAATGAAAATATAATGTAAAATATAAGGCCTACACTTGTCAAAAACCTATTGGATGGGTGTATTTCGAACCAGTAACACCTTATACTTGAAATTTATAATTGTGGGACCTTTTTTATCCGAAAATCATTTTATAACAAAGTATCTTTTCTTAACATTCCAAGAGTGCCCCTCCTCTCCTCTTATAAAAGGCCCCCACCTCTACCACCTTACCCACACTTCAAAATCCTTTGGAATGGCCAAACCCAGACCATTTTGTCTCTTTAAATCCCTTTATAACTCTTATAAGCCTCACATTGGGCAGAAGGCTTCCCAAGTAAGCTTTTGATCTCAAATCAAAAAGAGTTACCCGTTTTAAAGATAGTGTTTTCTCTTGTGTTCTTAGGTTTTATTTTGCTTCTTCAACCCTATAAACTCTTTTTATTCATTTCTTTTGTATCAACCCCAGTATCTTCAATATACTAGGATGTTTTTATAAGAAGTATTCGAGCTAGAATTACACAAACATACATCTAATGGTTAAAGAACATACTATTTCTGTGGATGGCGAATTTCTGCATCATGAAACAATGATTGTTCAATATTCTTTTAACACCTTTAAAAGTGGACATTAAAATGTAAATATATTTATATATGGTATATAATATGTTTATGTTTTACTTAAGCTTCTTTATTTTTCATTTATGGCATACCTTTATGGTTTCCATTATGGGTAAACGCGATATCTTCATTTTAGGAAGTGCAGACTACCGCCCCCTCAAAGTGATTTGACACGTTAATACCATATATGGGACATATAAATGATGGAATTAATGATATTATATATGATATTACACTGTAATTACAATATGCCTTTATATAATAATGATTCCATTCTATAAAATACGAAATAGAAATGAAAGTAGCGTTCTTGCGTACGTACGGCTTACCGTCTCCATGAACGGTGCATTTCATTTCTTACCTCTAAACGTTATGAAATATTATAAATGGATGTATATACTGGATATATATGATATATATTATATCTACATCATGAGTATAACTATGGATATAATGGATACATGAACAACTTGTAATTATAAAATGTTTATTTTTGACTCAAGTACCAATGATCATTAAAACCACCGTTATTAACTTTAATTATTACATAGTCTTCATGACATGGTAATAAGTGATATAAGAGGAATAATGAACTTGAAGATAGTTCTTAAGAAAGTATAAATTTAATCAAGTTTATTATTCAGGAGGTTAAATAACGATCGAGTCAAGTCGGACTCGAGGTATGGGACTTCGTCTCAATCTATTTTCATTGAGGAATATTTTGTTTTATACACAACCTTCTTTTATACGGTGTATAAACCCCTTTGAATTTTATGTTTATCTAAAAGGAATATTTTTTTATACAAAGCATTTTACTAAACGACAAAAGGGAATGTTTTTGTCGTACGTATGCGGCAACAACGACTTCTTTGCCGCCATGACCATTATTTGAGTTTCAGCTTCCTCTACAAGCCATACATTTTTTTAAAAGAAAAATAATTACCATGTTTTACTTTACTTTTATTTTGGTATTGAAAATGGTTTTCATAAAGTTTTTATATCAATTTTTTGTGTTGATATACTATGATTGAAAAGTGGAAATGTTATGTTTCCTTTAAGCATGTTTTATGTGATACGATTATGTTATGGTTCTTGGGAATTGTAATGAAGACGGGTGGTTCCGTGATTAACTAGGGGTGGGTGAGCCCGATATAGCTCTCCAATGTATTTGGTAACACGAAGAGTTAAAGGTTAAGGTTTATCCGAAGAGATTTAGGGGATATACTGTGATGTGTATTCCAAACATAACCAAGAGGGTTACTCCCTACGTAAGAATGTTATGAATGCTTCAAGTTACCTTTATGTCTTATGATTTCTATGATTTATTCATGATTTGATGAGGTATGTTAACGTGCTTATGTTTTATGAGTAAAGTATGATTTCATACATGGAATAATGTTTTCAATTCATACTTTTATATCCCTTACTGAGATTTTTATGCTCATCCCAAGTTTTTGAAATGTTTTTCACAGGTCAAGAAAATGGTACATGATATGATGATAGTATCAAGGAAGTTTCAAGAAAGAATCCATGTTTTATTTTAAATATTTTTCTATTGTTGGGAAAAATGAATACTATCTTTTATGTAACCACTTTGTTTAAATGTGGAATGTAATGCATGTTTTATGATCTAATTCTCTAAAACTCTGAACCTGAAAAGATCCCCAATGTGTAATCCTATAATAACTCATGATTAAGTAATGTTTAAGGCTAGGGCCTTATAGTTGGTATCTGAGGTCGGTTTAGACAACTTTAGGAGTTAGAAAATTGTTAAATTATAAATTAATTTATGGTATGACTGAAATGATATAGAATTTAAAGATTACCATGTTGCATCACCTATGGTATTTTAGTGTTAATAATGGTTTTTCATAGAGGAAACAAAGAATCTTATTTGGAAAGGCATACTGAGGGAAATGACCTTCCAAATCAGCATACTGAGATGGTCATAATAAGAATTGTGCAGTTTACTACAGTGATGGCTCAGTTGAATCAGGTGATAAATGGTGGTTGTGTTATTGATGATATTTTGGTTTTTTCTAAAATTAAAGAGGAGCCTGAAAGTCATTTAAGGGTTATTTTTAAAACCTTAAAAGAAAAGAAATTGTATGGGAAATTCAGAAAGTGTGATCTTTGGTTGCAACAAATTTCTTTCCTTGGTCACATTGTTTCTAAAGATGAGATAATTGTTGATCCTGCAAAAACAAAGGTTGTTGAAGAATGGTCAAGACCCACAAATGTAACCGAGATCCATAGTTTTCTTTGTTTGGAAGGATATTACCGAAGGTTTGTTAGAAATTTTTCATGGTTATATAGTCCAATGACTAAGCTAACTCGGATGGGTGTTAAGTTTATCTGGACAAAAGAATGTGATGATAGTTTTCCGGAACTGAAAAGAAGATTGGTGAATGCTCCAGTTTTGGCACTACCTTCCATGAATGGGGAGTTTTTTATCTACAGTGATGATTCATTGAAAAGACATGGTTGTTTCCGTATGAAGAATGATCAGGTAATTTCTTATGCTTCAAGTCAATTGAAAACTCATGAGGTAAATTACCGTACACATGATTTGGAATTAGCTGCTGTGGTTTTTGCTCTAAAAATTTGGAGGCATCATTTGTATGGAGTATAGTGTGAAATAGATACTGATAACAGGATTTTAAAGTATATATTCACTCAGAATGAATTGAACATGAGACAGAGAATGTGACTAGAATTAATAAAGAATTATGATTGTACAATTAATTACCATCCGGGAAAAGAAAATAAAGTGGCTGATGCTTTGAGTCAAAAAAGTAATTCTTCATTTACAATGATGTGTTTGGAACGTGATACTTTGGTTAAGGATTTGATGAACTTTGGCATAGAAGTTGTAGGTGTAGGAAGTTCTTCTGTTTTGTTTCAGGTATCAGTGAAATCTTCTCTATCAGGCAGAATCAAGCAAGCACAGAAACAAGACAGTGAGTTAGAGAAAAAGGTAGAGCTGGTTCAGAAGGGTAGGATTTTTGAATTCAACATTGATAATGATTGTGTTTTGAGATTTGGGAAGAGATTATATGTGCCTTGTGATTCACATTTGAAGAGTGATTTGTTATGTGAAGCTCATAGTTCTCTGTTTTCAGTTCATCCTGGCAGTACTAAGATGTACAGAGATCTGCGGGAGTATAACTGGTGGGATGGAATGAAAAGAGATATTGCTGATTTTAGAGTGAAGTGTTTGACTTGTCAACAGTTTAAAGCAGAGCGATAGTTACTGAAAGGGATGCTTCAGCCTTTACTAGTGCCACAGTGCAAATGGGAAATTATACCCATGGACTTCGTTGTGGGATTGTCGAAGACACCTCGAGGTAATAATGCAATCTGGGTTATTGTTGATCGCTTGACTAAATCTGCTCATTTCCTTGCTATATGAGATACTTTTTCCCTAGAGAAAATTTCCTGTTTGTATCTTAAATAGATTGTTAGGTTACATGGAGTTCCTCTCTCCATTGTATCTGACTGTGATCCCATGTTTACTTCTAACTTTTGGAAAGGCCTTCAGAAGTCGTTGGGTACTGAATTAAATTTTAGTACAGCTTTTAATCCTCACTCAGATGGACAGTCAGAACGAACAATTCAGACTTTGGAGGATATTCTATGTGCTTGTTCGATGGATTATCAGGGAAGTTGGGACCAACATCTTTCTTTGGTTGAATTTTCATATAATAACAGTTTTCATTCTAGTATACAGATGACACCATTTGAGGTGTTATATTGGAAGCGGTGTCGAGCTCTAGTTTTCTGGGATGAAGTGGGTGAAAGGAAGCTAATGGGACTAGAATTGGTATAAGAGTTGGCAAAAAAAGTTCAGCTGATACAGAAACACATGAGAACAGCTCAGAGAAAGCAGAAGAGTTATGCGGACAACAGGGGGTAGGATCTCTCTTTTGAGGTAGGTGATCATGTTTTTCTCAAAGTCTCACCATGGAAAAGTGTGATCCGATCTGGTAAGAAAGGAAAGCTGAGTCCAAGGTTCATTGGACCATATGAAATTCTGGAGAAAGTTGGATCAGTTGCTTACCAAGTGTCTTTACCTCCGATTTTATCTCAGGTACATAATTTTTTTCATGTTTCAATGTTAAGGAAGTACATGCCAGATCCATCTCATGTTTTGAGTCCAGAGGTAGTTCAGCTGGAAGGGAACCGATCTTATGAGGAACAACCGGTCCAGATTCTTGAACACAAGGATCAAGTGTTACGAAATAAGGTGATTCATCATGTAAATGTTTTGTGAAAAAAAACCACATGATTGAAGAGGCAACATGGGAATCTGAAAATGCAATGAGGGCTAAATATCCCACTTATTCGATAAGTAAATAAATTACGGGGATGTAATTTTCTAAAGGGGGGAAGTATGTAACATCCCATGTATGTAATGAATAATAGATACTTTAATATATGTCTATTAATGAATTAGATAGTTTTTAGAGTCTTAAAATGAGAATAAATGCAATCTTAAGCATGGAATACACTAATATTTTTAAAAGATTTTTTTTCTTCCTTTTAATAGAGAACCTTTTTTAAATCTATATTTTGAAACTTTTATAAGCTCTATTTGTCAACATAAACATATTCTTTATGATTGGGTAATTGAAATTTACATTGGATATGTTATTCTTATTTTTCTGACAATGTTCAATTTTTAATGAATAATGAAAATTCTGCATTTTACATCAAAACTGCTTTTTCATCTAGTTTAATTATATGGTTAGATTATCTTTAGAACTACTTTAAAATTGAAATTAGAATATAGTTTTACCATTTAATCCAATAGTTTCTGTTGGATTTATTTTCACTTTGAAATTGGACATAAACTAGTGTCAATCTTTTGATTGTTATTGTTTCATAAAAACACACTATTTGGTCTGACAGCGGGAATTAATTATTAAATTAATTAATGTAACTTATATGTATTGAATTTTGTAAAATAGACATAATTTTTGAATCTGGAATATCAAATATAGATTAGGGTGAAGTTGTTGTATTTTTTTTGAAAAACATCAATTTTTGATGAATTGTGAAACCACTAAGTGGTACTTAAAAAACTGATTTTTTGTTTAAATGAAATTTTACCACCTCTGTGTTTTGAATTTCAAAAATCCGACATACATGGTTGTCATTAGGAAGTAAAATGTGGTTCAATGGGATTAAAATAATTTTTTTGGTGAATAGTAACTTTTAATTTTTACTGACGATTAGAGGTAATTAGTGCAATTTAAGGAAAAAATGATATTATAATAAAATGAAAATACCTAGACACATGTCCTACCCTTATTGGATTTTTCATGGCCGACCAATAAAATCCATGGGTCGACTTGGGGACCCCATGGAGCCACTTTTGTAGAAAAATGACATTAATATCTTTTTATTTAGTGTTAAAATAGAAATGTCACAAACATGAGTATTTTTACTAAAACAATTTTTAAATGGGGTTATACAAGTCATATTTTTTACTATAAATATTAATTATAAATCTAAAAAGATTTCCTGCATCATGATATTTTTTTATAATTTTTAGACATTAAATAAATTTAATTATTTAAGACACCATGATGATGTAGTGATTACCTCATTATTTAACGATTTAAATAAAATGAAAATAAAATGTAAACTCTAAGACCTAAACATGTCAAAAACCTATTTTATGGGTGGATGTAGAACCCTTAACACCTTATCCTAGATATATAAAATTTTGGGGCCTTTTTTATCCAAAAATCATTTTATAACAAAGTATATTTTCTTAACATTCCAAGAGTGCCCCTCGTCTCCTCTTATAAAAGGACTCCACCTCTACCACCTTACCTACACTTCCAAAGCCTTTGGCTCGGCCAACCCCTGCCCATTTGTTCACTCAAAATCCCTCTCTAACTCTTAGAATCCTCACATTGGGCAGAAGTCTTCCCAAGGAATCCATTGAGCTCAAATCAAAAAGAGTTACCCATTTTAAAGGTATTGTTTTCTCTTGTGTTCTTATGTTTTATTTTTCTTCTCCAACCCTCTAAACTCTTTTTATTCCATTATTTTGTCAAAAACTAGTATCTTCTATATACTAGGATGATTTTATAAGAAGTATTAGAGATACACTCACACACACCTACATCTAATGGTTAAAGAACATACTGTTTCTATGGATGAAAAATTTCTGCCTCACGATACGATGATCGTTCAATATTCATTTAACACATTTAAAGGTGGCCATTAAGATGTCACTATATTTATATATGGTATATAATATGTTTATGTTTTACTTAATCTTCGTTATTTTTCATTTATGGCATACCATTATGATTTCCATTATGGGTAAACGCGATATCTTCATTTTAGGAAGTGCGGACTACCGCCCCATCAAAGTGATTTGATTCGTTAATACCATATGTGGGATGTATAAAGGATGGAATTAATGATATTATATATGATATTATACTATAATTATAATATTTCTTAATATCATTATGATTCCATTCCATAAAATACAAAATAGAAATGAAAGTAGCGTTCATGCGTACGTACGGCTTACCGTCTCCATGAACGGTGCATTTCATTTTATACCTCTAAACGTTAAGTAATATTATAAATGCATGTATATACTGGATATATATGATATATATGATATCTACATCATTATTATAACTATAGATATAATGGATACATGAACAACTTGTAATTATAAAGAGTTTATTTTTTACTCCAGTACTAATGATCGTTAAAATGACTGTTGTTAACTTGAATAATTACATAGTGTTCATGAAATTGTAATAAGTGATATAAAATGAATAATGTACTTGAAAAATGTTCATAAGAAAATAGAAATTAACTCAAGTTTATTATTTAGGAGGTTAAATAACGGTCGAGTCAAGTCGGACCCGAGGTATGGGACTTCGTCTCTATCTCCTTTCATTGAGGTGTATTTTATTTTATACACAACCTTCTTTTATATGGTGTATAAACCCCTTTAAATTTTATGTTTATCCAAAAGGAATATTTTTATACGAAGCGTTTTACTAAATGACAAAAGGGAATGTTTTTGTCGTACGTATGCGGCGACAACGACTTCACCGCCGCCGTGACCATTATTTGAGTTTTGGATTCCTCTACAAGCCATACCTTTTTTAAAAAGAAAAATAAATACCATGTTTTACTTTTCTTTTATTTTGGTATTTAAAATGGTTTTCATAATGTTTTTATATCAATGTGTTGTATTGATATATTGTGATTGAAAAGTGGAAATGTTATGTTTCCTTTATGCATGTTTTATGAGACATGATTATGTTATGGTTCAGGGGAATTGTTATGAAGACGGGTTGTTCCGTGAAAAACTAAGGGTGGGTGAGCCTGATATAGCTCTCCAATTCATTGGGTAGCGCGAAGGAGTTAAACGATAAGGTTTCTCCAAAGAGATTTAAGGAATATACTGTGATGGGTATTCCAAACGTAACCAAGAGGGTTACTCCCTACGTAAGAATGTTAGGAATGCCTCAAGTTACCTTTATGTCTGATGATTTCTATGATTTATTGATGATTTGATGAGGTATGTTAACGTGCTTATGTTTTATGAGTAATGTATGATTTCATACATGGACTAATGTTTTCAATTCATACTTTTATATCCCTTACTGAGCTTTTTATGCTCATCCAATGTTTTTGAAATGTTTTTCACAGGTTAAGGGAATGGTAAATGATATGATGATAGTGTCAAGGAAGTGTCAAGAAAGAATCCATGTTTTATTTTAAATATTTTTCCATTGATGGGAAAAAGGAATAATATCTTTTATGTAACCACTTTGTTTAAATGTGGAATTTAATGCATTTTTTATGATCTAATTCTCTGAAACTCTAAACCTGAAAAGATCCCCAATGTCTAATCTTGTAATAACTCAAGATTAAGTAATGTTTAAGGCTGGGGCCTTATAGGGTATTTACATTCTACCAACCTCAGGGTTCTACGTCCTCGTAAGCCACAACTCAAAACTAAGGGAAAAAGTTGGGGTACTGAGCACCCATCTGAGCCACCAGCTCCCATGTGCTCTCTTGGAGTTTTTCATGCTTACATTGAACGTGCACTAGAGGTATCGACTATCCACGAAGTACCTGTTCTTGTTGATCATCAATCTCCATTGGAACCTTTGTGAAATTCTCCCTGTCATCGATGTCCTTCTCTCCATCGTCGATGATGTGTGAAGGGTCATGCACACATCTCCTCATGTGAGATACATGGAAGTTGTCATGCACGTGGTGCAACTATGGTGGAAGACCCCGGCAGTAGGACACCTCACCTACTCTACTAAGGACTTGAAAAGGATTGAGGAATCCCAGAGATAAATTTCCATCTCGGCCAAATCTCCATAGACCACGTTGAGATGATACCCTTAGAAAGACGTGGTTTCCATCCTCAAACTCCAAAGGTCTTCGTCTCCTATCAACATATGACTTCTCCCTGCTCTGTGTAGTCTTCATCCTCTCCTGGATGATCTACACCTTCTCCGTAGTAGCTCGTACCATCTATGGTTCCACTAGTGCTGACTCCCCTGGGTCATTCCAGCATAAGGTTGATCTACAAGGTCGCTCGTACAAGGCCTCAAAAGGTGCCATACCGATGGTGGAGTGATAGAAGTTGTTATACAAAAATTTTACCAAAGGAAAGTGATCCTACCAGCTGTGACTGAAGTCGAGGACACTTTCATGTGGCATGTCCTCGAGGGTCTAAATGGCATACTCAGTCTGACCATCTCTTTGAGGATGGAAGGCGGTTCTCAAGCGAAGCTATATCCCGAAAGCCTCCTGCAACCCCTTCCATAGTAGGGAATAAAACTGTGTGTCACGGTCCGAGACAATAGAATAAGGTACTCCATGTAAACGCACATTCTCCTGCACATAGTGGCCTCCCAAGATCTCTACTGAACCCTGCTCTCTGATCGGTAGGAAGTGGGCCGACTGGGTGATTCTATCAATGATCACCCAAATCGAGTGGTGACCCCTTGATGTACGTGGGAGAACTGTCACAAATACCATGGATATCCCGTCACACATCCAATCTGGGATCACTAAAGGATGAACCAAGCCTACTGGTACAGGGTTATTTTCCTTCACTTGCTGAAATGTGACGCATTAAGAAACAAACTCTACTACCACCATCTTCATACTAGTCCACCATTGCTGTTGTCAAAGGTCCCGATAAACCTTTTCCACTCATAGATGTACTGCTATATGGGATGTGTGGAACTCCCTCAACACCTCCACCTGAAGTGAAACTGGTACCAAGGTACGTCCTTGAAAGAGGATGACGTGCTCCCCATCATCATAAAATACATCATGTTCTTTCCTTGTATATATATGATCACGTCGTGTCACATAGTTAGTGTCCCCTTGCTGTGCCTCCGTGACTTGATGAAGAAGTGGGGGAGTGACCGTAAGTGACTATAGATGGGCTGCTCCATCTCTATCCACAAAGGAAATCTATAAGGAAGTTAGTTGCTATGTCGCCTCTCCTAGCAGCTGTATACCAGATCTTCTACTGAGAGCATCTGATACAAAGTTTCCCTTCCCATGAGTATAGACTATCTTGAAGTCATACTCTTGGAGGAACTCAAGACATCACTGATGTCTCAGGTTCGGGTCCTTCTGAGAGAAGATATACCAGAGACTCTTATGAATAGAGTACACGGTAAAACGTTCACCCATCAGATAGTGTCACAACATATTCAAGGCGAAGACCACTAATGCTAACTATAGGTCATGGGTAGCATATTTATGCTTTTTCTATCTCAACTACCAAGAACCATAATATATCAATGCTTTCTCCTGCATCAGAACACACCTGATTCTGGTCCCTGATGCGTCGCAGTAAACTATGTACCCTACGCCTTCCTATGGAACCTTCAAGATGGGACAATATTCAGCCTCTACCTCAGCTCCTGAAAGCTCTAATGGCATCTCTCCGACCACACAAAGCTTCGCGCCTTCTTTACCAAATCTGATTGTGGTGCTGCAACTCTAGAGAATTCATGAACAAAGGTAAGTCTTGCCGACTCATGAGTGATCGACTGCACCCTCTTATGAATGAGTCCATCATGTATTGCATGGGTTTTATGTTTCGTCGACCATGGAAAACCCCATCCCAATGTTGTAGATATACCATAACCTCATTGTCTAATACAGTCAATCTGAGTGTGAACTGTAGATGTCAAGTCCAAAACCAAACTAACATAGTTAGGCCTCGATGATGAAACCAGGAGGTTCCAAACAAAACACTCGCCTCAAGGGTCAGATCACACTATCTGCATAAGTGTTATTATTGAGTCTCAACCCTAAGGTATCTCTAGATGTGAGGGTCAAGTAAACGGTTTAACCGGAATCTCAAGGTCATGGACAAGATTTGTGGAAGGATGGAATGATTGGTACCTATGTCTATTGTAATGATAACTAATATTAGACACAGACCGTACCTTGAATCATTCCCATACCCTTTGGGTCTCACTCCTTGACCGCATGCAGCTACTCTCTTCTCCTGTCCTCAAGCTCCTTGGGCCCGGTGAGTTCCACATAAGGGGGTGGTTGTAACATGTAGAAATGTACACCACTTAATGATGCTCTCCTAGCTCTCCTTCTACGTTTGCTTCCCGGAAAATTCTTCGATCCTTAACACATCCTCTTCCCGAAACTTTTTTACACACTCAAGTATCTAAGATTGATGTCGGTTTCCTAATTTCCCACTACTAACATTCACTGGTTGTATCCACTCATCCAAATAACATTCAACCACAAAGGTTTTCTATAGAATTATTACATAATTAGGAATGAGTAAAGGAATTGTGCGGGATCAGATGTCCTTTAAGAAAACCTCGCTCGGAAGTTCGAGCCTTCAAGAACAGATCGTACCGTATTCATCAACTACCAGGAATGATCGGTATGCCTTGATGAATACTCAGCTACCGACACATAGTCTTTCCGAAGCTGTAGAAGTTTTAGGGAACTCCCAACCACCTCCTTATTCTAGTCCTCAACCACCTATGAGTCAGGCTTGCTTTGGAATGTGAGGGGTATCTGATGCTGAAGCACGTGTAAAGAACTAAGCCTACAAGTTTCCTCTACTGGTACCGATGGTTGCAACTACAGACCAAAAAGTAGTGATATAGCTGACACACTTCCTGGAGGTACTATCTCGGGTAATGGTCCATGTATTAAGGCCTCATCACTATGCAGACCATCCTTCGGGTCACTCATTGAAAAATACTAGAAACTAAGATCACAGTCTACTCTACTGGTGTCTCAACTAGGTGGAAAAATCTAGTAATAACCTCCATCCAACCCTCAGATGCATGGGAATTTGTCTCACCTCGTATCCACATAGGCCTCTGCCACTGTAACTCATGAAACACGCTAAGTCTGTGTGAACCATCTGCTAGGGTAGGTGGTGGAATATACAGCCCAACCAGTGGTGGTGCTACTGGTACACCACCCGAAGGTTCCAACAAAGTAAGAGTGCCATGCACCGGAGCCACACCTCTCTATGGCCTGTCATCGAGTACTCTCTAGTAACTCTAACCGACAGTCTACGTGGAGGCATCTTGAACAGATGCGACACGATCAAATATTATGTCTGTTGAGCTGAACTGGCTGAGTTTACTTAAATAAAACATTAAAAAACACACACGCAATCAGTGTTTTCTTGCACTGATTCGGAAATTAGATGTCAGGGCCCTGGTGTATGGATACGTCGGTCGTTGCACCAACACTGGACTCCCTGAACTGAAAAACACACTCGGTTTTCTTGACACTACTTAATCATAGAAAACAATATCAGAGTACTATGTTCTGTGGTAGAACCGATGAATCCGATACCAATTCTTCATGAACCGTCCCTCGTGGCTCATATCTTGACTACCCCTAGTCCGCCTTCCATAGGCCAGGGGCTGGTGACTAGCACTAAGGGCGTAAATCCCTAAACTGGGAATGAATTTTCTTTATAACTATATACAAACAAATCAAAATACACAACTAGAAGCATCACACTAAGTAAACATGTATACAAAGGAAGTACTAGAAAGTAAAAGGGGATGAAAATACAAGTCCAACAGGAATGTACAAGTACAATAGAAGAAAAGTAAAACAGCTATCGGGTCGTCCTCCGGGGTTCCTACCTAAAGGGTAGGTACATATGTCCTCTTCAGCACTCCACGTACGTCCGTCTCCTCCATGTACCTTCACGCTGAGTGGTCCACCTCTGGGTACCATCCCGTCCTACTACTCTCTGCCTTAGTCAACGCTGCCCGTCATCTGCAACCAACACAACGAGGTGTGGGTATAGCCGTGAAAGGGTGAGTATAACGATACTCAGTAGGGACCCCGAGACCCTCAAGGTCTCATAAAATCCAACAAGGATAAACCAAAAATCATGATATCAACAGATAACCATTACTTAGACATATGTCCATACTTATACCTATGTTATCTAGAAACCCATCTCAATCATGAGGAAAACACCAAACTCATCGACACAGCTCAACCCAAATTTTTATTAATGATGTCGAAACCACTACTGCTGGAGAAATCCTCCTCTGTTGAGTACAGCGGGCCTGCTGCTACAACCAAGTACTTCCCACTACCTTGGACTGTTAAGGTACTCTACCTGTTGATTAGTTTAGTTTTTTCGCGCCCACATAGAGGTGCTCCTCACCATGGGTCTGCAGCTACAACCAAGCGCTCCCCCTCATAGCCTACAGAGGTACACCTTCTGTCGAGTACTGCGGGTCTGTCGCTACAAAAAAGTGCTCCTCTTCCTTGGGTATGCTACTACAACCAAGATCTACCCACATGTCAGTCCAAATCACACCGAGTTGGACTGTCAGTAGTCGTCAAGTCCTAGCCTGCTACTAGGTCTCTGCAATTTTCATGCTCGTCCCCTAGAGGGGACGCTTCACGAGAGACAAGTTGATACCCCAATTTTCATGAATTCCCACTTATAAGTATCTCAATGGTCATCCTCGTCATCAGGGTCTCAACGCAATAGACGGTGTGTCAATCGGGCGCCCGGTCTGTTAATTATTAGACTTTTAGTCCCGGGGGCCCAGTTGGATTTGTGTACACACCAAGCTGACCATATATCAATTATACCCCAAACTCCAGTGGGGTATTCTCAAAGGGACCGACTCTCAACGAGATTACCAGCACCACTGAAGGTTCACCAAACGGACGTACGGTGCCAAAGATATGGCCAAAGTAAGCAAAGGGGTCGGTAGTAGTCCTGATCCCGGTCAGACCGACTCAGCCCAACCCAGTCTGGGCCGACCCGGTCTGGGTAAACCCAGACATACCCGATGGGTCTAACCCAACTCGTTGGGTAGGTCACCCCGCTATGTTAGGCCCAGTCCACTTGTCCTAGACCAGTGTACTACGAAGGTGATTCGGCCCGGATGCCACCACGAAGGTTGTTCGACTAGAAGATCGGGGCTAGTTCGGACTGCACCGTGAGGGGCACATTTTGGGAGGTCGGTGGCAAGGAGGCTAGTGAGCAGGACGCGTAAGGCGCGGGCAGGCCGGCTAGACACGGGGGCACCAGGCAGGCCGTGAGGGCATCAGGTAGGGTGATGGTAGAGCCGGGAAGCGCGCGAGGTGCACAGACATGCCGACTTGGGGGAACTGAGTAGAGTGCCAGCGGAGCCGGCCAGGCGGCATGGGGGTGCCGGGCAGGGCTCCAGTGGTGTCGGGCATAGTGCGGGGTGCACATGTAGGCCACCGCGGGGCACGACGGTGTGCAGGTAGGCGGAGCAAGGGCGCCAGGCAGGCCGCGTGGGGCGCAGCGGGCATGCGGCGTGGGCCATTGTGGTGTTCAGTCGGATGCTCTGGGGCACTGCAGGGGCAACACAATTCGTGGAGGCCATAGGGAGCGCGAACATTGTTATCCATCTTCTTCTTCATCGCTTCATTTCCATGTCGTCGTGGAGTCATCACAAAAAAGAACAACGGAGGGGTCAGGCCATGTTGGTTTGGCCCACACCCTCTGCGTTTAAGGTTGTAGCAATAAGTTCTCAAGAACGATTCATGTCACCACACCCGCAAAAGTTATACATCAACATTCATTGATTAAGGAAGGTAGAACGTGGCATTGAAAGGAAGACAAACCCATCCTTTTATTTTCTAGTCTTTGATCGACATTTGTTGATTGAGTCCCGAAAGAATGATAGAGGAGATTGTCGTTCATCGTGTCTGCCGCACATCCTCAATTCTGATATGTGTCTATTCATTGATGTTATTGCAGAGGGTTGATCGGTAGGTGGATGGGGAAGAAGACTGAGGAAGAAGTGTCATATCCGTTCTTCGCGTTCAGCATATGGGGAATGGTTCTACCTAGCTCTCCACTTCCTCTGTTCCACCAAAAGATAATTCCAAATAAATAATAATAATAATCTTCCAATTATTTTGTTGTTGGCACACATTTAAAACGGAGAACGAAACTCCCCTTACAAAATTAACATGTGTTGGTGCGGTTAATTGGCACGCACGTTGGCAAAATTAATTGGCATGAGAATTGGAACAATTAATTGGATTGTGTGTTGGAACAATTAATTGTGCATAAGAGGTCAAGATGACCTCCCTCATTAATGAGGAGGAGTGGAGAGGCTTCATCCTCCACTATCAATAGGGGTCGGGTTGTCCCCACCCCTATCATTAATAGGGAGTTTATGCTCGGGTGGGCCTCACCACCATAACCTCTCATTGGAGTTTAGGGTGGGGCAGTCCCACCACCAACTCCCAAGAGGAGGTTTCAAACCACACACTCAACACATGGTAGCATAAAAATAAAATAAAGTGTTGTACATTATTTTATTACATTTATATAAAAATCCAAAAAATAACTTTTATTCTCGACCGACTACCGTCGAGGTGAAAGTCTTATTAAGAAAATATTGGTGATACGAGTTCAACGTTTCCCTCAGATTTAAATTCCGAGCACCAGTTCAAAAGATAAAAAACGCCGCTCACGCATTTACTAGACGAACCGGAAAAAAAATTGTGAAAATTATTATCCGTCACCCTCCACTCGCTCCAGTCGAGGTTTACCTCTTCCTAGATGAAACAAACAACAAAAAACCCAATGGTACTTTTTTATTTTCAATCTGAGTTACTGTTTAGATGTTATGAGTTTTACAATACAATAATTGTAGCATAATTATTTTATTTGCGGCCAAAAACTAACTTTCTCTGGTGGCCCGCGCCGGCCAAAGTTAATATCTCCTTAAAGAAATCATATACGAACGAGTTCAATGGTGGTCTCATATTTTTAATACGAGTTACCGTTTGTGAGTTATAATCATTTAAAAAATATAATAATTTATTTAATTATTTTATTTAAAATTATTCCATTTTTGGGTTTTCTCACCGGAGGCTTGTTCCGACCAATATTAAGTTGCACCAAGGGTAAACCGACCATCCAGAGCGCAACGGTACACTCAGATTTCTGATCGGAGTTACCATTAAAGAGTTATTTGACTTTTTTAGGAACACTTCTAATGAGCCTTAAGTTAAGCTTAAGAAAAAATTCAATGGATCATTGTGGGCACTCATGGCCTTGGAATCGCGCGCCATCTGATTTCGCAGACCTGTAAAATTCCCATTGAATAAAAAAATTACTTGGAAATTACAGGTCTTTACATTCATGTAATTTTAAACCCCCCCCCCCCAAAACCTAAAATAATTAATATATATTATTTTTCAATAAAATATTTTTTATTTTCATCCAATATATTTTATTGGCATAAGATAATAATGAAACCATTATTACACATAAAATGTTATACTTTTATAAATTCCCTTTTACCGCATTTTAATGGTGAACATATTTTAAATAGAATTTTGGTAACTTTTATAAATTTCATATGTAAAAATTAAATTCATTTTTTAATTATGAAGATCAAAACAATCATAGGCTAATTTTTTTTATTTTTTAGGAAGTTTCATTTTTTATGAATGTTGAAAAACATTGAATTTTAATTCAAAACAACAATTTTTCTAACATATTTATAAGGATAAATTAAATTAGTGATTAGTTTTAAATAGTAATTAAATAAAATTTACATCTGATTAAATAAATTTATGTCATTAGAATCAATTTCACTTTTGAATTTTATATAAACATGAGTCAAAATTTTCAATGTTTTTACATTAAAAATCCAAATTATCGTCCCATCTACATGATTAAATTTAAATTTATTTCAACACGTCCATGATTTGAATTAGTGAAAATGGATTCCATTTTTGAAATTATAATAATTTATAATTACTAATAATTTCATCTTAGTTTTTTGACCAAAAATATTACTGAATGAAATTAAAATTAATTATAGTGATTATGAGAAGATTTATCTTACAAGGGGATTACGTCATTAATTTAGGGTCCAATAATGACCATTAAACATGTCAAAATTCCTTTGGATGATTTTATTTCATTAATCCTATTTATATCATGAAATTGAAATGTTATGTTAAAAAGATTATATTTTAAAAAAAATTCATAGTTCATTTATTCTTGGTATTTCATGCCATATACCCTATCAAACATAGTATTTCCTTTAAAAAATAATCAAATATTACATTATTCCCCAATATGATATTTCACCTTCAAAATTTCATATAAAATAATATATTAAAAATTGGATAGGATACTTTTTCTTTTGGGATTCATATACATCCAATGATGCCACTCTGTTTGTATGGTTCCTCCATAGTAACTTGACTAGGTGCTTTTTCTTTTTTCACTGAACATCATAACTATAGTCAAATATCTTCACTGCTTAGTCCTCATAAGAGATATCATTTTCTAACTATACGACATCTATATGATGAACATGTGGGGGACATTGTATTTATATCACCAAGAAGGATACATGGAATATGTCATGTACTTGATATAGGGTTAGTGAAAGTTCTAATAGATAGAAAAAAGTTTCAATTGTATTGAAAATTTCAATAGGGTCGATGTATATAGGAATTATATTTTCCTTTATCACAAATATCATGACTCTATTCCTTATAGATATGAAAAGAGATACTATATATCCCTTCACAAACATTCATTCTCATGAAAAGTTATTAATATATATCTTTAGTTGACATGTATCATCCCAAATGTGTTGCTAAATAGTCCAAACCATTTTTACCATTTATTCATCCATGTATTGTTCCAACATATTATGTTAACCAACTCCATACCAACACTCATGTGTTCTACATATCTTCCCATAAAAAGCTTCAAAAGTAGCCATTTGTGTTCTTGAGTGAAATATATTACTGAACATGATCTCAATTAGAAGAAAATATTTATCTTATCCTTCTTTTGTGTCCATTAAGTGTTGTCTCAACATGTCTTGTTTGTATGGAGAGTCTTCTCAAATGGACCTTCAATTTGGAGTTGATATTTCATATCAAAGTTCAATGTAGTATTTATATCATGTTGGAGGCTCTTCCCAAACATATAGATAACTCTCATATCTCAATGAGTTAGAATTTATAGTGGTGTTATATACAACCTCACAAATTCAATGATTTATATCTTATCAAGCTGATGAGCTAATATGTCCTCTTGATTTGAAATGATGTTATTTTTCTTTGTAAGATGATCCACTATAACCCATAGAGAATTATTTCATATTGACGACCTAATAAGACAAGTGATATAGTGCATGGGGATGCTTTTAATTTCTATATAGGTATGAGTAATTGATAATAAAACCCATTGAACTTTTCCCATTCATCATTCAGTTATTAAAATACTAAACACTATTATTTATATTCTACGATATCCTTAATCATATTGTTACAAAACATTTTCTCTTAGGGATATTGGTACATATTTTAAAACCCTTGTTTTATAATGATGGTCAAGCTATGTGTTTCATTCAATGGACTGATCGTTATCTCAGGATTATATGTTAGACATAGTTGTGAAAAAATTCTTATAAATTCTTCTTCATCAAATTTGATCTCCTTGAATTTCACTTTTTGTGTAGCTTCAACCTCATTCTAAGTATCCACATCATTTTTCTAGAATCAATAGTATTCTACAGAAGGGATCACTAAGGAATAATTTGAAGAAGGAATAATTATGTTCCTTACATTATGATTCCGATTTCAATTCTCTTCAATTCTAATAAGATAATATCACTATGAATTATTATCATTTGTAGTGTTTTCAGATCTGTTCAGCATATATAATTTTCAACATTGTTTACATTCCCATGTTGGTAATGGAATGAGTATTCATAATCATTGATCATCTCAAAGAATCATAGATGGTAAATATTTCTATCCCTCTATAAGAATATATATTTGAGGATCCTATGATCCGTATATATTATACACGTCTCAATTTTGAGATAATATAAAATATTTTTAATGTAATGATAACTACATCTAACTATAGAACATGTGATTTCTGGTTTTACTCATGAAATTTAAACTTATGTGAGTTATAGGATATCACTTTATCATTTTAAATATTTACACAGCCCAATGTTGTTTTTTAAGAATCAAAACATACCACAAAAATATCACCACTCGTGTGTAGTGTGAGGAATGGTGTTGTGGTATGTCTCTATTTATATTTCTTAAATAATTCCTCACATTTTGTTGTCCATACAGACATCAATGACTTCAAAATTATCCTAGATGGAGGTTTTGATAATCATGAGATGATTCTCATAAATCATTACTAATACATATCTTGTCTAGGGGTGCTGCATATCACCATTAAAAACTATGCCCTTCTCCACTTCTCAATTTCATTTGTCTTAGATTTGACAAAAAATATCTTTTTGTTCATTAAAACATCCCCCAAGAAATGATACATTATTATCGCTAAAAAACACATCCATTATATTCACCAAATGCTTCCAGACATGATCTTGAAGAATGGATTGTCTCGTAGGATTTGATTTGACATGTTGTGGAGTAAGAATGGAATAAATGATTAGATGTTATGGTTGTTCTAAGTCAAACTACTAAAACTAGACATCTATGAGGTTTATGGAGAAAATAATAGTTTTGTGATCAAATTTGAAATTAGGAACACTAGAATGGGTGTTTGCGCACATTAATGAAATATTGTGCCCAAAAAATATAATGTACTCTGGAAACCATTTACGCGCCCAACGCGATGTCATCTTCCTCCTCATCCACCGGAAAAAATAGTTATGTATGGTTCACGCAACATTCAATATGTGCTTGCCAGATCGACATCTACGGGCAAGAATATTATGCACCCAATGTGATGTACTTTGGGAAGGATATGTGAAGTCCAAGGAAAATGGACAAGGATGGTGCGCCGAAATTTGGAGATGTGCGTGAATGAATGAAGTCCATACACAATATTCCTACACACCCAATGCGAAGTCAAACGCCGCTTTACGGGTGCACCCACCACTGGGTATGCAGAAGATCTCTTCGAAGCCATGAATATTATGCACAACCACTAAAGGTTTCATCTATAAATAAATTTTCAACATACTTCCCTCAGGGTATGTCTATAGGGGTTGGCTACTGCTCTTCTTCACGTAAGACCGCCTCTTCTGTGCATGCATGGAGGAATGGAACCCTCCATGTGAGATATTGCACAAAAGGTCCCATATTGGTCCACCATTTCATGGGCCCACAATGGTTTGACCCTCACACAAATTCTTTTCTTCGTAAGTAATGTGCGCATAAGATTACAATCATGCAAGGAAAACATTCAATCGTGTGTTCAATGGGTAAAATATTCCCAATCTCACATGCACAACTGTCGCACAGTCCAATATTGCACATAGTCCATCCTATGTGTATCCCATATTACATGTAATAGTTCCTAGGCTGGCACCTACTAGTCTATACCATGGGGGATGCGCCGCCACACCCCTGCTCGGGATCACTACTAGACTGGTCCCCTCTCTACCATCACTGAACCCCATGAAAAATGGAGAGTATCACAACAATCTTTTCGAGATGGTACGTTGACATTTTTTATTGTGTTATTTTTTACACCCACCTACCACCTATGGAAATCCAAGATTTTAGATACTTATCCACCCTCCATAAAATACCTTGAGCCATCATATTACTCTTGGTCTCTTTCAAAAGTTTTTAGTTAGGATTCTCATATTCAATTTCCTGAGTACCTTGAGTCAAACCATTCCTCAAGAAACTCATCAAAACCCCATCACCTAACTCCTATGCTAGGTTGAACCAGAAATGGATTCTCTTGCATATGTCCCAACACCAACAATATCTATGAACCTTATTCTTAATAGTCCTCTCTACAAGAAAATAAAATAGATTACACACTATATGAAAAATATAGGATGCCTCGTTTTCCAAATAAGAGATTCCTTATACACTAAACATAAGATGCCAACAGTCCTCTCTACAAGACTAAAAACTGTAGTACATCCTATATGAAAAATATAGGATGCCTCTTGTTATGAATAAGAGATGCCATATATTCTAAGTATAAGATTCCAACAGTCCTTTGTACATAAATATAATATTTAATACACCCTATACAACAAATATAATATGGATCTTGTTCTGAATAATAGATTCTTTATGCTCCAAGAAAAATATTCCAAAAGTCCACTCTACATTACTATAAAATTTAGTACAACCAATACAAAAAATATTGGATTCATTTTGTTCTGAATAAGATATTCTGTATGCACCAAGAATAAGATTATAATAGTATTTCATATATGAGTTTAAACTAATGTACACCCTATATGAAAAAAAATTATGCCTCTTGGTCTATGAAAGATATGCGTTATTCACAAAGCATAAAATTCAAATAGTCCTCACCACATGACTTTAAACTGTAGATTTCCATATCATTAAATAATAGGAATCCTCTTGTTCCAAATAAGAGAAGGATTATGTGACAATTATAAGATACCTTATTCCATGATTACAGTGGGGTAACACCAAGAGTGTAGGAATCCGTTAGATCATTCCATCACTCCACCTCATGATATGTGTGTCCTTATTTCAGTTCTTCATCTTATTTCATGTCTGAAGGGACCACCTAATGGCACGGTCCCATGCCTCTTCGGTTTAACTACCGTTCTTGGCTAACACCCTGAAAGCCTTTGGATGACACAACATGTCTAGCAAAATATTTGTAATATGGTCAACGGTTATCTTCATTTGTTTTCTTCCATCTCTGGCAAACACAATGTGGATGATTCATTTCAAATATGGTCAGCAATCATGTCTCTCCGTAATGCCACCCACATTGTGTTCCAAATGATTGTTCATGTGTTTCAAAATTTTCATCTCCCATTGTTCCAACTGATTACAATGCCCTTAGTGTTATCCCACATGTGCACTAGCTCATAGGTTTATGCCCCATCCCTCATAACTGAAGTATGTGGACTTTGATCCTTTCCCTTCATAAGAAAGGTACATAGAAAGCCTTTCTGAGGTTCACGCCCATCATCAATAAGTCCATACCAGTTCACATTAGTTCACCCCTATCCTGCATGACATTGATCTATATTCCCCCTTTTATCCCACATAACGTTAAACTATCTCAATTGAACTGTGTGGGTTTTGATCCCTATCTCATAGGTAGGGTACATAGGATGTCTCCCCGAGGTTCAACCCAAACAATAATTAACCAATTCGAACTACATGGGTTTTGATCCCTATATCTTAGGCAGGGTATGTAGGAAGCCACTCTTAGGTTCAACCCCAAACACTAGAAAACATTAGTGTCCCCATTGTTGGGACCCACATCCTTGGTCATTCCCTTATTGGCGCCAGACCAACTCTTTGTATGCTGACCACTTGTATGTCCTGATATGTTTATGGGTTATTATCCAATGTGTACACACATTTTACATTCCCAACCATGAAATATGTGGACATTTATTAACTTCCCTGGGGATGCGTATGATGCCTCCTAGGGTTCAATCCCATCACCCAAGTCCCATCTTAGTTTCTCGCTTAAGCCTTTACGCTACAGTAAGGTCATTCCCCAACCCAAGGATATACATCCTTCGGGTCCCATTCAAGAATCCATTCTCATATTCCACCTATTCAGGTGTCCCATCACACCACCGAACTATGTGAACTTTGATTCCCCATCACGGGTATATGTAGGAAACCTCTATGAGGTTCAAATCCAAACATTACTATCACCTTCATGACAATTCCATTTCATTATTCTCCAGCTTCATTCAACCAGCCACCATCCGCACGAATTACCATCTAGTCCACCACATCAGGATGAGATCATTACACCCATTTAGGTAGGTAGCCATATATAATCCCCACACAATCCATAATAATCCAACCAAGAGTTTCCCTCTTGGGGTGGGTCTCTATTCATTCTTAATCCCCAACATACCTCCAGGTAATTGTTCTTTGTGTACCCCCTGATTCAATGTCTTGCCCTTCGAACTATGTGGGTTTTGATCCTTGTCTTCTACAGAAGGTACGTAGGAAGCCTCCCCTGAGGATCAATCACAATCAATTATAAACCTTGGTATCCCCCATTCTGGGGTGCACTCTCCCTGATCCACCCTCAGTTGTGTCCATAACATATTTCACGGTGTGACATCGTCCCTTTATGGGACACACAACCCTAGGTCTAAACATTATGAGTGTTCTAATCCATCCATCCAGTTTTCCCCTTCTGGGTTGACCACCCCCTAATCCTCCCTTAGTGTCATGTAGATTAGAATTCACAATGGTATTTCATCACTTTAGGGGACACATCATTCTAGATCCTCTTATATTGGGAATCTTGATCCATTCATATGGTAAACCTTCTAGGAACTCCCTCTTATGGATGTACCAATCTGATCCACCTCTATGGGGCATTCACATTACTCTCATTATATATTCACATGATGTTAAACTTCCGACATACCCAGTGTGAACATGTTATGTCTGAGGAAAATCTAGGAAACTACGCCTTTTGCGTAACCGCCTCATAAAGATGTTAAAATCAAGGAATACAATGTGATAAACATGGGAAGATGACGAAAACCTCATAGTAATTATTCTAGCATAAGATACCTCATGACTTATGTGGGATGCCTCATTTTCTGCACCCTTGAGATTCTCTCTTTTGAGGATGATTACAAATCCCCAATGTCCACTCATCTAGTAATGCACAACGTTACTGATGTTATCATCTACTCTTACCGAAGGTTGTTACCCTGTCATGACCCCATGGAATGTCCAGATAGAAGAAGCATAATTAACTGGAATCCACAATGATATCGCACCAAGAATGAGATTCTTAAAAAATGAATTAAATCTATGGGGGAGACCCAAACTATTAAAAAAATTATGAGGAGGAATACATAGAATTAGGGACAAAAATCCCATAATCACATTTCTATCAAGGATAAAATGTCCCTGAAGAAGTGATGGATGTCGCCCACCTTTAGAATCCGAGAGTGGGGGGCATCAGTAACATGTCTCTACATATGGATTTGAGCCTAGGAGAAAGGGCTGGAAACATACTTCCTTAAATTTAAATTCACATTTACTTTATAATTAACATATATTTTCATTTCACCAAATCTATATCATCATATAAAAACACTTATCATTCTCTTCAGTTATTTGGGGGTATATCAAAATATCATCAATAAAGACTACCTGAATTTTTTTAGATAATCTCTAATGACACTATTCAATAATTTTGTAAATATTGTTGAAGATTTAGTGTGTATGAAGGTTTTGACTAAGATACCATAGTTTCCAAATAGTGTTGGAAAGGTGGTTATGGGTATATATTCCTTATTCACATTTAATTCATGTTATCCTGACTGAAGGTCCATCTTAGAGAATTCTTCGTCCATGTATAGTTAATCAATCATGTTTTTTATCAATGGATGGGGGTACTTGTTATTTATAGATATTTTCTTTAGTTCATGATAATAAATACATTATAATATTTATTAATCCTTATTTCTAAAAAATTGCACCTTCACACCCCATAGTGGTGAACTGAAGCATAAAAACCCCATATCCATGTTATATTGTAACTACATCATCAGTTATTATAACTCCATGATAGGAATCCTGTAAGGATTCATAGATATATCTATTGATCTGAGTATAAGTTCAATAGAGAATATAAGCTCTTAGACTGGAGGAAGA
Source organism: Viscum album (assembly GCA_963277665.1). Lineage (NCBI taxonomy): Eukaryota > Viridiplantae > Streptophyta > Magnoliopsida > Santalales > Viscaceae > Viscum > Viscum album. Next base: position 1,100,512,900 of record OY728135.1, on the reverse strand, counting down.
CTAGATAACTATTCAAAGAATACATAAATATAATCCTTCAAAATATGCACATATTTATGCATGATTTTCTCCTTTTTCTTAATAATTTTTGTTATATATTATTTCTAATAAGGAAATAATATCCTCTCATGATAAAAATATTCCAATTATGATTCATCCTACTCTATATTGTTTTACCAAATTTGAGGATGATTAGAGATGTGAAGAGTGATCTTCTTCTCCTAATAGTCGATGTTGTATTTATACAATTATAGTCAATCCATGATAAAAAATATCATCAAACTCCACTAAAATTAGTAAGATTATATTTTTTGGATGAATAAATTAACAAAAATTGACTTTGGGGAGTTATATAAATTGGATAAAAAACATTTCTACATTTTTTGGTCTCTATGATATCTCAAACCCAATCTTTTGAGGGAGTGTTTCAATAGTTCTACAAAACATGAATAATATTAAATAATGTGTAAAACCAAAAATAAAAATAAAATTTCTCTATTATTGAATGAATAAATTTCATACCAATCATGAAATAGTTGTTGAAATACACCTCAGTATTAGTGATATTATATTCTATTCCATTGTGTCTGGGTTTTAGAGATTTTTTTCAAGGACTATCCTTAATGACCCTTAGTTTTTGAAATTTCCATGCATAATGCACAAGTTCCTTATAGTTTAAATAGTGTACTGTGTGTTCAATGTTATTATAATATATATTATACTTTATTTCATTAGTGGGTATCTTCATCTCTATTTTTAATTATTAGATTAATTCCCATATTTTACATGATAATATAAATCCCAATATCCCTTTAAAATGATGGAAGAATGATTCTTCGCACACTTTCGACCCATGCGATTTTGGGTTTTATTTCCTCTATGGGATTTATCTACTTGTCCTCCTGAAGGAAAATCCATTATTTTTATCTCAAGACCCATGAGGCCACTAGTAGTACCCAATCACCATCTCAACCATGATGTTATAATAAATAATATATTAATATCTGTAAAAAAAATTTAAAAATATTTGTTAGACATGGATGAAATACACTCAATAAGTTCTCCATCTTAGTTCAGTAATTAATGATGAAGTCAAATGTATATTGTGGAAGCCTTTTGATTTTTTCCTTAGAAACCCCAATAGACCCATATTCATTTTTATTTTCTCTGAGGAAATCCCTCTCTATTTATTATGGAGGGTATCTTGAAAATATTTAATTAAATATATTTTCTTAAAATTATTCCATTCAAGCGAATGAATACCCTCTCTAGACATTGTTTTCTTAATCAAGAATCCACCACGAATCATCTTGTCCCTCCATGTGATAAACAACCATCACAACATTCCCTTAATTTGATCATTGAATGATAGATAATATCCTCTCGATGTAGTCAATCCACTATTCTAGGATAATAGGACCATAAGATCCACTAAAGGTGGGATGCCTTTGTCACATAATGGTCTCATCCACAACATTATATTTTTAAGGAGAGGGAATAAAATCCAAAAGATTTATGTTATTATTATTCACATGAAAAAATTGATCAAGTACTACCATGATTTCCTCATCTCTTATACCAATGAGTTTATGCTTCTCATTTTGGAATTCATCACTTTTGTTTTCATATTTATTTTGGAAATGATTCCCCTATTTAAATACATCAGATGGAAATAAAAAACAAGGTGATTATAATTTAACTAATAAACATAAGAAATTGGATCTTAAAAATATATAACTAATAAATTATAAATGATAATTATATCCTATCTTATGATTCTCTAGGTTTCAATTATGCTAATACATTGTAATATTTCCAATACATAGACCTATCCAAAGATTTCTCACTAAAGTAAAATAGTCATAATCCCCCAAAATTACTAGACCATCCCCTAATACTGAAAATAGAAACAATTCCTTTTTAAATATTCTAATACATGGCTTTCAACAAAAATATCCATTAAATTCACAATAAGGATCCAAAGGCATAGTGACATTAGATGAAGCGATACATAAATCGTCAACATGATAATGATACATACAAATAATAGTATTTTTAATGTGATCCTATATAACATTGAGCTCCTAAAACGTTTTGGTATAACCTAGTGAATTCAAAGATAAAATTGTATGGCTAAAAATCCCAGTAAGGTGATACACATGATAAGGAAGCATAACATGTGAGTCAAAAGTAAAACATGAAATAACTAAAATAATGGATCATTAGTAATCACATAGAAGAATAACATACATAAATAGGATATATAAGAATATTGAAACAAAATAAATGTTTCAAAACACCAAAAATGACAGAAGCATATGTCCATGATAACATCCAAGACAACATCACATGGTGGAGAGAGTCCCATCGTGAATTTGGTTTACCCCCTAATCCACTAAATATGGTATCATGAGATAAAAATTCTACAAAATTCATTATAATTATATTTGGAAATACCCATCATAACATGTACATGATTAAAAAAAAGTTCAATCTTACGTCCTAAAAGAAAATTACCTATAGAAAAAAATATTTTCCATAATATTAACTCATACCAAAATGAAAAGAGACTTATTATATGAAGGAATTTGACAAATGAACAAAAGAAATGTATTACGCCATAAAAGGTAAGGATAATAAGCACAAAATATATTTTAGATACATATATATAGAATATATAATCATTTCATAACATTAAATAGTTGAAAATTTGAGTTTTTAGAGAATGTTTATAACTCAAACAAAAAAGTGGTCTATAGTGACCATAATCTTAAGAATTGTCTTTATTTGTGTGCATTAAAAACTCTTGAATAATATATGTATATTTATTATACATTTAATTCATAATTATAAAAAAATTTATCATATAATATATTATTTTTTTTGTAACATATTACCACATGTTTGTTAACAATTCATTACTATGATCACACATCTTGGTGATAACTGGGTCCTTTTATTCTAAATTTTTTTGTTCAGAAGTAATTGGATTTATACATAAATCATTATGAAATCATAAATATATAGTTAAAAATAAAATTATACCATATATATTCATTATATATATATATACATATTTTTAATCATTGATAAATGGTAGATATAAGAAATGAGTTAAATCATTTATTGATATAGTAGCTCTTACGTACGCATGAACATTGTTTCCATTTCTGATGGATGGAAAAAAATAAATGTAAATAATAATTCACCAATTAAAAATCAAAATAATATCTTAAATATGGTATATATTTATTAACACCATCATTATAACCAACCATGATAACCAGTTATCGAAAATGAATAGCATTGGTTTGTGAGTTTGCTATCGCTTGTATGCATGATTCATGGATTTGTTTCCAACTTTATGGAAAAATAAATTGGGTATTGGTCATTAAATTAATATAATAATATATCATTATGTGGTATATACCGATTTTAATATATCATATTAGTTTATGAATATTTAAAGGAGGTGGAAGAGTAAAGAATACTAAAATATTTGGTTAAAATCAACAGTTATTCATCGGAGAAAATATTTTTCATTAAACCTTAATCTCTCTAAGTTGGAATTATACCTAAAAAAATTCATAAATAAAATGGATAGGTATTTAATGAATTGCTTTTTGTAGTTATTGACAGGCCTAAAATTCTTCCTATGTGTGAATAGAATAGGATTGGATGAAAAATTTAATAAGTCAGAGGATGGGCACTCTTCAGATTATATAAAATACTAAATTAAAATAAATTTCTAGTCATATAAATATGTCTAAAAACCTATATAATTTTGATATATGATACATATGGGTCTAACTAATATCAAAAAATAATATTTTGTCATGTTTATATTAGGTTGTTACACTAATCAATTTATTCTAGCTTTTTTAAAAAAAATCTTACAAATTGCCCACATAACAACGTTCTTGCTCTTTCGGGGTCATTATAAAAACAATAAAAAGAAAATTGGTCGATAAATTCACAATAGTTTATTTTTTCAATATATAAAAATAATTTTTATGAATATTTATTTTTTAGATGTTTTAAATCATTTAAATAATATTTCTTTTTATAAAATATCATTTTTGTCATTTTTTGTAACTATTTATTTAACATTACTTTGATAAGAACACAAAAACAAAATAATTGAGATATAATACATTAAAACCTCCATAAAAGTAATATTTATCTAAATAGTTAATGTTAAATTAAAATTCATTCAAATTATATTAATATTTACATTTATATTATCATTTATTTTATATTTTTATTAATTAAATAAATTTTGGGTCAACATTTTGTAAGAATTCAAAGTAATTAATTAATCCCAAATATTTGAAAATAAATTACCATGACAAAACGAATCATTTATATCTAAAATAATTATTTATAATCTATCATAATATTACATTAATATTGTCGAAAATGATATAAAAATAAAAATCAATAGAGTGACATTTTTTACTTTATATTTAATAAAAATAATAAAAAGGAAAAAATACAGGTTATATGAAAAAATGGCCGCATTTATGAAATATAAATATAAAAATCTTAACTCTACTATTAAAATAAAATTGAGGCAGGTTTTAGGGTTCTTTTTTAGTCATATAATTCATAACCTTAGTTAACTAATTAACCATTACAATGATGCTAATAATTTATTGTTGTTATAATTCGTAATTTTTTATAATATAATGGAGTTTTTTTTCCAAAATTATAACACATAATTAAAAATAATTAGGAAAATTTTTAAGATTCATTTCATATAATATTCATAAATTAATTTAATATTAAAAAAATTTAATGAAATGTAGTGTCTTCAGACATTTATATTTTTCATTATAAATTAATTTAATCCAATTAAACCAAAAAATAGTATTAACTGAAATTAATTGGATAATTAATAATATAATATTACTACTTTTACTTTTAAACCATTTAAATAATAATTTATCTAGGTAAATTGATTAATCAAAAATAAATTTTTCAATAAATATTAGTTTTTTAAACATTTCACTGAAAAATCAATATTTTCAAAAAAAATAATAATAAAATCAACCTAATATATTTTTGATACAATGATCAATAAAATGATATTGTTTTAATCAAATAAAATTACTAATATATTTCTATTTTAATTATCATATTCACTCCCAAAGTTCAATGAAACCCATTTTTTTAGAAAACATATGTTTTTGATGAATAAAATGAATTAAATAAATATTTATTTTTTATTTTTTAATAATTAATTAGATGGATAGGTACATTATATATATGTATATATATAATAATTTTTTTAATACTATTTTACCCTCTAATTAAATGTATTGGTTTTATTGGTAATATTTAAATAAAAATATTTTGTATTTCATTTATGCTATGTGTTGCTTGTCTTGTACAATATCAAACAAAGTATTTCCATTAAAAGATTCAAATATATTACAGGGACTACTATATTTTCTTGAAAATTTTATTATACATCAAAATCACAAATAATTTATTCAATTTGATTAGGCTTGTCATCTTTAAAATCATCAACATCAATATTTCAGGAATTTTACAAAATTTCCCCATATAAAATACATGGTCTATAACAATGATTAAAACCTTAAAAAATTAAACTATATTTTATTTATATTTTTCTAAAATTATTTATATTGAATAATTTCATGAATGGATAGAAAAAAATTTCATTATATGGAACAATTCAAATCTAAAATTTTAAAAAAACTCTTCACATTATTTAGTTGTTTGTAATGAAGTAATCCATATATGAATCCCTATTACATATAACAAATATGAAAAAAGGAATATAAGTAATTATATTTTGAAATTATATTTTTTAAAAAATTAATAAATAGGATTAAAATAACATAGAATATTTCTAAAATAAAAAAGGAAACAAAATTGATAAACAAAAGTTTAACATTGGTCATTTTTAATTTCCATTCAATAATCAAAAATAAAAAGGTATCATGTAATCAGCCTGATCGTCTAAATATATATAATTAGTAATCCATATTGAATCATCATAATCCACTATACATTAAAAATAATCATTCACAATGCAAACAAAAAACATACCTTAGACACACATTATCAAAAAATAACGTTTTATATATCACCAATTCATAACATAATAATTTAATGAAACTCTAATATAAAAATATCATTCATAAAATAAAATGTACCTTATATATATGAGTAACTAGAACTGAAATAAAAAATATTATATATATCACATGTAAATAGAAAACTGGAACTTTAAATAAAAAATCTAATATCTTGGATGCATGAAAAAAATAAACATATACCCAAAATTAATATTGTAAGGGGTGATTGAGAGGGTGAAATAAATTGGAAAATGGAACTAAGGGATAGTGAGGGAATTTTGATCTTGATGATGTATGAGGGTGGATGAATGTGTTTAATAAAAACTAAAAGGGATTTCAGGCCACCAAATTGAAGAATGGAGGGTTAAGATTCAACATGTGATGGAAAACATATGTCTACTGTGTAACATCCCAGAAAAAAATAGAATATGAAATTTTCAAATATATTAATATTTCATAATTAAATATTAATTTTACATTAATGGGGATGTTATGTTTTATGGTGTACCTGACATTCAACAATGGGTTTCTCTGAAATATTATGTTGCACACAAGGGTGAGTCATACTTAGGAAAATAATATTATAATTATATTATTATTTTAAATGGTTGTGAACGCCTAGCTGTTGTATTAGAATGAATGAACCAAACTAACTATATTATTAATAAACACGTTTTTTAAATGTTTTTAAATTTATCCAATAAAATTTATTGGCATAAAATGAGAATGAATCCAATTTTAAGCATAAATACTCTATAATATTTAAAAGGTAGTTTTACCGCCTTTTGATGGAGAACCACTTTGAAATATAGTTTTTGTCACTTTTGTAGTCTCCATTTGAAATAATAATATTATTATTTTGAAGAGAGACAACATAGTTTACATTGGGTTAATTTTTGGCATTTTTATGATAAAGATCATTTTTATCAAATAGTTAAAAGTACTGTATTTTAAGATAAAACTATCTTCTCATTTGATTTATTTATCTGATTGGATTAACAATTTCATTGGTTTAAAAGTATAATTACATTATGTTTTTATCACGTAATCCTATTTTGTTCATTTTAAATAATTTAATTTTATTATTAAACATAAAAACATTTTAATCTTTTAATAGTTATTATTTCTTAAAAACATGTTTTTTAGTTTTGACAACTGGAATTAATTTTAAATTAATTTCTACAACTTGTGTGTTTTGAATTTGGAATAATGGATTCCATATTAAGAATCATGATATACAAATTGTGTAAATGTTTAACATTTATTTTTTGAAATTATGAACAATAAGATTAGTAGTTTTTTATTTACCATTGTTAAAGGGTAAATCTGGCATATAAGGAAGGAAATAACATAATAATAATATTAAATTACTCTAACACATATATGAACCCTATTTTATGAGATATATCTGACTATGGTCATACTTGGATCTATTTTAAGACCTCATGGAGCCACTTGTGTGTGAGAATGACATTTAAATACTTTTAATTTAATGTTAAGGAAAATATAAACTAAACATGTATCTTTGGGTAAAAAACTTTTATATGGGGTTATTTAAAATATATTTTTTAAAATAAATAATAATTATAAAGATAAAAAGATTTAATAAATCATGGTATTTTATTTTGATATTTATAGATTAAATAAATAAATTTAATTATGACACAATGACGATGCAGTGAATATTTCATTAATAATAGATTCAAAAAATTGACATTATAAATGATAAAATAAATTTTATTTGGTTATTTTGATGTCAAAAATGAATTTTAGGGATTATATTTACATTTTAAATAACTATTAATATTTTTCATATCAATAAAAGTTTTATGGATTTTTAAAAAAGTCATGATATGAATAGTGTCAAAGAAGACATAATTCATATTTTAAAATATAAAATATTTAAATAAATATTATAAAATTAAAAAAACACTAATATTAGGAAAAAAAGATATAATAAGTCTAAAATATTAATATTGACTCTTTAATTTGATATTTTTCATGTTTTTCTAACTATTTTGATTCTCAATGTTTTAAATGCTTGGTAAAACGCTAAGAATAAAAAAGGGCGAAACAAAAAGGATAGGGATTAAAAAATATCCATAACCTATCTAATTTTTATTGTATCATTTTATTATGGATTAAATTCATCATATATTCTAACTATATGAGTTTTTAATCATTTATTCTTGAAATAGAATTTATAATAAAATAATAAGTCAATATATTCTTTATGTGCCCCTTCTCCCTCTTATAAAAGGACACCATCTCTAACCCATTACACACACCACTAAATCAACCTTGGATCACCATTCAAATACCAAATATGCTCCCAATATCTATATATTTCTTCTATAATACTCTACCTAGGAGGAAAGAAATTAATTAAGTACTTTTAGCTTAAATCAAAAAGAGTTACCTGGTTTTAGGTAACGCCTTCTATCATGTTCCATTCCATTATTTTTCCTTCTCCACTCCTCATTTTATTCTTATTATTTGATTATATAAAAAAATAGTATTCTCAATATAACAGGTTATTTTTATGATATGTATTCGAACTACACTTACACACACCTCTTTATAATGGGTATAGAACATAGTGTTTTTGTGGACGGCGAATTACTGCCTCACGAAACGACGATTGTTCAATATTCTCCTACAACCTCTCCTGGTGGCCATTATGATGAATCTATATCTATATATGATATATATAATATTTATTTTATCTATATGATTATATAATTCTCATTTATTTCATTGATTTATTATTTTCATGTTGTATAAATACAATAATTTCCTTTGAGGAAGTGCGGACTACCGCCCCATCAAAGTGATATGACTCGGTCATGCTATACATGGAAAATATAAAACATGAAATTAATGAAATTATCTAACATTTATAACATATATATTATACTATAATTATAATATAACTATGTATGATTTATTATTATTTTATTTAAATATGAAAACGAAATGAAAGTAGCGTTCATGCGTACGTACGACATACCATCTTCATGAACTGTTCATTTTATTTCTTATATAGAAATTTTATGGAGTATTATAAATAAATATATACTAGATATATATTATTTATATGATATCTAAATCATGAATATCATTTTATAGAAAATTCTATTTTCAACACATATACTATTAATAATTATAACAAGTTCATTTCTGACTCATGTTCCGAACATCGACAAAATGGACGACATGAAATAAAAAATTTAAAAAATTGTTATATCATGGTTATAAGAAATATACTATAAATAATAAAATGGAAAAAGGTTCTGAACTAATTATACATTAACTTAATTTTATTATCCATAATATTATTGAATAAACATGTCATGTCAGATATGATGTAAGGGACTTTGTCTCAATCTCCTTTCATTGAGGCATATTTTACTTATACAAAACATGATTTTATAGTGTGTATAAACCCCTTTGAATTTAATTTTAATTGAAATGGAATATTTTACTATGTAGCACATTACTAAAAGACAAGGGATTTTTTTAACCTATGTAGTGACAACGAACTTTCTGCCACTGTGAGTATTATTTTATATTTGGATTCCTTAATAGAATGTAATGTTTTTAAATGGAAAATAAATAACATATACACTTTTTAAATATTTTTGTAATAAATATGGTTTTGAAAGTGGATTTACAATTTAAATATCATTAAATAATTTCTCGTGACTAAAAATGAATAGTTATGTTTGAAATGTTGATATTTGTAGTCTTTTATGGGTGAAGATTATATAATTGTACTTGGTCATTTGAAGGGTTGTTACACGATAAAAAAAATAAATGTGGTTTCATGAAAAACCAAGGAAAAGTTGTTACATTATTACCTCCAATTCATTTGAAATGGATGTCGGTCTTATGACAATTCCATTTGTTAGAATAATTTATGGAAGTCGACTGTATGGTTATTCCATTTAGGAATGATTATGTCCCATATTTAGTGTTTATATGATATGTGTTTCTTTCTATGAGTTTTATGTTAATATATTGGTTACAAAAGATGGGTAATTAATGATTTATTTCTAGTGAATCATTTTTTCTACTTCATTAAGGTGAAAAGTACTACGTTATGATAAAGTATTCATGGATTAAATGTTGTTTTGAAAACTAATATTTTTACTTCTTTTTGTATCCATTAATGATATTTTTATGCTCATGCCACTTTTTTGAAAATTTTTTCATAGGACTTATGGTGGAATGGGGTCAAGGATGTGATCATGTAAAAGTCATGATCTTATGAAAATGTAACTAAACATGGTTCTTTTACATTAATGGTTTTTTATTTTATGATAAAATGGCCTCTAGGTAGAGGTGTCTCAATGTAACATTCATGTTGTTTTGTATAAGTTATGAACTGATTATATAAATATCTAATCCTCAAAGGATCCTCAATGTTAATTATTAAATTCATTCAAGATTATGTAATGTTTAAGGTTGGGGCCTTATAGTTGGTATCAGAGGTCAGTTTAGATAACTTTAGGAGTTGGAATATTCTTAATGGAATATCCATATATTATTTTTAATTTCGGGTAATATTGAAATGATATATTATTTTAAGCATACCATGTTTATTTGCCTATGATATTTTTGTGCTCATAATGGTTCTCTATAGAGGAATCATAGAATCTATGATGGAACAACAGTAATAGGAAAACAAGAAACCAAATCGGTAACCTAAGATAGACGGAATCAGAACTAAATAGTTTGTTGCAGTGATGGAACAATTGACTCAAGCTATAAATGGTGGCGGTATCCATGCATGAGATCATCTAGATAAATGAAAACAGAACTTGTCAACAGTGGAGAATTTAATGAGGTAACATCCCCTATCATTCAGAGGATCATATAACTCTATTAAAGATGAAAGGTGGATCGAAGTAGTGGAAAAGACTTTTGATGTCAAGGGTTGTATACATAATATAAAGGTAAGTCTTGATATTTATCATTTTAGTGAAGTCGATCAGTGGTGGACGATGGTTAAAAATATCAGGGATAGTGAGGAGATTGATTCTCTTTGTTGTGAATAATTCAAATGTATGTTTCTCGAGAAATATTTTCCAAAGGCTGTTTGACATAGGATGGAATGAAATTCTGGGAATTGAGGAGGGTGGATGGATCAGTGGTTACTTGTGAAGAAAAGAACCCTTGATTGGAAATGTATTCTCTAAATTTCATCTGAGATCTTGATAGTAAGATAAATCGATTTTAATCAAGAATAAATCCATGATATCGAATAACATTAGCCTCTCATGAATTCAAAATCTATGAGAAAATTCTTAGATGTGATATGAAGGTAGAAATTCAGAATTTTGATGATCAGGTGTTCTAAGAGAGAAAGAAAAAGAAGAGGTCCTCGTGGCCACCAAAGGGAAATAATTCATCAAAATAGCATGGAGTTAAAAAAAATAAAATTATCATCTTGAGAGAAGTGTGGTAAAAATCATTCTAGAGAATGTCTCTCAAAATATTCAAATTACTACTAGTGTGGTAAGACATGTCATAAATATTTTATATGTAAATAATATGATCTTGTAGGAAATGAAAATAAAATGGTATAATGTTTTAGTTGCAATGAGTTTTGAAAAAAATCCAATGTGTGTCCAAAATTGTTAGCCCAGGGTGGAAACCAGACAGATCAAAAGCAGATGGGTGTGGAAAAATATATTTCAACCACTACAACTGATGTGGGACTATAAATTAACGTTTTATCAGTTACTTTCCTTGATTATTCAGATTATTCCAATTTTTTGTTTGATTCAGGATCTATACATTCTTTTATTTTTGAGAAATTTTCTAGAAAATTGTGTATTCCATCTGAAGATATGAATTCCTAACGTTTGGTTAAAAAAAATTGGGGGAATGTTGAGGAAAAAAGAAATTATAAGAATTATCTTATACTTATTTTTGGAAGGAATTTACCTAAAAGTCATATTGTTTTGGCTCTATTAGAGTTTGATATTTGTTTGGGAATGGATTATATTTCTGTTTACCATGCAAAGATTTACTATAGTGAAAAATAGGTTTCTTTCAGAAAGACTTTCAGTTTGTGTACGAGAATGAATCCTTTTCTCTAATAACATATCAGGAAGCTGAGAAACTAGTGTAATATGGAATTCAATGTAACCTTACACATATTCATGAAAACAAAAGAACAGTTTAGATTAATGATTTTCCAGTAGTAAATGAGTATCCTGATATATTTTACTGATGAGTTTCTTCGTATTATACATGATTGGGAAGTGAACTTACTGTTGAATTAGAGCCTAATGCTAATCAAATTTAAAACCACCCTTATCGAATGGATCAAATTGAACAGTTCGAGTTAAAGAAACAATTGCAGGAGTGGCTAGATAAAAATTTCATTTGACCTATCACATCCCTGTGGGGTGATCCTGTCTTGATTTTTACAAAGAATAATGGCTCAATGACACTTTTCATTGATTACAGAGCCTTGAATAATATCACTATTAAAAACATATATCATTTTTCTCATATCAATGATTTGTTTGATTAGATACAATGAGCTCATAATTTTTCAAAGATTGACATGAGGTTGGGGTACTAATAGTTAAAAGTAAAAGAATAAGATGTTATGAAGACCGCGTTTTGTACTAGATGTGGCGATTATGAATCTGTAGTTATTTCAATTCGGTTAACTAATGCACCTATTTTATTCATGGATCTAATGAATAGAATTTTTTGTGGGTTCTTGGATATGTTTTTGGTGGTGTTTATTTTTGAAAATTTGGTATATTGCAAAAGTAAAGAGGAATATGAATGTCTTTTAAGGGATGTCTTGAAAACCATAAAATAAAATAAATTTTATGTATAGTTCAGAATATGTGATTTTTGGTTACAAAATAATTCATTAATTGGTCACATTGTATTAAGAAATTTCCTAACTGTTGATCATGCTAAAACAAAAGTAGTTGATGAATGGTGAAGACCTAAAAAATATAACCAATATTCGTCATTTTATTTGTTTATAAAGCTATTATAGATGTTTTTTTGATTGTTTTTCATGTTTATCTAGCCCAATGACTATGTTAATGTGAAAATTTATTATGTTTATCTGGGAAAAAGAATGTAATGATTGTTTTTAGGAACTGAAAAGAATATTGGTGAATGCTCCAGTATTGTCATCACCTTCTAGAGATGGTGTGTTTGTTATCTACATCGATGCTTCATTGAAAGGACATCATTGTGTCCTAATGTAGAAAGATAATGTAATTTATTATACTTCACATTAGTTAAAAAAACATGAGTTAAATTTCCGTACACATGAATTATAAATAGCTTATATTTTTTGCATTAAAAATTTGAAGGCATTATTTATATAGAGTAATGTGTGAAATATATAATGATTAAAAAAGTTTAATGTATATATTCAATCATATGTAATTAAACATTATAAATAATAGATGGTTAGACTTAATCAAGGATTATGATTTCACGATCTATTAACATCCATGAATTGAAAATAATTTGGTTGACTCTTTGATCTGAACGATTAATGCTACATTAACCATGTTATGTTTGGAACAAGATCCTTTGATTAACGATTTGATTAACATTGGAACAGACGATTTTGGTGTAGAAAATTACATATTTTTGTTTATGTGTCAGTGAAATCATCTCTATCAGACAAAATTAAGCAAACATAAAAGGAAGATAGTTAGGTATAGAAAAAGGTAGAGTAGGTTCAAATGTGTAAGTTTTTGATTTTAACATTGATAATGATTGAATTTTGAGATGTGGGAAGAGATTATGTGTGCCTTGTGATTCACAGTTCAAGAAAGAGTTGTTATAAGAATATTAATGTTCTCCATTTTCAGTCCATCCTTGCAGTACTATGATGTATCGAGATCATCAGGAGTATTACTAAAGGGATCGAATTAAAAGAGATATTGCTGAATTTATTGTGAAGTGTTTGACTTGTCATCAAGTTAAATCATAACGATAGTTACCGAATTGGATTCTTTATCCATTAACAATGCCATAGTGGAAATGAGAAAATATAATCATGGACTTCGTTGTGCGATTCTAAAGACATCTCGAGGTAATAATCCAATCTGGGTTATTGTTGATCAATTGACTAAATCTTCTTATTTCATTCCAATTTGAGATACTCTATCTCTGAATCAACTTTATCTGTTGTATGTTAATGATATATTCAGGTTACATGGAGTTACCATCTAAATTGTATCTGATCATGATCTAAGGTTCTCTTCTAACTTTTGGAAGGACCTTCATAAGCCTTTGGGTACTAAAATAAATTTAAGTACAACTTTTCATCCTCAATTAGATGGGTAGTCAAAATGGAAAATTATGACTTTGGAATATATCCTACGTGCTTCTTTAATCGATTACCAGGGAGGTTGGGATATATATCCTAATCTTGTACTTTTTTATTATAATAATAGTATTCATTCATGTGTATAGAAGGAAACTTTTTTAGGTATTATATGGAAAGTGGTATCGAACACCAGCTTTTTGGGATGATGTAGGTGAAAGAAAGATGATGGGACCATAATTGGTAGAAGCGATGGAACAAAATTATCAGTTATTTATGAAGCACGTGAGGAAGGCACAAAGCACGCAGATAATATATGCAGACAACCGGAAGAAATATCTTTCTTTAGAGGTAGGTGATCATGTATTTCCCAATGTTTCTAAATGGAAAAGTGTGAAGCATTTTGTTAAAAGGGAATGATGAGTTTGAGTTTTATTGGACCATATGAAATCCGGGGGAAAGTTGAATGAGTTTTCTATAAAGTGGAATTACCTTCAATTTTTTCCTAGGTTCACAATATTTTAAATGTTTCAATGTTGATAATGTATATGCAGGATTAATCTCATGTGCTGAGTCCAGGGGTAGCTCATTTGGAAGAGAATCTTTTTTATTAGGAACAAAAAATCCAGATTCTTGACTAAATAGAGAATGTGATGAAGAATAAGGTAATTCATTAGGTAATGGTTTTATGGAAAAACCATATGGCTTCAGAGGAAAAATGGGAATCTAAAAATGTTATGAGAGATAAATACGCCCACCTATTAGATAAGTGAATAAAATTATGAGGAAACAATTTCCAAAAGGCGGGGAATGATGTACCATCCTAGGTAAATAACAAATATAAAATTTTCTATTTATTAATATTTTTGAAATAAATATTTATTTTAATTTAAAAGGGAATTCTCTGCTTGATGGCATACCCAACATGCACCAATGGGTTTCTCTGAAATCTTATGTTGCGTACAAGGCTGAGTCATACCGAGGAAAATAATAATAATATAATATTATTGTTTTAAATAGTAGAAAACTCCTTGTTTTTATATTGGTAGGAATAAACAAAACTAACCATATTATTATTAAAGATTTTTTAAATTTTATTCACATTTATCCAATAAAATTTAGAGGCATAAAATGAGAATTAATACAATTTTACGCATAATTAATTTAATATTTTTAAAATGTAGGTTTACCACCATTTGATGGAGAACCCCTTCTAAATATATTTTTTTCACTTTAATATGTTACATTTTTCAAAATAAACTTCTTAATTATTAGTGGTAAATAAAAATTTACTTTGATTAATTTTTTTTATTTTCTCATAAAGTTCATTTTTTAATGAACAATGAAAAATACTACATTTTAAATCAAAACATTTTTTCATCTGATTTATTTATATGGATATATTATATTTTTAATTGGATGGAAAGTATAATTAGAATATTTTTTCCATTTAACACAATGTTGTTCATTGAAGGTAATTTTAATTTTCAATTAAACATAAACACATGTCAATCATTTAATAGTTATTATTTCTTAAAACCCGGTTTTTTGGTTTAGAAAAAGGGACTTAATTTTAAATTTATTTTTGCAACATCCCAATTTTGAATATTGAAAATGGATTCTATATTTGGAATCAATAGGTCCAAATTATTTAAATAAGTAACTTTTATTCTTAGATATTTTCAATTGTAACATCATTAAATATTTTATTTACCATTGGTAAAGGTTAAATCATGTAAATAAGAGTAAAAATTAATATTATAATAATATTAAATTACCCTAACACATGTCCTAATCCTATTGGATGAGATATATCGTACTATGGACATCCTTGGGTAGATATAAGGACTTTATGAAGACACTTATGTGTTAAAATGATATTTAATTACTTTTAATTTAATGTTAAGGAAAATATAACGTAAACATGTATCATTCAGAGAACAATTATATGGGGTTATATAAGTTATTAATTAGACTATAAATAGACATTATTAATATAAATAAATTTCCTAAATCATGGTATTTTATTTATAATTTTTAGATATTAAATGATTAAATAAAATTATGACACAATGATGATGCATTAATTGCTTCATTATTAAAGGATTCAAATAAATGATATTATTAATGTTAAAATAAATTTTATTTTGTTATTTTGATGTCATTCATGAATTTTTTGGAAGGTATTTTCATGTTATCTTGTTATTAATGAGGTTATTTGGAATCAATCATGTTGATATGAATTTTAAAAAAAGGCCTGATATCAATAGCGTCAAAATTGACGTAATTTATATTTTAAAATATTAAATACTTTATTAAATATTATAAAATTCAAAAAAATATATGATTTTTCCAATTAGTTATCATAAGTATAATTTTTTTATTCATGTATATTTAATTTTATATTTGTCATGTTTTGGTAACTATTTATGGTTTTCAAATAGTTAAATGCTTGATAAAACAGTAAGAGTAAAAATTGTTTAAATAAAATATGAGTATTTAAAATTATCCAAAACCTATCAAATTAATATTGGATTATTTTAGTTTGACTTATATTCATATTTTCATATAACTTGATTAACATGGAATTATTTATAGTTGAAATTGAATTTATAATAATGTAATAATTCAAGATATTCCATATGTACCCCTCCACCCTATTATAAAATGACTCCACCTCTATCCCATTACACACACCGCTCTAGCCTCCATGAATCATCAAAAATCTGTCCGAATATACTCCCAAAATTTCTATCTTCATCCCATAATCCTTCCCATAGGTTGAAGGAAATTCAAGAAGTCCTTTTAGCTTAAAAAAATAGTTACCCGATTTTAGGTAACATCTTCTCTCAAATTCTTTTCCATGATGTTTCCTTCTCAACTCTCTATGATCTTTTTATTCATTATTTATATAAAAAAATAGTATAATAAATATTCTATATTGTTTTTATGATATGGATTTGAACTGAACTTACACACACCTCCCTTTAATGGGTATATAACATACTGTTTCTGTGGACGGCGAACTGTTGCCTCACGAAAAGATGATTGATCAATATTCTCCTACCACCACTCATGGTGGATCTTATGATGGAACTATAAAAATATAAGATATTTATCATATTTATTTAATCTCTATTATTGTTTTACTATCATTTATAATATATTTTTATGCTTTTAATGTTGTGTAAATATGATAATTTCATTTGAGGAAGTAAGAAATACCGCCCCATCAAATTGATATGACTCATTCATCCTATACATGAAACATATAAAAGATTGAAGTAATGATAATATTTAACAGGTATAAAGTAGATATTATATTGGAATTATAATATACCAATTTATCATTTAATTTTCATTTCTTTAAATATGAAAAAAAATTGAAAGTAGTGTTCATGGGTACGTACGACTTACCGTCTCAATGAACTAAGAAATTCATTCTTATATCCAAATGATATGGAAAATTTTACATGCATATATACATTATATATATTATATCTAAATCATGGATATCATTCTGGAAAAAATTTAATTCTGGCTATATGGACAATTTATAATTATAAGAAGTTAATTTTTTTACTCAAGTTCTGAACATCGAAAAAATGACTGATATGAACTCAAATTATAAACTAATTGTTCTAGATAGGTAATAATTCATATAAAAGGAATAAAAAACATAAAAATTATTCTGATGAATATAGAAATTAACTTAATTTTATTATTCAAAAAATTAAAGAACGAACGAGTCAAGTCAGATAAGTGGTCAGGGACTTTATCTAAATCACCATTCATTGAGGGATATTTTGATTTATACACAACTTTCTTTTATACGGTGTACAAAACCCCAAAAATTTTAATTTCATTTAAAGGGATATTTTTATATAAAGTTCTTTAATAAAGACAAGGGAATGTTTTTTTAACATATGCAGTGACAATGAACTTTATGCCACCACAAGAATTATTTGATATTTGGCTTCCTTAACAAGTTGTGATGTTTTTCAATGGAAAATATTTACCTTATACCCTATTTACATATTTTGGTATTGAAAATGGATATGAAAATGGATTTACTATTTTAATATCTTGAAATTATTTCTTATTATTAAAAATTATATTTTCACATTAAAATGTTGATATTTGTATACATTTATGTGTGATGAATATATAATGGTACATGGAAATTTGATGGGTGGTTACATGATAAAAAAAATTATGAGTGGCTTTATGATAAAACACGGATGGGTGGTTATGTTATAACTTCATATTCATTGGGTATGGAAGTCGGCCATATGGCTATTCCATTTGTATGAAAGATTTGTACAAGTCGACCATATGATAGTTTCATTTATGTATGATTATGTCCCAGCTTTACCTTTTATATGCTATATGTTTCTTTATATGGATTTTATGGTAATATTTTGGCTGCAAAAGAAGGTTAAGAAATGATATAATTTTCAGTGAAGTTTTTTTGCTACATCTCTAAGGTTTTTTTAAAAGAGGTTGTGCCTCTTTTATTAAAAAACCAGTAAAATAAATAAGTCCAAAAGTGTACGGGAAACCAGGAAAAAACCAAGACAGATAGTTATCTACCTATATTTTTCATCAATATAGCACTAAGCTTTTTTTATTCTTCTTGAATTGCATTCCATTCAGCCCTTCCACAATTACGACCATGACCCCGACATCTCGATCTTCCTCTATTTATAAGAAGAGATTAGAGCCTTTCCAAAAGTTTCTCAGCATCAGTGCTGTCAGAATCAGATTTATCTTCTTATTGCTTTTTTCCCTTGCCAGGAGTAGGATTTTCCTCTTTCCTGGTTATCAAGTCTGGGATCTCCTGAGTCTCATCAGGAGAGCCCTGAGTGGAACCCTACATTTCAGTGGAATTATCTAAATGTTGACCAAAAGATGGATTGGATTTACCTGTGTTCGACATAGCTGAAGACTTTGTCGTCTTATAGGAAATAAGCTGAAAACATTCATTATCAACAACGGTCTTTGAATAAGTATGATAAGGTTTAGAAGTGACTGGGGTGTCAGATTCTAAAATTTGTTTACCCTTTTGGGTACTCTAAGCAACCATCCTATCATATAAAATTTGATAACTGGCTTCTTTCTGAATTTCATCTTCAATCTCACTGTCAACTTATAAATTTTCATCATGGCCTTACATTTGAGGAGATGAAGAAATCTGAATTTTCTTCAAATAAACTCACTTGTCTCGGCTATTGGAATTAACATTCACTTCCTCAGAAAATATGGAAGCCCAAGACTCTGGCTTGTTTTCAGAGGTAGAGGCATGGATGTTAGGTTTTTTACATGTCTTATCACCCTTCTCATCCACTGTAGGATTGAAAAAATCCTCATAAACACCTCCCTGAAAAGATTTACATTATGATAATGTATTCATGGTTTACATTTTTTTTGTTAACTGAATGTTTTCCTTCTTTTTTTATCCCTTACTGAACAATTTATGCTCATCCCATGTTTTTGATATATTTTTTCGTTGGGCATAAGGTGTAATAGTTAATAGGATGGGATAAAAGAAAATCTATGATGTTTAAAACAAGGAATTAAATATGTTTATTTTCTTTTAAGAGTTTTTCTTTAATGAAAAATTTGATACTGAGTAAATGTGTCACCATGTAATATTGAAGTTGTTTTGTACCATTTAAGACCTAATTATCTAATGTCCTAAACCCATAAATATCATTAATGTGAATTATTAACTAAATTAAATATTATGTAATATTTAATGTTTCAGCATTATATGTTGTGTGAAATAAGAAACACAAAATGACTCATCCTGGAGTTTCAAAAAAAATTTGTATCATGTTGATAATTTAATAACTGACATGGACAACTGGATTTTCATGATCAGTAATTAAGTAACCAATTTTGTAAATATATATATTAAAATTTTCATTTTAGTTATAAAATATGTGATAAAACAATAATTTATAATGTAACTTATTCCTAACCGGTGTGAAAAATGGATCATTTTAAATGTATTATTTTACTAGTTATTTCATTAACGTTAAGTGATTCCTAGGAAAATTTGTTTTTTAATGTATTTGAGAAATATCGAGGAATTTAAATTATTGATTTTCCCTATGGTTCTATAGTCTTTTAGTGTTAATTTGAGGTTTTAAATATTTACCCCTTGGACGTTCAAGTGCTAGAGGAGGCCCGAGTTGTTGGATTTTTAGAGTTGGTTTGAACTTTTGTTTAGATGTGGAATACCAAATTACAATTTTTAGTGAATTTCAATGTTTAATTTGACAAAATCCATGATTTTATAATGAGTTATTTTGAATAATATATTCTATATCATGTGTTATATGAAACAACAAGGTAAAATAGTAATTGAAATATAATTAGTTATATTTGATCTTTAAAACATATTTGTCGAATAAGAATGTAGGTATAAGAATAAAAATATTATGAAAAAGATACATTTATGTTTTCCATAATAATGTTAATAATAAATAATATTTTGATTATAAATTTGTTTAAAATGAAGACATAATGTTTTTACTGTAAATGAAATATTTTCAAGAAACTGTTTTTATATTCATAAATGTAATTTTATAGATTTAATTAATCCATAATTATAAAAAATTGTAATTAAATATTTATATTATGTACATATATATATATATATCCAATTTAATGAATTATCATCCATTTAATTTTTTTTATTAGGAAAGGAATGTGAATAAAGTTAGGTTATGCATAAAAAATACATATTCCTCAAAAATTGAGTTTAATAGTGATTTGTACAATGATATTATAATTAATTTATGAAATTTTTATTATTTTAATATGAATTTGCTTTATTATTTTGTAAATAATCTTATCAAAATTATATTAGATATCTTCTATGGTGTTTTTCAGAAGTGATTCTTTTTTTACTGAACAAGTGATAAATGTCGATTCTTCTCCAAAAATACCATATCATAAAATGAAATCATGTAATTTAAAGGTTCCAATATACATAGGAAATAGTTTTAAATTAAAATAACATTACATTGATTAATAAATATATAATTATTCTTATAGTAATCATCATTATAATTTATTTTTTAATTGGTTCATTTGTATGCTTCTAATTTATTTTTTCAAATTGTTTTTCATTGCATTTTACGCACTTATATTAAATGTAATTTCTTCATTTTATAAAAATATAATTTCTAAAAATTTATCTCATATTTTTAATCATAATTTTAGAATTTAATTACTATTATAATATCATTTTTGGTCATTATTAATAGTAATTATGGCAATTTTGTTTCATCAGGATTTAGAGTAAATCATAAATTACAGAAAAACGTATTCTGATAAGGCTATAAAAATTTATATAAAACATTATATATATTTATAGGATGAGTATATTTCTACTATAAACATCCAATATTAATATAAATGGAAACATCGAGCCATTTGTCATTAATAATGACAAGTGTATTATTTAATGTAAAAAATATATGCCACAAATCACTTTATTTTTAATTCCTAAAATGTATTATCATTGCTCAAAAAAAAGATAGAATCATTAAAAAATTGGTATATGTAATATAAACTAATAAATATTATTATAATAATTTATTTTATGTTTTTAGTGAGGATTTAATTACCTAGAATGAGTACAACACCAACACAACAGCAGTTCATGTAATAGAAAAATCAAGTAAATGACATTATAAATATTATAAGTGACATGATTTAGATGGATTAATGAATTACATGGATATATTTTATATTTATAATATATGTTTAATGGTTAATGTATTTATATATTACTTACATTGTAATATTCATGCCTGTAACTTGTGTTTTTCAAATAGCCAATGAATATACATTAAAGGCTATATAATATTTTTTTTCATTAGAATATAATAATATTTATATAATTACACAAGTGTATGGGAAATATTTTATGATATCATTAATGTTTGATGTATTCTCAAATTCTATGTTCTAAAAAAACATTAATAACCCATAATAAGTGTGATACATGTTATAATTACAATCATTTAGGGGGTAAATGAGTGTCAAACTATAAGGATCATGTATAAAATTGAATAATACCTTGTGAAAATATTATTTTATTGACATATATAGACTTTTTCCCTATTATATTCTAAATTCGGGCACTTGTGATCCATTAGACTGGAGTTTTACATATATTATATAATAATATTTTAAATAAATCCATGTGTTTCCCTCAACTCACTTATAAATGGTTATATAACCTCATCCATTATTAAAAATTATCCCTTTAAATCTTCCCAATCCTACCCTTAAAAAACAATATATTATTTAACTTCATTCTTGAGCTTCTGGTTTTGTCCTAAGACATTCCTATGAAGTCTTAGGGTGTAGTCCAAATAAGGTCTCTTAAATAATTGGTAAATAGATTTATTGACACATTCAGATTTAATATCTTCTTATATTTCCCCTAAATATTTTTTATCCAACCTAATATAATTAATATAATATATTATATATACTGTTATTTTATTTTGATTATGGTAAAAGAATTTTATACCATTTCCCTATCTACTCGAAAATTAACGTATCGCTTGTGCGTACATGTGGACTTCTACCTTCGTGAAACAATGTGATTTATTTTTCGTCACCCGTACCATTGATTATTATATTGAAGGAAATAATATATATATGAAAAATTTATTATAGAATAATTATTCTTTTAATATAAAATCTTATCATCTTTATTTACTTTTTCCCAATCGACAATGTAAGTATTTTTTAAATGTACAAACTATCATCCCCATTAGAGATGTGTATCATTTTAAATATCCTCCTTTAATATTTGGTTATAAAATTTTATATAATTAATATACAAATAATAATAATTACATTAATAAGTTTCCTTAAATTTTATACTGGGATTATACATTATCATGTTCTTACTCAATTGGTCTTTATAACACACTTTTTTTTGTTTGTTTTACCTTCTATATGAGTGATGAAACAATGATTGTGATATTAATGATTAAAAAATGTGGATGAATATTGATATTATGTAATAATATGATATAAATTACATTATTCAATCTATGAAGGAACCATTATTAATGTTTAGGGACTGTAACATATGAAGAGAAACATGCAAAAAAAATGAAACATTTATCACATGGAAGAATGATTTCAGTAATGATTACTTAATAAATAAGTGATAAGGTCTTATAACTGGATAATATATGATATTTAAATTATAAATATGGTTATAGGATATATTTTTATGAAATATAAATTTATTATATTAGAGGATAAAATCTCTTAATTGGAAAGGGATACCTGAAATAAGATATTTCTCATCTCACTTTTATTTCAAGGAGACATATTGGATATTCACTACTTGTTTCTCTTATCTAGTGTATATAAAACCCATGAATTATTTAATATTTATTTATATGAAATTTATATGTATTTATGAATCCATCAAATTAAATAACATTAATTCGGTTTTGTTATTGAGATTACAAAAAATGTATGAGTCTTTCATCTCAATATTATTTCATTGAGACAAGTGCCACAATGTGAACCTATTTTTGATCATATAGAGTTAATAATTTCGCATTTATATTTTATATCATTAATATATTGACAATTATGGAATTTATATTTTCATTTTAATCTATTAATTTCATCATAACTATGATTCAAATGTGACTAATGTGGTAATGGTTTATTTCACAATATCATCCTTATTCAGGATTTAATATATTTAATATTTGATTTCAAGAACTATATGATATACTTATGATAAACATAATTTATTTTACTATAATTTAGTTATAATTTAAATTAATATCCATTATTTTATTCTCCACTCTTTGTGTACATAAAATTATGAATGGATGTTTTTAATGAAAACTGACTCTATTTTTCTATTTGGTTGTAAATATATTTATTCCAGGTCAATATTTTTTTTAAAATGTTCCATTTTGATAAAATTTCTCCTATTATTTATTGATATCTTTTTTATCCATCTCTTAATTTCTATAAAATGGTTTAAAAATAATTTTAGATTTATTTTTATAAAAGGCACTTTTATCTAAATGTGTGAATTGAATATTTTTTAATATTTACCATGTAAACAACATTTCCAATTGGTATGACTATTCTTTAGATTGAAAGATAAAGTATATGTTTAAATAGTTACCTTACAAAAAAATCCATAATTTTAATGAGATTTTTAGATTTTTAGATTTTTATTTCTAAATTAAAGTGTATTTTCCTCAGAAAAATTATCCAATGATCTTTTAAAAGTATTTTCAGCTTCATAAAAATAATTTGATGAATAAAGAAATTTATTGGGGATATAATAGATTGATATCACTGACTGTTTTAATCTATATGGATTATGATCATGTTTCTCAAGTGATTGATAGAGTAAAATATTAAAATTTTATATTATCATTTTCTAATATGAATTTTTATGTTGATTATATAATGATCTATTATTCATTTAATTAATATAATTAATTCAATTCACTCAGTAAGTGATGGGGGTGACCTTTAAACCCCCTCGATTCATCAGTAGGGATCATGTGACAAACTATTTTAGATATTTAGCGTATTCCATACCTACTCACATATTATTTCATAGGAAAATTCTACAATGGAAGGATTATACTTTATGGAATTATTCATTTCATCATCATGAATCCAGATATTCTTATCCATATCATTACTTATTTTATTAAATCATGCAAGGATATATTCTCCTTTTATATTATTATTAATATATAATATTAGAATAATGATTAATTTTATCATCTTATCAAAACATAATTAATTTTCTGATAGCAACTATTGTAATGTTTCCCATAACGAGCATCCGAGCAGACCCTTTATTAGGTTTTTATTCCCATGGTATTCCATTAAATAATCAATTATTAATTCTATAGAAATTATAGATGAAATAAAAAAACAATCACTAAAAGTGTAATTACTATTTGATTTTTTCAAATGTAATATGGGAATTGTGTATGTATATAGTCTCCCATGACTACTAAACTATATTATACTATAGGATTTTATCTCTTTTATCATGTGAAGTTATATCATGATAACAAATATATTTGATTAATGGAGTTAAGGAGATACAGTTAGTATAAAAAGAAGTTATTTAGGTCCTTGTGAATTAGATTTCGAATGAAAATATAGTTGATAACATAACCATGTCATAGATTATATATATATATTTATAGGAAACATAATGAACCTTGATAAATAATAGATTTTGTTCTTTTCTAAGAAAATATATAGATGTCTAGATACTCCAATCTGGGTGCATATGTGGCATAGATTCACCTAGGGGTAAAAAATATGAAATGGGTGGATTATGTACAAAAGTGATCAAAACTAATTCATGATGAATGGTACAAATAAAACATGCTCAGATAGTCATTATTAGGGGATATTCTAGGGTTATTACATATATCATTTGTTAAACATTTTTATTAATGATAGGATAAATCCTATGGAAAAATATTATTTACCAAAGTGGTGTGAGATAAACATAAAGTGTCATGGGTTCATGAGCCACTGGATTATCATATATTTAAAGGCATAGATACCCCTATTATGGTTTTATAAATATGAATTTTAATATTATTTCATATATTTTGGTAGATATTTATTTGTAAACAAATCTTTGATTATGTATGTTATTTATTGAAAATATTTATTTATAGAAGATTTAGTTTACATTTTATGGATATAAGATGAAATTTATTGATATACATTATGTTTTATATGATCAGTGATGTTAGTATGGTGAATATTGATAATATATTTGTTACATTTTGGGAACATATATTTTATCCAATATATTACCATGGGATTAAAAAATTATTTGGTAAATAAATGATTAGTTTTATTTTTTAATCATGTAAAATATATCGAGAATATTAAATTGTTAAGGTAAACAGAATTTAGATAATAAATGACAAATTAAATTATGGAATAATATATGATATTACTGTGGATTTATGGTGATTTTGGTTATTTATGTAAAACATTACCATATTTTTTAGATTATATGATTGAGGGATGTTCATTTTTTCGGCGAAATTTTTAGTGATTATTATTTGATGGAGATAAATGATTAGATGATCACGATTGTATTTGTGATCAAATATTTCTTTTTTATTCAAAAAATGACCAGTCTTATTTTTTATGATTCTAATTTTTATATATTTACGGAGTGATTTAAGATGATATTTGGGTGTTATTATTGTGGTCTTGGAGATTATACATATTATTCCTTCATATAAATATTTATTTTTCCTATTATATTTAATTTTCCGAACAATTTTAGAATTATTAAATGTAGATTATAATATATTTTCAAGAATTTTTTTAATTTTTTAATGATAATTTTAGTTCTTCATACATGAAAAATTCATCATGGTTATTTATCACATAGAATATGATTTATAGTAGATATGTAAATTTCTTTGAGGATAACTATAGAATGAAATTGAATTTATGGATTTAAATAAACTTATATAATATGTTTTCTTATTCTATTTATCAATTGTAAAACAATTAATCAACTCAAGTAGAATGAGAGTAAATATATTGTGTCTTATCATTGAATTACGAAAGTACACATTCAAAAACTATTTCACAAGTATGAGTCATACAATGGTAAATATGTGGTTTAAGAAATATTTTTTGAATTATAAGTTTTCTATTCTTAACATAACCATTAAATTTCAATTCAAAATAAAATTTTATATTTTTTGAGTGAAAGGAAATTATTTAGTTTTGGGTATATTTATCTTCAATATCATGGAATATATTTTTAATATTTTCGTAAAACATTTATCATGTGTGATATTAAATTGAGTTAAAGAAATTTGTTTAGGGGATAAAATGTAACACCCCATGATTATAGAATTTATATTTTATAAATAAAATATTTAGTAGCATGTAGTAATATTTTAGTTAATAATTTAAATATTCAATAACACATTAATTAAAAATATTGTAGAAATGACCATATAATCTTTTGACTTCAATATATATATTTTTTATAAAACTTTTTTTATGCCCATAAATGTATTTTTATAGGTGTAATTAATATCTATTGATAAATTATACTACTGAAATAAGTATATGATATATATATATATATCCAATTTAAGGAATAAAAATTCACTAATTTATGGTTATTACTGAGGGAATGGGAATAGGTCATATTATACCTCAAAAATTTATTTTCCCCAAAATGGATTTAATTCTATTTGTGTGTAGATGTTAAAACTAATTAAATAAATATTTATAAATATTATTTTATTAAAATAGAAGAATTTTTTAAATTAAAATATTCAACATAGTTTAGAGCGATTTTTTTCTGAAATATTGATTTGAGTGAATAAGTGAGTTCTTTTATTTTTAATGAAATTTTTATTTCTCTTCATTAAATGATGTAATTTGAAAATTTAAACAATTTTATAATTTATTTTTATGTATCATAATATATATTTGACTAAATAAATGTAATAAATTCATAGAAATAAACATTATATTTTATTATTCTATAACTTCATTTTTATGCTTGAAGTCGCATTTTTCTAAAAATATTTTTTTTGCATTTGTTGAACTGATATAGAATGAATTATAAAATATATCTACAAATTGAAAATTTTAATTTGATTTCATATATGTAATTTTTTTTGTTAAATTTTATTAAGAAAAAAATTATATTTTCTGTCATTATAAATATTAACCATAGTAATTTTTTCACTGTGGTAATGGGTAAATCGAGTAATTGAGGTTAACAATAATGTGATAAGGATTTAAAAATATGTCTAAAACATTAATTATATCCATTTAATGGGTTTAATTCAACCAAACTCATCAAGTATTTTAAATATATGGACCATTGTGTCATTTTTCCTTGATAATGAAAAATATATTTTTTAAGTAAAGAAGAAATACTAAATGTCATTATATTTCGTTTAATATCTCTATCACATTATCATATATATAAAATTAATATATTATTTTTAACAAACGGTTATTTGGAATATGAATAAATTATTTTTAATGAAGTTAAATTATTTTTAATTTATATTGACGATATAATTAACTAAGAAGCATTCATAGCACCTATGTAGTTCCTGTACAAATATTCGAAAAATAAAGAAAATTATTTTCAAAACATTAAAAGTGATGTGATATTGAATGAATTTTTATTTTAATTACATTTTAATATTTATTTCATTGAAATAATGCTTTTTTTAATAGTCCCTAAAATTACACTAAATGCTAAATAATTTTTTTATTAACATTGGAAATTGACAAATATTATATAATGATTCAATTGTATAGGAAATTATTTAGGTTATCACTTCTCATCCATGTTTCCCACATTTGGAAAATTTTAAATTACATTCAAAACCCTTATATTGAGAAAATTGTGTTATCATGTTAATAATTAAAATGGATAAATATGTGTTCAAATAAATAGATATGAGTTAAAATGACCACAAAACATGTTTAAATATTATTATATCATATTATTTCAACCGTATCCTTCCATTATTCTGATATTTTGACACATATGGACCTATTATTGATTATTTACAAATATATTATATAATAATATTTGAAATCATTCCATGATTATACCACTGATCAATTATAAAAGGGAATATCTTCCCCAAACTTATTCACAAACATTAATCCCCATATCTCAGACAAATATGGCATAAAACCTTCATATATTCCTTTAATTAATACTTTAACTTATTTTATTTTACCAATACAATTCTATGAAGGCTTATGGTGTAATCCCAATGGGGTATCTCAAGGGAGAGGTAATCATCTATATCAACTATTTCAAAGAATAATTCTTATTATAATGACTCAAAATAAGTTTTATACATCCTAAAATAATTAATCCATTTTATTAAATATAATTTGATGTTATTATGATTATTTGAAAACCATTCCCCACCTTTTTCCATCGAATGGAATATATTATTATTGCTCGTTCTTATATGCAGACTACGACCTCCATGTAGAAATATGATTTATTTTCCATCACCTTATCTTATGGATTGTTATAATGATGGATTTATTGAACATATATGATATTCATTATATATTAATGATTCTAAAATGACAAAATATTGTCTTATTTCTGTTTTTTACACATTAGAAAATGGAAGTATCGTTAATATCTACTTACAGACTACTCTTTCCAAGAGCGATATATTTTATTTTCAATGTACTACATTTAAAAATTGTTCTAAAACATTACATAATGATTATATATAATACTTATCAAATTAATAACCTTATTTAATTATTATATTTTTTATAAAATAGAATTTTCATACTCATTCGGTCATTACAACATGTTATGTTTTATGCCGGTTTTATCACCCACATGAATAATATTATATTATTTATGGAATTAATGATAATTAATGATTAATAATAGTGATATTACGTAATATATATATATATATATATATTTATATAATGATTCAGATTCTATAGATGATGGATCTATGATCAAATTTCAAGGACCAGAACAACCAAACCTAAATGTGCAATAAAAATGAAATATTTAAGCCTTGAATAAATTATTTTAATAAATTATTACTATTAAATAGGTGATAAGATGTTATAAGTGATAATATTTCATATTTTAAGTATTCATATGGTCATTTATCTAATTTAAAATAATAAAAATTTACATTACATAAGGATAAAACAACTTATGATTCAATTCAAACTTGAGGTATGAGATTTCTCTTACCACTATTATTTCTATAATAAATTTTGAATATTCACAATGTGATTATTTTATGTGGTGTATATACTGATATTAAATGTATTTTATGATATATTTGAAGAAAATTAAGGGTATTTCTACATCTATACAAGGACCAATATTTTATGTGGTTTTAATTGAGGGGTTACTAAGAATATTTGATTTATTCTTCTTCATATTTTTTTGTTGAGACAATATTCATGTTAGGAACCAATATGTGCTTATATAGTGTAGATAATACCTATTTGGTATGATATAACAAGAATATTGTAATATTAATCATTTTTATTTTTTTATTTTTTGTTTTTTTCGAAAAGATTATGATTAAAAAGTTTTCTAATTGGTTATGATTTATTTCACAATAACATCATTAGTTGGGATTGATTATGTTAAATATTATGTTGGAATAATTATATGATATTTTAATCTAAAATTTAACATCCTAACTAGGGATCCATAAAATGTTTCCCAGATCCCATGGGTCACATGGCCTCAAACACACCAATCCATACGTTAGGGACTTCTAAATAGCATAGATGTTCTATTATCGTATAGGGGGACACTATACACTCATGATGAGAGTGAAACTATAGTATCACATGTGAATAGATAAGTGGATGAATAGTATAATTTAGTAGAATAATAAAAAATCTAGATGATAGTAGAAGTAAAAAATCCAAAGGAAATATAAAAAATAGCATGATGTTTATTCATGAGTCTATGCAAAAAGGTCAGAAAATACATGGCGGCTGACATACATTAAAATACATATATCAATAGAAAAAATGATTATATCTAGATATCATTATGATCGACAACTTCATCATGTGCCCCCCCACACTTATGTATAATTAATAAAGCATCATAAATTGGGCACTTTTCATGATTCCTTACTTACATCCGTTCAGTCTGTTCGGGTACCCAACTCTGATCCAAACAATGTGTGGATCAACTCTCAGTAGGCCACCACAAATAGTGTTTATAAAAAGTCTATTCTATAAATATTACTGAGTAAGTGTGTAATTTATAATTGGAATAAAGTGGTATATGTATGTGTGATATTGTTCTACTTATCGGGGATCATTGTAAACAAGAAATCATAAAAACAAGAAATCTATAAATCATGATAAAACATCCACTATGGCCTATGTCGAGAAGTCAAGTGTCAATCCCACATGGCCAGATCCATGGAGTATAAATTTCCAAGGCATCCAAAATAATATAGATCCATGGTGTTGAAATTTACATGTCATGTAATATAATCCCAAATCCATGGAGTATAAATATCCATGTAATCTAATATATTCCTAGAGCGATTGAGTTACACTTTCCAAGGCATACAAAATCATTACTTCAAGCCATACTAATCCATCATTCATTAACATGATCTCATATAGAAAAATAGCACCATTCATTAACTATTCCGTTTATTATCTAACCCATTTTTAATCTATTTCATTGTCATACAAAAGGCATGAGATTAGCCAACTGAGTCAACATTTCCATTAAATCCATTTAGCTAATTTAAAAGTATATAATAACATGTTTAGGATGAATAAACCTCTCCAAATATAACATTTAATTCATTAATGATTCTATTGATATGGACAGCTTAGACACACCTTATTGGGTTTTATATTAGGGGGAAGATAAATACAAAAACACCTCATTGGTGGTACAAGTTGTGATTGATAACCTCCAACTATCACATGGTGCTATGTGGGCGACATAACATGGTTCTGATAATTTAATCAAGTCATTCAATTATTTTATATGAAACACTAGTAATTCCATCATATTTTTTGAAAAAAATGATCTATAAAGCCACTACACATTGAGGGAAATGGTATAGACCACTTACCATATTCCCATGGTTGAACACTCATTTTAGTAAATCCTCTTAACCGGCCAGGGTTCGAAAGAAAATAGTTGAATGGTTAACAACCCTAGAAATGTGGAATATTAGAATTTTCCAAAATAGGGTCATAAATACTAATAAATATGAATAAAGGTTCATGCTTAATTGAGAACTCATCTTCATTGATCTGATGAACTAAAGAGATCTCGAATCAAACATGGGAAGGAGGAACTCTATCAATCTGGTAGCTGAAGGCTATAGAGAATTTCCAATGTGATAAATGGGGGTTGAACATTGTATAAATAAGGGATATATGACAAGGGATTACCATTTATGGTATTAAGGTAAAATATTAATTTTAAAAAAAAAATTATGGTTTATATGGTTTCGTCATAGGGTTGGTCAAAGCAGGCTCAAATGATATTCCCTTCACAATCCATGGATAGACCATGCACTGTTCATGCACACAGTTTGGGAGGCTATATAAAAACTATTATTTCCGGCTCTATTAAAAACTACAGATCCCCTGTATGGGTTTGAAACCTATGTTTCACGAATTCATAAAAAGGTGTGGCCTAATTATTGTCCCCCCCACACACATAGTTAGTATTAACCCTGTATCCTAGGTGGATTTATTTATATGAACCATATGAACCATATTATTATTCCAGGAACCGATACTATGGGATCTAAACAACCCTAGAAACCCTCCCAAAAAATTATAGGTGTCCTTATTAGGCACTCAGATTAGTCCAAAATCAAGGAATTATACTGAATATAAAAATATTGGTACTTCATAAAAAATCAATGATCTTAGAACCACCCCATTAAATAAAATCTATCAGTGAGTTCATCTTCTAGGGCTGGTCATGCATTTGAATAGATATATATCCACTAAGCATATGCATCTCCCTCTTTCTCCTAGATCTTTTCCTACACACATTTTTTCCGTTATTGGATCCAAACTAAAGGAATCAAACAATCTCGAAGATGTTTTAAACACTAATAAAACATACATATAAGATTATACTTAATGGATACATTTACATAAAACTCAACCACATTTAGATGAAAAGTGTGAGAAAAATATGAGTAATAATGATATAGTTGTGATACATTGAAGATTTTATTCATGGTTTGATACCTCTGATATTAATTCAATGGATAAGTTACCAAGATGACTCTCTCAAAAACATCAAAATCCATGGAATATCACGATGAAAGAATATCGTGTCTCTGAATCTATCTATAACCTAGACTTCGATAGATACATAAAAAGACCTGATTCTTGACATTGAAATCATGAGGTCATTGACATCAAATGACATAGGATTTCTATCTAGACTGTGTTGTAGCCATATATTTCTAAATCATCTAAACATGACATTAATTCTATAAGACTATACATAGTCTATGAAGTTCTTCCACACTACGTATATCTAGAAAAAAGGTGATTAACATTTCCTACCATACAAATCCTAGCAAGGTTCCATCCATATATTCTTCAGATATATATTTTTGTAGGGGAATTCAAATAGGGATATATGAATCTCCCATGATCCCCCAAAATAAACAATTCATGCTCTATAAATATGACCTAGAACAAGTATTGTGTGCTCCGAATGGACCTCAATTTTATGTTGATAATTCATGCTCAAATGAACCTATTTACCCACCACCCTCTGTAATCCTATCCTAAAATGAGTTGTAAACCAAGCATCCCTATTCGATACAATAGTACAAGGAACCTTGTGGGGGGAGTATAATGTCATTGATATAAAGCCTCGCATGATCATCTACATAGGTGGTATCCCAGATTAGTAGGAAGTGGGTGATCATTTTCATCTTTTCCACAATAAACCAATCAACATCAATATCTCAAGGTGAACCCAGTATTGCAGTCACGAAATCCATCCCAACATCACTCCATTTCCAATCAGAAATGGGTAACAGCTATTAAGGACCAATATTTACCTCGTTTCTAGAATTCACCAGCTGACAGGTGGAGAACCTTGTGAAAAATATTACTATTTCCCATTTCATTCCAGGCTACCAATATTGATGGTGTAAGACATGAAACATCTTGATAATACTATGAAGTACTACCCAATTAAAGTATTGTGATTCCTATATCATATCCTCTCAGATATCTGTTGGCACCCATAGAGACCCATGAATATGTAAAATTTCATCCTCACTAATGTTCCAATGAGGAAGCGGGTACTCACCTACCATGATATCCCATAGGTTTAGGCCCTCAGAATATGAAAGGAGTCTCATCCTCACCCTATCCAAAATACCGGATGTCACTCACATAGATGAGAGAGCGGTCTTCTTATAACAATCCTACACCTTGAATTTTATCTTATTGGCAAAGGCCATCAATTTCCATTCACTACTAGCATCCTCAACTGTGTGTATTAGTCTTCTAGCTCAGTGTTTCCACTACTTCATATCCTTTATGTTGTGTATAGGCTAGCTCAAAATCGATGGAATTTATTTATTTCACCAACCTTATCTTACATAGGTTCAACATACACTATTTATAAATGTACATGATGATTTTGTGGTATTTTTACACACCAAAATAGTCTCCAAAGAAATAGTTCCTCAAATAATGACATGCCAGAAGCATGTCTTGAAACATGAGATATTGCATCGGGTAATACCTCTCTTGAGGTATAAACAAGCATGTCAAATTAACCAGGAATCTTTCTTCTCCATTATGATATCTTACATCCTAATGCATGATGCATCGAAATAAACTGTATGGCTTCCTTCAAGCTCCAGATGAATCATGATTGTTGATAATGTAAACATTCCCTTATGATCCAAAAAATCTATTCCACATGCCTAATACCATACAAATTTCACCACCATCATTATAAAGACCAAAATAGGTGTATCAAGATAGTAAATTTCATTAATGAAGTTTCTATAATATCTAACCAACCCAAACAAACACTAGATATCAAATATATTATTGGCATAATACCAAGAAACAACATAAATCAACATATAAATTTCTACTAACACTAAAATATCTAAGATGAAGTGACCTATTAACATAACTTTATCATTCCAAAATTGGAAATTTTTTATCATAACATACAAACAAATATCTCTGAATTTTTTCAGCACCTTGTTAATGATTTTGAAATGACTTTGTCAATTCTAATAATACACCAATATTTCATCAACAAAAACCACCACGAAAGAGTCATAATATAGGTGAGAATATTTATTCCTCAAATATATTAAAACTAGTGGCATGTTTGTTAGACCAAACAATATAACCAAATAATTTTAATGTATATACATTCAATGAAATGTGGAATGAGTAATATCTATTGGCCGAACATGTACCTAGTGACCACACGACCTCAAATAACACTTCTGGAATACCAAATCACCTTGGATATGGTTTAAGTGGTCATTGATATGTGGTAAGAGATTTTGATTAATATCCATCAACTAGTTCAAATTTTTTAATCCACAGATAGCCTGAATGATTCATATGAGTTTTTGGGGAATAGTACATAAACCCCCAAGACAAGTATTGTATCCTATAAATACCTTTTCATCATAGTCCTCATGTTGTCTCATGATCTCCATTAACTCAGTAGAATATATCCTATAAGTAAGAATGTATACTACATGTGTAGCACTTCAAACCAGCTCAATATATAACTGTACCTCTAACTCAAGAGGTAAATTAGAAAATTCATCTGAGAAGGCATCCAGGAAAAAATATAACACAAAAGGTAATTAATAATGTTTCATTCCATAATCATCCACATAAAAGGATAGAAATTGAGACTATCATGCAACACAAACCATGATTCCCTATTTATGATCCACCTTCTTGGACATCCCACTCACTCTTATTAATATACTAATTTCCCTCTAGTGACATGAAGGATAAATTATGATGATATCAAATGACATGGGAATAATATTTAACCAACTAATCCATTCAGAGTATGAAATTAAAACCATTCATATAGAGAGTAATTATATTATATAAGAATTGATACATGCTTCACTCAACGTGGAATTTCATTGAATGCCATATAAATTTCGATCGAATCCCTAATAGAATATCATGTGTCAAGATGTTACCAGAAAACTACACATCAATCACAAGTGTATCACCCCAAACATTTTATGGTATTTTTCTCATATCTTCATTCTATTCATCAGTGTGTTACTTTGAAACAAAACATGGATATTTAGGAGATAGTGAAAACCTAACCATTAAATATAAATTTTCCACTTCTTTGTTTTGAATTTCGAAAAATTTTCATCTGGAGTTGTGATCAGTAAGTCATTTTTAGTCTAATAGAACAAACATGGTTATTGGTGAATAATAACATACCCTTATTAATAGTAATATAAATAGTAATATGACCCTTATTAATAGTAAATAATATTATTATTTCATTTTCTTAAGGCAACAAGATAATGAGATCTGAATTAATTTTTCAATATCACATAAAACTAAATGCACTTCAAGATTGTTATTTTTCAAATTAACTATGAACTTATTTAAAAAATAAATTAAAAATATTTAAAAAATATATTTTTGAAAAATTGATTTCACTTTTTAATTATAGACATTGATAAATGGTAGTGGTGAATATTTGGGATTTTTCTAAAATTCTTGAATTTTTGATGAATAGTGAAATACGGTAAAATACTGTATATTCAATTTATCAGTAAAATACACTGTATATGACATCATAAGTGATGAAAGGCCACATGGTTCGAAATAAAATTCCATTATTACTATTAGGGGTCACATGAAACAATACTATTGGATCTCGCCCTGGTTGTGCAAATGGAGCCCCTGGTCATCTTGTTCTGAGTGATTCGGTGACCCTTGCCCCTCCCTCGAAGCTCTAGTGGTGTGCATTCCAACTTCTGGCACTGCGCTTCAAGGATAGGTGGTCACTGGTGTGGCGGCAGCGCAGTGTCCCAAGGACAAGTAACGTGTTTGTTCATTTTGAGGACTCAGTGTTCAATGGTCTGATTTTCTGGCAGCGCTTTTTAGATGGGTCACCCTGGGCAATGTTTAATGGTCATCTCATTTTTTGGTTTTGGTTGATTTAATGTTTTTCCTTTTGAGCGGGTCTTTTCTTGGGCGAGGCTTCAAGCCTAACCTGCTAATGTGTGTCTTTTGTGTGCATGACGGTTCTCACTTTTCCATAAACTGATTTTATAAAATCAAAAAAAAAATTGGTGGGGGAAGGAGAAGAGATCAAGAGGTAAAAACCTCTTTTATTTTCATTCTTTTCTTTAATTTTACGTTATTATCTTCAATTCCCTTTGGCCTGTGTTAGGATATTTCATTAAATATTCCCCCATAATTTCCATATTATGTATGAATGATTATATATTCAATTTCTCTCATCAAACTATTTTTATGAAATTTTAAGAGATGTTGTTAGGATGCAGAATATTCGTGAGAAATTTATCATGTTTTCATTCATTTTAAAATTCCTTTCTTTTCTTATTCTTACTGAACTCATCTTAACCAAGAGGCATGTATCCTACAGAATCATGTAAATTCTAGATGTTTTAATGTTTATGGAAAATTTTTCATCATTATTCTTCTCCTCTCCCTCTTATTTAAGGAATAAAAAACATTGTCTGTGATGTGTCGAATTACCGACATCGTGGACGTTGTAATTCCAATTTCCATTAATTATTTCAATTATGGTCATGAAACAAAATATATGGTTGATCAAAGTAATAATATATGTTTTTTATCTTTATTAATGTTCTGTAATCTTTAAACTTTTATAATATGGAATAAAAATACAAAAAAAATTATATAGCCCAAAACTGCCAAGCCAAATTCAAGCGTTTATCTTTAACTCATCGAATGAGTCATCATCATGGAATATAACTAGAATAATTATAATTTAATTTATTTCCCTTTAATTTAACTAAATATTTATATTAACAATTCTGGATGTTTAACCATATTTCAAACCAACTTCCATTCATGAATACAAGTACACAAAGCAAGAAACAAAGTAAGAAAATGCTTCTAAAACAATAAAATTGAATCTCTTAAATATATCAAATATACCATTAATGAACTAAATAAGGATATACCATAACAATTAAATATAAAATTGGTTCTGTAATTATTAATTAATAATACTAATTTGTTTATTTTTTTCTTTAAAAACAAGACAAGAACAACATCAAGCATAAGGTAAGGGATTCTCTCTCTCACTTTTGTTCAAGAATATACACTTTGTTGTGACAAACATTGTATTGTGCACCTAATTATACTTATGTGGTGTACCTAATGCCCATTTGAGATCACTTTCCATTTTAAATTATATTTCTATTAAATATCCATAATCTCATATCATGGATATGTTTATCATCTAAATCGTATACCATTTCACATACGGTGTATAATTGTGATGTTATTGATGAATCTGTATCCTATACTATATACAAATATTGAATACGCATATTGCTCTTGTATTGAATCATTGTATATAGAATTATTTGTATGTTGAGGATGGTGGGTCCCACTACATCCCCCCAATCATCAGGAGGTCTCATGAAACAAAACAGTTTGGCAACAGACCCTTAGAGTTTGTTTCAAAAAAAAAACAGACGGGTTTCTACCCATAGAACTAAACCATTTTTATGGTATTATGGTTCATGTTCCAGATAAATGACATCCAATTAATAAGAATTGTCATTATTCATTGTCAGTTATTGTTATTATCCATGAGGTTTTCACAATGACAAAATCTATGGATGCCGTTTTATTCTCAGTTTATTGATGGCATTAGTTGTTCATTTATTCACTATAACATTTTGATTATGTCAGATTGATTATGATTCACTTATTATTATAGTCATGTTTCCACTATTTGTTACCCTTACTGAGCATTTGAGGTCACCCCTTTCATTTTTTACCTTCAACTGGATATGAAGAGGAGTTCATTTATTGAGTTCTAGTGGATGAAATTTTTGTTTTTCATTATGGATTGTATCTATGTACCTTATCCAATGTAATTTATGTAAATAAATGTATCTAGTTTCTGGAAGACTACTAAACTGATCATTCCTTTGTGATTTTAATTCCTTCTAACCATGTCAATATCACATGTAATGCATCAGCTCCAGCCAAGAGGGGTCACGGTGTTACAATTGGTATCAAAGGAAGTTTAGTAGGAAACATGGAAACTAGAGAAGGAAATTTATAGTAGGGAACAAATCCCTAAGGTAGTATTTCAGGATAAATGTACAAGAAAATCGTGGTATTTTGGTAGGTAATAGATTATGTGGATATTTTAAGAAATACGTCCATGTCTGGATATGAGCAGGTAGAGGTGGCTCTGGCATAGATGTATCTAGGGGTAAAACCCAAAAACACCGCTTTGAGCTACAATCGAATGGGAACTGGTGCACGACAATGGGCCTTGATGCATTCTTGGTTATGACACTCCCGGGGGATATGCATAGGATAATTCATGTTTTCTATACAAGCCATTATGAAGGAGTTAATGTAAATTTTTCCTTATAGGAACCATGTTTATCCATAGAATTTCAATCTATGTTGAGTGATTATCTATTAGAGATTCATAAACTAATCTAGTGTATCCCATTAGATTGAAATGGAATCTAATGGAATAAGGGGAATCAATACTCGTGGGCAAGGTAGGGATCTCCTTACTAATCAAGTAAACACAGTCAACATTGGAGCAGATCAGATCATGACCATATTAGGACAACTTACTCTAGTTTTAACAATTAACCATTCCACACCTGTGTCAGATCATTTCATGTGGCAGAAACCACCATCTTTCTGTGGGAATACTAATCCAGTGGTAGCTGAGCAGTGGATCAATTATCTTGAAAAGATATTCATCACATTAA
Source organism: Viscum album (assembly GCA_963277665.1). Classification (NCBI taxonomy): domain Eukaryota; kingdom Viridiplantae; phylum Streptophyta; class Magnoliopsida; order Santalales; family Viscaceae; genus Viscum; species Viscum album. The sequence continues at coordinate 1,100,472,863 of OY728135.1, read as the reverse complement.
GATGCAATGAAAATGAGAAGGTGGTACTGGAAGTATATTGTCTAAAGGGTGATGTTGACCAATGGTGGTCCCTGATTCAGAACACCATGGAGGATGGAGTAGAGGACTTTTAAGGAAATATTCATGAAGAAATATTTCCCTCGTGAGCAATGAACTGAAATGAAGTGGAAATTCCATAGGTTGAAACAAAGGGAAGAAGATAGTGTTGCAGAGTATGAGGGTACTTTTACAAGGCTTGCCTGGTATGCCGTAGATTACGTACATGACTCGGTAGACAATATTGATCATTTTTTCGAAGGTCTTAAGCTATGTATTCAGAGGGCACTGGCTTCTCAAACATTTTCATCATATGATGGAATTGTATCAAGTTCCATCAAAATAGAGATGGAGTTTTCTAGATCATATCTTTTAAAAGGAAACCAAGATAAGAAGTGGTACTCAGATAAAAAATAAAAAGGAGAAGCACCAGAGAAGAGATAAGGAACAAATAGATTCCCATTATTTGAGAACTGTGGAAAAGAATCATCTTGTTATATGTTTGAAAGGTGTGGGAGTCTTTTATAAATATGGAGAAAATGGTCATCGATCTGATGAATTCAAGGGGAATAAATTCAATGATGTTCAATGCTATAATTGTAGAGATATGGGACACTATACAAATGAGTGTCCTAAAAGGCAAGGAAACTTGACTCAAATAAGGCCAAGAGATCATGATATAGCTTATGCGATTACAACTGTGGAGGTCTAAGTCCCTAATGATGTGGTGGAAGGTACTTTAATTGTTTCCTCAAACTTATCCAACACCTTATTTGATTATGGATCACCGCATCCATTTATATATTTTATCTTTATCAAGAATATTAGATATGTCCAATTTGATTTAATAAAGGAGTTTTCAGTCAGAACTCGTATGGGATGTATCATTGCAATAAAGGCCAGTCGACTAGTCCCCCTCCAGTCACCAAAATGTGATTTAGTTTCTAACCTTTTCATCATACAAATGACTGAATTTGATATAAATATTGGCATGGTTGGGATATCAAATTTTGATACGAAGATTTATTGTAAGAAGAAAAAAGTTACAATTTTTTAAAATGGTGTAGAATACCTTGCCTTTAGGGTAGAAACATCGCCACCTAATTATTATTGAGAACCACCCCCAGTATCTCTACTAAATTAAATACTTGGAGAGGATGATAACACAACATCTATGGGTGAGTAAATAAATCTTCAAATTGAATATGTGCACATATTCCAAGTGTACATTTATTTATTTCAAGAGGATTTACCTGGACATCCTCTTGTAAGGGAAGTTTATTTCTCTATTGATTTGACTCCTGATGCAAGACTTATATCAAATACACCCTATAGAATGGCCACTGTGTAATTGGTTGAGCTAAATAAAAAACTATAGGATTTGAGTGAAAACGAATTTATTCTATCTAGTGTTTCTTCATAGGGAGCACTGATCCTGTTTGTCATGAAGAAAGATGGATCCATGAGGATATACATTGATTATAGGGAAATCAATTCTATTACAATAAATAATAAGTATACTCTGCCTCAGATTGATGATTTATTTGATCAACTCCATGGAGCACAATAATTTTTGAAGATTGACCTTCTGTCCGGATATCATCAGCTATGTGTGAGAAAGGAAGATATTCATAAGACAACATTTCGAACCAGGTATGGGTATTACGAGTTTACGATGATTCCATTTGGACCGACTAATTCACCCTCTGTTTTCATTTATTTAATGAATATAGTTTTTATGTAATATCTTGATAACATTTTTGTGGTTTTCATCGATGATATCCTGGTATACTAAAAAATCTATGAAGACCGTGAGAATCACTTTTGGATTATTTTGGAAACTCTTAAAATAATTCAATTATATGGGAAGTTTAGCAGGTGCGAATTCTGGAATCAGCCGGTTTCTTTTCTAGGACATATTGTCTCTATTGATGGAATCCTAGTTGCTCCTGCAAAGAAAAAGTCAATCCAAGAATGGACCATGCCAACAAATATAACTAAGGTATGCAGTTTTATTGTCTTAGCAGTTTATTATCGACATTTCGTTCAGAATTTTTCCCGACTGGCTAACCCGCTAACCAAGATCACATGTAAAGGAGTTATGTTTTTGTGGACAAAATAGTGTACAAAATTATTTGAGGAATTGAAATGAAGATTGGTCAATGCTCCAATTTTGAAACTTCCATATGGATGTGAAAGATTTGTGATATATAGCGGTGCATCAATGAATGGGTTGGGTTGTTTCCTTACTCAAAATGATAAAGTTATTTCTTATGAATCAAGCCTGTTGAAGAATCAAAGGAAAATTATTCAATCATGATCTTGAGTTAGAATCTGTAATCTTTGCTCTGAAAATATGGAGGCATTATCTCTACGGAGAGAGATGTGAGACCTATACGGACTACAAGAGTCTGAAATACATTTTCGCACAAAAAGAACTCAACATGAGGAAAATAAGACGGTTTGATTTACTAAAAGATTACGATTGTTCATTACACTACCACCCAGGAAAGGTGAATAAGGTGGCAGATGCATTAAGCAGGAAAGATCATGGCCTTCTGACTCAAATGAGGATTGAAAGAGATAATATATTCATGGATCTACTGAAGATGGATATAATATTTTTAAGGAAGGGGAAACATCACACCTATTTCAAATGATTTCTAAACCCTATTTACTATGCTGATAAAAATCTGCAAAAGAAAATTAATGCAGTTAAGGATGGAAGACTGGCTGACTTCATGTATGAAGAAGGAGTTCTGAAGTTTGGGAAGAGGTTATGTGTTCCATCAGTACCTGAGCTAAAAAATGGAACTATTAGATGATTCTAATGGCTCAAATTTCTCTATACACCCGGGTAGCACCAAGATGTATAGAGATCTGAAGGAATATTTTTGTTGGGATAATATGAACCAAGAAATTGATGCCTATATGTCAAGGTGTATAGTTTTTCAACAATTGAAGGTGGAGAGACAACATCTCAAAGGAGTGATACAACCTCTATATATTCCTATGTGGAAGTGGGATAAAATTACGATAGATTTTGTCACCGGACTATCGAGGACACCTAGAAGGAATGATGCAATATGGGTAATTATTGATCACCTCACTAAAACATAACATTTCCTTCCAATAAGAGAGGATTTTCCACTTGAGCACCTGGAAAAACATTATATTAATTAAGTTTTGAGACTTCTTGGTGCACCTTTATCAATTGTCATGGATCAAGATCCCCAGTTTATGTCAAAATTTTAGAAAAGTCTCCAGAAGGATTTGAATACTGAGCATCATATGAGTACTGTATATCAACCCCAAACCAACGGACAATATTAAAGGAATATTCAAACTCTAGAAGATATTTTGAGGTCATGGTCTCTTGAATTCCTAGATATGTGGGATCAATGTTTTCCTTTGGTGGAATTTTCATACAACAATAGTTTCCAAACTAGTATTCAAATGTCTCCATATGAAGCATTATATGGAAAGAGATTTCGAACTACAACTTGTTGGGATGAAGTCGGTGAGAGGAATATTATAGGCCCATAACATATTGATGAGACCACAACAAAGGTGAATAAAATACAAGGCCATATTAAAGTAGCCCAAAGTAGGCAGAAGAGTTATGCTGACAACCGGATAAAGGACATGGAATTTCAAGTGGGAGATAATGTATTTCTAAACCTATCTCCATGGAAGGGCGTCTTAAGGTTTGGTATGAAAGGGAAACTAATCCCTAAGTACATATGACCATTTCAAATTTTGTGAAGAATCGATGTTTTAGCTTACCATTTAGCGATGACGCCAAATATCTACAGAGTTCATGATGTGTTCCACCAATCATAGTTAAAGAAGTACATGCCAGACCCAGCGTATTTACTAACATATGATGAAATAGAACTGGAACATGATTTATCATATTGTGAAAAGCCTATCAGGATTCCTGACACAAGGGAGAAGGTATTGAGAAATCCAAAAACTTTTCTAGTAAAGGTTCTTTGGAGAAATCAGAATATGGAGGAAGCAAAATGGGAATAAGAGGATTTCATGAAGAAGAACCACCCACATCTTTTTAGTGGGCTTTATTCATAAAATTTCGAGGAAGAAATTTCGGAAGGAGGGAATAATATACCACCCCAAACATTTTTTGGTATTTTTCTCTTAAATAAATTCTATTCACCACTGTGTTCCTTTGAAACAACACTAGTATATTTAAGAGATAGTAAAAACCTAGCCATTAAATATAAATTTTTCACTTCTAATTTTTGAATTTCAAAAAATGGTCATCTAGAGTTGTGATCAGTAAGTCATTTGGAGTCTGATAGAACAAACTTGGTTTTTGGTGAATAGTAAAATACCCTTATGAATATTAATATGAACCTTATGAATAGTAAATAATAATATTATTTCACTTTCTTAAGGAAACAAGATAATGAGATCTTAATTAATTTATCAATTTCACATAAAACTAACTGCACTTCAAGATTGTTATTTTTCGAATTAACTATGAACTTATTTATAAATTAAATTAATAATATTTAGAATGTAATTTTTGAAAAATGGATTTCACTTATGAATTCTACATGTTAAAAAAATGGTAGGGGTGAATTTTTGGGATTTTTATGAAATCCATGAATTTTTATGAATAGTGAAATACGGTAAAATACCGTATATTCAATTTATCAATAAAATACACTATTTATGACATCATAAGTGATGCAAGGACACATGGTTTGAACTCACATGCCATTTTTAATATTATGGGTCATAAGAAACAATACTATTGGTTGTCTTTATGGAAATAATAAAATAATGAAATTAAATATTCAAAATTTACCCCTCTCCTCCACTATAAATCCCCCAGCACCACCTCTTCTCTTCACTCCTCTAAGCCTTGAAGATTATCAAATTTCTACCCAATAATCCTCCCAAGTCTCTTCCCCATGACCTAGAGATTATTTTCCCGCCAAAGTACCAAAAACAAAGCCCTTAAGAATGATATCAAGGATAGGAGATCAAGAGGTAAACAACCTCTTTTATTTTCATTCTTTTCTTTCGTTTTATGTTATTCTCCTCCATTGCCTTTGGAATGTGTTGGGATATTTCATTAAATATTCCCCCTTAATTTCCATATTAATTATTAATTATGAGATATTCCATTCCTCTCATAAAACAATTTTTATGAAATTTTATGAGACGTCGTTAGGCTGATGAATTTTCGTGAGAAATTTATCAAGTTTTCATTCATTTTAAGATTCCTCTCTTTTCTTCTTCTTTCCTCATCTCATATTAACCAAGATGAATGTTTGCTCTAGAATATTGAATATTCTAGATGTTCTAATGTTTATGGAAAAGTCATCATCATTATTCTTCTCCTCTCTCACTTATTTAAGGAATAAAAAAATTGTCTGTTATGTGTTGAATTACCAACATCGTGGAAGTTGTAATTCTAATTTCCATTAATCATTTCATGTCTGTTCATGAATACAAATATATGGTTGAACCAGGTCATAATATATGTATTTTATCTTTATTAATGTTTTGGAATCTTTAAAAGTTCATAATATGGAATAAAAATACAAAACAAGTTTATTTACCACAAAACTGACATGCCAAATTCAAGCGGTAAACTTTAACTCATCGAATGAGTCATCATCATGGAATATAACCAGAATCATTATAATATAATTTATGTCCCTTTAATATCAATAATAATTTATATTAGAAATTATGGATGTTTAACCATATTTCAAACCAACTTCCATTATGAATAAAATTAAACAAAGCATAAATCAAGTAAGAAAATGCTTCCAAAACAATAAAATTGAATCTCTTAAATCCATAAAAAAGAACATTAATGAACTAAATAAGGTAATATCATATCAATTAAATATAAAAATGTTCTAGAATTATTAATTAATAATCCTAATTTGTTAATTCATTAACACCGTGAGATTTTATGAGAAGTATTCTTTTTAATTTATTTGATGTCTTGTGGTGTATGTTACACTAAGATTATCATGCGCTATACGCAAAACCATATTAGCTTGTAGTATACACAACACTATTCCTAGATCGTGTTACACAAAATTTCAATTTTTTTTGATAGATGTTATTCTAAACAACATTGAGTATATATATATATATTCAATATATAAATGAAATATTGTCAGATTTTGTTATACGCAGCACCAAAGGGAGCTTGAACTACACGCAGCCCTGACATGTCTTGCATTACACCCAATCGAGACCTTCCTTGATAGCGTGTGTAGTACGCAATAACGAGTTTCACTAAACAACAACATGTAATTAAAATATTTTATAAACTAGCCGTTATGAATATTAATACCCGCTTTTTGAAATTATATAAATTTTATTTTTCAAAATGGTCTTCATTTTTGGATTCGGAATATCAAAAATATCCTCTGGTGAATTTTAGGTATTTTTATGAAAACATTCAATTTTTTATGAATAGTGAAAACAATGGGTAACTATTTAAAAAACTAACATTTTATTTAAATACTTATATATTTTATTTAAATTTATATTAGGTAAAAATTGATACAAAATACCTATATAATTTCAGTGTAATTCATTGTAGTAATTTTATAATAATTTTTCAATATATAAAAATTTTATTGAACTTTTCACCGTGTTTTACCTACCTCCTAGGAGCTTTTTACAAACATAAATAAAACTTAATTTTTCCATTTCTGTAAGTGGAATTTCAAAAATCTGAGAGGCGGATAATATCTAGGAGTAAAATGTGGTTCAATTAAATAAAAATAATTTTTAGTGAATAGTAACTTTTAACTTTTATTTACTACGGTTAAAAGTAAATAGGGAAATTAAGGGTAAAATGATATTATTATTACCCTAACACATCACCTAATTCTATTGGATAAGTGTAATTCGACCAAAAAAATTCCTTGGAATAAAATATTACCCTTTAGGTCCACTTAGATTAGATTAGGACATTTATTATTATTTTATTTAAAAAATGTTTAAATAGTTAAAATCAAAGTTTTATAACTAAAAAAATTTTAATATAGGTTTATACATAATATAATTTCTACTATAGAAGTTAACTAGAAATATAAAGAGATTTAATACCTAATGGTATTTTATTTATAATTTTTAGACGATAAATAAGTTAATTTATTTTTGACACAATGGTGATGTAGTAATTAACTTATTAATGAAATATTAACATAATTGATATTATAAATACTCAAATAAATATAATTTGAGACATTTTATGAATTACAATAATTTTATAGGTTAATATGACCTTCTATTATTGATTTAATTAACTGTTTTCGAACTAATCATGTTGTTATGATTTTCACAAAAATCAATTACCAAATAGTGTCAAAATTGACATAAAATAGTTTTTAAAACAAATATTATATTATTAATTGTTATTATATTCCTAAAAATATAAAGATCGGCCACATTACTTAGATAAGGTTATATATATTAATAATGAACCACTTGGGGTTCTTTTGGGTTGTTATTGTATGTTTATTAACCATATAGTGTAAGAAAACAAGAAGAAACAGTAAATGTTTAATTATTTAACATAGACTTAAATCTAAATGATAAGGTTAAAATAGTAACCTAAACTTGTCTAAAACCATTTGTATGAGAGTATTTTGACCCATTCCCCACTTTATCTTCAAAATAAATCAATTTTGAGCTATTATAAACCGATTTTTACTTTATTAGAAAATAATATTTTAAGTTTTTTCAAAGGTGCCTCTCTCCTCCCTTATAAAAAGTGCACCCCTTCCCTCTTATCCTCACAACCTTTTGAGACTTGATGCTTTGAAAACCCCTACCAATTACTCTTATAAACCTCCTTATTTATATAATAGAGGTTCTGGTCTTCTCAAAAGACCTACTCTAGTTCCATAAGATGAAGTTTAAAGGAGGTGCGTCAAAGAAGAGGTAATCTCTTTTACCTACACTTTCAAGTTTCATTCTTCTTCTTATTCTTCATCTACTTTAGTTATTTCATTATAAAGTAATAACATCAGTATTAATTATATACTTATATGTTATTATAAATATGAAAAATCCTATTTCACCTTCTACACAGCCTATGGAAAACGAAATCACCGTGCATGCGTACGTACGGAATACCGTCTCCACGCCGTGGTGAAATCAGTTTTTCCACCACCACCTTACTTGGATGGGTATAATGGTGTAAATAATAACTATATATGATTATTATAACATCATACTGATTCTATGATATTATATAATTCACTCCAATTCAATTCAATAAATATGGGAATGATATCATCGCTCGTGCATGCGTACAGATTACCGTCTCCACGACGCGATGAGATTCATTTTCCTTGTTAACTATTCAACAATGATTATAAAGTATATATAATAAGTAATCATGAAATATATGACATGATAAATATACTTTATTTATGTATATATATATATATGTCATCTACATACTTCCATTCATGTCAATAAGGAAAAGAAAATAGCGTTCATGCGTACGTTCGGCCTACCGTCTCCATGAACGGTGTATTTCATTTCATTTATCTATCTATTATATATATATACTGAATATATATGATATATAAATCATTATTTACATTATATAATTAAATAAATAATGATATAAGTAATAATAATATCATTAACAACAAGTCCAAACACGTACGATAAATAAAACGATTTTACACAAAACGCTGCTTTAATATGGAATTTACAAAATAACGGGCAATATAAAGTCATAAGTGAACAATATATGATAGAATAACAATAAATATGATTATTTAATAAGTCAATTACAGTATTTAAATCATTATACAGGAGGTTCGGAAACGTACGAAGCATATCAGACCTAAGGTAAGGGATAACTATTCAAATCTCGCCCTTATCCGAGATTGTTTATTCGTAAGTATTTACAGGAGTTTTTGTTATCATACATGTCCGTGTTTTATAAAAATGTTTTCATATATGTTTAATTTACTTTTTAACCATTTTTCAATTTTACCACATGTTATTAAAGGAATCTTACATTTTTTACCACAGGAGGAACTTTTTGTCATTTCCGACAACAATACGAGGAGAATGTTATTTTTAACTTATATGGCATGAACGGATTTTTACGGTTTCATAACGCCTCATTTTAATGAATATTACTCTACAATATTTCATTATTATTTTCAACAAAAGCCTTTTATTTTAAAATTTCATGGCATTTTGTGAAAAGAAAATGATTTTGAAGAAGAAATGATATTTTCCTCAAGAATTCATTTCAAGTGTTTTATCAAAACCATTTTCCATCTAAGATGATATTATTTCATATGTTTATATTTAAAGTATAATGTATCTATGATTTACATTGTTTCACATATCTTATTATAAAATTATATCTATTTTTTATATGGATTATGTTATGATGGGATGATGTTTATGAAACCCATTTTATTCTTTGGGTTATGATGAATGATTTCTGTTTATGTTGTGGCACACGTAAGAATAATTTCATTATGAGATGGGTGGGACCTATATCTCCCTAAAATGAATTGGGTAATGATTTATAAATATTTAGATACACATTTGTGGAATGGTATGATAATATGGTTTAGTGTTATAGGACTGAAATGAGGAGTGAACTCGATTCAGAAAGGGACTTTGTCCACTATGATGGTCTTGGAAGCAATGACCTGGCTACTCTGGAAGTCATATCATGTGAATAATGGTTTGAAACAATTAAATATTTTATTCCCATGATATTTTATCATGATTTATGTTCCCTTATGATCTATTCCTTACGTGCTGCCATGTTTTATTTTGATGCTCATGATTTTGATGTTTAAACATTATCTTTATGTTTTTATTTTCAAATGTACATGGTTTGTTTTATTTTCTCCGTGCATACCATTATAGAGAATTTGATCTCACCCTTAATATGTTTTCCTTTCCCCAGGTGATGAAGAATGTTTTAAGTAAGAAACAAAATGGGGAAGATCTTTATGGGAGATGCCGAATATCTTTCACCAAGATTAGAAGATTGTGTTCCACGTTTCCAAAGACACTAAACTATTACGGTCCTTTGGTGTCTGTTTTTGTTATGTATTAAGTATTCCACAAAGGTAATGTAATGTTTATGTACGTCAAGATTGGGTCTCTACATCTGGTATCATAGGAAAGGTTTAATCAACATTTGGAAACTAGGATGTGAGAAATTTAGTGAGATCCCTAGAGATATTTCTAAGGTATGTCTAGGGATGTCCCTATGGTTAAGTATATGTATAGGTTAGAGTCCATGAATTATGTTGAAGATCATGAATAACCTAGGGTGAACCTAAGGTGTCACGGATTAAAGAATTTTTGATAAGTTAGACATCCCATAAGTGACTTTTTATGATTATGTGGTTCCTCATTATTTTAACTATTTCTTACACTATGTCTTCTGGTTTTAGTAAATGGATGGAATGAGAATAAATTCAGTTAACATTGATTCCAATGGAAAAATTGGTTACTATGATCAATGAAACCATGTAATACCTAGAGAGAAAGATATTGTGATTATGTTGAATCAATCATCTTGATATATTATTAAAAATGTGAACTTTAGTTGTATTCCTAAGTCATCAATTAAAAGGAAGATGGAATTTTATGCATGTTCGCTTGGTGAGGAGTATAGATAAAGGAAGATTGAGATTTCTAAAGAAGGGAATAATAACCTTGAGGAATATCTCAAATGTAGGGGAAGATGTATATCTATGTGGAGAAAAGGGTCATAGAGTTATAGACTGTTATGGAGTCCAATGTCTTATCTTCGGATAACATGGGCATTACCCAACTCAATGCCCTGACCTAAGAAGTTACTTCTAAATAAAGGAAGCACCTATTCCATGCCAATAATTAAAGAGGATGGATTGAAGGGCTTATGTATTTGAATTCAATAATAATGTTGTTGAGGTACTTTTATAGTATATTGAAATATCTGTGTATTGGTGGTTTTCTATAAAAATAAGGTACCACTAACCATGAAAAGTAATTCAAATATTTTGGAGAGCAGATTATATGCTCATAATAAAGGGATAAGGAGAAAATAAATTGTTTGATAGTATTCATGAGCTCATGACTGATATAAGGACTAAGTGATATCATGGTTTGAGTATATATAATTTTTGTGATTTTGGTATGTGGAAAGAGTTAAATTTTGATAGCACTCATGTTTTCACTAAGGTTCTATGGTAATTCATGTTTCAATAGAATACATGATTAAGGTATTCACATGATTGGAATGTTACCAACAAGATATATCGTATAATATATGGGTGATAAATGAGGGTATTCACATGCTCGGAAGATGACATTTCTAGTAATTGTTTTCTTTATACTATGAACATGGACAGAAGTATTTCGGATAATCCTAAAGATTGGAATGGAATATTAAGGACATAAGTTAGTATTTTTTAAGGCTATAACTTTTTCAATATTATTTATTGAATGTTATAATAATGTAGTTTTAGAAAAAGGACAACCCGCAGGATGGGAAACAATTCGTCGCGTTGGACAAGGTAGTGGGAATCGAACCCACAAATGAAGTGAGACAAGCCTTTATCGCCTACCACTGGCCTACAAAAAGTCCTTGGATTGTAGAAACTAGTTTTATTATATTAAGCGGTATGATGTATGAATTATAAGTCCAATATCACTATAGATGGACTTATGTATATTTAATATCTTTTTCTATCCTTTTCTTTGAAATTGATGGAATGAACTATCATTATATCGCATGATCTGCTAACACTTCATGGAAGACAAATTCAAGTTCATTTCTTTAAGAGATGAAGTTGAAATTGTTCAAGTCACAGACAACAGTAATATAGTTCCAAAATCAAGTCAATATTTCATTTAATTAAAAAAAATTTCAAATTTATGGAAATGATGTTGAAAAAAATATTTTCCTAGTGTCCTTATATCCGATGAATCAAATTTTACCTTAAATCATCACAAATTTATGGCTTTTTTATTGATGTAATTTTCATAGCCATGTCCTCTATCACTCTCCATCAAAATATGATGGTTATATTTTTCTTCCATATCCACATTTTCACCTATGTTTTTTTATGTGGATACCCAGTGATGAGTTAATTTGGGTAACCATTATGTTTCATACTTCACTTTTTAAATTTAAGTTTTAGTGTTCCTTTTTACGATGTGGGTTTTGATGAAAGAAACTTTCAAGTAGTAAACCATTTATAACCCCGACGAATTTCGAGGGTGAAATTCATTTTAAGGGGTGTAGAATGTAACACACCGAGATTTTATGAGAAGTATTCTTTTTATTTTTTTGATATCATGTTGTGTGTGCTACACTAAGATTATCGTGCGCTATACGCAACAATGTATTAGCTTGTAGTATACGCAACACTATTCTTGGATCGTGTTACACAAAATTTCAATTTCATTTCATAGAAGTTATTCTATGCAACATTGAGTATATATATATATATATATTCAATGTATAAATGAAATATTTTTGGATTCTGTTATACGCAGCACCAAAGGGAGCTTGCACTACATGCAGCCCTGACTTGTCTTGCATTACACGCAATTGCGACCTTCCTCAATAGCGTGTGTAGTACGCAATAACGGGTTTCACTAAACATTGATATGTTATTATAATGTTATATAAACTAGCAGTTATGAATAGTAATAACCACTTTTTGAAATTTTATAAATTTTATTTTTCAAAATTGACTTCATTTTTGGATTCGGAATATCGAAATTAGCCTAGGTTGAATTTTTGGTATCTTTCTGAAAATATTCAATTTTTATGAATAGTGAAAACACTGGGTTACTATTTAAAAACCAAATTTTTATTTAAAAAAAATTATTTTATTTAAATTTATTTTTGGTAAAAATTGAAACATAATACCTATATAATCTCAATGTAATTCATTAGAGTCATTTTATAATAATTTTCGATATATAAAAGTTTTATTGAACTTTTCACTGATTTTTACCTACCTCCTAGGAGCTTTTTGCAATCATACATAAAACATAATTTTACAGATTCTGTAAGTGGAATTTCGAAAATCCGAGAGACACAGTTATTATCAATGAGTAAAATGTGGTTCAATAAGATTAAAATAATTTTTTGTGATTAGTAACTTTTTACTTTTATTTAATATGGTTAAAAGTAAATAGAGTAAGTAAGGGTAAAAATGATATTATTATTACCCTAACATATGTCATAATTCTATTCGATAAGAGTAATTTGACCAAAAACAATCTTAGGAATAAAATATTACCCTTTAGGTCCACATGGATTAGATTAGGACATTTATTATTATTTTATTTAAAAAAGTGATAAAATAGTTAAAATCAAAGTTTAATAAATAAAACATTTTTAATATAGGGTTATGCATAAAATAAATTAGACTATAAATATTAATTATAAATCTAAAAAGGTTTCCTACATAATGGTATTTTATTTATAATATTTAGACATTAAATAAGTTTATTTATTTATGACACAATGGTGATGCAGTAATTACCTTATTAATGAAATATTAACATAATTGATATTATAAATACCAAAATAAAAGTATCTTGAGACTTTTTATCAATTCCACTATTTTTCTAGGTTAATATGACATTTTATTATTGATTTAATTAACTTTGTTCGAACAAATCATGTTGTTATGATTTTCACAAAAATAAATTACCAAATTGTGTCAAAATTGACATAAAATAGTTTTTAAAACAAATATTATATTATTAATTTTTATTATATTTATAAAACTCTAAGGCTCAAGAAAATTGACTTATATAACGACCCATACTTTACATACATTTTTATTACTTAAAAATGGTAGCACACTTATTACAACATATAACAAAACCAGGAAAGGACTGTATATGTATAATGTCTTTAGAAACTGGGAAACATAAACAACTGGTTCATAAAGCGTCTACACTATCTCACATTTATTTCATCATATCTATAGTCCCTTTTGGAATATCTTACTTAATAAACTTCTTCCTGACCTAGGGAATGAAAACATACAAAAGGGTGAGCTCAAATGCTCAGTAAGGGTAAACAAAAGAAATATCAATCACATCATATTCATAAGAACATAACTTTTCGAAATCATAACCTGCAAAAGAGATCATAATTTCATAACATGGGATAAATCATAGTAGTGAAATTTCATCACAATAATCATAACATAAAACATGAAACTTTTTGGCATACACACATAATCATAGAGAATAATTTCTTATTAGTCAAGACACATTGCCAAGACTATCTTAGTGGACAAAGTCCATTTCTGAACCGAGTTCACTCCTCGTTTCAGTCCTATTTTCACTGAACCGGTTGAACCTGCCGTTCCATCCATGTCTATATCATGAGATATAAAATCTTTACCCAATGCATTGGAGGGATATATAGGTCCCACCCATCTCATAATGATACCATTCTTATGTGTGCCACAAAATCATAAACCATACATCATAGCATAACCCATGTAATAAAAATGGGATTCCTAAACATCGGGACATCATAAAAAAATTCATATAAGATAAAAGAAATTCATAAAAATAATTCCATCACAAAATAATCAAATCAATGTAATAATTGGGATAGAAAGAGAACTCTTTATTATCTTAGATGGAAAATAATTTTGATAAAACACTTGAACTCCATTCTTGAGGAAAATATCCTTTCTACTTCAAAAACATTTTTCCTTTCTTAACATGTCATACATTTTTATACTAAAAGAAGTTGATTAAAAATAAAAGTGAAAACTTGTAAAGGAAGCTTCTTGGAAATAATGTTTTAAAAATCCATTCATGCTGTATAAGTTAAAAAAACATTCGTCTCGTACTTTTGTAGGAAAAGTCAAAAAGTGCCTCTTACGAAAAACGACAAAAGATTCATTTCATATCTTTTACTAAAAACTCACTGAAGGGTAAAATTGGATTTAAAAAATTGTAGGTGGATGGAAATAATATTACATATTGAGGAAACATGGATTTGGATGATAAAATACACCCCAGTAAATACCAAAGTATAAACAATCTCGGATAAAATGAGATTGTCATATTTTCCCTTACCTAAGGTCCAATTTGATTAGTAAGTGTCCGAACCTCCTGTATAATGATTCAAATAATGTTATTGACTTATTCAAGAATCATACTTATTTATATTATATCATATATGGTCATATTATTAGCTTATTTTTAGTAATATTTCATTGCTACTTGTTATTCGGGTGTTTATTACTTTTTGTTCTTATGTGTGTTTTGTCGAATAAATTCTTATTCTTATTTTTAGGTTATAGATACCTCATTTATAGAATGGTATAAGTGTAATATATATCATATTAATTCATACAATTCATTTATATTATCCAATGAAGATCATGTAGAACGAGCCGCATCACATCGTGGAGACGGTATTCCGTACGTACGCACGAGCGATGATATCATTCCCATGATCGTGGAATTGTATTGGAGTGTATATATAATATTTCAGAATCAATATTACTTTAAAATAATAATATATAGTCATTATTTACACCATTATACCCATCCAAGTAAGGTGGTGGTGGAAAATAGATTACACCACGGCGTGGAGATGGTATTCCGTACGTACGCACGCGCGGTGATTTCGTATTCCGTAGGATGGATAGATGGTGAAATAGGGTTGTTTCATACATATAATAACATATAAGTATATTAGTGATACTGATGTTATTACTTCATAATGAAACAACTAAATAAGAAGATGTGGAAGAAGAAATGAAGATGAAAGAATCGGTAACAGACATTACCTCTTCTTTGAAGCACTTCTTTGAGACCTCCTTTTAGGGCACTAAAATTGGTATTTTAAGAAGACCAGGACCTCTAGGATGTCTCTAGGGAAGTAGAGAGTAGAAAATTTCAGGGTTTTTCCGAGCTTGAAGGCGCAAAGTTGTGTGATGAAGAGAGGGAGGAGGTGCCCTTTTATAAGGGAGGAGAGGGGCACCTTTTGAATAACTAAAAATATTATTTTATTATAAAGTAAAATTCGGTTTTTAATAGCTCCAAATTGATATATTTCAAAGATAATGTGGGTATGGGTCTAAATCCTTTCATCCAAAAAAATTTAGACAAGTTTAGGTATCAAATTTAACCTTATCATTTAGATTTAACTTTAAGTTATATAATTTAACTTTTACTGTGTCTTCTTGTTTTCTTACACTATAAGGTTAATAAAAATACTATATCATGCCAAATGAAACCGAAGTTGTTTATTATTAATATATAAAACCTTATATAAGTCATTTGGCAGATCCTTAGATTTTTAGAAATAAAATAACAATTAATAATATAATATTTGTTTTAAAATCTATTTTATGTCAATTTTGACACTATTTAGTAATTGATTTTTGTGAAAATCATAACAAAATTATTAGTTCAAACCAACTTAATTAAATCAATACTAACATGTCATATTAACCTATAAAATTAGTTTAATTCATAAAAATTCTCATATTACATTTATTTGTGTATTTATAACATCAATTATGTCAATAGTCCATTAATAGGATAATTACTGCCTCATCGTTGTGTCATAAATAAATTAAATTATTTAATGTCTAAAAATTACAAATAAAATACCATTATGTAGGAAATTATATTATCTTTCTAATTAATATTTATAGTCTAATTTATCTTATGTATAACCCCATATTAAAAATTATTTACTTATTAAACATTGATTTTAACTATTTTAATCCTTCTTTAAATAAATTAATAATAAATGTCCTAATCTAATCCAAGTGGGCCTAAATGGTCATATTTTATTCCTAAGGTTGTTTTTGGTCGAATTACACTTATCCAATAGAATTATGACATGTGTTAGGGTAATAATAATAACACTTTTACCCTTAATTACCCTATTTACTTTTAACCGTGGTAAAAAAAAGTAAACAGTTACTATTCACCAAAAATTATTTTCATCTCATTGAACCACATTTTAGTACCTGATATTAACTGTGTCTCTCGGATTTTCGAAATTACACTCACAAAAGTGGTAAAATTATGTTTTATGAAAAATTATGTTTTTTTAACTACCACTTAGTGGTTCCACTATTCATCAAAAATTGAAACTTTTCAAAAAAAATACCAAAATTTCACTGTAGGCTAATTTCGATATTCCGAATCCAAAAATGAAGTCCATTTTGAAAAATAAAATTTATATAATTTCAAAAAGTGGTTATTACAATTCATAGTGGCTAGTTTTATTAATATTTTAATAGAATATCGTTGTTTAGTGAAACTCAGTATTGCGTACGACGCAAGCTATTGAGGAAGGCCATGGTTGCCTGTAAAGAAATCCCAGCTAGTGTTGTGTGTAGTGAAAGATTCCTTTGATTAAAAATATTTCTCATAAAAGTCTTGGGCGTTACATTCTACCCCCCTTAAAATGAATTTCGCCCTCGAAATTCGTCACTTTGTAACAAAAAGATGAGGATACCTCTCCATCATCATATCCTCATGCTCCCATGTAGCTTCTTCTAATTGGTGGTTCCTCCATTAAACTTTCACCAATCGAGTGGTCTTTTTTCGTAGGACTTTTTTGCTACGATCCAGAATCTATATTGGCTGTTCTTCATAAGAATGATCTTGCTCCAGCGGTATAACTTTTGAGCTGAGTACATGTGAAGGATCAGGTATGTACTTTCTCAGGAGAGATACATGGAACACATCGAGAACATGAGATAGATTCGGTGGAAGCACCAATCAGTAAGCTACCTTTCCAACACGATCTAGTATTTCGAAAGGACCGATATATCTAGGGCTCAACTTCCCCTTCTTTCCAAATCACATGACCCTCTTCCAGGGAGATATTTGTAAGAACACTTTATCACCCACTTCAAACTCTAGGTCTTTTCTTCGGTTTTCGGCATAACTTTTTTGTCGACTCTGAGCTGCTCTTATGTGTTTTTTAATAGATCGGACCTTTTCTTCCATCTCATCAACAAGATCAGGTCCTAATAGCTTTCTTTCCCCAACATCATCCCAGAAAGTTGGAGTCCTGCATTTCTTTCCATAGAGAGCTGCATAAGGAGCCATCTGAATACTGGAGTGAAAGCTATTATTATAAGAAACTTCCACCAAAGGTAGGTGTTGATCCCAACCACCTTTGAAATCCATAGAGCAAGCTCTCAACATATCTTATAGAGTTTGAATTTTTCTCTCAGACTGACCGTCTGTCGGAGGATGATAAGCAGTGCTGAAACTCAACTCTGTATCCAGAGTATGCTGATGACTTCGCCAGAACTTCGAGGTAAATCTCGGATCCCGATCAGATATAATAGAAAGTGGTACTCCATGCAATCTTACCACTTCCTTCACATATATCCTGGCAAGCTGATCCAGAGAGAAATCCTCTCTGATAGCAATGAAGTGTGCGGACTTTGTAAGATGATCAACTATGACCCAGATAGCATTATTGCCTTTGGATGTTTTAGGAAGTCTTGTGACAAAGTCCATAGTGATGTTTTCCCATTTCCATTCAGGTATGGGTAATGGTTGAACATCCCCTTATACTTCTGTCTCTCAGCTTTATCTTGCTGACAAACCAAGCATCGAGAGACATATTCTGCAACATCACTTTTCATGCCATTCCACCAGAAGTACCCTTTCAGGTCCCTATACATCTTCATGCTTCCAGGATGAATAGAGAATGAAGAACTATGACCCTCATCCAGCAGCTCCTTCTTTAATTCGGGGATGGGAGGAACAAAAACCTAATTCCTAAACATTATTATCCCATCACAATCAAGGTTGAATTCGGGAACATTTCTCACCTTCTTTTGTAACTCGACATCTTCTTTCTGTGCCTCTTTAATCATCACATGTATAGATGGTTTAAAATTCATTTGAGAAAGATATGATTTTTCACCTTTCATTACAATTCCAAGATCTATCCTTTGTAAATCCATAAATATTGGATCTTTTGTGATCCTCATCAAGGATAAACTGGCATGGTCTTGTTGACTTAATGCATCTGCCACCATGTTTGCTTTCCTAGGGTGGTAATGAATTCAGCAGTCGTAATCCATAATCAGCTCCAACCATCTTCTTTGGCGCATATTTAGCTCCTTTTGTGTGAAAATATACATTAAACATTTATGATCAGTATAAATATCACACCTTTCACCATAAAGATAATGCCTCCAAATCTTTAATGAAAATATTACTGCAGCTAACTCCAAATCATGAGTTGGGTAATTTTGCCCATGGATTATCAACTGTCATGAGGCATAAGCTATCACCATATCATTTTGCATAAGGACACACCCCAATCCCTTCTTGGATGCATCACTATAGATCAAAAACCTTTCTCCACTACAAGGCAGTGTGAGCACATGTGCACTGGATAACATTCTTTTCAACTCCTTGAAATTCTCTTCACATTCCTCCGTCCAAACAAACTTAACTCCTTTTCGAGTCAACCTTGTGAGTGGATTAGATAATCGTGAAAAATCATTCAAAAAATGTCGATAATATCCATCCAAACCAAGAAAACTTCAGATCTCAGTTACTGTTGTTGGTATCAACCATCTTTTGATAACCTCTGTTTTAGCTAGATCCACAGATATCCCCTCTTTTGAGATTATGTGACCCAAGAATGAAACTCTTTGAAGCCAAAATTAACACTTGGTAAATTTGGCATAAAGCTTCTCCCTTATTAGGGTCTTCAATATAATTCTCAAGTGATCTACATGTTCTTCCTTGCTCTTTGAATATACAAGAATTTCGTCTATAAAGACTACCAAAAACTGATCAAGATAGTCTCTAAAGACTCTATTCATCAGATCCATGAAGATAGCAGGGGCATTAGTAAGACCAAATGGAATCACTATAAATTCATAGTGTCCATACCTTGTACGGAAATCCGTCTTTGGTATATCCTCCCTTTTGACCCTTAATTGATGATACCCTGAATGAAGATCAATCTTGGAAATGTATTGAGATCCACGTAGTTGGTCAAATAAGTCATCAATGCGTGGGAGAGGATATTTGTTCTTGATAGTGATCTTGTTATGTTCTCGATAATCCATGCAGAGTCTCATTGATCCATCTTTTTCTTAACAAATAGAACAGGTGCTCCCCAAGGTGACGCACTACTTTGTATGAATCCCTTATCAAGATTCTCTTGGAGTTGCTTCTTCAATTCCTGCAACTCAATTGGGGACATTATATAAGGTGTCTTTGAAATAGGCAAAGCACCCGGTACGAGTTCTATTGAAAACTCAACTTCACGATTTGGTGGAAGACACAGAAATTCCTCCAGAAAGACATCATAAAACTCTTGTACAATGGGAATATTCTTAATTTTGAGTTTCTCACCAACCATTTGAGATAAATAACCTTCATTCAGTGGAATCAAGACCCATAAGATTGAAGAAATTTTCAATGGAAGGTTATGTTAATCCTGGCATCGATAGACGATCATAGATTGATCTGGAATAAGAAACATGACTTCCCTTATTTGGAAATTGATATGAGATCCATATAAAGAAATCTAATCCATGCCAAGAATCACATCAAATTCCACTATAGGAAGGATTACAATATTTGCAGGAATCACTTTCCCACAAACTTCAATCGGAGAAGAATTATAAACTTTTGATGCGACTGTTGTGCCATTAGGGGTTGTCGCAGCTAACTCAACATCTAATTGTTGAGGTAATACGGTGATAACCTTAGAAAAATCTTCAGAAATAAAAGAGTGGGTGGATCCAGAATCAAATAAAACATTTTCTAGTTTAGAGTGGATGGTATGTTTACCTATCACCACATCGTTACCGTACTCCACATCGCTGATAGAAATTTCATGTGACATTCCTTTTTCTTTAGCCTTAAGATTTTTTTGATGTCGATCATCATCAATAACCCTTGGATTAGGGAATTTATTGGCATAATGACCCACCTCCTTGCACTTGAAACATTGAAGTGTAGTAGGTTCATTATGTGTGTCCCTTCCTTTGTTTGCATCATTAGACATCTTCTTCCCATCATTGGAGCATTCAAATTCCTGATGACCTTCCTTTCCACATTTGAAACACTTACTTGTCCATTTAAGACAACTCCCTCCATGTTTCTTTCCACACATTGAGCATAAGGGAATGCTCATCTTCTTTTCAGTGTGCTCTTTAGATTTTCCTTTGAATTCCATTTTCCTCTTCTTATCAAACCCATATGACTGATGGGATACTCCAATCTCCATCTCAACTTTGAGAGCACATCGAACGATTTCCTCATAGCTATTGATGTCCCTTATGGCTAAGGCCCATCGAAGACTTGGTTTTAAGCCACTAAAGAATCGATCGATCTTACTCTCAGGTTGGATAATAATACCAGAAGCATACCTTTCAAGTCTTGTAAAATTTTCCTTATAGGTACCAACAGATTCATCATCCTTTTGCTTTAGTTCAAGAAACTATTTCTCCATCATTGTTCAGAGAATACAAGGGAAGTACTTATTGAAAAATAAGTTCCTGAAGTCGTCCCATTCCATGGACTCAATTTCATCTCTTTGCCTTGTATTCTTAATAAGATTCCACCATTGATCAGCATCTCCTTCCAAACGATACACATCTAGGATGACTTTATCATGTTCAGAACATTGAAGAACTGAAAATATCTTTTCAGTAGTACTGATCCATTGTTCAGCAACTAATGGATCAGTAGACCCGCTGAATGAAGGTGGACGCTACCTCATGAAGGATTCAACAGAATGTTTCTCCTTCCTTTGCTCATTTGGAAGTCCAGCATGATTCATAGCTTGAGAATGTTGTGTGAGAATGGCTACAAGAATTTTCATTCCAGCTCCCATAACATTTGGTTTCTCAGGGGGACAATCATTGCATTTCCCGTCGCAATCCACATTAACATGGTTCCTTCGGGATCCAGCCATTGACTAAAACCAAGAAGAGTAGTGTGAGCAACACTAATTATAATAGGAAAACCACATAATAAAGAATAAAATTTCTCACTTAAGGTCTTATCCTAGGTTATTCATGGTCATTTCTAAAACACTAACATCGTTTTCTATTCTTAGACTTATCCTTAGGGTTCTTACTAAGGCTTTCACATCCTAGTTTCCAAAGGTTGACAATACCTTTCCTCTAATACCAACTATAACGGTCTAGAATTACTTCCAGTGGACTATAGTTGATACCTATCAGGGCACTCCTTGGGTGGCTACACCCCCTGGGCGGGACACACCACCATCCCCAGTGGCAGCCATTTCCTCATGAAGCCCTTGGGCGGAGAGCCATGCTTCGTCCAACGCTCACATGTGAGAGTTCCCAAGGATCAGATACATTCCTACCTCCTTTGCCTCGGATACCAACTATAACTACCCATACTTTACATACATTTTTATTACTTAAAAATTGAATCACACTTATTACAACATATAACAAAACCAGGAAAGGACCGTATAGGTATAATGGCTTTAGAAACTGGGAAACATAAACAACTGGTTCATAAAGAGTCTAAACTGTCTCCCATTTATTTCATCATATCTATAGTCCCTTTTGGCATACCTTACTTAATAAACTTCTTCCTAACCTGGGGAAATAAAAAATACAAAATTGTGAGCTCAAATTCTCAGTAAGGGTAAACAAAAGAAATATCAATCACATCATATTCATAAGAACATAACTTTTCGAAATCATAACTTGCAAAAGAGATCATAATTTCATAACATGGGATAAATCATAGTAGTGAAATGTAATCCAAATAATCATAACATAATACATGAAACTTTGTGGAATACACACATAATCATAGAGATTCATTTCTTATTAGTCATTAAACATTTCCAAGACTATCTTAGTGGACAAAGTCCATTTCTGAACTGAGTTCACTCCTCGTTTCAGTCCTATTACACTGAACCGGTTTAAACTGCCGTTCCAGCCATGTCTATCTCAGGAGATATAAAATCTTTACCCAATGCATTGGAGGGAGATATAGGTTCCACCCATCTCATAATGATACCATTCTTATGTGTTCCACAAATTCATAAACCATACATCATAGCATAACCCATGAAATAAATATGGGATTTTTAAACATCGTGACATCATAAAACAATTCATATAAGATATAGGAATTCATAAAAATAATTCCATCACAACATAATCAAATAAATTTAATAATAGGGATAGAAACAGAACCCTTTATTATCTTAGATGGAAAATAATTTTGATAAAACACTTGAACTCCATTCTTGAGGAAAATATCATTTCTACTTCAAAATCGTTTTTCCTTTCTTTACATGTCATACAATTTTATACTAAAAGAAGTTAATTAAAAATAAACATGAAAACTTGTAAAGGAATATTCTTGGAAATAATGTTTTAAAAATCCATTCATGTCGTTTAAGTTAAAAAAACATTCTTCTCGTACTTTTGTCAGAAAATTCAAAAAGTAACTCGTACGAAAAACGACAAAAGATTACTTTCATATCTTTTACTAAAAACTCACCGAAGGGTAAAATTGGATTTAAAAAATTTTAGGTGGATGGAAATAATATTACATATTGAGGAAACATGGATGTGGATGATGAAATACACCCCAATAAATACCAAAGTATAAACAATCTTGGATAAAATGAGATTGTGATATTTTCCCTTACCTTAGGTCCAATTTGCTTCGTAAGTGTCCGAACATCCTGTATAATGATTTAAATATTGTTATTGACTTATTCCAGAATCATAATTTTTTTATGATATCATATATGGTCATATTCTTAGCTTATTATTAGTGATATTTCATTGCTACTTGTTATTCAAGTGTTTATTACTTTTTGTTCTTATGCGCGTTTTGTCGAATAAATTCTTATTATTATTTTTAGGTTATAGATACCTCATTTCTAGAATGGTATTAGTGTAAAATATTTCATATTTATTCATTAAATTCATTTATATTATGCAATGAAGATCATGTAGAACGAGTCACATCACATCGTTGAGACGGTATTCCGTACGTACGCACGAGTGATGATATCATTCTCATGATCGTGGAATTGTATTGGAGTGTATATATACTATTTCAGAATCAATATCAATTTACAATAATCATATATAGTCATTATTTACACAATTATTCCCATCCAAGTACGGTGGTGGGGGAAAATAGATTACACCACGGCGTGGAGATGGTATTTCGTACGTACGCACGCGCGGTGATTTCGTTTTCCGTAGGATGGATATATGGTGAAATAGGGTTGTTTCATACATATAATAACATATCAGTATATGAGTGATACTGATGTTATTACTTCATAATGAAACAACTAAAGAATAAGAAGTGGAAGAAGAAATGAAGATGAAAGAATCGGTAACGGACATTACCTCTCATTTTAAGCGCTTCTTTGAGACCTCCTTTTAGGGCACTAAAATTGGTATTTGAAAAATACCATAACCTCTAGGACGTCTCTAGGGAAGTGGATAGAAGAAATTTTCAGGGTTTGGACGAGCTTGAAGGCTCAAAGTGGTGTGGGGAGGAGAGGGAGGAGGTGCCCTTTTATATGGGAGGAGAGGGGCACCATTGGAATAACTAAAAATATTTTTTTATTATAAAGTCAAATTCGGTTTTTAATAGCACCAAATTGATATATTTCGATGATAAGGTGGGTATGGGTCTAAATACTCTCATCCAATAGAATTTATACAAGTTTAGGTATCAATTTTAACCTTATCTTTTAGATTTAACTTTAAGTTAGATAATTTAACTTTTACCGTGTCTTCTTGTTTTCTTACACTATAAGGTTAATAAACTTACTATATCAAGCCAAACGAACCCCCAGTTGTTTATTATTAATATATATAACCTTATCTAAGTCATTTGGCCAAACCTTAGATTTTTAGGAATAAAATGACAATTAATAATATAATATTGTTTTTAAAAACTATTTTATGTCAATTTTGACACTATTTAGTAATTGATTTTTGTGAAAATCATAACAGAATTATTAGTTCTAACCAAGTTAATTAAATCAATAATAACATGTCATATTAACTTATAAAATTAGTGTAATTCATAAAAAGTCGCAAATTACATTTATTTGGGTATTTATAACATCAATTATGTCAATTTTCATTAATAAGATAATTACCGCATCATCGTTGTGTCATAATTAAATTAAATTATTTAAAGTCTAAAAATTAAAAATAAAATACCCTTATGTAGGAACATTTTTTAGCTTTCTAATGAATATTTATAGTGTAATTTATCTTATTTATAACCCCATATTAACAATTATTTACTTATTAAACATTGATTTTAACTATTTTAACCCTTCTTTAATAAATTAATAATAAATGTCCTAATCTAATCCAAGTGTGCCTAAATGGTCATATTTTATTCCTAAATTTGTTTTTGGTCGAATTTAACTTATCCAAAAGAATTATGACATGTGTTAGGGTAATAATAATAACACTTTTACCCTTAATTACCCTATTTACTTTTAACCGTGGTAAAAAAAAGTAAACTGTTACTATCCACCAAAAATTATTTTCATCTTTTTGAACCACATTTTAGTCCTTGATATTAACCATGTCTCTAGGATTTTCAAAATTCCACTTACAAAAGTGGTAAAATTATGTTTTATGAAAAAATCAGTTTTTTTAACAACCACTTAGTGGTTTCACTATTCATCAAAAATTGAAAGTTTTCAGAAAAATACCAAAATTTCACCCTAGGCTAATTTCGACATTCTGAATCCAAAAATGAAGTCCAATTTGAAAAATAAAATTTATAAAATTTCAAAAAGTGGTTATTACTATTAATAACGGCTAGTTTTATTAATATTTTAATATTATATCGTTGTTTAGTGAAACTCGGTTTTGCGTACGACTCAAGCTATTGAGGAAGGCCGCGGTTGCGTGTAAAGCAAGCCGAGATAGTGTTGTGTGTAGTGAAAGATTCCTTTGATAAAAAAAAAATATTTCTCATAAAAGTATCAGGCGTTACAACTTAGATAAGGGTATATATATATTAATAATGAACCAATTGGGGGTTTTTTGGAGTGATATAGTAATTTTATTAACCATATAGTGTAATAAAACAAGAAGACACGGTAAAAGTTAAATTATTTAACATAGAGTAAAATCTAAATGTTAAGGTTAAAATAGTAACTTAAACTTGTATAAAACCTATTAGTTTAGATAATTTAGACCGATCACCACTTTAGATTCTAAATAAATCAATTTGGATATATTATAAGCCGAATATGACTTTATTATAAAATAATATTTTAAGTTCTTCCAAAGGTGACCCTTTCCTCCCTTATAAAAAGGTCACTCATTCCCTCTTCTATTCACACCCTTTTGAGACTTGAAGCTCGGAAAACCCCTGAAAATTTATATTATCAACCTCTCTAGTTATATAATATAGGTTCTGGTCTTCTCAAAATACCAACTCTAGTTCCCTAAGAGGAAGTTTAAAGAAGGTGCGTCGAGGAAGAGGTAATCTCTTCTACCGACTCTTTCAAGTTTCTATCTTCTTCTTCTTCCTCTTATTTAGTTGTTTCATTATAAATTAATAACATCAGTATTACTTATATAATGATATGTTATTATAAATATGAAACAACTCTATTTCACCTTCTATCCATCCTACGGAAAACGAAATCATCGCGCGTGCGTACGTACAGAATACAGTCTCCATGCCGTGGTGTAATCAGTTTTTCCACCACCACATTACTTGGATGGGTAAAATGGTGTAAAGAATGACTATATATTATTATTATAGAATCATACTTATTCTATGATATTATATCATCCACTTTAATTCTATTCAACAAATATGGTAACGATATCATCGCTCGTGCGTACGTACGGATTACAATCGCCACGACGCGATGAGATTCATTTTCCATGTTAACAATTCAAGAATGAATATAAAGTATATATATTAAGTAATCATAAAATTTATGACATGATAAAGATACTATATTTATGTATATAAATATATATGTCATCTACATACTTCCATTCATGTCAATATAGAAAAGAAAACAACGTTCATGTGTACGTACGGCCTACGGTCTCCATGAACGGTGTATTTCATTTCATTTATCTATCTATTACACATATATATATATAATGAATATATATGATATATAAATCATGATTTAAATTCTGTATTTAATTAAATAATGATATAAGTAATAATAATATCATTAACAACAAGTCCAAAGACGTAAGATAAATGAAATGATTTTACCAAAAACGCTGCTTTAAGATGGAATTTACAAAAGAATGGGTAATATAAAGTCATAAGTGAAACATATATGATATCATAACAATGAATATGATTCTTTAATAAGTCAATGAGATTATTTAAATCATTATACAAGAGGTTCGGATACGTATGAAGCATATCGGACCTATGGTAAGGGATAACTATTCCAATCGCGCTCTTTTCTAAGATTGTTTATTCGTAACTATTTACTGGGGTTTTTGTTATCATCCATGTCCGTGGTTTCTATAAAAAATATCATGTATGTTTAGTTTCCTTTTTACCCATTTTTTAATTTTACCACATGTTAATAACGGAATCTTACTTTTGTTTACCACATGAGGAACTTTTTTTCTTTTCCGACAAAAGTACGAGGAGAATGTTATTTTTAAATTATGTGGCGTGAACATATTTTTAGAGTTTCATAACGCCTCATTTTTAGGAAGCTTCCTCTACATTATTTCATGATTATTTAAAAAAACCCTTTTCATTTAAGATTTCATGGGATTTTGTGAAAATAAAATTATTTTGAAGAAGAAAGATATTTTTCTCAACATTTCATTTCAAGTGTTTTATCAAAACCATTTTCCATCTAAGATGACATTATTTCATATGTGTATGTTTCAAGTATAATGTATCTATTATTTACATGGTTTCACTTATCTTATGATGAAATTATATCCATTTGTTTTATATGGATTATGTTTTGGTGGGATGATGTTTATGAAACCCATTTTATTCCATGGGTTATGATGAATGATTTATGTTTAAGTTGTGGCACGTGTAAGAATTATTTCATTATGAGATGGGTGGGAACTATATCTTCATCAAATGCATTGGGTAATTATTTATATATCATGAGATAGACATGGCTGGAATGGTAAGTTAATCCGGTTCTGTGTTACAGGACTGGAACGAGGAGTGAACTCGATTCAGAAAGGGACTTTGTCCACTAATATGGTCTTGGTAGTAATGCCTCTGCTACTATGGAAATAATATCAAGTGATTAATGGTTTTCCACAACTAAATGTTTTATTTCCATGCTATTTTATCATGATTGATGTTCCTTTATGATCTCTTCCTTACGTACTTCCATGTTTTTTTCAATGCTCATGATTTTGATGTTTAAACATTATGTTCATGTTTTTATGTTCAAATGTATATGGATTGTATTATTTTATCCATGCTTACCCTTACTGAGCATTTGATCTCACCCTTTATATGTTTTATTTTCCCCAGGATATAAAGAAATGTTTTAGGTATGAAAACAAAAAGGGTAAGATCTTTATGGGAGATGTTGAAGATCCTTCACCAAGATTAGAAGATTATGTTCCAAGATTCCAAAGACACTAAAATATTACGTTCCATTGGTGTCTATTTTTGTTATGTATTAATTATTCCTCAAAAGTAATGTAATGTCTATGTATTTCAATTTTGGGTATCTACAATTCAGTTCTTTAATAACTAGACAAGAACACCTTCAAGCATAAGGTAAGGGATTCTCACTCTCACTTTTGTTCAAGAATATCCCCATTATTGTGACTAAATTTGTATTGTTCACCTAAAAATCTTTTTGTGTTGTACCTACTGCCCATTTGAGATCAATTTCCATTTTAAAATATATTTCTATTAAATATCCATAATCACATGTCATGGATATGTTTATTGTCTAAACCGTATACCATTTCACATACGATGTATATCTGGGATGTTATTGATGAATCTGTATCCTATACTCTATACGGATATTGAAAAGGAATATTGATATTGTATTGAATCATTATATAAAGAATTATCTAGATGTAGAGGTTGGTGGGGCCCACTACATCCCCTCGATGCGTCGTTAGGTCTCATGATACAAAATAGTTTGGTGACAGACCATTCGAGTTTGTTTCCAAAAATCAGATGGGTTTCTACCCATAGAACTAATCCATTTTTACGGTATTATGGTTCATGTGCTAGATACATGAAGTATAATTAGTATGATTTCTCTTTATTCATTCTCAGTTATTATTATTATCTATAAGGTTTTCACTATGACAAAATATATGGATGCAATTTCATTTTAAGTATATTAATGGCATTAGTTGTTCATATATTCACTATGCCATTTTGATTATGTCAGATTGATTATGATTCACTTATTATTGTACTCATGCTTCCGCTATTTGTAACCCTTACTGAGCGTTTGATCTCACCCCTTTCATTTCTTACATTAAACGGGTTATGAAGAGGAGGTCATTTATTGAGTGATAGTGGATTTAGATTTTGTTTTTCATTATGGATTGTATCTTGTAACCTAATCCAATGTAATTTATGTTAAATCAATGTATCTAGTTTCATCAAGAATACTAAACTGATCTTCCATTCGGGATTCTCATTCTTTCTAAACATGCAAATATCACAAGTAATGCACCGGCTCTATCCTAGAGGGGTCGGGGTGTTGCAACAAGGCTCTCCACCATAGGTAATGATATGAAAAAAATATGAAGAACCTATATCAAATGGGTATAAACTAGAGTAGAAGATACTATGATCATCTCCCTCACTACAAAATACTACGTGCTCTTATCCTCATGTGTAGGTTGTACTTAATATATGTGGCCTGAATTATTGCATTATGATATAGCCTGACTACCCTAAGTAGGCCCACTATATTTTTTAGTCACAATTACCATTTAGATCACATGACCATCACCACCACCTCTACACGATCGACCAATAGTATTCCAGATCCCATCCAGACACGTATCTGTGAATCACACTCCTAAACCTAGAGTTGGTGTCGAACCCCTCTCACTGGCCACTGAAGGTAACGTCCTATAAAACATTTATATATGTTCTATCCTTCCCTATGATGTTCACTTGGATGGTCTGTATCACACTGGCTCCTCCTGTGTCCCCACCTTCAACACTGATCACTAAATATAAAACTATCATAAATCACACCCTATATGGTATTCCTCTCATGGGATGTCTCAAAATTACACTTTATTCCAATTTAAATTGAACCACTAGGATGAGATATACACTTACATTCTTTAGGAATCCATATTCCCTTAGGTTATGCTGAGTAATAATTTCTGAAGTTACTATCACAATGAGGGAAGTAAATCAAAATATGTTCAACTTTAATCGAGTGGAATTATTGAGACCATAGAAAAATAATATCCACCAATATGGTTAATAAGAAAGATACATTATCGCAATGTGAATAATCTCTATAAATATATCTGAACATGTCAGAAAGGTAATTGAACCCTTATCTTGATGAATAAAATCATGATCCCATTTAGACCTCAATGTCTCAAAAAATAATTAAATATAAATTGAATGGAAATCTATCCAAACCATATATCATAGTCCATTAGACTTGTTTAAAACATTGAAAAAGTGCTTATTGACTCCCAATGTAACATACATTGTGATCCTGACTCTCCACTATAGAAGACCCTCAATGTGATTGAAGATCTAACAGTCAGTATCTGGGAAAATCTCTGTATCCTGTGTACCAAAATATCCCCCCAAAAAATATTGAATGTTTTTGTTGGAACACAAGTGTAAACATTGACATAGTCATAACAGGTTGTGAAGCTCCCTGAATGTTCATTGTAAAGCATAGGAAACCCTCTCATAATACAGAATCAATACAAATATCTAGTACAATGGGTTGTGTCATAAGTGAAAGTGTTGTAGGTTCTACTGGTGGCTCAGGTCCCCCACCACTGGATCACGTTAATCTCCAACTACTAGGATCATGATAAGTGGTATTCATAATGTAATAACCCTAAACATTCAATGCACATACCTCACAAAATATTAGTTAAAACCCAGATTAGTAATATTAAAAAGGATAGGAGCAGGCCTTCCAAACTAGATTTCACAACCCTCTACCTGATCCTAAGGCCAGGACTATGTTATAGGGACCATCCTAAGGTGGAATCGATACACTATCTAATAGCCACAACTAAATTCATGTCTAGGTCATGATATTTATTTTATAACATATGGAACATTAACTGGACTATCATGTGTAATTAGAAAATAAATTTAATTGGGTCCTTTCCATCTCCAATTTAAAAATAATTTAAATTTTATTTATAATAAAATTATATTAAATTTTTGAATTATAAAGAATACCATTGGGAATTTATAAGCTCACATGCACCTTATAAATTGAATTGTGGAATCCATTGAATCCACACCATAACACAGTCTAGCCCATGAATTTAATGGCCAATCACTCAACAATATATTACGTTTTATGTTTTATCCTATGAAGGACAACATAGTTTAGGTTAATAAAATAAAATTATATACAAATTATATTTCTATATCATCTACAAAAAATGGAAGTTGATAATAATTATATAACATAAAGAACACATAATAATTGTCATGTAGTCAAGAAATAATTCCTATATGGCATTGTGTATGAATGGAATATTGGTCTTGTAAGGTGATAAAAATGATGTGTGATCCATGATTAATTTCCATATTGATGTATTGATAAAATGAAAATTGATTAATAATAGAAATTATATCACCACGTATTATGTGCAACACTAAATGTTGGAATCAAATCAACTATAATAGGAATGATATAAAACAACATTTCCTAATTCCAACAAAACATAGTAGTCACCTAGAACGTGGGTTAGCTAATCAAAAGATTGGCATATAAAAAAGTTACAATTTTTTCATAATTTTTTGACCATTATATCAAAATCATAATGAAGAAAAAAAGGACGCTGATACCTCATTGTAACATCTTTTCATGGGATCCACTAAACGGTGCCCCAAGCCAGTGGGTCATATTGCTTCAAGCATGCCTCCCCATATTCTAAATACTGTTAACTCATAGTAATGATATATAACGGTATAGTGTGGATACTATACCCTCATGATTAGAGTAACGAAATGGTATCTCATGACAATAAATATGATGGAGAATAATATGAATCAGTGACATAATAAAAAAATATCATTGATAGTGGTAGAAAAAAAAGGTATATAAAATATCAAATATATCATTGTAAATATGTCACGAGTTTATAAAAAAAAGGAATGAAATATGTTGAGATAGAAATATATTACAATAAATGTTTCAAATGTCTAAAATGACACAAATAAAAAACTTTACATTACATCATGATCCATAGATCAGTCATGTTCCTCCACACTCTTATGAACAGTTCAATCATGCACCATAAAGATAGAACTTTCCTTGATCCCTACAATTATCCTTGAAGTATCTCCATATATGAAATTGAGGCCAAAATATGTTATGAGATTAAATAAGTAGTCCAACACCAATGGTTTCTATAACAATTCTATTCTATTTATATAAACAAATTTAGTGTTATATATATAGCCTGAATAAAGTGATACTTGTAAGTGTGATACAACCCATCCTAGAAAGTCTCCCTATAAAAAAATAAATCATAAAAAATGGCCATATGTAAAGCATGATAAATACTCCACATTGTGCTATTCCAAGTAATCATGTGTCAGACTAATCCATCATTTATTAGAATGATTTCATAAGTAAAACAAGTGTAATTTATTAATTTTTCCCTTTAAGATTTAACCCATTTCATAATCCATTTCATAATCACACAGAAGCCATTAGTTCCTCTAACTCATTCCCAATTATTCATTTGTTAAATTTAACTATTCTAATGAAATTTAATAACATATCGAGGAGGCATAACGCACTCCAAATATCACATTTAATTCATTGAGGCTCCCACTAAGACAGAGAGGTCACACGCACCTAATGAGGTGGTATATCATGGGAAAAAACATAAAGAAACCTTATGGATGGTCAGAGATAAGGATAAAGACCTCTAACCATCATATGGTGCTAAGAAGGAAACCTAACAAGGTTCCAATAATTTAGACACTAAATTAAATTAATTTATGAGCAATTACAGAAGGTTTGGCATTTGACACAATTGAATATAGATTTAAAAAAATAGACATTTGGGGAAAATGTATAGACCATTTTACTTATTCATGTGGTAGAAAAAAACATGCATTATACGGTCTTATTTAGACCCAAATTGGATGAAAATAAAATAATACATGAATAATCATTAATTAGGGAATATTAGCCTGCACCAAAATAGTATAATCTATTAAAAATAAAGAAATGAGGAAGGGGAAGAGATAACTCATTGGTGTGGATCTAATGATACAAACAAATCTAAAATAAGATGGTGGATGGAGAAATTTTTTCAATCCCTAGGATGAACGATTTAGAAGAGCTACAATAAGAGAAAAGGTGGTCAGTTGCTAAGGAATTATGGAATATAAGAGGAAGGTTAAAAAATTATGAAATTATTGGGAAAAGTTAATTAAAAAAATGAGTTGCACATTTTGGAAACACATTTGTCCAAAAAATGCTTGAACCGTTATCCATACACTATCCAAGGTGGTACATCACACTATTCATGTACTTTTTTTGGGAAACCTTGAAAAAATAACGGTTTTTTGGCTCTGTTAAAACCCATAAATCCCCTACAAAAGTGTGTAGCCTAGGTTTCAAGACTTCATTAAAATGATCATCCCACCTCTACTCTCTTAACACCCCATAAAGTTAGTAGTAAACAATAATTCTAGGTTTTATAGTATCGTACAAACATTTATCTCATCATCTTGTTTAAAAAACTAAGCCTCTGACTGTCAAAAAACCCCAGACACCCCCAAAACAACTGCCATATGATTATGAAATCACATTAGGCCAAAAAAAGGAACTGAATATAAAATCAAAATATCCATACCTTATAGAAAATATTAGGATATTACATAAAACCCCATTCATTTTTCCCTATTTTTAATTATAGATATCATATGAATTTCATTAATTTTCCTCTGTATATATACTCAAACGTCTAAATAAATTTTTTATATATAACATAATTTTTAATTTTTTTTGATAGTTATTACTCCATGTCCATAAATTCTATAAAAAAGAAAATAATATTTTATATCTCTATAATGATTTATTAAGAATATTTTATCTATTTTATACTTTATATGATATGTTTTAAAATTAATCTTCCTTTGATATTAGGAATGTGGAACTTCTTTAAAATTTATTAAAATTTACCAAATGAATGAAATTCCCCCAACCCCATCAATACTATTCCATACCTTGAATATTCCATTAAAATATTCCACGGTTCAATCTTGTGAAAATGTTCATTTAAATATTCAGGAAATTTTTAGATCTTAAATAATATATAATAAAATGAAAATTGTATTTTTCCTATGACAAGTTCCAGTGATATTTTAAATGTATCTTAATTTATGTCAACATCATTTTATGAGTATTATTATTAATTAAGGATATAATCTAAATATACAATCCACTATATTTAAATTGATGTATTATCAAAAAAAAATCTCTTGTTATTGAATGGTGAAAATATTATCATTTCCTAGGATTTTTTTCAATAGGAATGTTTATGTGGATTATTTATTGAATTATTATTGAATTATTTCATATAATGAATGAATTTGAACATGTATGAGATGTTTTTGGTTCATTATTGCCTCTTAATTCACTTGTAGGTCTTTCAAGACAAACTAGTTTGGTTATTTATCATAAAACGTTCCTAGTTATATATTGTTAATATCTAGCATGATTGAATCACTGAGACATGGTGGGAGAATGAGTGATCCTATATTTATTGAATTATTCTCCCCACATAAAAATCAACCACTTAATCCATTTATAGTTCATTATTGACTCATTATAAACTCTCTACCATCCCTTATTTTTAGATAAAATTGAAAAATCATGACACGTGATATTTACAGTGTTTAGAATCCATGCACATTCCCATAAGTTTTGGTTACTGGCCTCAACATAGAATCATTTCACTACATGAAAAAAGTTTTAAAAACACGAATTCCATAGTGTGCCACTTAAAAAATGCCTTAGAATATAGAAAACCACTAAAAATGAAATTCAAAACATTAAATACCCCAATTTTTTCTCCTATATATATATAGTTTAAAAAAAATGGTAATTCATGTAATCCTTCACTAAAATTTTAGAAATTTATTGATGTGTGGATACTAGACAAGATACTTCCTACATATTATGAGGTAATTGTATATTATTTCCATGATACAAATATTATTATCCCTTAAATCATCATATTATATATCTTATAACTCATTATCACTTATTTTTTTGTTGTACTATATATTCGTTTTTCTCTACAACTATGATTCTCAATAAAATACATAGAATCTCCCAAATTTCACACTTATATGTGCTAAAACGTCATACTATAATAGGTTGTTTTCATCTGAAATAATTTTTCCACCTACTATCTCTTTAATGGGAATTCAATTTACCATTAACTACTGCAAAACAATTTCAATAATAGTATTTTATGAACAACTCCACATGAACATCACCTTTACTTATACAATGTGGAAACAATATCCACATAATCCTTGATATTAAATACTATATAACTACTTATGATTACACATGAATCATGACCTAAAACAAAACATATGATTATTGAATAACTATTGAACCATTTTGAGGACCATCAAAACAAATCCAAACACGGTCCATGTGTTTTTCCTTAACATACCTTAAACCATGACCTAGTGAAATATTCTTGAATAATTTTCCATCACCCTGCCAAAGACAAAAATAGTGGTCTCCTTCATCAAGACATTTTTTACATTCTGAATCAACTATAAACTAAATCCATTTTCACAATGGTAATGGGCATGACCATTTATTCCATTCTAAAATACAAGTCTCTACATATCGACTATAACATCTTTCTTCTGTTTTGGTTGTCCAAATTTTTCATAGGTAGATAGAATAGGAAACATTTATTGTACCATGGGAACATGACCATCTATTCTTAACTTATGAATATCTATTTAGTAAAAATCCTAGAACATTCCGTCCTTATAGATATTTTGGGTTTAAATATGTTGAACAAGTAAAAATTTTATTCACAATAGGGACCACTATATTTATGGTCCCTATCCATCTAAACATTTTGGGAATTTTATTATAAACATATCCTATGAAATGGATTTTGATTACTGCTACATTCTTCTCCAAATTCACCACAAAAACCTCTAGTTGTGGACTTTCATACAATGGGAAGCCTTCAACCCAATATTACTTTTACAATGCAATGTCCTCTCTCAAAATTCTAAAAGAATATTGTACCTTATTTTTCCATCATTAATATTTTCATTAACCATTTTGTGATTTAATTCCTAATTATTAACAAATTTGACTCAATCGTTTATTTTTTATAATAATATCCCCCTTTGGGTTTTGTTGACAGTACCCATCTTCCCAAAATTTTACTCCCCATTATTGATAAATAAATTTGTAGTTCAGAAAATGGGGTCCACATTATCTTGTTTTCTATACCATATTCCACCCATTAATATCATGAGGTAGTGGTATGAAATCACATGGTTTTATATAATATATACATTTATCAATCTACTAATAGTATATGTGTTATAGTCTAATGAATAAAACGAGGGATATATAGTCAATATGTTCTATGTTATCCAAAATGACTCTTCATGTGATGGAATTATAAAAACATCCTCAAACCCCTCAACGAAGAGCTATAAGATATACAATGATATCCTACAATCATTTCAAAAAATGATCAAAATAGTTCCACTTCATGAAATACATATCCATTTTTTCTCACCCAAAAATTTACAAACACACCCCTTAAAAATATATATTATGAATGTTAATAAAAATGGTATGAATATATAATTATCATAAAATATTTCAATATATATTTGTTTTCTAGATGTTTTAAATTTTTTCATTTTTTATTTCAATGGATCTCCCCTCAAGGGATGAACTCATATAATTTTTAATATGGATAATCAATCAATGTTCATCTCATTATATATATATTTATTCTGAAAATTATACCCTCAATAATCACCATTAATTTCCAAAAAGTTATCAAAAGATATACAAATGATAAAGGGACTAAGGAAGGACATATTTATTACTAAGTGGAATCCCGTAGGTTATGAGTTTCCACTCAACATAGTCTATTCTTTCCTTCCAATCTCAAAATATAACATGTGTGAATAATATTTCATATCTTTAGGATTCAATAAAACGTCACATTATTTAGGTTTAATTAACTTACATATTTAATCTTACTGAGCATAGAAAATAGTTATACCTTTTCTTCATATATCCCTAACATTTTCACACCTTTATCACATCTTCATATTATTATTTATGGATAACTTATGAAGTACCTATTTATCTTTTTAGATATAACTTCTAATCTATGAATTTTGATCATTTTGTCTCCCCAAAACACCCCTATATTCATGCCTCTTTCAATTTAAATACTTATTAAACTTACATAAACATGTTGTTTGACCATACCTTCCACAATTGAAAAAACATCATATTAATTATTATTTTCTTTGATGACCTCATAATAGTTTTTAATTCTATTATTGTATTCCTCCTTGGTACTTACTTTATATAGGGGTTTATGATTTCATCAAAACAAAATTTTCTTCATTAAATCCGGATACTTTTCTATCAACTTCCCCAAATTAATCATTATTAGGTTTGTTTCTAGTACATGTACAATTAAAATATGCTTATCTATCTTCATGATGATTATATGTATGATTACATTGTCCCTTTAATCCAATTTTTCACCATGATGATAATATTCTCCAATGTTCTAAATATATTTTAATAATCTAATATATCCATATTCAAATCATCGTGAATTAAATTAAAAAAAGATTGTGGATATTAAAGATCATTTTATATGTCATTTTTCTTTTCATCAAGATCAGAAATTATCATTTATTGTTCCACAACATTTAATTTTGTAATATTTATTTATTTAACAATGGGATAAATATTATTGACCATTTGTTATATTAAATCATTATCCCACCCTTTTAATTGTAACAAAACACACTCACTTGAGAATCCATTGCCTTATTTTCCCTCTGTAGATTTTTCTTCTCTCCCCTGAGTTACGATATCATCTAATTAAAATATTCCAACTTAAATTTTATTTCACATTCATGATATTTTTATATTTTTCATCATCACTAATTGAATAATAAAATTTTTATATACATGAGTAATAATAGTAGCGTCATCATCCAAAAAATTTGTTGATACATTATTCATACTAAGAAAACTTCTTCTTTTGTTGCTAGATATGTTTTTATTATTGTTATCCATTTTCTTATTTATTATTATTTCACCATCCTTATATGATATTGATTATGCAAATTGTTTCATTGTAAAAAAATGAAATATAATCAATATAATTTCAATAAAACATCTATGAATTTTTTTACTTGTACCATTCCATTTTACCTTTATGAATCTCTTTCATAATAGTGAAAAAATCTGATTGAGGTCTTAATAATCCAATGAATCACTAATGTGTTCAACAAGAGTAATTTTTTTCCTTTTAACTTTACTTAAAACAGAGACACTTTTTCTTTATATTTTTGTCAACTGGTTCCTTCTGTGTCTCATTTAAAAAAATAATTTTTTATTTTTTATCAAATGTATGGTCTTTTTGATCTTCCAATGTTAATACCTTTGGACCAAACTGATATATGAATTTCATAATAAAAAACTTAAAAATAGTTGTGAAGTCATGTTTCTCACCAAATTCGTGGAGGATTATAATAATCTCATTTAATCTATTGAAATAGAAATTAATATCTTTATCAGTAGACATCTTGATATTCTCAAATCATATCATTCAAACATGGTTCTGAGATCCCTTCAATTTTATGTTTCCATAATGGTTTATCATCATATTATCCCATACTTCATTTTAAATTATAATACTATTTATATAAAAATTATATAATAATGACTTCAAAAGTGAATTTTATGTCTTTAAATAAATTTCCATATCACTTTTTTCCCTTTGGATCATTAATTCATTTTCAACAATGAGTCATAATCCTAATATAGTAGCATATCCTACCTAGAGACAATTTAGAATGAGGTACGGAAGAATTCAAATTTATAAACTATGTGTGATAGTTCCATAAAAGGAAGAAACTCTCCATTTGTTCATATGATTTTTTTCTCCATCTTATAATATTGAAGATTCAACCGGTCATTTTAATACAAATTTTTAGGAACTTAATTGATTGGAACTCATAGGGATGTGGTGGATCAATAATACTCCTATTATTTTATGAGTTTCTACACTTCAATCTAAACAACTTAAACTAGTGAAATTTATTAATGCACTCATTAAAAAAACCCCACATAAACACATCTTAAGATATATAAGATAATGAAAAATACTTGAATTTATATAATTAGACACTCATTAGTACTGCTTTCCATATTAGTTATCCCCCCAAACATAGATTCAATTCAATACTTGAAGACAATATTTACAAAATCGAGTGCGTAGTGTTGCTATTATAAAATCCACTTTTATATATAAATTCTCTGTAAAAAAGATGATTCGGGATAAAATGAAACATAAATTTTTTCCTCATATGTGTACATGGGAATTATTATGTCTCTGCATGTACCACTTATCCAAAATATACAATATTCATTGATTCACATCTATAGGACTTGAGATTTCACCCTAGATTTGATAGAATTAAATCATCTTACCTTGATACATAGAGTATCAATCCTCATTTCCTTCTATTTTGTATTATCTACCTAACTATCGATGCATTAGGTTTCCTCCCTTCCTTTTTTTCATTTTTAATACTCTATTTCTCATCCACATGTAGAATCTGTAAAAAAATCTACTCCCAAAGTATTTGGTCCTTCCTCCTAAAATAAAAATGATTCAACCCAAATAATTATTCCACTCATTATCTCTTTAATGGGAAAAAATTCCCAATATCGACGTATAAAAACATCCATATCCACATTTAATGAATAACTACTCATACACCTCCCCCTTCCTCATACATCATGGATTAGTTCTCCATTTAATCAACCATATGAAATCCTATATAACTAGTTTTAATGATAAAATAATCAAAGAATAAAAATGTATCATATGATTAGTAAATCACTGAAGAACTATTTTATCCTCATCACAATTAATTAAAACATGTTCCCATCATTTTTACTTAAAATACAATGAATCATATCTCACATAAGTATTGTAATCTATTTTTCCCTCACCACAATTAGGACCAAAATCATCATCTCCCTTATTTAGCTGTTTTCATGAGCCAACCCAATTGTCAACCACAAACACCTACACCATGTCTGTGGGCCTGCCCATTTAGACCATTTTGTATTATAGGTCTATAACTATCAATGATATATATCTCTAACCATTTTGGGCACACACAATTTACATAGGTATATAACCTATTTACTATGTACTATATAATGGGTGTGTGGTTAGATGTTTTTGATATATCAAACTTTATGTAGCGAAACTCCCACTTTACAGCTTCCTAGAGCATGTTTTTAGATTTACTGTGTTGCACAAGTGAACTTTATGTCCACCATGGTGACCACCATGTGTGTGTTCCCTATCCATATACTTGTTTTGTTAATTTTATTCTCACTATGACTTATGAAATAGGTGTTCCCACTCTAATCCTCTTCTATAGATTCACTATCATCTCTCGTAGGGTGTCCACATTCCCATGTTTGAATGTCTTTAACCTAATATTCTTTATACTATAGCATGAACATCGTCAACTATATCTAAGATGTCCTCCAACTTCTGTGTCCATCATGGATTATGCCACCAACCTTTCTATTTTCCATTCTTTAATTCCTAATTATCAGCTATTAAAACTCAATCCTAAAAGATTTATAACACGTTTTGCGTCATGGAACAAGGTCATAATTAAATTATTATGATATATGACACTATATTCTATCACTTTGAAACTATTTAATTCTATCCATACGATTATTTATATCCCTATTTCATCCATGGATATATTATCATTTTTATATTAGTTATATTAAATATATGATTATGGTTTATATCATTCATTTTATTCATTTTTTTTTTATTCAATGATAACATCTATTTCATAATTTCAATTACATAGAATCTAATCTCAAACATTATTATGTTCCCATTATCTATGATAACAATAAGATATCTATGAATTATTCCATGGATATCATTAAATAAATAATATATTTTTCCATAAAGTTATCATTTTTATTTCATGTTTTAAATTATAATGTGAGAATCATGTATGTGTCTTGCATCGTGAGAATTTTATACAATTTAATCCTTCATGATAAAATAACTTGTGTCTTGTGATAATGTTGTATGACAATCACTAACTCTTGGTTACTGGATTTGGGATGTTATAGTGTTAGATTGATCTAGTAATTTCATTATGGAGGAGTAGTCCACATCATGGTCTATTGTTATTGGGGAGATTTTTTTGTAATTATATTAAATCATTCCACTATGTGGGTGATACAATATGATAATGATCCTTTATATAAATAATTTCAAGAGTCATGGATTTAAATTTATAACCCAGTTACATCACCATGAGTGATATTCAATGGGGTGTCACACCGTAACATATAATGGGCATACTATAAATAATACCATCAATATTTCATCACTATACCATATGTAGGATCATTGCACTGTTTACTATGTGGTCACTCGATAATGTGTATCCCTATATGAGGCAATATTTTACGACTCTATTGGTTACACTACAACATCCAATTATTCATTTTTAGTTACATGGGGAAATTTTAAATTTCAACCCAATATAATAATACATATATATTTAAAACATTTACAAAAACATTAAAAACTCATATATCATATCTAAATCCTAATATTTAATGGTTTACTATCATTGAGAAGTAGCAACATAAGAAATTTATTTTATGATTCAATTAATAATGTCTCTATAATCACATTATTATAGATACCCCTTTATACTTGTCATTGGTTATACGCATCGTTATTGTAAATACCCATACCCCAATATCCTAGAATTGGTGTTTACATAATTATATTTGTAATAAGTAAAATAGATCACCTCCCAAAGGGACAAATAGTTTAGTAGACTATGTAAACTATATACATA
Organism: Viscum album; assembly: GCA_963277665.1. Lineage (NCBI taxonomy): Eukaryota > Viridiplantae > Streptophyta > Magnoliopsida > Santalales > Viscaceae > Viscum > Viscum album. Next base: position 1,100,430,401 of record OY728135.1, on the reverse strand, counting down.
CTTGAAATCCACATTACATAAAATACACAATGAATTTCCTTACGTCTTCCATTATTACCCATTTGTGTAACCCCGAGTATCATTTATACTATACATCATGGAATATAGGGAAAATTAAACATATGGAAGGGGTGAGTTGAAATCCTCAGTGAGGTTAAGTGTACTGTGGAACCTAAAATTAAATATTCCATAAACAACATGGAATGGAAAATAACTATAACACATTCCAATTAAGTATTCAAATGATCTAGGAAACATAAAAATTTATATTCAAATAGTCTAATAATCATAAAAAATATCATAAACTAATCCCACAATTATTGAATTTATAATTCTAGACATCTGAAACATACCATAGATGCCTTGACCAAGATATCTAAAAATAAATTGCTAAGGCCTTAGCCAAAGACATATAGAGTTTTTCTCATTCGATATAAATATTCATTCAGAGGCTATATCGTGCCACATCCATAACATACCATGTCCAATGCATTCTACATTTGAATGCTGTGAAACATAAAAAACATAAACATTCGTATTAAAATTTAGCTTATAAAATGTGAATTCATTAACCATAAACAGTGAATGGTATGAAAATAAACCATCCATAATAAGACTAATCATAAAATTTTCAAAAAATATAGTAAATGATATCATAAGTGATCAACATAAATTAATAATAAGATCTAACATGGGTTTTTATATAGATGAAAATAGTCTAATTAAAACATAGATAATTTATTGATTAAATAATCATGTTAAACCTATATTAAAAAAATTCATATAAAAATACCCTTTTTAAATCATCAATTTTTAATTCCAATTATCCAAAAAATAATGTTGGAGTTATTTTCATTTAATAAAATATATATTTTTGAAATATATGATAGAAATAATAGTTACGACTATGGGAAATTTATTTTCACCATGTACATTAATAATACAACATTCATGTGGTCATTGGTAAAAACATTACATATAAAACAAGTAAAAAAGTTTCTTTTGAAAAAATTTGAATGAAACTAGACATATAAATAAAATTTCCATCCTAATAATTTTACATTAACATATATAAATATTTAAAATAATATCATTAATATTGACATGGAGAAAAAGTCTTGATAATTAAATCTCTAAACATTTAAGTTGTTCCGTACCACATTAAATATTTAAATCATAATCCCCATGAGGGAATAAAGTTTAAAAAACATTTAATAACATGATTATAAATCAATTAATTGAATTATCAGTCCAAGGGTCTATGTATAAACATTATAAAATATTGTAGGTGTTTAACATCCATCTATGCCCAATGGAGGAAATTAAGATGATGTCCCATACCTTACACTACCTTTGGTTGAATATTATTTATCCTCATGTATAATTGTTTAAATCATGATATTAACTTATATCTAAACCATATTATTATTTATGACATCATATATTATATTATTATATTATTTGTTTGACTGTTTTGTTGAAAATATATATTTATTACCCTTGTTTTGGGTGTTAACTACTTCTAAATTAATGTAATTTATATTAAAAATGTATAATATGCAAATCCTGTCAAGGAATCTAATAGGACATCCTAGGGATATCTGAAATGGTGATTTACAAAAGAATACCCTTGGAAACAAAATATTACATTTTAGAGGAATAGAACCCAAACTGTTATAACTAACAAAGGGATCTTCTTCACTCCACACCCACGATAGAGAGTCCGCTGCATAGTTGGAATCCTTCCATGTATGTCAAATGCTACATGATGATATGAATTTAGAAGAACATTTCTTGATGATATAAATCAGTTCCCACGGATGGGAAATCTTACCTTTCATGGTGAACTCCAATACCTTGGATTCTGACTCAATTTCATTAACTGGTAACCTTAAATCGTAGCACATCATGATACCCAAATGTAACGCATGGAACTCCACACTGCTGGTGATATATGGGGTATAGAAGAAACTGATGTAAAGTATTACAGAACTACTAGAGTCATAATGAAAAACACCCGTGTCATCTATCCCACCATAAAACCGTCCATTTTGATATTAGTTCTATTTTATACTAGATCTTTTCTAATCCACTACACAATAGTATTGGTAGAAACAATATGTATATTAAGGAATATACACAGTGACTCTATCTTCTACCCCCTTTGATTAGTGATACATGGTAAGAAACTAGATCCTTCAAACAATCCTACGAGAAATAGCGTTATAGATACATGCCCATCCTCGTGTTGTTCCTCACCTCCAATAAAACCCAAAAGATATAAATAAAAGAGATATAGTGGAACTTCACCACCATAGCCTTTCCCTCTTACCCACTGAACCATCCAACAATGAAATCCTCCATGGATATATTTTTACATCCACCATGCTCATACAAATACACATACAATCATAGGTGATATGCCAAATCACTATGAATAATAAGGTGAAGGGTGGATTTTTTATGAAGGTGATCAAACAAAAGCAACCGAAATCTAGAGAGACGCCTCGCCTATGAACATTATCATCTGTTGAAATATCCATGTTTCTCATGCTCCATGTGAGGATGTTCGGACATGTGGGGAGCTCCTTGCACTATAATATATCTACCCATTCAACATGAATGACCTCCATGTGAATCAATAAATGATAATCACATCCACTAAAAGGACCTGAACTAAAACTAGTGAAGAAATATTTTTCAACCCCTCCATTCATCGTGATGTTTTTAAAAAATCAATCTGCTTGTGATTCAGAATGTCCTCCAGTAGGGACTGATAACTGAATGACTCTTTGAAGCTCATATTTGAGGTTGGGTAGCCTAGAAAAATGAGTTTAACACCCACCCAATTATCCTTAAATATGTTAATATCTTATTTATGAAAAATCAAATTTTTCAGTGGATTCAAACTATCTATATGAAGAAACAGACATCTAGCCAGTCTTGAAGGCCTAGGTCTACACCTTTCTCCTTCCTCCCAACTCATTCAATTTTTTCCCTCAATAATTTGGCCCAAAGACTGTTTCCATCAATAATATTCCAAGATGATAGAGAGTACATTGCTAGCATGGACACTCCCACATCCCTTAACACCATTTTATTTTTCATCCATTGGGTTTTCCATGAGATACTAGGAGGCCCAATGGTATCGGCCCATTTTTTGGCATCTAAAAAACATATCCATGATCTTATCTGTCTTCTCAATCACTCCTTTTAGAGGATTGATGGAAGAATATTTTTTCATGAAATGGAATTCAAAACACTATTGATCCCGGTGAAACTTCCTCTAAAGGATCAGAATATTATCTTCTAATTAGGAACCCTTCCTAAAATTATGTTAATAGAATCGTCACAAATTTATTTCTAGATATAGAAACTAGAAATTGGTGAACAGACATACCTCACTAGATTTTGTCTCTTTTTATACCCATAATATCTTATATATCCCTGGTTCTTCAACCTACACATTTGTTGGATATAAAGAGGCTTCTCTTACATGAGTTAAATAACCACCCACTCAAATCACCATAAAGAGGCATAACCTTAAAGATAATATGAAGTGATCTTCTGGTTCCATTATTAAATATATGTAAATAATCCGCAAACATCAAGTGAAAAATGGAAACCTCCCCCAACTACTTGAACTGAAGCAACCTTCTATCCTCCATACAGCTATTAGTATTCCCAGAGAGATCATCCTCAGCCAAATTGATAATATTGGGAGACATGGGGTCACCCTACCTCAAACCCCACATACTTTTTAAGATATCTAACCCTTTCCCCATAAGATATATAGTAATACACATGGAGGAATGGAATCTAAAAAAAGATCTTGAATCCACTAGTTAAACCCAATCCTCATCATCAAAGCAGTAATAGAACTTCATTCATGTTTTTCGTAGGCTTTATCAATATACATCTGAATAACCACATTTGATCCAATAAGCCTTTTGTTGAGATCTAACACCATTTCTTTAGAAATTACTATTGCCCCATTGATGCACCTTACATTAACAAATCCATCCTAATCTAGAGAGATGATATGGGGAATAACTCCTATCATATTTCTATCCACAAGAATAGAATGGATCATATAGAAAATATTACCCCATAAGATTGACTTATATTGATTCAGGCTAGATGTTTCCTTGAAATTTGAAATAAGAACCACTCAACATGAGAAAACACTTCTATTAAAAGTCCCACCCTATAAAAAGAAATGAATAGCCTCAATCAATTGGTCCCCCACAAAATCCCATGCAGCCACACAAAATGCCCCAGAAAAACCAGCAAGGCTTAGTGTGCTATCCCGATCCAAACAATGGATAGCCTCCCAAATTTGATCCCCATGAATAACTTCCATCAATGATTCATTAGATAAATCCTCCACTAATCTAGGAATGCTTATAAAAATATCGCCTCATCCTAGTTCAACAACATCCCTGACCTACAAAAATTAATCTCTCCCACCCACACCTTTTCAAATTGTTCCAGATCAAAACTAAAAACCACATTAACATCCTCTATGTAAGACTCGACATTCAACAAGTTATTTAACCTAATGATCTTCCTTTGTTATAAGAAACTATTGAAGAAAAAACTATTGATGTCACTCTCTTTCAGCCATTTAATTCTTGACCTCTATCTAAGAGACTACTCTATCTCCACTAGCTTCTCGAAAAAAAAGAACACTTGTCCCATAAGATCAATAAGTTCCTATAATCCCACCTCAATTAAATCTCCCACTCCAGGCAGTAAATTGATTCTTCAATATAATCCACATTATTATCTTCTTAAGGATTTGTTAGAAAACATATTTTAATATCCTTATTTAGACTTCTAATTTAATTCTATAAACTAACCCGAGCTCTCTCACCCAATATTTTCTCCAAATATTTCTTCATCATCTGCATAAAGCCATCCATCATATACTAGGAAGAGGAATACCAAAAAGGTTGTGTATCCACAAATCGTTTCTTTAACTCCACCAAAATTGGGGCATTGTATGACAATGGATGTAAAATATTATGGACAAAGGCTCATGGGATGGGGTCCAAGCCTTGCAGATTGAAATACATCTATCAAGGCGGCTCCAGATAAGACTAGATCCCTTGCAGTTATTGCACCACGTTAATATAGGCCCACTAAAACCCAAATACAAGAGTCCTATATGATTGAATATATTTTTAAAATCTATAAAACCATTAGAGAGAATATCATATCCCTTACACTTATTATAAAAATCAATGATCACATTGAAATCTCCCCTAGTGAATGAAGGTAGATTGGACGGGTAAAAGTCCTCCATAAACTCCCAGATAATTTTCTTATCCTCTGATTCACAACTATTATAAACCAAGGAAGTCATAGAATCCATTATTTTAAAGTATAACCTCTCCAAATGACATTATAAAATATATCCAAATAATTCCACCTACATCTTACCTTTCCAAAATTCCCAAATATTCTTGTCAAGAGAGGAACCATGAAATAACCTACCAAAATCCATTTTTTCAGAAAATAAATCAATATTTGAAGGTTTCTATTTAGGTTCCAGGATGACCAATAGGATATCTTGATTGTTCTAGGATTCCAAATTAATGGCGGTGGATTTCGCAGGAGCCCCCTACTCGCATGAATTCTAGATAATCATTGAAAATATTTATACAATTAATGGTTGACCATCCATCCATACGTACCTGGTCTCAAAAAAGACAATGTATTATAGGCGACCTTCGACATGGAAAGCTTGACTCGGCTAAAGATACCCCAAAATGGAATGACCTTCTTAGGGAAAATGGTCATTATGTTTTTCTCTCTTTTCAACCCATAAAAAACATAGAATCTATTTGGAATCACTGTAGAAGGAGGATAGTTAGGACCTTCATGGAAGGAAGGAAATAGAATCCCCTATGGTGAGTTCTGAGAATATATGATTTCTAACAAAACCAATTTTGAGAAACCCAACCGATGCGGCGCAGTCTGAGAGACCATAGACACCCATAGAGATGAAAAAAGAGGCCTTTTCCAAAACCTCTAGAGGGAGGAATTATGAGATCTGAAAATCAGGAGGAGTGGGGGCTGGGGTTCTCAGATATGATGGGCATAGAGATTCAGGTCACCTGAACTCAGTAGAACTACAAATGACACAACTTCCACCGATAAGGCCTGCATCCCTACTTTAAGGGACAATGCAGCAGAGATAACACAATATGGACCAAAATATAACAAAAAACCCTCCTCAAGAACGACCCATACAAGACTAGACCAATATGTAGGCACATGAAAATTAAAATTAAAAATATAAATTTTCAAAACAACATCAACCATGGGATCCACCACCATGGTGAGGAAGGTGACCATGCACTTGAGGCAACCATTGAGTAAGACACCACCCAACCCATGGACATCTACTTCGCTACAGAAGCTGACAACCTTCCCCCATCATCCTCCCTCGATAAATCTAATAAACCACCAGACACTGTAGTCTCCACCAAGGAAGACGCTTGAGCACCAGTGGCTATCCCAGATGAAACATACCTACCACATAGAAACACATCCCCACCAATACCATCCTGACGCTTCGATATAACAAGAAACCTTCAACAATGCTCCATCGAGTTTCCTTGAAATTCTATAACAGAACAAAAATGAGGTGGGACTTGAAACACCAGTTGTCTCCACCATTTGAACCCATATGGAGACTGAATTGGAACACGAGTGATATTATAATTCTCATAATAGTGAAATAGTAAATATTTTTTTGGTATATTAATATTTTAAAATTAATATCATTTCAATTTAATTATTTATATCCATTATATCCATCATCATACCCATACAAATAAGATGGTGATAACATATAAATTACACCATGATGTTGAGATGGTAGGTCATACATATGATGTTGTGGTGCTTTAATTTTTCATAAGATAAATAAAAGGTGGAATATTATTGTCCTATAATCATAACAAAACCTCATAATATATATGATAAATTATTTAATACTTTATTTTGGAAAAATAAATAAATATGAAGTAGAATACTAAATGACCTTGAATGATTTGCTAAAAACAATTACATGTTTTTCAATGGAAATCCTTTATATCTCTTCCGATGGGATATATATATGGTCTTTTTAAAAGACCAACATCTTGATAAATTTCATAAGGATGTTGGGAGGACAAATAAGAAGCAATTTTTTTGAGATGTAAAGCTAATAGTGGACTAAATAATTGAGGTAAGAGATGCCATTTTAGAATTTAGGCGAGGTGAAATTTTGTAAACTCTCAAAATATTAAATTATTAGAATTTAATTTTTAATTAAAAATTGAAAGAAAGTTACTTATTTAAAATATAATATGATTAAGGTTCTAAATGTTCTCATCATATAATTTTTAGAAATGAATATTTCACATTCATTCCCTTATCATTTTGTATTAATCTTTATTTAATCTATTCAACTCCTACCATGACAACATGGATATTGACTATTTAAGGGTCAATATTGTTAATATAAAATTAAAAAAAGAACCATAAATAAATCATTTATGATATTAAAAACATTTTCCCAAATTTTTTTTAATTTTATATTTTTATAAATTTTATTTCATTAAATAACATATTTTTTAAAATATCATTAATTTCAAATTGACACTATTCATTACTTGACTATTATAAAATATTATATCAAGATTATATCATAGAAAAAATCCAGTGATAGTACCCTAATATTTCTAGATCTTCTAAAAAATAATTTTATGAAATTAATTATATGAAATTATATTTATTTTAATAGTTTGAATAACATTTATTTTCTATTCCCACAAATGAAAAGGTCACAACATCACCGTTGTGAAAGTCATTAATTTAATTATTTCATCCCTAACACTATTGTAAAAAAATTATAATGATTAAGATAAAAAATTTTTATTTCTATTTAATATTTATATTTTGACAAAATATTCTATGTAACCACATAATAAAAATGTAGTACTTATAAAAAACAGCAGTATGACATATTTGAATTTCTGTAAAACAGAAGACAACAAAATAATTAAATTCATCCAAGTTGATTAAAGAGGACATAAAATAGTCCAGAGGGTTAATTTGGTTGAAAATAAATTATGAATAAAATTATGACATTTTTTATGGTAATTTTCTAATATTTATAATATTATATTCAACCTTGATTACATGATTTACCCTTAACTATGGTAATAAAAGAACTATTGTTACAATAAATATTATATAAAAATAAAAGGGAACTATTTAATCAATATATATCATATTTATACAAATATGGATTTCATTTTTCAAAATTTAAATAACAGAATTGGATTAAAATAATTATAATTAATCCCACAAACGGAACTAGAAGGCGAGTTTTTATGGTGAAAACGTACAAAAGAATAAAAAAATTTATATCCAAATTACATGTTTATTTGACTAAAATTACATAAATTTGACAAAATGATACTAAATTATAATACATATAAATTAAATAAATCAAAATATCATTTAACAATATAATTTATTTAGATTACAAATTTGTTTTCATTTAAAATTCTATATTTTTTACTATTCTTCAAAACAGTAAACTTATTATAAAAAAATAAGAAATTTCATAAATGTTAATTTTGATATTCCCCTTTCAATGAATAAGTTTATTTATTAAAATATTATTTATAAAAGTGTCAAAAACTATATTTAAAATAAGTGTTCCAATGAAAAGGTGGAAAAACTATCATTTCATAAAAAATGTATTTAATACAAAAAATTAATGTTCTTATATTATGTCTAAAAAACACAAATTCTGAATGTTAAAAATTATATTGAATATATTATATATATTTATTTAATATAATCCAAAAATTTTTATTTTTTATTTTATTTGTTTAAAACACACTTGTGCGTATTTAAAGAGTTTTTATAAAAACATTTCAGTTATATTAAATTTCTTTTATATTTATTTTAAAATATTTGGTAAAAAATTAACTCAATAATAAATTATTATAAGTTATTTAGTCATATTAATAACAACTAATTTAACCTCTTGTAGATAATTTCATTTTAAATAATTATATTATTAGTATATGATGGTTCATTTACGCTTATTTTTATTTGCAACATAAGAAATCAAAAATGTTAAATTTAATAAAAGGAATACCGTAAAATTATGATGGTGTTACATTATTCCATCATTTAGTTAGTTATTTACTCATTATTTGAAATTTCAATTGAATATCAAAGTATTATAATTGAAAATTCGATTTTGGGAATCCTATAGTGGAAATATGGTTAATAAAATATCCTCTTAATAAGAGGGAAAGGTAAAACAAAAGGTCACCAAAAAATTTGGATTTCGAAAAAGAAACAATTAGAGGAATGGGAAAATATATCAATTCAAGAAGTATTAAATTATCATATTCTAATGGACATTGATATAGATCATAGTCATTGGAAGGTTAAACCTTAAATTACCGTAGATTTATGATTACTTAAAAGATAATTGTGTTCTCAGAAAGAAAATACAATGGTAAATTGTGTTGTTTAAAAATAATTTTCCAAGAGTTGATGGATTATTTTACTATACCGATAAGCATAATATATTCCATTAGATTTTCAAAAATCTATTCTCAAATTATTTCATAACCTTATTGGTGGATATTCCTGATAAAATTTTATGCCTCAAGTACATTTAACAAACCAGAAGGTCAACATGAAAATCATTCATAATCTATATTTGTATTGACTGTAAAATAGTTAGCACATAATATCAAATAAATCATAATTTAACCTGAAACATTAATATCCAAATTTTATCTTAATCCATTCCATCTATAAGACAAATAAATTTTTTTTTTCTAAATTTACATTCCAAAAAGGTCTCTATATTTCCGAAATCAATATTAAGGTTAGACTCTACAAACAATGTAATGTAGCTATTATATTCATATATCAAATACATGAATACCTTTATCACATTAAATTAAAACATTCATGATACCAAATCAATAATGAATAATTACTAACGTACAAGAATTATATATCTTGTGATTCTTACAACCAAAGTTCCACTGATGTAATAAATATTAAATCCAAATTCAAATGAACTTTAGTCATTCTACTTCATTATTATAACATTAACGATGAGTCATCATCTAATTACTAAATATTTCATCTCTATAATTTATGTATTGTAGAATCTTCTTGATAAATAGTTTTTGATTACTTGTATAACCTTGCGGATTATAACCATTGACCAGTTTAATCTCACTGATTCTAACCATCAACCAAAATCCAAAACACAGTGTGTCAAACAGTAATAATAGTGATATTTTCATGAAAAATATTTGATAATGTGTCTAGATAATGAAATAATGTCAATAAATTAATCCATCGGTTTATCATATGATTACCAGGGCATTAACATATATATCAGATGGTATCATGTACATATAATTATCATGAAAATCGGTAATAGAGTTATATATACTAATATATTTTTTAAATCTTATTTCCAATTAATATAATAAACATTATATGATAGAAAATGAAATTACCTCAACTCTAGTAGCCAAGAGTTCATGGTTACTTTATTACATTGGTACTAAGTTAAAGCGATCACATCCTAATGGAACAAATGTTTTAGTAGTCTTGTTAAATTAGATACATACATGAAATCAAAATTACATTGATTATATAAATAATTTCATTGAGTCTTTCATTATTCATAATTTTTGTAATCCCATGTATCAATCATGATATAATTTTAATAATCCTTTTGAAAAAAATGAAACATATAAATTTTTGAGAAAAAATGCTTAGTAAGGGTAAGCGTAGAACAAAATCTTTTAGTAAATATGGAAAAAAACATATAAAGGTAAATTACTAAAACACATGTCATTTAAATAATCACATGTTATATGAAACATAACTGTGGATATTCTACTAGTTGAATAATCACATATAACATAAATAGATAATGTCAAGTGATGGAATGCGTAATATTGGGCATCTGAAACATACCAATGAGGCTGCATCCATGAAATATGAAAATAAATGGGTGAGGACTCGGAAAAAATCCATATATAGTTAGTCTCATGAGAACTACCAATTCAAAGAGGGGATATAGAGGGCCTTTCCCATCACTTACAAATTACAATTCATTTCTCATATGAAAGGGGTGAAAAATAAACAATATAAACAATCATATTGAAATTCTAGAATAAGAAATGTGAATATATTAACCATAAACCATGAATGGTATCAAAATAGAACATACATAGTCAAATGGGACATAACCCACTAAAAAAATATGATAAATGATATCAAAATATATCAACATCAATTAATACTAATATTCAACAATTTTTTTTACATTTAATGAAATACTCTAATACAATCGTAGAAAACTTATTGAGAAAATACGCTTTTCAAAATCATATGAAAACAACTTTCATATAAAAATACCCTTAAAATAAAGAATTTAATCAAAAAATATCCCAAAAATATTGGAATATGTGTTTAAATTTAATTAAATATGTAATCGTGTAATGAAATGAAGAAAAAAATATTTATGGCAGTGGGAAATTATTTGTCTTCCTGTACATTAAAAATAGAACATTCCTTTTATTGTTTGTCAAAATGTTTCATAAAAACATTTTAATATTTTCATTTGAAAACATTTTATTGATATTAAAAATAGAAAAAAAATTACTTTGAAATAATTTTATACCCATATAAATAAATATATTAAATAATATCATGAATATTAACATGGATAAAAATATATGATAATTAAATGATAAAATATTCATGGTGCCCCATTCCACTTTAAAAGTTTAAATAATAATACCCATGATGTTAAAAATTTAACAAAACAATAAATAACATGATAATAAATAAATTAATGACATAATAATTGAAAGGATTATTATATACACCTCATAAAAGAGGGTGGATTCATAACATTAATCTATTAATGAATGAAGGGAAATTGAGACAAAGTCCCTTACCTTACGATTCCTTTAGTTGAACCATAATTAAACTAGTGTATAATGGTTTTAAGAATTTTTTAACTTATATCATAGCTTTATGAAAATTTATGATATCATATATTATATTTTTCTATTACTGTAACACATGTCTCTTGATATTATTTGGTTATTACCCCAGTTTTGGTTGTTAATTGCTTCATTTTTCTATGCATGTTTTTTCATGAATGTCAAGGTTATTTTGCATAAGATATAGATCCAAAATATCTAGAATGATATTAACGATATAAATGTGTTATTTGTGATAATTAATCATTAAATATATTTTTATTTCTTTTCTTTAATGTTGGGTATGGAGAATGAATCACATCTAATCTTGGAGATGGTAGGCCCTACGTAGGCATGAGTGATGGTTTCAATCAATTAATTGGGAAAGGCTAAATAATGTTATGGTATATTATGTTTTAATGATACCATATAACTTATTATATATATATATATATATTATCCTTCATTATACCCATAAAAATAGTTTTGTGATGGAAAAAAATTACATCATGACGTGGACATATTAGGTCGTACGTACACAAATGCAGAGTTTTCATTTATTGTAGGATAGATAAAATGGGGAATATGGTTGTAAAATAATAATAATAACATATTAGAATATATATTATAATATATTTATTACTTTTGTATGTAAAAACACATTAATAATAATTATAAGAAGAAATGGACTTGAATGATTTGGTAAAACTATTACCTCTAATTCTGTGGGATTCCTTTAGATCTCTTTCTAAGGGATATAGAGTTGGTATTTTTGGATAAAAACATCTAGAACATGGAACATGATATTTTTAGGGTAAATGAAAAGTAATTGGTCGTTATTGAAGGCTAAATGTGCTGTGAAGAAGTGAAATAAGAGATTCCCTTTTATATTTCAGGTCATGTGTACTGTTGGAAACTCTCAATATATTAAATTAATAAAAATTAATTATCAATTAAAAATGGATCACAAGTGAGTTATTTAGAATCAAAAATTTTTATAGGTCTAATTATTCTCATAAAATATTTTTTAGAAATTTTAATGGGACATTCATACCCTTATCATTTATATTGTACCTAAATTCAATCCCTTTAACTCTTACCATGACAAAAATTTTTACACATAAAGGTTAAATATTGTTACAATAAAATAACAAAAAGACCCATAAATGAATCATTTATGACATTATAAACCATATAAAAATTATTTGGCCAAATTTTATATTTTTATGACTTTTATACCATTTAATAAAATATTAATAATTTTATATTATCGTTAATGTCAATTTTGATACTCTTCATTACATGACTTCTAAAAAATTTATAACAACAATATATCAATAGAAAAAAACACTAATAAATATATAATGTGTTTAATTAATAAATAAAATTCTTGAATTCCATTAATTATTTCAATGAATATTTATATTAATATTTTTAATAACAATTATTTGATATGTCAATTAATTAAACAACTACTAAATCATCCCTGTGCAAGATGTTAGTTTAATTATTTCATCAAAAAAATTTAAAAATAAATTATCATGATGAATATAAAAATATTATATTTAAAATGAAAATTTATATTATAATATATATTCTGAATAACTACATATTAAAAATTCTGTACATATTAAAATAATTTATAGGACAGATTTGACATTGCATAAAATAAAATACAATAAAAGGATTAAATTCTTCCAAGTGGTTTCAATAGTCCTTAAAATATCTAATGGAAGAATTTTCTAATCAATAAATAATCATATAAAATTAGTAAATGTTTTAGAGTATGTTTATACTATTTATAATAATACTTTTACCCATAATAACTGATTTTCCCTTAACTGTAGTATTAAAAATTACTATTGTCACTATTTTAATTCTCAAAAATATTAAAGGGGCCAAATTACTAAATTGTTTCCATATGATTTCTTATATGTAATCCATTTTTCAAAATTCAAAACACATAATTAAATAAAATTATTTTAAAAATAATATTATAGATCGAACAAGATGATATGTTTTTAATGAGAAAAAATTCCAACAATGAAATGTTTTTATAACCAAATTCAAAGTGAAATTTATTAAAATTACCTAAATATAATTATATTTTAAAAAATATATCTAATTATACAAAAAACCCAATCTGAAATATAATTTCATACTATAAATTTTTACGAAGAAAAATCTATTCTCTATTAACATTTAGGGTTTATTATTGTTCAATAAAACATGATACATATTAGAACAATAATAAAAAATCAATAAAAGTAAAATTTGATATTTTCATTTCAAATTGAAAGTCTATTTTTCAAATATACTTTATTATATTCCCAAAAAAAATATTTAAAGTATGTTCTCTACTAAAAGGCGGTAAAACCATCTTTTAAAAAAAATGTGTATTTTTTTATAAAATTTGATTTCAGCTTATACCATGTTTAGAAAAAAAAAATATAGAATGAATGGTAAAAATTAGATTAAATAATATATATATATATCATTATCTTAATTCAAAAATTGTGTTTCATTATTTTATTCATATAAAATACACTTGTAAGAATTTAAATTGTTTCATCCTTTGCCCGAATGGCCACCCGACCCATGCAATCGAGTCGGGTTCCAATGGAATTAGGTGGGCCTCCACATACTCCAAAGGGTTATGAGTAGCATTGATGTTGTAAATGAAAATATTTTGTTGACTATACTCTTAGGGGATGATATAATTCAGGTCTGAGTAATAATATATATAGATTAGTTGAAAAAATAAGACTCAGTAGAATCTGACCATACTCTTCATTGGAGGAATCACATATAATATCAGATAAGTAGTGGAATTAATAAATGAACAACGTGAGTATAATGTAAATAAACCATCATTCCAAATACAACTTGTATCAACAATAAAAATAATCATGCATTATACAACATGTTAAACATGTCAATATACAATTGTAAACCCATGACCAACCACTATATCTACATATAATATACAAAATCCTGTTGAAATAGAAATAAAAGCTAAATGGAATTTGTTTCTAGGAATGATCACATAGTTCATGCCAATATCCTTGAAAATAACTACTATAAAGCTGCTCTTGAGGTCGATCTATTACCTTAACCTAAAATTATAATGTCTACACCCATTCTAAAGGACTCATGGAGGGTGTGAGACCAATATAAATAGTATACCACCCAATGGTGAATACCTAGAATATGTGTTTAATAAGGTTTTCTACAAAAAATAATAAGTGGTATATTGCAATATATAAATGGAAACTCCTCTAGTTCGTAGAAACCACCAGGGATGTGTCACCTACATTGGCCATTTCGAGAATATCTGAAGTAAATAGGGTTTTTATCCCATGACCCAAGGCATCCCAAATGTTAGAAGTCTAGTTGAACACTCAGGTTCAAAATCAATCACCTAACTTGGCCCCTAATTCCTCCTGATACCCCATTTCTCGATATAGTACCATCATCCTAAAGTCATGAAAAACAATATTAACTTATTCCTATAGACCACTTCTTAAAATCAAACATCATCACAAGGCCTAAAAAATGAAGTAATTGTGAAATATATCATCAAATAAAATTTCCATGACCACAAACTCAATCATAGAAGGCCTCAACCCCCAACCATAACCTCAAAAATAACATCCTATGGCTCCTCACCCTCTATGTGGCATTCAATGACATGGAAACCAAAACCATATATACATAAGCTACAACTATAGGGGCCTATATCGACAAAAGTATTTAAAAACACCTCATCACATATTCACCCTGTGTACACACGTCTCAATTGGCACATTGGTCATCATGGGAGATCGGAAGTCACCAAGATAGATCCTAAGGAACCCCAACCAGCACATTGTTCCCCCATGACCATGTCACTCAAATATGATGACCTTTTCATCCTAATATCATCATCCATTACCATCCTAACAGCCTAGTCACATGAACCGACATCCTCGATGACAAATCCTATGGTAAAACAACTCAATCAATCATGTTCAAGACCAACCAGATGATCTTATAACCTCAATCTCGATTTCTATACCATCTTAACCTCGTTCGGATCCCATCACGACCCCATTGATCTCAACATATTCCATTCATCATTTCAAACATATTTTATTCAATTCCAAACACTTTAATCATGAAATTCAATTTAAAAAGATTGAATTTCATAAGCTACCAGCTATAAAACATTATCAGGGAGGTCTTGAGTGCCTAAAATTTGTTTAACCAATACATTACAATTTAAATAGATCAATTTAAATAAAAAAAATTCAATTTTGTCTATTTTGGAACCCATATCCATAATACCACAAGGAGAAATGATGTCTAACCCAACCTCACTCCTTTGAATGTTTTTTGGGAATGACAAACAACATCGATTTGGGTCACACAAACATTTTTTTGAAGCATGAAGTATAACAGGGTCTCACTCAAAAATACCAAAGTATGATCTATAATTCATGAAACAAAAAATTATTAAAAAACACTAAAAAAGATATGTGTCACCTACCATAGACTCATAGACAGAGGAACTTCCAATATTGAGATCCACATCGAAGATAATCGACGTATATATGAGTTTACATAAAAACCTCTCAAGTAGACTTGGATGAAAATAGTAGTGTGTGAGGAAAATGATAAACAAATAGGGGGGTGTATGGGGTTATCCTTATCTCTATAACTTTATTTCACCTAGAAATGAATAAAATGGAGCACCACTGGTGGAGAGGTATCAAATTCAGTTGAGTAGAGGAGGATAAAAGATCCTATAATATAGCTCATGACAAAGGAAAAGAAATATGGATACAGTAAGATTAATAATGTAAAAATAAAATAAAGAAAATTTTGGAAAACCCCATTGTTCAGGACGCATGGTTTACCCCCATTATTTTATAAATTGTGCTGCAACTGTGTGGTATCCACTGCCCAGAAGCTCCAGGCAAGAAATCTACCCCTCGTGGGTTTTTAAACAATATGGGAACTGTGAGGTAACCACTTTAAAAACTATATAGAAACTCACATGACCATTCTAATACTATGACATTTTTTCAAAAACCATGCTCTAGTACAAAACTAAGTAGTACAATTACCCGGACGGGGTGTATGGTTATCCCCGACACTGCGCACTATTTTCCTACGACACAAAATAGATAAATTGGCCTCTAATTATCTTAAAACAAAACCAAATCACATAAGGCACTCTCCAAACCCCAAGAGTAACCCAAAAACATCATATAAGGCCAATTGAACTTTCAAAATTGAGTTCCAATCATTAATTTAGAAAATTTAATGGCCTTTATTTGAAATATTTTAAATGAGAGTGAATTTTAACCAAATCTAAATCCTTAGGACGTTTCATAAACATTTTTTATAAAAAAATTATATCAAATTGGGTTATATATTTATTTATAAATAACTAGTTCCTAATTAATTCCATAATATATTTCCATACAGATGAAAATCATTTTTATAATAACAAATTTAACAACTGGGATTTAATTTTATTTCAAATAATAATTTTAGTAGTATATAATTTTTCTAATCTTTTTTTTTGTAATAAAATCTATTGAAGAAATTATATTTAAAAAATATGAACTATAAAATATAACTAGTGGATAACTTTATTATTAGGAATAACATGGAAAAAATCATCATTATTTTATGAAGGAAATGTCGTCTCAAACGGAAAATTATATACCATGGGAAAATAGTGTGGAATCAAGAGATAATAAGCATTATCCATGGAGTAAAATAATAGGAATAAAACATATAAATATGTCATAAGTATAGTAAATAATGACATTTTAAACCATGAAAATTACAATCATTCCCACAAAAAATCTTCTGAAAAATTATATATGATCATCTCCATAGACAATCATGTGAACAAACAAATATTCGACCAAGTCCATACATATTCATGGGAAAAAACTATTTGAAACCATTTACATTTAACATCATATAAATAAATGTATATGTTCTCATGTCCTTGAACCATTAAGTGAAACAAGATATCGATGATAATTTACATGCACAAAATTTTGAATATAACTAACAATAATCATTTCCAAGAACCCTCTTATGAACAAATATATTTATGATAATGTCCTTGAAAAATATTGTTAAAAAGATGTATAGGATCAGGTCCATGTACAATATTCTGAAAAATATATATTCGATTATGTCCATGCACAAAATTCCTATATCATAACATATAGAATCATAACCAATAAATGTGATCGTTATATAAGGACCCTGTAATTCAATGTCCATTAATATTTTTATCACTAGAAAAAAATAATTAATAACACCATAATGAAACTATAGAAAAAGAAATAGGTTTCACAACGGTCAAATATGGTATCAAAAAAATTAATCTGAAGAATAAAAACTATTTATCCCACAAATTCAATTACATAATGAGAAAACTTGACAATAATATCTATATAGTGCTTTATGAAAATTAATTTCCATCTAAATAGTCCATTTATATATAAAATATGGAAATATTAATGAAATCATAAAATATTTTGTAGAAAAATATTTTATCCTTATCCTAAAAGAATAAGTTATAATAAAAACAAAAAATTCATTTTTGTAAAAGAATATTGATTTTTTTGAATATATTTACTTTTAAAAGGAACATTAAATGAAGGGTCCTTTAAAAATACATACAGTTATATGAATGTTGAATTGAAAAATATTATAACGTTTACTTTTAAAATTCATAATCTATAATGGAGGCTTGAAAATTACACAAAGGTTTCAAATAATTTAAGTGAATTTTTTTAGAAACAGTTACCACTAAAATTAATAGTTAATTATATATCATTTAAAATTTATAAATATTTTAAAAAATTAAACTTTATTGGAAGAGAAAACATTATATTTTTAAAGGCTATAAAACTTTTTGAATATTTTGATATAACATTAATAAAATACCATATAATAACTTTTTTTGATAAATCACAATTGTTTATAGAAGATATTGTAAAAATTAATGTCATGTGAGATATAACAGAATTATGTTTTCAAAAATAAACAATATAGTTGGTGGTATGGGAAAATATGGACATGAATGAATAATCATACTTAAATATAATGAGAATTTTTATTAAAAGTTTCTTACTGATATAGTGAAGAAAATCATCAACGTGGTTGAATAAAAAGTTTCATTTTTTGAGTATAAATATTAATTTTACCCTAATGAAATAAAAATGAAAAATATAACATCTTGGCATGGTTAAAACCAAGCCTTGATATAATAAATTCCAATTGAAACAGTATAACCAAATAAATATGTTTTGTATTATAAATATCCTATACGGCATAAAAATATTTTTATTAAATAATAAAATATAGAGCATGAAATTAGAATTCAAATACCATTATGAAAATATAATTTATTATAGGAGTTATTTTAATGAAATTAGATTCAAGAGAAAATGTGTCCCAAGGAAAGTTAAATGTGACAAAACACCCTTAAGAAATAAGAAACTACGAAATCAAGACCCATTAATGGATATGATATAAAAAGGAAAATTAAATAACTTGAATACTAATAGTATAATGATAATAAATTCTTAATGGTATGTGAATAAATAATTACAAAGAAAACATGGTGTATAATAAAAAAATTATAAGGGGTGAACATTGAGATAAAAAACGGATACCTTGATTCATAAATTCCTTTAATGTGATTAAATCAAAAAATATAAAACAAATTATCTTAATAAAATATTTAAGAACCATATTAATATCAAAAAATTTAATAACTTTATTTTATATTATTCTCTACCTAAAATTTTGTTAGTTATTATATATTTTCAATGTTTATTGTGAGTAATTCGGAGCATTTTTAAATAGTTTCAAAATCATAGTGTTGTTATTTTTTATTCTACCAAATTTAATCATTCATAGTACATAAAAGGAACATAATTTAATGTTTTATGGTAGTATTTATAGCTATACCTTCATCCTATTATATTTTTAGTGAAATTTCATGTTGAAATAATTAGCGATAGGCATTTTTGTGTTATTTTTAATTAACAAATGACAAAATATTAATTAATTATTTTAGAATTAAAGTTACCATTACATGAAAAATAATAATAATTAACTTATTTTAAATATATATCATCCTTAATAAAATTATAAATTCCATCCAGGGTATTACATTATTTCATTTTATACTAGAAGGTTAACCCGACCAAATCATGAACATACTATAAGTAAGGGATGAGTATAGTTATAAAAGTGATTTTAAAGTAATGTCATTATTAAAAAATAATGATATTATATAGTAGTTTTTTAGGTTTTGAATAATTTTTTCATATATTTTAATAAATATGTGTGAAACTATATTTAAAACAAGATATGCCTCTTTAGGGAGTTGCTAATCTACACAATACATGGTTAGCATTTTCATTTATCCACAAATGAAAAGGAAATTAAGTGAAATATAATTTTTATCCAAATTATAACCATAATATAATATTTTTGACAATTATCCTTCCCATTATATCCCTATATCTAGTGAAGATATATGGAGGAGAAAAATTAAAGGGGACCCTTCCTGGAGGTAGGAGTCAGCAAAAAACACATGGTCGAGATTCTTTTATTTTATCTAAGTGGATGAGATAGAGTATATAAATGATGTTCCAATAATTTAAAAACACATAATTTAAATAATTATACAAATCTAATTAAATTAATATGATTAAAATATATTTTTTATATTTAAATTAAGAAGAAAAAGTTAATTATTATATAAAAATCATGTTGGATGTTTGAACATTATCTTGAATGTATCAATGGAATAGAAGGGAAAAGGATAAATATTTTACACCATATGATAATGATCGTAAGATATATTTATAGGATCATAAATGTTTCATAGTTTTAAGATTAAATTTTCTGGAATATGGGTGGCAAGAATGGCTTTAATGGTTACACTTTTATATGTGATGAAAATGGGATCCTTTATGAATACAAATAGTTTTTCACAATTTAAATGACACTATTCAAGGGAAAATGGATCCAAAGTGAGATATAAAATATTTATATGTGAAATATGTGTAATAAAGCATCTATAAATAATTTTACCCAATTTGAAATATCTTTTGGGCTTTTATTCCTTCATAATTTATATTTTACAATTTTGGGTTTTACCTTGGTAAATAGTCCTTACAATAGCAATTTATATTTTATTATAAATATAATGTAACCTCTCTTTTTGAGTAAGGATTAGAGAAAACTAAATTTATTCTCAAAATAATCTAATTAAATTTAATGATAATCTAAAATTTATTTTTTTTATAAACATTAAATATATAGAAGAAATATTTTATATAAAAACATTTTTTATAATTAAGTGTTATTAATATTATAAAAATTTAATTACCAATTAAATGAGTTATATGATATTTTATATAAATTTTAAAAAATATGTTTTTTTTATTCAAATAAAATTAAATATTTTAGTTTAAAATATATAAAATAAAAAAAGATAATAAAAAATTTCTTTGATAATAAACCATTCATCAATACCATTATCATAAACATTAATCATAGTATTCATACTTTTATGACTAAAATATAATTTACCATATTACATAATATGATTATTTTGATACAAAATATGAAATATATTTTTATGGATATAATTATATTAGTGAGGAGAACTAATATTTAATATGAGTTAATAAAAAAATGTTACTGTAAAATATTACATATTTTCTGGAACTTTAGATATGGATTTTATAATTTCATCATAGTGTTCTTAAAGGATTTATTTTACTTATTACTTATATAATTTTATAGAAAAATGCTTAAAATAATTATTAATTAATTTTTTAATATAAAAGTGATGGTATTATAAAAATAATTACTTTTCACTATTCACCTAAACTAAATCAGTTTATAAAAATATTAAAAATTCATCTTAAGATAATTTAGATATGTGAAATTAATAATGTAATTTAAATTTTTAATGTTAATATTCTCAAATCTACAAATTTATCTTATAAATGAATGATCAATATATATAATGAAAAATTTGTTTTATTGAAAAATTAATATTTATAACATTATTATACAAAGTCACATTTTTAATGAATATGATAAATGATTATAATAAATTTTATATTAATAGAGGTTTTATCATTTTTTTAATAATTTTTTTTTATTAACTCATTTTAGTTCTGTGTTTTTTAAGGATAAATATATCAATTAATGTATTAATTTATATATATATATATATGTATATATGAATTCCAAAATCATTGGGCTTTAAATTCCCTTCCCATAGATAAATTTCATCCATAATTTTTTAGTTATCATATGATAATATAAATACATACAATATATAATGATAATAATGACTCAAGATATATCATTAGAGATATAAAAAAAATTATACCATATGGAAGACTAGGTACCATGTCTTCTCCCTCATAATTAAAAGATATTATGATTCAAAACCCTTTATTCTAAATGTGTCTCTATAACTATGAATTGGGAGTTTCAAGAGACTTACCTTATATAGCTTTGTTTCAAATATCCTATTTCTAATGAAATATTTTCAACAAAATGATTATGATAATATCCAAAAGAATCATAGTATATGATCTTATGAATATGAAATCTTAATCATAATATATCATCATAGATCAAAAATTCATTTAAATCAATGATTGTTTCAGTTCATATATTACTTAATTAGACCTACCTATCACTCCTTCATCTTTTCTTGTGTTTTTTATGGTCATTATCTAATTTGGTTATGAAACTCAAATCATCATCATATTCCAATATATCTATATCCTTTATATTGGTTTGTAAAAATAATGTGAATAACCAATGATTATCCCTTTGGGGTTTCTAGATTGTAGTGAAATCTTATACTCACTCATCACGTTCTAAAGTGAAAGTTGAGTTGATACTCAACTATTATTTAGGGTGATTTCCCCTAGGAGTATATTTATAACAACCCATTTATGTGATCATTTTAATTACAGTAAAAAAATTATATATTTCATTATAAATCAATCCTATAATATTTTTTATTTTGAATTTTAGAGAATTGGGACAAAACATTAATTATAAAATCTAAATTTTTATATTATTTTTAATTGTTTTTATTAAATATAAAACTACATTATATGTAGTGAGTATAAAATATCTCCAATATATTGTCCATTTCATGACCCCCTCTATACAGACATACCAATCCTGGTTCATCAATGAAGTAAAGCAGATAAATAACTCTGAGCCCCACCTTCAGTAGGCCTTAGGTTCTTTACTGGCACTACGGGTATAAAAATATCACATATGGAACACGTTACAATTTATATATATAGTAGTGTTATTAGATATATAATCATACACCATGAATATAAATTAAATAATATAAATAATGGAAACCAAAACAATTCTGACTACTTTTAGAGATAATAAAATATAATGAGTCTCCAAATAAATACCCAAAACATATCCATAAGGTAGTGATAGACAAAAAACATCAAATTCTCTGGTTAGTAATGCCTACAACGGTTCCTATATTTCTCTTTGAAACCTAAGAATAATTTTTATATACATGGGGTGATCATAACAGGTATACACAGTAAGATCATATATAAATTCACTTCTCTACATGTGAAAAGAGAATATAAATTCTCCCATTAGTGAACAATAAAACTAATAGAACATATTTCGATCAGCTATTTAATCTCATACACAAAAAGTGGTGGATATCAATTATCCCATCCTGGTATGATAATATGATAAGAATCATTTTGATAAAAATATCAGAATGAACCACTCTTTCATGAATATTCTCCTCTCATGACATAATTATGTACATATTAGGGATACAATCCCTTCTATATGGTAATAATTCCTAAAGAAACAAAGGAAACAAGATCATTCTAAGTACATGATGTGAAACTATCCCTCTAATATGCATCCTCCCATAACCATGACTATAACAAAATATGAGATATATTATTAACATGAATAACATTGATACTATTCCCTCCTCATTACATTCATGAACCCCACCAAACAAACACCCCATAAACAAATTAATCTGTTAATTTGACTTTATTCCATCATAACCCATTATTAAGAACCTCACATGGAATAAATATTGTGGATGAGATGGTAGGAAGTCATTTATCTTCATGATCATATATATTTAAATAAACTCCATAGTATTAGGGTTTTAAAACATATTGTTTGATTTAGGTCGGTTGTGTATAAAAATTACAATGAAAATAAAATATATTATAGTCACACATAAAATAACAACCCATTATTCATAATGAGGACACCTAAAAACCAACAAAATACCTCAAGGCTGCACAACCTCTATCACTTTCACTACCACCTCTATAGGAATCCTACCACACAAATAAGTGACAACAAAAATTTTATACCATATTTTTTCCAAGATAAATAATATAATTATTTTTTAATTACCAACAAACATTATTTATCAATACGATTAATTATATATAAAAAATAATCCTAATTAACCACTAATAGAATTTTAATTCAATATTTTATTATAAATTTTCACCCAATATATTCCAATTATGTTAATAATATTTTATTCTATCACCACCAGACAACTAGCAGATCACAACCAAACAAAAACAACACATATTCTCTATCCCTTTTTAATTCTAATAAGTCCACAAGTATTATCCACAAAATATAATAAAAAACATTTCACATCTACACAATTCATCAAAACCTCACAATACAATAACATCATAAAACATTTCAAATATATTACATCAAATTAATTGAAGGTCATTCATCATTTTTAAATCATTTTTAAGGGAATTATCAATGAAGATATGATTCCATGGGAAAAAATTTTATAAGAAAAATATACAACTGGATCCAATTTCATATGTGTTAAATAAAATAGGAATGAAAAGCAGTTTTAACAAGTTAAAAATCAACAAAAATAAAATTAATTTACATAAGGCACAACTAGGGACAATGAACGATATACACGCTTAACATATTGGGAAGACTTAATAACAAATAAAAATCATTGGATTCTATCAATTACCATTAAATTTTATTTAAACATATTTATTATCATCATATATGTAGTACATAATATCTCCCCTTAAAAAATAATGATCTCTAATATATATAATTATAGGATTGAATAAAAATGATACCCTACCTCAACCAATGCTCTATAATCACTATTTAAGGCAAAAACAAGATGGATTTGAACACCAAGCATCAAAAATAAATGAACCAACTTTTTCATCCTAGAAAACATTACCCACATCATATACCTTCATAACACTACCCAAAACATACATCTACAAAATAAAACCCTTCTTCATAATATGTAACTTTAGAGAAAACATTGTAGTACAAGATGAGAATTATGTTAGCCTTTTCATGGATAGACCAACGAATGATAAAGGTAAAATTCTACATGGGTAGGGTAAATGCAATCCCAAAATATCTTAAGATAAACCAATGAAATAATAGAAAATGATAAATGATGTTAGGGATAGAGGAGGGATAGGAATTTATTGGATGTCTTGAGAATAGATGACCGTGGTGAAACACCCCTCACCACAATGTGAGAGTGCTGACATAATATGATACAATAGTGAAAGGGAATGTACTACACCATATTGGCTTTAGAAAAAGTAATTACTGATAATAATGGTGAGTTCCATGCTATAGATAAAAAACATGCAAAAAGGATCATTGAACAAAAGGAACCACCATGTTGTATGACTCAACTACCTATAAGAAGCTCCAATAAAAAACCTCTTCTATATAGTAGATACCCAAAAATCAATAGAGACACAAAAAAACACTCATTAAACTCCATGTCCCAATCTACCTCTTTATTATATAGATATTCTGAAAATAAATGATCCTACAAAAATACATCCACATGGCTAACACGGTGACTCATCACCACTACTTATGATTTTTCCCATTGAGACTCCTCCACCTTCTGCATCAATGAATATTCTATAGTCATTTTATAATAAAAAACCTTATCACTTCATTTTTATAAATAAATATTCATCAATTTAAGCACCTTAAACACCTTTAATATGCCTACATAATCCCAAACCACATCTCATCAAGAATCCCAAATTAGCACATCAGAAACAAAATTTCTCTTTCTCATGGTGTAGGTGATATAAAATTCAAAATCATAGAGAAACTTCATCCACCTCTACTAGAATAAATAGAAATATAACTAAGAGAATTAATTTTTTAGGATCTTATGGTTCCTGAAAACTACAAAGCCCTCAATGATGAGGTAATGATGCTAAAAAAATAGTTAAAACCCAACAACATCCTACTCCTATTAATGGGTAATATAGTTACACTCATGGAGATGTAACTACCTATACCTATGAGGGATCTCCAACCTATTCTATATCAAGATTCTCTAAAATACCAATTTGTTTGGGTCATAAAAGTCTTCCAACATGATACCTTCGTCTAAAAAATGAAGCATGTGAGCATTGATCAACCAATCCTTCATGAAAATGAAGGATGAATTGAACCAATTATCCTATACGAATGTCTATTACTTCTTGAACAACACTATCTACAGATCTTCAATATAATAAAAGTTGGACATGTAATTCTAATAATATTTAGTAAAACCATTTAAAAATTTATCCTCTACCATATTCCTGAATTCCACCGAATAAAAAACCTCAATCATCGATGAGTCCATGGGTATCCAATGTTGAGACAACTTATGTCAAAGAAAACAAACCTCTCTCATTGAGAACATACATTTGGGAAGTTTTTTTATAGATATTATATTTTATAGTGACCTTTATGGATGCTTGGATATGATAATAATGAACCTCCTCTAACTAAAATTATAACAAGGAATCATTGATTAAAACTATGAAGAACATGTCCATGAACTAATGGAATATGTAGTTTGTGATCCCCATTATAACAATTAGTGTGTTTGTTACACCAAATGAAGTTATGATGAATTCAATGTGCCTGTATGACCACCTAATATATGTTTTTAAGCGATCCTCATCATTCACTCTCATCTACTTATATATTAAAACAAGTTTGTCTTCAAAAAAAATTGGATCCCAAATGGGTGAAAATATATTCAATACTCATACCAGGTTAATGGTTTTTAATGATTTTATAATTTCACCACCTGTAGTCTATACACATCTATATACTATTATACACTTTCATTGAAAAAAACACTTGACCACTTCAAGTGGACACATTGGGTCAAATGAAAACACTCTACATCAATCTATCAACATGTAGCCTCAACTCATAAAACTCCATAAGATATATTTGGATTGGGATCCAAAGGAATGAATGATGACCTATTTTTAATAACATACTAAACATGATGTCCCATCAAACAGGTAGTGTCATAAACTCATCTATAAAACTTATATGAACTCTTAAAAATCCTTGGGGATATGATATACTTGAGCTTCCACTGAAATATACTCTTATAAAGGAAAAATAGGTTACACATTACACAAACCGATTTGATAAACCCGGTCACCACTGAATTCCCTCATTGTCCATGAATGTCATAAAATGAAACACTAATCTAGTAGAATCCAATGACTATATGAATGTAATACATCAAATCCATTCTAAATATATGGTTTTTTGGAAATATTTATATCTATAATAATTCCACCTCTAACTGGGGTTATCCCATAAACATTCCATATCCTTAGAACACAAAAAAATATAAGTATATCATAAAAGATCATATATAAAAATAATATTACCAGAAGACTCTCCACATCCATTCCCATGGCACAAACCACTTTAGGAATAAAAAGGAAAACCATGTTTCTTGATCCTAAAAGGAATAAAAATGATATTTGATGAACTTATAATACCTCAGACTACCTCTAACACTATTTTCATTTTTACTTATAGCATATGCATCTAATCATGAACATTTCCATTTTCTTTGTACTATGGGGATCTATGATCATGATATGTCATAGTACCATAATGTTGGGGACCAACATGAGTCTATCCCCAACAAATATCATCTTCCCTTGATTGATGAATAGGTGTCAGTGGTCTATGCTACTGAAACTACATTGGAGGAAACTGCTAATACTATCAAAAGAGGGCATGAATTATCATATTAAATTAGATGGCCTGAGTATTTTATAAAAGAGACAAATGGTTACCATTCCACCCGTACATATATCATGATAATAGGATTTCCTTGGTAGGTTTTCATAAGCCACATATCACATAATAATTTGAATTAATCATCAATGACTCATTCTGCATGGGTTGGAACCCCAAATACCTAAAAGTTTGTGACCCACTACCTGATGCTCTTCCCCACAATAATCCATAATAGACAGTCTCCCAAGGAAAACATAATATACATGGAATCTTATCAATAATCGCTTCCTACATATTCACCTATAGGTAAGTAGAAATAGAAAATGTCATGATCGAAAATATGATTGTATGTCACATCACCTCTTCCTGACATCTTTCTCTATACTCATCAATGGATAAGACATCGGGAGAAAAGTTTAGGAGGTCCTTGAAAAAAATACCTATCTCCAAACACCATGGATCACCTATTAAACATTTATTGACTCTTCCCTCTATGATCAATTTATTTTTTATGAAATGAATTCCGAATAGAAATATTTTTGAACGATTTTCCACCAAACATCTTCCACATTGCGCACACCAAGATACAACATCCACCATTAACAGATAACTCCTTACATACGACTAACTACCAATGGTACAAAAAACATAGTCAAATCTCAAATGAATATAAAGGTGATCTCAGGATCCTCCAACCAGAACTATTTCAACAGTTATGATATACTATTATCATAATTCATGAAACTCTACCACTAAAATGAATGTAAATCCATATTCCATGAATCATCCTCTAATGCCAGTTAGATCAATTTAATATCAACCATATTAACTGAATAAACCTATACTGCCTAAGTTACTCATTGATAAAGACTAGGATCAATTCATGAAATGAATAGAGAAACCCAAATAATGATAGAATAAAATTTTATCATTATTTTTTTAATTAATTAATTTTAACTTATCCATAACCACCTAATTTAGTCACAAACACATTAAATCATGAGGAAATTTACATTCTTCAACTCAAAATTTCAAAAATTTCCACATTAATTAGCTACTAAATATGCTCATATCCCCTACTTTGGATCATGAGGAGCCCAAAAATCCCTTTTTCTAGTCAGGATCCTTAGTATAGGTTATCCACCAAGGTCAAATAGAATTATTTCTCTACCAGTCCATACAATCCTACCAATTCATAACTCTACATTCCATAATATCAATCATCCCAAAACATTTATACCACTCTATCATGACACCTCCCTCCAATGGTTCCCTTCCAGGGTTGGTAATAAAGGAAGAGAGGTAACAACCCCAGAGGACCACCTTCGGGTGGATGTGGGTTGGAAACGAGCAATGATGGAATAAAAATATAATGTTTGTAAGGAATTAACCTTAAGAGATATAGTAGGACCGATAAAAATAAAATCAATAACCAAGAATCTCCATGACATAATATTAAAGAATGGTTATAAAAACAATCGAACAATTCTTGTATTAAGAAAATTAAATATTCTTCATATAAATACCCATTAGTGAGTTAAAATTTAGTGAAACATTAAGAAGTTCAAATTCTAGGCTAGTAAAGACTAACATAGTCCACATAGTGCTCCTGGAAACCAATAAAATGATTTTTTTAATATCTGGGGTGCACATAACATGTATATTGGCTATTATCATAGAAACATTATCTCATACACATGTTAAGAGATCATAATAATTCATTAATTAGAAAATAATATAATAAATCGCACCTATCATGTTGAACCAACCAATATCACCCTCATTAAGGAACACATACCAAATAATTAATCCATGTACTGTAACATAATAATCAACATATCATTACAAAGGGTACCATGCACCACTTTAACACTAATTTCACACTCTCACACTATAACATCATGTGTCTTGGAATTCTCATACCTTCCATATAATGATCCTTCAAGAAGAACTCAAGGAAACTACATCATTCCAAACACCTCATCTACAATTGGATATCTCATCCACATACTCACATAACAACAATTATATCCATGTTTGTAGGGTATAATGAATATAATGGATATCAACAATGTTATGATAACATAACATGAACAACCTTCCCCAAAACCACCTTATTAACCTAATCAATTCAAACTACAAGTTCATATTATTTTATGGCCATCATAACATTCCTGTAATAATCTCACCTAAATGACATAGTGCAGAATATGGTGAATCCATTCATCTATCCTCACCATATTTTATATTTGAAAAAATATCCACCCCCCTGAAATATTTTTGTTTCATTACATAGTTCCTTATGTGGGTGGGGTACATATAGAAATCCAAATGGAAATAAAATTTATACTAATGACACATAAATACTAACCTATGGGTATATAACAAGGACACCATTACAACTCACAACATCATCATAAGGCCTTATAAACTCTTCCACATTGTCTGACAGCTCAATATAAATCACACAACAACAAAAAAGCCACAACCACAAACCACAATCCATCTTTTTTCAATATAATACATTTCCATATGATCATATTATCCATCACCATTACATACCTATCCCATTAATTTCATATAGATAATTAACAACATAAACCACACCTTTTATATTAATTCTAGAGATTATTATCTGTTTCATCCCATGTTATTCAAGTTATATTCATATCATTTTATTCCACCACAATGGGGTAACTAGAAAAAAAACAATACATCTTCACCAACCAATTTTCATGCAACCTTAGCCCCAAGTCTCGACTACCTTATCTCATCAAAAATTATTGTCACATTAAAACTGTTCAATAAAAACTACATAAAACATCCACCCCATAAGACTCTCTACATATATTATTTCCTATAATTAAAGGATATTTAATCTTGTTTACATCATTATTTTATGGGGGAATTCTGAAAAAAAATCTATAGGAAACAAATTTACTATTTGGATAAACGTTCATAGGTAATATCCTATATGGTGAGTCAAATATAAAATTAAACAAGGTTTATCACGTTTAAATTCCCCATTAACATATAAATTCTCTACATAAATTAATGATATGGAGAATTAAAAAATCACGATCAAAATATTGGTTTGAAAAAAGAACGTTTAAAAATCTTGTGATTCCTTCCCATAACCTTAAATTTCAATTCAACTAACTAATTATCTCTTTTATTCTAATGTATATAATATCCCAAAAGAAAAGAACATGATTCCTTAAATGTATAAATAATAGAAAAAATACAAAATATCCCCTAACTAAAAAATTTACATTTATACCTATGTTAAAGGATGTACCAAGTGGAAGATGATTGACAAGCACAAAAATGAAATGAATAACCTTGTTCAACCAATTACACATTTTTCCACAAGATCTGCCTTCATTACACTACCCAAACCAGCCATATGCCAAAGAAAAACCTTCTCTAGAATAAGGTGTAAGGGAGAAAATATGGAAGGGGTAGGGGATAACTACCATATAATTTTAATTGATTGATCTCTGTATTTCAAGAGTAAATTCTTATAATGAGAGAGTGAATGGCCTCCCAAAATATTGTAGCGGACTACTAATAAATGATATAAAATATTCATGTATGGTAGGGTTTTCAGGGGATCAAAAATGCGTAGGTATTCTTTAAAATATTAGACCATGGTGCATCACCCCACACCATGGTGAAAAATTTATGAAAAAAGTTTGTAAAATGTCTTAATAGAATGGAAAATGCTATAGTAGGTCTAGACTCTAACTAAGCAACATATTAAGGTCCATGTAAAGGATCGTAAAAATGAGTTAAAGGTTCATGATGACATAGAAACCACCATTATATAATACTAAAACATCAAGAACAAGGTCTTGTCGCATAAATATTCTATGAAATAGATATGCTAAAACAAGTATACCCACAAAAACGAAACATCTATATATTTATTCCTCAGTCCCTCTCTCTATATTGTGGCTATGAGTGGAATAAATAACCAACCAAAATCCTACCCCAAGGCTATATCTTTCAGTTGTTCCCTATATATCAAAGTGAATCCATTTATGTTGTAGTACCAATATCCATTCCATATAATATTTCTCATGTGAAATTTCATCTAAAAACCAACCATGACTCCCAAATCCTTTTGAACATCCCTCTAACACATCGATAACTATAATTCTAAAAATGTAATGGGTCATATGTCCTTGAATATTATATTATAAATTATAAAATCATATATTCATATCATAATTTACTTATATTCATGGACAATATAAATTAAAATATATGAAAGGGAAAAACATAGATACTTAGTAAGGATAAACAGAAGAGTTAATAATCAAATATCATGAATAAGAACAAAATGAGAATATGTGTATGATATTTATATATACTAAAATTATACCTAAAAAATAATATATACTAAAACATGGTTCATGGAGTATGGTATGAAATTTTATATGAAATGAGTCAACTGTTTTTGGGAATATTAGTAAATAAACATGACCCATGAAATAACAACATATTCATAAGAAAAAGCATATAATTATGGAACAATCATAAGTAAAGAATAATATTATGATCAAATCCAAGAATAGAAACCATTCCATATTATGAAAAAATCCATGTATGTACACCCCTTCATGTCATGATCTATTCCATGTATTCCCACACATCATTATCTAATAATATATAAAATCATAACAATGGATTTTTAGGGAAATATAGGCCCCACCGAACATCATCCATACATAAGATTTCTATTGGAAAATTAGAAATTCATAATAAAAAATAGAGCAAGTGGAATAAAATTTGGATTCATTCAAAACTTCCTAAATAACCCATGGAATTAAAATTGGGTGCATATCCATTTCATATATCTTCACATAAGGAAATCATTTTTAATTCCTTCAATAATCATTAAATGATAAAACCTTGGAAAATAAATGGGTATCCAATAAAATCAGGTAAATTTCTTTGTATATACCATTCAATCATGATAATTAGGTACATGGTATTTAAAACATGTATATAAAGGGTATATGGTTAAGACAATAATATTTCTTAATAAATTATTCTATGGAATCTAGGTGGAAACTCTTTATGAATGTAATCAGTAATGTTTTATTCATTGAGGAAAGGTAGTAGAAGAAAATATATGGTTATACACAAAAAAAGATTAGGAATGAAAAAGGCAGTGATGTAGTATTTCTATAAATAAGTATACCATTGCATATTTCATCCATATAAGGAATATGTAATTTTACATATGTCAAAAATTCACTATCAATTATAAAATATGTTAAATAACAATGAATTATATTAAAGAAAAAATAAAGGAGTTTTGAAAAAAAACACTTCAAAAATACAAAATAAACATGATATTTTGAAATGATTTTCAAATATATATTTTTTAAATCTAGGATAAAAATTATTTTTCTCTTTGAAAACATTTTCCCTCAAAATGTGTGTTGTGATTAAGAATCACTATTTCTAAATGGTTTCAAATGGAACTTTTTATGGGATCAAAAACACCCAATGGTTCTATATCTGAAGGGACCTTCATTCAAACGACATGAATTTATTAGGATTTTTTTTCCTACGATACATAAGAACACACATTGGTTAAGATGATGGGAGCTTAGTAACATCACATCCTTTTGGGAGAAATTATTTCCTACTCTAGGACTCTCTTATATATTTATCATATATTCATTAATCCTTCATTAATTCCCATGTAGGATGTAAGTTATCCCAATATTAGAAATAAATAATAATAATTTGTTGAATTTAGAAATGTCTATATGTATTTGAGGTTCTTTATTGACTAAGATATCTATAGGTATTTTAGGTTCTCTATAAATTGTATCTACTCATATATGACTTAGTGATTCTTTGGTCATTATTATAAGGATGTTGTTTTCTAATCTACGGAGCGGTGCACTGTTTATTTTATGGTTATACAGGTATACAAATTTCACTCTTCAGTTTATTGTAATCTACAGAGATAGAAGTTGTTATGATGTTAGGATAGAACCCATAGATAGGATACCAATATATCCTTGTGAAAATAATTACTATCCACATTGTTTGGTGCCAATTAATAGGACACATCACATCTTTTAAGGTCATGTGATATGGACCAAACTGTACAGTTGAACATCATGTGGCACAGACGTCTAGGCAGAAGGTTCCTAGCCAATGTTTTGTTTAGGAATTATACTAATGTAACCAAAGGAACTTGGAAAGAATAAGAGCTCCTATGTTGAATTATACCCTCCTGGGGATGTAACCCAAATAGAACATGATTGATTTGGAATGTTGGGTTTAAACCTTAGGGAGGATTCTTACATATACACATTGGATGAGAATCAATGTCTATATAGTTATATTGGTCTCAAAGGGGAGTATAAACCTTTGAGATACATAGGATGGGGATTAATCCTAAAGTGTATTCCCCTATAATAGGTTCTATGGGATATGTCATAACTCTGGGAGGTTTATAAGGGCTTAATTTGGGGCTTACTCCAAAAGAGGATGCCCGAATTAAGGGAATTAGGACTGGTTTCTTGAAGTGGATATCCTATGTGTGGGAATGATTTTTATTTTCATGGATGAGATGGCATGGATCTCATATATTGATAAGGCTTTATAAATATCCTAGTTAAGTAATAAATAAGAGTTATTTTATTTCATTAAATATGATTGAGTGTATGGTAATTTTAATCATTAAAAAACACTAATCCCACATGAGTCATTCTCAAGGAAACAAAAAGGAGGATGTAAACAATTCAATAACCACACTCGTCTTGTCTTCTATGGATGGAATTGGATGGGATTATGGTGAAAGAGGCTGGAAAAATTGTGTAAGAGGCCAGGACAATGGATGAATAGGTCGAAGCAACAAACCGCCCCTCTATTCAGTTCACACTGTACGGGTCCAATATAAGAAAGAATTGATGGAAGTGGACATACACCAGAACAATACTGAAACCTACTTCATTAATTTCTATGGGATTACACTAGGATTTTTGTTGTTTGATTGGTCCTCAAAGTGGAGTGAGAATTTTCTCTTGTCAAATGGAAATTACTGTGTAATCATTATCCACCCTAACCGGTGACTAAGACTCTAGGTCTTTGAAATGAGAAGGTGAGTACATATTCATATCCATAGAATCCAATATAGTTTAATACTCAACACTATACTTGTGGTAAAGTTCGATATGATCATATATATACAATCCTACATTCCTCCCTATAATCATATCTTTATGGTAGGACAAGTGCATGAAACCTCTGACCATCAAAATATAATCCTAAATTACAGACACAGAGATGTGCATATACTTAAGGGGTTTCAAATAAAGAGGTCTGAGTGGAGGTCTTTAAGTGAACCCTTCTAGGAAAGTGATCTAATGAAATATAATCTCTACCATGAAGAGATTTGAAGGAGGTTTCATAAGAGGCTCATGTGGGTTGAGAAGGTGAGGTGAAAAAAATAAGAGTGTTCATGTAGGTGGTCTGCAAGTGGGGGAACACAAGTATTATAGGGTGAACTAGTTGAACCATAGGTGAAAAACCCATTATGACTACATGTGGGCGAGACTTGGCTCAATGATTCAAGGGTCTTCACAGGTTTTACAATAAGTGAGGTGATAAATTTTCTGTTTTATGTATGGTGGTCGTTCAAGTGTTCCTAAATCTATGGTTTGGATGAACTAGTCGGGCCTATCCGGATTTATTTTAACCTTAAAAGGACTTGGGTCTCACTATCCTCCTTTAATTTCATATATTTAGGTGTTATGAAACTACGTTAGAGGTTTCGTAGGACTAAGGAAAAGCACTATGTTGATTAGAGGATTAATCAGCCTTGAGGAAAATTCATCCATACAAATGATGTCCCAATGGGTTTATTTATAGGAAAATATGGTATCCTAGGAAATGGATACTTTTCGAACAATTGGTCTTGCACGTATGTACTTGCACGCACTGATGATTTGAACTACCTTGGAAAAAAAATTTCATCCCTTTAAAATATGGATATTATCCATTAATTTTCTCCTAGTTTTTTTAAAGAATCTTCTTTTTCACTTTTTAATACATGTGGTGAAATAATGTGTAGAAAAATCCCCCTAAATTTTAGACCTAAATAAATTGAGGTTCTAATCCTAAGGATAATGTGATGAAAAATATAGATGGTTCAGGCCAGTTATTAGTGTTCGCATAAGTGGGAGGAGAAAAGATTCCTCATTTATATATAACCCCATCATTTTGGTGAAAATAACCCCTGAATCATAATTCCCTTCTCTTCATGATCACGTATTTTCACAGTGATGCACTTGCTGAAAGGTTCTTTAACAGTGATTCTATATGTATTTTAGTTTCGTAATTCATGGTGAGTGACACACTTGAATTCTAAAGATTCACATAAGATCCTTAAAATTTTTATCCAATTTTCATTATTTTAGTATTTTTTGTAAAATGAACATACTATTAAATAAAATTGATATTTCAATGTAGGTTCAAGGAAACATAATAGAATCACAACTGCTAATGAATCAGCTAGCATGTGAACCCAGGCAATGATGAAATAAAATGTCATGATTTCTATGACATATTTGACACCACCATTCTTAGTCTGGTAGTGTATTTGAAGATATATCACTAAGATTTAATGAAAAGTGACTATATTCCACTTTATAGTGATGACCATCTGTGAGAATTCAATATAACGAATCCAAATAACTATATCCAAGTATCCTGGTTTCAAGAGAACAATAACGTCTCATCTTCCAAAATTTCTTGTGTGGGAACATATATTAATGTGGGTATGGCAGCCAACACCTACAATATGCATCGCATCCTACATGTTCCATATTTGAAAGATCACAGACCTAAAAAAAAGATGAATTGTTATTAATCCATTTTTTGATATTCACAAATAGATCAATAAATGTACTAGAAGAATTTTTGGACTTCTCCCAAGAGGGTGTTAATCACACATGGATGTGTGCATACTGGGTGCAAAAAACATGTGTAGAGTTCAAATATGTTCTAAAAATGATCATAATTTAAGAGTCAGTATGGGTAGAACACACCTATGTATATAAGAAATATGATTTTGTGCCAGAAATACTATGATTTTGGAGTCCACCAATGAATTAATTCCATTTGATTCATGGAGAAGTGGGTATCAGTTTGTGGGAAATATACAAGAACGTCGGGGATCTGATACATGTAGACATGTATAATGAATTCTTTCCACCGATGGAAATATAGAAGGATGCTGACAAGATGCCTTCTTTGGCATATGAGTTACTAAAGATATATCACCAAATCAAGAAGGAAAATACACTCCAAATGGCTATACTCATCCAAATAAGTGGATGGAAATATTTTTTATAATGAAGAAGAAGAAAGGTTCCACTTGTAATCATTTTAAAAGTTGTCCCAAGGCAGAATAGAGTGGTGTGCCTATTATATTATTTTCAAAGATAGAGAATAGAAAATTTTAAATATTGGGGTATGAAATTAAAAACATTATTCTTGAAATGAAATTCCAGATGGTATTTTTGGACATATGGATTAGTTTGTATTTGTTTTCAGTCTGAGACTCCAATGGTGGTGTCAGTCTAGTAACATTTGTTGTAGTGGCTAAGCCGACAGTGATGAATATGATGGGGTTGTCCACCCATATTCTTTAAAATATTTATATAATCTTTTTTCATATTAATAGAGGGAATGGTATTTTTAATATTAAAGGACCATTAAAGGTTTTATGATGATGGATTGGGACTTCTTTCAGAACCAATGTTGTGTAGAGTAGGTTCTAGTGCCTTGGATTTTTATCCTGACCATTTATTCAGGATTTCCTTGCTATTAATCCTTTATCCATTACATTTCATGAGATCAAGACAAGGATGGTGATGTTCAATGAATTTCATTTATTTCCTTATGTAAATCCACCTATGTGAAGCTTTTTTTTTGATGATGTGGAAATTGTAGAGCTAAGGTTATATATGCTAGATTGTATGGATGGTGTATTGGTAACTAGGATTGGAAGTGAAATCATATGTGATACCAATGCACCTTACAAAATTATATGCCAATTAAAATGCATGAAACACATTACTGCGTCCCCTGTAGTTCACATTAGTCTATAAAAACATCCAATGGTGGGTAAAAAATATGGTTGTTGACAACTGTTGAGAAGAGAGAGGTGGTGATGAATCTACCTATGGATGAGGTAGAAAAGAGATTGATAATCTGGTATGATAAATCTCGGAAATAATCATACCTTGAAGGGGTTCTAAGAATTTTTTTCCTCAGGTAGGGGCAATGATGCTGAGTTGGAATTAATACTCTAATATGGACGGGGCATAATCTCATTCAGAGGATGAGTCATCAAAGTCGGAGGGAGAGAAACAAGACTCTCCTACCACGTTGAAGTGACCTTGTGCAAGATATAGTCAACCTTCATGAATCCAATGGGCTACACCATCATAACAATCTAAGACTGCACCTATGTGGTCTCATCTCCATTTCAATGAATATAATTGCGTTTCATTTTCTCATTCACCATCTATGATGGTAGGTACAAGGAA
Source organism: Viscum album (assembly GCA_963277665.1). NCBI lineage: Eukaryota > Viridiplantae > Streptophyta > Magnoliopsida > Santalales > Viscaceae > Viscum > Viscum album. The sequence goes on along the minus strand of OY728135.1, from coordinate 1,100,391,586 downwards.
TCCTATCAGGTCTAAGTTCATATGATCATATTCATAGTTGGTTTGAAAATATTTTAAATATGTATGACCAGATGTGGTTCAGGCATGGAAGAATATATTTTTTGATACAGAGACTAGGTGGGAGCTTCTATTTAAGGGGTTAAATATTATAGGGATATGGTATCTCTAATACTCATTTGATATTTACTTTTAGAATAATCTTTATAAAGTTATACTTTTATATTCGGGAGATATTGATTCTCATTTATGAAACTGTCTATTTAATCCATGAAAAAAATTAGTGTAGGAAATTATATAATGTGGCACCACTGACGGGATTTACCCTTATTCCATTTGCGAATGACGTGATTTTTTTCAATCTCTTAGATGTATGTTACAAATTTATCATATTCCATTCTACTATTATTTTATAGTATAGTCAAATATTTATTTATCTAGGGAAATACCACATTAATTTGTAATAGACTGAAGGATGATAATTTGAAATTCCATCGACATTCTATAGACTTGGTGGTACTACACTTGAGGTTGTTGGATCACCCCTTGAATCATGAGAGATATCTCCATGCCAACATGCCTTTGTGGATGAGATGGTAGTAGGTTTCCCATATCTAATACATTTTTTAGAATAGATGATTCTAATCCTCCTTTGATGAAAATTTTGTAGCAAGTACACCAAAGAATGAATTTTTTTTCTAAATGCATCATTAGTAGCATCAAGTATTCCTCCCATCATTAATTTTAAGTCCATGCTAATAAAGTATTTAAACTACATGTAATTTTACGAATATTTTCTATTTATTCCCTTATGGATGTTACCAATGATCTTATGGGAACCATGGAGGGAACTTATGATCAAGTAAAGATTCCAAATAATGAAGGGACTCCATTTATTAAAGAGATATCTAGGCCAGAGAAAAAACAACTAATAATGAAATTATTTATATCCCTACTATAGGTAGAGAGGAGGAATCCGGTATGTTAGAAATGATTAATGAGATGTTACATAAGAACAAATGACTTTCATTTCTATAATATTTTAGGTTTAGTTTTGCACCAGAAAATCTTACGATGACTAATTCTGACCTGACATATGTCACATGGGAGGTTGTTTATGGTCCAAATTCACTAGATGGGGGTTAAGTTCAAATAACTCTTTGTGTTCCCATGAGTGAGACTAACATGGTGCTTAGGATGTCATTTGAAGATATGAAAAATCATTGCATGTATTTTGAATAAGTACTGAATAAATATAATAATCCAACAACATTATAAGAATTTGGGGAACAATATATAGAACCAAATGGGAGCGAGTTTTATTTTTCATTCAATTAATCAACTTATGTATTATTTTATAATTATTATTTTTTGGAATACAGAATTCTATCTATAGAAGATTCTATAGTGATAATTCCTTGAAGAGATTATGAGATCACTATCAATCCCACTATTGAGGAGGAATAATCTCAGTTTACCCATGGAATAGAAATTAATCCTACGGATTTTCTTTTTAATCATGAGAAAACAAAATAATGTACTCCACACAAAGAGGTGCTGTCCAAAACTGCTAAGGTTTGGAACATTGGGGAGGAGTGTTCTCATGATGCTAACATGCTATTGGAGAATGTTTACCAACCATTGTGATTATGGACCACTCATTCCATTCCCTTGAAGCTAACCATGATTTTGACTCATCATGTAGCATTAGCAGCCTCTATGATTAGGCTTGAGCGTGATACTTCTACATAATCTCTACTAGAATCCGGAAGTGAGGCAACAAATTTTTGTGGGGAAGAGACCATGGAACTTATTTATGTGCATTGATTCCTATGTACATCCCCCTTATGATAGTGACTCTGAGTTAGATCCAATGTTTAATAATAATCTATACATCATATGATGAAAATCATGAATAGATCCATGGAATCATATCTTTGACACCTTAGTTGATGAACTCCCTTCGCAAATCCTAAGGCCTTCAGTATTATTTATCAGGTTTTGATTTAGTGGTTTTGATTTCTAAATAATCCACACCACAATGAAAGAAACCATTCATAGGTGGGAGCAAGAGATTAACTTTGGAATGGCCTAATAAATTCAGGACTAATTGATAACATTTACAATTTTCAAGTGGTTTTATCTCATGTGAGTCATGTCATAACAAAATGTTGGAAGCATTCAATTAGTAGATCAAATATAAGACTGTTAAAATGTCTCATTTTAAACAAGAGTTGGATAATGATACAGAGGAACAAAAACAACACCACTACCCATTAGTAGAAAAACAAAAATAATGTGAAATATATATTAAAGATTACATGTAAGCACTCCATCATGGTGAGGAGACTGGGGCTCGTTGATTGATGAAACTTCAACAAGCGGGTTATGGGGCATAGGATGCTATTGAACAAAATACAATTTATTTTGACGGCCACTTATGATATAAGTTAGATAGAGTCCATTTTTTGGATGTTCCACTTATTGGTTTTTTTAAATAAAATGATTTTTTTTCAATCATATATGTATTAATCCCTGCATGCTTCCTCTAATCATAATATCAAAGGTGATTTTCAAAAAATTAAATCATCATACCAACTAATAATAATTACAATGACAGAGATGGGGCTCTTTAATTTTTTTACCTATTCCAATAAGATTAGTTATCATAGTTTGAATGTTTCTAGGGTCATATGGAAAACCCAAAAAATGGGTTTCTTTGTGATATCACTCTAAATATTTTTTTCTTGTTCCCAATTTGGAGAGGAATTATCAATTGAAACTTTTCATTTTCTTAGGCTTCCCCTTCTGCACTTTAAAATGAAAATTTTTCTTTTTAGCTTTTTATTGAATGATATTTCCAAAAAAATATATATTATGTAGGTTTAGCAAGCTAAGACTCCACTTTTATCTAGATTCCCATTTGCAAATTTTCATCATGGTTTGTACAACATCTCTTTTTGCGGGTTGTTTAAAGTCATCCATGTCTTACAGATAATGATAGTATTTTAGGTCAAATATCATTGACCATGAATTTGGATATTAGAACAGAAAGAAAGGCTTGGTGGATAGTAATTTCTCAATATCATTTATTTTAGATACTTCTAAGGGGAATCTTGAGTTGTGATTTTTATGGTAAAAAAATCTAAAATTTGAAACATAGAAATAGACAAGGTATTTTCAAAAAATGAGGTTACCACTATTAGAAAACCCCATTATGGGGTCTATATTATGCATGGAAAGTTAAAAAATAAGTTTCATAGAAAAATAGTGATATTCTTCGGATAATAGGATCATTATGTGAGTAATTTATTCAAGACCAACTGGGGGAACATAATGCATATTCAGGTAAATGAGTTCCCCAAAATTTTGAAAATATATTATTGATAGATGAAGGGGTATATGATTTGGATATCTCAAGTCCACATTAGGTAGATTTTCCAAAGAAATGTTTATGATAATAAAATGTGTCATATTTGATGACACATTCCATGAATCAGAAACAACTTCTAATTGAATTTGGTGTGATAAGGAAGTTACATTTGTCTGAAATGGTATTTTTGATATTTTTTATGCAGTTTAAAGCCATGAAGCATGTACATTAGAAGCAATCAAGTTAAAAAATTTTATGTAAAGACCTTGGGGTTGTGTAGTTTAAATTAATTTAGTAGAGACATTATATTGTTCATTTTAAAGTCTTTCAGCATGGACATTATGTTGTGCAGTTTAAAGTTATGTAGTCAGGAAATTAATATATTTTATTTAATGTCTTTATCTTTGACCAAATATTTGAATGGTTCTCCAATTCCTAGTAAACTTCCTTGAAATTTTCTACTATATTCAAGTATGGAAGGAGAAATTTCTATGAAATGAATTGGGATTGATGAATCTGAAGAGTTATGTGGGGAAAAGGGATAAATGAAATTATATGAGGTCTCTTCCATCAATGAAGTTACCACTATTTCAAAAACTCATTAATGGTGTTGTATTATGTAGGAATAACTAGGGAAAACAATACATATCCAAACAGTGAAACACTTTGAATGGCAGGCCCATGATGTTGGTGCTATTACGAAAGGGTGACTAAGGGAACATAATTCTTAGTCCGGTAAAGGATCACTAAATATTTATTACATTTTAATGCTAAAAGTAAATGAATATTTATTGAGATTTGTATATTCCCAAGAACATAGTTTGGTTTATGGAGAAGAGATCCCTAATGAAGAAGAGATATTTCAAATCATAATTTGAAAATAATTGGAGGAAGATGATCTCTAAAAAGGTTAAACTGATCCATAGGAATTGTGGTACCTATATTTTATGTCATTTGAAAAGGAACATAATATCAGGGAAACAATGGAGGATATTTGGTTTAATGTCCTAAGTTTATTTAAATATTATTTCAACATGTGGAGAAAGAAATTTTAAACCATGGTCATGGGTACTTTCAGGTCAGGAGAAAGGGTATGAGATAAATACATAAAAGATAACTACATTTAATTTCAACTTCTATAATTTTGTCATTAAAGCATAAAGATACATAAGAGGCTTCTCCCATGATCGAAGTTACAAATATTTGAAATACCTTTTAGGGGGGATTTATTATGCAGGGCCAGCTAGGGAATGTGATACATAGCCAAATAGTGGCATGCATTGGCTGATAGGCCCATTATGCAGGTGAATCTTATACAAGGAAAACTGGGGAACATTTTGTATAGTCAGGTGAAAGAGCTCTCAGGTATCAAAAGTTTTTCCATAAGAAGCCAATTAATGATAATGAATATCTGAAATTATATCAATATTAGGATTATGATATATTAAAGAGAATTTTCCAATGCATAATTGAACTGTTTAGACCAATAAATTCCAAGATTTTTGTGTCCCCTATAATGATCTGACTCATATGTATAAAATATACATATCTTATTTCCTTTTATGTGTTCTCTGGGGAGAGGGCCCAAAATAAATGATCCTATATATATTGTAATCATATATTGGAGATGAGGGATTTTTATTTTTTCCATGGCAGGGTCTGGGATCTAAGGCTTTGTTTTCATAATGAATCAATAATAAAATGAAAATAAAATCCATTCATAGTTCTCTAAAGAACTCTTATTATAACTTCATGTAATGGGGAGTATGAATAACCCAATGAGAAGGAAAACGGTGTATCTGAGCAGTTTTATGTCATGTGGTAAAGACATTAGTCATGCAGTTTAGCATCATGATTATGTAGTTAAGTATATTGAAATAAAATTTAATAATACAGTGTGGCTGAACTAGTGAATAGGTTACACACGTCACTGCATATCTTGTGAGATCAATAATCAATACACATGTGGTTTTAATAGATATGATTACATGTGTATAGTGATAACTCATACATTACTTCTATGTGTATATCTAACTCATGTATGGGAGAGTAACGAGTTTTTTTGTGATAAGGCTACTCCTAATATTGAAAAACTAGTCATCATTATTTATCTCACATGGGTGAGAATCAAAGCCACATGTAGTTATTGAATGAAGGTCCATCCCGTTTATCATAATGTGGTGAGGAAGTATTCTGTGATGTATAAGGTCTTAAATCTAGGACCACTGATAAAACCAATATGAAATTAGACACCTTATTTATATACATAATCTCTATACAAAAATCCTAAGACCACTTGGGCTATGCTCGATTGAGAAATAAGGAGTGGGAAATGTATCTTCTGTAACACAAAGGTAACACAAGTGAAGGATATGGGAATGATAATTAAGCAGGGGTGATCTGGGGTATAGGACACGAGTGTCACTACCAATCATTCTGGAAATAATTCAAGCCACACATAGTTATTAAAAATTTTCACTATATCAATCATGTTTCACTGTGAGGAAGAGGTTTTTTTGTGGATAAACACAAGATAGATGGTCTGGGTGTCTCTACATAGCTTATTGGAATGTCAATCAAGCCACATGTAGTTATTTGAATTCCATGTTTTTTTAAATAATGCACTATGGATGAAGATTAAATAATATGAAAAGAAATAAATTTTTTGGTTGAAACATGCAATTGAACCTATGTGTCACTATGTATACTTCTGAGGAAAGAATCAACACACACATAGTCCTTGAAGAAATATTCCCCACATAGATTTGACTCATGCACACAGGGAGTGAATGATTTTTTTATCATGGTAGTACCCATGTTTGGAAATTTTGGATTCACTAAGTATATAATTAGGATATGAATTTCTCTATGTGTAGTTCATGAAGATGATTCCCCACACCAACATTATTTTCAAGTGAGAAATGGTTGGGGGATTCCATAAATTCTTATATAATGGTTTGACCCAAGACAAAAGATGGAAAGATAATCTCACCCTATATTCTAGAAGAGTCCTCTGTATAGGATTAGTTTATATATAGGAAAGTGGACATGGTTTTTTTTGTAATGGCTTGGCCCATCATTGGAGATTTAGATGTCTCTATCTATCTCAGTGGAATGATTATGAATCTTTACATAGTTCTTTGATGAACCATGCAGTTGATAATCATAAGAAAGGGATGTGTGTGACCTGACAGGAAAGAAAATTTATAGCTAGTCCAGGGGATAAGAACCAGGTGTAACAACATATCATACTAGTGACAAGAATCAAGCCACACGTAGTTCATGAAAATGGGTCCCTATGTAGATTTAATTAAAACATAAGGACAAACGAGGTTCAAGTTCCACTAGAGAGTGGTAATTATGTGAGTAATTCTTTCACGTGGAAGGTAATCATCTTTTAAGAGACAATAGAAAGATTTATTTGTGGTATCTTGGGACATTTTTTTATAAAATGTTGGAGACATTATCCATGTAGATTAATTTCATGTTTTGAAGACAAATGATGTTTTTTGTCATGCCATGAGACTTGGACATCATTCTATTTAGTTTAGCATCATGATACACGGTTGAAGATGCTACATTGTTTTACATCATATATAACGGGAAAATATAGTGTTATATAATCTAACATCATGAAACTAGGATTTTGGTTGTTACAATGTTTAGCATCATAAAACTAGGATGCACTCTTTGTGATTACAAGGAGTTCATATTTGAGAACCTTTTATTATTTGGTGTTGTAGTGAGTTCTCTATCCATTGATATTAAGGATTAATCTATACTAGAATATACCTTATGTATGTAGTAAGGTCCTTCCCATGTTGGTTAATGTTTTTGAGGCGTCATTCCTTGTAACATTTGATTCCTAAGAACCAATAACAAATCTCCTTGGATGAATGAATGGTGGAGAATATTCTTATTTAATTCTCATTATATTTGGTTTTCATGGACATACTTGTGATGTAATGTATGCAACCAATTTCCATAAAATCTCTCCAACTCATCTGGTCGCTTCAAAGAATTCTCATCTCTGGATAAAAGATCACAAAATGAAACTCAGAGTGCAGGAAATTAAACTTAAATAGGATGGGATACTTTTGTTCTGTATACCATTGAGTACAAAGTTGACCATGTTGAAGTAATGTTAGTAGTATGATATATCCAAAAGGCATGAAAGTGATTATCAAGCCAAGACTTTTTATCTGCATCCACCTTCTTTTTTATTATGACTGGAGGAGTCTTGTTGAAATCCTATATCTGTCCATTGGTCATTTCATGATAGTTGGGTGAATGGTTTCATTTAATATTATGATCTAAATGAAGCATCTTCAGCATAGTAGAACAAAAATTTGTGTTTTCCCCAACAATATAGAATGAGGGAAACCAAATCTGGTAATAATATTATCTTTGAAAATTTTAACATTTATTTTCTCCCTGACTACATTAAGTGGTAGTTACTTAACCCATTTGGAGAATAAATCAACGGCAATAAGGATATACATGACCTGATTGGCCATAACTAGAGGATGCAGTCCGACTATATCAATTCCTCTTATAGAAAATGGAATGAAGTATTTTATGTTGTAAAAACATTGGGGGTTGATGAATAAATATGGAATTTGTAATGCCCCGACCCTAGTTAGCTAAATTCGGTGAATTATTACGTAACATTTACTTAATCAAAAAAGATCAAGTCTCGAAAGACCGATTAGTTTAGTAGCCTTGGAAACATTAGATATATTCATAAGTCTTACATTACATCGTAAATTAAAACAAAACTAAAAAAAACTTGTCTTCATATCCCATCATACTATCCTTGCATGTCATTCATAAAATACTTCTTCACATATTGGAAAAAATAAAACATTGAAAGGTGTGAGCTCAGATACTCAGTAAGGATAACAATATAGTGGAAACATTCATAAATAAACATTAATATTTATGGAAATGTATAACTGAAAAAAGACTTTTAAAATTGAACTTCAGCATAATATGGAAAAAATAAAATGAAATAATTCCATTTACTTATTCACATGGATATTCTACTATTCGAATGATCATATGCAATATCATTAACCACTTTCATAATGATGGAATGCATAATGCCCGACTATCATAACCACGTAGCCAAGGCCTCATTCCAAGGCTACAAATATGATTTTGTCAAGGCCCCGTGCCAAGACACTAGTTTATCTCATGAGAACTACCGATTCATAGAGGAGCTATAGCGGGCTCCACCCATCACTTATTAATTCCAATGCATTCCTCATATGAACAGGTTTAAACATATCATAAACCATAACATAATAGTATCACATAAATCATGCATAATGGAAACATAAAATTTTCACATTTCAATCACAAGGTATCAATACATCACATTGATAAAATAAAAACATGTTCAAAATCATTTTCAATACCCAAATAAAAGAAAATTAAAACTTGGTATTTATTTTTCAAAAAAAGGTTTGGCTTGTAGAGGAAGCCGAAACTCAAATAATAGTCACGGCGGCGAAGAAGCCATTGTCGCCGCATACGTATGAAAAAAAACATTCCCTTTTTCATTTAGTAAAACGCTTCGTATAAAAATATTCCATTTGAATAAAAGTTAAATTAAAAGGGGTTTATACACCGTATAAAAGAAAGGTGTGTATAAAAAAATATGCCTCAATGAAAGGAGATTGAGACGAGGTCCCTTACCTCGTGTCCGACTTGCCTCGATCACTCTTTAATCCCTTGAATAATAAACTAGAGTTAATTTATACTTGCTTAAGAACATTTTTCAAGTTCATTATTCCTTTTATATCATTTATTACCATGTTATGAACATTATTTAATTATTTATGTTAATAACTGTCGTTTTGTCGATCTTTGGTACTTGAGTCAAAAAATAACTTCTTATAATTAAATGTTGTTCATGTGTTAAAATATATATTATATATAGAATTATATTCATGATGTAGATATCATATATATCATATATATCCATTATATACATGCATTTATAATATTACATAACATTTAGAGGTAAGAAATGAAATGCACTGTTTATGGAGACGGTAAGCCATACATATGCATGAACGCTAATTTCATTTCTATTTCATATTTAATGGAATTAATTCATAATTATATAAAGATATATTATAATTATAGTATAATATAATATATAATACCATTAATTCCATCCTTTATACGTCCCACATATGGCATTAACGATTCAAATCACTTTGAGGGGGCGGTAGTCCGCACTTCCAAAAATGAAACTATCGCATTTACCCATAATGGAAATCATAAAGGTTTGACATAAATGAAAAATACAGAAGCATAAGGAAAACATAAAAATAATATATATCATATATAAATATAGTGACATCTTAATGGCCACCATGAGAGGGGTTAAAAGAAAATTGACAAATCTTCGTTTTGTGAGGCAGTAATTCGCCACCCACAGAAACAGTATGTTTTTTAAACACTAGATGAAGTTGTGTGTAAGTGTAAATAAAATCCTTCTCATAAAAACAACCTTGTATATTGAAGATACTGTTGTTTTTAAAAAATAAATGAATAAAAAGAGTTTATGGGGTTTAAGAATAAAAATAAAACAAAAGAACATAATAGAAGACAGTACCTTAAAATCGGGTAACTCTTTTTGATTTGAGCCAAAGGCTTCCTTGGGAAGACTTCTGCCCAATGTGAGGCTTCTAGGAGTAATAGAGGGAAGTTTAGAGTGTATTGGGGAAGAGGTTGGAATATCCAAATGGATTTGATGGTGTGAATGAGGTGGTAGAGATGGGGGCCTTTTATAAGAGAAGAGGAGGGGCACTCTTTGAAAGTCATGAAATGTTACTTTATTATGAAATTTTTTTCAGATTTTAAAGGTCACACAATGATATATTTCGAGGGTAATGTTATAAGGGTCTTAAATATACTCATCTTATAGGATTTTGAAATGTGTAAGTCTTAGAGTTTAAATTATCTTTTCATTTTATTTAAATCGTTAATTAATGAGGTAATCGCTACATCATCATGGTGTCAAAAAAAATTAATTTATTTAATGTCTAAAAATTATAAAAATACTACCATGATGTTGAAAAGATTTTTATCTTTCCAATTAATATTTATAGTTGAAAAGTTAACTTATATAACCCCATGTAATAATTGTTTTAGTAAAACGACACATGATTGTGACATTTTTATTTTTACTTTAAATAAAAAGTTATTAATGTCATTTTCTTACCCAAGTGGCTCCATGGGGTCCCCAATATGACCCATGGATTTTCTTTTCCATACATGACTCATCCAATAAGGGTAGGACAAGTGAAAAGGTAATTTCATATTATTATAACATTATATTTACCTTAAATTACACTAATTACCTTTAATTACGATTAATAGAACTTAAAAGTTACTATACACAAAAATTTATATTAATCCCATTGAACCACATTTTACTTCCTAATGAAAATGATGTATGTCGAATTTTGAAATTCAATTCACAGAAGCGGTAAAATTTCATTTAAACAAAAAATCGGTTTTTTAACTACCATTTAGTAGTTTCACTATTCATCAAAAATTGATGTTTTTCAGAACAATACCAAAAATTCAACCTAAGCTATAATTGATTTTCCGAATTCCAAAATGATTTATATTTTAAAAAATTCGAAACATATACGTTTCATTAATTAATTTTATAATTAATTCACGCTGTCAAAACAAATAGCGTGTTTTTAAGAAACAATATCAATCAAAAGATTGACAATTGTTTATGTCCAATTTCAAAGTGAAATTAATTCTAATGACCATCATTGGATAAAATGGTAAAATTATATTCTAATTATACTTTAAAACCACTCAATAGTATAATTTATCACTACAAATTATTTTGATTAAAAAAGTTGTTTTTATGTTTTTTTACTATTCATCGAAAATTGGATGTTCTCAAAAAATACCAAAATTTCAACATAGGATAATTTTGGTATTCTTAATCCAAAAATGATGCCCATTTTGAAATATAAAATTTATATAATTTCAAAAAGTGGGTATTACTTATAAGACCCCGGCCTTAAACCTTACTTAATATTGAATTAAATGAATAATTCACATTGAGGATCTTTTCAGGTTTAGAGTTTTAGAGAATTAGATCATAAATCATGAATTACATTCCACATTTAAACAAAGTGGTTACATAAAATATAGTATTTGTTTTTCCCCATAAACGAAAACATATTTAAAACAAAACATGGATTCTTTCTTGACACTTCCTTGACACTATCATCATATAATGTACCTTTCCCTTGACTTGTGAATTTTTTTTAAAAAAACATGGGATGAGCATAAAAATCTCAGTAAGGGATATAAAAATATGGAAAGGAAACATGAGTACATGTATACATAAGAATGAGATCATACATTACCCATAAAACATAATAACTTTAACATACCTCATAAAATCATGAATAAATCATAGAAATTATACGACATAAAGGTAACTTGAGGCATTCATAACATTCTTACGTAGGTAGTAACCCACTTGGTTACGTTTGGAATACCCATCATAGTATATTCCCTGAATCTCTTCGGAGAAACCTTAATGTTTAACCCCTTCGTGTTACCAAATGCATTGGAGATCTATATCAGGCTCACCTGCCCTTAGTTTATCACGGAACCACCCGTTTTCATAACAATTCCCAAGAACCATAACATAATAATATAACACAACTTAATAATAAAGGAAAGATAACATTCCCACATTGCAATAACAATATAACATTTTAAGATATTGAAATAATGAATCCATTTTAAAAACCATTTTCAAAACCATTTAAAACATTTAATAAATAGATTTTTAAATCAAAGTGTCCCATAACACATTGAAGCTTTTAACATTTTAAACCATTAATATACATATAAATAAATCATTAAAACCATTTTGAAAACATGGATATTATTGAGAAATATTTATAAGAATAAATCATTAAAACATTTAAAACCACATTTTAGTTAAAGGGTTTTTAACAAAATGAGAGACACTTGAATACAATAATTGAGGGATAACATTTAATTAAAACATTATAATATCATGAGAATAAAGGGATTCATGATATAATATTCCAAAGGACAGTATATACACCATATAATATTGAACGGGTGCATAACAACAATGAAGTCTCAATAGAAATGTAAAATGAGATGAAATCCATTATAAAGAAGGTATCCTTAAATTAAAGATAAATTAATCTCATAATTATGTGTGAAAAATATAAATACACCCAATATACGTGGATATTAAGAGTAAAATATTCAAAGGTCATTTTCACATATTCAAAGGATGACATATTCAATAACTACATGTTGAATCCACAAAAATCAAAATTGGGTTAAGAAGTTCCCTTGACAGCCTAGCGGTGTCACATCAAATTTTAGAAAAAGTGTTGATGAGAGAGATAAAGGGTATCTCATCACATGGACATAAAATTTATGAAAATAAGGATATATACGAACATATACTCGCATAATAAGATGAAAATTAAAATACATAACAAAAGAAGTCTTTTAAAAAGTGGAGGGTGAAAGGTCCCCTTATTGATTTGGGTAACTTTCGAAACGTACACCCCATGAAAGTAGGACTATACAACAATGATGTAAATACTAATAAATGATAGTATGTTACACAAAGTGTAGAATAATGGAAAGTACATGCACCACTCAAAAGGAAATATTGGAAAATGTAGCATGAATCTCACGAAAACACAAAGTGAGATAAAAATCCCCTTAGGATATTTTGGCAGCCTAACGGTGCCAATTAAAACTTCCAAAAATGGATTTATGAGATAAAATAGGGTATCTAATAATATGAACATTAAAATTACAGAATTAGGAATATAAAATAACATCCCCAAACATAATAATAATGAGCTTAAAATAAATGACATAAAAGAGAGTACTTAAAAAGGAAGAGAGAGGTAGGATCCCTTACCTCAAGTCCGACTTGTCTTGTTCGTTTCTTTATATTCTTGAATAATAAACATTGGTCAATTTATAATTGCCTAGGGACCTCCTTTAAATAATATTATTCAGTTCTCATCACATATTATAATGTTATAATAATTGTTTAATAATGTTAGTTCATATCAGATTTTTTGCCGATGTTTGGTACATGAGTCAAAAATGAACTTGTTTGAAAAATGATTTCCCATGTAGTTATAAGTAAATAATTTCCATAATAGTATTAATGATTAAAATATCATATATATCCAGTACATATTAGTTTTATACTATTCCATATCATTTGATAAAAAAAGGAAAAGCATCGTTCATGGAGACGGTAGGCCGTACGTACGCATGAACACTACTTTCATTTTTTTGTCATATTACTAGAATTAAAAGAAATAAATGAAATATATATATTATAATTACAGTATAATATATATGTTATATATGTCAAATATTATCATTAATTTCATTTTTTATACATTCCATGTATTGCATTTATGAGTCACATCACTTGTGGGGGTGGTAGTCCACACTTCCTCATATGAAATTATCGCATTTGAACAACATGAAAAGAATAAGGGTATGTTTTAAATATAAAATACAGAAGTATATAGTAAACATGAATACAATATATATCATATATAAAATATATTTACATCATAATGGCCACCTTTAAAGGTGTTAAAAGAATATTGAACAATCATCATTTCGCGAGGCCGAAAATCGCCAACCACAGAAATAGTATGTTCTTTAACCATTAGACGAAGGTGTGTGGAAGTGCAGCTTGAATACTTCACATAACAACATACTAGTATATTTAATATACTGTTGTTGTTACAAAAGAAAATAATAAAAAGCGTTTAGGGGGTTGGAGAAGCAAAATAAAACATAAGAACACAAGAGAAAATAGTACCATTAAAACCGGTAACTCTCTTTGATTTAATCTCAAAGGCTTCCTTGGAAAGGATTATGCCCAAAGTGAGGATTTAATGATGAATATAGGGATCTGGAGAGATGAAATTGGTAGTTTTTGTCCGAGCCAAAGTCTTGAGAGGTGTGTGTAAGGTTGGTAGAGGTGGGGGCCTTTTATAAGAGGAGAGGAAGGGTACTCTTGGAAAGTAAAGAAATGTTACTTTATTTTAAAATGGGTTTCGTATTTAAAAGGTCCAAAATTGAAATAATTATAGAATAAGGTGATAAGGGTTCTAAATATAACCATTTAATAGGTTTTTGACAATTGTAGGTCTTATATGTTACATTATCATTTCATTTTATTTAAATCGTTAAATAATGAGGTAATCGCTGTATCATCATGATGTCATAAATAATTTAATTTATATAATGTCTAAAAATTATCAAAAAACTAATATTATGTATGAAATATTTTTATATTTCCAATGACTATTTATAGTCAAAAATCTAAATTTTATAACCCCATTTAAATTTTTTTTAGTAAAACAACTCATGTTTGTGTCATTTTAATTTTAACATTAACAAAAAAGATAATAATGCCATTTTCCTACCAAAGTGGATCCATGGGGTTCCCAAGTTGACCCATGGATTTTCATGGTCGTCCATGACACATCCAATAAGGTTAGGACATGTGTATAGGTATTTTCATTTTATTATAATATCATTTTTTTCCTTAAATTGCACAAATTACCTCTAATCGCGATTAAAAACTTAATATGTTACTATTCACCAAAAAATTATTTTAATCCCATTGAAGCACATTTTACTTCTTAATGACAACCATGTATGTCGGGTTTTTGAAATTCAAAACATAGATGTGGTAAATTTTCATTTAAACGAAAAATCAGTTTTTTAAGTACCACTTAGTGGTTTCACTATTCATCTAAAATTGAAGTTTTCCAGAAAAATACCAAAACTTCACCCTAAGATATATTTGATATTCTGAATTCAAAAATTATTTCTATTTTAAAAAATTCAAAACATATAAGTTACATTAATTAATTTAATAATTAATTCCCTCTATCAGAGCAAATACCGTGATTTTATGAAACAATAAGTATCAAAAGATTGACACTAGTTTAAGTCCAATTTCAATGTGAATTTAATTCCAAAGACAAATATTGGATTAAATGGAAAAAAATATATTATAATTTTACTTTAAAATAAATTCAATAGATAATATAATCATATAAATAAATTAGATTAAAAAGAGGTTTTGAATTAAAATACAGCATTTTTCACTATTCATTAAAAAATGAATTTTATCGGAAAGATACCAAAAATTTACACAAAATAAATTTTGATTTCCGATTCTAAATAATAATTTTATTTTGTCAAATATAACACATAAAATTTTCAAAAAGTGGATTTTAAAGAGGTTCGCCATCAAAAGGCGGTTAATCGACCTTTTAAAGAATATAAGAATGTTTACGCTTAAAATTGGATTCATTCACATTTTTTAATCATCTAACATTTATTTTAAAGAGTAAAAATATATGACAAACATATGTAATCATTTTGTAGTTAGTTCTGTTCATTCCCGCCATTACAATGGCTAGGCATTAACTACCATTTAAAATAATATTATTTTATTATTAGAGTGCAACGTAAGATTCCCAAGAAACTTGTTGTTGCGTATTGGGTACACCATCGAGCATAGCATCCCCTTTAAAGTAATATTCATATTTTATTCACAAATATGGATAAATATAAAAATATCATATTTTTTATTTGCCTGGGGTGTTACATCCTTCCCCCCTTTTGGGAATTGCGTCCTCACAATTTTAAAATTGGGCTTGGAAACATCCTTGAAAGACCCACATCGGAACAAGAGTCGGTAAAACAATCACTTTAAAATAAAGAAAGCGAAGTACAGAGGTCACTCGAGTTAACCCATACTAGGATTTCATGTAGGAAAACATGGACATGGAGGAGAAAACAAAGGGTCATGTTATGATGGATAGTGATAGAAAACATGTTTAGGAGAAAGATAACCACAAGAAAATCACAAACTTGTGATTGGTTAAACGGTATTCGATTCCCCAGTAGGAAAGGTTAACAGACAAAATTTTTGTTTTAAGTTACTTTTTATTGAGGAAGTTATTCATAAGGAAACATAATCACTTACCATGTTGACTTTTAACTTTTATTAGATTTCTTACACAAACTCATATTTTCTCCAAAAGACGAGTATTTAGGAAGACCTGTTCACATTAAGAGTACTATAATCATCTTCAAGAGAATCACCTAATCCACAAAAAAGAACTATATACTTCCCATGTATTTAGACTTTAACCAAAACCAAAACCAAAAAGGTTAGTACAAGATCAGATAATCTAGAAAAGGATAACCCTTTATAAAAAGAAAATCTATTCTTATTCTCCAAAATTTGTCCAACAAAACCAAAAGTTCAATGAGGACTATTCAATAAACAATTTGTCCATAAAATTATTCAAAGTAAACCAAACTAAGATTGAAACCCAAATATTTGAAGGATTTAGTCACATAGTCTTCCAAGTTAGATCGTAACATTTATCTCCAAACAACATCAGTTTCTCTTAAAGTCTCGTATTGAATAGTAATTAACCTAATCACATATCCTCCATGATAGGTTTATAAATTTCAATAGATAACCCAAAATCAACTTACTCATAATTCATAAAATCATCTAACTAAAACGAATCAGTCAAACTAACCAGGGACATCACGTAGTCCAGTGGTAGGCGATAAATACCAGTCGCACTTTGGTTGTGGGTTCGATTCCCATAGCTTTGTCCGACGCGACGGGTTGTAACACGGTCTGCGTGTTGTCATTTTTTCAAAACCACATAATTCTTAAAACATTCCCCAAAACGAGATAAAATCTTCAAAAATGATCATAACATATTTTAACCTTATGTTTATCTCATTCCTTTCATTTTCCATCATATCATAGAGTAGCCCATAATTACCTAAAATGTAAGGATCATATAAACCCTAATGGTTACCTTAATAATTACTACCTGAACTTCCACATCTAGTTGGCCATCTCATACATGATGCATTAGAGAACTCACCAAGGTTAAATAGATTGATCATGACTCACTGATCGTTGGTTTAGAACTACCACGAGATTCCTCATTGAATCCCCCATTTCATCCAGTCTCTTAATCAGAGAACCACCACAGTTTCCTTCAAACCCATTGTCACTTTGGTGCCTGCTAGATCCATCCATTTACTAAAAATAGAAATGTTAGTGTGCGTATATCAACAAAATCTTCATGTACCAATGAGGAAGATAAACACTAAGATATACATACTCATTCACTTTATCTAAAAACTATGACTCTTTCTAAAATACTAGCCAATATGGTAATGTCACTTAATCTTATAAATAACCTAACATCTAAAGTTATCTAAACCGACCTGTGATACCAACTATAAGACCCCGACCGTAAACCTTACTTAATATTGAATTAAATGAATAATTCACATTGTGGATCCTTTAAGATTTAGAGTATTAGAGAATTAGATCATAAATCATGAATTACATTCCACATTTAAACAATGTGGTTACATTAAATATGGTATTCATTTTTTCCCATCAACGAAAACACATTTAAAACAAAACATGGATTCGTTCTTGACACTTCCTTGACACTATCATCATATCATGTACCTTTCCCTTGACCTGTGAAAAAAACATTTCAAAAACTTCGGATGAGCATAAAAATCTCAGTAAGGGATATAAAAATATGGAAAAGAAACATGAGTACATGTATACATAAGAATGAGATCATACATTACCCATAAAACATAAGAACTTTAACATACCTCATAAAATCGTGAATAAATCATAGAAATCATACCACATAATGGTAACTTGAGACATTCATAACATTATTATTTAGGGAGTAACCCTCTTGGTTATGTTTGGAATACCCATCATAGTATATTCCCTAAATCTCTTCGAAGAAACCAAAACGTTTAACCCCTTCGTGTTACCCAATGCATTGGAGAGCTATATCGGGCTCACCCGCCCTTAGTTTATCACGGAACCACCCATCTTCATAAAAATTTCCAATAACCACAACATAATAATAGAACATAAATTAATCATAAAGGAATGATAACATTCCCACATTGCAATAACAATATAACATTTTAAGATATTGAAATAATGAATCCATTCTAAAAACCATTTTCAAAACCATTTAAAACATTTAATAAATAGATTTTTAAATCGAAGTGTCCCATACCCCATTGAAGATTTTATAATTTTAAACCATTAATATACATATAAATAAATCCTTAAAACCATTTTTCAAACATGGATATTAATGAAAAATATTTATATGAATAAATCATTAAAACCTTTAAAATGATATTTTAGTTAAAGGGTTTTTAACAAAATGAGAGACACTTGAATACAATAATTGAGGGATAAAATTTAACCAAAACATTATAATATCATGATAATAAATGGATTCATGATATAATATTCCAAAGGACAGTATATACATCATATAATAGTGAACTGGGGCATAACAACAATGAATTCTCAATAGAAATGAAAAATGAAATGAAATCCATTATAAAGAATGTATCCTTAAATTAAGGATAAATCAATCTCATAATTAGGTGTGAAAAATATAAATACACCCAATATACATGAATATTAAGTGTAAAATAATCAAAGGACATTTACACATATTCAAAGGTTGACATATTCAATAACTACATGTTGAACCCAAAGAAATCGAAATTGGTTTAAGAAGTTCCCTTGACAGCCTAGCGGCGTCACATCATATTTTGGAAAAAGAGTTGATGAGAGAGATAAAGGTAATCTCATCACTTGGACATAAAATTTATGGAAACAAGGATATATTAGAACATATCCTCACATAATAAGATGAAAATTAAAAGACATAACAAAAGAAGTCTTTCAAAAAGAGGAGGGTGAAAGGTCCCCTTACCGATTTGGGTAACATTTGAAACGTACACCCCATGAAAGAAGGACTATACAACATTGATGTAAATAATCATTAATTATAGTATGTTACACGAAGTGTAGAATAATGGAAAGTACATGCACCACTAAAAAGGAAATATTGGAAAATGTAGCATGAATCTCACGAAAACACAAAGTGAGATAAAAATCCCCTTACGAAATTTCGGCAGCCTAACGGTGGCAATTAAAACATCCAAAATGGATTTATGAGATCAAATAGGGTCTCTCATAATATGAACATAAAAAATTACAGAATTAGTAAAATAAAATAACATCCCCAAACATAATAAAGATGATCTTAAAAGAAATGACATAAAAGAGAGTACGTAAAAAGGAAGAGAGAGGTAGGATCCCTTACATCAAGTCTGACTTGCCTTGTTCGTTTCATTATATTCCCGAATAATAAACATTGGTCAATCTATAATTTACAAGGGACCTCCTTTAAAGATTATTATTCAGTTTATATCACATATTATAATGTTATAATAATTGTTTAATAATGTTAGTTCATATCAGACGTTTTTGTCGATGTTTGGTACATGAGTCAAAAATGAACTTGTTTGAAAAATGATTGCCCATGTAGTTATTAGTAAATAATTTCCAGAATGGTATTAATGATTACAATATCATATATATCCATTACATATTCATTTTATACTATTCCATATCATTTGATAAAAAATAAAAAGCACCGTTCATGGAGACAGTAGGCCGTACGTACGCATTAACACTACTTTCATTTTTTTGTCATATTAATGGAATTAAAAAAATAAATGATATATATATATATATTATAATTCCAGTATAATATATATGTTATATAGGTCACATATGATCATTAATTTCATTATTTATACATTCCATGTATTGTATGTACGAGCCACGTCACTTGAGGGGGCGGTAGTCCACACTTCCTCATATGAAATTATTGCATTTTCCCAACATGAAAAGAATAAGACTATGTTTTAAATATAAAATACATAAGCATATAGTAAACATAAATACTATATATGTCATATATAAAATATAGTGACATAATAATGTCCACCTTTAAAGGTGTTAAAAGAATATTGAACAATCATCGTTTCGTGAGGCAGAAAATCGTCAACCACAGAAACAATATTTTCATTAACCATTAGACGAAGGTGTGTTTAAGTGTAGCTAGAATACTTCACACAAAAACATCCTAGTATATTAAAGATACTGGTGTGGTTACAAAAGAAAATAATGAAAAGAGTTTAGGGGGTTGGAGAAGAAAAATAAAACATAAGAACACAAGAGAAAACAGTACCTTTAAAATGGGTAACTCTCATTGATTTAAGCTCAAAGGCTTCCATGGAAAGGATTCTGCCCAAAGTGAGGCTTCAATGATTATGAGAGGGATGTGGAGAGATTAAAGGGGTAGGGTTTGTCCGACAAAAATTCTTTAGAGGTGTGTGTAAGGTGGTAGAGGTGGGGGCCTTTTATAATAGGAGAGGAGGGGCACTCTTGAAAAGTAAAGAAATGTTACTTTATTTTAAAATGAGTATCAGATTTAAAAGGTCCCACATTGATATAATTAGAGGATAAGGTGATAAGGGTTATACATATACCCATCCAATAGGTTTTTTACAAGTGTAGGTCTTATATTTTACATTATCTTTTCATTTATTTAAATAGTTAAATAATGAGGTAATCACTGCATCATCATGATGTCATAAATAATTTAATTTTTTTAATGTCTAAAAATTAAAAAAAATATATGATGTAGGAAATATATTTAGCTTTCCAATGATTATTTATAGTCAAATATCTGACTTGTATAACCCCATTTAATTTTTTTTAGAAAAACAACTCATGTTTGTGTCATTTTAATTTTAACATTAAATAAAAAGATAACAATGTCATTTTCCTACCAAAGTGGATCCATGGGGTCCCCAAGTTGACCCCTGGAATTTTTTGGTCGGCCATGAAACATCCAATAAGGGTAGGACATGTGTCTAGGTATTTTCATTTTATTATAATATCATTTTTGCCTTAAATTGCACTAATTACCTCTAATCCCGATTAAAATCTTAATATGATACTATTCACCAAAAAATTATTTTAATCCCATTGAACCACATTTTACTTCTTAATGACAACCAAGTATATTGGATTTTTTAAATTAAAAACATAGAGGTTGTAATATTTCAATTAAACGAAAAATCAGTTTTTTAATTACCACTTAGTGGTTTCACTATTCATCAAAAATTGACATTTTCCAGAAAAATACAAAAACTTCACCCTAAAAAATATTTGATATTCCGAATTCAAAAATAATGTCTCTTTTACAAAATTCAAAACATATAAGTTATATTAATTAATTCAATAATTAATTTCTACTGTCAGAGTAAATAGCGTGTTTTTATGAAACAATAAGTATCAAAAGATTGACACTAGTTTATGTCCAATTTCAAAGTGAATTTAATTCCAACGACCACTATTGGATTAAATGGTAAAAATATTCTAATTTTACTTTAAAAAAAATTCAAAATATAATCTAATCATATACATAAATTAGATTAAAAAGTGGTTTTGAATTAAAATACAACAGTTTTCACTATTCATTATAAATGAACTTTATCGGAAAGATACCAAAAATTTACACAAAATAAATTTTGATGTCCGGATTCTAAATAATAATTTTATTTTGTCAGATATAATACATAAAATTTCCAAAAATTGGATTTAAAATAGGTTCTCCATCAAAAGGCGATTAATCGACTTTTTAAAGAATATTAGAATGTTTACGCTTAAAATTTGATTCATTCACATTTTTTAATCCTCTAACATTTATTGTAAAGAGTAAAAATATTTGAAAAACATATATAATAATTTTTTTGTTAGTTCTGTTCATTCCCTCTATTGCAATGGCTAGGCATTAACTACCATTTAAAATAATATTATTTTATTATTAGAGTGCAACGTAAGATTTCCAAGAAACTTGTTGTTGCGTATTGGGTACGCCGTCAAGAATAGAGTCCCATTTAAAGTAATATTAATATTTTATTCACAAATATGGATAAATATAAAAATTTCATATTCGTTATTTACCTGGGGTGTTACATTACTATTCATAACGGCTACTTTGATTGGTCGCAGTGTGTTAGAATCTCGAACTTGCATACAATGAAAGCTATTACATTATTGAAAGAGAAGTGTATCGTGGAAGATTGGGGTGTTACATTCTTCCCTCCTTCAATAAATTACTTCCTCACATTTTTAAAATGTTCTTCTAAAATAAAAGGTTGAATATAGAAAATACCTTTGTGGAAAACCCATATCGGAAATAGGGTTAATAAAATTTAGTCTTAATAAGAGGGAAAGGGAAATGAAAAAGTCACCACCAAATTATGAAATCGATTAAGAGAACATTGGTGGGAATTAAGGACATATAATTGGAGGAAAAAATGTAAATATTTTTAGGGAGTGATTGAAGTCATCAATCACAAACAAGTGTAAAATTGAGGTCCTCAAAGCCTTCAATCTATGTTGATTTAAAATATTATCAGTTAAAAAAAATAATGTATTAGGATAACACATTTTTTGTTTTAATATCCCTTTCCTAAAGTTTAAGAAATAATGTATTCATTGAATAAGAGATAGGTATATATATATATGCTTGACAAGTATAGTTTCAACCTTCAACTAATTTCTACCACAAACTCATCTTTCACTCAAAAAGATAATAGAACTCAAAAATATTATATTTATCCTTATCGTACAAGGTTAAAAATATTAACACATACCATTTATATTAGGAAAACTATTTTTTAATAACCAAGGAATTCATGTAGACTTGTGGTAGGTAATAAAGTCTTTCCGCACTATGGTTGTGGGTTCGATACCTACAGCTTTGTCTGACGCGAAGGGTTATCCCCTAACCTGCAGGTTGTCCTTTTCCTAAAATTATAGTATTATAATATTCCAAAAATAATGTTTTAACCTTTAACAATACTATCCAATGTTAAACATAATCCATTCCAACCATTATAGTTATCCAAAATACCTCTGTCCAGACTTTCTCTAAAAGGTATCTAAATTCCAAAATCAATTGTAACATCAGATTCCCAAAATAAAGTAATGTTTCTATTGTTTTCAAATACTAAAAATATTATTACCTTCATCATATTAAATCCTTAATGAAAAAAAAATTACTGAATTAAAATCCGTATATATATCACATTATTCTTATAACTATAATATAGTTTTTGAGTCTAAAAACACAAATACAATAATTATTCAACTTCATCTATAGTAACAGCGTAAGCATGGCCTTTCTCCCTTGGCCTTTTCTGAAGTAATTTTCCTTGTCGCTTAGGGAATTCATTTTCATAATGCACCATTTCTCTACAATTGTAGCATTCATCATTGATAGACTCTTTCTTTCCCTTACAATCACGAGCATGGTGAACTTTTTCTCCACATTTGTAACAAAATCTCATTCCCTTTAGGAAAGTACTGGGGTGATTCTTCCCACAATTATAAAATAATGAAAAACCCTACTTTCCCTTTTTCCCTTTATCTGTCTCTTTTTCCACCATTCTCTTCTTCTCTTTCTTTACATTGTTCTCATAATACTTATAGAATTCCTTCTCTGTCTTGATATCACACGAGACAATTTATTCATACGATGGGAAGGATTATGATACTAAAGCTCGAAAGAGAAATGGTTTTAACCCATCAAAGAAATAATCAATCGTACTTATAGGGTTACGTATATAATCTGCATCATTCCTCACTAACCCTGTAAAGTTAGACTCATACTTTGCGACATTCTCATCCTCCTTTTGCATCAGACCTAGAAATTGACTTTCCATATCTGCTCGATGGTCATGAGGAAAGTATTTTTCTAGGAAAATCACTTTTAAATATCTCCATTACATACCTGATACTTCTTCATCTTCCTTTTTATTTTGAATCAATGGCAACCATTGATCAGTATCTCCAGTGAGATGGTAAACTACCATGAAAACCTTTTCCATTTCACTACTCCCCAAGGCATGGAATATTTTCTCTAAGGAATTTATCCATTGCTCAACTACTAGGGGATTTTTAATCCCATTTAATGTTGGTGGTTGTTGCCTCATGAAGCGGTCTAAAATTGATCCTCCATGTTGCGGATCAGGGTGCTCCATATGAATAAGGTTATTATTCATAACCTGAGTGAGTTGTCCCAGTATGGTGATAAGATAATCAGCCCCAGTTGTATCACCAACTCCATTATAATTATCTAGAGTAGGAGGGAAATACCTACATGGAGTGCGTGAATTGATACAGTTTCCATCCCTTTCACTAGGCGCCATTCCTAAACAATATCATAAACTATATTAGTTTTTGAATCTAAATACATAATTCCATAATTGTAAAACACTTAACATAAATTGAACAGTTTATGGATATAATCCATAATCATAAAAATGTTTTTATTTGGGAATGTATATATTCATAAACCCTTCATAATGGTTTGTAATGAAAATGAGAATTATCCTAACCATATCCCCCAAGAGTGTCGTAACCAAGAGTACAACAAGGCTCGTTGTCACGCACCAGTTCCCGTTCGAGTATACATCCAAGCAGTGTTTTTGGGTTTTACCCCTAGGTACATCTTTGCCAGAGCCACCTCTACCTACTCATATCCAGACAAGGATGTGTTGCTCGAAAAACTCAAAACATCTCTATAATACCAAAATTCTAAGAAGTTCTTCCATACTAAACCTCAAAGCCTATCTTAGGGCTATGTGATCTAATCAGTGTTTTTCTAAATCTAGCTTCCAAGGATAGTACTAAGCTACATTTGATACCAACTATAACGCCCCGACACAAGTTATCCAGAGTTGGTGCATTATTACGTAACTTTGGCATGATCACAAAACATTAAGTCTCGAAAGACTGATTAGATTAGTATCCCTGGAACCACTAGATATATTAATAAGTCTTACATTACATCATAAAGTAAAACAAAACTACAACAACATCTTGTCTTCATATCCCCTCATACTATCTCTACAGTTAATTCATAAAATACTTCTTCACATCCTGGAAAAATTAAAACATTGAATGTGGTGAGATCATATGCTCAGTAAGGATAACAATCTAGCAGAAACTTTGATAAATAAACATAAACATTTAAGGAAATGTATAACTGAAACAAAAGCCTTTTAAACATGAACTTCAGAATAATATGGAAAAAATAAAATGAAATAATTCCATTTTCTTATTCACATGGATATTCTACTAGTTGAATAATCACGTTCAATATCAATAACCACTTTCATAATGATGTAATGCATAATGCCGGACTGTCATAACCACGTATCCAAGGCCTCATGCCAAGACTACAAATAATATTTTGTCAAGGCCTCGTGCCAAGACACTATTTTGTCTCATTAGACCTACTAATGCATCTAGGAGTTATAGAGGGACCCACCCATCACTTATTAAGTCCAATGCATTCCTCATATGAACAGGTTTAAAAATATCATAGATCATAACATAATCTAATCACATAAAACATTCATAAAGGAAACATAACATTTCCAAATTTCAAGAAAAAGTTCTCAATAAAACTCATTGATACAATAAATAAACTTTAAAAACCATTTTCAATAGAAAAATAATATAAAATTAAAACTTGGTATTTATTTTTCAAAAAAAATTATTTCTTTTAGAGGAAGCTGAAACTCAAATAATGGTCACGGCGGCAGAGAAGTCGTTGTCGCCTCATACGTACACCAAAAAAACATTCCCTTTTGTCGTTTAGTAAAACGATTTGTATAAAAAGATTCTTTTTGAATAAAAGTTAATTTCAATGGGGTTTATACACTGTATAAAAGAAAGTTGTGTATAGAACAAAATATGCCTCAATGAAAGGAGATTGACACGAAGTCCCTTACCTTGTGTCCGACTTGACTTGATCGTTCTTTAATATCCTGAATAATACACTAGAGTTAATTTCTACTTGCTTAAGAACATTTTTAATGTTAATTATTCCTTTTATATCACTTATTACTTTGTTATGAACATTATGTAATTATTTTAGTTAATAACGGTCATTTTTCCGATCATTGGTACTTGAGTCAAAAGTAAACTTCTTAGAATTAAATGTTGTTCATGTGTTAAAATATCCATTATATATAGAAATATATTCATGATTTATATATCCTATATATAATATATATCCATCATATAAATGTATTTATAATATTACATAACATTTAGTGGTAAGAAATGAAATGCACCGTTTATGGAGACGGTAAGTCGTACGTACGCATGAATGCTACTTTCATTTCTATTTAAAATTTAATGGAATGAAATAATAATGATATAAAGGTATATTATAATTATAGTATAATATAATATATAATAACATTAATTCCATCCTATATACATCCCACATATGGCATTAACGATTCAAATCAGTTTGAGGGGCTGATAGTCCACACTTCCTAAAATGAAATTATCACGTTTACCCATAATGAAAATCATAAATGTATGACATAAATGAAAAATAAAGAAGAATAAGGAAATCATAAACATAATATATATCATATATAAATATATTTACATCATAAAGGCCTCCATGAGAGTTGTTAAAAGAAGTTTGAACAATCATCGTTTCGTGAGGCAGTAATTCGCCACCCACAGAAACAGTATGTTCTTTAACCATTAGAGGAAGGTGTGTGAAAGTGTAAATAATATACTTCTCATAAAAACATCCTAGTATATTTAAGATACTGTTTTTGTTAAAAAATAAAGTAATAAAAAGATTTTACAGGATTGGAGATGCAAAATGAAACAAAAGAACATATGAGAAGACATTGCCTTAAAATCGGGTAACTCTATTTGATTTGATCTGAAGGATTCCTTGGGAAGAAATCTGCCCAAAGTGAGGCTTCTAAGAGTAAGAGAGGGAAGTTGATAGATTATTGGGGCAGAGTTTGGCTGAGAAAAATGGCTTTGAAGGTGTGAATAATGTAGAAGAGGTGGGGGTGTTTTATAAGAGGAGATGAGGGGCACTCTTGGATAGTCATGAAATGTTACTTTATTATGAAATGATTTTTGGATTTTAAAGGACCCAAAATGAAATATTTTGAGGATAAGGTTATAAGGGTTAGAAATTTACTCATCCAATAGGTTTTTGACATATGTAAGTATTAGAGTATACATTATCTTTTCATTTTATTTAAATCGTTAATTAATGTGGTAATCGCTGCATCATCATGGTGCCTAAAAAATTTAATTTATTTAATGTCTAAAAATTATAAAAAAAATATCATCATGTATGAATTCTTATTATATTTCCAATGAATATTTATAGTCCAAAAGTTAACTTTTATAACCCCATGTAATAATTGTTTTAGTAAAACATCAGTTGTTTGTGACATTTTTATTTTTACATTAAATAAAAAGTTATTAATTTCATTTTCTTACCCAAGTGGCTCCATGGGGTCCCCAAGTTTACCCATGGATTGTCTTGGTCGGACATGACTCATCCAATAAGGGTAGGACAAGTGTAAAGGTAATTTAATGTTATTATAACATTATATTTACCTTAAATTACACTAATTTCCTTTAATTGCGATTAATAGAACATAAAAGTTACTATTCACCATAAATTATTTTAATACCATTGAACCAAATTTTTATTCCTATTGAAAATGATGTATGTAGGATTTTTGAAATTCAATTCACAGAATCAGTAAAATTTCATTTAAACGAAAAATCAGTTTTTTAACTTCCACTTAGTGGTTTCAATATTCATCAAAAATTGATGTTTTTTAAAATAGTAGAAAAAATTCACCCTAAGAAATAATTGATATTTCAAAATAAAAAATGATTTATATTTTAAAAAATTACTAACATATAAGTTGCATTAATTAATTTTATAATTAATTCACACTGTCAAAACAAATAGCATGTTTTTAAAAAACAATATCAATCAAAAGATTGACAATTTTTTATGTCCAATTTCAAAATGAAATTAATTATAATGACCACCATTGGATAAAATGGTAAAATTATATTCTAATTATACTTTAAAACAGCTAAATATTATAATTTATCACTATAAATTATTTTGATTAAAAATGTATTTTTTACTATTCATTGAAAATTGGATGTTCTTAGAAAAATACCAAAATTTCAACAAAGGGTAATTTTGATATTCTGAATCCAAAAATGAAGTCCATTTTGAAATTTAAAATTTATATAATTTAAAAAAATTGGGTATTAATATTCATAACAGCTACTTTGATTGGTCGTGGTGTGTTTGAATCTCGAACTTGCGTACAATGCAAGCTATTTTATTATTGAAAGAGAAGTGTATCGTGGAAGCTTGGGGTGTTATATAATTAGCTTAGTAGGTATGACACATCTTAGTGAAATATGTATAATCATTTGTCATCGAAGGCTATAAGCATCCAATACATCACATTTGATTAGAAAGTATGTCTCTACTGGGTGGAAACCATAAGATCCTACACATATTATTTTATTGATGGCCACAGTCTCTCCTCAATGCATCTGGGGAGAATTTCATCGAATCCTTATCTATAGATGATATTAATGAAATTTTGGCATTCATAAAGAGTGAAATTAATAGATCATTGTCGGACATGCTCTTTTCTAGCTATATCTAGTGGAATTAATACATTTTAGAGATGTTCCATGATATGCACCAACTATCCCACGATATGACCATATGGATCAGAAATGGGGTTGATTTAATTGATTTCCAATGTTTTTATTTGATAAAACGTTGAATGAACTTGATGATTTGCAATGATTATGATTGACACATCCCATTATGGATCTTCTAGGGTTGTGGCTGACTATTCCAATTCACCAGCTTCATAATTTTGAAATTTCAAGAAATAAGACAATTTGTGTTAAGAGGTAAACTCTGCCATTAACCCTAATACATAATAACACTTGGGGATTATTTATTATTTTCAGATGGCATAATCCTCATTGATCTATTTGATTACCAATTTAGAATCACCCTTAACCTATATGTGATCCCCTGATATATGGAGTGTTAATTCCCTAACCACAATGAGAGCCTAATATTCAGTATTATCATTGGTACCACCTTCAGATAATAGGTTGGGGTATCGAAACACTACCTTGTCTTGGGAGATAATCACAATTCCTATGCTAACATTCATGAGCATAGTGTCTTCCATTCTCTTCACCATTGGACTTCTGGAAGCATTTTCAAAAAAAATTCCCATGTTCATGGGATATCATGAAAAGTGAATATTTATTCATCAGGTAGTTACATGTTTAATGATGATTATTTTAAATATGGATGCTCACTAAATAAGTATTCTAAAGCATGAAATTTCACTCATTTTATAGGCAAGGATTGTATATGAAACTAATGTAGAATAACCTCCCACCATACTAGAAAACCTATCAACCTAGGAAGACAAAGGATATGTTTGAGCAGGTTATTACGAGATACGAAGTAGACATTGTGATGCTTCAAGTGGTTCCTTAGTGCCTGGAATACAAATATCAATGATAAGAATATCTTCATAATATCTGAATATCGAGTCTCGGCATCGATCATGATGTGACTATGATAGTAATGTAGTTTTCATTCCCATCATCATTATTCAATGAAAGAAAGGTTCCTAGTAATCAATCCAATTCTGTCACATAAATAATGAGTTATTTTCCATCAACATGTGGCATTAATAATGGTATATTCAATAGGTATTTCTTTATGGTATCCAATTATTCTAGGAAGCCATTGGACCACTAATATTTGATCCCCTTCTTCATCAATTTGTTGAAGGGAAAACACATTCCATCTAGATTGACAATGATGTGTTGGATATAGGCCATGTTTAATTGAATTCCTATAAATTATTTCATATTTTAAGGAGGTGACATGCTAAGGATATCTTTATTCTTCTCAGTATCGACTTCAATTCCATGATGGTGTACGAAAAAATTGATAAATTTTTCCAAGGTTACCCTGATATCACATTTCATGGGTATTGTCATAAGATTTGGATGTCTAAGATTTCTAAATATGGTCTCCATGTCATTCAGGTGATCAGAACAATTTTTTTATTTTACCTCTACATCATCAATACAACAGTAAAAAAATTCCAACATGAAGGGTTTGATAATGTGGTGCATTTCACATTGGAATGTTTTACTTGCATTCGTCAAGACAAAGGAAATTACCCAATAGAAAAATACACTATGAGGTGATTATAAGGTAGTAGATTCATCATATTCTATGTCCATCTAGGTATTCCTATAAATAGAGTGTCCAACCATGAAAGAGGGAGCTCAGAATCCACCTGTTGCAAAAATCAACAGTTCTATTATTAGAACCAGGAAGAGATAATTGGAACAATACAAGTTGATATATCTAATATAAATGGAAACTAGGATTTTACCATTTTTCTTTTTCACTGGGAATATATTTGATATATATTTTGGATATTTCAACTCTTGGATGAATTAAAATATGATATGATTTTTTACTTCAACCTCAATTCTAGAGGTGTGAGTTGTGTGTGTTCTTCTTACGTCTGCTTATATCCTCAATGATATTATTTAAAATCCAGATAATGGGTTGCCACCTCAGTGTCAAGGCATCTAATTTGGGTATAATTACAATAAAACATATCAAAATGATTCATTACAAAGGATATATACATCGTTTATCTACATAAGTCTTGGAGACACTAATCAGAGTGGGGCAGACATCTTCCTTCGTATATATATTTATTTCTCTGAGTTCATCCAATCTTGTGGAGACCGATTTATCAAATGTTGGAGGGGAATCACTAAGGAATTCCTCTTCTTCCTCTTCTTCATGTGTGACTTCTTCTTCCACTTCAAGCAGGGTAGGTGATGAAAAAGGATTTCACAACTAGGGGGATTCTGTATTTGGACATCCAAATGAGGGGGCAACCATATCTGACCAAAATCATAATGATGGGTCTTTTTGATGGTCCTAAGAGAAACAATTGGGTTTTTAATCTACATCCCTATCTTATTCCTTTAGTGAAATAACTTCTTCTAACCTATATAATAATGTAGTGACTTGCGGAATCATAGTGGATGGAATGAATACATTTTTGTTTATAATTTCATGACAACATGGATCGTTATTGACTTATTCAATGTTGTTTGGATCAGTTGGTGCATTGAAATTATGGAAGACACTGAATGAGTTATTGGATTTAGGCTAAGCCTTCCAACTTGATTAATGGGTAGCACATACTATTTTCTATGTTTTATAAATGGGTTAACTCGGAACATTTCTAGACAATTCAGAACATTTATTCTAGTAACATCGTTCACTATGGACTATTTTCCCTTTGTGTGATAAAACACATCGTCAACGTATATAGATTCCCATTTTTTAAATGGGACTGTATACCCCTAAAATGTCATGATTTAATAATTAGAATATATTTGAGGTAATGGTGGTACAATGAATGAATGGTTTTATAATTATGTTATGAATTCCTCCCAAAAAAATGTTGAATGTTGGGTCCTTCCATATGACCATGAACTCTGAATCAGATATGAGATACCAAATCTATGTTATAATCATATTCTTTTCAATCGGTTCTTGCTCATTCATATCATTACCCTACAAAATCAATGTGTTGGGAGACAAGTGGGATTTAGTGAGGCCCAATCAACAATGTGCACAGATGGGAATGAGATTGACCCCTAAGATATAATTAATTTAGGATTGTAAAATATCAGTATCATTATCATTAGATATAGATTAAAGGGTCTAATGTGTTGGTGTATGAAAAAATCCACCTCTTCTTCTATGAAAGAGATGACTGCTTAGAATTCTGCAAGGTCATTCTCAATATAATAAACATTCATAGTAGAAACCTCATATTTAAATTCGTGAGGACATGACAGAGCCTCAATGGGTGATTCACAGAGATCATTTGATATAATTAGGGCTTCCAAGCTCAATAACTATGTCAGAACATGGTAAATTTGCTTCAATACATCATAATTTTGATTTAGAGGTTGGTGTTTTCCATCATGGAGATTCTCCCATGCAGTTCCTTGGAATTTAATGCACATAATGACTATAGAACCATTTATGGGGTTGATATTTTATTTATTTATACTATTCGTGGATTAGGAAGAATAGGTCCACCCACACACAAAGAAGGTCTTGTCATATCCTCTATCCTATATTCTATGATGATCATGTTAGGGAAGACTATGTCATGTGTGAAGGAATTATCGTGTTCCCATTGAGCCAACTTGATGGCTCTCCCATGAGTTTCTGCCACATGAACAGCTCACGAAGGGGTTTGGTTAGAGTAATGGATTCATGAAAAACCACATCTTTCCATTTATCATTGAACATGATGACAATTTCCCCTAGTTTCCAACTCAAGTTCAAGGAAGCTAGTTTCTTAACTATAATCAACATTTCGGAAGGAATCTATTAAGTGAATTAAATTAATAAAACTAATTATCAAATCCAAATCTGATGAAGATTATGTCTAGGGGTCAACTCTTGTTGTGACGTTTGGCAGGATGGTGCCCATACATTTGATATGGTAGGATTGAAATCCACTAATGTTAAGGGAAAATTTTTCCTTCACACAAACACATATTCTTTAGTTTTCCACTAATTATTCTAACCATGTTTCATCATTGAGGAATGACGTTCATATGAATGGGATTTTGATGAAGACATATTTACTGTAACAAAAGCTATAGTAAGAACTGTCTTCTGTTTCGAATCTGTTCTATAATTGCATGAGTTCAGTTGATTCTTTCTTGACCATCAAATCATCAAATTTATGAGAATTATTACTTTTGACTTCCTTATATTCACCATATTCTTCTTGATCGGTAACAATAAAAAATTATACCAAGGATGGTTATTTTTTCAACATCACATTCCCTTAGTCCACTATAATTTTTAGGCATTTAAAAAATCACATTTGGATACGGTTCCCCACCATTTTATGGGAGGGACAATAGTTTGAGAGGAACAAATTTCATTCATTTTTAGTTTTAGTTTTCCTTGGAAACTAAACTATGTTATTTTCAAATGCTATGATTATATAGTAGGGGACATGTTCATGTAGAAAATAATAGACCTTGTTTTTTAACTCCCCAAGATGTCACCACCTTTAATATTTTTTAACACCTTGACGGGGAGTTCATTTCTTCTAATGCTCAGGAGGTAGATCCCTATGATATTATGAGGTATTTGATGTTGTAGATGATATAGGGGACTTCTTAATTGTGGTTTTAGACAACTCCAATTTACATTCTATTCTTCCTATAGCAAATGTGATTACATGGGATTAGGCTCTATTCACTATTATAGAGTTTTCCACTAGTTGAAAAATCAAGGCAAGATCCAGAAACACTCTTGTGTATTTCACAAGGATTAATGGTCCGAATAAACCATTATGTATATTTTATACACAAATGGGTATAAAATCTTATTGAGGTAGTATTATATTCAACGAGTAAGTTAATCATTTTCATCGAATGATAATATTAAAAACTCTTTCATTATCCCATTGCCTGCAATTTGTGAGATTGATGAATTTTGTGGTTTATAGCATTGAGCTAAACTTGAAAATGATTTTTTGATGGATATATTCCCATCCAGTGATTGACCGAGGATGAAAACTCATGTTCCATACAAAGGATATCTACTCCAATGATTCCAGAAAGAATTTGAGTTTCACTAATTAATGTTTCTTGGGGGTCCCCATCATGGGATCATATTGAGAGACTAAATTCATCAAGTGATACTCTCGATCTCTTGAGCCATTTAATAATGTAGATGTGGAATTCCAAAATTTTAGTGGATTTGGGGACAGATCCACCCATTCGGGATAATGATTATTTTATAGTTGAACCATTGTGTGATGTATTTACATAGATTATAATCGATTTGTTAATAACTCAATGGTCATCGTAAGAATTAAATGAATAGTTTTATTAGGTGGTATATAAATAGATATGGAATCTAGATCATGAACTGCTTAGACGACTGGTAAGACCACTAATGGCGGTACTGCTGGTATCTGTCCTGGGTAACTTATAGGGGTGGGCTCATAAGGATGTTCTTAAACCTTATCTAGTTGTATATGAAGTAGAAGGAATTCATTATCAATATAATTAGTTGAAAAAAATAATATTTTCTAGAATGATATAACTGGAATTGCACGGTGAGGATCATCTTATAAAGCATATATGGAAAGAAAGCTATTTCAGAGTAAATTTTCATTGTGTTTGATAAACTCCTTCGTCTTCTCCTTTGGTCGAGAACATCTTCCCTCAAGTGAAAGTGATTGACCTTATTTAGTTGAAAGGTGAGAAATGGTGTGACTTTTACTATTTCCTTTATTATGTGCCTTTTGAATAGGTGGAAGTTGATTATTCTATGGGATACAAAACTTTTTGGAAAGCCTCTGATTCTGGGTAAACACACCTCCTTCATTTGAATATGTGCAGACTAAACTATTAATAAAAAAATCATCCTCTTACTCCCATAAATTAGATTAAATTTTTGGAGCATCATCAGTGATGACATAGATTAAATTCATCGATGCATAACGCATTACTAGCATTCTGTCATTTTAATTTTGAGATCTCCTGCTCCTAAAAACTCAATGAGACTCTGTGCTTCTATTTTTTTGTTCCACAAAAATTTTTTGGAAGATAGTATCCTGATGGGAATCCAAAGATAGTTCTGTCATGTGTTCATTTTGTGGCTTCTTCCTTAACTCAGAGAACACTAACTTCAGCTAGGGAGGGGATTGTGAATGTGAAAAAAACAAAATCCCGAAAATATGGGTATATTCATTTTCATCATTTTCATCCATTCATGCTCTGTTTCATGGATCTGAGGGTTGTGTTAATAAATCCCCCAGCCTTGAGTGATGGGGTGTCTTCTGAACTTCTAAGGATGATATCACCACAACCACTCTTCTGATTATATGAATTTTTCTCTGAACGATGGGTGAGTTAATTATCCATTACTCACATTGTAACATCCCTGGTAAATAAAGAAAATGAAATTTTAATGTTTATTACTATTTTGTATTAATTATTAATTTACTCTAAAGGGGATGCTATGTTTGATGGTGTACCTGATACGCAACAATAGGTTTCTTTGAAATCTTACACTACACACTAATAATATAATATAATTATTTTTAATGGTAGTTATCACCTAGAAGTTGTATTGGAATGAATGAGTAGAACAATCTAAAATATGATTATAAATGTTTCTTGAATATTTTTACATTTATCCAATTAATGTTAGATGCTTAAAACATGAATGAATCTAAGCTTAAATACTCTAATATTTTTTTAAAGTTCAATTTACCGCCTTTTGAGGGTGAATTCTCTTCAAAAAAAAATTGGTAATTTTTATATGTCATATTTGAAAAAATAAAATTCCTCTTTATATTAGGGACATCATAATTTACTATGGGTAAATATTTGGTATTTTCTGATAAATATCATTTTTTATGAATAGCGAAAAATAAAATATATAAATTCAAAAGTGACTTTTAATCAAATTTATTTATATAGTCAGAATATTTTTTTTAATTGTTTATAATTTTTAAATATAATTTATTGTTACCATTTAATAAAATTTGGGACATTAGAATTAATTTCACCTTGAAATTGGCCATAAACAAGTGTCAATCTTTTGATGGTTATTATTTCCTAAAAACATGCTTTTTGTTTTGACAGCCAAAATTATTTCTATATTAATTTATACTACTTCTATGTTTTGAAGCTAGAAAAATGGATTCCATATTTTAAATTAGTAAGTGAAAATTTTGTAAATAGGTAAATTTTATTTTTATCCATTTTAAATATTTACTTCAGTAAATATTTTATTTACCATCATTGAAGGGTAAATATAGAAAATAAGGGTAAAATATAATATTATAATAATATTAAATTACCCTAACATGTGATTTAGTCATATTGGCA
The DNA here is from genome assembly GCA_963277665.1 of Viscum album. NCBI lineage: Eukaryota > Viridiplantae > Streptophyta > Magnoliopsida > Santalales > Viscaceae > Viscum > Viscum album. Next base: position 1,100,355,245 of record OY728135.1, on the reverse strand, counting down.
GATACATATCCAACCATGGGCATCCGTGGGTCAAATATTGGGACCCCATGGTGCCACATGGGAGTAATAATGACACTTTATATTAATTAATTTAATGACAAAAATGACATAAACAAATATCTATTAGTAAATAAATTTTTACTTGGGGTTATATAAGTTATCCATTCAAATATAAATATTATTCAGAAAGTTAAAAATATTTCATACATCTGGGTATTTGTTTTATAATTTTTTTACATCAAATAAGTTAAATAATTTATGACACAATAATGATGCAATATTTACCTCATTAATAAATGATTTAAATAAATAAGATTATAAATATTAAAAAAATATCCAAAACCTATCAAATTCTTATTGGATGATTTTATTTGGACCACGAGTCTTATTAACTTCAACATTAAAGACAAGTTATCCTTTTGAAATCGAATATGATGTTATAATAAAATAATTATTTTAATTTTTCATAACGAGCTCCTCCTCTCCCTTAAAAAGCCCCCACTTCTTAATTATTTATCACACTTATAAATCCTTTTTCTCATGAAAACTCTACTCCAATAATCTCCCAAGATCCCTCTCTTCATCCTATAAGCTTTAACTTAGGCTTAAAATACTTAATGAATCCCCATTGGTCAAACCAAAGGGAGTTACTAGATTTAATGGTAACATCTTCTCTTAAGTTCATTGGTTTGATTTAATTTATACAAACCCCTAAACTCTTTTTATTCCTTTATTTTATAAAAAAACAAGTATCCTAAATATTCTAGGATGTTTTTATGAGATGTATTTTAACTACACTTACCCACACCACAATCTAATGGGTATAGAACATAATATTTCTGTTGATGGCAAACTAACGCCTCATGGAACGATGATTATTCAATTAACTCCAACCGTCTCTCATGGTGGACATTATGATGGGACTGTATTTATATATGATATATATTATGTTTTAGTTTTCATTATTCTTTAATATTTTTTATTTATATCATACCAGTGTGGTTTCTATAATGGGTAAACATGATAATATCATTTTAGGAAGTGCGGACTACCGCCCCCTCAATGTGATATGACTCGTTAATGGTTTATGTGGGATGTATAAAGGATGGATTTAATGATATTATATATGATATTATACTGTAATTATAATATACCTATGTATCATTATGTGTTAATTATATTAAAGTACGTAATATAAATGAAAGTAGCGTTCATGCGTACGTACGACTTACCATCTCCATGAACGGTGCATTTCATTTCTTATCTCCATATGTTATATACTGTTATTAATACATATATATATTGGATATATATTATTTATATTATATCTAAATCATTAATATAATTATGGAGATAATTTATTTTTAACGACATGGAGAACTTGTAATTATAAGGTGTTCTTTTTAACTCAAGTACCAAATATTGACCAAATAACTGTTAAGAACATAAATGATTATGTAATGTTTATAACAGGGTAATAAATGATATAAAAGGAATAATAAATTTGTAAAAAGGTTTTTATGTAATTATAAATTATATTTATTATATTATTCATGAGATTAAAGAATGATTGATTCAAGTCGGACACAATGTAAGTAATTTCTTATCTCACTTTTAATTCCACGAAATTTCCATTGTTCAACACTTATTTATTGCATGTGGTGTATTGTGTACTTCAATTATATATATATATAATAATAATTATATTTATATTAATGGTATTCTGTGATTCATTTTGTGGTTATTAACTTTTTCTCATACGACATGATAGATTACAACATGGTAATGATTTTTCATCTCACTTTTTATTACAATGAGATTCTTGCTATATTAGTCACTATTAACATTTATGTGGTGGATGTACTTCCACTAATTGAATTATTTTTTAATATAATTTAATTTATTGGCATTTACATATTCATTGTGCGATCTTTATTTCATGGGGTGTATGTTTCGTAAGTTACCAAATCAGTAAGGGAACATTTCACCCTCATCTTTTTAAAAGACATCTTTTTGTTATGTCTTTTAATTTACATATTATTATGTTGGGATATGTTATATTATATCCTAATTGATGTAAATTATATTTCCAAGTGATGAGATATCATTTTCTCTCTCATTAAAATATTTTATTAATTTTAAAGTGATGTCGTTAGGCTGTCGAATTTCTATAAGAAAACTTCTTAACCCAATTTTTATTTTTGGGTTAAACATATACTTCTTGATTATGTCATGCTATGAATAAGTGTGAATTACCTCTGATTGTTTTACACTTAATATCCAGTTATATTGGGTGTATTTATATTTTTCAAACATAATTATGAAATTAATTTATCCTTAATCTAAGGATACCTTCTTTATATGGTATTTCGTCTCAATTTACATTTCCATGGAGACTTCATTGTTGATATGCACAAATTCACACTTATATAGAGTATATTATGTCCTTTGGCATATTATATCATGAATTCCTTTATTCTCCTGATATTATTACATCCTGATTAAATGTTATTCCTCAATTATTTGTTTTCTAAGATCTCCCATTTTTTTGAACTCTTTAACTAAAATCTCCTTTTAAATGTTTTAAAGGTATATTATTCTACATTTTTCACATTAATGACCATGTTTTAAAAATGGTTTTAAGGATTCATTATTATGGAAATGAATGTTTTGAAATTTAAATTTATTTCAAAAGCTTCCAAGTGGTATGGGACACTTATGTTAAAAAATCACTTTATTTAAAATTTTAAATTGTTTTGAAAATGGTTTGATAAATGCTTTGATTTGGTCAATATTTTGAAATGATATAGTGTGATTGCAATATTGAAATGTTATATTTCCATTTTTTTTGTTTTATGGGTTATGAATATGTTATGGCTATTGGGCATTCTCTACGTATATGGGTGGTTCCGAGATAAACTTAGGGCAGGTGAGCCTGAAAGATCTCTCCAATGAATTGGGTAACGTGACAGAGGTAAACGTGAATGTTCATCATAAGATATTTTGGGATAATACTGTGATTAGTATTCCATATGTGACTCCCCATATAGCTCTGATAGCTGGAATGCATGTTTGATATTGATTCCACAAGTTACCCTTTTGATTTATGATTTATGTGTGTTATTCATAAATCTTATGATTTCATGATGTATGTTATGATTAAAAATTATGGTTTCATTACTTTATATTAATTGATGGACTAATGTTTTAATTCTTTATTTTATATCCCTTACGGAGCATTTTTTTCTCATCGCTAGTTTTTTGAAATGTATTTCACAATACTTAAAGATGAATAATGGTTAGGGATGGGATCAAAGGAATTTCATGCTGCCTAAAACATGGCACTAGACATGACTCTCTTTTTTCAAGGGTTTTTACTTTATAAAAAAAGAGATACTTAATAGAATTGCCTACATGTAATATTCATGATGTTATGTAAATATTATGGCATAATTACCTAAAACTCTACACCTGAAAAGATCCTCAATGTGAATTATCCATTTAATTAACGATTATGTAATGTTTAAGGCCATGTCCTTATAGTTGGTATCAAAGGTCGGTGTAGATAACTTTAGAGGATAGGGTGTTTTTTAAGCATAAGTGACATTACCATAATGGTTAGTATTTTAGAAAGAATCATAGTTATTTTATATAAAGTGAATGAGTTTAAGATAACATGAATAAGTATATATTTTTATCTACCTTCCTCATATGATATTATTTGATGATTTTATTGATATACTCACACTTACCTTCTTGGTTTTAGTAAATGGTTGGATCTAGCATGCACTAAAGTAACAGTGGATGTGAAGAAAACTTTGATGTTTTTCTGAATGAGAAAATGAATTAAATGGGAGATGCAATGAGAACTCATGTGGTTATTATCAACCAACTCTCTAGAGTCATGATTGACCACCTGAACCTTGGTGATTTTTATAAGGCAACGTATATGCGAGAAACAAATACCAATGGAAGTTCAGATAATAATCATAAATGTGAGTATATTAATAAACATTTGTGTCAAGGATGTGGAAAGAAACACATAAGAAAATGAATCAAAGGGGTTGGAAGATACTATAGATGTGGAAGTGAAGGTCATAAATCAAGAACCTCCCATGTAGAAAAGGAAACATCTAGTTGACTCTATGAAATGGAAATAAGTTATTTCTAAGGGATCAATTGAATGATTTAAATGTGGTGTGAATGGTCATTATGAAAACAGTTGTCCTACGAAAAAGTTTCGAGAATGGGATCACTAGGATCATACAAATATATTTTTACTAATACCTAATTTCATTCCATTTGAGGATGATGGAACTGACAAGGACCAATGAAAGGTATGGATTATTTCATAACATCTGTTTTGATATTATTTAATCATAGAATATGATTCCTGATTTTTTTTGTATGAAATAATTTTTTCATAATAATTTTGTCAATAATGGTTAACAGGTCATGAATAACGTTGAATAAGTAAGAAGTCAACATATAGGGGATTTAATAATTATGGTAGATTTTAGGATGGTGAAATTCTTAAAAGTATTAAGGCTCTTTTGAATATGGGATTACATTGGAATACTTTTTATAGTATGTGTAACCCTGATGTTTGATATATGAAATTGTTATTAAAGGAATCATTATCTTTTCTTCTGAGGAGTAGTGGTGGAATTTTATTTTGGGAGATTCTATGTTTTTATTAAGGACATATGTTGATTTCTGTTTTTTATGGAAATGATAAACCTATCCTATAGAATATGTGATTTGGATAATTACACTTCAATATGAGACATTAAGAGTAGTCAATTTTATTAGGAGATAAATGTTAAGATTTACTATGGAAGACTATGTGATAAAATCCTTATGAGTTTTGGGTTTCAATATTATTTTGGATTATTTTAAATAATTTTAACGACAATAGTATATGGAATGGTCTTTTATGAAATTTGGTATCTATTGGTTGAATTTCAGAGATTAAGAATAATGCTTCTCTTTATAAAATTTTATCTTTTGGGGATTATCTGATCACGTACTATCCAATTTTCGTTCTGGATGATGTATAATGATAGGGAAAATATATGGTTCATATTTTTTGGATCATGATATTCTCTTGAAGTTTATTATAGTGATTTCAATGTGAAAATATCATCTTTAATACTTACCATTTAGAGAAAAGATGAGTTTGTTGTATAATTTTATTAAATGATAACTCACTACATGGCGAGTAAGTATTTTTCATTACGATATGAGTTTTGTTATTAATAAAATTCATCAACTCTACAAAAAGGATCTTGAAGAAAAAATTAAATAATCCCTCTTTTATCATCAGACTTTTAACCAACCTCAAATTTATGGTATTGTGGTGGTTAACATTCTGTGTTCAAGTTCTCTATCACTCTTTTTTAATCAATGAGAGTTAGTTTCTCTTCCATATCCATGTTTTCGTGGAATCATAGTATCTATTGTATCAGGTAACCTTTGTACTTCTCTACCTTTATTTTAATGTGATATTTTTATTGAATATTTTTATTATGTTGGACTTTAAATGATGTTTCCTAGTCCAATTTTAAAATTGTGAAGAGGCAATTTCAAAAATGGGGGAAGGATGTAACATCCTAGGTAATTATAGAACATAACACATTAATATTTAATAATATTTTTGGATTAAGTAATAATTTTACTCAAATTGGGATGCTAGGTTTGATGGTGTACCTGATACACAATAATGTGTTTCTTTGAAATCATGTGTTGCACTCTAATAATATAATAATATTATTATTAATGATAGTTAGCGCCTATCTGTTTTATTGGTAGAAAAGAATATAACTAACTAAAATATGATTATACATGATTGGTGAATATTTTTACATTATCCAATAAAATTTAGAGCCTTAAAACTTGAATTAATCTAAGCATCAATACTCTAATATTCATTAAATGGTTGATTTACCACCATTTGATGGCGAACAATCATTAAATCTAGTTTTGTTCATTTTTATATGTTCTATTTGACAAAATAAAATTGTTCTTCATATTTGTGACATAAATATTTACTCTGGGAAATTTTTTGGTATTTTTCAAATAAAGATCATTTTTTAATGAATAGTGAAAAATACTCTATTTTAATTCAAAAGTGACTTTTATTCAAATTTATTTATATGGTTAGAATATATATTTAATTTGTTATAAAGTTTAATTAGAATATATTTATTACCATGTAATCCAATTTTGGACATTGTAATTAATTTCCATTTGAAATTGGAAATAAAAAAGTGTCAATATTTTGATAGTTATTATTTCTTAAAAACACGTTTTTGTTTTGACAGTGGGAAATAATTTTAAATTTTTTATGCCAATTCTATATTTTTAATTTAGAAAAATTGATTCCATATTTTTAATATGTAGGTCCAAATTATTTAAATAGGTAAATTTTATTTTTAGACATTTTAAATATTTACATCAGTAAATATTTTATTTACAATAATTAAAGGGTAAATATAGAAAATAATGGTAAAATATAACATTATAATAATATTAAATTATCCAAACATGTGTTTTAATCCTATTTTATGATACATAGCCGACCATGGGCATTACTATTTCGAATTTTGGACCCCTTGGAGGCACATGGGAGTAATAATGACACATTATATTAATTAATTTAAAGTAAAGACATAAATGACATAAAAAATAACTTTTATTAAATCAATTTTTACTCGAGTTTTTATAAGTTATATTTTAGACTATAAATATTATTTTGAAAGGTAAAACTTTTTCCTATATCATGGTTTTTTATAATTTTTCGACATCAAATATATTAAATTATTTATGACACAATAATGATGCAACATTTACCTCATTAATAAATGATATAAATAAACAAGATTTCAAATATTACAAAAATATCCAAAAACTATCCAATTACTATTGGATGATTTTATTATTTCCATGAGTCATATTAACATTTACATTAAGGACAAGTTGACCTTTTGAAACCGATGATGATGTTATAATAAATAACTGTTTCAAACATTCCTAAAGAGCCCCTCCTCTATCTTATAAAAGCCCTCAGTTCCTACACATTTCTCACACTTATCATGCCTTTAGCTCATAAACAATCTGCACCAATAAGCATCCATGATTTTTCTATTTATCCTAGAAGCCTTAACTTTGGTAGAGAACACTTAAAGAAACATTTTTTCTTCAATCCAAAGGGAGTTACCCGATTTAAAGGTAACCTCTTATTTTAAGTTCTTTTGTTTTATTTAACATCTCCAACCACTAAGATCTTTTTATTCCTATATTTTATAACAAAACCAGTATATTAAATATACTAGGATGTTTTTATGAGAAGAATTGAAACCACATATACACACACCTCCATCTAATTGGTAAAGAACATAATGTTTCTATGGATGGGAAGCTAACACCTCACGAAACGATGATTGTTCAATTAACTTCTACTACCTCTCACAGTGGCCATTTTGATTTAACTGTATTTATATATGATATATATTATGTTTTTTTCTTAATGATTCTATATTTTTCATTTATAGTATATTTTTATGATTTCCATAATGGGTAAACACGTTAATTTCATTCTGGGATGCATAAAAGATGGATTTAATGATATTTTATATGATATTATACAATAATTATAATATACATATGTATCATTTTGTTTTAATTCCACTAAAGTATGAAATAGAAATGAAAGTAGAGTTCATGCGTACGTACGACTTACCATCTATATGAACAGTGGATTTCATTTCTTATCTCCAAATGTTATGAACTGTTATAAAAAGATACATATACTGAATATATATGATTTATATGATATCTAAATAATTAATATGAATATGGAGATAGTGACTTGTTGACGACATGGAAAACTTGTAAATATAAGGTGTTCATTTTTATTCATGTACCAAATATAGATGAAACTACTGTTAATAACTTAAATGATTATATAATGTTTATGGAATGGTAATAAGTGATATAAAATGAATAATAAACATTAAATAATCACGAAAAAATTGACTTTAGTTTATTATTCAAGATATTAAATAACGATCGAGTCATGTCAGACACGATGTAAGTAGTTTCTTATCCCACTTTTAATTCTGTGAGATTTCCATTGTTCACCACTTATTTATTGCATGTGGTATATATATTATCATTTTTATTTTATATTAATTGCATTATGTGATTCTTTTTGTGTTTATTAACCTTTTCTCATATGGATCTATTGATTACAATGTGGTAAGGAATTTTCATCTGAATTTTTATTCCTGTGAGATTCATGATGTATTAGCCATTATTTCCATTTTGTTGTGGATGTTCAACCCATGATGGTATTTTATGTGTAATATAATTTAATTTATGTATATTTAAATATTCATTTTGTGATCATTCTTTCATGGGGTGTATGTTTCTTAAGTTACCAAATCAGTAAGGGAACCTTTCACTCTCCTCATTTTAAAATACTTCTTTTGGTTGTGTCTTTTAATTTACATATTATTATGTTGGGATATGTTCTTATATATCCCTATTGATGTAAATATATTTCTAGTGATGATATATCCTTTTCACTCTCATAAACATATTTTCTGAATTTTAAAGTGACGATGTCAAGCTATTGAATTTCTGTAAGAAAGCTTCTTTACACAATTTAAATTTTTGGGTTAAAGATCTACGTCAGGATTATGTCGTGCTATGAATATGTGTGAATAACCTCTTATTCTTTTACACTTAATATACACTTACATTGGGTGTATTTATATTTTTCACACATAATTGTGTAATTGATTTATCCTTAATATAAGGATTCATTATTTATAAGGGATTTCATCTTAATTGACATTTCCTTTGAGACTTCATTATTGATATGCACCCATTCACTCTTATATGATCTACATACTATCATTTGGCATATTATATCATGAATACCTTTATTCTATTGATATTATTAAGTTTTGATTACATTTCATTCCTAAATTATTTGTATTCTAGGATCTCTCATTTTTATAAAAACTCTATAACTAAAATATTGTTTTAAATGTTTTAAAGGTTTATTCTTCAAAATATTTTACATTAATTTCCATGTTTTAAAACTGGTTTTAATTATTTATTCATATGTACAAGAATGTTTTCAAATTTTATTTTCATTCAAAAGCATAAAAGTGTTAGTAGATACTTTGAATCTAAAATCGCTTTATAAAATATTTTAAATGGTTTTTAAATTGGTTTGATAAAATCTCTGATTTTGTCAATATTTTTAAATGATATATTGTGATTGCAATGTGAAAATGTTATCTTTCCATTATTTTTGTTTTATGGGTTTTGAATATAATATGGTTATTGGGCATTGTTTACGTATATGGGTTGTTAAGTGATAAATCTAGGGCGGGTGAGCTAGAGATATCTCTCCAATGCATTGAGTAGCGTGACAGAAGTAAACATGAATTTTTCTCCTAAAAGATTTTGTGAATATACTGTGATGGGTATTCCAAATGTGACTCCCTATGCAGCTATGATAGCTACAATGTAAGATTGATATAGATTCCACAAGTTACCTTTATGACTTATGATTTTTGTTTGTTATTCATAAATCTTATGATTTCATAAGGTATGTTATGATTGAAAAGTATGGTTTCATTAAATTTTATTTATTAATGGGCTAATATTTTAATTCCTTATTTTATATCCCATACTGAGATTTTTATGCTCATCTAATGTTTTTTAAATGTATTCCACATGACTTAACAATGAATAAGGGTCAAGTATGGTATCAAGTACAAGTCTTGCTATCTAAAACATGGAACAATACATGACTCTCTATATTCAAATGTTTTTATTTTATGAAATAATTAGATACTGAGTAGAATTGTCTACATGTAATATTCATGTTGTTATGTAAATGTTATGACATTATTCTCTAAAAATGTAAACCTGAAAATATCCTTTATGTTAATTATACATTCTATTAATGATTATGTAATGTTTAAGGTTGGGTCCTTAAACACATAATTCACCTTATTCATTAAACATTTGTAATATTTTAGAAATTTTCATAATCTAATGGATAACATCTTCTAAGTGGGATGAATTCTCTATATTTAAAAATTATTGATGAAAAATTATCACAATAGATTTCTCTCATTAAGCATGAATTTGGGGAAAACTGGTCGAGGCATGTTCTTGCTAATCAAATCTTAAGTCATGAATTAGATTCATTTATTGTAGCTGGTTGGTTGAAAATAAATTTCATGAGACCACTTTTGGTGGGCATTACTGACTAGAGGGGGTAGTGAAATGTAATTCTCCAAGGACACCACGTCCTCTAATATGAACACCAAATTTTGTTTTTGTGATCAATCATTAGAACCTCATTAATGATTTGAGGCATTCACATTGAATGGATCCTTATTTATTCTCAATATTTTGGTGTTGGGAATCCAGTAGTGATTCCAAGTCCATTTGGTGCTATTACCCTTCTATTAGCTTAACATGAGTTTGATATTACTCATATATTAATATATTGGATTTTATATTATGAATAGTATTCCATATATTGAGGTGGATATCATGAATATAATCTTATACAAACATCTCTAAACTATTGTATTGAGAGGAGACCAAAGTCCATAAAATAACTAGTATGTAACCTTTATCCAGTTGTTTCCTCATGTTCATAATATCATATTCATCTTTTTCTAGAGGCACTTCTACCCGATCAAAACAAATTGGCTAATTCACAACCCTTTCATCAGAATTAGAAAAATTATTAAATAGTTCCTCTGTTGCATTTGATAATAAATAGAACATTGGTGGTTCAGATAATGAAAGCTATCATAGGATATGATCTAGTTGACAAAGGATTTCACCATCCAGTGACAAGGGATCATATATGAGTGGCCTTGTTTATTCATGTTCCTTAAGAAAAGAGGGATTTTCATCACTATTTTATCAATTGGAAAATTCTCTAGAAAATGAAAATCACTACAGTAGAGATAACTTTCAAAGAGAATTCAATCATGGGGAGGACCATCATGGTGGATCATAGCAAGGGGTGGACACTCTTTCTCCTTAGACATTATGACACACGAAGGGTTTTCATGGATCTCATAAACTAATAAGTTCTCATGATTGATCATATATTCTTGAATCCAGCCTTCATGAGAAAGTAATAATTGAGGAAATTTAGAGTTACAAATACAACTCCCATAATTTGGTAAAGGAAGTGTTGGATCTTATGGTGGAATAGATAAAGTTCTGAAAACATCAATAAATCCATCATAGAGTAGAGAAAAATCACAAACTTTATCTCGATTTTGTATTTTTGTTTGATTATACGTTTTCGGATTTCTTCCTACAACTACATGGGGACACTTGCAAGGATTTTTGGTTATCCTGGGATAGTGTATGTTCCTGATTTTACATGGATTTTAGAATATTCCTATTATCTATAATTGAAACTTGTGTATATTTTAGATCATGTTGTTTGTATTATATGCGATATTGTTACCCATAAAACTATTTGATAGGAAATGATGTTTGAATATGATTTGAGGTGACATTTTTATATGACACCATTCCTGAGGAGAAATAGTTATGCTTTTATCCATTAAGTAATACTATAGCCAACATGATGATATTATGCATGGTATCCAGGATATGGGAAGGGATTTATGTCTTCCCTTTCACTATTACAATATGTTCTTTGTGACTTTAGTGGACATAATGGGAATATTTGTCCATGATAAATATGGATTTGGTGTTTTTACCTACTCTATAACTTCCTTTCCATTTAGTTGAAGCTGACAGTAATTGTGGGGGGGTGCAGGGGGTTCAAATTCCACATTATTTTCATTAGATATCTCTGACTAACTTTTCTAGGTGAGACAAACAATACTATTGGTAGTCTTGATGAATGAAAGAAGTTGTATGTTCCTGCCCCTGGTTTCCCACAAATCATGATTGATGGATTTCATTTATTATTTCTAAAAGATTCAAATGGAAGGTTTAGTAATCACATACATATGTATGTTACTCCATGCAGAAAGACACCATATTTGGATGGAAGGATTCATTGAATACAACCAGACGATCTTGTTATCTGGATTGATGAATGTAAGTATGAGTATGTTCCTACTCATGGTGATCCAATAGTTTTCAACAGAGGGAATGGTTGGGCACTTCCAAACTAATCAGTTGGACTCTGGAATGAAGGCGAACATGTGTTTGTACCCTATCATTTTTTTCCACCACATTATTTTGGTGGGATTCTATAGAGGGGGAAAGGTAGTTACCTTCTCCCAATTAGTCGGTTATTATGCATTATGGACTGTATTTGTTTTTTGGGTCTGACGGACCTGGTCCATACAACTGAAGGAAACACTAACATCATGTCAATGGTTTGTTGCTTCTATACATTGGTTGCAGTAATTGTGAGTGTAAAGACTCGAAATATCCGTGGATTTGTTTTTAAATACCTCAGAATTTTATGAGTGCATGAAAATTGATGGCGCATTATTCCGATGCTCGGTGTGCTTGGAATCAATTTATGATGTTTTGTTTGGGTATGTTCAGTAAACATACGTGCAGTTTTTTTTAACTTTTGAACTAGTGCTTTGAAATTAAAATCTGAGGACACTGTTGAACTCACAACGCCGGTATTCCCTTAAGGAGTCTTTCATCTTGACGGCAGTTGGTAGAGAATAAAAGATCATTTTGGGGTTTTTTAGAGACATAATTAAATAAAAATAATGTCTGTGGCTTTATTTTTATTTGATGGTTAAAATCTCCTCATGGATGTTGGAGGTGGGACCACCACACCTTATCCTCTCATGAGATGTTTTGGTGGTGGGGACCACCCGTACCTAACCTCCCACAATAGGTTATGACCTAGGGACCACACGGGGCTAAACTCACTTATTGATGGCGGTAGTAGAAAACCTCTCAAATACCCTCATTAATGAGGAAGATTTTATCAACACCCTCTCTCCATTATGGTGTAACCTTCCCTTTAATTAAATTTTGCCAACTCCCATAATTAACTTGTGGAAATCCTTCACATTAATTAGGTGGAGAAAATTAATTTATTTCACCATTATGAATTTTGTTCCAATGAAATAATAGATAATCTTATCTATTATTATTTTATTTTTCATCGTAGTGGAAACTCGGGAGAGGAGGGAAGAACTCTCCCAATTAAAAATGAAGAACACTGACCTTCTTCTTCTTCTTTATCAGAGCATCTATCGACGTGGGACGTCTTCAACCGACCTACCCTCTACATCATCATCAATGTGCAGACGTAGCTCAAGATTGGAAGCGTGAAGCGGACGCCACGAATGACAATCTTCTTCATCTATGTTATGAGACTACATCAATGTACAACGAACGATGAACAAAGGTAGGGGGTTTTTACATGTTGATGTTTTCCTTGAATCTTCTTTAATGGTTGGAAAGGAATTTTTAGCAGGTGAGTTGTTGTTCACCCTTTTACTTCTTGATGAGCCAATTGATACCCCCCTAAACGCGGATGGTGCATGATAAACCAACATTTCCCTACCCCTCCACCATTCTTGTTTGTGATGATCTTCGGAATGGTGATGAGGCAATGGAATAATGACGGTGTCAATGACAATGGTCATGCTACCTGCGGCCTTCGCAATCTACGCAGCCCCCGTGGTGATCTGGTGGTCCGTGCCGAACCCCAGCACTCTGGCTGAGCCACCCCAGCTGCACCACTGTTGGCCCATGCCACCCAACTCCAGGCTGCCTCCTGGCCTGGTGGCACCCTGCTCAGCAGCCCGCCAGCCCGCCTAGTCGCACCCCCCCCCCATCTGCCACCCGGCCCGCCTGACGCCCTTCTCGGCCGCCTGGCGCCCTGACCGGTGGCCTGGCCGACCGCTGCTGGCCCACCTGGCACCCTGCATGGCTGCCTTAAGGCCTACCGGACCACCCCTGTCCTGCCTGGCCCCCTTCTCGGCTGCCTGTCGGCCTGCCTGATGGCCCGCTGGCCCGCCCGGAACCCTGCCCGTCCGCCTACCTGCCTTTCTCGTCCGCCCACTTGCCCGCCCGCCCGCCTGCCTGGTCGCCACCCAACTGAACTGACACCATAACTGCGCCAGCCTCTCAAGCTGGCCTGTGGACCCCCTCACAACACCATAGCCGAACCAGCCCAGCCATTCCCTTAGTGTCGAGCCGCGCAAGGTTGTAACCTAGCGACGCTCTAGAAAGAATCGGCCCCGAACCTGGGCCCAACTACCCATGCGCCCTGCTGGTCTGGGCCCTGTGGTCCTGGAAGAAACATAATAGGATGGCCTAACCAATAGACCGGGCCATACCCAATAGGTCTGACTGGGTCAACCCAGCCCTGGTCGGTCCAGATGAGGTCTGACCGGGTCGGTCTGACTGGCTCAGAGCGGACCCATGCCCACTACCAACCCTTTACTTTCTTTGGCCATATCTTTGGCACCGGATGACCGTTTGACGAACTGTCAGCGGCGCTGGTATTCTTTGTGTGTGACGGTCCCTTTGAGTATACCCCACTAGATTTCGGGGTAATCTTGAGAAACATTCAGGCTGTATCGTGCATGAATCCATCCAGGCCCCGAGACTAAAAGGCTAATAACTCACAGACAAGGCGTCTGATTGATGCGCCATCTATTGCGTTGAGACCCCTATGACATGGAAAACCTTTGAGATACTTCTATATGGTACTTCGTGACAGTTGGAGTATCAATTAGTATCACGTGGAGAGGATCCTCCCAAATATGAGCGAGCAATGTGCGGAGACCTAGTAGCTGGTTGAGACCTGATGACTGCTAACCGTTTCGACCCGGAGTGACTCGAATTGCCTTTTGGGGAGTTCCTTGGTGTCATGGAAGACCCACAATACTTGATATGATGAGTACCTCTGCCACCTACGTGGGGGAGATTCTTGGTGACAAGAATGTTCCATAGTGGGGAGCTCTTTTGTGATGTAGCAGACCCACGGTACTTGACAGGAGGAGTACCTCCATTGTCCAAGGATAGTGGAAAGTTCCTTGGTGTCGCGGTAGGCCCACTGTACTCAATTGAGTAGGAGTTCTCTAGCAGGTGACATTTTGATAATGTGAACAATAATCCGGGTTGATCTGAGTAAGTAACTTTTGTTTTTGCATCATGATTGAGATGGATTACTTGATAACTTAGGAATATGTAAGATAATATAACTATGTCAGGTTATCTGTTGATTTCATTCTTTGTTGTTTATCCTTGTTGATTTTGTGAGATATTGAGGGTATCGAGGTCCCTACTAAGTATCATTATACACATCCCTACATTGTCTATGCCCCCACCGCGTTGTGTTGGTTGCAGAATATGGACAGTGCTGAGTGAGGATGAGTGTTCCAGGACTGGACGGTTCTTGGAGGTGGACCCCATGGTGTGATGGTACATAGAGGAGACAGACAGACGGGGAGTGTCGTGGAGGATATATATATTTACCCTTAAGTTAGGATATGTGGTGGAAGATACATGAGATTATTTTCAACTTTCAGCTATTTTTCCATTTTTAGTTTTACTTCTACTTTACATTTGAGATTGTATTTTAGACCCCTTTACTTTTCAGCACTCTTTTTTCATACAGTATTACTTAGTTTTTTGTATCTAGATGTGTGCTCTATTGTGTGTGTTTACTATTATAAAGGCAATGCATTCCCAGATTTAGGGAATTATGTCTTTTTGTGTTAGTCCCTAGCCCCTGGCTTATGGAAGGCGGGATTGGGGTAGTCACGACACAGGCCCCCGGGGGACGGGTCATGACAAATTGGTATCAAAGGTGTTTGTTCAACCGCAGAACATTGGACGCTGATATTTTATGTGAAGCAATAGTGTTATGGGTAATGACTGTGGATTTAAGTTTAGGAAGTCCATGTTGTTGCAGCAGCCAACCTATCCGTACACCAAGACCCATAATACAGATTTCTGACTCAGCGCACAAAAACACTGATTGCATGTGTGTTTTCAAAATATTTATTTAAGTCATCTCAGCTAGGTCATCTCCTCATGTATAGTCTATTAACCGTGTCACATCTTTTTATTTCAGGATTCTTCCTTACATACAACCATCTAGAGTCTCGAGAGTTGTACGCAGTGAAAGCCCACCATGCGACGAGGCCTCGTTGTAGGTCCTTTTTCCAGTGGAGACACCAGTGGTACCACTACCAGTTGGTCCACCAATTCCACCAGCCCCATAAGTAGTCGATGCACAACACTTGACCGCATTGCATGAGTTTCAGCGCTAATGGATGCCCATGTTCAGGAGATAGATAGAACCATATGCAATTGAGTAATGGGTGGAGGCTGTGGTGAGAGTTTTCTGACTGGTAGGGACACCGGCCGACCTCATAGTGATTCTTACTATTATCCTTCTACAGGCAGCAACAGAAAAATGGTGAAGCATGATGCTCCAAGATCACAATGAGATGAAGCTTCTCTAAAAGGCTTCGAGAGTATATTCTGGGAAGATTTTGGCCTAACGACTCATCACGCAGTTCATATTCATAAGCTACTTCATCTATAGCTAGGTAGCATGACTGTAGCTTAGTACTCAGTGAGGTTCATAGACCTCTCATTCTACTACACTGATATGGTACGAGACCCTTTTTTCTGGGCCCAGAACATCGATAAGGGACTTAGGCAGGAGATAAGTGATTCGATGATCTCACTCAGCATCCCGACACATGCGAGGGTGTTAGATAAAGCCCTCCTGGTGGTGAGTTTACTTGCTGATTAGTTTCCAGCGGTGAGATCCACCACAAGTCGACACATAGCAGAGTCTTCTGTATCTGGAAGCTGATAGATGTTGCAGAGGTCCAAGTGGAAATGTTCTACAGGTGGACGACCGCATAACCCATGATCGGTTGTGCAGGGCACCCAGATCAGAGACATACATGCCAGGAGTAGGCAGTGTTTCACATGCGGCGGGCAGATTCACAAGGCTCGTGACTGTCCAACCCGTTGTTCAGATGATCAGGAGATAGTCGAAGAACCACGTAGGCAAAGGCATAGTTTTGATCGAGGCAGTCCTTAGTGAGAAGGCGGACGTGGTAGAGGATCTGGTCGTACATATGGTAGTTGACGACAATTTGAGGTGTTACCACTACCGCCATCAGGAGGTCCACCCCAACAGTAGGGAGCAGGTGGACATGGAAGATCTCAGATCCAGGAAACTGAGGCTTACAGTCATTGTTCTCTAGAGATGATACGAGATACGATCTATGTCTACTCCACCATAGCTGCAGTTCTTATAGACATATGTGCCACTCACTCTTTCATTTCTGATACCCTCGTTCGGAGCTTGATGATTTCGACGGATTCATTGGCTCGATCCTTACTGTTAGAGACTCCTATGGGAGCGTATTTGACAATTACGCACTGGTGATGGCATTGTGAGCTTACTCTAGGAGGTGATAGATTTAGATATAATCTCCTAGTAACAGCGTCTAGGCCTTACGACGTCATCATGGGTATGTACAATTTATCTACATTCCATGCTCAAATCAACTGTATTAGGCGCAAAGTGTGGTGTGTCCAAATTTATGGGACCAGGTTTTCCTTCACCGGTGAGATGGGAACCATTGCATCACAGGACAGACATAATCAGAGGAGGGTGAAGTCAATCACAAATCAGTTGGCTTTCCTTACCCTCAGAGTAGTTGATTTGTATAGTCAGAGCTATCCTATAGTGGTGGACCAATACGTAGATGTTTTCCATGATTATGTTCCAGGACTACCTCCTTGTATAGAGGTGGACTTATACATTGAAATGTACCCCCGGACGGCTCTGATATCTACACCAGTGTATCGGATGGCTCCCATGGAGCTTTGTGAGCTATAGGTGAAACTAGAAGTCATGCAGGAGAAGGGATTCATTCGGTCCAGTGTTTCACCCTGGGTAGCCCCGGTTCTGTTTGCCAAGAAAGAGGATGTGAGATTGAGGATTTGTGTCATCAATTGTTGCTTAAACCATGTGACCGTGAAGAACAAGTACCCACTCCCGAGGATTGACGATCTCTTTGATCTGTTAATGGGAGCACAGTGGTTTTCGAAGATAGACATCAGATCAGGCTATCACGAGCTCAGAGTTCGAGACAAGGATTTGAAAAATACGGTCTTCAAATGTTGGTATGACAACTACGAGTTCTTGGTTATTCCATTTGGTGTAACCAATGCTCCAGAAGTTTTCGTGGGACTCATGAACTGAATCTTCCAGTCGTACCTCGATCGCTTTGTTGTTGTCTTCATCGATGACATACTGATCTACTCGACTACTGAGTAGAAGCAAGCATTCCATTTGCAGTTAGTGCTTGACACACTCTGGGGGCTTCAGCATTATGGTTATCTCTAGAAGTGAAAATTTTGGATCTGAGAGGTTCATTTATTAGGGCATGTCATCTCGGAGGCTGGAGTTACAGTGGATCCAGCGAAGATTGAGGTGGCACTTTCTTTGGAGCCTTCCAGGACTGTGACGGAGGTACGTTGTTATTTGGGTTTTGCTGGTTATTACCAAAGGATCGTTCTAGAGTTCTCCAGAGTTGCGGCACCACTATCACCCTTGAGTTAGAAGGGTCAACCCTTCGTGTGGTCGAAGAGATTCCAATAGAGCTTTCAAGAGCTGAGGTAGAGGATGACTAGTGCCCCCATCATGAGTCTTCCAGAAGAAGGTGTAGCGTACGCAGTCTACTACGATGCATTAGGGACCCAACTCGGGTGTGTCCTGATGCTGGAGCGAGCAGTGATCGCGTATGGTTCTGGGAGCTAAGGTATCACGAGTGGAACTATGCTACCCATGACCTAGAGTTAGCAATAGTGGTCTCCGCCTTGAAGGCATGGAAACACTATTTGATGGGTGAACATTTTACATTGTACTCTGATCACAAGAGTCTTAGTTATATCTTCTATAATTTGGACATGAACCCGAGACAGTGGTGATGGCTTGGGTTCCTCCAAAACAATAACTTCGAGATAGTCTATACTCCTAGAAAGGGGAACATTTTAGTAGATGCACTCAATAGGATATCTGGTATACAAACCTTTGGTGAGGCGACAGAGTACCTGGCCTCTTTGTAGATATCCATTATGGATAGATATGGAGTAGCATTCCTTCAGTCCTTTACAGTCACTTCTCCACTTCATAAGAGAGTCAGGGAGGCACATCATGGAGACGCTGACTGCGAGGCACGACGTGCTCAAATATACACAGGGCAGGCACCTGATAAATTTTCTGAATGTGGGGAGCAAGTCATCCTCTTCAGAAGACGTACTATGGTGCCAGTGTTACATCAAGGGGAAGTGTTTAATGAGTTCCACACACCCTATTTTGTAGTACATCTAGGAGTGGTGAAGATGTACAAGGACCTTCTATGATAGCATTGGTGGCTAGGTATGATGAAGGAATTAGCAGAGTTTTTCTCTCGATGCCTCACTTATCAGCAAGTGAAGGTGGAGCACTAGGTACCAGCAGGCTTGGTTCAGCCTTAGAGGTCCCAGAGTGGAAGTGGGATGGAATATCCATGGGCTTCGTGACAAGACATCCACGTTCATCCAGGGGTCACAACTCGATTTTGGTGAACGTAGACCGACTCACCAAGTCGGCCCACTTCCTACCGATCAGAAAGTAGGGTTCAATAGAGGGATTGGGATCCCTCTATGTGAAATAGATTGTGCGGTTACATGGAGTACCTTATTCTATAGTCATTGATCGTGACACATTGTATACTTTCCGGCTATAGAAGGGGTTGCATGTGGATTTTGTGACGCAGCTTCGTCTTAGCACCGCCTTCCATCCACAGACAGATGGCCAAACTGAGAGGACCATTCAGACCCTTGAGGACATGCTTCGTGCTTGTGTCCTCGACATTGGTCACAACTGGGAGAATCACTTACCTTTGGCGGAGTTTTCATACAACGACAGAAATCACTCCACCATTGGGATGAAACCTTTTGAGGCATTATATAGGCGATATTGTTGATCACCCTTGTGCTGGACTGACCCAGGAGAGTCATCACTAGTGGGACTAGAGATGGTACGAGCTACCCCAGAGAAGGTGTAGATCATCCGTGATAGGATGAAGACTGCATAGAGAAGGTAGAAGTTGTACGCTTATAGGAGACGAGGACCTCTAGTGTTTGAGAATGATTACCATATCTTTCTATGGGTTTTACCTCAACAAAGACTATGAATATTTGGCTGAGGTGACAAGTTATCTCTTAGGTTCATCAGACCTTTCCAAGTCCTTAGCAGAGTAGGCGAGGTGGCTTACCACTTAGCTATTCCACCTCATTTGCACTTGGTGCACGACATCTTCCATGTATCTTAGATGAGGAGATACGTGCACGAACCTTATCACATCATCGACCATGGAGAGATGGATGGCGATGATGGGGAGACATTCATGGAGATTCAATTGGAGATTGAGGATCGATAGGAGAAGGTCCTACATGGATGGTCGATACCTTTGGTACACATTCACTGGTTGCACGAGAACCTCTAGGAGACCACATGAGAGTGGGAGGCTCAGATGCGTGCTCAGTACCCCCACTTGTTGACAGAGGTCATGTTATAGCTTATGGGGATGTAAAGAGCTATGGTGGGGAGAATGTAAAGGCCCATAATTTCAATGGAATTTTTTTTAATACATTGGAGTTTTATGAGTTTGAAAAAATTGATGGCAGATGATTATGTGGCCTAGTGTGCCTGGAATCAATTTCTGAAGTTTTGTTCGGGTATGTTCAGTAAACGTACGAGTGGTTTATTATAACTTTTGAACCGGTTTTTGGAATTAAAATATGAGGACATCATTTAACTCACTGCACTAGTATTCACTTAAGCAAACATACACCTCGACAGTAGTTGGTCCAGAAAAAAAGATGGTTTGGGGGTTTTTAGAGGTTGATCTAAATAAAAATAATGTGTTTGGATTTATTTTAATTTTATGGATAAAATATTCTCATGGAATTTTGAGGTGGGACAACCACACCTTAACCTCCCATGATAGGTTATGGTGGTGGGTCCCACAAGAACCTAACCTTCCGCAATAGGTTATGACATGGGGACCACATGGGGCTAAACAGCCATATTAATGGAAGGAGCAGAAAACCACTCAACTCCACTCATTAACGAGGGAGAGTTTCTCCACACCCTCCCTTATTTATGGTTACACCTTCCCTTTAATGAAATTGTTCCAACTCTCCTAATTAACTTGTGCCAATCCTTCAAATTAATTAGGTGGAGCTAATTAATTTATTTCACCATTTTGAATTTTGTGCCAAAAAAATCATAGATAAAACTACCTTTTATTATTTTCTTTGGAATCTTGGTGGAAACATGGGAGAAGAAGGTAGAACTCTCCCAATGCATAATGAAGAAATCCGACCTTCTTCGACTTCTTCATTGGAACTTCTACTGACGGGGGATGTCTTCAACCGACATACCCTATGAATCGTCTTCAATGAGCCGATGCAGCTCGGGATTGGAAGCATGCAGCATACTCGATGAATGATTACCTTCTTCATATACTTTCCATTAATCTGTCAATGAATGTAGAATGATGAACAAACATAGGGTTTTTTTACATGTTGATGTTTTCCTTGAATCTTCTTCAACGGTTTGAAATAAATTTTTTATGGGTGAGTTGTTGTTCACCCTCTTAATTCTGGATGAGACAATTCATACAACCCTAAACATGGAGGCTATTGGACAAACCAACATGGCCTAACCTCTCCGTTTTTCCTGTTTGTGATGATCTTCAGCATGGTGATGAGGCAACTGAACGATGAAGGTGACAACGACAAAGGTTGTGCTACCCGTGGCCTACGCAATCCGTGACACCTCTGTAGTGCTCTAGTGATTCGAGCTGAACCATGACCCTCCGGTCAAGCCACCCGGGCCGCACCATCACCGGCCCGCGTCGTCCTGCTCCCGGTTGCCTCCCATCCAGGACGCGCGCAACCCAGCTGTCCGCAGGCCTGCCTGGCGCCTTGCCCGACCGCCTGACACCCTGCCCGGCCGCCTGCCAGCCCCCGTCCAGACTGCCTGGCACCCTTCGTGGCCACCCTCAGACCCACTTGGCGCCCGTCCCAGCTGGCTGCCTGCATGCCCAGCCACCGCCAGCCCCCTGGCCCCCTACCCGGCCGCATGCCGGTCTGCATGGCGCCCTGCCTGGCTACCGCTTGTCCACCTGGAGCCCTTCCCTGTCACCACCTGACCTAACTAATTCCCTACCCACGCCAAACTCCCAATATGTCCTCTGTCCCCCCCTCGCGGTGCCCGGGCCGAACGGGCCTGACCGTTCCCTTAGGGCCAAGCCAGGCCGGGTCGCACCCTCACGACTCTCCGGGCCGAACCGGCCCTGAGCCTGGGTCGAACCGCCCATGCAGCCAACTGGGCTAGGCCCAGCAGGCTGGGCCAAACCTAACAGGCTGTCCCACCCAATGGGTTGGGCCAGACCAACCACGTCTGATTGGGTCGGTCCGACTGGGTCGGACCAGACCCAGGTCCACTACTTACCCTTAACTTTCTTTGGCCATATCATTGACACCAGACGACCGTTTGACGAACTACTAGCGGCACTGGTATTCTTGAAGAAGGGTGGTCCCTTTTAGTATACCCCATGAGAGTTCGTGGTAAATTTGAGATACAGTCAGGTTGGATCGTGCACGAATCCCTATAGGCCCCTGGGATTGAAAGGCTAATAACTCACAGACCGGGTGTCTGATTGACACGCTGTCTATTGCATGGAGACCCCAATGACATGGAGGACCATTTAGATACTTCTACATGGGACTTTGTGATAGTTGGAGTATCGACCAGTAGCTCGTGGAGCGGATCCTCCAAGAGATGAGATAACAGAGTGTGGAGAAATAGTAGTTGGCTAAGACCTATCAATTGTTGACTGTTTCGACTCAGAGGGACTCGACTAGCCCAGTGGGGAGCACCATCATGTCACAGAAGACCCACAGTACTCGATAGGAGGAGTACCATATTAGGATACATGGGGGAGAACCTCGGTGATGCAGCAGACCCATGGTCGGGAGCGCCTTAGTGACACATCAAACCCATGTTACTCAATAGGAAGAGTACCTCAGTAGTCCAAGGTTAGTGGGAAGCACCAAGGTGTCAAGGAAGGCCCACTGTACTCGATAGAGGAGGAGTTCTCCAGCAGTAGTGGTTTCGATAATGTGAACCAAAATCCTGGTTGAGTTGAGTCAATAACTTTTCTGTTTACCTCATGATTGAGATGGATTACTTGATTACTTAGGTATATGTATGAGAATAAACCTATGTAGGGTAATCTGTTCATTTCATTATTTTTGGTTTATCCTTGTTGGATTCTGTGAGACTTTGAGGGTCTCGGGGTCCCTACTGAGTAACGTTATACTCACCCATGCATGGTCTATGCTCACATTTCATTTTGTTGGTTTCAGATGAGGGACAACGCTGATTGAGGCTGAGTGTACTAGGACTGGATGATACTTGGAGGTGGACCACACAGTTTGACGGTATATAGAGGATAAGGAAGAACGTGGAGAGTTGCAGTGGCTATCTGTACATAACCTTCAAGTAGGATCCATGGTGGATGATCATGAAGCAGCTTTTCACCTTTTAGGTGTTTTACCCTTTTAAGTTATACTTGTACATTACAGTTGGGCTTGTATTTCTAGCCCCATTACATTTCATCACTCTCTTGTCATATAGTTCTACTTAGTATTTTGTATCCAGCTATGTGCACTATTATTTTTTTTTATAGTTATAAATGCAATGCCTTCCTAGATTTAATGAATTACACTATTGGTGCTAGTCTCCTACCCCTGGACTATAGAAGGCGGGCATGGGGTAGTAACGACACGGTCCCCAGGGGACGGGTCGTGACATTTGGTAGGACACTTCTGGAAGAACCCATGTGTCTTCAAAACAAGGACATAGGTGGCCTCTTGTTTAACCTCCAAACAATATTTTAGGTATTGATGATTTTATTTGTTGGATAAGATCCCAAAATTAAGGAATGTACTGGTTGGAACTGTCTGATTTTGGACCATCATTCATTGTTGATTGGACAACTCGAAGTGACTATTGATCTAGAGGTCCTATTTAGAAACCTCCAGGTTTGGGATGGTACCATGTTGATTTTAATATTGAACCAGGGTGATAGAGACCCAGCATTGAAGATAATGAGTCAGTGATGGCGTCCTTCGTGAAGGTATGAATCTATCCAGAGCAGTAGTCGGGGAGTTCATGAGTGTAACCAGGAAGAAATCCTTCTATATTTAATGTTGTTCTGAAATGGATTTCCTATATATTTAAAAAATATAAGTAATGAACTATGAAATCTCATTTGAGTGATCAAATTCCCAATTCATTTCCTTTTCTGGCCCTCTTTTATCAATTGATATGGAGCTGACAGATGGGAAATGCCATCATCTTGGTTAAGAATTCATGTTTGGTTCACCATTTTTTGTTTCCCTCAGAATGTGTATTATGTATATGAATCTCTATTTCTAAAATATTTCCAATGTATTTGTATATAGAACTAGAAACACCCAAAAACAAATTATCCAAATGGACCTGCATTCCAATGGTAGGAATTCAATAGGTTTGTTGAGCTACACTACTTATGAAATCACATTGGATGAGAGGATGGGAGGTCGGAATCATCATAATAATTTGTGGTGAACTGTATCATACTCCATGAATCTCTTATAGATTTACGATATGTTCATAAATATTTTAATAATATCCAAGTATGATCTGAGTTAACCCTATATTAGAATAAATTATAAGAAATTGTGGAAGTTAAAATCATCTGTATGCATTCAATATTTTTCAATAATGGATATATCAATATGTATTTGAGGATCTCTATCAATGGAATCTAATAATATAAAAATTAGATATTATTGGTCAATATTATAACGATGTTGGTTTTTAAGCCATGATGTGGGAAACTCCATAGTTTATTTTCATCCTGGTAGATGAATGTCTCTTTGGAATTTCACATCATCTAGAGAGACATAAGTTGTTAAGATACCAAGATTGAACCAAAATAATGGTTAACTATAAATCCTTGTGAGAGGAATCAAAACCCACATAGTTTGGTTCCACTGATTGGGACACATCATACACTTTATGGTTGTGTTATAAGGACCCTAGCATAAATTTTAACATCATGAGGCATGGACATTTAACTGAATGTTTCCTACACAATGTATGGTTCTAAACATGTACTGAAGCATCCAAAGGAACACAGAAGGAATATGAGCTCCCATTATGAATTAGACCCTTATAGGGATTTTAACCAAAGAGAACACTATTGATTTGGATTATTAGGTTTGAGCCTCTGGGTGGCATCATATATAACATGTTTGGATAGGAATCATATCCCACATAGTTTGATAAGTCCTACTAGGGAGTACAGACCTTTGAGATACACAATATTGGGCTTACTATTAAAAAGGATTACCTTTTAATAGGATCCATGAGAGATTTCGTAACTCATGGGGGTTTAAGAGGTCTTAATTTGGTGCTTACTTCTAAGGAGTATTCTAATATTAAGGGAATTATGACTGGACACCTGAGGGGAATAACAATTCAAGGGGCATGATTTCTCATTTCATGGATGAGATGACTTGGAGCCTGGGCCTTGATAATGAATCTTACATATCCTAGTCAAGGAAACAATCACAGTTCTCATAGTTCAGTTAATTAGGTGTATTTTATGGTTCTTGTAATCATTACAAACATCAATTCCCACGTGATTCATGGTTGGTGTGGGAAATAAGACGATGTGAATGATTAAATAAACCACACATTACATATCCACCACTATAGAAAGAGTATGGGACTATAGTGGAGGAGTCTATGGGAAACCTTAGAAGGGGCCAGGAGTAAGAAATAAGAGGCCGATGAAATGAACCTTCACACTCTTTAGTTTAAATTATACATCAGTCCAATGATTGAATAGACTGAATACAAAATATTATGATTGGAAAAAGATGAAAATATTCAACCTGAAAGGGTAGGGGTTTACAGCAGGATGGTTTCCACTTGATTTTTCAAAAGATAGGAGGGAGAATTTTCCTTTGTTAATGGGAAAATCCAGTGTGATAATTATCTTCCCTATCAAAACTGGAGGCTCCGTGTCCTATAGATGAGAAGTGGAGAGTAGAGCCCCATCCCCAGAATACATTATTTGGAACTCCTCAACAAACAATGATTTTCCTTTCTGTAATGATTCTAAAATCAATATGTATTTGTGGAGGTTTCAAAGTGATCCCTTTTAGAAAGTTGATCCAAATAACGATATTCTATACCATGAAATAATTTCAAGGAGGCTTAATGATACGGTATCATAGGTTGAGAAGGTGAGGTGAACCATAAAATAGCACGCAATAAGGTGGTGCAAAACTGGGTGGCACATGTGTAGGCTTGGGGAAACTAGTAACACCTTAGGTGATGAAAAACCTGGATGAAAACACATGGGTGTGGCTTGGATCAAGCCTTCAAGGGATGGTATAAATATTCTCATAAGTGATGGGTGTTAATTCGTATTTATTGATCATATATCACACATATGTTCTTAAATTAGGGGTTGGATGAACTAGTCCTGTTTGTTTTGTTTATTTTTGACACTGGAAGGACATATATCCCACTATCCTTGTAGAGACCCAAAGCTTGACGTACATTGACATTACATTACATTTGAGGAATACTTAGTACATAACAAAAACACACACAAAAGTATCTTAATAGTTTGGTGTCTTTGGAAACTCGGAATATAATCTTCTAATCCTGGTGAAAGATAGTCAACATCTCCCATAAAGATCTTCCTTTTTTTATACATAGAACCTTTTCTTTATATCTTGGGGAAAAGAAAACATAATAGGGTGAGCTCAAATGCTCAGTAAGGGTAAACAAAAGAAATATTAATCACATCATATACATAAGCACATAACTTTTGGAAATCATAACCTGTAAAAGAGATCATAATTTCATAACCTGGGATAACTCATGGCAGTGAAATGTAATCACAATAATCATAACATAAAACATTAAACTTTGTGGAATATACACATAATCATATAGAATCATTTCTTATTAGTCAAGACTCATTCCCAAGACTATCTTAGTGGACAAAGTCCCTTTCTGAATCGAGTCACCCTCGTTTCAGTCCTGTTTCACTGAACCTGTATAACCTACCATTCCAGCCATGTCTATCTCATTAGATATAAAATCTTTACCCAATTAATTGGAGGGAGATATAGGTCCCACCCATCTCATAATGATACTATTCTTATGTGTGCCACAAAATCATAAATCATACATCATTTCATAACCCATGTACTAAAAGTGGGAATCTTAAACATTGTGACATCATCAAACAATTCATATAAGATAAAGGAATTCATAAAAACAATTTCATCACAACATAATAAAATCCATGTAATAATAGGGATAGAAGCAGAACCCTTTATTATCTTAGATGGAAAATAATTTTGATAAAACACTTGAACTCCATTCTTGAGGAAAATATCCTTTCTACTTCAAAAACATTTTTCCTTTATTAACATGTCATAAAATTTTAAACTAAAAGAATTTGATTAAAAATAAACTTGAAAACTTGTAAAGTAAGCTTCATGGAAATAATGTTTTAGAAATACATTCATGCCGTAAAAGTTAAAAAAACATTCTTCTCGTACTTTTGTCGGAAAAGTCAAAAAATATATCGTACAAAAAACGACAAAAGATTCGTTTCATATATTTTACTAAAAACTCAGCAAAGGGTAAAATTGGATTTAAACAATTGTAGGTGGATGGAAATAATATTACATATTGAGTAAACATTTATGTGGATGATAAAATACACCCCAGTAAATACCAAAGTATAAACAATCTCGGATAAAAATGGGATTGTGATATTTTCCCTTACCTTAGGTCCTATTTGCTTCGTAAGTGTCTGAACCTCTTGTATAATGATTTAAATAATGTCATTGACTTATTACAGAATCATATTCATTGTTATGATATCATATATGGTTCACTTATAACTTTATATTACCTGTTCTTTTGTAAATTCCATGTTAAATAGCGTTTTGGGTAAAATTGTTTCATTTGTCGTCTGTGTTTTGACTTGTAAATATTCATATGATTACTTAGATCATGATTAATTAATTCCAGAATATAAAACATGATTTATATATATATATATATATATATTCAGAATATACATATATATAATAAATCAGTAAATGGAAAGAAATACACCGTTCATGGAGACGGTAGGCCGTACGTACACATGAACGTTGTTTTCGTTTCCTTATTGAGTTGAACAGAATTAAGTAGATGACATACATATATATACACATAAATACAGTATCATTATTATGTCATATATTTCATGATTACTTATTATATATACTTTATAATCATTCATGAATGGTTAAAGTGGAGAATGAATCTCATCGCGTCGTGGAGACGGTAGTCCGTACGTACGGACGAGCGATGATATCGTTCTCATGATCGTGGGACTGTATTGGAGTGTATGTATACTATTTCAGAATCAATATCACATTAAAATAATAATATATAGTTATTATTTACACCATTATACCCATCAAAGTAAGGTGGTGGTGGAAAATAGATTTCACCACGACGTGGAGACAGTATTCAGTACGTACGCACGCGCGGTGATTTCGTTTTCCATAGGATGGATATATGGTGAAATAGGATTGTTTCATACTTATAATAACATATCAGTATATGCGTGATACTGATGTTATTACTTCATAATGAAACAACCTAAGAAGAAGAAGCGGAAGAAGAGATAAAGGTGAAAGAATCGGTAACGGAAATTACCTCTTCTTTGAAGCGCCTCTTTGAGAACTCCTCTTAGGGCACTAATATTGGTCTTTGAGGAAGAACATAACCTCTATGATGTTTCTAGGGAAGTGGAGAAGAGAATTTGTCAGGGTTTGGCCGATCTTGAAAGCTCAATGTTGTGTGAGGAAGAGAGGGAGGAGGTGCCCTTTTATAAGGGAGGAGAGGGGCACCTTTGGAATAACTAAAAATATTATTTTATTATAAAGTCAAGTTCGGTTTTAAATAGCTCCAAATTGATTTATTTAGAGGCTAAGGTGGGGATGGGTCGAAATCCTCGCATCCAATAGAATTTAGACAAGTTTAGGTTCCTATTTTAACCTTATCATTTATATTTAACATTTAGTTAAATAATTTTACTTTTACCGTGTCTTCTTGTGTTCTTGTACTATAAGGTTAATAAACTTACTATATCAAGCCAAACGAACCCCAAGTTTTTTATTATTAATATATATAACCTTATCTAAGTAATTTGGCCGAACCATAGATTTTTAGGAATAAAATAACAATTAATAATATAATATTTTTTTAAAAAACTATTTTATGTCAATTTTGACACTATTTAGTAATTGATTTTTGTGAAACTCCTAACAGAATGATAAGTTATAAAAAAGTTAATTAAATCCATAATAACATGTCATATTAACCTAGAAAATTAGTGTAATTCATTAAAAGTCTCAAATTATATTTATTTGGTTATTTATAACATCAATTATGTCAATATTTCATTAATAAGATAATTACTGCATCATCGGTGTGTCATAAATAAATTAAATTATATAATGTCTAAAAATTACAAATAAAATACCATTATGTAGTAACTCCTTTTATCTTTCTAATGAATTTTTATAGTCGAATTTATCTTATGCATAACCCCATATTAAAAATTATTTACTTATTAAACATTGATTTTAACTATTTTAACCCTTCTTTAAATAAATTAATAATAAATGTCTTAATCTAATCCAAGTGGTCCTAAATGGTCATATTTTATTCGTAAGGTTGTTTTTGGTCGAATTACACTTTTCCAATATAAGTAGAACATGTTTTAGGATAATAATAATATCATTTTTACCCTTAATTACCCTATTTACTTTTAACCGTTGTAAAAAAAAGTAAAAAGTTACTATTCACCAAAAAATTATTTTCATCTCATTGAACCACATTTTAATTACTGACATCAACCGTGTCTCTCGACTTTTCGAAATTCCACTCACAGAGGTGGTAAAATTAATTTTTATGAAAAATTCAGTTTTTTAACTACCACTTAGTGGTTTCACTATTCATCAAAAAATGAAAGTTTCCAGAAAAATACCAAAAATTATATCTAAGATATATTTGATATTATGAATTCAAAAATGATGTCTATTTTATCAAATTCAAAACATATCAGTTGCATTAATTAATTTAAAAATTAATTCTCGTAGTCAAAACAAATAGCGTGTTCTTAAGAGATTATAACTATCAAAAGATTGACACTTGTTTATGACTGGTTTAAATGTGAAATTACATCCAATGACCAACATTGTATTAAATTGTAAAAATATATTCTAAATATACTTTAGAACCACTCAAATTAATAATTTATCACTATTAATTATTTCAATTAAAA
Source organism: Viscum album (assembly GCA_963277665.1). Taxonomy (NCBI): domain Eukaryota; kingdom Viridiplantae; phylum Streptophyta; class Magnoliopsida; order Santalales; family Viscaceae; genus Viscum; species Viscum album. Next base: position 1,100,324,709 of record OY728135.1, on the reverse strand, counting down.
AAGTTGTTTTTAATTAAAATTTAGTAATTTTTACTATTCATCATAATATGAAAGTTATTTGAAAAGTACCAAAATTTCACCCTAAGATAATTTGGATATTCCGAATCCAAAAATGAAGTCCATTTTGAAAAATAAAATTTACAAAATTTCAAAAAGTGGTTATTACTATTCATAATAGCTAGTTTTAATAATAGCATATCGTTGTTTAGTGAAACTCGGTATTGCGTACTACACACGCTATCGAGGAAGGTCGTGATTGTGTGTAATGCAAGGCAAGTCAAGGATGCGTGTTGTGCAATCTCCTTTTGGTGTAGCGTACAACACAAGACATTGATGAAATTAAAAAGATTATTTTTCATAAAATCTCGGGAAGTTACAATCCACAATTTATTTTCTATCTTTATTTGTCATCAAACATCATTGTAGGTTTCAAAAGACTAGGGTGAAGCATTAGGGTGATTTCAGAAACAATCATCCTCACAGAAAATTTTTCCATAGAAATGGATGTCCCATGGGTCTATTTATAACAACATATGGTACCATGGGAAAAGGATACCACTCACAAAAGTGGGTTGTCATAAAAGTACTTGCACGCCACCGGTGATTTGGACAACCATTAGAAAAACAATTTTTGATCCATTGAAAATCTTAATATCCTTCAACTAGTTTCTCTGCCTTTTTATAAGGATGTATAGTTCTTTCCCATTACATCTATGTGGGGAATCATAGTGCCAACATACCGTTATATTAGGCATGTCCAGTCAGAGGAAAAAACCCTTTACCATTAATTAATAAGAAAAAAAAGTAGTACAACAAGAAAAAGGATGGGGAAAAAAACATTCCCACATACAAAAAAAGGATATTTTAGATAATAATATGATGAATCATTTTCAAAACCATATTCATCAGCCTCCCATTTATATGTATGAGAACTTTGATTGAAGAAATTGAATATTTCAACATTAATATTCCCTGAAATTTCAGATCTTGTAATTATCTTCCTTCATGTTTAGAGTAATCCTTCCTCAACTTTATATTTGGGGGAGTGGGGTGTGGGGGTGGGTGTGGGGTGGTTGGGGGTAGATATTAAGCCTTCTCAATTTGTGAAAATATATTTAAATAGAAATTAATTAGGATTACATGACTCAGAAATATAGATTATCATCTCAATTAAATGATTCTCTTCCCTCAAATCCTGAATAGGTGTCACCAAACATACTAGCTACATTAATCAAAATCCCAAAAATTGTGGTTGGGAATTTGAATCCTCAAGAACCAAACCTTGATAGTAAAAATCATTGATAAAAGCTTCATAAGATTAAGCATTGAAATATTTTTATAAATCTTGTTTCCAAAAGAAGTGGTAAATAAAAATATTCATTACTCCCTTTCTTAGAGACTTTTTTATTTTTATTTTTCCTTGGACTATGAATTATCCTATCATGTAAGTCATCAATAACACTAATAGATGTATGAACTGAAGAGTCCCCATCCTCCGAGAATCCTTTTCTTTCTAAGGTAACTATATAATCCTGATCCAACCCCAGATCATCATTCACCAATCCCACAAACCGATTTCCATGCTAAATATTTTCCTACTCATTCCCTAGAATTGAACTCATCCTAGTTTTAATCTTCTCCCACTTTTCGTAGTTCTTATTTAATCCACCTTCCAGAGACGCTTGAATTTCCTTTTCATTCTGACCCCCACCTCCTCATTGAAACATGAAGTTTCAATATTGTCTTGATGTATCACCACTATTTAAATTCCAACACCCATGTCCAATGCACTGTCATTGTCATCCTTTTCTCCTTGATGGAACACCCATAGTAAATGTTTTAGTCTACAAAACAAATCAACCACTCTAGGGTTCAAAAGGGTCTCCATTATCTTCTTATAGGAGTCATGCGCCGCACCATGAAGAGCTAGACCATGCCCACTAAACAGACCTCAAATCATCTACTATGAACTAGAATTATATGCCACATTTCCCAAAACATCCAAAATAAACTTTTGATTCACGTCAACAGAGCATTATTAAATTTAGAGAAATTATCAAATAATGTGAAAAATGTGGAAAAAATATGTGCTCCTACAGAATCCATTGAAAGATATCCTTTTCAACTTATTTTAAAAAATAAGAAGTTATAGGTAAATTTAAAAAGATATTTTTAAAAATGTGATGCATAAAAATATAAAAATATTTATCATTTAAAAATAATCATCAAAAAATTATTTCTTAAAAATCATTAAAATTTTCAAATGAAATATTGGTTGGAAAATATTTTTGAAATACCATTGTTTATAAATACACACCATAAAAATAGAATATGATTTTTCTTTTTAAAAGGTATAAAATGAATTAATATAACCATAGAAATTAATCCATTTTAGTTTTCCCAAAAATAGTTGTGAACATTTTCTAGATGGAAAATATGGACAAGAATCAAATAGCCAATTAATATATGGAGGTTTGTTCTTGATTAAAATATAATTTTATGATAGAAAATAATAATATAGAAATATTTTAATTGAAAGTGTAATTATATCAAATAAAATAGAACATCGTATAAAATGGGGAATAAATAAATATATACAATATAAAAGATCAAGGATAAAAAGAAATCATACAACTCAAAGATAGAGAATTGAGATTCCAAATTCCCTTTCAGACAACATTGTTCATGAGAAAATAATAATTTTTAAAAGGGAGTTTATAGGGTAAAAATTTAAATATCCACTATTCAATAAAAAATAAAACATAATATAATACAATAGTCTTATTTACCCCTTAAAAAAATATTCTCAAGAAAAACACATATAACTCAACAAATGTTAATTGAGTAAATAATGTTCCTTAAATCATAAAGTGAATTTGTATAAAAAATTATTGTAATTGGGTGATTTAAATTGAATATAAATTATCCTATGTTAAATGTATTTCATGAAATAATATTTCAATTATTTATAATATTCCCCTCAAAAGATATATTTGGTTCATAATAAAAAAAATATTTCTCATTGTAGGGATTTTTTAATGAAAAAAATTAAAAAATTTGTAATTTGTTAGTTAAACACCACTATTATAATGAAAAACGAATTGAAAAAACTAAAATCTTAAAATAAGGGCTTAATGTAAAAAATGATAATTCGGTCATATCATAACCATGAAAAGGAAATCATGGTGGATAACAAAAAAATGACTTAAGGGATTAAATATTTAAAAAAAGAGAACATTACCAAGTTCCGAATTCAGTATCTGCTTAAACTGAGCATCTAGAATAATGTAATTATTTTTGTTAGATAACCTCTAAAAAAGTGTTCATATAAATTTAATTTGATACAGGTAATTTATTTTAATATTTAATTTTTTATAAATTTTTTTTTCTTATGTTTTCATGAAAATTGAATCAATGTCTTCTTATATTGGTTATATTAGTATTTGATTATGATATTGTAATATAAAGTTAAATACATAATATAAGTGTTATTGAAAAAACACTATTTTTTTAATTATTAAAATATAATAACATTTTTATTTATGTTTTCATATTTATCCATGATAGTTTTTATATCTTTGTTCAAGTTGGTAGTTAAAAGAACATGAAACATATATTTAATATATTTCTATGGGTGTGAATGGTAAAAGAATATTATAATATCACTATAATAGTAAAGAATAAAATTATTTAAATATTTATTATGTTGTAGAATTATATTTTATGTTTTTTGGACTTGTGAAAACCAATATGAAATATTACAAATGTTACTTCAGGGAGCTTCTAGTCTGTTCAAAACACAATAATGATAATTTTTTTTCACCACATGCACGGAAATGAATAAGTAATTGAAATTAAATTAAGATGAAAACATTTCATTATACATATGATACTTATTTGAATAAATAACTATGGTTATGATATTTTTAGAAGAGAAAACATAATACAAAATGGTATTGATTAAGTAATAATCACTTTGGAACCTTGAACAGTTTCTTTAATGTCAACATTGAAATAAAGGTCTTAATTTTTTTTATAGAGAATACGGTACTCAGAAGATTATATTTTATTATATTGGGAGACTTAGGAGTTTCAAAAATAAATATTATGGAATTTATGTGGCATTATTCAGATCATGTGTTCCCTTTTTTAATTTAAGAAAAGGAAACATTTTTAAATGCAATTTACTTTTCAATTATAACATTTAAAATATCAATGGTGAATGAATCCATGTATTATAAATAAAAGGGTTCCAGGTTTCCATGGGTTGATAAATATCAAACAAGTATTTCCAAACATGTTTTGAACAAGTTATAAGTAATTTTTTCTTATATTTTTTACTTTTAGATTTATCATTATTTTTACTAGGGAAACCAGTTTTATCCCAAGTAACATAAGTTTTAATAAACTAATAAAGTACCTCCTCCTAGAAATTGAGGAGACGAATGTAAATTTTAACATAATTTAAATTAATTAAACTTATTTATATGATAGAATTCACTTTTAAATTAAAATATTTTATATATAGAAAAATAGTTTTTTTGTATAAATATTGTGTTTTAACAATTATGAATTCTTAACCTAATTTATCATTTTTTAAATTAAATACTTGATTATATAATTATATATGTGTTTAAATATAAAAATATGTTATTTATTTAAAATAAATTAATTGAATTTTTTATATAAATATTACTATATACTAAAAAATATGTTTTAGAAATGAACATATTTATTATCATCGGGGTAATTAACATTAATACTAGTTTTCATGATTTTACTTTGGGAAATGGAATTTTATTTTTCAAATAATATTTATTCATATTGGTAAAAAAATATGACATCTGTGTTGTTACATTATATTTCATCAATTGATGAAAACTATCTTTTTTTAGTAAAAATGAATAATTTAATTTTTACAGTAAAATATTTCTTAAGTTACCAAAACTATATATATGGGTTTTATAAGTCCAAAATAGTATTTTTAAATAGGTTTATTTTACATAATATTTTTATAAATTTTATTTTAAATTTTTTCAAATAAAACTTTTTATTTATTATATTGTGATAATGCCAAAAATGTGGTGGTTTTAGAAATATCGGTATTTTTTCACTATTCTCCTAAAAACCCAATATTTCATAAAAATCCGAAAAATAATATTAAGGTAATATTTTAATTTTAAATATAAAAATAAATTTAATTTTTAAAATTTAAAATTCTTCATGATTATAATTTATCTAATAAATAAATACGTGAAAATATTATGAAAATTTCATTTTTATAAGAAATTTCTATTTTATAATATTAAATATTGTCATTTATTTTTACTATCAATTAATAATTACCTGATCATTAACCAATTATTGATATTAAATAAATTTTATCATCATCAATTATAATTTTCATGTAATATAAAGTCATATTTCAATAAGAGGATTTATTGAGGAAAATGATTTCTATGATTAAAATGATATTATTAGTAATTTTAGTTATGCCAATTGAATTTAATTAATATTCAAAGTTTAATTTTTTTTTATGAATTATTTAATATTTGGAATACTAAATACTTATATTCATTCCCACTAATTTGAAATCTATGATTCAATGATTATACTTAAATATTTATATTTTATCATTGTATATTGTGGTTTTATTTTATTTTAGAGTTGTGTGAGTAATATGATATGTATATCATTTTTTATTTAATGAAAATGTGTACAAAAGTATTGTATATCAAAATATCCACCACAAATATATAAAATTAATAGTATCCAAATAGTGATTTATTTTATAAGAGAAACACACAATATATACATTACCAAAACATAAGAATGTTTTCCAATACATAAAATTATCCATTATTAATTTCCATGGTGATTTCACAAATGTTCCCTCATTATAATCCAATAAGAAAACTAAAATAATATTACAAAAAATAATTCCTAATCTAATACAAACTTTTTAAATCCAATCAGAATATATAATTATTATATAACATTACTATAGGATAAAATTTAAAAATTATAAATCACATGACAATCCAAAAATTGTAAGGTTTATCATGTTTAAGGACTAGATACACAAGTAGCGTATTTTTCAAGACTTGTAAACAATTATCCCTAATCCACTGATCTATATCACCTTCTAGATTGATCACAGTTTAAGCCCAACTTTATTATGTTAACCCAAATTTTATTACTCTTTAATTTTTTATTTGTTACACAAGATAAAGATAATTAGACCTTAGATGATTGTGAGTCCCAGTGCCTTTGGGAAATTTGGTATATAAAACATTAACATGAAACATTAATACCACATTATTATTTAGAAACTTTGAAACATGCCATTATATTCTTTTGATCTTATGAGACTTCATAGGATAACCTAGGGTTGTAAATAAGAATGTGGTGATCTATAAATCACTATAATGTCATAAAAACACATCATAAGTCAACATAGTTCATGTGATCAAAGAGGAATATAAAGGTAACATAGCATGGGTGAGGATAACTATATTTAATAATGAGGCATGATATAACATGGAAACATAAAGGAAACATAGGAATGTTAAAACAACATAATAAGTGATATCATAAATATAAGTCAAGGGTTAATTCTAAGAAACCATAACATGTTGAGATTGGGATAACCTCACATTCACCATACTTAAAATTTCATGAGATAATAACACTACCCAATTCATTAAAGGGATATATAATTTTGGGAATAACTGTTTCTTCGATATCATGTAAATGAATATTTGTTTCACATAGATCATATAACAAAATGTTGTTTTTCATTAATTTTATCCGAACTATAATGGATTTAAGGTTACATACACTTACTTACATTATCAATTAAATATAGGAACAACTAGATGATTTCACTTTAGTAGAAACGGAGATGGTTATTTACCATAAAAAAATATCTTCCCTCATAATTATCAAGGTAATTTTTGCAGGATAACAGTGGTAAATAAAGGATTATAAATGGGAGAATGATTGAAAATATAATCTATCGTTACATGGTAATCATAATGATGGTAATTGGTAATTATAAAAACATATTCTATCATAAAAAATTGTAATTAAAAAAGAATAACATAAACAAGGTGCTTGAATAAAGATGAGTTTCAGAGGTCTCATTACCTTGATAGGATGCTTCTAGAAAATTAGGAGGAGATTCTTATGATCATGGGGGAATATTGAGAGGGATATAGATATTTAGGGGGTGACTAAATTAACATAACAAGAGTTTTGATTAATAATTAATGGGGTATTATGTGGGATTATGTAGAAAAATATATGACAATTCATCATTAATTTCCAAACATAGGTGTTGGACACCATATGATAATGTAATCTAAACCAAATATGTTCCCTAGATTTTTACCCATGGATTCTAACAAATATGAGTAGTTTTTATTATTTTATAAGGTTATCGATTCAAAACAATAATATAATTCCCTTGGTGATGTCTTAATGAGTCTTTTTTATATGGAATTAATTTTAAAACCACAAAATATAATATAGGTTTTGGATGATTTCATAAGGGTTTATAAAATTAATCAAATACTACCAAAAATAAATTATTTTAAGGGGAAAACATAAATTTTTTCTTGGAAACACTTTATAATATGTATTTAATCTCATTAGGGATTTTATGTTTTCATAATAAGTATCGTATAATTATACTATATTTAATTATTTATATAAAACTTGTGTTGTATTTAAGGATTATTAAACATTAACCACAATATAATTAATAATTCTAGATTCAAAAAAATTATATATTAATTTTTTTTTTTGAAATATGATTATTTATACTTCTAAATAAAAATATCACGTTTCTTTAAAAATAACAGTTTTTACAATAGTTTTTGAGCACTTATAAACATTACATTTGACTTCATAAAGTTATAATAACATTTAAATTTAAGAAATATTATTTAATAATAACTTTTTTTAAAATTTAATTTATTTAAAAATCTATTGAATCCATTAAAAAGATTGTTATGATTGAAAGTAAATATTTTCCACAAATAAAATTAGTATTTATTCATATAAAAATATAATTTGTATAAAACATTTTTATATCATTTAATATATAACATTGACATGGGGTAAATACAATAATTGATTTATGGAAAATAAAATATAAAAATTCATATTATTAGTGTCTACAAACAAATCTATTTATTACACTATTGAATTCCCTAAGGGTAAAGTGTTCGATAGTGATATTTTCATAGTGTGGTTTGGAGAAAATGGTTTGGAAAATTATCTCAATGATCATGAACTTCTTCCATAAATGGATTCTTTCACTATTCAATTTTTGAATACTAGCTTCGGCTTCATAAAGGGAAACTCCTAGGGATGCTATCACCATTGAAAACATTGATAAATAGTCTCTATAGGGTATAATTCCATGGGTCAAGGCGTTTCCATCCTGTAAAATTGTCAAATGGAATTTATCAGAACCCTTAATATAAAAATAGTAATGATCATCTAACTACTAATATTTTATTAATTATTAGGATTCATAATAGTATTTAAAATTTTATAGAACGTATAATTGTCAAAATTAATTTAATTAGTTAATTCGTTTTATATAACATCATTTATTAATAACAAATTTACACATTTAGAAAAGTAATTTCATTTATAAATATTCAGGTTGTTACATTATTCGCCCCATCAGAAATTTAACGCATGAAATTATCATTTAATAAACTAAAAAATATGATGGCTATTCTTTTTCTTCAGCTCTTATAGTTATTATAACAATTACTCAAAAATGAGGTTCTGCAATAAATCATTCACTAGGTGTGTTTTCTTGTTTCAAAAAACTTTTGATCTATGATCATATATCTTCACTGGTGTCTCATCATATGAAATAAATTTTTCTAATGGTACCATATATAGATTTCATGCATTTTAGTGGTTTGGTATATAATTTCATATGAGGGATACATGAACACATTATTTTCCTAAAATAGGTTACGAGGGAGTGCTAGTTGATTAACAGCAATTTGATGTGATCATATATCTAAAATGGGTTGATGTTTATTGGAATAAGATTTTATTTCTACCTTAAAATAAATTTTTTCATCCATGAAAATATATAATGGACACTCCTCCCTACTCTATGAGGGGATTTTGTCACTTTCCAGCTGCCTCTACCACACTCTGACTTTGCATTCATTTTCTCCACTCAATGTCGGATTTGGATCAAGGTATACTATGAGGTTTTGGGGAAGCAGTTTGGCAGATGTGGGATTCTGAGGTGCTACTAGAGTCGACACTTCCATATTTGTTTCCATCCCAGTTTCCACCTTTTCTTGTTGGGATTTGTTCATAGGGGATCTCCCTCATCCACCTAACCATGCCCTGACCTAGAATTCCATCGCTCATCTCCATGATGGATTTGGTGTGATGGATACATTGGGGTTGTGGGCATTGTGGTTCGACAGTCACGGAGTCCCCTATATTGGACTTATTTTGTTTTCTATTATTCGGGTTTCATTCATAGTTGTCTGTTTATTCGCTTTTGATTATGGATATTTCTATAGTTTCTTTTAACTGTTGGCATTCATCATTGATGGTGGGTCATGATCTACTATGGTGGTTTGTTTCTTTTTTTTTGTTGGTGGCATTATTATGAGATAGTAGTGATGGTGGAAATATTAGTTGGTGTCTCATTCCAGGGTTCTCTGTTAAATGGTGGTATCTGGTGATGTTTAGAGGTGAAAAATATAGTGTTAGTTGTGATGTTGGGAAGTCAGTGACACAATGGTGTCAAGTCCATTTGGTGATGAGGATAGTGGTTCGAAAGTATATGGTATTTATTCCATCATCAATTTACTATTGTTTAGGTTCTAGTGGTACAAATACAGGCTGAAGGTTCTTCTGGTCGATAGCTGGCGATGCCAAGACGACAACACTTTCAGATGGGATGATAGTGATGGTACGATGCCTAATGTTATTTTACGACGGTGTTGAGTATGTAGATGCGACTTGACAGGCCTATCCTCAGTCTACACAGTGGATATCAATTCCTTTGAGGTGACGATTTGGTAAGAACTAAGGATCAATTTATTTTGAATTCCTTGATCTTCATTGGTTTTAATTTGTAATTTTGAATCTGAAAATTTGAATTTTGTAATCCTGATGTACTATTATAACTAACCATAAAGTTACTATCATAAAATTCTAAAAAAAAATATTTGAACGATGTTGTAATATGAAAACTCTTCTATCAGAATTTGTTTCACCCAACAACCTTTTATTTTAAAAGAAAAATATATCATTATATTATCTAGAGATTGAATGGTACGTTCATAATGAACATCCTTCTATGTGGGAAAATATGTTATGAAGCTCATTTATGTTCATGATGATTGATGGCGGTTTCTAATAAACCTCAAGTTAAACCTTGAATCTAGATCAGATTAAATAGTGAGTGGATCACCATTTTTTCATACATCGACCCTTATGTAGATCTTGGTGAGTTGATAAAGATAAAAAATAATCCGTTATTGAAATAAAATGTTCAAAAATTATATGATGATTGAAAAATTCAAAGATACAATTATTTCATTTAGGTTTCTTGGACAGTACTATGATAAAATCAATGGTTTTTCCCATTTTAATTATGCGATGAGAAATTTTTTCATCATGGCCTTATATATATTTTAATTCCAACTAGACTTGTTATTATAATAAGAACTGAGATAAAAACTATGAAATATCCCCTTTATGTTATCAAACCAAGTGTTATTATTCAAATAATTATACAACTTATTGATTTTTGGATGAATTTTGAGTGATGAGTTATGCACATCATCCAAAAGTTCCCTCTTCAGTTTGGTTTTGATGGGACACATATCTATGTTCCAAAAAAATTACTCTATATTTTGCAATGTGGAAATCTTTATTATTAAATACCTTTTTCTGTATCACCTCATCATCATTATGGGCCTCCTTGATCTTATCTAGTATAGATTTCTTTGAATTTATTTTTGAAAGGAAGTATGAATATCATTTTATTATTCCCATATCCATAATTTTCATTTCCAAGAAGATTATATTGGTTTAAATTCTCATAATGGATTGGGTTCCCAGACCATTTTATCCAAGAGTACGTTCCTTGCTGATTACCATACAACGATGGAAAACAATTGGAAAACCATAATCCTTGATATGATCTAACAACCATTTTTGGAACCTATAAAGATTCATTTATGTGAATATATACATGGAATTTATGATATATATATATATATATGACACCATTTTCATCATATATATAATCTCACAAATTCGTTAACACAACGATCGTTACTAAAAATTCTAGATCATGTATTGGGAAATTCTAATCATGTGTCATTAATTGGTGGGAGGCATAGGCTATCACATTTCCATCTTTCATGAGTATACAACTAAATACCTTTTTGGATGCAGCAATATAGAGCATAAATCCTACCCCACTAGTGGGTAATTTGGCATAGTTGACTAAATTGTCCTCATATTCATCTTTTTTAATATTTATTTACATTAATCAGTCTCGAAAAAACATCACTTCGTTTCATGTATGCATGATTAATGGACAAGAAAATTATAAAAATTTTCTCCAAATTCTATGATAATTCCATACTAATCCAAGGAAACTATCAATTATATCACAAGTTTTGGTATGATACATCCTTTGCTTGCATCTATTATTGAACGATCTATAGATATACTTTTGTAGGTGATAACATTCCCCAAGAAAGTTACATGCTCCACCCAAAACTGACATTTATTATACCTTACAGAAAAATTAACCTTCCCAATTTCTCTCAATATAGTATTAAAATACTACCCATGTTACTCCATTCTTTTTGAATAGATAATAATATCATCTATAAAGACTACAAAAGAAATTTCAATGTAATCCATAATGTCTCTATTCATTATGAACATGAATATTTATCTTCTTTTAGTGAGTCCCAATGGAATAACTACGACTCTATATTGAATATACCTTCTATGAAAAGTAGTCTTGGGGATATAATATTTATTCCCATTTAATTCATAATATCCAAACAAATGATCCTCTTTAGATATGTATTGGGATTTCTGTTGCTGATCGAAAATGTCAATAATCAATGGAACATAATAATTGTTCATTATCATGATCTTGTTGATATCATGATAATCAATGGAAAGGAGAACTAAACCTTCCTTCTACATGAATAAGAGAATTATTCATCCACACTATGGAGTCCATTTGTGTATATATCCTTTACAAAGGTTCACTTTTAACTTTTTCTTCATCTCTACATGTTTAACAATGGTCGTTATATATGGTGTATTAGATAAATATCTGGGAATTATATCAATTAAGAACACAACATCATGGCTAGGAGAAAGAAAAGAGACTTAATTTGGAGACACATTATTTTATTCCATTACAATTTTAAAGCCATTAAGGGTGATCATTTATTTAGTGTTTATCAATTGATCTAGATACACTTGGTCAAAAAACAATAATATCAATGCTTCATATGTTGGTGGAAAATATGATTCAGCATCCTCCTTACACATTTAGAAAATAAATATAGAGAGTTTCTAGACATATGGGTATTTACTTCACTCATAAATGTATGTTGGATATATACAATTAATTCTAATACATTCCCATAATAACATTGAATTCATCTATGTGGAGTATCACACCTTCTTTCAAAGATTCAACTAACTGATCAGGACACAACATGAGTTATAATCTTGATATATATCAATTGAAAAGTTTTTAGTCATTACCCATAACTATAATTCCATGATTTGAGGTTGTGTTTGAATATTTGTACTAAACATGTTTTATATGAAAGAATTCATATATCTAAAATCAAATAGTATGTTGGTTATTCATGAATGAATAACTAGTTTATATGACACCAATTCATTATTTGGATTCCCCTCAGTAGTTGTGATGGTATAATATATCCCTTTCTCTCTAGGATGTGCAAGATGTTTTCATTGGTTACAATCTACATCTCTTGGTATAAAGATTTTATTCTCATTTTGTCCATGTTCATTGATGTGGAAACATTTGATGACAAGATGACTATTGAATGAAAAATTTAATTCCTCCATTACATAGGTGGGATTCTCCCACCCGTGATCTCTATCTAGGTCCCCACCTTTCCCTAACCTTTATAATTTCATATTCACCTTTTATAAATTACAATGATTCTTTTTCTTAGAAAATTTACAAGTGTAATGATAAAATTTCTCAGCTCTGTGAAAATTTGTCTATCAAACTTCCAAAATTAAAATACATTTGATAATGTGGTAAGGTACATTAAAAATTGGGGAACTAGAAAGAATAGTCAGGAATAAAAACCATATCATACGTCAATGTAGAACATTTGAATCAAGAGGCATATCAAGGTACCATAAGAGGGGTGAGTATCATAATCTTGAATAATGAGTCATGCCATAACATTATAACATAAAAGTCAACATATAAATGTGGAAAAAACATATAGCATGACATCATAAATAGAATTGAAGGATAACCTATAAGAAGTTATCACATATTGTTATTAGTATAATATTATATGAACCATTCATGGAATATAATGAGATAAAGACATTACCCAATTCATTATAATGATATATAATTATTTTATAACTGGACCCATTAATACCTAGTATATACATAAGTGTACCACAAATATCATACAACACAATGGTGCATTTCAACAATTATAATATAATAATTAAGGATTTTGTGACAAATAACAAAAAAACTTCAATCAATTACTGACAGGTACGACTAAGGGAATATGCTTGATTTGAAATGGAGATGTCTATTCACTACAAAAATTATTGGCATGGAAATTCATAGAATAATTTCACTTGTATAAGGGGTGTGAATAATTATTTATAGAGGTGTTGAATGATAATGAAAGGGGTATATCATTAGTTTGGTATAATAAGTAAATTAATAGGTATTTGTCATAATATATCCAAAATTTATCTATTAGAAAATAGAATTCAGGACATAAAGAAGGTTCTTGGATTATGTAGAGAAGAAGAGGATCCCTTACCTTGAGAGGGTTCTTCTAAAATCATGGGAATTTTTTTTCAAGATATTTGTAGAACCATGGGAGGGAAATATAGAGGGAATTTAAAATTAACTTCAATCTCTAGGAATATTAATTGAAGAAGAATGGGAGTTAAAGTTTTCTTATTAATCCAAAAAAGAAGAATTCGTTATTAATTTCCGTTCATAGGGTTTTTACCGATTATAATAAATTAATAATAACCAAAAATATTCCCATGTGGTTTTTATATGTATTATACCAATTATGGTCAGTTCTGAATATTTATATGAACAATACACTAACTCATTTAAACAATTCCCATGATGATTTGGATGTGACCCATGTTTAAAAATAATTGATTTTAAAATATTAAAATATAGTATAGATTTTGGAGGACTCGTTGATGGGTTATAAACTTAAAAAAATATCATAAAAATGAATTATTTCAAATTGGAATTATAATTTCGGTTGTTTATACTATTTATAATAATTTTTACATCACTTGATGGCTTTAATGATGTCATAATACATGTAATATTTAATTTTTACCAAAAAAATTGATACTCAAATAAAATTATTAAATTTTGAACATATGATAATTTCTATGTATTTACATTAAAAAAATATTTATTTTATAAAAATAACACTTTAAATGTGATACTTTACAAAATTAAATAAAAATTATCCATTTATTGAAAAATACTGGTCTTTGGAAAATAAAATATACCACCCCATATAAAAATTATATTTGACATCATAAAATTATTTTATAATTTACATTTATTAATTATTATCATCAAATTTGTATTTATTAATGTTGAATTTATTTTAAAATTTCATGAATCATTAAAAATATATTCATGATTAAAAATAATATTTTCCATAAAAATATTATTTGTGTTACATCATATCAAAATCTAATTTTTATCAATCTCATTATCTAATCATTTAAAAATTAGTATTAAAAGGGGATAATTATAATAATTGTTTTTATAAAAATACAATTAAAAAATTCTTATTTTTACGGTATATAGCCATTAATTACAATAGTTAATTCTATAATTTTAATATTTGTGATGGTGATATTTTCATGGGGTGGTTCAATGAACATAGTTTAGGTCATGATCTAAATGATCTAGAACTTATATCATAAATGGTTTCAATTGCTTTTTATTTATTGTGTATCATATTGGGATTGGTCATGGACAAATCTGAGTGATAATATCTCCATCGGAGTCTCCGATAAATTGGTTTCCTGGGGTACAATCCTACTAGTCAAAGTCATAACTTCCTTTGTCTATGTTAAATATAATTTATCGTATACACTGATATTATAATATTAATTTCCACTATAAAATGAACATATTTTCATTTTCTATGTTGATTTAAGTCCATTAAAATTTTATAGACTATATATCATTAATCAATAACAAAACTAGTGCATCTTCTTTCTATAACAGAATTTTTTATTAGAAATATACCCATTAAAAATTCATTTATAAATGGTCAGGTCATTAGAATTATAACATGGGTAAAAAACATAATAATTGGGTTAGAATAAACACATATTAAGTGGAAAAACATGAACATGAAATCAAGGGGTTGCTCATAATTATATGAGATAACATGAATATTGTAGAAATATCTTACTAAAAAGGATACATAATAATAAGAGTTGTCTATAAGCCATTATGATATGAAATGTAATATAAAATTAAAAAGCATATAAAATTGAAAAGGAGTGTGGTATCAGAAGATAATAAAAATTAAACAATGATCATAATTTTAAGAATATGAAATAAATATTGGGTATAAGAATATTAAATCATAAAATTTTGAATAAAGAAAAATGTGATCATGTTTAGGCACAATCTTGTGAACAAATATATACTAGTTCTATTAAATAGACAATATTTTGAAAAAAAACATATGTGATCATTTCCATTTATAATCCTGTCAAAAAAAAATATGTTATAATTTCCACGCACTATCATGTGATAAAATTCAATATTTTTTCATGTCCACACATCATTGTGTTAAAAAATCAATTCATGATCTTGATCATTGGTCATCATGTGAAAAACGCTACTCATGATCATTTCCATGAACAATACGTTGAAGAAGCTATTAACATTCAATCACATCCACAATATAGTAAAAATATATATTTTTTATCATGTCCTTACATACTCTTTTGAACAAATATATATCCGATAGTGTCCATAAAAATTCTTGTGATCACAGCTCAACATTTTCATGTTCACGGAGAACATTCTTATCTCATGAGATATAAAATCAAAACACATTCATAAGTGTTTCATATAGTAGAAAACCCTTTAATCATATACATATATGTGTCAAAAAATATTATAAATCATTCTTATTCACTACATTGTAAAAAATATATATTTGGACATGTCTATGAAATTTTTGTGAAAAAATATATATGTGATAATATCCATGCATTATCTTATAAAAAAATATATACCCTATCATGTCCACAAACAACATTTTTTCTCTTGAGATATAAAAAACATTCTTAGAATTATATATTTGACCAAATACTTCAATCTAATTACGTATGTGTACCACTTGAAAATAAGTACTAATAACATTATAAAGTACCCTTGGAATAAAAAATATGTTTCACAAAATTTGAATATGGTACCACCAAAATTGACCTCAACAATGTAATTTGTTGATAACCAAATGTCAATAATCCAAAAATAGTATTAAAATGGATCATTTATTGGGTGATTATAAAATATAATTTCCATGGAAATATATACTTTTTATATAAATAAAAAAATTATATTGATATTATAAAAGACTTTCTGGAAAATGTTTTTATCATTAACATAAAAGAAGCTGTTATAGTCACTTTGAAATGTAATTCATGAAAACATGAAGTGAAAAATATTGAAAAAAAATTATAATGTTATTGAAATTATGGATAATTGGAAAATATATAAATGATTCAGAAAATCATAATAAAAGACACATAGAAAAATGTTTTATGAAAAAATAATTTTTCATAATGGATCTTTGAAAATGAATCAATCGTTTTAAAAAGGTGGTATGAATTTTCAGAAAAAATGTTTAATTTTATGAATAATCTTAAATATTATATCATTAATAAAACATAATGTTTTTCAGAAAGTTATGTGGAGTGAAATATAAAATATTTTATTTTTAAATGATTTAAAACCATTAAATATTTTGAAATATAATTTTTAAAAATCATCATCATCATAAGGGTAAATGAAATTTAATTTTGAAAATAAAATATTGGAAAAATGAGGGTAACACAAGATAACACATAAAAAGATATCAAAATTCAATATATTTTATTTTTTAGATGGGAAAAAATAAACCCAAAATAAAAATCATTGATAAAGAGACTGTGTGTTTTTCAAAATGTTGACATATATTTACGGGGGGAAATTCATGGAGGTTGTTGTTTTGAATAAAATGTTTCAATTTAATAAGATAGAATAAAATAATTTTAAATTAAAATCATGGGGTTTAAGAAGAAAAACATATTATAATTATGTTCAAGGTGAAAAATTATACTTAATAAAATATGTTTTGAGTCCTTAATATCATTTTCATTTTAGGAAATATTTTAATAAAAACCAAAAAAAAGTGATATAATGAATTTCAACATAAACTACAATGAGTAAAATAAAATTCTTTATATGATATGTCAAATAGTAAGTATATAAACAATTTATATCAAATTATATTAATAAATAAAACATGTCTCAATGAATGGAAATTAGGATGAAACACCCTTGTGAAATAGGATTATTTCAAATGAAATCCCCTATAAGGATATGATTTTAATTGAAACATAAAATATCATGAATAATTTGATGATCATGATACAAAATTTTAAAATGTTTTTAGGTACACCATTATGAATAAAACATGTAAAATAATAAGAAATCTGTCTCAGGGGGTGAAGATTGAGACATGAAACCCATACCTTAATTCCTGACATCCATTAAAGAAGGAGAATCTAATGTATAAAAAACTGAAATTATTATTAAAATATTTTTAACCATTATAATATATATAATATTTTAATAAAATTATTTCCATATATTCTTTAAAATTATATTATTTAGTTATTATCTATTTTCAATGTCCAGTGTGAGTAATCACGATCATTTTGAACTAGTTTCGTAATAGAGTTGTTGTTCTTAACACTTCTCCCATCTTTTTTCATTACTATATAATAAAAGGTTAAAAATTTATGTTTATTGTTAATTTATATCATTAAAATAATACACTACAAGGGTTTTAGTTTTTTTTGTTGTTGATAACATTGGTGAAAATCATGTTTCAATGACTATCAGCAAAAAAATTGTGATATATTAATTAAAAATATTATTATTAAATTTAACATTTAACAAACATAAAAATAATTTATTACTTTTGTATATAATATATTATCCTTAAATAAATCGTCACTGTAATCCATGATAATATTTTATTGTATTATTCATGTAGGTGGTTAAACCGACCCAAACATGAACATGCCCTCATTAATGGCTGTTTATGGTCATAAAAGTGGGTTATTTCAGAATAATATAATTAATAAATATTAATAATGATATTATTTATATATTGTATGTTGTTTAAAAATATTTAAAATACTTTATTAAATAATAATGATACTAGTATAAAAATTATTTTTGTTACTTCGTGGAGGTGGTAGTCTCCACAACACATAGTTAACGTTTTCGTTTCTCAATGAACGAGAGGGAAGAAAATTGGATTATAATTTGATTATAAACAATCATATTTATATAGTATATGCTATATTAGTTCTTTATTTTCATCTTTATAACCATCGAAGAATGTGAGTGGTGAAAAACTGAAGAAGTTGCTTCATAGGGGTAGTATTCCGGACACACACAAGATCGATGTTCTTTTATTTTTTGTAATTTCATGGAAAGGAATAAATACTTGTTGTAAAATTTATATAATTACATTTACATATAAAAATAATAATTATTTAGTTATATTAATATGGATAGGTTATGTTTGGAATTAAAAAATTAATTAGAAATCATTAAGGAATAAGTAATACCCATATTGGGATTTCATTTTCTCTTGAAATTATCCATTGAAAAGTGGTGCTTAGGCTAACCAATTGGGACCATATGATTAGGATATTATGTTTTTTTGATATATTTTTGTATTTATATGTATATATTTTCATCTTAATCAAGTATTTATTGGGATATATTACAATAAGACCTAAATTATTTATTTATTATCACATTTTATATATATTTTTTGTTATTGTTTTTATTGGCCTTAATTTAATAGATGCACACTCATATTATCTATTGTTGATGATTATTCATATTTTATTGTTATTGGTAGTTTTCATATTGATTTAGAGCCACCGAAATATTGATATTAAATATTTATACTATTCGTCATCCTCTAGAATAATAGGATATAACCTTATGGTCTTGTAGTGGATTTGGATGATTATTATTTAGGTAATCATAGATGAGGTGTTAAAAATTTAAACATTAATTGGATGTAGTTATAAATTTTAGGAAATTAATTGTGGTTCTAATTCATTTAATATGATTAGTGATGAAAGATGACTAGATTTATCAATGGGTTTTATATCAAGGTTTTATTAATATATTTTATGATATTAATGATTAGTATTATAATACTAAAATGAAAAGTATGATAATTGATTATTTATCCATTTTCCTTTCACAACAATAAGTGAAGGATGAATATTACAAATTAACTGGGCATCTTCAGTGTTTACATATTCCATTAAAGACCCATATCTGTATGGGACAATTTATTCGTGTAAATTCCTGTAACATAATTCATTTTTTGGTTATAATTGAGGTTATAAAATAGGATAAGAGATAAGTGGGATGGTCTTGACAAATAAGAAAAATGAATGGGAAGGACCTGTTTTCCAAGGAGACCATTGGGTACCCTATGGTCTTCGAAATGTACTCTGTTGGGCTCTTGCGTGAAGGTGTAGTTCTAACTATACCATTAGAAAACTTATGTATTTGAATGAGAAACCTGGTAAAAGATTTTTCAAATAGGTATTTATTACTTTTCACACTACATCTTATCTCTGAAAACTATTATTTTTGGGATTTACATTCAAATATTAGTTTCATACCTTCATTTACAAATCCTTCTTCATATCATATGATCTACATTAAAATTTTATGTATATTCTCTTCTTAATTTTTTGTCCTGTTATCATTGGACTCCTCCATTGAAATAGTTAACATATTGTGATTTTAGTTCCAAACATGATCGATCATCTAAAGATTTTTCAATGGGGTTCATGATCATTATATATGAGGTGAGGGTATATCGAATTTTATAAAATCAAGGAATTTTGGTACGGGAAATGAATTAATTCCATTTGAATCAATTTCTACATTTCTATATCTTATTAGTGGTGGAATATTGAATACCCCAAGGTTTGGGATTCCATGTCCTTGTGTTTGGTTCGGTTTTACTCTTATATTTCTATCATATTTTTAAGTGTATATATTAAAGGAGCATTGAATAGAGTAATGGATGAACCAACTAATATTTTTTAAAAAAAATACATTATATACAAATTATTTTAATTAAATTATGTCCAAATAAATCATCTATTCATGAATATCAATGTATGGTTCCTTAAAAATTATTATTTTAGTATGATCATATTATTTTGGTGTATGAGAACCACGGTGTGAGTTGAATCACATTTTCTAAATAATTCATGGAACTCTTTGTGATATTTATCATTATAGTTTCATGGTTATTGAATATACATAATATTACTATGAAACTATTAACACTAAAAGAAATATTTCTTATGATAATATGTTTTCCCTTATGAACCCATGAGGTATTGTGCCTGGGAGATAACTCTATGACTAATTTAAGGGAACCTAATGGAGGGAAAACTATAAGATGAGTTCTTTAACTTATTATCTTTTTGTTTGTTAAATATATGATAAACAAAAATTATGTATGAGTTTTATTTATTTCAATGAAAGAGGAAACATGAATGATGTCAATATGAGATGAATTTGGACAACATAAAAGGGAGTTATAGAACCCATGCATATTCATAAGAATCATGAAATCCTAATAAATAATTTGTGTATATAATAGTTTTTCCCCCTGATTCCCATAGTAAAAATAAATAGTCGTAAAGACAAGATGCCTCTATGTATTGAACAATGAACAATGAATGTGGTTTTGAGATAAAAATCAGGGAATATTTATGATATTCTATCTGATTTATTTGACAATGGAGCTACATCCATATGAAAAAATTCTTTGTACGATCTTCAATTATTCATAATAATTTTGGTGAAGATACATTTTTAAGTTCATATGTGGAATCTATTTATGAGATTAGATAATATTCTAACATAGACAGTGACATTGGAATTTTCATGAATCTATATTCCTATAGAGAATATTATTTTCAATATTAATGTTCTATGACATGGTGTTTGATAAAAATATTTGACTCAAGTCGAAATAATTATGGAGGTGGTGTTGACATTTTACTACTAAGGTTCCAATAAACTAATGGAAATGGAGACAACAACATTTATCCTTGATGTTCTAACTGAAGAGATTTTGTGTATTTTAAATTATGTTTGATGATCTTCAGAGTGGTATGGAATACATTGAAGCTAATGAAACATTTTTTATAATAGTATCTAAAGATATTTATGTACAATTGATATGAATATCTTAAATTGTTGTAGCTAATACAGTTAAAAGATATCCCAAATAGAAATGGAATAGATGATGTTGTGAAGAATCCATCCAAGGATTATTGAAGTTAAAGAATACTAAAATGATTCCTTAAATGATGGTTTTATGTGACTCAAAAGGGCAAGAGCATCCTTGAATAACCCGAGATGTCATTTAAAGAATGTTTCCAATTTGGATCTCAAATTGAAAAAAAATTTAGCCCTATAATGTATGAATTTTCATAAGGACCAAGAGAATTCATGGTTTAATGTTGTAAGAACTAGGATCTTCATTCCAGTAATGTGTCATGATTTCGTGGTTTTTTAGGAAAAATGAAGAAATGTATATTTTCAAAGTACTCACCATGTACATGGCCTTGTAACGGCCATGTACATGGCCTTGGGATGAATTGGATGACCTGCATAAGTGGGGGGGGGGCTGGTTGAGGATAATGTACGATGTGTACATTTAATAAAAACACTATATACATTTATTTTTATTAAATATTGGTGTGGTGTCATGTCTTTTTTCTGGATATGTCTTTTTCTCCTCTTGTTTTGTACAGGAGAGTGACAGAATGACTGAAAAACTCTAAACCCCTCAATATTCTCTATTTGAGCTCCGATTGAGATGTCGTTAGGTGCGTTGGAATCCTACCAACGAGTCCTCAAATCTCATAGTGTCTTTTTTCATAATTCATCCCCTCCTATGATTTTTTAAAGGATTGCAATTTCCACCATATTTTATATCTATGCTGATCTAGGACGATTCACGGGCTGTTGTTAAAGTAAATCAATCATACGACATCGATGTTGGTGGTTTGTAACAGTTGTTTTATTTTATTAGATCATATATTCTAAAAGTGTTGGATACCGACGATTGAGGTATTGATTGGTTTAGAATTTAACCCTATTAGTTATCTTCTATGGTTTGATTGACTAATAACAAGTTGCTGCTAATGCGTAAGGGTAAAAACCATGCCATGGGTCACCCCTATGTGCGTTTTCCATTTATTGACTGTTTTTAGCTATTTTGGTCTAGAATGCATTTTAGTCGAACCATGTTTTCCATGCCTTGGTTGATTTGGATGGAGTAGATTGTTTTTATGAAATCCATGTGATGTGATTTTTGAATTTTTAGCCATGAAATTGTTATATATTACATGTGATTCTTTGATATGATGTGCATGTCATTTTTATAATATACCATGATAGCCTTGGACCAGAAAAACTGTGGGGGTTTCCATATTATTTAGAGAAGTCTGTGGGAGCTTTGGTTTAATTTTGACCCAGGGGTATTGACCATGAAATCTACCTAGGAGGTCATATATATATTATTGACATTATATTGGCCCATTGGTATTGACCATGAACTCTACCTAAGAGGTCATTGATAATTTTTTTGAAGCTATGTTGACCCAGGGGTATTGGCCAGGAGAGCTACACAAGAGGTCGTTTAAATTTTTTTTGATTCCATGTTGACCTATAGGTATTGACTCTGAGATCTACCCTTGAGGTGGTTATTTAATGAATTGATTCTATGCTAAACCATGGTAGTTAGAGTGTGATAAGTTTCTAATGTGGTTGTTATGAATGATTGAATTATTGTGATGAGTCTGCCAAGCCAACACCCAAGCTCTAAATCATTCTTACTTGATTTGATTAGATGGTTATTGGAGACATTTGTATTGTTACTATTACATGGGGGAATAGATATTAGGATAGATCCTAGGATTACATGATTCAAATGATAAATAATATATGTAAATGAATGTAATGTAAAATAGTAGGACTATTTAGTTTTGAGTATTTCTTGGTTTATTACTTCATTTATGCATATTTCTACTATATATATTCACTGGTAGTTTGGTATAGTTATTTTGGTGGTTTCTCTACTGGGATTCATCTCACGCCCAATTTTAGTCATGTTTTGGACCCAAACAGATTATTTGGGTTGTAGGTATAGATATGGGTAAGCGCCCATCCTCATGTGGCACATGATTGTTTTTGGAGATGGAGATCATGAGACTAAGCCAATGCTTGAGATGCTATTGGAGTTAACTTGTTTTTTTTGTTATATTGTTTTCTATATATCATTCTTCCATTTTTAATTGTTTGGATTTTTCTTAGATACATATTCTATTCATCATATATATATATATATATATATATTGTGGCTTCTGTTGGATTTATTTTCAGACATCCACTGTTTGAATTTAATTTATTACATCTTTCACTATTTTTACTATTATTTTCTAAAGTATAAAATCGGTCAGTGATGGAATAGTTTCCCCATGATCACACTGTGGACTTCACTACTAGTCAGCAACCTCTATCATTTGGGGAGATGAACTTGGGTTTATGTGACCAAACGTGTTTATGGAACCTATGTGTAGCACCCGGATCCAGGACATTACAAAGTAGTATCATAAGAGTTTATTTTCTTAAATTCCTTACTATTTGAAGTCTATTTGCTGGGAAGGAAGAAATATGTTGTTGGTAATAACATCTATTTGGTGAAGCTAACCATTGTATAGGGAAAATCCATGTTACCATGAATATTTCATTTTTTTCAATTATTATAGTTCATTTTGTTTAACCATTGGGTGATTCACATCTTTTTTGCTATTTTTATTGATATCATTGTGGTTCTATTTCTATTGAATCTTGATGAGGTGAGGGAATTCCATCTCATGAATCATTTAGGCTCTTGCTAGAGATCACTTGTCATGCATTCATGTCATGTCATTTAGGGTGCATTAATAATTTTGCGTTTCAGTGAAAGATGTTGTGCTAGATATGCATGATGTTGTGATAGATTCCATGATAGAAAAACCTTTATTTTTATAAGGTATTGGTATATTTAATGTTTTACTTGGATAGATGCCATGCCTCGGTCCCTGAGGTGTTAATGACCCTCTTGGATCGGAATTCGATGGATCATGTTTGATCTTAAATTTAATTCTGTTAATATGATGTGAAAAAGGATTACAAACATTGATTCACAGGGAGTATGGGACCTCATGGATCGAAACATTGAATGATTAGGATGACATTTATGTTTTTAAGGGTTTCATAGATGGTTTAGGGGATTACATTCCATAAACCCAGACTACACGACATGTGATGTCCAGAACACACACCATGTGTTATTCTATTCTGGAAGAACTGGATTTTCATTCGTACACATTGTGTACTATATATACACATCGTGTAGTTCTGGATTGTGTGTCTAAATTTTTGAGATGATACACAGTTTTGATGTATGTTTGGTAGAACATGGTGTGTACTGGGAGTACATGTCGTGCAGTATTCAACCATGTGACTAATGACACGGGTGGATGAAACATAGGTTGTACATTCCATGTCTCGACTATACACTCTATGTTGAAATCAAATGTGCATCTGACTGTGTGACTAACAACACAGGTGTATGGAACAAAGATAGTGCACATCATGTCTAGGGTGAACATGCCATGCAGTTTTGCACTATATAAACCTTGTAGTTCGTGCTGGGAAGAAGTAATTGGGTAGGAGGTAACATTCAAGCCCACACCATGTCTCATGAGGAACACTCCGTGTGTATTGGGTGTTACATCAACCTGTTGGTAGAGGTACAAACCCATGTTAAGGCTTATGTGAACATGCCATGTAACCATCTTTTGTAAATCATGAATTCTTTCTTTACCCTATTCCATTATTTCACTTGTATGTTTCATTCCTAGATAATATTGAGCTAAGTTGTGCACTTGACCTTTCAAATTCATGCAACCAATACGTCCTCTGATTATACTCTAGTTATATAGTGATGGTCAGATATAAAAAATGGTAGATCGGATAATACCATCAAATCCTCCTATCGTGACCATCTTGGATCCAGTTTTTATACCTGAAGTAGGTGCTGATGCACTATTATGTGATGGCTTCATGAGTGTGGTGTATAATTTTCAGGGAGAAAAAAACCTACACCGACTATGGAAGAGATGAAAAGGGTGTTATCATAGCAGCATCCTTTTAGTTTTTTAGTGGATGGGGGACTAAAGTCATATGAGTCATGGTTAGAGGACACTATTTATATCATTCAGAATATGGATATTCCTCCTAGAGGTTGGTGAAGCTTTCAAATTACATGTTGCATGATTCTTCCAAGAGATGGAGCGATGATTTCTCACAGGTGGGATGTCATCGCGATATATATTGGGGATATTTTCAAAGAAACTTATATGATTACATCTACCCTGAGATGTTGAGGTCCAACTCAGCCCAGGAGTTCATGCATTTAGAGTAGTGCCCTCTTTCAGTGATGGAATACACTTATCTCTCTACAGATATTCATTTCTTCACACCTATTTTTGGAGGTTATGAATTATCACTTTCTTGGTGGTTTAATGATGGTATCATGTATGAAAAATGACAGCATGTTAACTTTTTCAGACTATCTTATGTGGTTTCTATATTATATCAGGCACGGATTACCAAGCACAATCTAAGGGAGTTGAGAGCTGTGTGCTGTGGTAGTTCAGCATCCAAGGGTGGTACTCCATTTTGTTATAGAAAGCACCGAATGGAGCCTTTGCATGTTGTTTCTAATAGTTGGGATGTATCTTCACGTATCTAGGTGAGGTGCTACCAGGGCAAGAATAGTGGGAACAAGATACCTCAGTGCCCGAGAGATATATATGAGTGCTGATATTGTAGAAAGATGGGTCATATTCAGTTTTTATGGTTTTATCACCAGTAGCTAGTGATAGGGGATCCGTTATGACTCTACATATTGGAATGGGGCCACCAATTCCTCATTATTCAGGTAACTGGAGTTCATTAGGTCATTTAAGCTGAGGAGGTTTGCATGGATATGGAATCCATACTACTAGTTTATAGTGACATCATGGTTTATTAACTCAGGTTAGCAAGACATGGTCCTAGAGCCATTGTACAGGTCAGACTATTGCGATGGAACAGACCAAGCATGACCAGGATCCCAAACCTTCAATAGATAGAGGTAAGATTCTAGTTTCCTCAGTTTTAGCTACTTCTCTTATTGATAAATTTGTTTCTCATAGGTTTATATCAGTTGTCATTGTGGAGAGCCTCAATCTCTATTAATTTACTTCTAATAATGTTATATAGTTTCAAACTCTGTTGGGGATTAAGACGGCTAGTGAACGTCAATTTAAGGAGTTCCCTCTTGAGGTTGTTCGGTGTCACTTTATATGGGTCCTCTTTGTCATATTGATTAAAGGATTCGAATGTATTCATAGAATGGACTGGTTGGACTCCTTTCAGGACTTTTTTCACTGATATCACATCATAGTAAGTTTCACATCACCATAGGGAAGATCTTCTGTACATAAGGGTGAATGGGATGTCTAGGAGAGTAGAGATGGGCCCGAGCGTCATGGGTAGGGAGGAATTATATCCAAAATTGGTAGTTTATATCTGGATGATTAGGGGACTTCACAGATGGACTTTCCTCTAGTGGAGGAATGTTTCAGAGATGTCTTCTCAGACAAATTTTCAGGTATACCTCTAGAGAGAAAGAGGTAAATTTCTCAATTTTACTTGTTCCAGGAGTGGCACTGATGTTTATTACAATATATAGGATGTATATATTAGTGTTATATGATCTCAAGAAGTAGTTAGAAGAGTTTCAGGAAAAGTGTTCCATTTGAACAAGAATTTCTCCATGAGGTTCCCCTGTCCTTTTTGCAAAGAAGGAACATGATACCCTAATAATTTGTTTGGATTATCAGAAGTTGAACCAATTGAAGATCAAAAAACGATACCCCTTTCTAAGGATTTATTATAACATTGATAATATTTTAGGATCTATAGTGTTATAAATTTTGGAATTGAGATCTGGTTATCATCAGTTTCACGTTATAATATCATATATAACTCTTACAAACTTTTAGAGAAGGTATGGCCTATTTGAGTATTTTTTATGACATTTGGTCTCATAAACACACCAAAAGTTTTCATGGGACTTATTAACCAAGTTTTACTTCCTTAAATGGATTCTTTTGTGGTAGTTGTAATGGAAAATATCTTTATATACTCTCACAATTGAAATGAACATGGTATCCCCATTAATATCGTATTGAGTACACCAAGAGAGCATCTTTTATGTGTTAATCTCTCAAAGTGGCACATTTGGATAGAAAAAATTCATTTCATGGGTCATGTTATCTCAGAAACATGAGTATCAGTAGACCTTGAGAATGTGAGATATGTAGTTTCCTAGGAGCTTCCAAAGAATGTCTTTGAGGAACAATGTTTTTTGGGGCTGGCTGGTTACTACATGATCTTTATTAAGTACTTTTCACACTTGGATGCACAACTTATAGTCCCGACTAAGACTGTTTCTAATTAGATGTGGACATATTTATGTGATTCAGCCTTTCAAGAGTTGAAAGGGAGAGTGAATTTAGCACTAAAACTTATTTTTTCTAATCCAGGAAAGAGTTACACAATTTACTTCGATGAATTATGTATCAGACATGGTAAATTTCATATTCAGGAGGAATGAGTCATTGCATATGGGTCTAGGTATTTGAGGCCACATGAATAGAATTACATGATGCATGATATTGAGTTACTGTAGTTTTGCATGCCTTGTGATGTTGGAGACATTGTCATATGGGAGAGATTTTTTGGCTATACATTGACCATGAAAGTGTCAATTATATATTTACTCAGCTGAATTTGTGAAAATGAAGGTGGATTGAATATATTCAGTCATTATATTCTGTGCTTGCCTATATTCATGGGAAAGGTAATGTAATGGATAATGCGTTGACCTGGAGAACTCATATACATAGAGTTCACGAGGCCATCAGTGAGTGGTAGATTATAGAGTTATTATATGAGATTCATTTGTTGGTACGCAAAAAACAAGGTTAGATGTTTCTTTCTTCAATAGTTATTACCAATACTCTACTAGATCAAGTATAGCTGGGGAAACTATCAGATATTGAATTCATAGCCCTATAAGAGAGAATTTCTATCGAGGACCTTACTCCTGGATGGAAAATAGTGAAGGATTAGGTATTGTGTTTCCATGGTCACATATGGGTTTCTGTAGACATATGTAAGGAACTATTGGGAGATTTTTATTCCTCTTTATGCATAGTTAATCTTGGTTTCATTATGATGAATTGAAATTTACAAAATCAGTACTGGTGCCCATGAATGAAGAGGTATGTAGATGGTTTTCTTATGATATGTTTGACTTGTCAGCTGGTGAAGGCGGAGCATCAGTGACTGGAAGGGCTATTACAGAAGTTACCCATAATAGAGTGTAAGTGGAATGATGTTGTGATGGATTTTTTGATGGGGTTACCAAGGCCTCCCAAAGAAAATGATGTTTTATGGGTTATTGTGGATAGTCTCGTGAAGGTTGCTCATTTTCTACTGATTAAGGAAAACATCAGTGTCTGTGAACTTGGAATGTTTTACATCCTATATATTATACATTTTCATGGGGTTCTGCACTTTATCATTTCGGAGAGGCTTTCCCAGTTTACTTATCGTGTCTGTTACGGACTACAAAGGGCTTTGGGTACAAATGTACTTATGTGTATAGCTTTACATCCTTAGATAGATAGCTAGTCAGAGCGTACGATTTAGGTTTTAGAGGAAATTATACTATAATGAGTCCTATATTTTAGGGTCATATTTAAGAGACACATACTCACCAAGGAGTTAGACTAGAATAATAGTTTCAATTCAATGATTCAGATGGATCCTTATGAGGCTTTGTATAGTAGGAAATGTTGATCAACCCTATGTTGGCTGGAGGCAGCAGAGGCACCTATGATGGGACCTCATCTTGTCCAAGAGACCACTGATTATGTAGATTTGATTCAAAAGAGGATGGAAAATGCACAATATATTCATATATCATATGATTATCTATAGAGAAAACCTCAAGAGGATGATAAAGGAAACTACACGGTATTTTTATATATCATATGATTATCAACAGAGACAACCTCTAGAGTTCGAGGATGGTGATCAAGTTTTCATATGTATCACACCGAGGTTGGGACATTGGAGGATTAAGAAACATGGGAAGATTTCACCGAGATACATCAATCTGTTTGGGGATTGGGAGAGAGTTATGAGGGTTTCCTACAAGTTGTAGTTACCTTAGAGGTATCGGTTTATGCATGATTTCATTCATGATTCTTAGCTACAACATTACTTTTTAGACATGTATTATGTTTTTTAACATGAGGAGGTTGAGTTTGAGGTGGATGCATCCTTCAAGAAGCACCATATTCAGATTTTGGATCATATCATGAAGGATTTATGTGTCTATTCTGTTCCTCTAGAATGGGTTCTATGGAATCACAAGCAACTATAGGAAGATACATGGTAGAGGGAGGCTAACGTACAATCACAGTTGTGGAAGTGGTTCACATATTCATTTTCACCACCCTTGGGAGGAAAATTCAGTGATGAATTTCTTTAAGGGGGAATGTTTGTAAAAAAACAGTTCTTCATTTCGAGTATGGATCTTGATTTCAAGTCATTTTGAGGAAAAAGGAAGAAATGTCAATTTTCAAAGTACATGTTCTATACCCGGTTTCCGCTTAAAACCTTTTACTAGACATGTAACAGATGATTACATGGTCTTCTGATGACCTGGATGACCCACTTATGATAGGGTTGGTTTGAGCCTAATACACGACATGTACATTAAATGAACACACTAGGTACATTTCTTTTTTATTTGATATATCATTGTGGGGCTGCATCTTACGCCCAAATACATCTTCTTATCCATATAGTTCATACATGAGAGTGACTAAATGGTCAAAGAACTTCGAACCCAACCTGATTCTCTATATGAGCTCTAATTGAGATGTCATTGGGTGCGTTCGAATCCCACTAATGAGTCATCAACACCCATAGAGCATGTATTCTGGATTCATCTTATTTTATAAGTTATTAAAGGTTGTGTCTTTTCAGCTTTTTTATATCTATGATGATCCAGGACGATTCAAGGGTCTATGTTCAGGAATATCGATCTTACAACATCGAGATTGGTGGTTTGTTCCTTTTGATGTATTATCATGGATGTATAAGAAAAAAGATCCACATTACCATTATTGGGGGTGTTGATTGATTTTGAATTTAAGCATTCTTGTTACCTTATATAGTTTTATTGTCTAATAAAGCCTTGTTTCATATACATATGGTGGAATACCTTTTTAGGGGACTCCCATGAGTGTGTTTTCCCTTAATTGACTATTTATGACCATTTGGATAAGAATGTCTATTAGGTATACCTTGTATTCCATGCCTTGGTAGATTAGGATGGAGTTGATTGTTTATATGAAAGGGATGTTATATGTTTTTTGAATTTCAATCCATGTAGTATTTATAGATAACAGGTACTGCATTGATATGATATGCACATTTTTTCCCGATGGACTGTGAGATACTGGGACCAAAAAAACTATGGGGGTTTCCATATTATTTACATAGGATCATGAGAGCCTTGGTGTAGATATTCACCCAGGGGTATTGAATTTGAGACCTACCCAGGATGTCATTTATATTTTATTGATGTTATGCTGACATAATGGTATTGAACATGATAGCTACCTGGGAGGCAATTCATAATTTTATTGACATTATTTTGACTAAGGGTTATTTACCATGAGAGCTACCTAGGAGGTGGTTTATAATTTTACTGTTTCCATTTTGACCTAATTGTATTGACCATGAGAGCTTCCAAGGTGGTCGTTGTTTAATTAATTCGTGTTATGTTAAACAAAGTGGGTTAGACCATGAGATATTTCTTATAGGGTTATTTTTGAATGAATGAATGATTTTATCGAGTCTTTCAAGACAAAGTACAATCTTGGAGTTTGTCTTACTTGATTTGTTTATATGTGAATTCTGATATATGTGTTTTGTAACAATTTAATGGGGGGATAAAGAACATAGACTATATCCCATGATGAAATGATTCAAAGGATAAATAATAAATGCAAATGATTGTAATTGAAAACTATAAGATTGTTTACTTGTTAGAAATTCTTAGTTTATTTGTTCATTTTTTCATATTGCCTGCTATATAATTTCGCAGCATGTTAGACATAAATATTTTTGTGGTAACCTACATGGATTTCCCTCACACTATATTTGGGTCATGTTTAGGACCCAAATAGATTATATTTGTTCAGGCATAGATAAGAAAAAATCCCTTCCTCATCTGGTACTAGATTTCTATTGGAGATGGAGAGCGTGAAACCAAGATGAGGCACGCGATTCTATAGGAGATTACTTGTTTCATTTTTTTACTTTGGAATCTATATTGATTTACCACATTGTGGATTTGTTGGATATTTTTTTACATAAAAATATCATGCATCATATATATATTAATATATATTGTGACTTCTGTTGGATTTACGTTCAGTGTTCCACTGTTTACTTTTATGGTGTTACTACTTCCGCTATAATTTACTATTTTTTCGGTTGTGAATAATCTAACAATAAAGTCAGAGTTTCCCCATTATCACACTTTATCCGTCACTACTAGTCGATAGCCTCTGGCTTTTTGGGTAATGCGCTTGAGGTTATGTATCCAACCAGGTTCACGGCACCTGTGGGAGGCTCCCAGATCTGTTACATTACAAATGTATGTAATTAATCATGTCCATAAATCATCATCATAATACTTTTCTTTATCTTAAATATTTAGGTTTAGGTTGGGAAATTTTAAAATCTGTAATCTTATGTTTTTACCCATGGATTTTAAATATTTCTCATAAACCTTTGAGTCTATAGTAATTCAATTTTCATAAAAATTTATCATCATAAGGATTTATAGTAAGTATTTATGTTCCAAAATTATTATTTTTATAGAAAATGAAAAATGGAAAATAATCATAACATTAGACTTTTTCTACTTATCATAAGGTTTCACCACATAGATATATTTTTAGGACCCTTCAAAATATAATGATAAGAAATAAAAAATTGTGTTTTAAAGAAATAAAATATGACATAAATCAAATGATTCCCTGGATCAAGCATCATTATCAATCAAAGAACCGGATTATTACTAAAATCAGTGGATTTCTAGCTGGAGGAGAATGTTGGGGGGCAGCTTAGATGAGTTCTTCCTTATATAATGAGATTCCACATCAACATTGATGAAGGTAAATATCATGAAAAAACAATTTCATAGATTATATATTGAATTTCAATTTATAGAAATACTGGGATAATTCAAATATTATACCCAAAAATAACTATTCTGTTATAAATAATTATATAATTATTTTGAATGAATGTTTTTCTCAATGATTTCTAGAAATTCAATGCTAATATATTATGGGGTTCTTAGGTCGGAAATAATAGGTGTTGAAAATATTATCTAAATATAAAAATATATGAACATGTTAAATATTTGTGTAATATATTAATATTAGTGAACACTAAAGATATTTTACATGTCAAGATAGTGACTGAAAGAGAATAACTGATAAAATATCCCATTTATGATATTTCATGTTGTATAAAATAATATTTCATCCTAATTCTACATTAATGCACTTATGCAGAAGGAAGAGGAAGAATAGATAATCTCATTGAACATATTTTTGATCACATCAATGCCAAAATGATTGACAAGGTCATCCTACAACAACACACAATAGAATTTTAATGAATTTTGAGGAGAACATATAAATATTGATAGTTAGGGAAGAATATCATTCATATAGTACTATATGAACTCAATTCAACATAATTTATCTTTCATCAAGGAGGTCCAAGTCCATTCTCTTATACAAAGTGACAAAAATCCCTCACTTTCTTTGTACCTCTTCAGTTCTATGATAATAGTTTCATGTTCATACTATTTACTATGCTTTCATTAACAATAATAAAGATTTCATGAATGTGGGATACTACCCATGGTTCACTGGGGCCATATTTATCTTTAAGAAGGTAAACCACATTTTCAATTCATAGTTTTCTCTTGTATTTCTTTAATACTAAATTTCTGGTTACTAAAAAAAGGAGATACAAAGAGAGATATATCCATTCATTGAATATGTTTATAGAATATTATGAGAAAAATATAAAAATGGTTAAAAGTTCACTACACCCTTATTTTACCCCCCCCCCTCAATGTGGTAATATCCCAATTCTAGCCTTTCAATTGGAATTAGAGCATGTCAAAACCTCTATTTTAATTCTTTTGTTTAATTTTTTTTGGAGTACCTACTTCATTAAAAAGGCTATATGATGTATATATTTGAATAAGATATTAACTTTACTATAAAATTAAGCAGGAAAGTTATTTCTTCCAATACATTAAGTAATATAAAGAAAAGGAAGGAAATAATATTTATATAATCCTTATAATTATAAAGTATATATAAATTATTTTAATGTAATAAAAGTGATACTTTTTCTATTGCAACATTTAATAAGTTATATCTTAATTATGATAGTGAAAAGAGGACAAAACTATTATCCATTGGTGAGAGGATTAGTAACCACACGCACCAATCCTAATAAATAATGATTATTAATATATGATGAAGATATTGTTGTAAAATATTCCACCATTGAGTGGGAAAACAATAATTCCTCCATTCAATTTATCATCTCTACATAGATATGTGGTACTAAAACTCTATTATCAAAATATTCATTTTTAAGAAAATTATATGTGTGGGGATGATCATAATTTTCAGGATTCACAAGATGAATAAGTGGATTCTACAAAATCAATATTTTTTGATCTCCCACATATATTTTATCATATAATTTGGAATATCCTGTAGTATGTAAGTTTAGATCACCCACTTTTAAGATGATCATCAATGAACATAGAAGTCTTTGAATGAACTTGTATATATCTGTGTGAATCTCATCAAAAAAGTCACAATAAGAATTGTAATGAATGTGGATTTTGATGAGAGATTAAAATGATTTTATGATTAGAGGATTAAAAATATAAATAAGAGAGAGATAAATTAATGAAAATTTTTAAATAAAGATTCCATACATCTGAAAAAGTGATTTATAAAAAAAATTATAAAACTGAGGTCAAGGCAATGATAATTAACCAACATGACAATATTTTCCATGAAAAACTAAAATTACATAATATCGATTAATGTGATAAAACATTGGTTATTAACACTAAATATAATGGAGGATGAGAATAGAATATAAAACATGAAATGTATGGTTATTTCTATTAGATAATAAAATCTAGAATAAACATGTGTAACGCCATCACAAAAAGGTGACCATAAATTTATAGACACACAAAATTTTTAGGAGAAATCATGTGATAAATGACTTATATGTTGTGGTAATAACAGTGTAATATCATATAATGATATTTATAATGCATCCAAAAAATGATAGGTACCATCCATACTGCAATAGATTAACTATACTAATAATGTTTATAGACACAGTAAAACATAAAATCAATATATATATATATATGGAAAAAACATTTATGATGATCATATATTCCCATAAATAATGGAAGGAAGGGTTTTAGTAAGGTTCTTTTCAAGATAATAAGTCCAAAAAAAATTAATTTAAACTATATAGAAATATCATGCTTCATGTTCTGGAATGTCTGAATAGTAAGAAGTTAAAATAAAGAAACCAAGGATTTTTTTATTGTTTTTTACTATACTATATTTGGGGAAATAGTTTGGGATAATTGGTATACTATTACATATTATCGAAAAAAGAGGGTGTGAAATAATGGTGATGAACCCTATGAAGCTATAACATCTAATGACAATGAATATGAATCAGTATACAATGAACAGATTTTTATAAATCATCCAAACATATATGAAAATTGAAATGGAAATGGTCGTAGTGAATATACATGAAATAATATTTCATTCAACATTAAAATAAATAAAATAAGTATATAATACCATGAATAATATAAAATAGATAAAATCATAAAATGGGTAAGGGTTATGATAAATATGTTAAAAATAAATTTCCCAATATTATTTTTATTATTGATGGTATGCTATCCTTGGGTAAAAATCATAATAATTTAATGGATAAAGCCACACCAAATTGGAGAAGAAGTTATTTTTTTGGAAAAATAGGATTTGTCGTGGAAACATGAAAAAAAAGACATAAATGTGTGATTCTAAGTGAATAAGAAAGGAAAATAAAAAATTGGGCCAAGGGATAAATGAATGGATAGATCTAGTGAAGATAATATCAAATTATATATGTGGAAAAACCAAAATGGATGAGTATATTTCGGATGTATTTCATGAAATATAGTAATATAACATGGAATTTAAAGATAATTAGAGGTTAAATAAAATGAAATATCCAAAGTATCAATGAATATTTTACATGAAGTATAATTATAATTCCATGATAGGTTGTTAATATTGATGTACCCAAGACCTCATGTGGATCTATGTGAAATGATAATGTTTCCTATAAATAATTGTGTAACATTTATTCCAACTGAGGAAAGAATATTGATGAATATAAATGATACAAGAAGTGATGTATGTTCCATGATGGATCGAGGTAATAAAAATATCAAAAAATTAGAAATACAATGAACCAATGTTTCTTAATGAATAATCTGATAAAAATGATTTTGAAATTAATAAGTGTCCATCTAGATAAGAATCTAAAAAGAAAATGGAAATCTTGTTAAAAATAAATTATCCATCCAACTACTCACATTGATGAAAAAGGATTTTCCACCCTATTCCCTTATGATTTATTTTTAATTTTTGTGATAACTATATAAGGATTTTACAGTGGTTTTGGATGTAAAATTGAGAATAGATAAAATACAGTAAGATGAAATAAATTTTCTATATATGAAAAGATAAAATCAATATATGATTATTTAAATGGTAATCTATAGATAATATGTATTAAATACCTACCATGATTTATGAGAAGAGGATTTCAAAACTTGAAATAAAAAATTATAAGGTTCCCATAATGGGAAGAATGAATTGCATGATACCCTTAAGAGTA
This sequence comes from Viscum album, assembly GCA_963277665.1. Taxonomy (NCBI): domain Eukaryota; kingdom Viridiplantae; phylum Streptophyta; class Magnoliopsida; order Santalales; family Viscaceae; genus Viscum; species Viscum album. Next base: position 1,100,287,802 of record OY728135.1, on the reverse strand, counting down.
TTTGAAAATGTGAATCTACTTAGATAAAGAAACTATGAATGTCACTATTTTGGTGTTACCTCATCTACTCAAATCAAATATTTAACTTGATAAGTAAATAATCATTTTTAAGGGAATATGAATCACATAAATTTTTAGGGAGTTGATTTTGAATATATTTGGTGTATTAAATTCACTTAAATATGAAATTTCTATGGGGTCATTGGTAAGAAGAAATTGAAATGGTATGAATGTTTTTTCTCTCATTTGTGTATCTCAATGAATTTATTTTTACATTACGAGAAGATATTTGATTTTGATTAATTTGTGGATGAATCTTAATGTTATATATGGATATTTTAAATAAACATTTTTTATGTTTCTATTAACTATCTCTAATATATTTAAAGTGTATGTTCCATATGTTATAGTAGAATGATATTTGAAAATATTTTAAAAATTGATTTCAAAAAGATGAATCATCCTGCATACATATGAACGAATAATTTTGATTATTTATGATAATATAAAATCTATTATCTTATGTTTTTGTCAAATAAAACCATATTGTCTTAATTAAAACCTATTTAATCAATTTCATGTATTTATAAAGTAGACTAAGAGTGAAATTATTTATGGAAAATTACATACAAAAAAAATTAAACCATTATTTTTAAATATTATCAATAAGTTGGAGTGGGAAGAAATACATTTCATATATTGACATGTCATTTTGTATAATTACTAGAGAAAAAAATAAGGGGGTTATTGATGATCCCACTTTGTGTATGATTTATATTTTTTGTCAATGAATAAGTTGTTACACGTGAATTCGGTGTGAGATGATGTATGAAAACATAGAAAGAAAGTATATATTCCAAGAATATTTATTAGATATTTGAAGTTCAAAACAAATAAATCATTGCAGTATTTGTTCACTACGTTCAGGGTTCACATGGTAATGATGAAGAGTTTCCAATACTACAATCCTCATACTGTTGAATAATAAACAATGAGTGCGAATTAGATATACATATCTTAGCGGAACAATAAACTAGTTTTATATTCCTATGAAAAAATAATTACTTTCATATGGAAATTCATTAGTGTATGAATTTTTATTATTATTCCCATGAAAAGGGTGAATATTATTCATGATGCCTATATGTTGAATCTGTTTTGGTAGATGAAATAGTAATATAAAGTAGAAACTTGAACTAGATATTTCATGAAGATACATCCCCTTTAAAAATATTCATTGGAATGTAAATGTGTTACTACGTAGTCATTCATGTCAATATTAGGTTATATAAGAAATATTTATGCGATTGTGATTCCATTGAAACTTTATGGTTCCTATAAATTGAATGAAAAGAAGACAACTCCTATTATCAATGAAGATATTATTGAATATTCTCTAGGATGAATCAATTAATTATGATTACAGATCGGAAATATTCATGGATATATGAAATATTTTTTATTTGAAGAATCAATGTATATAGCAATTTGGAAGAGCCTCATCTATAGTTGTTCTGTCCAATATAATGAGATGTTACATATAAGGGTGAAAGATGTGTTGAATGTAAGATGGAAGAGTAGATGTTATGAATACTTCATTCGTTGTGTATTGATATTGAAGAACAATAAAAACATTCTGTTAGTGGTGGTTTGATGTGAGTTTGAAGGTATGAAGTCACATTAATGAATATCAATATTAATTTCAATAAAATTTACAATTTTGAGCTCATATTTAATAAATGGAAAAGTCTCATAACATGGGTATTTTTTTGGGATCATATTCCTTCATGAAGGAATATAATTCATTAAACATGAATTTTATGCTTCATCATAATTATTTGATTAATCATAACTCTCGGATAAAAGAAAATAAAAATTAAAAAAAATCATATGTATTTACTCACATATTAAAATTCTTCTTTGTAAAACATTGAGTCAATCATGAGTCCTCTATTTTATATCATCCTCAATTTAAGTATTCAAAATATGTTTTTATGTTCCATTGAATGACTTTTCAACTGAACAAGAAACATTGAAAAGTTACTAAAATTAATAATTGTCTTACTACATAAACACTATGTAAATTTTTTTGATACTGATAACTGAAATGTTAAAATACTAGAATTTATATTTTAGAAAAAAAGAAGGAATAAAATTTATGTTGAAAATGTGATGATCATTCAAAGTGAAAAATCATTATCAATCACACGATCATGATTCATACTAAAATAAATGGAGTTCCATATACATAGAATGTTGGGGTGTTGAGATGAGTTCTACATCACTTAATGAATTACCAAATCACCATAGAGATGTAGAGATATTAAGAGAATGAAATGGTGTGTATTTCATAGAAAATTTGAATTTAGATAATTATTTTGATAATCTGAATTTCAAAACAAGAAATGAACTATGCTTTCAGACAGATTAATGGGAAAATTTCAATGACATTAAAACATAATGATTCTATGAATTGATGGAAAATATTTGAAGGAGTAGGTATTCGAAGATGATCTGATATCTTTTAAAACTTTTATATATTAATAAATATATATGCAGACCAAATTTTGATATGAGATTATCGACAGACTATATATCAAATCATTTATAAAATTCCAATGAATTTGAGAAGGAAAATAACAGATATAATAACCTATTACATATCATTTGTATCAAAATAGAGAAGAATGTTTTCATATAATAATTTTATACACTAGATAATATGAAGATGATGATGGATGAAGAGGGAATTCAATTGAACTTACTTCTTATCACATCTAGACAACGTAATTTATTTATTTGTCCTATAGAATCCAACATAAAATATTTGAATAATGCCTACGAATCTATAAGAAAAATACATATAGGGAATGAATATCATTAATAAAGTAATAGGAGGGACTCAATCTAACACTTTTGACCATTATTTAGGGAGGTGGATGTTTATTCTCTTGAAAAAAGATAAAAATACCTCACTTTCAATATACCAGGTTAGTTCCTGGATAAGAGGTTAATGATCATAAACTTTCATGGGATTTCATTGATAATAAAAATATATACAAGCTTGATAGATAATAAGCATGTTTTGACAAGGGTATAGTCATCCTTAGAGAGAAAACCCTCATTAAAAAATTTGTGTGTTCTCCTATATTTCATTAATATTCTAAGAATGAATACCAACACACGTGGGGAAAAAGAGAGGGAGATGGAGATACAATAACTCAATAATTGAAGATGTTGTTATGGAATAAAATGAAATTAGATTAAAATTCACTCCATATAGATTCACCACCCCCAGTGTGGGAACATCTCAATGCTATACTACCAATAATATAGTATATTTGTGTTATACCATTGGTCTTATTTTGCAATAGAGTTTACATTTGGAATAATATATCACAAACATGTTTTAGTGACACTTTGATTCATTTCGTTGATACTCAACCTATTTTGATTGACATATTTAATAGAAATAAGTGATTTATGGTAGGGGATGACTTAAAAATTAAAAAAGTAGAGTTACATATGACATTAACTATTAGAATTTACTATAAACATGATATACATAGTGATTACCTTAGATGATGTAAATTGTGGAGTTTATTTTATACACAGAAATATATAGAAAAAATATTCGGGTTGATATTTTATTTCATCAATTATTTTGATTGAAATTGGGATGGTGTTGTTATGATAATGCTTTATATTCTTAGTTTAGAATAACCATAGTTTCAAAAAGATTCATGTTGATATTATACATTTATATCTTTGTATTGATCAATGTTATATTGGTTGGGATTAATATTATTTTTCATGTGTAAACCCATGACATAAATTTTATTTTCTATAGGGGGATTGTGAATAAATATGATATATTCCTCCCTAAGGGGATATATGAGTTGACCCAGGTAAAACATCATAAATATTTCTTTATTATAAATTAATGTTGAGTACATTTTAATTAATACCTTCCCTAAACACATAAAGATTTAGTTTATTTGTAATATATATTAATAATATCATTATTTCATGAATGATCTTCAATATCATTTAAAATTTTATCCTCTCATTATACCCTTATTAGACATTTATTACTTAATATTTTTCTACATAACCAAGGAAAATTGGGAATATTTGAAAGGGTGAGGTCAGATGATCTCAAAGGGTAAACATGATAGATATAAATCTATAATCATATTCACCCAATAGATAAGTGTAAAGGTATGAGATCATGATAATAACTTATGAATTTCTTAAAGAATTAGTTACAGATCATAAATTTAGAACCATGGCACAACTTTTTACCATTTCATTATACATGGTTCTTAATAGTGATGAATAATAATTATTAAATCATGATACATTAGTGAATATCATAAGCATAAGGAAATGTCATAATAATTTTTTCACAATCCAAAGATATACAATATTTTCATTATTACAGGATCTTTGTATTTATATGGTCTTAGTGTCTATATCATTACTTTGTTAGAATGCATCGTCATTATGAGGAGGATTTTCTCATATTTTAAACCAAGGCCTTGGTGATGGTGTTTATGATCTATGATGGAGAAACATATTCATTTGATATATCGATTCTAGTGGTCCAAAATGATCTGATTAAGACTCCTTCACCACTCTACCAATTTATAGCCATATTACAATGGGGCACCTATATTATGAACAAGGTTCATCAAGTTGATTATGTTTTTTCAGTTTTTATCTAGGGTGATCACTAACTTATAGAAAATTTTATTCATTGAAGTTGGAATATGGAAGGAACTTCAGCATCATTTTCAAGGGATAGTAAGAAGACTTGGATGGTGGATGTAGGAACACTTGATACTGAAAATAGTTTCATATCCTCTCTATTTTACTTCTCAATTCCCTTTTGGGATTCTATATAGTTCTATTTATTTCCTTTTTTATTCCTGGATCGTTATTCCCCTTTTTGGTTCCACTACGATTTCTTTATTATCCTTCATGTATGAAACCATTTTGGTCATGTTTGATGGATTCAATGTCCTTTTTGATCATGTTGATGGCTTCAGTGAAGGAAGCTATATTTGGCTTCTCTTTTGTTTGTCATCTTTATCTATGGCGACACAGTGGTCCCATAGTTCCTCTTTTTAACACTCTTTCAATTAAGCACTCACCATCAATCATCCTCCATCAAAGTCTCATGTGTGTATTTTCTTTCTGATTGTTGTGACTATTTTCATTTTTTTAATTCGTTCATGTTTTTTATGTTGTTTTTTTTTGTGAGGAAGGTAGATGATGTTTCATTTGTTCATACCATGTAGTGATTTCGTTGGGTCTAGTTCGTTTGGTTGGTTTTCGTTTTAGTAGAGAGTGTGTGTGGCGTTAACACTACTGTTAGATATAAGATAGATAAAGAACTTTTTTACATTGGGATCAAGGGTTCTTATTAATGATTTCATATTCCATGTACCCCCCCCCAACTTTATTTTCATGTCTATGTGCTTCCCACTCAAACGTAATGTGAATTTTGAAAAAAAAAGTTCTTTGGTGGATTGGGTTTACTCCACACCCTCTTTTCATCACTATAATGGGTTCACATATATTTATTTTCTTATTATATCAAGAATTGTCAATAACAACATAATTTAATATTGGTATGTATAATTGTGGGCCAAATTTGAAATAATGAAAACCATATTTATATGTATAACAACATCATAGAATCATTCATCAATCCATCATAGAATAACCTGTGTAAAACAAACCAATTTCATAAATATTTTATCATCACATATTAATAAAATATCTTGTGAAAAAATGGACAAAATCATTATATCATATAAATAGTAACTAACAAATCGTAGGATGTTTACATAGATGAAAAATTTCATTAAAATAACATTTTAACATTTAAATGAAAAAATAAAAAAATTTCATTTTCATTTAAAAATATTTTAAATTAAATTCTAGTGATTATTTAGAAAATTGATATCATTGAAAATAACATGAAAATTTTTTAATGACACCTCAATGAAAATTAGGTTCATTGGGGTGGGTAAATCCATTCATTTTGTAAACCTTAAAACAAATATGCTTTAATATGTTTTTATAAAATGGTATAAATAACATGTTCTGGATGATTTTAAAAAAAAATTTAACACTTTGAAAATAATTTCAAATATGTTTGAGAATGAATTTATATAATAATAGATTCATATAAAATAACATTCTTTTAAACACTATATTTTATATAGATATGTAAGCAAAAGTTCAATGGAAAAAGTGAAAATAATATTGGATCTTCCTAAAAAACATTTCATGATCATTTAAAGTAAAAAATATATGATGATAAAATACTTAAGAATAAAATATATTGTTTTGGGATATATATAGTATATAATTAACCCAATTTATATTATTTTATAAAAAATCATGATAAACGATGAAATCTCTATATAAACTCTTACTATAGTTCCATACATTCTCTGTTAACATCTCTATGATCATGTATAAATAATTTATTTTTATATATATATACCATAATAATATACATAATTATGTTAATATATATCATCCCCATGTAATTTTTAAATACTCATTTTGACAATTCATTATTAAAATCAACATTTGGGCTGCTAATTAATCTATCTCCCATTAATGTTTTGGTTTGAAGGGTTAAATCCTAAAAGACTGTTCATGGATTTATAAACTAGAAAGTATTAACCATTTTATTATTTAAATATTTATTCATTATATATAATTTTATAACCATTCAGATAAGGGGTGATGAATAATTAATTCCATCATGTCGTGGTGAAGGTGGTCTGTACGTACACACAAGTACTATTTTTATTTTCAAATGTATACAATGAAATGAAGTCAAATAATAATATGTAATTATATAATAATAATAATTTAAAAAATTATATATATAAATATATATATTCATTATGTCGATCCATATGAACATCCTTTTCTGGGGGAAACATAAAATCACATCGCTTCTTAGAGGTGGTAATCTACATGTTTTCATGAAAAACATTATCATTTATCATTGGATATAATGGAGGTATAATATTTATGTAAAATAAATATAAGAAATTTTATTATAGTATTGAAACTATTTACAACATATCATTATGGAATATTTATAGTTGGTTAAGGAAGAAGGAAACATGAAATAGATCGATAAGCACAAATACCAATTTTATTGGAAGTTTCCATTATCTTAAAACTTGTGCCTTCAAAAGTTAGTTTCTTGTGAATAAAAATATATATAGGATATGGGGAAATAATTCAGTAATGTAAATTTTTAGGTTATGGATGATCTTTAGTTATCAATGTTTCTGAATAAGTAAATGTTGGAGGTCCCATTTTATATGTGGGTCAAGTCACAAACATGTAAATACATAAAACATTTCTATATATTAATGAAATATTCATGTGAAATTGTAAACAATAAAAAAACTGAATAATAATAATTATGGCTTTAAATAATCTTAAAAATAGGATTTAAATAGTTTTTATGTTTTTTTATCTCAAATATTATTAGTTTTTCCCCCGTTAACCTTTACCGTTGTAATGAGTTTTTACCCCTGTTTCTATCCATTATGGAAAAAAATATACATACATGAATAATTTTAAAATTATAGTTTCAAATTTTAAAACCATTATATCAAATTTATTTATAATATTTCGAAAAAAGTTATTGGAAAATAAGGGAACAAAACACAAAAACATCGTATTTAGATAAGTGAGTTTTTTTAGAAAAACTGAATATAACCCAATACATTTTCTATTAAAAAAATTTATATGGATATTAAAATATTTTATTTACTATATTTTCTATATATATAATTAATATAATTCATATATAGTGATTATTTTAATTTATTATGTCAAAAACACATTGCATGCATGAAATAATTTGTCTAGAAAAACACCTCACATTAACTTTGAATTCCTTTTTCATTAATAACAAATTGATAAACAATGAAATAAGACTATAAGGGTTGAAAATAATTTTTTATATTTTTAATAGTCATAATTAATTTTTAAATATGACATATATTGTGAATAAATTTTCATATTCACATGATTTCAAAAAAGTTATTTATGATCAATGAAATTTCAAAAGTGAAATAGAATTTGTTTGAAATTATTTTTAATTTGAAAACCATATAGTGAAAGTAATTTTATAAATTATAACTATTATTTACAAATTATCATTGTTAGGTTCGTCACAAGCTATAAAAACATTGAATATATTAAATAAAAATATATTCTAATATATTTGGGAGTTAAATTCTAACACAATTATATGAATTGTGCCCCCCAATTCTAACCCTCCAATACTAAAAACTTATAATACCTTCACCTCATATCATCCTCAGGCTCCCATATTGTTTTCTAGAGTTTTTTATTACTTCAATGTACCTTTCTTAGGTGAGGTTTCATATTCTATAACACATTATCTCCATGAGTGAGGATTTCTCCTGGTTTCTCATCATTTGAATGGTTGTGATCCAATAGTACGATCTCAACAATTATTAAATGTGATGTATCTAGTATGTACTATCAAAAAAGAGATACATGTAACATATCATGAACATGGTATTGGTTCAGAATAATAACCATGAGATAAGACATAATCAGGATGTGATAAAGAAACTCACAAGAAACAATGTAGCTAGGTCCTACCAATCCCTTATTTCCATATATCAAAACATTAATCGAAGGATGTATTCAAAGGAGTACATTATTAAAAAAATTAACTCAAAATACCATCATTGATTGTAATCATCACATTTATATATACTCTGAGTTGACCCAATTTATAGTTGAATGACTCTATGCTTCTCTATCATTTCCTAAGGTAAATTAGGTTCCAATAGGCTTTATTCTATAACTTCATCCAAGAATTTTGGAGTCTTATACTTCATTCTGTATACGGATTCATAAAGAATCATATGAATTATCAATTGAGAGAATTTATTTTAAGAAAATATAAATATATGATGATTTTTATCCTAGAATACAATGAAATCCCTCTATAAATTTCTCAACATATCATCTAGGTTTTTAATGGACCTCTTAGAATATCCATCCATCTAAGTATGATATGTAATTTTAAATATCAACTCTATATTCAAATTTTGATTAATACAACTCAATAAAATGGAGGTAACCATTGGATTTAGATAAGATATGATTAAGAGTGGTACTCTATGAAACTGTACCACTTCCACTATGTATAACATGATTAGATAATATAGAGATTTATATTATCTAATATAAATTAAATATGAAAATTACATAATGGGAATTACTACAACCCAAATAGATGTATTCCATTAGATGTCTTAGTGAGTCCAATGACAAAGTTCATGCTAATGTTTTCCTATTTCCACTCAGGTATGTATATGGGATGTAAAAACCAATTATAGTACTTTCAATATGCCTTAACATAATGCCATGCCAACCAGTGATAAAAATACATCATAGTATCCATCTTCTTGTTATTCCTATATAAATTCTCATATAAATATCTATACATTTTCACAGTTCAAGGTTGAATAGAAAATTTTGAACAATTAGCATCAGCTTACAACTTTTTCATTAGTTATAGTATTTAAGAGAATCATACTATATTTCTAATCCTTATCATTCCATCAATATCCTGACTACAAAAAAACATTCGTAACCATCCTTTACAGCTCCAAATCTTCCTTTTACAACTCATTAGTCTTCACATGAATAGATGGTTATGCATTCATAGGGTAAAGATAGTATTTCTATCCATTTATTGTGATTTAAGGAATATCCACTAAAAATCCATAGTTATTGGATATCTTTTAGTCCTAAATATGAAATACTTCCATGGTCCTCCTGACTCATAACATCAGCCACATTTTTCATTATATCAATTTGGTAATGTGCTGAAAAGTCACAATATATAATAAATTACAAACATATAATTTGGTGAATATTTAACTATTTATATGTGAATATATAATTCACAATTTATGATTTCTATATGTGTCACACCATTCCATATAAAGATAACATTACCATGTATTCAAATAAAAAATTACCACTATAAGTTTTTAGTCATTAGTTATGTAATATTTCTATTAAATAATAAATTGACATGAAAAATAATCTTCTAACATGTCATTATACATGGGAACACATCATGGTCTATTATTTGAAGCATAACTATAGATTATGAACAATTTTCAATATAGTGTTGTTTGATCATAGTTAAACTGACCAAACATAGCCTCAGTAACTTGAAATTATCATCATATTCATGTATAAATATGAAACCAGTTTCCTTCATCATTGCCTTTGATTGCATATTTGACAGGTGTCCGGAATATCATAGAATTATTTGGTAGTATCTATCTATCCTAAGAAGAAAATGTATTTCAGTCATTATGTTGTTTTAGGATAATGATAGATAACTTTTTTCTTGATAGACCCAATGATATACCTTCACTATTAATTATATAACCCAAAAAGTGATAATTTATATATATATAATTATCATTTTATAAATTTTGTTTATATATTCTATATCATCAAGGTAAAAAACAAAATCTTCAAATGATCAGCATGTTATTCCTTAATCTTTGAAAATATTGGAATATAATCAATAACGACTTCCCCAACCCTGTCTAGGTATATTTAAGGACACTATTCATCAGATCTATAAAGATAGCTTGGGAATTTGTAAGACCAAATGGAATCAATATAAATTAACAATGACTACACCTTGAACATACATCTCCCTTGGATATGTCCTCCATTTTGACCCTCAAATAATGATAACCAAATCAGAGGTTAATCTTTCAAAAGTATTAATCTCATCATACTTGATCAAATAAGAGAAAAATACATGGTAGATGGTACTTTTTTAAAATTAATCTTGTCAATTTATATATAATTAATGAAAATATTAATTTAATAATAAATATTATAAAAAATAAAAATAAGTGAATCCCATGGTGACATATTTGTGTGAATGAATATTTTATAAGGTATTCAATCTATTTTCTTCTTTGAATCAAATAATCCAATCTCGAGTATTTTATATGGTGTCTTTAAAATAGGCATATCACTATGTATGAGTGATATTAAAAATTCAACTTCATAATTAATGTGAATACTATGAAACTCTTCTTAAATATTTCAACATATTCACAAAATATTTTAATATATTTAATGTTGAGTTTATTTTCATCCATTTTGAATATACACCCATTATAAATAAGTAACAAGGAATAATAATGGAATTATTTTCCATTGTATGTTCACACTCATCTCACAAAAAAATTATATCATTGTTTCACTTGAAATATAAAATCTTGCATCCATGCCTTGATTAATTTAATGGAAATTATATTTAAAAATATAATCCATGTCCAATATCAAATCAAATTCAAAAATAGAGATTGTCACTAGTTTTTCTAGAAGAACCTTCCCCCAAACTTCTATCAGAGAGTGGTAATAGACTTGAGATATGGTCATCATACCATTTGGAATTCTCACATATAATTTAACACCTAATAATTAATGTAATAATATGATACTCTGAGATAATTATCTATCTATAAAAGAGTTGTTAGAACTAGAATCAAATTATAGATTTTTCCTTCAATAATGGGACATTAATGGACCTTTCACCAAATCATTCTCATAAATCACTTCATAAATTGGGATCTCAAGATCTTTAACATTTTCCCTTGATTTAATAGGTTTGTGATTCTAACATTCATTATTAACTCTTTGATTCATGAATTGGTTTGTATAAATCCTATACACCTTAATGTTTTAGCATTAGAGTGAGTGTGGTGAATTTTGATATGTCATATCTACATTCATTTCATTTTATTTACACATTGCACTTCATTAGAACTCTCTTTATTGATATCTATACTTTCCATGATTAATACATTTAGCATTTCCCTCAATATAATTTCCCCTATACAAATTTCTAATATTCTAACATAAAGGAAGATTAATTTTCTTTTCTCTATAGGGTTTATTATTATAATTTTCTAAAAAATAGATTTTTATCTTTTTACAATATTAACGATAACAATGGTAATAATCACTCACTATTACTACCTTGAGAGAAAATAAAAATATTTCATTATATATACTAAATTATCTCATGTATAATTCCTTTTTGGACTTAGTTTTACTTGAATTTCTAGGATCTGATGGAAAATTCCCAATGAAATATATAAAAAATAAGGATGAGAAAAACATTACAATGGGTTGTTACAAATATGAGAGTGAATTTTAACCCAAGATCAGCCACCGACATTGTGGAAAAATGTTTGGGGTTGTGATGGACCAAAACATGGCCTTATCCAAAATTGGTTTCTTCGACATGACATTTGCACCATGATTTTCCTACATGTAAGTACTTGAGAGAACCATATTGAGATAACTGACCTTATTGGTATATTCAACCCAAAGAGGTAGGATACAAAATAACACATTACTTGTTTTGTTTTTTAAACCTTCCCCACATTTGTTTAGTTATATTCAATCTATAATAAGTTCCAGTTATGTTGGGAAAAATATCAAACAACATGTACCATCACCCACAATATAACTTCAAATGCAACCCCAGCACCCGTGGAATGGTAGAACACCCTTTAGAAAAATCGTGCTATTTTCAGAAGAAACCTCCACTACTCAAGGCCACCAAAGATCCTTAGGTTATCCCATTGACGATCAAATTGATCCATGGGTTTTTTTGAGGATTCCATTGAATGTACTTGACCATTGTTGGTGTTCTTGGAAAGCCTACCACACCCAGGAGTAGAAGTATATTAAAATCATGCAAGATATTATTCATTCGTCTAGTTTTAACAATTGCTACATAATATACATGCTGATGGATTGAAGGCATGCCCAGTTGTGGAGTGGTGTGATTCCCATCAAACAATATTTCATTACGTGATCTTCATATATCAGCAATGACAGTAGAAGTTGTTGCCAACAACATGTTGTGGACTAGTGTAATGCATATAGATGCACATTATGCTTTCATGAAATAACTAATCTACAAAAATGTGTCAATGTGTATATAAAATAATGAGATAATGTACATGTTCTATTTATATGAAAATTTGCATGAGAGGAACAAGTGATGTAAACTATCTTCAATGTTCATGCATAAGATTCATATTGATGAAAGCACAAAACAAAACCTTTTGAGTTGATACAATGGGGGAAAATTTTTCTAGATATTCCTAGAGATAATATATATAGATTGTAGAACTAAAAGGGTGAAGAAATGCATTATCCATGCTGTTGGTTGAGTGGAACCCTCACATCTGATTTGATAGAACTCATTTATCTTGAAATGACCAACTCGGTTTTGTTTCAATAAAAACTTATAATAGTCCCTAAAGGTATAGTTTCAAATATCCATCTTAAGGTCTGTTGAGGTCAATATTTTATATGTGTGAATCTATGAAAAAAATTCATTAATCAACACATTTATATTTGTATGTTGAGGACTCATTATTTCATGGAGTGGATGTTTAATCCATACAATGGTCCAAAAATTATGATTGGAGCCCAGTCATACAAGCCATTTAGAATCGCACATAATCATATTCAATGATTACTATATAGAGGGAAAAATATATGAGGAAAAATAATATATACTTATTTCCAGAAATCATCTTTCAATCATAGTTGAAAACATTCACCAGGTGCATCGTTGGAAATCAAGTTCCATGCAAATTTCTGGATAAGGAAATCATTAAAACTCTTATGATCTATGATCAAAAGTCCACCCATGTCAACTAGTTTAATGAAATCCTTCCATTCAATAGTAATCAATTTATTTTCATGTACTAATAATTTCTATATAATTTTATTAACCATGCTATGAATCTCTTTAACAAGACCCCTAGGCCAACTACTGAATGAGAAAGAATAAACAAACATGGATTTGATAATAGAGTAAACAAGAAAAACCCTTACATCCTGAGAGATTACCTTCCCTTTCCAAATTTACATTTAATTAACAAGAGAATAATATAATCCTTATAAATAATTCCTTTTCCGGTTACCCCAAAATATGGGAACAGCAAGATTGTTGAAGTGGAGAGAACACCTCCTCACCCATTGTCGTTGGGTTATCCTATTATATCATCCATATAAAATAACATCACCAATGATAATGAAGGAGTTTTACCATCTTATGACTTATCTATAAACATTCTCATAATTTTTAAAGAGATCATTAAGAAAGAATATGTTTTTTAGGATTGTCCATGCAATAAAATGTCATCAGTATAATGTAGGCATGACGGAAAAAAAATCATCCTTCATAGACATAATATTCTAGTAAAATCCCATTTTGGGGGAGTTCATTAATGAATCTACTCATATAATTTGAAAAATGGAAAACAAAATTATATAGAGTGGATCACCTTATATCACACTACTTGAGAAACTAGATAAATATTTATGTGATCAATTGATGAGAATGGACAACCTATAAGAGATGATAATTGTACTAATAATCTAAATTAATAATTCTGAAAACCCATATTTTCTAAGAAGCTCTAGAATAATGTCCCATTTTAGTGTGTCTAAGGCCTTATAAATGTAAATTTTCTGATCAAAATTATCTTCTATTGATTTACTCCTAATTAAATTTGTACACTCGGAGGTTGTGAAGTGGTAATTTTGAATACTTCTCCTAAAAAATCCAATTTTTTTTACTGATAAAACCTTGAACCATTTACCTGATCCTATTCGCTATGATTTTACTAATAAGGTCGGTGATTGGGTTTATAAGATCCAAAATTCGAAATTCATTAATACCTTATGCATTTTCCATCTTGGGTATCATGGAAATGAAGCATGACTTCATCCATTTTGTTATATAGGAGTGATAAAATAATTACATAACCACCATAGTAATATCATCCTACAAGATATATCAATAAAATATGAAAAATGTTTTATAAAACACATTAGGATTAGTTGAACTCTCAATGTTGAGTGGGAATAAATCATCCTTAATTTCTTATATAAGGGGAGTCTTGGTAAGATCTTGATTTTGAAAATACCCAATAAAAGTATTGATATTCACAATAATTTTTTTGTGTCCTCCCATCCTTATAATAAAACCCTATGAAAGGATCAAACATTACCTGAGATATATAATTTTTACAAGTACAGAGTCATCCATTTATACTGATTTCATTATGCCCAACCATTTTCCACTTATCTTTATCAAATATATGAAAGTATGATTTACTCCTATCCCCATATTTTATCCACATTACATTCAAATGTTTTTTACCCAAACATTCACTAGTTATTAAGAGGACATCCAACCTGTAATTTTCATAACTTTCCTCCATAGAAAGGGCACATTGATGCTGATTCATGATGTAGTATCTTTCCCGATGTTCCTCAGCATCACAATTTTCAAAATTCAATTTTGAAAACAAATTTTTAATCTTGATTTCAAGAATCTCTATGGTGTGTTTCAATTTTCCAGTAATACATTGGAATAGACCATGAACAATAGCAATTTTCGAGGCCTCCAACAGAAATTCCCTACACCCATGAGTAAAAATACACCCATTGTTAAAATAAAATAGAACAGGATTTTCCCATTCCAATTTTGTATTCATAACCACAATAATAGTGTTGTGATCAGAATGATGTTTTGGGAGGGTGAATCCTAAACCCCCATTAGAATCACATTGATCATCTATCTGAATATTGAAATTTTCAATCATACATGTCTTCCAACAATTCAGTGTTCAATGGATCTATGATAAATCATTCCCTACCAATGATACCTCCAGAAATCCATAAAGATCAATGTAATCAGTTATTTACAAAGAGTAAGTTTGGATGAAATTATCTCCACCTTTATGGTCTATCTTAATAACAGTATTAATGATTCCAAGTTCCATACCTTTTTTGATTCATTCCTTCAGAGATCACCCTATGATCTCCCAATAGCTCCATTATTCTAATGTATATTATAGAAGCTTACAGAAATGAGAATCATTGGTCTCATCCAACGATATTGAAAGTGACTAAAACACTATGATATTTCTTGATAAAAAAGTTTATGTGAATTGCGCCATTCATAATAATCCATTGATGTTTTTAATTGGATTCGCGGGACTTTTGGGAGAAAATCTGTATCTAGGAGAGTACCACCTAAATGTTTTCCAATTAGAAATTAGGAGCTTTAGTTCAAAAATTCCCATAAGTATAGGTTTTTAGTTCAAAATAATGGAAAACAGCATTGGCTGTTACGGGGTTCTGATGCCAATAATAGTTCTAATACAATATCTCAATTGATGACATGTTTTACACCTTTTTTGGTGGCCACAATGATTAACCACAGTCACTTGAACCTTACCCTTACTCCATTTAATTTTAATGTTGATTCTTTTTGGGACAGTAGCCATTCAAGTCTGCTGCTTATATTTAGATGTTGGAGAATCATCTTCATTTTCTATATTATATGTTCCAATAACATCATCACTAGATGGAATATCCTTAGTATAACCACACCAAAATACAAAACATAGTAGTGTAAAATTAATAACATATTTCCTAGGATGAGAGTGTGAATCCTTGGAGTCGTTTTTCTTAGAAATCCAAAAGGAATGGAATTATGAGGAGACCCCCTGAAAATCACTAGTTTATATATGCTGTCTTGATTCTATTCACCTATGTTAGGCTTAGTCATGAGGGATCCATCAGAGTGTATCACCGTCAATTTATGAGAGGTAGGAACCTATGAGAATTATTTCTCATTTTTCACCTCCTGAGAATCATGGGATAAAATTGGGGTGGGTGAAGTATATTTAACGAAAACTTTATGTACATTCATTCGACCGGATTTTTCTTAAGTCACATCATATTCCTAAAATACTATTATCGGAAAGTGTGCCTCATTGAAGGGGTTTCTATTCTATTCACCCATGATAATTTGATTTAGGAAATCCTACAAAGGGGTAGTTACCTTCTCACCCTTGTACCCACACACAACATCGGGGAAAGGTAGCACTGAGATTAATTTTACCTAAAGTAGGATTTTCCCTTCGGTGATCATCTAGAAATGAAGGGGTACATTGTCCTCATTTAATCCAATTCTTTGGGGTGGGCCCTCTAGAGGAAAAATACACACTGAGAAGAATCCTTATTGTTCACATCATGATTAGGACAATTACTTCCCTTTTGGGTTGGTTTCCCAGTTTCCATCTCCCATGAGATATCCCCCATATTATCAACATTAAAAAGGCTAAAATTTTCATTTCTCTACAATACATGTAATAGAATTTTTTCCTTTCCCTTATTCCTTCGGTAGTTAGAAGAACCATTTCACTTCATATAACAAAAGTAATGTTCCTTTTACATGTTACATTTTAGGGAAGGATGATAAAAAATATACAATTCATGAAAATCATTGGTTTCCATTCATATTGGATCAATTACATGATACTGTCATCCCTTACAGTTATGAAAACTTATTCCAAACGTGTACTAGACATGTACTCGAGCACAAGGATTCATGCATAATGAAGAAACCCTGGTACTGATCCATTTCTAAGAGACTCTTGGATTATATGAACAACTAAAAGATGTTCAAAATTTCCTTACAGAAGACTTAATGGTAAATTGTAACCTCATTTTTCCATTTGTAACTTCAGCAAGATTTTTTTCATGATATATTTTTTTAGTATAGAAATAATATTATACATTTTATCTCCCATTATTTTTAGTTGATTAAGGGGGTAATCATTGACCTATCTCCCACATTAATTATTATCACAATACCTCCTTTTTCAATCTGTATATTAAAAAAATGAATTCATAGTTTATGTGTCAAGAAACAATATTCATATTGAGAATTTGTATAATAATGAAAATAATTCTTAAGATGCACTAAAATATGAAAACATCTTATCAATTCATGAAAATTTTTCGTTCAACCTATATCACATATAGTTGATCATTAGTTATATTATGTACTTTCCTTGTATTATTCATAAACTAATACCCAAAAATAAGTAATCACTACATCGATAAAAATTGATGAGAACCTTGAATAACGTATATAAATATTATATCCTCTTAGATGAATATTCAATACATTTTACAATAATACATTTCGTATAACCATGTCAGGTTATTTTTTTTGGATACCATGTACAATATTATATTATTTCTTGAGAAATATTTATCATACCCCAAATTGGTCATCTTCATAGTAACTTTATTAAAAATTTCATACTTAATACATTTTTTCATAACCTATGAAAATCGAAATATACGAAAGGGTGAGTTCATATTCTTAGACATAATAAAATTTTGAGATATAAATTGATTAACAACATTTTTTATTATAACCCAAAGACACTTTTAAGGAAAAAGTGAGAAACCCAAGAAAAGAAATATTTTATAAAGGATAATTTAAGCGTATTGAAATTGTTATCCTTAAGATGTTCCCATGAAAAAGAGTTTACCGATGTTTCTAGATCATCCTTTATGAGTTCTTAAAATCGACGCACCAGTCTGTCAAATTATTGTACATATTCCTCTTTGTTCATTTTTCCCACCATGAGACCTCTTACAATGATATAATTCTTCTCGTCAATCTAGTCCCTATGTTCTCTATTGGTGTCCTCAAAAATGTTACTTTACATTCTTTTTTATCATCATCATCATCTATTGATGCACTGGTCATAAGAGATTCCTCCTCCATTTATTCTCCATAATACAATAGTACCTCAATGGGTTGCTCAACATCCATGCATGACATATACTGTACATTCTTGATGGGAATAACCCACTTGACTGGAGCTGCCACATTCACTGCTCGAACTGCATTTCCATTTAAGTTGAGAAACCCTTCCTCCATTTTGTGCCTTCACCATCTGGGAAAATCGGGTCTCCATTGGTCATGGCAGATAAGAATAATCCTTGTATCCTTTATTCCCAGCACGTGAGCCTTTCCTCCTACTCAGACTACAACTATCACTACCATAGAAAACTTAGAACTGACTCCTGATAGTTGGATAGAAGAGTCATCACCAGAATCCTCCTACAGGATACCCTACTCCTCATTGCAAAGATATGTTCGATCAGCCTCTTGGTCATGCCCTACATCCTCCATGATCTCAAAATGGTCACACAATATAATAGTTTTCACCACATTACTAGATTATGACTTTTTCACTTGATATGGATCCACCTAAGGACCTACCAATCCCTTGTTCTCAAGTCCTACAATATAAGATTACATATAAGAAGATTCTATGGGGGCCTTTAGACCTTCCTCAGAGCCCATTCTAGTTTCAATTGCTGAGTTATAGCCACATACAAGGGCCCCGACCACTGTAGAAGCATGATAATCCAAACCATATTCCACTTATCCCTTTTTGCAGAATAGTAGTGGGCATACCCAAGTGCCTAACCGAATGATTGAGACAATCAGATACCAAGGGATCTTTCTTTCAAGCCTCATGATAAACAACCTGGCCAGAAGGATGTCTGAGTCTACAGACCACTTTCTCGATGATCCTTCTAATGTAACCAAGGGAAAATTCACTCTCACGCCTCCTGGGATTCCCTCCTAAAAATAGTTACCAGAATATTCAAAAACCAATATAGACTTCACACTATCCCCGATTGCCTTTATAGGAACACCCTCATCTAGAGCCACCCGATAGACCGCCGTCGACTAGTTCAAGAAACTTGAAATATAATGGTCAAGATGGCTACAGGATGAACAAAAGAGGCCCAAAGATTCATAGACAACCATTTGATACCACTGTAGATCAACATAAATATCCATTCCAATAGTTTAAAACTATTCTTTATATTTTTCAACATTGACACAAATTCTAGGTGAGATAGGGTGCCTTTAGATGTTTGTCCACTGGTTTGTGCATAGGAAACATCCCAATAGATGTCCAATCAAACATAGAATCTAGATATTCTAAAACAGTAGGAGGAGGTCAGGGAGAGGGATCCAAATTTCTGAGAAAGGAGGGTCTATTTTTAGTTGGAAATCGACCAACCACCAAAAGAGAAAGAATCAATAAACTGGAGGAAAAATCTTGTAGCACTAGGACAATCATATATGTGTTATTCTACCTACAAGAAGTGAATTAGGAGGTGTCTCAAATCCCGGAGCCCAACAATCACCTGGTCCTGAAGCTACCACTGGTTAGAGATAATCTTATAGAATGAATAAACAATGGTTCGTCTTTTATCAAAATGAGTGACCAAATAAAGATTCATTAAAGTGTAAGGATTTGTGAACTATATAGAATCAATCATATCCATTGGGACATCATTGACAAGAGAATTCACAATAGGGATGATGTGTTTGTATGAGAAAATTGGGAGGGAGGATGGATCCATTAACATCATGAATGTCGAGGGGAGAGGGGGCACAGTGGAGGAGGAATAATCTCCCCCGGAAGAGGGTGGCCGAGGAGGGGAGGCGTCGTAGCAGCATAACGTAGGGAATCAGGGGACAATAGAGCGAGATCCCGATATTCCTTATAAATTGATTAATATAAGAAAGAATAATATTAGTATAATCGTGTAAGGGTATGATCATAATAGAAAAATTTTATACTTAATCATTCATATATCATAAAAAATAAGGCATGGCATAAATATATTCAGAACCTCTAAAGATATGAGTCATACGAATGATGAATCATCATTAATGAATCATGATCCATGATAGCATGTCATAAGAATAAAAATATGTACTAGGAATTTTCCCACAATAATAAGCATAATAAATCATTTCATTAATCATGTATTACTACTTATACCCTCATCAAATATTCAAAAAGGACTCATAGTGGCTTATTTGAACTCCCCAACATAGTTTAATACCAAGAATGGGTTCAATCCCAATCCACTTCATATTATATCATACAGTATAAATCATTACCAAAAAATATAAAGAGATATATAATTTTGGTCCCAACATTCACTTAATAAAAACAATACATATGTGTTCCATATGATCATAGAAACATTAATTATTTCATTATAGTATAAACCATAGAAACAAAATGTGTTTCATAAAGACATTATCATTGTATATTAATAAGATATCTAGAAAAATAAAATGGTTGGTATAATTATATATTATCCCAAATGAATTATAAAAACATAAAAAATATTTATATACATAAAATAACCTTAAAAATAACATTCCAATATTTCTTTTAAATCATGGGAAAAATATCATTTTATTTTGAGAAAACATTAAAAAAAATGAAGAAAATATTAGAAAATTTATATTATTTTAAATTAACTATGGAATTTTGTAAGGTGATATCTAAATAAATTCATCATCATGATTATGGACAAAACTATTCATGTATTAAACATAAAAACAAGTAATCCTTTTACAGTTATTTTAAAAAGTCATAAATTTTACATTACAGATTTTCTTTAAAAAAATCCATTTTAATACAAGGAAATGAAATTAATATATGGTTAAAAATTACATCATATAATCATTGGTTAATATAAAATAACAATAATAGAATCATTTTATAGAAGATATATATGGAAGATAAATTTAATGAACCAAAGAAAAAATAATGTTTGTTTTTATTAAAAGAAATATCAATATTTTAAATATCAAAATATAAGGGAATGAAAATAAAACATGAAAACAAAAAAAATACAAAAGGAGAATAAAAAAATGTATTTTAGAGAAAAATTTCAAATTTTTCCCCTAAATGAGATTTAGTAAATGAAAATTCCTATTAAAAATGAGATTATATAATAAACCCTTACACAAGGTCTTGAGATTCTTTATACATTTTCTTCAGCTACTCTATAATAAAATAAAATATATAATACTAAAAAAATAGAAATATATTCATATTTATCATAAAAATAATTATTTCATATAGTTTCTAATTACCTATTTATTAATTATTCCCTATTTAAATCAACATTTGGGGTGCAAACTGTTCTATTTCTCGTACATGCCCTGGTTTGACGATTCCAGTCCATTCACCATGTTCATGGTTTAATTATAACCCAAATATTCACCATGTTATATGGTTAATATTTATTCATAAATCACACTTTTCAAACAATTCATATAAAGTGGTGATGGAAAATTAATTACATTACATTTTGGAGAAGGTAATATATATGTATGCGTGGGTGATGCTTTCAAGTTTCAAAGAACAGAAAGAAAAAAAGATAAATAAAAATATATTAATATATAATAATAATAATAATATAATATATATATATATATATTCATTAAATATATCTATAATTTTAGTCATGTATGTCATACATGAATGAACAATCATATCACTTTGTAGAGTTGGCAGTCCATATATATGTACTAACAAAATTATCAATTCTCATACGAGGTTATTAATGAAAAAAATGGAATTAATAAAAATATTTAAATATTTTAAAATATTAATAATACTAATTTCATCATGTTGATATGGTTATATATGATTTGGAGTTAGTTGAGGAATAATTAAACCATAAATAAGTTGGTAAATATAATTACCTCTTCTTTGGGAAACCTACTTTATCATACAACTTAATAATTCCCAGGATGGTATTTTGGGAATAATATATAATCTATGAAATTATTAAATAATTTATGAATGTATTTAGGTAGGTTAATTTTTATCAACATTGATCAATGGTTTTGGATAAGTGAATAGAGGATATTATCTTTTATATGCAAGGAACTTACAAAATCATCCATACATTAATCATTAAAATATAATAATGTACTATTCAATTTAATGTGTCACCAATGCTACCAAAATTTCAATATAGAACACTTTTTGGTCAAATAATTCATGCATAATAGGATTTAGATATGTTTTTATGTATTTTAACCATTATCTATTTTGGTTAACCCCTCATTAACTATTTTCATTATAATAAAAAAAATTTCAACTATTATTAATTTTGACCATAAATGAAATTGACCTACTTAAACATTTTTTTTAATTATATGTTTTAAATTTGAATCCATTCATAAAATTAAATATGTATAAATTATTTTTACAATAGGCATGGAAAACATAATAAGAAATGTTTTAGAAAATATATTATAGGCATATAAATGAATTTATTCGAACTTCATACCTCATAAAAACCATTATATGAATGTCAATATGTTGAATAGAATTTATTATATAACCATATCATTAAAGTAATACATTAGAATTTATTAATTTATTTTATTATGGTAAGAAAACATTGCATGCATAAAATATGTTTTTCATAAAAACATCGCTTTTCCCATGAAAATATATTATTTTCAATATAACAAATTATTATTTTTTAAACAGTGTAAAAACAATTATTAATATTTTTAATGATCAAAATAATTTTTAAAATAAAATTTATTGGTTGAAAAATATCCTCATAAATAAATAAATAGTTTATTGGGATAAATATAATTCCCAATCTAAATTACAAATTATGGTTGAAAAAATAATTTTTTAGATACCTTATATTGTGATTCATATTTTAATTTATAAAAATTAGTCATATATTTTAATGGTTTCATAAAACACAAGCTATCAAACACATTAAATTTTCTAAATAAAAACATATTCTAATGTCTTTTGATGCTATATTCTACCCCGCTGTAAGAATTTCAGCCTAAAAATTCTCTCTCTATAATAAAACAACTATTGGTAGATTTTCCTAATAAAATAATCAATTTTTGATGTTTCGTTCATTAATTTGTGACTCCTATAGAACCTTTAAAAATGTTATTTTTCTTATTCCATAATACATTATCTCTACGATCCATGATTTCATCCAATTAATCTTTTCTTAAAAGACAATGATATGATGGTATGATCTCTAAGATTAGTAATTTTGAGGGATATGTAATTTAAATTCTCAAAAGAGATTCATCGAACAGATAGTTTACAATGGAAGGGTTTATATGATGTTTCAAGTGATATGAAACCATCTGGATACAATAAATATTCATATATTGACCAATATACCTAGAGATCAACCCTCCATTATATTCAAATACTATAAAATTATTCTAATGATATATTTGAATGAATTGATTATCGTAACCTTTGAAGTCAAAATCCAAAAAAAAAATTAGTATATATTTTATATTCTATTTGAGCTTCTTTGATGTGTTGTTGAATGACCCTAACAATCTCTATTAATTACATGGACATATCACGTCTTAATAACTATTGTGCCCTAACTTCATCCCAATATTTTGGGCCCACCCTCGTTTCTATAGAGGTATTAATAAGTATCAATATTAAATTCATATTGAAATATATTATTAATAGAAAATATTAATAGATAATGGTTTTTATCCTCGACTCCTTTGAATGAACAATGAAACCACTAAACATATCATATAGGGTTTAGATATTCTTCTCAGGGTGAAGATATTATTACGGATGATATACATCGATAATGATCAAATATATAATGAAATATTAGTATTAAATACTCTTTAAATTTATGGTAAACATTATATATTAATATGATATGATTGATATTGGTAATCTATTAAACCAAACATCAACATTAATGTGAAACATTTCAAGCTGAGCATGATATTAACTTTCTGTAACAGCAATGAGATGTGACTATTTCATAAGGTGATTGACAACAACCAACATAGAATTATTCTTGTAAGATATATTAGTGAGTCTTGTGATGAGATCCACAGTAATGTTATCCTATATCCATTCATCTATGGGTAAGGGTTGTAACAACCCATTACACTTCTGTCTCACAACTTTGTCTTGTTGGTACACATAACACCGAGATATATACTCTACAATATCAATCATCAATTTATATCACCATATATTACCTTTAATATCTCTATAAATAATCGTACCTCAGATATGAATATATAATGATGAAATGTGAGCATCATCTAATATCTACTTCTTCAACTTTGGAATTGATGGGACACACACTCTAGTTATGGACCTTTTTATTCCATCAGTATCATGTCTGAACTCTTGAAAATTCCATACATTGTTTTGTAGACACACATATTCATTTCATTTGTATTTAATCATCACATTAATAGATGGTTGAATATTAATTTGTGAGAGATATGATCTTTCTTATTTTCTTATGATTTCAACGTCCATCCGATGAAAATCCATAAGTATTGGATCTCATTCAATCATCATCGTAGAAAAACAATCACAGTTCACCCAACTCAGAGAATCAGGAACATTGTTCACTATCCCAAGTTGAAATTAAATTAGAAGTAATAATAATTAATTAGTTATAGGCATATTCTTTGGAGAGTATTCAACTGTTTTTATGTTAATATATAATTCAATATTTTATGACCATTATATATGTCACAATTTTAATAATAATGAATATTCCTCCGTATCTCCAAATAAAAAAAATTAAATGCATGTTTTTAATCATGAGTTCGGTAATTTTAATTATTAAATATTAATGGTTGTGAGACATAAGATACACTCATTTCAAAAAAGAATTATAAATCATCCCTTTATTTTATTGGATTCGTTAATATAGATCACGAATCTTTATCCGTTGTGGGGTAGTGAGAATAAAGGTTCACTAGACAACCTTATATATACTTTCTTGAAATTACATTAATATTCATCTATCTAAAGAAACTATTATCCATAGAATTTCAACATGGCTAGTAGATTTTTCAAATATTAGAAATTTCTTACAAAGAGTTTGTAGTATCTATACAAACAACGATGAAACATGGATTTCATTCATTTTTGTTGTCTCTGAACATTGTATAGTAACTAACACCTTTGAGGGATCCATTGTTATACCCACTATTTTAATTATGTATCCCAGTGATGATACTTTCTATAGAAAAATTCACTTTTAATAAAATATGTATACAAATTATCTTTCTTCATGGTCATCAACACAATCCTCAAAGGATATTAAAAATCTCCATTTACATTGAAATATATAAAAATAACATCTATAAAGACTACCGAAAAATGATCAAGGTAATCTAAAAATACTATATTTTTTAGATATATGAATATTGTTTGGGAATTGATAAGTAAAAATGTGAATCTCAATAAATGAAGAGTGTCTAAACCTCTTACAGAATATAGTCTTGGAAGTGTCATTACTTCCGAACCTCAACTACTGATATCCATATCAGAAGTAAATATTTTAAAATAATTGATCACATCATGTTAGAATAAATAATCATCAATATAGTAGAGAATATAAATTTCCTTAATATTAGTCTTTATATGATCTCATTAATAAAAGTATAAATGAAATAACCTATATTTCTTCTCAATAAAAAGAACATGTGAACCCCATGGTCACTCACTTGGTCATATAAATCCCTTATAAATATTCTCTTGGACATTGTTATTCAATTCCTAGAACTCAATTAGGTCTATTATATAATGATTCAGTGAAATGTGTGTAGCACTAGGTACGTGTTTAATTGAAAATTCAACATCACAACTCATGAGAAGACTATTCATCCCTTCACGAAATACATTTTCATATTCTTCAATAAGTAAAATATCTTAATTTCCTACATTAAACCTAATAATTCCAAATAGATACACCTCATGAATAGATAATATGACCCATAAATTAGACGTAATTTCCTTTTTAATTATATATTATTCCTCACACCGATAGAAAGTCATTGGTTTACATGGAATACATTATGTGGCTTCTCTTCCTCGATAATCTATTTTTGATCTATATAAAGAACACCAACCCCTGTTCAAAAATCATATCAAATTCAACTAAAGGTATAATTGGATGATTTTTAGGTAGTAAATTCCCATAAAAATCTATCAAATATGAGCTACAAAATTATGATATTATTGATATACCATGAAGTGTTTTCACAAATAATTTCACATCTATATTCGAGGTGGTATTCAGATACCCTTAAAAATTACTTATATATAAAAAAGTGGTTAGTAATAGAATAACATAATTTTTTTTATTATAGAGTAGATACTAATTGTACATTTAACCACTTTGTTCCTATAATCAATATAGGTATTTGTGATCACACGATTTATAGCATTATATCATGGCATAATAGGTAATTGATGTTGATTTTCCTCATTAAGAATTGGATTCATACATTATGTGGAATAGTTTCCAAACTCTTTGTTGTTGATGTTGAAAATGAGTTACAATAGTGGATTTAGTTGATCACTATCAAAATTAATTTCATTGGATAACCTCTTTATGTTTCAGTGACATTTAATTTCTCGATGACCTTAATTTTCACACATTAAAAAATTACTCATCCATTTCAGAAAATTTTCCCCATGATTTTTAATATAAATTTACTATAAATTAAGATTTATTGTATTTCCACTTTGGGTTTTAATTTCATAATTTTCCAAACTCGAAATCAGTTCATTCTCATGTGAACCACGATAATGATGGGAATATCTACTATCCATTTCATAAATAAAAAAAATCCATCAATTATACCACATCTACTAAAGTATCATATGGACAATTATTTTTGGAGACATAGTTGCAAGACATTGAAGAACATAACATTTTTTCCATTAATCTCACTGAAAAAACTAAAATCTAGTGTAGTATATCTAATAAAATATTCCACAAATACTCCAATATATTTTTCATCCTTCTAATTAATCTCAAGAATGTACAAATTCATTTCAATATTTTAATGTAATTAGGAACATAAAATTTTCCTCATAAACTCATTCTTCTCCATGTACACAAATTCATCATCCTACCTCGTATTCTTAAAAAGATTCCACCATTGGTCTATTTAACTTCCCAAATGATAAAAATTAATTAATTTTTATTCACTATAAATAAGGGAATGTAAAATATATACCTAGTTGTAATGATCTATTTTTTGACCACTAGTGGATCAAAGGGTCTATTCAAAGATGGTTCACATGTCCTCAAATAAGAATAAATGGTATACTAGTACATCCTTTTCTCATATAGAATATATGCATGATTCATGTCCTTAAGAGAGTTTTATAATAATATAAATTATATTTTGCATTCCATATTCCATTATACTTGGTTTCTGAAGAGGGAAATCATTTAATTATCACCCCTATTTTTGTTCACATGATTCATCGTGATTCCATACAAAAACTAATTCCAAATGGGATATTATAACCATAAATCTATAATAATTAGACAGATAAATAATATAATCATGAAAATAAATACTAGGATATATTAAATAATGAAACCTTATTATCAAACTATGAAACTTTTAGGTTTAACCTATAGAACATAAAGTTCATTATTGGTTGTCAGAGGTTCTTTCCTCATACTCTTCATAATAAAATCTCTAAAAATCACTAAACCATATATAATTCAAACTAATTTGACCCAAGAATATCAAACATAAATAATACCTCATTTTAGATTAATATTAAGTAATTTTATAGTAATACATTCATTAGAATAGTAAAGGTTTAGTTTCTTTGGAAACTAGATAAATATTTATCTTATTTCATGACATATCATTATCATACACCGTAATTTTCATAAATCAAAGTATCTTTTTAGAAATTTAATTCTAAATAACTCAATTCATAACCACTGGAAATTGGAAACATATGAATGGGTGAGAATAGATCCTCAGTAAGGTTAAATATTAGGTATATAAATATGTTATAATATTTATTCATATGTCAATAATATGGGTATGGAGTCGTGATTATATCTTAAAATTTTTATAACCAATCAGTCAAAGACCGTAAATCCTGAGTCATGGCATGAATTTTTATTGTTTCCCCAGATATGAGTCATTAGATTGATGAATCTGATCCCTGAGAACATATCATAAGATTTGAAAATATTTTATATAAATTTTGGAGTAATAATAATCATAAAAAATCATTTATTTTATTATGTATCACTACCAACACCAACATCTCATAGTAGACAGAGTCCCATAACGGATTGTGTTGACTCCCTTAACACTTTTGTTCCCTACAAAGGGTTCATTCATAAATCCTCTTCATATTACCTCATGAGATATCAGAAATAAAATAATTCATTTGAGATATATATAAATAACATCTCACCCATAAAAAATGAAATCTATACATATATGTTCCCTAAATTCATAAAAACAATCCCTGTAAATCGTAGCCTAACTCTTAAAAATGAAATATTTTTCATAAATATTTCTCCATCACATAATAATAATATACAAAGAGAAATAATATGGATGGTATCATTATATAATAATCTCATAGAAGTATAAAAACATAAAATTATGTTTACATAGATTAAAATATCATTATAAGAACCATTAAATATTTCATTGAAAATGATAAAAATTATTATTTTACTTGGAAAAAATATTAAATAAAAATTACCAAAATGTTGATAAAAATATGTTTTTGAAATTAAAGATAGAAAATTTTAATGGTATAATAAAATAAATGGAATTACATGATAGTAGGAAAATCTATTTTTGTGGTAAATATTAAAACAATAAATACGTTCACACATTTTGTAAATAGATAAAAATAATCTATCTAGAAAAT
The DNA here is from genome assembly GCA_963277665.1 of Viscum album. Lineage (NCBI taxonomy): Eukaryota > Viridiplantae > Streptophyta > Magnoliopsida > Santalales > Viscaceae > Viscum > Viscum album. The sequence goes on along the minus strand of OY728135.1, from coordinate 1,100,258,211 downwards.
ATTATAAAAATAAATTTTTAATCCATTCATAATAATTTTAAATATGGTCTGTCATACATTTATTTAATCACTAGAACATAGAATATATCATTCATTAAAAAAATTCAATGAACAAGGATATGTAAAAAACGTTTGTTGTCCAAGGATGAAATATGGTTAGTTTTTGTAAAACAAATTTTATTGATCATTTTAAGTACTATAGATAAGGGAATAAAATGAAAACATAAAAATCATATAAATAACCAGATCATAATAGAATGGTTTGTTTTTTTGAGATAAGTAGTATATAATTCCCCCATAGTGTATTCGAACATAATCAATCTTATATAAAAATTATATTGTAAAATAAACCAATACCTATGGTCCAAATCTTCAATTTTTACCATCTTAGGATCATGAATAACTAATTTAATTTTGTTATAAATATATAATAGATCTATATTCATAATTAAATTATAATTTTATCTTCCATTTTGATTGAAAATTTATCTTTTGAAAATAATTATCTATTTACATCATCATTTGTGGTGTTAAATGTTATGTTTCCTATCTAGGATTTTGTGTGATGATTTTGGTTTACAAACCTTGTTCAAGGTTTCACAATCTACAAATTCATAATCATGTTATCAGTATCATATTTATTATTAATATAAAATTTTATAACCTTCCAGATTTTTTTAATGAATAATGAGTTATATCATATCGTTGAGATGGTAGTTCTTACACACACACGAGTAATGTTTTTATTTTCCAACAAATGTCAAGATATAAATCTAAATAATATCAATATTTAATGATTTAAAATAAAATAGTATATAATAAATATTCATTAAATCTAGTATTGTTTCCAACCATGTGTGGGTAAAATAACTAATTAATCACATCACATCATGGATGTAGAAATCTACATGTATACATGAATGACATTAACATTTATCATTGAAAAGAAATAATGTCAAAAAATGGATGCACCATTAACATAAAAATTATTCATAATAGTATTTTTAATCATGTTATCAATATAATAAGGGTATATAAGATTTATAAGAGGTTAAGGGGAAATAAACTCAAAACATAACAGTAAATACAATATCCACATTATTTGGAAACCGCCTTTGGATTACATTGTTTCCCTTCAAAGGATATTATTTTTAGAAGACTAGAAACCATAAGAAGTTGGTAAGTAGTTTGGAATTTATTTTTAAAGGTATTTTTAGATCAATAACACTTAATTTTTTTAGATAAATAATTTGTTGAGGTTACCTTATATTGGTTAGGTGGGTGGAAAAAGTGTAAATAATTAATACATTAAAATATAATTATATTATATTAAAGTGAAAGTGGAACAAAGGAAAATGAAATAGTAATATTAGATAATGGATGGTTTATATACACATAATGCATTGGATTTAAAACATTTTTTAGTTTATTTTAACTATTATAGGTTTAGATTAACAACTCATTAACCTTTACTATTGTAATGAAGTTTTACATATGTTACTATTCATTATAACAAAAAATGTAAATATGCTACATAGTAAATCTGGACATGCTTATTTAATATACAAAAACAATTTTATCAAATTATTATTCTATAAGTAATATAAATTATGTTTTAAAAGAGAATATAAATTTAATTGAAAACCAATTTTAGAGAAATTTATTTTGAAGAATTAATTTGAATTTAATGGAGTTCCCTACCTGGTAAAAACCGATGTATGAATGTTAAAATATTTTATTGATTATATTATATAAAAATCACATTTAAATAACCAATATATACTTTTTAATTTAATTTATTATAAAAAAATCATTTTGTGCTTAAAAGAATGTTTTTCAGAAAACCATCTCTTTTTACAATAAACTTATTTTATTTTCACTTCTAACCAATTGATAAGAAATTTATTTATTTTATACTTTTGTAAACATTAATTTTTCAATAGTTTAGTAATATGAATAATTTTTTAATAAAAAATAGAGGTGAAAAAGTTCTTATAAATTAAATATTTCAAAATAGTTCTTCCGGGACAATTTCAGTTACTAAGTAAATTAGAAACTATTTTCAACAATTGTATTTCATTTAATTTATATCTAATTTGATTAATTTTATAATTTATACAAGTTATTCATATATTTTATTTGTTTATTGTTTCACAATTTGTAGAATATGTTGAATTTATTAAAGAGAAACATATTCTAGAATGTTACGAGAGAAGCCTTATATAGAGGATGGATCACATATACATATTTAGATATGGATGTGTTTGTGTTAATTATAATTAAATGAATATTTACTTCTAAGAGGGTGTAATTATTAATATAAAATTCCTTCTTTATTGTAGAGGGGCATCATATATATAAGGTATCATCAATATGGATATATATATATATATTGTAACACCCTTATATTTATGTATTTACTTTCATTAAAATAAAAAATATTTTAAATATCCTCGAGAAAATTCAACACAAATCAAAAAATCAATCCATTATACATTTCATCATGAAAAAATATTACAATCCATGATAAATAATATAAAAATATAAGAATGTGATAATGAAATAGAGAAAAATATTTAATTGAGTCATATTACTAAAAAGAGTATATATATTTCCATGTGTCATGCATTACTATTATATGAGATAAAGAAGTATTTTTATATCAATGGATTAAAATATCTAAATTTTTAGTTTAAAATTATTAAAATTGATTATATTTGGTGTATAATTTTTTTTCAATGATTTTTTTAAAATGATGTTTATTTTTAGTTACTCATTACAAATGAATGATTTTAATGAAATTTATTGATAATATTTAAAATAAAATAAATTAAAATTCTTTTAATATATGGTATAGTCATTTGATAAAAATAAAATCAATTTATGCTACAAAATGTGTTTTACTAAAAATTTCTTTCTTTGCAAGGTATTTTATTTTTTGAAAATAAATATGTTATGATTAAATTATGATAAGTTATATTATTGATATTTATAATATATTTACAATAATTTTTTTAGTAATTTAAATATTATAAGAATATGAACAAATAATACAAAAAAAACTCACTTTCCTTTAAAAAATGTCAATATAATTTAATATTCCATTTAAAAAGAGGAAAAAGAAATTTTAAAATCGAAACTACAAAAAATGATCTTATTTTCATGATTTAGCATAATGATAATATCATTATGATGAATGTTTGTTATTTTTATAGAAATATTGATTTTTAGCTGAATAGTGAAAAATACAGTTTTACAAATAATATGAATTTTATGAAATAATTAGGATATAAGAATAACATAAAATATTGGAAAACTTTTTCCTGAAAAAATATGTTTATTATAAGTTACATTATGCATTTAAAATATTAAGGATAATTTTAAAAATAATATTTTACATTTTGTGACATAACATTTATTTTTAACTAAATTGTTTTCTAGTGAATTATACAATTACTATTTTGGTTTAAAAATTTACCACTCATTGGAATTTAATCTAATAAAATTGATTCTATATTTTTAATCATAATTCCCAAATTATATTTCATGTTCCAAATTTTTTTATCAATAAAAATTTATTTACATAGGAAAAAAATTGTTACCATGGTAAAAGTTAAACTGGTAAAATGATTACATCAAAGGGTAAAAAGTACTAAAACACATTTAAAACATGTTTTTAAATGAATTTTTATGATATTCATAGATCTTACTATATCCCCATTCCATTATCATCAATTTTTGGAGACCCATTCCTTGAAAAGCTCACTACTCATTACAAAATTCAAAATCCCTTAACTTATAAAAGGAATCCTTCACCACTACATGTATCCTTACACAAAAAGAAAACTATCTCCAACAAACTCTACTATAAACCCTCCTCAAAACACTGATATATGTACTATATTTCATTTTCTTGTCAATGAAAGAGAATAAATGTGCATAATCCCATTTTAGAGGGATTTTCACTAGGTGTAATGATGATAAAACCATTTTTTGTAATTAATGAGTAATTGGTAAAGATTTTCATCTCAATTTCTTTCCATTTATGAATGATTTCATATTTTTCACCTTTATTTATTTTTTAATTATTTTCTCATTAAATTTTTTAATTATAAATTAATCATAATCATGTAATTTTTATTTCTATTTCATAATCTCTCCTCTGTGTTCATTTAATATTACATAAGAATTATGGTTTTTTCTCATGTTAATTTTCATTCCTTAAGACATATATCACATTAACCAATTTGGTTTTTATTTTTTATGATGTATATAACAATCTATGAATGAATTTTAACTCACTTTTAGGATATTATTTGGATTTGAAGATCCAAAATAAGATATATTTTGAAGGATTATTTTATTCAAGTGTTCCTAATGCAGTAAGGGTTTTTGTGAATTCAAATCCTCTTTCAATGAGTTTTAATGTTTCACCATGAATTTATTGTTTACTGTTTTGGATTTATAAACAATAACATTTTATTGTTTTTAAATTATACTTTTATATGGGGAAAAGTTCATTTTAATTAAATCCTTATATGTGATTCTTTTCATTATAAAAAAGTGTAACATTGTTCAGAATAATTTTCATCCAACACAAATAATCTCTTTTACTTCCTTAACCATAATCATTCAAACATAAAATGTTACCATGCTATTAGGAATCTAACTTATGTGTTATATCGTATGCTCATAATATTCTCCCATTAACTCATTTCAAAAGGATATTCTACTATCCCTTTATATGTTGTATATTTTATCAACGGTATTTATAAATATGAAAATGATTTTACCAATCATGATCATATATTTTATCTTCCAAAAAAAAATTCCATGAAATATATATTATTTATTTTTAAGGATCCATTATTTAGACTTTTTTAATTATATTTAGTTAATAGTTTTCATTATACCTTTTAAATAACGACATTAGAGGTTGAACTGTTACTTTATCTTTTTTTTAAATGATAAAAATGGTTTCTAATATTTTTATTTCACAAATGATTTAATATTTATCTCAAAATAATATAATTCCATGAAAATTATTTTTCCTCTAATATCTTCTAAATTCCATTTTCAAACACTCATTTTTCATTATTGGATTTTTTGTATGATTTGGTCTAACTCACATGTTAATTTTATGTAATACCTCTTAGAACATTTATGAAATCCATTATATATCCATTGGTTCATTAGGGAATTTTATATGATGTATTTTATATGGAACTAATGTGTGTGGATTATAATTTTATTTTTTGTGGGGTCCTATATCGACCTAAAATTCATGTGTTAATGTTAAAAATATCTTTATATAGATATGTGAATCCAGTATTGACGCTCTCTCAACTATGGGAATCATGAAATTATTCATACTATATTATTTTATGGAAATCTGGTAGTGATAAATTCTTCATTATTTATGGGAATCATGTTGTGATTCATAATACACTATGTCATGGGAATTAGGTATCCATTCATGATCTACTATGTTATGATATATTTTTCTTATACGTATTAATCTTTTTTATATACATTTTTATTCTCTATTTTGCATGTTTATTATCTCATATTTTCATATTCTTATTCCATGGTATTTTTTTGATCATTTGAGAATAAAAGTCCATCTATTTACCTTTTGGAAAAATGATTTTATTATTTATTATTTTCAATCTGATATATCTACCATACTCAAGGTTCCCACATAAATCTGATATAAACCCTAATTACATGATGATAATTTTTCCCCAAATAATCATTTAACACTATCCAATTTTTTTATATTTTCTAGCCCCATGTTATGAAATGAGTATAAACAGTGATATTTCTTGAGGGAGAAATAGTATTGTGTGAACATAGGGAAATGTTCCCAATTATGTGAAATTGAATTTTTGGGTAACTAATCTATAAATACACTAAACCATTAGTTTTTAGTATTTTTTAATATTTATTACATGTAATATTTATCTTATCAATATTATATAAAATAATGATATTTTTAGTTATGGTCAACTTAGTTGGTATCAATGTGGGTATGTAATGTTTTTGTTTCAAGCAACAGAACTAGGAGTATAGTTCTGGGGAACCTTATATATATCTATCCATGTGTGTCTTCTATCCAATGATATTATGAGTTCCTCTTTGGTGGATTTCATATACTTATATTATGTTTCTCCCTATGAGGTAGATGATTATATTATATATAACCTCCTGTAGATAAATATTTTTTTATTAATTTCCCTACTAATTAAATCACAATATAGTGGACATCTAATTCACTCATATATTCAGTAAAGCTCAATTTAGTAGTGGATAATATATCTAAAAATAATTTGAGTACAATTTAATGTTCAGTTTTGGGTTATTATATTAATATAACATGTCTACGTGTTTGGCATTACTATTTTATTATTGTCTTTATCTATTAGACTTTAATTTTAACATATTAAATTTAAGAGTATATATCTATATTGAACACATGACCTTGTGATATAATGGTTGAGTTGGGGTGGTAACATCCTTGGGGTGCATTTTACCCACATGTTTCGTGTGTACCCATGTGGATGTATGTAAAATATATTTCCAATGACCCGTGTATTGGAAAAGTACTAGTCTACAAGTGATGTTCATTTTTTGGCATGGGAAATACATACATTTGGATAATAGAGTTAATTTTGATAATTTTAGGGTTCTATATTTTAGTTTGAAATATGTATAATGGGTGATTCAACACAACCTTTCGTGGGTTTTTTTCATCTTGGGACCTCATTTTTGAGATCTAAAGGGATTGTTTGAGTTAAACACTTTATAAATATCCTTTCATTCAATGTTTCAACACTAAATTTTATCTATGGAAGTTATTGTCAAAGGATATATTATGTAGATATATTTATATATTTTTAAGCACTTTTTTTATAAATTTGTATTAGAAATTCGTGATCCATCTGCACAATGAATCGTGTTAAAATATTGTTTCAAATACATTTTTGAAATTTATTGTATGGTTTCATAATAAATAAGGTAAATGACATTAGAAATATTTCTATTATACTTTATCATTTACACCAACCTATTATGATCAAAAGGTGAGCCTAATGTACTATATAAATACATTGTCAGATTAATTTGGGGTAACATAGGTTCGGTTGTTATAGTTTCTCTCTAAAAGTGTGATTTGATATCCATGAGTTTCATAATTAGATAAATTGAACATGTATAAGATGGAAAAATATTTTTGTGACCATCAAACGTAATATAGAGTATTCATATTTTCTCCCTATCAAAGAATCTATAAATTATTAAGATCTTGGAATTACATATATTATTGATATTGATGTATTTCATGTTGTACCATTGACAAAAATTTATCATTGAGAATCATATTTTAGATATTGATTTTTTATGAATAGTAGTCCAGAGGCCATTGGAACCCAGTTGACATATTCTGTGAAACATGACCCTCTAAGTAAATGAAAAATGGAGGGATCTATTCTTATTTGAGATGTTATAAATAATAATTTAATTAGTAGTTTTTAGGTTCCTAATGTAATCATTTTACAATTATTGAGTATTTTTCATAATAATTATTATAATTCCTAAATTAAAATGGATTTATTTAAATATTTTATTCTTAGGTCATATTGATCCCATTTTGTTAGATTGAATAAAATAAAGCATCACTATTTGGAATTTATCATCATATAAGGGGTGAAAAAAATGATTTTCATGATTTAAAAATGGTTGATGATTTCTAAAATATGAATGAAATAAAATTTTAATCATTTTCAATAACCATTTATATTTCATTTTTGTAATAAGGTATTTCCAAGAATGTTGCGAGTAATGGGTAAATGTCAATTTTGGGATTAGGGTAATCTATTATTTGGCTATGTTATATGAATTGGTATTATGAAATAAATAGAATAATGGGGTTTTCATATAGTTGTACAACCATATATAAATTTAATTCACTATGATTTTTATATACACTGGTTGAAGAGATGTCAGAATGATATATCCCATATTATTGAATGGAATAACATTAATTAGCTATAAAATTCTTCATTAATTGATTATTTGGTTATGTTTCATTATTTTTAGAAACAAAATCCTTATATGAAAATATATTATACATAATTGGAATATTCAGTATAAAAATGATTCTCATAAAACATGAGAGGGAAATAAAAAGAGACTAGTTAATGGGGTAGAAATGGATTCACCTCTATAATAATCAATGTTTATTGTACAATAATTATTTTCTAGAAAGTTTAATGGTTAATAGAATTATAAAACTAAATTTTTTAATGAAATTTATTTATTTGATTTGTTTTTTTATAGTTTCGGTCTGAAATTTTTGAATTATAAATTTTTTTAAAATATTCACTTCCATGATGAATAGTTATTGGGACTATGTAAAGAGGCTATGTTAGGTGGAAAAATTATTGATATTGACTTTTGAGTGATCTTAGTCATAGTCTGAGAGACTATGAATAAGATAATGATTTTTAAATGATTTCATACATAGTATCAATATTTTCCATTTTATTTATTATATTTTAATAGGTTTTAATTTTTCAAATTTGAGAAATATTATTTTTTGAAATTTTCATCCATTTGAAATCAAATAGGTGTTTTTAATAACCAATATGATTCTAAGACAGTGACTCCACTTACACATTACCTCTATTTATGTTTCTTTATAAACCCATGACTAGAAAATAATTAAGAGAATCTAATCCCTTAATTTTGATACTCTCATTAATTCTCATATAATGTTTATTCATTATCCTCTTTTTATAGAAATTATTTTTATTTTTATCTAAATAATTTATTATTTTCAATATTTTATGGCTTCTAAATCTCTTTTAATGATCCATCATACTCATTCATAGTGATACCACATAAATTTTATTGTTCATGTTTCATGATTAAATTCTATTTTTGAAAATTACCTTTAATTATTAGTTATTTAAACGTGGGTAAATTGTTGTTTCCCTTCAAAATTAAGAATTTTTTAAGAATACAGATTCAAATTTTAATTTTGAGACTTTAAGATCCTCTAAAAGGTTTTTTTTGTATTTATTAGTTATTTCTATAGATCAATGAGATGGATGAGGTGTTTGTTTAAAGGGAAAAGAAAATTTTAAACATCAACATTATATAAGTTCTCACATGGTACATGGTATATATAAAATGAATATATTTTTTTCATGGTAGAGGGTTTTTAGCCGTAGAGGTCAACTAGGTGGGAAGCAGAACGAGACCATATGGCCAATTCGTAAATGAGTACTCCGTGTAGGTTGATCAAGAACCCAATGGTTTCAGGGTTGGTTTTTTAATGGGTGTTTGAAAATTAAATCACCATCATTCCACCAAGGTTCATTAATGTTTGCGGGTTAAATAATGTCCATTATGATTCGTTCAATCAATTTCTTTGCCATCAATTCCTTCTTAAATCCCCCTTGATGATTGGTGATCTGAGTGGTGTTTCTATGATTTTTATAGATATGATCCCTCTCACTCTTCTTATGTTATTCTTATTTCATAGTATCTTTTAATTTATCGTTTCTTTAGACTAATTCTTGAGAAATAATTCAACTTGATCATGGTTGACTCATATAGACTATGGGATTTTGGTGTGCAATATCTCAAGGATAATGAGAGATAATGAACACATTCCATCAGTCAATTTATTCAGGAAATAATTCTCCCTAGTGACTTTTATGATGGTTTATATATATATTTAATTTTATTATGGTGAATTCATTAGATTTTGGTTCCGTGGTATTTATTTGGGGTGGTTTTGGGGTGCCATGGATTTTTGTGTGTGGTTGGTTTTTTTTGGTTTCTTAGTGATTTATTTGTGATTATTCCTTATTTAAATAAATTGTATAACTAGTTTTAAATGTTTATAATTAACAATATAATTGTTTTGAATTGAGATAAGGGATCTGGTTATTTATTTACCTTGGTTAGGTTTTGGTTGAGTCATGGTGCACGTGATTGAAGGATGGTAAATCATATACGGATGTAGGTGGACCCTATAAAATAGAATAATGTAAATGTTTCCACATGATAGTTCATTTAGACATGGTAATTAAAATTAAAAACAATTTATAACAACCATGGTAACCCTATTTGAAGAAAATAGGTGGATTTGTCTCCTCTATGATTAGAGTGAGTGCTCCAATACGAGTCGTGGAAGCTAGAATTGCTTACTGACTACGTTTCTTAGGGTTAGTATGTTGTTTGAGTAATAAGTGGACTAATATTTGTCAATGTGAGGAAATATGGTCTAGATATCTTATGTGTTATAATATTTCGCATATTCTATAAGAATAATGGGTTAAGTCATTTGGAAAAAGGGAAATATGGTGTTATATATCACTTGTAGTTGGGAGTAACTGTTGGATGGTAAGTAGTAACCATACTGAGTTTGGAAGGAAATTTATTTCCTCATGGTAATAGTGTTGTGTGATGAGGATGGTTTTCAATAGAGGGTGGAATTTATATATCCCTGTGGGAGATCTGTTATGGGACTTTATAACAGTTTGTTATAATTTTTTAACAGTTTCACAATGGTTTTCTATGGGGATTTTAGTGAATTTAGGAACGGATGGTCATTGGTTAGTAGGATTGGGTTATTGAAGTTGGAATTGGATGGTTAATTGGATATGGATTCATTTCTCTAGGGACATATTGGACCAATAAGAAATGTTGTCACCATTTGGTGATGGAAATGTTCTAGTAATGATTGATAAATATTGTAACGTCCCGACCCCGGTTACCTAGATTCGGTGTATTATTTTAATACCAGAAAAGCCGTCAGAGGATAACCCTCTGACCATTTATTAAAAATAGAAAGAAAACCGGTTTCGGGGTTACCGGTACCCATTACAAAACATCCCGCTCCATACATTTCAAAACAACTTTCAAATTTCAAACTCAAAAAACCATCCAGCTGTCCTCGATCAGCATGCCATCACCGCACACCTTTCCATGCCTCCTCGGGCCGCTCACATCTCAAAACTCACCCAGCCATCAAACTCATCAGCTTCACCGTCACCAACCAGACTGTTCATCGTCGGCGAGACCCACCACCGGAGAAGATACCCCGAAACTTCAACAACATCCACTTCATCAAGATCCATCACCAACCACGGAAACATCATCACCTTGCCATCATCAACCATCCATCACAGAAACCAGAAACAAATAAAACCCAAAAACCATAAACAACCATCACCGATACAGCCAACACTACCGCTGTCATCATCGTCCGAGCTTCACCGAGCAATCCTTGAGCAGATCGACCACCAAAGCGGGAGGAGAAAACAAACCAACACTGAAAATCAAAACAGACCGCGCGAGGAGCACCTTCGGCAGTCGAATCCCACACCTCAAAACACCGGAAAGCAGTACCACCGTCGCGCAACGCAAGTCAAGGGGATCCCCGGAGCAGATTCATCCACAACATTTCAACAAAAAAACAGAAACCGGAAGAAAACGCGAGCAACAACAAACAAATCAAAACACAAACCAGCACATAGATCCCGTCGCCGCCTTCAAAAACTCAGATACCGCAGCGGACCACCCCACGAACACACCGACGACGAGGTTGCAACCCTCAATCGCGACAACTGGAAACCGACCACGGAGCCAACATCGTGCCGCCGCAAGAAGCCCTATCCAGCGAAGGGGAGTGAGGCGGGAGGCAAGCCAACATCGATGAAGAAAGCCGCTGAAGACGGATCCACGAGGTCACACGACATCGCCGCGAGAGAGAGAGAGACGCCGCAGGCCCGCCGATCATCGCCGAGGTGGTGAGCCGAGCCGATCCGAGGCGATGGGCGGCGGCGACAGGGAGAGAGACCTAGGGTTAGCGCCCCTTACGGGCTCATCCTCCCCAGGTGCTTTATGTTATCAAAACGTGTTGTATGGGTAACGAGGTATAGGGCTGGCCTGCCCACCTGCGCGCCGCACGCCCCCAGCTAGGCCCAAGGTGGCCAACCCTTGGGCTTGGGCCAGTTCCCACGGAGTCGAGTGGACGAGAGGATCGCTGGCGTATGGTGCGCGTTTCCTTTGTGAGGACTCGAACCCAGAACCTCAGCGACGGGACGCCACCGCCTTAATACATTGGCATGATTATAAGGAGTCAAGTCATGAAGGACCGATCAGTTTAGCGATCTTGGAAAATAGATTACATACATGAATGTTACATTACACTTTATATCAAAAAAAAATAAATAATCCTTTATGAACGCCATTATTCCCTTGTCCTAACCTTGTATATCAATCACAATACACTTCTTGGAATCTTGGCGAAAATAAAACATAGAAATTGGTGAGCTCAGATGCTCAGTAGGAATAACAATATAGCAGAAACTTTCATAAAGAAGCATAAACATTTCTAGAAATTTATAACTAAAACAAAATCCTTTTAAACTTGAACATCAGCATAATATGTCAAAAATAAATTGAAAAAATTCCATCTACTTATTCACATGGATATTCTACTAGTTGAATAATCACATATAATATCAATAACAACTTTCACAACGATGGAATGCATAACGCCAGACTATCATAACCACGTAGCCAAGATCTCATGCCAAGACTACTAATAAGATTTTGTCAAGACCTTGTGCCAACACACTAGTTTGTCTCATGAGACATACTGATGCATCGAGGAGCAATAACGGGCTCTACCCGTCACTTACTAAGTCATATGCATTCCTCATATAAAAAGTTCTAAACATAACATAAACATTCGTATTAAAACTAGCATACTAAATTTCAATACATTACCGATAAAACATGAATGGTATAAAAATAACACATCCACAGTAAAACATATCACAAAACCTTCAACACAATATGGATGATTTTTATCATGATCAATCAACTTCAAAACAATTTTAAATTCCATTAAAGGATTTTGACGTTGATGAAAATGGTTTGTAAAACACTTTGAGAGAAATAAACTTTTTTCATGAAAACATTTAAAACTCAAAAAATTTGGAAAAGAATTCATTTAAAGACATTTTTCAATCAAAGTGTTCCATACCACATTGAAACTTTTGAAAGGAATTAACATTTTAAAAATATTCATGTCCATATAAATAAATCCTTCAAACCCCATTTTGAAGACGTGGAAATTAATGAGAAAGATTTATAAGAATAAATATTTAAAACATTTGAAATGATGACTTAATAAAAAGTCCCTTAAAATAATACCTTTGAATACTCTTTCATAAAACATGGACATGGATAATAAATATGACCCAGTAGATACTTACATAAAAACAACATCGGATAATAATGAGATTGTGAAATTAACCCTTACCAATTTGGGAACTTATGAAACATACACCCCATGAAAGAGGTATCATAAAATGAATATGTAAATACACATAAATTAAAGTTTATTACATAAAGAATACAATTTTGGGCTGTAAATACACCACACAAAAGGTAATAGTGGCAACATGCCATAAATCTCATAGGAATAAGGAGTGAGATTAAAACCCCATACCTTGAACTTTCCTTTAGTCGAGGGTACGTTTAACCTCCTGTATGAACACTATAGTATGTTATTAAATTATACAAGATCCATATTAATATTTATGATATCATAAATTATTCATTTATGACTTTATACTACACATTTAATAATAACTTCCATGTTATACTAATATTATGGGCAATAATCACTTTCTTTATCGTACGTGTTTAAACTTGTTACACTTGATTGTATAACATAGATAATGATTTAAATAGTTCCAGAATATAAAACATGATTTATATATAATATATATTGATATTATAAAAATTTATAATCGACGTATATATGAAATGGAAAACACCGTTTATGGAAACGGTAGTCCGTACATGCACATAAACATTGTTTCTGTTTTTATAAAGTATTGAATGGAAGTAAGTGAATAAGATATATGTAAGTAAATAAATACTTATATATATAAACATATATATCACTAGTAGCATTATTATGTCATATATTACATACTTATTAGTAATATTTATTTTTATAATCGTTGATGAATGGTGAACTTGGAAATGAATCTCATCGCGTCGTGGAGATGGTAATCCGTACATACGCACGAGCGAAAATATCATTATTTTGATATTAATATAATATAAGATTGGATGTTATATAATATATAAATAATCCTTATCATGTTATATTTATCAAATACACATCATTATTATACCCTTCCTAATAATAATGTGTTAAATAATTATTACACCACGACGTGGAGACAGTAAGTCGTGCATACGCACGTATGGTGACATGACATTTCAAATGGTGGATAGAATAATGAATTTGGTTTTACCATAATTATAATAACATCACAGTATATAGAATATACTATAGTTAATATTTTATAATGGAAACAACAAAGAAAAAGTAAGTGGAAGAAGAAAGGAACTTGAAAGAGGGTGGTGAAATCATTACCTCTTCTTCGGGCTCTTCCTTTCTATTTGATCTAAAGGGCTCCTCAAGATGACTTTCTGATCGAAATAAGGCCTCTAGGTTGAAGGTAGGATAGATTATAGGGTATTTGGGTAGGGTTTTTTCAAAACTAATGGCTTGGAAGGTGTGAATTAGAGAGAAGGGGGAGTGCAATTTTATAAGAGGGGTGAGGGGAACCTTAAGAAAAACTTAAAATATTATTTTATAATAAATTCATATTCTGTTTATAAAGGCTTGTAAGTTTATTATTTAAAGTATAAGGTGGGGATAGGTCTAAAAAATCAAACAATAGGTTTTATACAAGATTAAATTACCATTTTAACCTTATCATTTAAATTTAACTCAAAGTTAAATAATGTAACTTTTACCGCGTCTTCTTGTATTCTTACACTATATTGTTAATAAACGTACTATATACTGCCAATATAACCCCAATTGGTTCATTAATGTCATATATATTATTATATAAGTCTTTTGGCCGATCCTTATATTTTTAAGACCATTATATAAATTAATAATATAATATTTTTTAAAACAACTATTTTATGTCAATTTTGACATTATTTCGTATTTGTTTTTTTTAATAATAACATGATTACGTCCAAAAAAAATACATTGAATCTATCCTAACATGTCATATTCACCAATAAAATTCATGTATGTCATGAAAACATTGAAATTATATTTATTTTAATATTTATAATACCATTTATTTGATTCTATCATGAATAAGGTAATTACTTCATCATCATTGTGTCATAAATGAATTTTTTTATTTAAATTATAAAAATTATAAATAAATTACCATGATGTAAAAAATAATTTTAGCATTCTAATAAATATTTATAATCGAATTTATCTTATGTAAACCCCTATATTAAAAAAATTATTTATTAATCTTTGATTTTAACTCTTTTAACTCTTCTTTGAAATAAATAATAATAAATATCCTAATCAAATCCAAGTGGACCTAAATGATAATATTTTATTCCTAAGGTTGTTTTTGGTCGAGATAAACTTGTCCAATAGAATTAGTACATGTGTGAGGGTAATATTAATATCATTTTTACACTTAATTACCCTTTTTACTTTTAACCGTGGTAAATAAAATTAAAAAGTTACTATTCACCAAAAATTATTTTCATCTGATTGAACAACATTTTATTCCTTGATATTAACTATGTCTCTCAGATTTTCAAAATTCAACTCACAGAAGCGATAAATTTACGTTTTATGGGAATTTTCAAATTCTCTTAGGAGGTGGGTAAAAGACGGTGAAAAGTTCAATAAATTTTTTATATATCAAAAATTATTATAAACTGACTCCAATGAATTAAAATGATCATATATCAGTATTATGTATATATATTGACATAAATTAATTAAAATAAAATAAATAATTATTTAAATAAATAATCGGTTTTAACCAATAACTCGGTGTTTTTCACTATTCATCAAAAATTGATGTTTCACAGAAAAATGCCAAATATTTGTCCTAATCTATATTTGATTTTATGAATTAAAAAATAATGTCTATTTTACTAAATTGAAATCATATACGGTGAATTAATTAATTTAAATTAATTCCCATAGTCAAAAAATAGTATGTTTTTAGGAAATAATAACTATCAAAATATTGACAGTTACTTATGTCCAGTTTAAATGTGAAATTATATCCAATGACCAAAATTTTGTGAAATGGTAAAAATATATTCTAAATATACTTTTAAACCACTCAAATTCTTAATTTATCACTATTAATTATTTCTATTAAAAAAGTCATTTTTAATTAAAATTTAGTAATTTTCCCAATTCATCAATATATGAAAGTTATATGAAAAGTACCAAAATTTATCCCTATGCTAATTTCGATATTCTGAATCCAAAAATGAAGTTCATTTTGAAAGATAAAATGTATAAAATTTCAAAAAGTGGTTATTACTATTCTTAACGACTAGTATGATTGGTTGTGGTGTGTTAGAACTCGAAGTTGCGTATAACACACGCTATTGTATTATTCAAAAAGGTGCGTACTGTGAAAGCTTGGGGTGTTACATTCTCCCCTCCTTCAATAAATTGTGTCCATTCAATTTATGCTCGGTATTGGAAACTTGTGGTTGGCATTTGAAAATATCATAGTTGAAATCCCACATCAACAAATGGATTAATGAGGCCTCTATTTAAAATAAAGAGTGGTAAGTATGAATGTTACCGAAAATAACACAAACTATGATTCCATGTAGGAAAATATGGATATGGAAGAGAAATCTACCCAAAAATATCTTGATGGAGAGTGGTAGAGAACATTGATATGAAAAGGCAAACAATCCCAAAGCCATTAATTAGTGATGATATAAGAAACCATCTAGGATGACATATTTGTTCGAAGTTCCTTTTCTTAATGTTGAGGAATTTATTTTTGAGATTGGCTAAGATCATAAGGAGATATACTTGAATTATAATTAGAGTTTAATCCATTAATAAACTTCTACCACAATCTCATCTTTCACCCCAAACATAATACAACCCAAAAATACTCTATTTATCCTAATCATATAGGGTTCCGAATATAATGAATTTATAATTCACATATCAGGCCATTTTAAAAAACTACATTATACCATCCAGGAAATTCACGTAGTCCAGTGGTAGGCGATAAATCCCAATTGCACTATTGTTGTGGGTTCGATCCCAACAGCTTTGTCCGACGCGACGGGTCATCACACGGCCTGCATGTTGTCCTCTTAGAAAAATCCAGAAATAACCTTTCAAACTTAATCCGTTCCTACCTTTAGACTTAACCAAAATACTTATGTAAACTCTCAGTCCAAAATTTTTATGAAAGGTAAACATAATGTAGATCCTTCTTACCCCGTTATAGCATCTGAATACCTTCATCATTTATTCTTTTAAAACACTAAAACATCTTGAATTACCATAAAACCTTATTGATTACATTCATGCTACCTTATTCATTATAGAATACTGTATATACTTCATCCATCCAAAAATGTTTGAAACTCCAATAGTGATGGAATATACAAATCTTTAATTAGATTTAAGGCTGTCAAGAATATCCAAAATAATTTACCCAAATCAACCATATCTTATTCCAAAACATGTACTTCAATATTTGGACCATATTAAGGTTTATCTTTCATTCAACCATGAAATTTCGAAAATTTTTAACTTTCTGTAGAGTCACATTTATTAGTACCATAAAATATCAAATCCAAAATAAAATAGTATTGCAGTACAATTCTTATTTATTTCCAGTACATCATTGGCACAACACTTCAATGAAATAATTCCAAAATAACAACATAAGAACACTAGTCATTCCTCTTCATCTGTTGTAGTATCATAACTTGATTATTATATAATAGCATCATTTGGGGAATACTCTGATGATTTGAACACCAGTTTGTGTAGTGTCCCAAATTCTTACAAATGAATCATTGTAAATTTGAAACCTTTTTCTTACCCTTGTAGTCACGTACATGGTGTCCTTTTTCTCCACACTTATAACAATTTCCCATTCCCTTCAGGCATGTTTCAGGGTGTTTCTTCCCGCAGTTATCATATATGGGAAAATTATTCTTTTCCCTCTTCCCTTTATCCATATTTCTCTCTTCCACCCTTTTCTTCTCTTGCTTCCCTTAAAATCCATAGGACTCAAAGAATTATTTACTTATCTTATTAACACATGATACTATTTCTTCATATGTTGAGATAACATGAGATACTATTTCAATTCTAAATGTAGGCTTAATACAGTGGAAGATATGATCCTTGTTACTCTTGTGATCATATGTATTGTTGGAGTTCAATTCCTTCTACTGGGCTCCATTTCTATACAATGGCATACACTAGGTCAGTTTATGAATTGCAATGGATAATTCCAAACTTGTAAAATACCTAATGTAAATTGAATAGTTTATGGATGTAATACATAATCATAAAAATGGTTTCTTTTAGTAAGTATATACTTACAATCCCTTCATAAGGGTTTGTATAGAAAATTAGAATTATCTTATGCATATCCCCCAGGAGTGTCGTAACCAAGAGTGCAGCATGGCCCGCTATCGTGCACCAGTTCTAGTTCGAGTCTAGTTCAAAGAAGTGATTTTGGGTTTTAACCCTAGGTACATCTGTGCCAGAGACGCCACTACCTGCTCGTATCCAGACAGGGATGTATTTCTCGGAAAACTCACAAAATCTCTACAATACTAAAATTCCTGGAAGTTCTTCTATACTAATCCTCAAATTCTATCTTAGGGTTATTTTCTCTAATAAGAGTTTATCTAAATCTTTTTTCCAATGTTATTGCTAAATATTCTCTGATACCAACTGTAATGCCCCGACCCCAGTTACCTAGAGTCGGTGAATTATTTTAATACATTGGCATGATTACAAGGAATCTAGTCCTGAAGGACCGATCAGTTTAGTAGTCTTGGAAAATAGATTACATACATGAAGGTTACATTACACATTATAAAAAAACAAAATAAATAATATTTTATGAACGCCATTATTCCCTTGTCTTAACCCTGCCTATCAATCACAATACACTTCTTGGAATCCTAGGAAAAATAAAACATAGAAAGAGGTGAGCTCAGATGCTCAGTAAGGATAAAAATATCGCGGAAACTTCCATAAATAAGAATAAACATTTATGGAAATTTATAACTAAAAAAGTCCTTTTAAACTTGAACTTCAGCATAATATGGAAAAAATAAAATGAAATAATTCCATTTACATATTCACATGTATATTCTACAAGTCGAATAATCACATGCAATATCAATAAAAACTTTTATAATGGTGGAATGCATAATGTCAGACTATCATAACCACGTAGACAAGGCCTCATGCCAAGACTAAAAATAAGATTTTGTCAAGGCCTTATGGCAAGACACTAGATTTTCTCATGAGACCTACCAATTCATCGAGGTGTTATAGAGGGCTCCACCCATCACTTACTAAGTCCAATGCATTCCTCATATGAAAAGTTCTAAACATAACATAAACATTCGTATTAAAACTAGAAAACGAAATGTCAATACATTAACCATAAACCATGAATAGTATAAAAATACCACATCCATAGTCAATCATATCACAAAACATTCGACATAATATGGAAGATTTGTATCATGATAAATCAACTTCAAAATAAGTTTAAAATCCATTAAATAATATTGACGTTGAGGAAAATGATTTGTAAAACTCTTTTTGAGATAAATACTCCTTTTTCATGAAAACATTTAAAATTCACACAATTTCGAATAGAATTCATTTAAATACATTTTTCAATAAAAGTGTCTCATGACACTTTGAAACTTTTGAAAGGAATTCACATTTTAAAAACATTCATGTCAATATAAATAAATCCTTAAAACCCATTTTCTAAGACATGAACATTAATGAGAAAGATTTAGAAGAATAAATATTTAAAACCTTTGAAATGATGTTTTAGTAAAAATTCCCTTAAAATAATAACTTTGAAAACTCTTTCATAAAACATTGACATGGATAATAAATATATCACAGTATATACTTATGTGAAAACAACCTTGGATAATAAAAGATTGTCAAATTAACCCTTACCAATTTGGTAACTTATGAAACATACAACCCATTAAAGAGGTATCATACAATGATTATTTAAATACACATAAATTAAATTGTATTATATAAACAATACAATTATGGTCTGTATATACACCACACAAAAGGTAATAGTGGCAATATGGCATGAATCTCACGCGAATAAGGAGTGAGATGAAAACCCCTTACCTTGAACATTCCTTTAGTAGAGGGTACGTTTAACTGCTTGTATGAAGACTATAGTATGTTATTAAATTATACCAGAAACTTATTAATATTTTTGATATCATACATTATTAATTTATGACTTTATACTACCCATTTAATAATAATTTCCATGTTATATTAATATTTCAGGTAATAATCGCTTTCTTTATCGTACGTGTTTCAACATGTTAATCTTGATTGTATCACTTAGATAATGATTTAAATAATTCTAGAATATAAAACATGATTTATTTATCATATGTTTTTATAATATAAAAATTTATTATAGGCATATATATGAAATGGAAAACACCATTTATGGAGACGGTAGTCCGTATGAACGCATAAATGTTGTTAACGTTTTTATATAGTATTGAACGGAAGTAATTCAGTAAGATACATGTAAGTACATAAATACTTATGTATATAAATATATATATCTCCAGTAGCATTATAATTTCATATATTAAATACTTATTAGTAATATATATTTTTATAATCATCGATGAATGGTAAACTTGGAAATGAATCATATCGCATCGTGGAGATGGTAATCCGTACGTATGCACGAGAAAAAATATCATTCTTTTGATATTATTATAATATATATTTGGATGTTATATAATATACACATAATCTTTATAATTTTATTTTTATCATATAAAAATCATTAGTATACCTTTCCAAATAATAATGTAATAAATAACAATTACACCACGACGTGGAGACGGCAAGCCGTAGGTACGCACATATGGTGACATGTCATTCAATGGGTGGATAGAATAATGAATATGGTTATACCATAATTATAATAACATCAAAGTATATAGAATATACTAGATTTATTATTTTATAATGGAAACAACAAATAAAAAGGAAGTGGAAGAAGAAAGGAACTTGAAAGAGGGTGGTGAAATCATTATCTCTTCCTCAGGTTGTTCCTTTTGATTTGGTCCAAAGGGCTTCTTAAGATGGCTTTCTGATTAAACTAATGCCACTAGGATGAATGGAGGATAGTTATTAGGGTATTTGGGCAGGTTTTTCCCATGCCAAATGTCTTAGAAGGTGTGAATTAGAGAGAAGGGGGAGTTCCCTTTTATAAGAGGGGTGAGGGGCACCTTAGGAAAACATAAAATATTATTTTATAATAAATTTATATTTGGTTTCTAAAGGCTCTAAAGTTGATTATTTAAAGTCTAAGGTCGTTATAGGTCAGAAGAAACACAACCAATAGTTTTTAGACAATTTTAGGTTACCATTTTAACCTTATAATTTTCATTGAACTCTAAGTTAAATAATTTATCCTTTACCATGTCTTCTTGTATTCTTACACAATATGGTTAATAAATATACTATATACTACCAATAGAACCCCAATTGGTTCATAAATGTCATATGTATTATTATATAAGTCCTTTGGCATACCCTTTGATTGTTAGGACCATTATATCAATTAATAATAAAATATTGTATTAAAAACTATTTTATGTCAATTTTGATAATTTTTATTATTTGTTATTTTGTTAAAATAATAAAAAAATGATTACTTCAAAAAAAATACATTGAATCTATCATAACATTTCATATTCACATAAAAAATTTGTGGATGTCCTAAAAACTTTCAAATTATATTTATTTTAATATTTATAATACTATTTATTTGATTCTTTCATGAATCAGGTAATTACTTCATCATCATTGTGTCATAAATATATTTATTTTTATAATGTCTAAAAATTAAAAATAAAATACCATGATATAGGAAATCTTTTTATAATACTAATTAATATTTATAATCGAATTTATCATATATAAAACCCTATATTAAAAATGTTTTAGTTATTAATCATTGATTTTAACTCTTTTTACTCTTCTTTGAATTAAATAAAAATAAATGTCTTAATCTAATCCAAGTGGACATAAATGAAAATATTTTATTCCTAAGGTTGTTTTTGGTCTAGATAGACTTTTCCAATATAATTAGGACCTGTGTGATGGTAATATTAATATCATTTTTACCCTAAATTATCATATTATGTTTAACCATGGTAAATAGAAGTAAAACATTACTATTCACCAAAAATTATTTTCATCTCATTGAATCACATTTTACTCCTTGATATTAACCGTGTCTCTTGGATTTTCAAAATTCAACTCAAAGAAGCGGGGAAATTAAGTTTAATGGTAATTTTTAAATTCTCCTAGGAGGTGGGTAAAAGACGGTGAAAAGTTCAATAAAATTTTTATATATCTAAAATTATTATAAACTGACTCCAATGAATTACAATGATCTTATATAAGTATTATGTATCTTTTTTGACATAACATAATTTAAATAAAATAAATAATTATTTAATTAAGAAAATCAGTTTTAACCAATAACTTACTGTTTTTCACTATTCATAAAAAACTGATGTTTCTCATAAAAATACCAATAATTCGGCCTACGGTATATTTGATATTATGAATTCAAAAATGATGTCTATTTTACCAAATTCAAATTGTTGGGAAAAAATCTCTCAAGGTAACATTGCAGTATTTTTTGGTTGATTGTGTTTGTTGACAAAGCAGGTTTTCATGGATATTTGTCGAGTTCCCAAGAAGTTGTTGATAATCCTTGTTAACAAAGAACGACGAAAAAGGAAAGGACAATCTGGAGGTGGTAAAAAAGTGCAGTAAAAGTGGATTTCCATGAAGATCATATTTTTACATGGAAATGGCATGAGTTTCGTGAAGATCAGATGCATGGATTAGATTTCGTGAAGGCCAAAAAAATGGAGGTGGTGATGCTTCACAATTACGAAAAGCTTCGCGAACTCCAGAGGCTGAAGCGCATCGCGGCGGTGAAGGGATTTGCGAGGGAGCTTCGCGGCGAAGGTGCGAAGGAATGTTGACGGTGATGTTCCGCGATTACGATGAGCTCCGCGAACGGAAAATTGCCGTAGTGCTTCACGATTTGGACATAATTCCGGCGGAAACTTCGGAGCTTCACGATTTGAGATGATGTGGCGTTGACTTCGCAAGGAAATTTCGAGGGTCGGTGGAATCGCCTATAAATAGAGGCCGACCCCCTCGAGAGAAGCAGAGAGAATTTTCAGAGAAGATCATTTGCTCTCGTTTTGCAAAGGTGGTTCGCGGAGCCAGTGTGCTTCATGAAAGAGGAGCTTCGCGGCGGCTATTGTAGCTCCACGAAACCTGCGAGCTCCATGTTGTCTTAGTAAGCTTCGTGAGGGACGTTGCTTTGCGACGAATTTAGCTTCACGAAAGAGCTTCGCGAAAGTGCTTCACGAAAAGGCAGGAGCATCGCGAAGGCTTGTTTGAGCTTCGCGAAATTGGGAGCCTCGCGAAGTAGGGTGCTTTGCGAAGGTGTTTCCAAAAGGAATTTCCCATTGTTCAGAGGAAAAGAGATATTAATCAGTGGATGAAAGTTGGACTTTAATAGAGCATCTATCAACAGTTGAAGATGCATTATTTCATGCAAATGAAGAGATCTACATGTCTATAAACTGTGAGTGGATTACCTTTTAGAGCAGTGAGCTTAGGATGAGGAAGAAGGTGATCCTCTCCACCGGCAGTGAGCCAGAGAGAGAGAAACAGGGAGTGACCCTTGGGAAAGAAGTGAGCTGACCCTAAACCTGGCAAAGGCAGTGAGCCTGGGCATAGAAGTGATCTAGCACGAACTTTTTTATCCACAGCTAGTGATGTTTAGTGGAATTGGTACGACTGGAAACTTGTCGACGTATGCTCCTTGGACGTAGTCCTTTGCGGTGAACCAAGTAAAATTGGTGTGTCATGTGCATGATTTACTTTCTGTTTACTTTGTGCAACAGGAAAGAGAGAGAAGATTGTTTTTCATAACAGCGAAACAAGATCAGAACGAGCATTAGTTTTAAATTAGTCATACCCTGATTCACCCCCCTCATAGGGTATTCATCCTTTTGGACCTATCAATTGGTATCAAAGGGAAAGGTTGACAGTTGTTCTTATCTCAAATGGAGGTTACTAATCATAGAGGGATTCCGATCTTCGATGGATGTAATTTTCAGATATAGAAGAATCGAATGCAACACTATTTCCGATCTTTGGAAATGGATGTGTTTTCAGCAGCTATGCATGGTATCATAGCTGATATTACTAGTGGTGCATTATCAGAAGCTGAGCATAAAGAGTTGGATGCTGATTCCAAAGAAATCAATGCCTTAGGCGGAGCCCTTTCCAATCCCATATATACAAATGTGATGTCATGCAAAACATCACATGCCATGTGGGAAAATATTTTTAATATTTGTGAAGGGGATAGAAAAGTTAGAGAGGCAAAGCTGCAAGTGTTGTAGAAGAAGTATGAAGATATGAGAATTAACCCGAATTAATCTGTTGATGCATTCTTTGATAGGGTAAATGTTGTGGTAGAATATATGCGGGGTCTTGGAGAAATTATAAAAGATATAAAAAATGTGAAGATCATATTGAGAAAACTTCCACCTCGGTTGAATCTGAAAGTTTCTGTTTTGGAAGATAAAGACCCAAAAGAACTGACATTGGATAACCTACACAACACTCTTGTTGCATATGAAATGAGAAACGATGGTAACGAGACTGTGGAAAAGGGGAAATACAAAGAGGTGGAATTCAAGGCCATGAAGAAACTCACCATTGAAGATTCTAATGAAGAAGAAGAGACAGATGAGGTGATGTCATTCCTTTATTCAAATCTTCAAATAGGAAGAGGAAAGTTTAAAGGTAAACTTCCACTAGCATTCTTTCGATGTGGAAAGTTTGGTCATCTTGCGGCAAGATGCCCGAAGAAATTTCAAGATAATGATGATGATGATGATGATGATGATGAAATTCCCAAGAAGAAGACCTCAGTTTTTGTGAAAGGGAAGAAGCAATTTAAGAGAAATTTCTTCAAGAAAAATAATCTTCATTCACAATAATTTGAAAGTTCAGATGAGTCTGAGGATGAAGAGGTTGAGGAAATCAAAAATTGCAGAGATCGTGGGGTAAATTACTTGGTGGTGATTATTGGTAGTTCTTAGAAAAAAGAAGAAGCTGACACTGAGGAAGAAGAATAAATTGAAAGGAGAGTTAACATGGAAGCTAAATTAAGAGTATCCCTTGAAGAGATAGATGTTTGGAGAGCAAAAACAAAGAATGCCACCAAGGTGGTACATGATGCCAAACTCTACATGCAAAAACAAGTAGAAGATAAGTCTGAGCTAGTAAAACCAATTGAAGATCGTAAGTCTTCCTGGTCAGAGTGCACAGAAAAGGATGATGAGCATAAGCTCAAGATTGAAGAACGGAAAAGGGAGATCGATTACTTGAATAGAAAAGTGAAAGATCACGTCAAGCGTATCGAAGAGCTTGAAGAAGAAGTTTTCAGTCTGTGTAGAAAAGTTAAATACAGGGAAAAACCATTGAATCCAAACACATTCTTGGGAAAGAAAGTCTTCATGAAGACTGAAAAGAATAAAGAAGATCCTAGTAGTTTAGCAGGAAAGAAGCAGCAATTGAGCATAGAAGTTAAGGCTGATTCATGGCTTAATCTGAAACAAAAATCTTTGGCAGTTGAAGTCTGACCGCAAGCACCAGTCCTGAGATTGAAGGTGGATTTGGGAACAAAGCAGAATCAGAATATTCAGAGATCCCAATGGGAAACTCGTAGTATTGAAGTAACACGAAGGAATTCACCCTATATCAGGTGTTATTGTTGTGGAAAGACGGTAAATTCACAGTATGTATGATCCATAGCCAAAAGATATCGAAGGGAACAAGAACAGAGATGGCAGCCAAACAGAGAACGGTTTTCCTGAACATATTTCGAAGGAAACTGTTTTTGGTGCGGAGGATTTGGGCATATGGCTAGGTAATGTACTTCGACCATTCAAAGAAATGTGCCAAAGCCGAATCAAAACGTTCGCAAGCAGCATGTCAATAAACAGACAGGTAAGTTAAAAATGAAGAATAGATTTGCGTCTTTGCAAGATGAGGCTGGTCCATCATACTCTGAGAAAGAACATAAGTATCAATCCATGCCGAGTGTGAAAGAAAAAGTATGGACCAAGAAGAAGAAAAATGAGAAGGCTGTGGTGGCGGAGATTTCCCTTAAAGCATCAGATCGATCTGGTGTTTGGATACTTGATAGTGGTTGCACATTTCACATGATGGGTAATAAGGATCTTGTTATAGGCATCAAATATGACAAAGAAGGAGTTGTCAAATTTGGAAATGATGAAGGCCTGAAGATTGTTGGCTCAGGGAAAGACAAGTTTGGGGGAATAGAGATGAGACGTGCTGATGTCTTGGTAGTATAGGGTCTCAGTCATAACTTACTCAATGTTAGTCAACTATGTGACTCTGGTCACTCTATCTGATTTACCAAGAAGATGTGTGTTGTGAAAGGAAAAGATGGAGCAGCTGTTCTGCAGGGAAAAATGTCAAAGTGAAATCTCTACCTTATAGGTGGGGAAGAAGATACATGTCTTTTATCCAGAGAGGATGAAAACCAGTTGTGGCATAAGCGACATGGTCATATATGCCAACCATCTATGGAGGATCTCGTAAAGTGTGATGATGCTAGAGATCTTCCCAAACTATCACGTGATCGCACTCATACGTGTGATTCTTTCCAACAAGGTAAGATCATCAGAAATAAATACATGCCAAAGGAACAGAAATCTACTAGAGTGCTCGAACTGGTTCATGCTGATGTATGTGGACCTATCTCACCACGAGCTATAAATGGGCAAAGGTACTATGTTCTTTTAATTGATGATTACAGAAGAATGGCCTGGGTATTTGTCATTACCCATAAGAAAGAGGTGTTTAGTTGCATAAAATAGTACAGGAGGGAATCACACAGGATGCTTGGGCAGAAAATTTTGAAGTTCTGTACAGATAACGGTACAGAATTCAAAAACAGTCAAGTGGAAGAGTATCTCGAGAAACATGGGATAAAGCATCAAGTTTCATCAGTAAGAACTCCCCAACAGAATGGAGTGGTTGAAAGGAGAAATCGGATCATCACCAACATGGATAGAACGACACTTATTGATAAAGACCTGCTAGAGAAATTTTGGAAGGAAGTAGTTTTGACATCGGTCTATGTTTCGAACAGGTCTCTATTGTGTCCAAAGAAAGGGAAGACACCGTATAAACTATGGTACGGAAAGAAGCCAACGCTGAAATACTTTCGAATCTTTGGAAGTAAGTGTTTCATTCTCAACAAAGAAAATCACAGGAAGTTTGAGGCACGAAGAGATGAGGGGATATTCCTTGGCTACTCAGGGAAAAGCAAAGCGTATAAATGTTACAACAAAAGGCTGGGAAAATTCATTGAGAGCAATGATGTCACTATAGTTGAAAATGAAAAGAATACTCAATGATCCAGTGAACAGTTCTTAGATGAAAGTGATGATGAGGTAAGCAACCTAGGGGGAGCAGAAGTGGCAGAAGCTGACTCAAAAGAAGATACTAATGATGAAGAAGAAAGTTTCAAGTCTGTGTCTGCGAGGAATCCAAAGAGTCGAGCTGAAATTGATAGGCAGAATATCATTGGTGATCAAACAGCTCCAGTTCAGACTCGAAGAATGAAATCATTACAGCAAACATCGTTTTTGTCTCAAGTGAAGCCGAAATTTTTTTCTGATGCAGCTGAAGATGAAAACTAGGTTCAGGCTATGAACGAAGAGCTTGATCAGATTGAGAAGAACCTGACATGGAAGATTGTTTCGATTCCAGCAGACAAGAATGTCATCGGGACTAAATGGGTCTATCTAAACAATATGAATGAAGATGGCATAGTGATTCGGAAAAAAGCACGACTAGTGTGCAAGGGGTACTCCCAGATCGAGGTAATATATGTTGATGAGACATTTGCACTGGTTGCAAGGCTAGAGACAATCGGATTATTTTTTGCCATAGCAGTGCAATGAAAGGTCAAAGTGTTCCAGATGGATGTCAAATCCGCATTCTTGAATGGGGTTCTGGAAGAAGAGGTGTACATTGAGCAGCCAGATGGTTTTCTCATTCAAGAGGATGAGAACAAAGTTTTCAGGCTGAAGAAGGCATCGTATGGTCTGAAACAAGCACCAAGAGCATGGTACTCAAGACTTGATCAGTACTTGAAGAAGCTTGGTTTTCAGCGTGGAGGAGTTGATTACAATCTCTATTTTAGTAATGAAAATAATCAAAGGATGATGTTGTTGGTTTATGTCGATGACATAATATTTGGCGGATCAGATGAAGCTTAGTGCAGACAGTTTTCCAAATTCATGAAAAATGAGTTTGAAATGTAAATGATTGGAGAGATAATGTTTTTCCTTGGTCTACATGTGACACAAGGAAGGAATGGAACATTCATTTCTCAAAATAAATATGCCAAGGAGGTCCTGAGAAGGTTTGGAATTGAAAATTCCAAGGATATGAAGACTCTAGTTGCCACCCGGATGAAATTATCTAAGGATGAGTATGGCAAGACAGTTAATATCACAGAATATAGGCAAATTATTGGAAGTTTTTTGTACTTGACAGCAACAAGCCCTGATAATGTTTTCACCACCTGCCAAGCAATGAGATATCAGAGTAATCCCATGGAAAGTCAAATGCTTGCAGTGAAAAGAATACTTCAGTATATCCAGGGAACAGTAGATTTTGGCTTGACATATACTGATAAACCTCAGACAGAGTTATTGGGATATACTGATGCAGACTGGGCCGGTTCAGCAGATGATAGGAAATCAACTTCAGGTGGTGCTTTCTATCTTGGTGGATTGTGTATTTCATGGCTAATAAAGAAGAAAGATTGCATTTCATTGAGCACCGCGGAAGCTGAGTATATTGTGGCCACTCAAGCATGCACACAATTATTATGGATGAAAAGGAGCTTGAAGATATGGGAGTTGAAGTGATGTCTCCGATTGGAATTCAGTGTGATAACTCAAGTGCTATAAATCTCAGCAAAAATCCCATCCATCACTCTAGGACAAAGCACATTGAGATAAAGTATAATTTTATCAAGGAGAAAGTTGAGCAGGGGATCGTGATGTTGGAGTATGTGCCTACAAAACTACAGGTTACATACATCCTGAAAAAGGCCTTACCCAAGGAAGCATTTGAGAGACATCGACTGGCTTTAGGAGTTCAGTCGACTCCCCGCACTTGAAATAGTGTGGATACGGACACCACCCCCCTCTCCCCGAGGTGTGATGTGTTTTTCCCAAATGTGCTGATATTTGTTCTCTACTATGTTACGGACTACAAAGGAGTGTCCTTTGGGTTCGTTGACAAAGGGGGAGAAAATAGTGTTAGTTAAAGGGGGAGCCAATATGGAAATTTGATAAATCATGATTGATACGGGGGGAAGCTGACAGGTGGAGCATCCAGAAAGGGGAGCAATGAGAAAGGGGGAGAGTTTTAAATCTGACGATGTTAGAAGTGATCGATCAAAGCATAGAAATCACGACATCTAAGGATCGTGATAAAAGCAGAAGAGTGATGTAGGAATAGTGATAAAAGGTTTTCATCTATCACCAATTGGGAACCGTGTGGTTCAACAATTGGTATCAATTTAAGAATTGGTATCATGTTGGAATCGACAATTGGTGATTGACGTGAAGTGATTCATTGATGAACTTTTCATACTACTCTTGTTTCTCACGCCGAGCATTGCTCATTTGGGCTTAGAGTACGTGTTAAGTGATTATTTGAACACTATCATAATCACAAGAGGCGAATGGTGGTAGCGGCTGGAAGAAGACTCAGTGAGGTATCAAAGTGAAAAGAATCTTTCTGAGCATGATCTTCGCGAAGATGGGATGCATGGATTAGATTTCGCGAAAGCCAAAAAAATTGAGGCGGTGATGCTTCGCGATTACGAAAAGCATCATGAATGGAAGAGGCTAAAGCGCATCGTGGCGGTGAAGGGCTTTGCGAGGGAGATTCACGGCGATGGCGCGAAGGAATTTTGACGGTGATGCTCCGTGATTACGACGAGCTCCGCGAACGGAAAATTTCCATAGTGCTTCGCGATTTGGACAGAATTCCGGCGGAAACTTCGAAGCTTCACGATTTGAGATGATGTGGCATTGACTTCTCATGGAAATTTCGATGGTCGGTGGAATCGCCTATAAATAGAGGCCGACCCCCTTGATATAAGTAGAGAGAATTTTCAGAGAAGATCATTTGCTCTCGTTTTGCGAAGGTGGTTCGCGGAGCTAGTGTGCTTCGCGAAAGAGGAGCTTCGCGGTGGCTATTGTAGCTCTGCGAAACCTGCGAGCTCTGTGTTGGCTTTGTAAGCTTCGCGAGGGACGTTTCTTTGCAACGACTTGAGCTTCGAAAAAGTGCTTCGCGAAAAGGCAGGAGCATCGCGAAGTCTTGTTTGAGCTTCGCGAAATTGGGAGCCTCGCGAAGTAGGGTGCTTTGCGAAGGTGTTTCCAAAAAGAAATTGCCTAGTGTTTAGAGGAAAATAGATATTCATCAGTGGATGAAAGTTAGACTTCAATAGAGCATCTATCAACCGTTTATGATGCATTATTTCATGCAAATGAAGAGTCCTACAGGTCTATAAACTGTGCGTGGATTCCATTCTAGAGCAGTGAGCTTAGGAAGATAAAGAAGGTTATCCTCTCCACCGGCAGTGAGACAGAGAGAGAGAGAAGCAGGGAGTGACCCTTGGGAAAGCAGTGAGCTGACCCTAAACTTTGTAAAGGCAGTGATCATGGGAATAGAAGTGATCTAGCACGAACTTTGTTATCCACAGCTAGTGATGTTTAGTGGAATTGGTACGACTGAAAACTTGTTGACGTATTCTCCTTGGACATAGTCCTTTGCGGTGAACCAAGTAAAATTGGTGTGTCCTATGCATTCTTTACTTTCTGTTTACTTTTTGCAACAGGAAAGAGAGAGAAGAGTGTTTTTCTTAACAGTGAAACAAGATCAGAATGACCGTTAATTTTAAATTAGGCATACCCTGATTCACCCCCCCCCCCTTAGGGTATTCATCCTTGTGGACCTAACAATTGGTATCAAAGAGAAAGGTTGACAGTTGTTCTTCTCTCAAATGGAGGTTACTAATCATAGAGGGATTCCGATCTTCGACGGATGTAATTTTCAGATATGGAAGAATCGAATGCAACACTATTTCCGATCTTTGGGAATGGATGTGTTTTCAGTAGCTATGCATGGTATCATAGCTGATATTACTAGTGGTGCATTATCAGAAGCTGAGCATAAAGAGTTGGATGCTGATTCCAAAGCAATCAATGCCTTAGGGGGAGCCCTTTCCAATCCCATATATACAAAGGTGATGTCATGCAAAACATCACATGCCATTTGGGAAAATATTTTTAATATTTATGATGGGGATAGAAAAGTTAGAGAGGCAAAGCTGCAAGTGTTGTGGAAGAAGTATGAAGATCTGAGAATGAACCTGAATTAATCTGTTGATGCATTCTTTGACAGGGTAAATGCTTTGGTAGAATATATGCGGGGTCATGGAGAAATTATCGAAGATATAAAAATTGTGAAGTGTATTTTGAGAAAACATCCACCTCGGTTGAATCTGAAAGTTTCTGTTGTGGAAGATAAAGTCCCAAAAGAACTGACATTGGATAACCTGCACAACACTCTTGTTGCATATTAAATAAGAAACGATGATAACGAGACTGTGGAAAGGGGTAAATCCAAAGGGGTGTCATTCAAGGCCATGAAGAAACTCACCATTGAAGATTCTAATGAAGAAGAAGAGACAGATGAGGTGATGTCATTCCTTTCTTCAAATCTTCAATGAGGAAGAGGAAAGTTTAAAGGTAAAATTCCACTAGCATTCTTTCGATGTGGAAAGGTTGTTCATCTTGCGGCAAGATGCCCCAAGAAATTTCAATAAAATGATTATGATGATGATGAAGACGAAATTCCCAAGAAGATTACCTTAGTGTTTGTGAAAGGGAAGAAGCAATTTAAAAGAAATTTATTCAAGAAAAGAAATCTTCATTCACAAGAATTTGAAAGTTCAGATGACTCTGAGGATGAAGAGGTTGAGGAAATAAAAAATTGCAGAGATCGTGGGGTAAATGCCTTGTTGGTGATTATTGGTAGTTCTCATAAAAAGGAAGAAGCTGACGCTGAGGAAGAAGAAGAAATTGAAGGGAGAGTTGACATGGAAGCTGAATTAAGAGTATCCCTTGAAGAGACAGAAGTTTGGAGAGCAAAAACAAAGAAATCCACCAAGGTGGTACATGATGCCAAACTCTACATGCAACAACAAGTAGAAGATAAGTCTGATCTAGTAAAATAAATTGAATATCTTAAGTCTTCTAGGCTAGAGTGCACAGAAAAGGATGATGAGCATAAGCTCAAGATTGAAGAATAAAAAAGGGAGATCGATTGCTTGAATAGAAAAGTGAATGATCACGTCAAGCATATCGAAGATCTTGAAGAGGAAGTTTTCGGTCTACGGAGAAAAGTTAAATGCCAGGAAAAACCATTGAATCACAACACAGTCTTGGGAAAGAAAGTCTTCACGAAGACTAAAAAGAAGAATGAAGATCCTAGTAGTTAAGTAGGAAAGAAGCATCAATTGAGCTTAGAAGTTAAGGCAGATTCATGGCTTAATCTGAAACAAAAATCTTTGGCAGTTGAATTCTGACCGCAAGAACCAGTCCCGAGATTGAAGGTGGATATGGGCACAAAGCAGAATCAGAATATTCAGAGATCCCAATGATAAACTCATAGTGTTGATGTAACACGAAGGAATTCACCCTATATCAGCTATTATTGTTGTGGAAAGATGTGACATTCACAGTATGTATGTTCCATAGCCAAAAGATATCGAAGGGAACAAGAACAGAGATGGTAGCCAAACAGAGAACGGTTTTCCTGAACATATTTCGAAGGAAACAGTTTTTGGTGCGGAGGATTTGGGCATATGGCTAGGTATTGTACTTCGACCATTTAGAGAAATGTGCCAAAGCTGAATCAAAACGTTCACAAGCAGCATGTCAATAAACCGACATGTGAGTTAAAAATGAACAATAGATTTGTGGCTTTGCAAGATGAGGCTGGTCCATCATACTCTGAGAAAGAACATAAGTCTCAATCCATGCCGAGTGTGAAAGAAAAAGTATAGACCAACAAGAAGAAAAATGAGAAGGCTGTGGTGGCGGAGATTTCCCTTAAAGCATCATATCGATCTGGTGTTTGGATCCTTGATAGTGGTTTCACATCCCACATGACGGGTAATAAGGATCTTGTTACAGGAATCAAATATGACAAAGGAGTTGTCAAATTTGGAAATGATGAAGGCCTAAAGATTGTTGGCTCAGGGAAAGCCAAGTTTGGGGGAAAAGAGATGAGACGTGCTGATGTCTTGGTAGTAGAGGGTCTCAGTCATAACTTACTCAGTGTTAGTCAACTATGTGACTCTGGGAACTCTATCCGTTTTACCAAGAAGATGTGTGTTGTGAAAGGAAAAGATGGAGCATCTGTTCTGTAGGGAAAAATGTCAAAGGTAACTCTCTACCTTGTAGGTGGGGAAGAAGATACATGTCTTTTATCTAGAGAGGAAGAAAACCAGCTGTGGCATAAGCGGCATGGTCATCTATGCCAACCATCTATAGAGGATCTCGTAAAGTGTGATGCTGCTAGAGATCTTCCCAAACTATCACGTGATCGCACTCATACGTGTGATTCTTTCCAATAAGGTAAGATCATCAGAAATACATACAGGAAAAAGGAACAGAAATCTACTAGAGTGCTCGAACTGGTTCATGCTGATGTATGTGGACCTATCTCACCACGAGCTATAAATGGGAAAAGGTACTATGTTCTTTTCATTGATGATTACAGAAGAATGGCCTCTGTATTTTTCATTACCCATAAGACAGAGGTGTTTAGTTTCATAAAACAGTACAGGAGGGAATCAGAAAGGATGCTTGGGCAGAAACTTTTGAGGTTCCGTACAGATAACGGTACAGAATTCAAAAACAGTCAAGTGGAAGAGTATCTCGAGAAACACAGGATAAGGCATCATGTTTCATTAGTAAGAACTCCCCAACAGAATGGAGTGGTTGAAAGGAGAAATCGGATCATCACCAGCATGGCTTCAATGACGCTTATTGATAAAGACATACAAGAGAAAATTTTGGAAGGAAGTAGTATTGACAGCAGTCTATGTTTCGAACATGCCTCTGTTGTGTCCAAAGAAAGGGAAGACACCGTATGTACTTTGTTACAGAAAGAAGCCAACGCTGAAATACTTTCGAATCTTTGTAAGTAAGTGTTTCATTCTCAACAATGAAAATCAGAGGAAGTTTGAGGCACGAAGAGATGAGGGGATATTCCTTGGCTACTCAAGGAAAAGCAAAGCGTATAAATGTTTCAACAAAAGGCTGGGAAAAATCATTGAGAGCAATGATGTCACTATAGTTGAAAATGAAAAGAATACTCAATGATCCAGTGAACAGTTACTAGATGAAAGTGATGATGAGGTAAGCAACCCAGGGGGAGCAGAAGTGGCAGAAGATGACTCAGAAGAAGATACTGATGATGAAGAAGAAAGTGTCAAGTCTGTGTCTGCGAGGAAGCCAAAGAGTTGAGCTGAAATTGATAGGCAGAATATCATTGGTGATTAAACAGCTCTAGTTCAGACTCGAAGACTGAAATCATTACAGCAAACATGGTTTTTGTCTCAAGTGGAGCCGAAATTTTTTTCCGATGCAGCTGAAGATGAAAACTGGGTTCAGGCTATGAACGAAGAGCTTGATCAGATTGAGAAGAACCAGACATGGGAGATTGTTTCGAGGCCAGCAGACAAGAATGTTGTTGGGAAAAAATACCTCAAGGTAACATTGCAGTATTTTTGGGTTGATTGTGTTTGTTGACAAAGAAGGTTTCCATGGAGAATTGTCGAGTTTCCGAGAAGTTGTTGACATTCCATGTTGACAAAGAACTATGACAAAGGAATGGACGATCTGGAGACGGTACAAAAGAGCAGTACATGGTGGTGTCGTTTCCCAGTGTTTGCCAAATTTTTGGGGTCCAAAATTTGGAGTTTGGTGAGCATCAAAAAAAGTGGATTTCCATGAAGAGCATAAATTCATATGGCAAAGGCATGAATTTTTCGAAGATAGGATGCATGGTTTGGAAATCGCGAAGACCAGCAGAATGGAGGCAGTGATGATTCGCGATTACGTCAAGCTTTGCGAACGGTAGAGGTTGAAGCGCTTCGCGGAGAAGGCACAAAGGAATGTTGGGCTTTGCGAGGGAGCTTCGCGGTGAAGTCGCGAAGGTATGTTGACGGTGATTATTCGCGACTACGTCAAGATCCGCGAACAGAAGATTGTCGTGGAGCTTCGCGATTTGGATAGAATTCCGGCAAAAACTTTGGAGCTTCGTGATTTGTGATGACGTGGCGTTGACTTCGCGTGGAAGGGACGAGGGTCGGGGGAATCGCCTATAAATAGAGGCCGACTCCTTCGAACGAAGTAGAGATCATTTTCATAGAAGATCATTCGCTCTTGATTTGCGAAGGTGGTTCGCGGAGTCAGTGTGCTTCGCGAAAGAGGTGCCTCACTGCGGCTATTGTAGCTCCGTGAAACATGCGAGCTCCGCATCGGCTTACTTAGCTTTGCGAGGGTCGTTGCTTTGCGACGGCTTGAGCATCGCGAGAGAGCTTCGCGATAGAGCTTCGCGAGAGAGCTTCGCGAAAAGACAAGAGCTTCGCGAAGGCTTGTTGAGCTTCGCGAAATTGGGAGCTTCGCGAAGTAGGGTGCTTTGCAAAGGTACTTTCCAAAGGTAGTTGCCCAGTGGTCAGAGGCAAAGTACTATTCATCAGTGGATGAAAGTTGTACTATAACAGAGCATCCATCAACACTTAAAGATGCATGTATTCATGCAAATTAAGAGACCTACAGTTCTACAAACTATGAGTGAATCCCTTCACAGAGCAGTGAGCTTAAGAAGAGGAAGAAGGTGATCCTCTCCACCGGTAGTGAGCCAGAGATAGAGAAACAGGGAGTGACCCTTGGGAAAGCAGTGAGCTGACCCTAAACATTGTATAGGCAGTGAGCCTGGGCATAGAAGTGATCTAGACCGAACTTTGTAATCCACAGCTAGTGAAGTTTAGTGGAATTGGTACGACCGGCAACTTGTCGGCGTATGCTCCTTGGACGTAGCCCTTTGCGGTGAACCAAGTAAAATCGCTGTGTCCTGTGCATGTTTTACTTTCTGTTTACATTGTGCAACAGGAAAGAGAGAAGAGTGTTTTGATTAACAGCGAAACAAGATCAGAACGGGCGTTAATTTTAAATTAGTCATACCCTGATTCACCCCCCCTCTCAGGGTATTCAGCCTTGTGGACCTAACAATTGGTATCAGAGGGAAATTTTGACAGTTTTTCTTCTCTCAAATGTAGGTCACTAATCATAGAGGGATTCTGATCTTCGACGGATGTAATTTTCAGATATGGAAGAATCGAATGCAACACTATTTCCGATCTTTGGGAATGGATGTGTTTTCTGCAGCTATGTATGGTATCACAGCTGATATTACTAGTGGTGCATTATCAGAAGCTGAGAACAAAGAGTTGGATGCTGATTCCAAAGCAATCAATGCCTTAGGAGGAGCCCTCTCCAATCCCATATATACAAAGGTGATGTCATGTAAAACGTCACATTCCATGTGGGAAAATCTTTTGAATATATATGAAGGGGATACAAAGGTCAGAGAGGCAAAGCTGCAGGTGTTGTAGAACAAATATGAAGATCTGAAAATGAACCCGAATGAGTCTATTGACACATTCTTTGACAGGGTAAACACTGTTTTGGAAGATATGTGTGGTCTTGGAGAAGTCATTGAAGACATAAAGATTGTAAAGTGCATCTTGAGGAAACTTCCACCTCGGTTCAATCCAAATGTTTCAGTACTAGAAGATAAAGACCCAAAAGAGCCGACATTGGAAAACTTGCACAGTACCTTGGGTTCATATGAAATGAGGAACGATGATAATGAGGCTGTGGAAAAGGGGAAGTCCAAAGAAGTGGCATTTAAGGCCATGAAGAAGCTTAACATTGAAGATTCTCAGGAAGAAGAAGAGACAGATGAGGTAATGTCATTCCTCTCCTCAAATCTTCAAAGAGCAAAAGGAAAGTTCAAAGGGAAGCTTCCACTTGCTTGCTTTAGATGTGGAAAAGTTGGTCATCTTGCTGCAAGGTGCCCCAAAAAGTTTCAAGAAGATAACGATGAAGATGAAGTTGAAATTCTCAAGAAGAAATCTTCAGCCTATGTAAAAGGGAAGAAGCAGTTCAAGAGAAATTTCTTCAAGAGGAAGAATCTTCTTTCACAAGAAATAGATAGTTCAGATGAGTCTGAGGATGAAGTGGTTGACGAGTTTGAAAATTTTAAAGATCATAGACAAAATGATATGGTAGCGGTCGTCGGTAGTTCTCAGGAAAAGGAAGAAACTGACATTGGAGAAAAGGAAGAAGAAGTTGAAGGAAGAGTTAATATGGAAGCCGAATTTGAAGCAGCTCTTGAAGAGATAGATGTTTGGAGAGCCAAAACGAAGAAAGCCAATAAAGTGGTTCGTGATGCCAAACTCTATATGCAACAACAGGATGAAGAAAAGTCAGAACTGTTAGAAGAATTTGAAAGACTAAAATCCTTAACACCAGAGAGCTCAGAAAATATTGTTGATCATAAGCTTAAAATTGAGGAAAAAAAGAAGGAAATTGATTGTTTGACTAACACAAGAAAGGAGCAAGTCAGACGTATCAAAGAGATTGAAGAAGAAGTGGTAAGTCTACGACGAAAAATGAAGGATCAAGAAAAACTCTTGACCCCCAATGTGATATCAGAAAAGTAGGCAATTCAGAAGACAGAAAAGATGAAAGAGGAGGCTCGTAGTTCAGTAGGAGTGAAGCAGCAAGAAAGATCAAATGATAAGGTTGATTTAGGGCTTGATAAGAAACAAAAATTGGTGGCAGTTAATGTCAGACCGCAAGAACCCGTTCCGAATTAGAAGGTTGATTTGGGCACAAAACAGAATCAGAATATTTATAGATCCCAAAGGAAAAAATCGTAGTTCTGAAGTATCATGAAGGAATGTATCCTATATCAGGTGTTATTGCTGTGGGAAAATGTGACATTCACAGTATGTGTGTTCCATAGCCAAGAGATATAGAAGGGAACATGAACATAGATGGCAGCCAAATAGAGAACAGTTTTCCAGAACATATTTTAAAGGTCACTATTTTTGGTGCGGAGGATTTGGGCACATGGCTAGGTACTGTACCTCGACCATTCAGAGAAATGTGCCAAATCAGAATCAAAACATTCACAAGCAGTAGGTTAATAAACCGACAGGTGAGTTAAAAACGCAGAATAGATTTGCGGCTTTGCAAGATGAGGCTGGTCCATCACACTCTGAGAAAGAACAGAAGTCTCAATCCATGCCGAGTGTTAAAGAAAAAGTATGGACCAAAAAGAAGAAAACTGATAAGGTCGTGGGGGCGGAGATTGCCCTTAAGGCATTAGATTGATCTGGTGTTTGGATCCTTGACAGTGGTTGCACATCCCACATGACAGGTAATAAGGATCTTTTTTCAAGCATCAAATATGACAAAGAAGGAGTTGTCAAATTTGGAAATGATGAAGGCCTGAAGATTGTTGGCTCAGGGAAAGACAAGTTTGGGGGCAAAGAGATGAGACGTGCTGATGTCTTGGTAGTAGAGGGTCTCAGTCATAACTTACTCAGTGTCAGTCAACTATGTGACTCTGGGCACTCTATCCGATTTACCGAGAAGATGTGTGTTGTGAAAGGAAAAGATGGAGTAGTTGTTCTGCAGGGAAAAAGATCAAAGGGAAATCGCTACCTTGTAGGTAGGGAAGAAGATTCGTGCTTTTTATCCAGAGAAGAAGAAAACCAGTTATGGCATAAGCGACTTGGTCATCTATGCCAACGATCTATGGAAGATCTGGTAAAGTGTGATGCTGCTAGAGACCTTCCCAAACTATCACGTGATCGCACTCATACGTGTGATGCTTGTCAACAAGGGAAGATCATCAGAAAGACATATAGGAAAAAGGAACATAAATCAACTAGAGTGCTCGAACTGGTTCATGCTGATGTATGTGGACCTATCTCACCACGAGCTATAAATGGGGAAAGGTACTATGTTCTGTTCATTGATGATTACAGCAGAATGGCCTGGGTATTTTTCATTACCCATAAGACAGAGGTGTTTAGTTTCATAAAACAGTACAGGAGGGAATCAGAAAGGATGCTTGGGCAGAAAATTTTGAAGTTCCATACAGATAACGGTACAGAATTCACAAACAGTCAAGTGGAAGAGTATCTCAAGAAACATGGGATGAGGCATCAAGTTTAATCAGTAAGAACTCCCCAACAGAATGGTGTGGTTGAAAGGAGAAATTGGATCGTCAACAACATGACCAGAACGTTGCTTATTGACAAAGACCTACAAGAGAAATTTTGGAAGGAAGCAGTGCTGACATCGGTTTATGTTTCAAACAGTCTCTGTTGTGTCCGAAGCAAGGAAAGACTCTGTATGAACTGTGGTATGGAAAGAAGCCAACGTTGAAATACATTCGAATCTTTGGAAGTAAGTGGTTCATTCTCAACAAAGAAAATCACAGGAAGTTTGAGGCACGAGGAGATGAGGGGATATTCCTTGGCTACTCTGGGAAAAGCAAAACGTATAAATGTTTCAACAAAAGGCTAAGAAAAGTCATTAAGAGCAATGATGTCACTATAGTTGAAAATGAACAGAATACTCAATGATCCAGTGAAAAGTTCCTAGATGAAAGTGATGACGAGGTAAGCAACCCAGGGGAAGCAGAAGTGGCAGAAGCTGACTCAGAAGAAGATAATGATGATGAAGAAGAAAGTGTCAACTCTGTGTCTGTGAGGAAGCCAAAGAGTCGAGCTGAAATTGATAAGCAGAATATCATTGGTGATCAAATAGCTCCAGTTCAGACTCGAAGAATGAAATCACCACAGCAAACATCGTTTTTGTCTCAAGTGGAGACGAAATGTTTTTCCGATGCAGCTGAAGATGAAAACTGGGTTCAGGCTATGAATGAAGAGCTTGATCAAATTGAGAAGAACCAGACATGGGAGATTGTTTCGAGGCCAGCAGACAAGAATGTCATTGGGACCAAATGGGTCTATCGCAACAAGATGAATGAAGATGGCATAGTGATTCGGAACAAAGCACGTTTAGTGTGCAAGGGGTGCTCCCAGATCAAGGGAATAGATGTTGATGAGACATTTGCACCGGTTGCAAGGCTGGAGACAATAAGATTATTCCTAGCAATCGCAGTGCAAAGGAAGTTCAAAGTGTTCCAGATGGATGTAAAATCTGCATTCTTGAATGGTGTTCTAGAAGAGGAGGTGTATATTGAGCAGCCAGATGGTTTTCTCATTCATGAGGATGAGAACAAAGTTTGCAGGCTGAAGAAGGCGTTGTATGGGCTGAAACAAGCACCAAGAGCATGGTACTCAATGCCTAATCAGTACTTGAAGAAGCTTGGTTTTCAGCATGGAGGAGTTGATTACAATCTCTATTTCAGTAATGACAGTAATCAAATGATGGTGGTGCTAGTGTATGTCGATGACATAATCTTTGGTGGATCAGATGAAGCTCAGTGCAGACAGTTTTCCGAATTCATGAAAAATGAGTTTGAAATGTCAATGATTGGAGAGCTAACGTTTTTCCTTGGTCTAAATGTAACACAAGGAAGGAACGGAACATTCATTTCTCAAAATAAATATT
This sequence comes from Viscum album, assembly GCA_963277665.1. Taxonomy (NCBI): domain Eukaryota; kingdom Viridiplantae; phylum Streptophyta; class Magnoliopsida; order Santalales; family Viscaceae; genus Viscum; species Viscum album. The sequence goes on along the minus strand of OY728135.1, from coordinate 1,100,217,105 downwards.
CCAACGGCAGAGGCTGAAGCGCATCACGGCGGTGAAGGGCACTGCGAGGGAGATTCGCGGTGAAGGCGCGAAGGAATGTTGACGGTGATGCTCCGCGATTACGACGAGCTCCGCGAACGGAAAATTGCCGTAGTGCTTCGCGATTTGGACAGAATTCCGGCAGAATCTTCGGAGCTTCACGATTTGAGATGACGTGGCGTTGACTTCAAACGGAAAGTTCGAGGGTCGGTGGAATCACCTATAAATAGAGGCTGACCCCCTCGAGAGAAGCAGAGAGAATTTTCAGAGAAGATCATTTGCTCTCGTTTTGCAAAGGTGGTTCGCGGAGCTAGTGTGCTTCGCGAAATAGGAGCTTCGCGGTGGCTATTGTAGCTTTGCGAAACCTGCGAACTCCGTGTTGGATGAGTAAGCTTCGCGAGGGACGTTGCTTTGAGACAACTTGAGCTTCGCGAATGTGCTTCGCGAAAAGGTAGGAGTTTCGCGAAGGCTTGTTTGAGCTTCGCAAAATTGCGAGCCTCCTGAAGTAGGGTGCTTTGCGAAGGTGTTTCCAAAAGAAATTTCCTAGTGTTTAGAGGAAAAGAGATATTCATCAGTGGATGAAAGTTGGACTTCAATAGAGCATCTATCAACCGTTGATGGTGCATTATTTCATGAAAATGAAGAGACCTATAGGTCTATAAACTGTGAGTGGATTCCCTTCTGGAGCAGTGAGCTTAGGAAGAGGAAGAAGGTTATCCTCTCCACCGGCAGTGATCCAGAGAGAGAGAGAAACAGGGAGTGACCCTTGGGAAAGCAGTGAGCTGACCCTAAACATTGTAAAGGCAGTGAGCCTGGGCATAAAAGTGATCTAGCATGAACTTTGTTATCCACAGCTAGTGATGTTTAGTGGAATTGGTACGACCGGAAACTTGTCGATGTATGCTCCTTGGACGTAGTCCTTAGCGGTGAACCAAGTAAAATTGGTGTGTCCTATGAATGCTTTACTTTCTGTTTACTTTTTTCAACAGGAAAGAGAGAGAAGAGTGTTTTTCTTAAGAGCGAAACAAGATCAGAACGAGCGTTAATTTTAAATTAGTCATACACTGATTCACCCCCCCTCTTAGGGTATTCATCCTTGTGGACCTAAAAATTGGTATCAAAGGGAATGTTTGACAGTTGTTCTTCTCTCAAATGGAGGTTACTAATCATAGAGGGATTCCGATCTTCGACGGATGTAATTTTCAGATATAGAAGAATCGAATGCAACACTATTTCCAATCTTTGGGAATGGATGTGTTTTCAGCAGCTATGCATGGTATCATAGCTGATATTACTAGTGGTGCATTATCAGAAGCTGAGAATAAAGAGTTGGATGTTGATTCCAAGGCAATCAATGCCTTAGGGGGAGCCCTCTCCAATCCCATATATACAAAGTTGATGTCATGCAAAACATCACATGACATTTGGAAAAAGATTTTTAATATTTATGATGGGGATAGAAAAGTTGGAGAGGCAAAGCTGCAAGTGTTGTGGAAGAAGTATGAAGATCTGAGAATGAACCTGAATTAATCTGTTGATGCATTCTTTGATAGGATAAATGCTGTGGTAGAATATATGCGGGGTCTTGGAGAAAGTATCGAAGATATAAAAATTGTGAAGCGCATTTTGAGAAAACATCCACCTCGGTTGAATCTGAAAGTTTCTGTTTTGGAAGATAAAGACCCAAAAGAACTGACATTGGATAACCTGCACAACACTCTTGTTACATATGAAATGAGAAACGATGATAACTAGACTGTGGAAAAGGGGAAATCTAAATAGGTGGCATTCACGGCCATGAAGAAACTCACCATTGAAGATTCTAATGAAGAAGAAGAGATATATGAGGTGATGTCATTCCTTTCTTCAAATATGCAATGAGGAAGAGGAAAGTTTAAAGGTAAACTTCCACTAGCATTCTTTCGATGTGGAAAGGTTGCTCATCTGGCGGCAAGATGCCCTAAGAAATTTCAAGATAATGATGATGATGCTGATGATGATGAAACTCCCAAGAAGAATACCTCAGTGTTTGTGAAAGGGAAGAAGCAATTTAAGAGAAATTTCTTCAAGAAAAGGAATCTTCATTCACAGGAATTTGAAAGTTAAGATGAGTATGAGGATGAAGAGGTTGAGGAAATAAAAAATTGCAGAGATCGTGGGGTAAATTCCTTGGTGGTGATTATTGGTAGTTCTCAGAAAAATGAAGAAGTTGACGCTGAGGAAGAAGAAGAAATTGAAGGGAGAGTTGACATGGAAGCTGAGTTAAGAGTATCCCTTGAAGAGATAGATGTTTGGAGAGCAAAAACATAGAAATCCACCAAGGTGGTACATGATGCCAAACTCTACATGCAACAACAAGTAGAAGATAAGTCTGAGCTAGTAAAAGAAATTGAAGATCTTAAGTCTTCCAGGCCAGAGTGCACAGAAAAGGATGATGAGCATAAGCTCAAGATTGAAGAATAGAAAAGGGAGATCGATTGCTTGAATAGAAAAGTGAAAGATCACGTCAAGCATATTGAAGAGTTTGAAGATAATGTTTTCGGTCTACGGAGAAAAGTTAAAGACCAGGAAAAACAATTGAATCGCAACACATTCTTGGGAAAGCAAGTCTTCACGAAGACTTAAAAGAAGAAAGAAGATCCTAGTAGTTCAGCAGGAAAGAAGCAGCAATTGAGCTTAGAAGTTAATGATGATTCATGGATTAATCTGAAACAAAAAATTTTGGCAGTTGAAGTCTGACCGCAAGCACCAGTCCCGAGATTGAAGGTGGATTTGGGCACAAAGCAGAATCAGAATATTCAGAGATCCCAATGGGAAACTCGTAGTGTTGAAGTAACACGAAAGAATTCACCCTATATCAGGTGTTATTATTGTGGAAAGATGGGACATCAACAGTATGTATATTCCATATCCAAAAGATATCGAAGGGAATAAGAACAGAGATGACAGCCAAACAGATAACGGTTTTCCTGAACATATTTCGAAGGAAACTATTTTTGGTGAGGAGTATTTGGGCATATGGCTAGGTACTGTACTTCGACCACTCAGAGAAATGTGCCAAAGCAGAATCAAAACATTCTCAAGCAGCATGTCAATAAACCGACAGGTGAGTTAAAAATGAAGAACAGATTTGCAGCTTTGCAAGATGAGGCTGGTCCATCATACTTTGAGAAAGAACATAAGTCTCAATCCATGCTGAGTGTGAAAGAAAAAGTATGGACCAAGAAGAAGAAAAATGAGATGGATGTGGTAGCGGAGATTACCCTTAAAGCATCAGATCGATCTGGTGTTTGGATCCTTGATAGTGGTTGCACATCCCACATGACGGGTAATAAGGATCTTGTTACATGAATCAAATATGACAAAGAAGGAGTTGTCAAATTTGGAAATGATGAAGGCATAAAGATTTTTGGCTCAGGGAAAGCCAAGTTTGGGGGAAAAGAGATGAGACGTGCTGATGTCTTGGTAGTAGAGGGTCTCAGTCATAACTTACTCAGTGTCAGTCAACTATGTGACTCTGGGAACTCTATCCGATTTACCAAGAAGATGTGTGTTGTGAAAGGAAAAGATGAAGCAGCTGTTCTACAGGGAAAAATGTCAAAGGGAACTCTCTACCTTGTAGGTGGGGAAGAAGATACGTGTCTTTTATTTTGAGAGGAAGAAAACCAGATGTGGCATAAGCGACATGGTCATCTATGCCAACCATCTATGGAGGATCTCGTAAAGAGTGATGCTGCTAGAGATCTTCCCAAACTATCACGTGATCGCACTCATACGTGTGATTCTTTCCAACAAGGTACAATCATCATAAAGACATACAGGCCAAAGGAACAGAAATCTACTAGAGTGCTCGAACTGGTTCATGCTGATGTATGTGGACCTATCTCACCACGAGCTATAAATGGGCAAAGGTACTATGTTCTTTTCATTGATGATTACAGAAGAATGGCCTCGGTATTTGTCATTACCCATAAGACAGAGGTGTTTAGTTTCATAAAACAGTACAGGAGGGAATCAGAAAGGATGCTTGGGTAGAAAAATTTGAAGTTCTGTACAGATAACGGTACAGAATTGAAAAACAGTCAAGTGGAAGAGTATCTCTAGAAACATAGGATAAGGCATCAAGTTTCATCAGTAAGAACTCCCCAACAGAATGGAGTGGTTGAAAGGAGAAATCAGATCATCACCAACATGGATAGAACGACGCTTATTGATAAAGACCTGCTAGAGAAATTTTGGAAGGAAGTAGTTTTGACATCGGTCTATGTTTCTAACAGGTCTTTGTTGTGTCCAAATCAAAGGAAGACACCGTATGAACTTTGGTACAGAAAGAAGACAACGCTGAAATACTTTCGAATCTTTGGAAGTAAGTGTTTCATTCTCAACACAGAAAATCACAGGAAGTTTGAGTCACGAAGAGATGAGGGGATATTCCTTGGCTACTTAGGGAAAATCAAAGCGTATAAATGTTTCAACAAAAGGCTGGGAAAAATCATTGAGATCAATGATGTCACTATAGTTGAAAATGAAAAGAATACTCAACGATCCAGTGAACAGTTCCTAGATGAATGTGATGATGAGGTAAGAAAACCAGGGGGAGCAGAAGTGGCAGAAGCTAACTCAGAAGAAGATACTGATGATGAAGAAGAAAGTGTCAAGTCTGTGTCTGTGAGGAAGCCAAATAGTCGAGCTAAAATTGATAGGCAGAATATCATTGGTGATCAAACAGCTCGAGTTCAGACTTGAAGAATGAAATCATTACAGCAAACCTCGTTTTTGTCTCAAGTGGAGCTGAAATTTTTTTCCGATGCAGCTGAAGATGAAAACTGGGTTCAGGCTATGAACGAAGAGCTTGATCAGATTGAGAAGAACCAGACATGGGAGATTGTTTCGAGGCCAGCAGACAAGAATATCAGCGAGACTAAATGGTTCTATCACAACAATATGAATGAAGATGGCATAGTGATTCGGAAAAAAGCACGACTAGTGTGCAAGGGGTACTCCCAGATCGAGGTAATAGATGTAGATGAGACATTTTCACCGGTTGCAAGGTTGGAGACAATCAGATTATTTTTGGCCATAGCAGTGCAACGAAAGTTCAAAGTGTTCCAGATGGATGTCAAATCTGCATTCTTGAAAGGTGTTCTGGAAGAAGAGGTGTACATTGAGCAGCCAGATGGGTTTCTCATTCATGAGGATGAGAAAAAAGTTTGCAGGCTGAAGAAGGCATCGTATGGGCTGAAACAAGCACCAAGAGCATGGTACTCAAGGCTTGATCAGTACTTGAAGAAGCTTAGTTTTCAGCGTGGAGGAGTTGATTACAATCTCTATTTTAGTAATGACAGTAATCAAAAGATGATGGTGTTGGTTTATGTCGATGACATAATATTTTTCGGATCAGATGAAGCTTAGTGCAGACAGTTTTCTGAATTCATGAAAAATGAGTTTGAAATGTCAATGATTGGAGAGCTAACATTTTTTCCTTGGTCTACATGTGACACAAGGAAGGAACGGAACATTCATTTATCAAAATAATTATGCCAAGGAGTTCCTAAGAAGGTTTGGAATAGAAAATTCCAAGGAGATGAAGACTCCGGTTGCCACCCGGATGAAATTATCTAAGGATGAAGATGGCAAGACAGTTAATATCACAGAATATAGGAAAATTATTGAAAGTTTGTTGTACATGACTGCAACAAGGCCTGATATTGTTTTCACCACATGCCAAGTAGTTAGATATCATAGTAATCCCAAGGAATTTCAAATGCTTGCAGTGAAAATAATACTTCGGTATATCTAGGGAACAGTGGATTTCGGCTTGACATATACTGATAAATCTCAGACAGAGTTATTGGGATATACCGATGCAGACTGGTCCAGTTTGGTGGATGATAGGAAATCAACGTCAGTTGGTGCTTTCTATCTTGCTGGATTGTGTATTTCATGGCTAATAAAGAAGCAAGATTGCATTTCATTGAGCACCGCGGAAGCTGAGTATATTGTGGCCACTCCAGCATGCACATAATTATCATGGATGAAAAAGTAGCTTGAAGATATGGGAGTTGAAGTGATGTCTCCGATCGGAATCAAGTGTGATAACTCAAGTGCTATAAATCTCAACAAAAATCCTGTCCATCACTCTAGGACAAAGTACATTGAGATAAAGTATAATTTTATCAAGGAGAAAGTTGAGCAGGGGATCATGAAGTTGGACTATGTGCCTACAAAACTACAGGTTACCGACATCCTGAAAAAGGCCATACCCAAGGAAGCATTTGAGAGACATCGACTAGCTCTGGGAGTTCAGTCGACTCCCCGCACTTGAAATAGCGTGGATACGGACACCACCCCCCTCTCCGCAAGGTATGATGTGTTTTTCCCTAATGTGCTGATATTTGTTCTCTACTATGTTAGAGACTACAAAGGAGTGTCCTTTGGGTTCGTTGACAAAGGGGGAGAAAATAGTGTTAGTTCAAGGGGGAGCCAATGTGGAAATTTGATAAATCATGATTGATACGGGGAGAAGCTGATAGGTGGAGCATCCAGAAAGGGGGAGCAATGAGAAAGGGGGATAGTTTTAAATCTGACGACGCTAGAAGTGATCGATCAAAGGATAGAAATCACGACAGCTGAGGATCGTGATAAAAGCAGAAGAGTGATGTTGGAATAGTGAGAAAATGTTTTCATCTATCACCAATTGGGAACCATGTGGTTCAACAATTGGTATCAATTTAAGAATTGGTATCATGTTGGAATTGACAATTGGTGCTTGACGTGAAGTGATTCATTGATGAACTTTTCATACTACTCTTGTTTCTCGCGTCGAGCATTGCTCATGTGGGATTAGAGTACGTGTTAAGTGATTCTTCGAACGCTATCATAATCACAAGAGGCGAATGGTGGTAGTGGCTGGATGAAGACTCAGTGAGGTATCAAAGTGCAGAGAATCTTTCTGAGCAGAGTTGTGAAGAGTTGTCAACAAACCTAAAGGGGGAGATTGTTGGGCAAAAATCTCTCAAGTTAACATTGCAGTATTTTTGGGTTGATTGTGTTTGTTGACAAAGAAGGTTTTCATGGATATTTGTCGAGATCCCAAGAATTGTTTTACAATCCTTTTTGACACAGAACGATGACAATGGAAAGGACGATCTGGAGGCAGTACAAAAGAGCAGTAAAAGGTGGCGCCGTTTCCCAGTGTTCTCCAATTTTTTGGGGTCCAAAATTTGGAATTTGGTGAGCATCGCAAAAAGAGGATTTCCATGAAGATCATATTTTTATATGGAAAAGGTATGAGTTTTGCGAAGATGGGATGCATGGATTAGATTTCGCGAAGGCCAAAAAAATGGAGGCGGTGATGCTTCGCGATTACGACAAGCTTCGCAAACGGCAGAGGCTAAAGCGCATCGCGACGGTGAAGGGCTTTGCGAGGGAGCTTCACGGCGAAGGCGCGAAGGAATGTTGACAGTGAAGCTCCGCGATTACGACGAGCTCCGCGAACGGAAAATTTCCGTAGTGCTTCGCGATTTGGACAGAATTCCGGCGGAAACTTCGGAGCTTCATGATTTGAGATGACGTGGCATTGACTTCGCACGGAAAGTTCAAGGGTCGGTGGAATCGCCTATAAATAGAGGCTGACCCCCTCGAGAGAAGCAGAGAGAATTTTCAGAGAAGATCATTTGCTCTCGTTTTGCGAAGGTGGTTCGCGGAGCTAGTGTGCTTCACGAAAGAGGAGCTTCGCGGTGGCTATTGTAGCTCTGCGAAACCTGCGAGCTCCGTGTTGGCTTAGAAAGCTTTGCGAGGGACGTTGCTTTGCGACGACTTGAGCTTCGCGAAAGTTCTTCGCGAAAAGGCAGGAGCTTCGCGAAGGATTGTTTGAGCTTCGCGAAATTGGGAGCCTCGCGAAGTAGGGTGCTTTGCGAAGGTTTTTCCAAAAGGAATTTCCTAGTGTTTAGAGGAAAAGAGATATTCATCAGTGGATGAAAGTTGGACTTCAATAGAGAATCTATCAACCATTGATGATGCATTATTTCATGCAAATGAAGAGACCTACAGGTCTTTAAACTGTGAGTGGATTCTCTTCTAGAGCAGTGAGCTTAGGAAGAGGAAGAAGGTTATCCTCTCCACCGACAGTGAGCCAGAGAGAGAGAGAAACAGTGAGTGACCCTTGGGAAAGCAGTGAGCTGACCCTAAACTTTGTAAAGGCAGTGAGCCTGGGCATAGAAGTGATCTAGCATGAACTTTGTTATCCACATATAGTGATGTTTAGTGGAATTGGTACGACCGGAAACTTGTCGACGTATGCTCCTTGGACGTAGTCCTTTGCGGTGAACCAAGTAAAATTGGTGTGTCATGTGCATGCTTTACTTTCTGTTTACTTTTTTCAACAGAAAAGAGAGAGAAGATTGTTTTTCTTAACAGCGAAACAAGATCAGAACGAGCGTTAATTTTAAATTAGTCATACCCTGATTCACCCCCCCCCCCCCCTCTTAGGGTATTCATCCTTGTGGGCCTAACAATTGGTATCAAAGGGAAAGGTTGACAGTTGTTCTTCTCTCAAATGGAGGTTACTAATCATAGAGGGATTCCGATCTTCGACGGATGTAATTTTCAGATATGGAATATTCAAATGCAACACTATTTCCGATCATTGGTAATGGATGTGTTTTCAGCAGCTATGCATGGTATCATAGCTGATATTACTAGTGGTGCATTATCAGAAGTTGAGCATAAAGAGTTGGATGCTGATTCCAAAGCAATCAATGCTTTAGGGGGAGCCCTTTCCAATCCCATATATACAAAGGTGATGTCATGAAAAACATCACATGCCATGTGGGAAAAGCTTTTTAATATTTATGATGGGGATAGAAAAGTTTGAGAGGCAAAGCTGCAAGTGTTGTGGAAGAAGTATGAAGATCTGAGAATGAACCTGAATTAATCTATTGATGCATTCTTTGACAGGGTAAAAGCTATGGTAGAATATATGCGGGGTCTTGGAGAAATTATCGAAGATATAAAAATTGTGAAGTGCATTTTGAGAAAACTTCCACCTCGGTTGAATCTGAATGTTTCTGTTTTGGAAGATAAAGACCCAAAAGAACTGACATTGGATAACCTGCACAACACTCTTGTTGCATATGAAATGAGAAACGATGATAACGAGACTGTGGAAAAGGGGAAATCCAAAGAGGTGGCATTCAAGACCATGAAGAAACTCACCATTGAAGATTCTAATGATTAAGAAGAGAAAAATGAGGTGATATCATTCCTTTCTTCAAATCTGCAATGAGGAAGAGGAAAGTTTAAAGGTAAACTTCCACTAGCATTATTTCGATGTGGAAAGGTTGGTCATCTTATGGAAAGATGCCCCAAGAAATTTCAAGATAATGATGATGATGATGATGATGAAATTACCAAGAAGAATACCTCAGTGTTTGTGAAAGGGAAGAAGCAATTTAAGAGAAATTTCTTCAAGAAAAAGAATCTTCATTCACAAGAATTTGAAAGTTCAGATGAGTCTGAGGATGAATAGGTTGAGGAAATAAAAAATTGCAGAGATCGTGGGGTAAATGCCTTGGTGGTGATTATTGGTAGTTCTCAGAAAAAGGAAGAAGTTGACGCTGAGGAAGAAGAAGAAATTGAAGGGAGAGTTGACATGGAAGCTGAATTAAGAGTATCCCTAGAAGAGATAGATGTTTGGAGAGCAAAAACAAAGAAAGCCACCAAGGTGGTACATGATTCCAAACTCTACATGCAACAACAAGTAGAAGATAAGTTTGAGCTAGTAAAAGAAATTGAATATATTAAGTCTTCCAGGACAGAGTGCACAAAAAAGGATGATGAGCATAAGCTCAAGATTGAAGAATAGAAAAGGGAGATCGATTGCTTGAATAGAATAGTGAAAGATCATGTCAAGCGTATCGAAGAGCTTGAAGAGGAAGTGTTCGGTCTACGGAGAAAAGTTAAAGACCAGGAAAAACCTTTGAATCACAACACATTCTTGGGAAAGCAAGTATTCACGAAGACTGAAAAGAAGAAATAAGATCCTAGTAGTTTAACAGGAAAGAAGCAGCAATTGAGCTTAGATGTTAAAGCTGATTCATGGCATAATCTAAAACAAAAATTTTTGGCAGTTGATGTCTGACTGCAAGCACCGGTCTTGAGATTGAAGGTGGATTTGGGAACAAAGCAGAATCAGAATATTCAGAGATCCCAATGGGAAACTCGTAGTGTTGAAGTAACACGAAGGAATTCACCCTATATCAGGTGTTATTGTTGTGGAAATATGGGGCATTCACAGTATGTATGTTCTATAGCCAAAAGATATCGAAGGGAACAAGAACAGAGATGACAGCCAAACAGAGAACGGTTTTCCTGAACATATTTCGAAGGAAACTGTTTTTGGTGCGGAGGATTTGGGCATATGGCTAGGTACTGTACTTCGACCATTCAGAGAAATGTGCCAAAGTAGAATCAAAACGTTCGCAAGAAGCATGTCAATAAACCGACAGGTGAGTTAAAAATGAAGAATAGATTAGCGGATTTTTAAGATGATGTTGGTCCATCATACTCTGAGAAAGAACATAAGTCTCAATCCATGCCGAGTGTGAAAGAAAAAGTATGGACCAAGAAGAAGAAAAATGAGAAGGATGTGGTGGCGGAGATTGCCCTTAAAGCATCAGATCGATCTGGTGTTTTGATCCTTGATAGTGGTTGCACATCCCACATGACGGGTAATAAGGATCTTGTTACAGGAATAAAATATGACAAAGAAGGAGTCGTAAAATTTGGAAATGATGAAGGCCTGAAGATTGTTGGCTCAGGGAAAGCCATGTTTGGGGGAAAAGAGATGAGACATGCTGATGTCTTGGTAGTAGAGGGTCTCAGTCATAACTTACTCAGTATCAGTCAACTATGTGACTCTGGTAACTCTATCTGATTTACCAAGAAGATGTGTGTTGTGAAAGGAAAAGATGGAGTAGCTGTTCTGCAGGGAAAAATGTCAAAGGGAACTCTCTACCTTGTAGGTGGGGAAGAAGATACATGTCTTTTATCCAGAGAGGAATAAAACTAGATGTGGCATAAGCGACATGGTCATCTATGCCAACCATCTATGGAGGATCTCGTAAAGTGTGATGCTGCTAGAGATCTTCCCAAACTATCACCTGATCGCACTCATACGTGTGATTCTTTCCAACAAGGTAAGATCATCAGAATGACATACAGGCCAAAGGAACAGAAATCTACTAGAGTGCTCGAACTGGTTCATGCTGATGTATGTGGACCTATCTCACCATGAGCTATGAATGGGCAAAGGTACTATGTTATTTTCATTGATGATTACAGAAGAATGGCCTCGGTATTTGTCATTACCCATAAGACAGAGGTGTTTAGTTTCATAAAATAGTACAGGAGGGAATCAGAAAGGATGCTTTGGCAGAAAATTTTGAAGTTCCGTACAGATAACGGTACAGAATTCAAAAACAGTCAAGTGGAAGAGTATCTCGAGAAACACAGGATAAGGCATCAAGTTTCATCAGTAAGAACTCCCCAACAGAATAGAGTGGTTGAAAGGAGAAATCGAATCATCACCAACTTGGCTAGAACGACGCTTATTGATAAAGACCTGCCAGAGAAATTTTGGAAGGATGTAGTTTTGACATCTGTCTATTTTTCGAATAGGCTTCTGTTGTGTCCAAAGCAGGGGAAGACACCGTATGATCTTTGGTATGGAAAGAAGCCAACGCTGAAATACTTTCGAATCTTTGGAAGTAAGTGTTTCATTCTCAACAAATAAAATCACAGGAAGTTTGAGGCATGAAGAGATGAGGGGATATTCCTTGGATACTCATGGAAAAGAAAAGCGTATAAATGTTTCAACAAAAGGCTGGGAAAAATCATTGAGAGAAATGATGTCACTATAGTTGAAAATGAAAAGAATACTCAACGATCCAATGAACAGTTCCTAGATGAAAGTGATGATGAGGTAAGCAACCCAGGGGGAGTAGAAGTTGTAGAAGCTGACTCAGAAGAAGATACTGATGATGAAGAAGAAACTGTCAAGTTTGTGTCTGTGAGGAATCCAAAGAGTCGAGCTGAAATTGATAGGCATAATATCATTGGTGATCAAACAGCTCTAGTTCAGACTTGAAGAATGAAATCATTACAGCAAACATCGTTTGTGTCTCAAGTGGAGCTCAAATTGTTTTCCGATGCAGGTGAAGATGAAAACTGGGTTCGGGCTATGAACGAAGATCTTGATCAGATTGAGAAGTACTAGACATGGGAGATTCTTTCAAGGCCAGTAGACAAGAATGTCATCGGGACTAAATGGGTCTATCGCAACAATATGAATGAAGATGGCATAGTGATCCGGAAAAAAGAACGACTAGTGTGCAAGGGGTACTCCCAGATCGAGGTAATAGATGTAGATGAGACATTTGCATCGGTTGCAAGGCTGGAGACAATCAGATTATTTTTTTTCCATAGCAGTGAAACGCAAGTTCAAAGTGTTCTAGATGGATGTCAAATCCGCATTCTTGAATGGTGTTCTGGAAGAAGAGGTGTACATTGAGCAGCTAGATAGTTTTCTCATTCATGAGGATGAGAAAAAAGTTTGCAGACTGATGAAGGAATCGTATGGGCTGAAACAAGCACCAAGAGCATGGTACTCAAGGCTTTATCAGTCCTTGAAGAAACATGGTTTTCAGCATGGAGGAGTTGATTACAATCTCTATTTTAGTAATGACAGTAATCAAAAGATGATGGTTTTGGTTTATGTCGATGACAAAATATTTGGCGGATCAGATGAAGCTTAGTGTAGACCGTTTTCCGAATTCATGAAAAATGAGTTTGAAATGTCAATGATTGGAGAGATAACATTTTTCGTTGGTCTACATGTGACACAAGGAAGGAACAGAACATTCATTTCTCAAAATAAATATGCCAATGAGGTCCTGAGAAGGTTTGGAATAGAAAATTCCAAGGAGATGAAGACTCCGGTTGCCACCCGGATGAAATTATCTAAGGATGAAGATGGAAAGACAGTTAATATCACAGAATATAGGAAAATTATTGGAAGTTTGTTGTACTTGACTGCAACAAGGCCTGATATTGTTTTCATCACATGCCAAGCAGTGAGATATCAGAGTAATCACAAGGAAAGTCAAATGCTTGCAGTGAAAATAATACTTCGGTATATCCAGGGAACAGTGGATTTCGGCTTGACATATACTGATAAATCTCAGACAGAGTTATTGGGATATATTGATGTAGACTGGGCCGGTTCAACGGATGATAGGAAATCAACGTCAGGTGGTTCTTTCTATCTTGGTGGATTGTGCATTTCATGGCTAATAAAGAAGCAAGATTGCATTTCATTGAGCATCGCGGAAGCTGAGTATATTGTGGCCACTCAAGCATGCACACAATTATTATGGATGAAAAATTAGCTTGAAGATATGGGAGTTGAAGTGATTTCTCCGATCGGAATCCAGTGTGATAACTCAAGTTCTATAAATCTCAGAAAAAATCCCGTCCATCACTCTAGGACAAAGCACATTGAGATAAAGTATAATTTTATCAAGGAGAAATTTGAGTAGGGGATCGTGAAGTTGGAGTATGTGCCTAAAAAACTACAGGTTACAGACATCCTGAAAAAGGCCTTACCCAAGGAAGCATTTGAGAGACATCGACTGGCTCTGGGAGTTCAGTCGACTCCCCGCACTTGAAATAGTGTGGATACAGACACCACCACCCCCCTCTCCCCGAGGTATGATGTGTTTTTCCCTAATGTGCTGATATTTTTTCTCTACTATGTTACAGACTACAAAGGAGTGTCCTTTGGGTTCGTTGACAAAGGGGGAGAAAATAGTGTTAGTTCAAGGGGGAGCCAATGTGGAAATTTGATAAACCATGATAGATATGGGGAGAAGATGACAGGTGGAGCATCCAGAAAGGGGGAGCAACAAGAAAGGGGGAGAGTTTTAAATCTGACGATGCTAAAAGTGATCGATCAAAGCATAGAAATCACGATAGCTGAGGATTGTGATAAAAGCAGAAGAGTGATGTTGGAATAGTGAGAAAAGTTTTTCATCTATCACCAATTGGGAACCGTGTGGTTCAACATTTAGTATCAATTTAAGAATTTGTATCATGTTAAAATCGACAATTGGTGCTTGACGTGAAGTGATTCATTGATGAACATTTCATACTACTCTTGTTTCTCGCGCTAAGCATTGCTCGTGTGGGATTAGAGTACGTATTAAGTGATTCTTTGAACGCTATCACAATCACAAGAGACGAATGGTGGTAGCGGCTGGAATAAGACTCGGTGAGGTATCAAAGTGCAGAGAATCTTTCTGAGCAGAGTTGTGAAGAGTTGTCAACAAACCCAAAGGGGGAGATTGTTGGGCAAAAATCTCTCAAGAAAACATTGCAGTATTTTTGGGTTGATTGTGTTTGTTGACAAAGCAGGTTTTCAAGGATAATTTTCAAGATCACCAGAAGTTGTTTACAATCCTTGTTGACACAGAACGATGGCAATGGAAAGGATGATCTGGAGGCGGTACAAAAGAGCAGTAAAAGGTGGCTCCGTTTCCCAGTGTTTTCCAATTTTCTGGGGTCCAAAATTTGGAATTTGGTGAGCATCGTGAAAAGAGGATTTCCATGAAGATCATATTTTTATATGGAAAAGGCATGAGTTTCGCGAAGATGGGATGCATGGATTAGATTTCGCGAAGGCCAGAAAAATGGAGCTGGCGATGCTTCGCGATTACGACAAGCTTCGCGAACGGCAGAGGCTGAAGCACATCGCGGCGGTGAAGGGCTTTGCGAGGGAGCTTCGTGGCGAAGGCGTGAAGGAATGTTGATGGTGATGCTCCAAGATTACGATGGGCTCCGCGAATGGAAAATTTCCATAGTGTTTCGCGATTTGGGCAGAATTCCGGCGGAAACATCGAAGCTTCACAATTTGAGATGACGTGGCATTGACTTCGCACGGAAAGTTTGAGGGTCGGTGGAATCACCTATAAATAGAGGTCGACCCCCTCGAGAGAAGCAGAGAGAATTTTCATACAAGATCATTTGCTCTCGTTTTGCGAAGGTGGTTCACGAAATTGGGAGCCTCGCGAAGTAGGGTGTTTTGCGAAGGTGTTTCCAAAAGGAATTGCCCAGTGTTCAGAGGAAAAGAGATATTCATCAGTGGATGAAAGTTGGAATTCAATAAAGCATCTATCAACAGTTGAAGATGCATTATTTCATGCAAATGAAGAGACCTACAGGTCTATAAACTGTGAGTGGATTCCCTTCTAGAGCAGTGAGCTTAGGAAGAGGAAGAAGGTTATCCTCTCCACCAGCAGTGTGCCAGAGACAGAGAAACGGGGAGTGACCCTTGGGAAAGCAGTGAGCTGAACCCAAACTTTGTAAAGGCAGTGATCCTGGGCATAGAAGTGATCTAGCATGAACTTTGTTATCCACAGCTAGTGATGTTTAGTGGAATTGGTACGACCGGAAACTTGTCGGCGTATGCTCCTTGGACGTAGTCCTTTGTGGTGAACAAAGTAAAATTGGTGTGTCCTGTGCATGCTTTACTTTCTGTTTACTTTTTGCAATAGGAAAGAGAGAGAAGAGTGTTTTGCTTAACATCGAAACATGATCAGAACGGGCGTTAATTTTAAATTAGTCATACCCTGATTCACCCCCCTCTCCGGGTATTCATCCTTGTGGACATAACAAAAAACATATAAGTTTCATTAATTAATTTTAATGAATTCCTTTTTTCAAAACAAATAGCGTGTTTTTAAGAAATAATAACTATCAAAATATTGACACTTACTTATGTACAGTTTAAATGTGGAATTATGTCCAATGACCAAAATTGTGTTAAATGGTAAAAATATATTCTAAATATACTTTAAAATCACTCAAATTCATAATTTATCACTATTAATGATTTCGATTAAAAAAGTTGTTTTTAATTAAAATTTAGTAATTTTCACTATTCATCAAAATATGAAAGTTGTCTGAAAAGTACCAATATTTCACCCTAAGCTAATTTCGATATTCTAAATCCAAAAATGAAGTTCATTTTGAATGATAAAATGTATAAAATTTCAAAAAGTGGGTATTACTATTCTTAACGACTATTATGATTGGTTGTGGTGTGTTAGAACTCAAAGTTGCGTATAACACACGATATTGTATTATTCAAGGAGAAGTGTATCGTGAAAGCTTGGGTTGTTACAAATACTGGGATAGGATTATGGAGTCTAGTGAATTATCTATGAGATGATTTGTGGATACTGATGGGTTTTTTATGTCATTTATTTATTAATGACTGGGTATTTGTAAGGATAGTTAGTATGGAATAATTTCTAATGATATGATCATTGAGTTTCCAGCCTTGTTCCTAAATGAATAGAACTCAAGTTTTATGTTAGGTTTATGGTGTTCTGCTGATGTGAGAGGCAATTGGAGTTATATATCCTATATTTGGTAGGCCTCAACGTATTTTTGGTGGGAAAATCTACCTTGAGTGAGAGGTTAGAGTTCCTTTCATTGTATAACGTATTAAATGGTGAGTAAGAGACCTCCACAAGAGTGAGAGGATGTATTTTTGAGTTTTTTTGTTACATGTAATGATACATTAACAATATTGAGGGGTGGATGTATGACGCATGATATATTAATTTTTATTATATATAAACCTAATAAAGATTTTGGTGGTATAAAAACATGGTATATAACAAGGTTTGAGGCATCAGATTGGGTGAGGGTGTGGTGGTATGATATTTGGGATGTGATGTTCTATGATTCCACAACCTAACTGGGGGAGAAGTGAAATGGAATGGGTTATGAGATCAATATTTAGAATGGTAACTAACCATGAGTGACAATGTATTGGTTTGGACAATTTTATAATCCATTATCACATGTTATGGGTCATATTGTAGGTTATATTAAGGGGTGGATACTTTTGTAGAATTGGTTGATCAAGGTATGTTTGGGTGTCATGGGAATATTTTAAGCACATGATGGCATGTAACACATGTTAATATACTATAAGTAATAATTATTTCCATTACATCTACATACACATGTATATGATATTTTATATCAAGGGAATAGATTAAGGCCATACAAAGATTTATTTATCACATCATATATGATCATTCTAGAGTATGTCCTAACCACATGTTAGGGATAAAGGAATTTGGACTCATTGAGTGGTGGGTCAGGCTATTACAGCTCGACTGGAAATTGATATGGGTTTGAGGTGAGTGTCAGTTTTTTTAGAGACTTCTTTATATTTTATTCCTTTGTTTATTTTTTAATTATTATTTTATTGGTGGGATATCTATTGGGATATATTAATGTAAGAAAACAGTGTAAATTTTATATATAATGGGTTTATTCTTATTTATGGTTTTTATCTATTTTAATTCACTACATGTTTTGTCTCATGATCTATTTAAGATGATATATCATTTTTTGTTATTTACTGTAATTTTTTTGATTGAATAGTATCCCCATTGAATTATTCTCAGCCCACCACTAGTCAGGAGCCACTTATGTATGAGGTTGCATGCATGAAGACATGTGGTACCCCTAGTTAGAGTGAAATTATAAAAACATTTATCCATTTCATTACAAATTGGTATTGAACAATATTTTATTATCGTACTATTTATATAATCTTATAAGGATATTTGAATTTGTTAGATCTTGTAATGGAAATCAATCTTGTGAATCATAACCGCACATCTATTGGTTGTTTGGGTTACCAGGGATATTATATTTTTTTGTTAATTTTTTATGTTATGATATTTAATCAGGTATAATGTGAAAATTGGAGATCATTATTTATGGTTGTTCTCTTATCCTATTGTGGAATTATGAGTGCAAAAATGAATCATACATGGAGTAAAATATTCACCTAAAATCTATGTGCATGTAAATGATTAATGATATAGTTATGAATGTTTTTGTTATTTAATGTGTTAGTGAAAACATATATAATGCTTCATATGTAATCTTTTTGAGGAATTATACTTAAATAGACCATTTTTTTGGACTCACAAGTGATTTCTATTCTCTCAGGAGAAGTTATATTAATATTATAATTAGATATATTATAATTATGATCACACAATTCCTAGGTACAAGCTGATCATGGAAGCCCTTAGATGTTTTCCCCATGTTCTTTATACCCTAATGGTTCCTCGAAATATGTGGGTTATTCCCATGAATAGTGGATTGATTGTGAATATGTATCTTTGTCATGGTTTATACCCTTGAGGGGGTGTAGGAAAGTAATTAGAGGTGCATTTGGATTTTGTAGTGTAATTCACTTTTAGTGTATGTATTATCATGATTATGTTTTGTGAGGCCCTTGTAAGTATATGGGTTGTTTTCTATGGGTTATTTAGAGGTTATTAAAGATAGTGGGTACATGATTAGTAGAGCTTGGTTAGATGATTTATAAATTTATGGTCACACATTAGTGCTATGATATATATAAATATATGGGTAGCCTTAGAATGAGTTGAATTTATTAGGTTTCTTGGAATGAAATCACTAATAGTTCATCTATCATTGTATTGACATGTAATGTATTCTTGGTTAGTATCTTATTTGTCTTAGTATTGGTTCAATGGAACACAAATCATGGAAAAATGTATCAACTTGTGTAGTTAGAAAATTCTAGGATGTATACTAATTTCAGATAGGATGAGATTGAGATAAATATAATAAATGAACTAAAAATATGGTTATTTTTATTTTCACCCTTAATATTGAAATAATTAAGTATGTATTTAGGTTGGTTTCCATGAAAAATCTTAATGTGGGATGGAAGGTGTTCGTTGTCAATGTGTTGTTTATATTTTGTTGTAGAGGTTTAGAATGGGGTTTCCATCGGTTCTCTATGAAATTTATGGATTATTTAGGAAGATTAATTATATTTTAATATTGGTTTCACATTTTTATTGATTTCATTAGGGTTTGATTCATAGGACACAGAGGATGTTTTTGTACTCACCTTATGGTGATAAAAAACGAGTTGTAGCTTCATCCACCATAAATGTGTGTTTAGGACCTATAATTTTAGTGAGATTCATATAGGATTGGTTACTAATGTTTTGGTGAGAATAGTAATTGTTATATATATGGTATGAACAAATTTATATAGGTATTTAGAGTGTAGTGGAACTGGATAAAATATTATCTAGGTCAAAGCATGAGAATTGTTTATAGTGACCATATAGGTTACTATTTGGTACTTATACCCCAATCTCAAGGAAGTTTAATTATTCATTAATGTGATAACATAATCATAAGTTGAATCTCAATGATATTTTATATTTTTATTTTATCAATATGAGTTTTTTGGGATGCTTTTAACATTGATTAGTAGAAGAAATGCATGAACAATGTTGGAATCAGAATAAATTTGTGCATGGGGTGAAGTGTGAGGATGTAAATATGGTGGGGAGCACATCATTAGTTATTGTGGGTGTTACCTTAATTCTATAGGGCAATGGTGGACATATAGGGTGATGTTTCTATTAATCCTAAATTGATAGAGATTATATTTTTTTGTGTCTAGGATATGAGTTGGTTAGTCACGTATAGTCATCATATTTGTAATGGGTGAGACAAGGGATACAAGGATCATGTGTTTTTTATCAAACTAAAAACGATAAATACATTCTAATAATGGGGAAACTTTTATCTATAATTTCATTAATTGTACGTGAATCAAAAATAACATAATATAGTTTAATATAATAAGGCAAAGACCTCACCTAGGATACAAATGTGAATGTTGGAAAATTCATTGTTATTCTTTACTAAATTATATTATTTTTATTTAATTTTTTCCTAGAGGATTTAGATACATTTATTTAAAAAAGATTCTATATTTGTTTCTCTAGAGGGACATGTTTTGAGGTATTTTCATTGATCACAGATAGATAAAATGGTAGTTTTTTTATATGATGATGATTTTGTATTAGAATAACAACAAGTTTTAGGGGGGTACATTATTGTTGTAGTTTTCATGATTCAAGAATGCATTTGGGGGTAAAGGAATTATGGTGAAGAAAATTTATATTTTATCATTATGAAAGGATTAGTGTTCTTAGGTAATCCATGTGGAGGAGGTCTTACTGATGTTTTCGTATGTAATTAGATTTTTTGTGGGTAGGAATCACACCTAGTTTCATGCATTGTGTATGATATATGTGTTTTAATGTTAGAAAAAAGATTTTTTTAAAATAAAATTTATCTATGATCAGTATATGATTTGTCATTCTACATCCAATTCTATGTAGAATTGTCAATGAGGAATGTTATCAAATTTAAACTAATTGATTCAAACGTGGTAAATATCTCTAAGTTATTCATTGGGATTGGAAACCATATGGTTGTGAGTTTTTAGTGAAACAGAAAATTTAATTGTCATTAATTCTAATGTGAATTTCAATTTTCATCCAAAATCAATGTTTTTTTGTATATTCAGAATCTTATTTGAATATTCAGATTCATATTAGAATTCAAAGTGTTA
The DNA here is from genome assembly GCA_963277665.1 of Viscum album. Classification (NCBI taxonomy): domain Eukaryota; kingdom Viridiplantae; phylum Streptophyta; class Magnoliopsida; order Santalales; family Viscaceae; genus Viscum; species Viscum album. Next base: position 1,100,196,524 of record OY728135.1, on the reverse strand, counting down.
GAACACCTATAATAAGTTTCTTTAATGTGTTTTAGTGTTACTAAGAGGTTTGAGGGGTTCATTTTATGATCATGTAATGGGAAGACTATGAAGTAGGTTGCATCATTTCAAAAATTCACACAAAGTACATAATGGGATATGAGGAGGATTTGTAGCCATAGGGGTCCTACGGGATGGCTAGTGAATGTACACCAGGTGTTTTGTACCTTACGAGGTACATAATTATGGTTATATGGGTACCTAGTGGGATCATGGTGGATTCTTTGTTATAAAGGTAATGCCATATATTTCACCATCAACACCACATGAATCATCAATTGGTATTAATTAAGAATGGCCATTTTTAGATATTAATTCTCAAATTTACCCACATATTTTCTAATGAAGTCCTTCTTAACGAGGCTTAATCATGGAGGGGTTTCATTTACTTTTAGAAATATAATCCTTATCCTTATACCATTTTAATTCATTCTTGGTTTCTATTAACTTATGGATTTTATGGGTGTAAGGACCCCTACCATTTCATCAGATTACATTGTTATTTTTTGTGTTTGAGGCCCCCAAAGGATGTTCCAATGTGTTTCAGAAAGGAAACATTGGATTTGGGGTAATGTTTTAGCTTAACAAAGCATATTTGAACCATTAATCATAGAGGACAACCATAGGGGTTCCCAATGCATCATAGTGAGACTGGATATCTCATAAATAGCTAAATGGAGGAATTCAAAGCAACTAGAAATTTTGGAATAGTTTTCCCATGTCGATAGGATGCAGAATATCTTGGATTGAATTTTGTGTCATGGAGTGTGGATGTGGTGTATTCCTTCCTTTTTGGATGTGTTGTTTTTTCTTGGAGTAGATATATCCCACCCAAGTTCCCTAAGGTAGAATTTCGTTTTTTCTACCATGTTTTGAACCTATGCAGTGTGGAGTCCGGATGGGCATATTATCTACTCTACGTAGTGAGGTTATGTGGAATTATTGTTAAAGTTCATCAACGGCCTCTCCACAGTTATATAAGATTAACTCTATAGGATATGATATGTTTCTAAAACAAACCATTGACCAGGATGGATATGGAATAAACCCTTGTGTTACACTGTAGTATATTCTAGGTCTTCCCATTCTGGAATAAGGTGCAGGGGGTTGCACCATAGCTTCATGGTTTGTAGGGATTCTATAAATACATGAACCCCTATCTGAACCCCATTTTATCCATAATTTTTCACTATTACCCTAGGGTACGAGAGATCTTTTTAAAGTATTTGAATTCATTTTGTATAGGTATTAGTCCTAAAATTACACTACTCGATCTATGATTATTTGAGATGGGTACTTCATCATTTTCTTATAGATCTTTCTGTATTTTTTTTCCTCCTATTTTTTGTTTCATGAAATTTATATTGATATCCATCACGATAATAGGGAATCTTTTTTATTGTTCTATGTTTTTGTTGTTGTATCCATGGAGGGATGAAATTTTCTTGTGAGTTAGGTGATCATGGATTGATAGTCTTTTTCTATACTCTTATGAAGAATGTCACAACTTTGAGGTAGGAAATTTCATATTTCTTCTTTTTTATCAAATTTGTAATGTTATCATTCTTTATCTTATTTTGGTGTTGGTGCAATATACCCAAATAAAGGATAATATAGATTAATGAATAATTGGTTTATGGTTAGATATCATTTGTTCTTCCACCAGATGGTTATATTCCTATTGATTTATGATATTGTTTGTTATTTAGCCTATTTTTATATCATGTTTGTTATAGTTATTTTATCTTGTTTTAATGCATTATTTTATCATGTTAAAGTGTTGAAAATTGGGAAAAAATTTAATGCCAGTAATTTTTGGATGTATAATGAACCCTAAGAGGTATTTAAATGAACCCATTGTTCTTGTAATTTATTTATAAACTACTAAATTCATAATGAAGACCTAAATTAATATGTTATTTCAAGTGTTAATAAAATTGGATAAAGAATGTGAATTTGTAAATTCTTTTTTATAAAAATAATTAAAGAAATGAAAATTTGTTTATATTGCCTAGTTTTGTATTAATATTGAAACAACACTTGAAGAACGTGTCTAATAGTTTAATACCTTATGATAGTTGATTCGTTAGGTTACAAATATTTTTATCCTTTTATATTTTAATTGGATAATTCATTATGGATTATAAAAATAATCTTTGATAAAGATAAATGATTGGGGCCCAGTTCCACATTTTCTAATGAAGTGTAAATGCCATGTGGTTGGAGTTATGAGATCCTATTTTCATATAAAGTCTATATGAATTTTTTTATCCATGTTTCCCAAATGAAATATTTTGGTTGTTTATCTACCTTTTTTGATACTCTAGTTGTTATCCTTAGTATGATATTTTAAGTGTTACTTTGAAGGATGTTGAGATATGGGATGAGAGACTTATATATTCATAAAACATTTGAGGAAATTTATAGTATGATACTTGGGACATGCATGAGAGTGTCATGAATGGAACTATAGATTATTGAATGAGTAGAATTTTGGATTACCTACTATTGTTTAAATATATTTGATTATTTCTTTTTCGTTATTTTTATAAATTCTAAAAATTATAGTTGATTGTTTATCTATAATTGTTCATGAATACTTGAGATAAATGGATATTTTTGGTTATATATCTCTAAATGATTTCCTATTATGTTTCCATGAGTTCCTAGAATAATTTAATTATCATAATGGTTAATTATTTATTTAACCAAATGAAGTACGTTCTTTCTGTAAATAAAATTTCAATGTTAATCTCTAGAAACTATGAACTCAATTAGACTATTCTTGTGGTTTATCAAATTCAACATTATTAATGAAATGTAATGACGAATAATGTAATTGGATAATTAATGGATAACAAATTAGTTAAATTAAGGATAAAATATTAAAGAGGTAATAAGTAATTTAATTTTATTCTTATAAAATTAATGTATTATAATAGGATATTTATTCCCTAGTAGTGGGAGACGAGTGACTGGGTAATGACAGCTATAGTTGATCTGAGGGATAGGTCATCCATATATTTGTTTTGTCAGATATATTATATCTTTTTTTTACCTCATTTTCTACCACTCCCATATCGATTGGGTGATTGTGACATAGTGGTCTGGAGGATAGTGTTTTTCGCTACATCCACATTGGAAAAGAATGGATGATTGACTAATCCATATAGCCTTCATCTCTTTTCATGGTAGTATAATGAATTACTATTCATTGTGAATAATATATTATGTATTTTTGTAGATAGAGGTAAGTGATTGTGGTTATTTCATAGACTTGTGTCACTGAATATATTTTCCAAATACTAATTATAGGTATGAAATGTATCATATCTTATCGATAGGGATTATACCTAATTTATCATACATGACTTACAAGTTTTGGTGTATCATAGGAACTACTCAATTACTATATTGATATGTGGATGGGTTTATGAGATGATGTGATGCACGAGCTATATACTGTCATACGCAGTCAAGGTGTATTCATGTTGGATTATTTTATAGAGAAATGGACAAAGAAGTACTATGTTGTGGAAGAGAAGAAACCCAATGGGGAAGTCGTAGTGAGGTAACTGTATTATTTTATTAAAATATTATGTGATCTCTTTTATGTGATACATGGTGAGAGATATCAATGTTGAGTGTGGGAACATTGTATAACTATTTTGATGATGATTTGGTTTCACTTGTTCTCCATAGGATTTATTATGATTTTGTTATCTTTTTCAAGATATTATTCAAGGAGGATCTTATTGAGTATACTTTTTATTCTCACCCTATGTATATATAAGCATTCTTCATGTCAATAATAGATGGTTTGATATTGGTCTGGATATTTTTATTTTGTGTTTTTGTAGAAGATGTTTGGGATTCATGGTTAATTTCCTTTTTATTTTGTGGAAGTTGTAATTTTTTTGTTTTTTAGTATTTAACTACATTAAATGTCTGAACATGTTGTTTTTACTATCTATATAATAAGGATTTTATTGGTGTACTAACTTTATCTCTCTATTTAGAATGTTCTCTTAATTGGAAATGTCTCTCATTTGTATATTCATTATACCAATCATTTTTTTCCAAACCATAGAATATATGATGTAGGATTTAAGAGATCACAATATCCCTTCACTATTTACATGACCAAGAGGGGTGTCATTGGGGGAAGGGGGTTGTGATGGAGTGTTATTGAAGGATTTGGTTTAAGGATAAGATGATGTTTTAATTTAGTCACAGGAGAGGCTAAATGGGTAAATAAGAAAATAACATTAGATAATTTTATTATGTGAAGTAAACATGGGAGACATGATAAAAAATTATTAAGGGATCCCTATGATTTGATGCATGGACCATTAATTTTACTATGATCGATAAGAGAAGTGATACTAGTTTCTGGGTATATACAGAGAAAATGATTATATGTAATTCTTATTTTCACTTGTGCTTAAACCCTGAATACCATGGGATTATTATAACCTTATTAATAAATCTCTAAAAAATAAATGTCACAAATTTTGTATAATAGTATTTGGAGTCTATCCGTAGATTCATTTTCAGTTATTTCTCTATGTTTTCATCGTAATCATGTACTCACAGAAGTTATCGAGCAAAATATGGTAACATATCACAATAGAGTAGGGGTTAATGATGATGAAACATGGATGAGGAAACTCTAAGAGCTTCATCGTAATAGTTTTAATAAACACGAGGGATCCTTTTTGGTCTTAGTAAAATATGGATGGTTGTAGGAGGCTTAGATAGCTTTCATTTTGATCCTTTCTTGGAAGGATCCCTATGTTTTATTATTATTGATGAAGGTGAACACATCAATGAGGTAGAGTTGGATCTTGTTATTTGGAGATTTTTAGGAGTTGGTGGATTATTGGGAGAAGTTCATGGACCTATTTCGAGTATATTTTCATTCATTGACATTAAAGCACGCCATTCACAATGATAATTTTACCCATTGTTAGTGGATTTCTAGAATTTGGGAGGTTATGATCCATTTCAAGTGCATTATTAAAAATAATTCAGACCAAAATCCTGACGAGGAGTTCTGAGAGAGGCATATAATGAAATATTTGTGCCTATTGATTCAGTTATAGATCATCCCATTTCTATGGGAAACGAATCTTAAGATATTGGTATGATCAGAGGTTACTAAGAGGAAGCTAGCAGAAACTAGATCATCACTAGAGAAGCGTCATTTGGATTACTCATAATGAAGATCTATGGTCTTGGGTACCAGTTTTCTTGATAGAATAGATTCCAAGAAGTTAGTTGTAGTTAACCACCCACATCATATTTTTGCACTATGGTTGGCGGTTCTCAAGCCTTCTCCATGGGGTAAGAAGAATTATTTCATGTGGAGGATAAGGATATCAATGGATTGAGTACTCGTACATCCTAATTAAGTAGAATGAACTATGTGTTCCTCAATAAGTTCCTCTATTGAGTGTTTTTAGTTTATGTCATAGCAGCAATAGCATGTTAAATACAGTTATCATTAGAGTATATGGGGTTAGAAAAAGATATCCATGAGATGATCGTCAACCAAAATTAGTGGTACCCCTCCATATAGGTGTTCTTAATCAGGATCCTAAACTCCATTAATGTGGTCATTGTTGGACTCATGTTCTATAATTTCAAGGGATGTGTGATCATGATATCATTTGATGTACACATTTGTTTTTTTCTACATGGATACATGACATATTTGATTTAGGATCTACACACTCCATCAAATATCCTCCATATATGATGTTATGGGACATTATATTGATAGGATAATAGATACCTTATCCTTGACTATGGTAGTTAGAAGGTGATATAATCTGTATAATGTATGTAGAGAATGTGATATAGATATGAGGATAAACCACACTTAGAGAGACTAATTATGTTCACGGATAAAACCATATGACACCATCCATGATATGAACATCTTGCATTTACTCTATGTTGTTTTGGATTGTATATAGAGGTAGTTTTTATTCCATGATGAAAATGGGGAACCTGCAATGTTAATTTATTATTGAGACCCTCATATGGGTCAATGAAAATTTTCTTCCTTTTCTTCCATGAAGGCTATGATGATGTTGAGTTCATCATAGGTTCATCTATTAGTGTTTCCAAGGGTTTTGCAAGAGTAACCAAATATTATTATTAAATAGTTTGGGGAATAACCCTCTTGATGAGAGATCAGGTTTCAGATAGATTTATAGAAGGGTTCTTATCCATTCTCAAGGTCACTGTATATAATGGTACCTTATGAGTGGAAAGAGGATCATGAACAACTAGATGAGGTTTTTCAGTGATGATTTATTTTTATGAATATGTCACCTTGGGGTGTACCTATTTTTTTGGGAAATGGAAAATTGTAGTATACGTCATTATATTGATTATCATCATTGTAACTAAGAGATAATGAACATTATATATCGCCTTTCATGGATTGATGATTTATTCAATCAATTTAGAGGGGACATTGTTTTCTCAAAGATAAAACTATGGTTAGGATATCATCATATGTTTATTAATGACAAGGATATTATAAACACCTCTCTAAAATTTATTCATTGGAATTATGAGTTTTTTATTTCATATGGTGTGATTAACACTCTAGGAAAAATTTATGGGTTTGATGAAAATTTGATCATAGGGTTTCTGGACTGGCTCATGGTGGTTTTAATCATAGAAATCCACATATACTCCCCTAATGTGTAAGAGAATAAAGATCTTCTATGTGATTTTTTGGGAGTTCTTCGTCATCCATAACTATTAGGTCTGTTTTAATAGTTTGAGTTATGGTCACATGAAGTTCACTTATTTAGGAATGACATGTACAAATAAAGAGTGGTTGTGGATCCATGGAGGGTTGAGGAACATATTTCATGAGAAACCCCAAATATGTTTTTAGAAATGTCATACTTTCATGGCCTATAAAGATATTATAAGAGGTTTTTAACCAATTTATCTCATGTTTTTCCTCCTATGATATATTTGACTAAAAAGGATTAGTTTTTTATAGACTAAAAAATGTCGAATAGATTATTACAACTTGATGGATAAGTTATTAATTTCTCTAATCCACTTTTTTCCGATATAGGGAGTTCAGTTTGGGCGGTTTTTATGATTCATCATGTATTGGGTTGGGCGGTATTATGATACAGTAGATATTTCTGGTTTCTTATAGTTTGGAAATGTTATATCGTCATCACTATAATTATACCACCCATGATAGAAATTTAGTAGCAATTTTTTTTACATAAATTTTTTGGTTATATTACCTCATAAGATATAATTTTTAGGTTTTTATCAATAACAATAGATGATGTTTTGTTATATCCTAGTATGACATAAACATGAATATGTGGTGGTGTATGGAATTATTTTATGATTAATACATTTTGATTTTGTATAAACATGTAAATGAAAATGTTGTGGTGGATGTGATGAGTTGGATATAAAATAGTGATTATCAACATAAATATATAGATTCTAGGAGAGTAATAGAATATATCTAAATGATGAATATTTATATGTGATATGTTGGTGTAAGATGTTATATTTTTTAGATGATGGTGTATTTAAATTAAGTGTATATGGTGGAGGAGTACCATTTAGGGGATTCTAGGGTGGAGGCCTGGAGATACCATGTTTTTATGATGATCCACATTATTGATCTATGGATGATCAATATCAGGTGTTTTTTATGGATTTATTTTCATACCTCTTTTAATGCATGTGATGTTATCTGTTACATCTATATCTCACCTATGGTGGTACATCCTGTTGTAATGAAAATGTACCAAGCTTAGAAAGGGATGTTTATTGTAGCGTGTTTTGACCCATGTTTTTGTTAATTTCGTATCTTGATGTTCAGTATACTAGATGACAAAGGTCAAGAACCATGTTCCCGTTGGTTTGTCACAGTTTTTAGATGTTCCCATGTGGAAGCTGGTGGACATCTCGATTGATATTTTTTATTCTGGTGTACTTCAAGATTATGGAGACTATGATTCTATATGGGTGATAGTGGAACGTTTGATCAAAGCATTCAACTTTATTGAAATTAATGAGTTGATTTTATTGGAGGTTTTATGAAGTCATTACCTAGAGGAGGTAGTGAGACTCCATTGATTATTTAGGATGGTCACATCTCATTATGACCCTTATTTCACCTCCACGGTTTAGAGAGGTTTCCATTATCAATTTGGCACGTAGTTATGCATATTTACTAAATTTAATATATAATATAATGGTCAGTTAGAGAGAACTATCAAGCCTCGTGAGGAATTTTTTCATTGTTCCTAGATTTTGGTGGTTCATGGATTAGGCACCTACCATTGGTCATGATTTCATGAAATATAGTTTTCACTATACTAATGGTATGGAACTATTTTAGTATTTATAAAAATGACCATTCCATTCTCCATTATGATGGGTTGGGCTTGGGGAGTTATTAATTCTCATGTTAGAGATAGTATATAACATAAAAAAGATGGATCAGGTAATTTGATAGAGGAAAAAAGGCAGTGTAGTATCTTCATATGTTCTATGTCTGTCATAGTAGAGGACTTATGGAATTATCCATTATAGATCATGTGATACTAAATGAGATCCTCAATGTGTCTAGTAACAGTTTGGTTGTAGGAGTTATATTTCTCTATGGAATCATTGTAATTTTTATGTTTTTGTTCATGTTGGGTCTTTGGAATATCAGATAACACTAACCCCATAGTTTTGAAGGATATATGATTTCTTACACATATTAGAGATCCTCCATTATCTTTATGATGACTCACATGTCATTTATTGGGGGAGATTGACATTGATAATGATTCTACCGTAGAAGGTAGGATTATATTGATTAAATTATCTAGGAGAATGTGTTTTGTTGGATTAATATTCCCAAGGTATTTGAATTATAGATTCATGATGGCATGGAGGAGAGAACATTGAAATGTGAGTCACAGAAACATTGTCACCAACATGAGATATTGTTTTCATAGCTCAACCCTCAAAGTAATTATAGATTATATTTGTTTAAATTTTCTAGTTTATGAGAGGGATTCCTCTTCTTTGATGTTTTATTGAAGATTTATCTCTTGTTATTGAGGTGCCTCCTCAGAGATAGTGTTTAGGATACAATGTTTATGTTTCTTAATTTCACACTGGGTTCATTGAGTGAGGAGGTGGACATCCACTGATGATGAGTTTTTTGAGATGCATCTCATAGTGTGGTCATTTGGTTGACCCATTAATTTAATTTATCTCCAATAATGGTTTCAAATTATATAGCATGTGAATTGACTGAAAACTACCATTTTTATTGTACTAAAAGCCATAGTACAAAAGAATCACAAAAAAAAATCAAGGTGGTCGAAAGTAATGCAAACCCATAGCATAATTGGCCACAAATTTCATCCCCTCCTTAGGAAACACACCCAAGAAAAAGAAATATAATATCCTCTAATCTGAGGAAGCCATTGATTCCAAATAATTCGCCACTGTATTCCCCTCCCTCTATGTGTGAGACACCATCATATTTCTACCTTTGAATGAATTGCATTTTTAATGGTGTATGAGATATTCCAAGGGATATTACCCTTTCCAATCATTGCATTACAAAGCATAAAAGAGTCATACTCCACCATTTGAACCTCAAGCTGACTTTGAATACACATTTCCATCCCCAGGGCCATGGCCAGAGCCTCTGCCTACATCACATCACCTCGCCCAAAGAAAGCTGCGAACTCTACAACAACAGAACCCCTATGATCTCTTACAACCCCACCCCTATGCATCTCCCCCCAATTAGATACCAATCCGTGTTTATTTTCAAACCCTGTCAAGGGAGAATCCAACGTATCCAAGATCCCTGTTCGGGACAGACAGACCGAGGTGTGGTTGGAAGAAAAGGAACAAATGAAATTGCAGAAGGAGCATGATGACAGTCCGGGAAAAGGCGTAGCATATAGAGTAGGGTATTCTTCATTTTGAAATTAATTCTTACTTGAGATCTCAGTGCATCATTGTGTCGCCCCTCATTCCTGGCCTTCCAGATTGTCCAGCATCCTACAATCAGAATAAAGGATTTGATCTTCCTCTCCGCGTTGTGGGAGCCTGCTACTCTAAACCACGACATCAAGAATTCCTCCTCTCCCCTCCAGACCGAACCTAGCCAAAGAAAGAACCAAAAAAAATACAGATACCAATATCCCATTCACTCGTGTAAAAAAGATGCTCCACTGTTTCTTGGTTTGGGAGCCCGCAGCACCAGCACATGGAAGCCAGATTCACGACCATCCGCTTAAAATTTTCATCAGTTGGAAGAGCCATATTCCTCACTCACCATAAGAGGAAATTGTATTTAGATATATGATCCTTACACCATAGTTGAGTCCCCCACTAATCATCACCTGAAGTATCCCTCATGATGTGCATAAAATCTTTGATGGAGAAGATACCTTACATAGAATCTATAAAAATAAGTTTATTTGGGACATCACCGGAGAAAATTCTATTGTTGATATTCCAGGATGTGAATTGCTTGTTAGGATTCTAATGTAAGGGTGTAAATCCTAATATTTCATTCCTTTTGTGAGTTTTGTGTGTCGTAGGAACGTAGTGTTAGTTCCAAGATGTTTCTCAATGTAAACATATGATTTAATTTCAAATATAATTTTAATATAGAATTATGCACCATGTATAATGTTTTTTGTGCCATATGAGATTCTGTTGTTGCATAGTGAGTATATATGTAGTGTAATGAGGTTTTAGGTATGAATTCAAATCCACTTAAAATACATACATGGTCGCACTGCGGAGGTATGATGAGGCATATCCAGGAAGGGTTGTTGTGTCGTATAGTGAGTATAAATCATAGGCCTTACATAGTGGCTGAGTGGATAAAATGTAGAGTAGATGAGTTCAGAATAAGTTTCATAGGATGGAATTTGTCTAGATCTACCATAATATTTATCCCCATTATATTGATTCCAGCTACAGTTTTATACACCCATCGAATTATCAGGTTGTATAATATCTCAATTTAGGATATGTCTTATCCCCTCCACAGGTATATAAGTTTGGACCATTTTATGTGTTTTATTTCTAATATGATCCTTTACTTGGGAAGGCTACTGAATATTCCCTCCTATTGCATCATGGTATGTCCCATGTTATCCCATTCTATGGCAGGGTAGAGTGGGTTGTATCATGGTGTGGTGATTTTCATAGCATATATAAATACTCAATCCCCATTTGAAACTAATTTTTTCCCATGTTATCTTATCAAACAATAGGAACCCCATATTAATTTTTGGAGGCTTTTAATTTCATTTCAATAGGGTTCAATCCTTAGATTCCAATATTTAATCATTGGTTATTTTTTTGGCCCCTTTGTAACATCCTAGTTCCAAAAGCCACCTAGAGGCTCCCAGTACCCGGTTGGTCACATGCCCTCAAGCGCATTTCCCTAAACTCCAGAGGTAGCTGACTAGGAGTGAGGGACATGGGTGTGATACTGCAGGAACTATTCCATCATTGGAAGAGTACACAGTGGAGGTAAACAACACATAAATTTTGGAAGTAGTAAATATACACCAACAATAAACAATAGCAGACTGTAATACTAAACAACAAGAGCTCAAATATATATGTAATGATGCATGATACATATGTCTAGGAAAAACAGCCCAACAATTCATAATACTGGAATACAACTATGCTAATCCAAAGTGAAAAGTACGCAGATAAACTCCTCAGCATCGAAATCCATGGCTTGGTCCCATGTTCTCCTACTCTACAGTAAGGCAGGTACCTGAATTAGAAGGGTTCTTTCCATTATCTATAACTGCAACAGTATAATCGGTTTGGGCCCAAAAGCATGACCCAAACAGGGTGTGAGAGTAAATCCTAGTAGGCACCCACCCGAAGATCTATCACTAACAGTCAGTGAGTATATGATAGGTAAAAGTACAGAAACCAATAAACCAGAAAGCACTAAGCAATAAACAATCCATAGTTTTAATCCTTCAAATTACCACATATCATCCAACAGCTAATCAAGAAGATAACACAACAGGTATCCTTCTGGGAAGTACACATAGAATATCCCCTCTGGTCATACCTAGCAACTCAAGCATGCAAATAAATAGAAGGAAACCCTCTGGGAAGTACTCATAGCCTATCCCCTCTGGTCCTATATAACAAGACAAGAAACCCTCTGGGTAGTACACTCAGTCTAACCCCTCTGGTTCAGCTTAAGCATAGACTCTATGAGGAACCAATCACCATCAATTCCTCCTATAGTATTGTTTCGGTACTAAAGGCGCTCTGGGGAAGCACTCAACATCTCATTCCTCTGGTGGCCCGCATCGAGGAACTACAGACACTATAGGGAAGCACTCGTCATAAATTCCCCCTGTGGTCTCGCATCATAAATTATAAAGACACTCTGGAGAAGCCCTCATCATCCATTCTCCCTATGTCTATAAAGCAATTTCTCCCGGCCCTGTATAAGTCAAGCAAGTGTAGAAGCACGTAACGACCAATGTAAACCTCCATAACTACATGGCTACCATTCTACCACACAACAAGATAACATTATAAGAGTCACACCATCCTACAACATGAGGAAAGGGAAAGTAAAAAGTACCCTAACAGGAAAACAAGACCCAAAGGTCAAAACATGCAGAAGATGCATGGTCAACAAATCTAAAGAACAACAATTCACCCTATTTTCAATCAATAACATCTACTCAAGCATAAAATCAAAAGAGGAAAACAACATGGGAAAAGTTGAAAACACGCAATACCATGTTCAAGGGTATTGGTGGAATTTGTACATAATACTCAACTAAGTTCTACAGAAAGGCACAAACCACCTACCACGGTGTTAGGAGATCAATATACTTGAATCTCAAAGCCTGATTTTCCATATAATGTCATAGATCTATGAAAAGGAATAAAATGTTCAACCCATGATTACTTTTAAAAAGGAGGAATTGGAAAGCGATTCTATAGAAGAAAGAAGAGCATACCGCTGTGATTCCAATGCAATAGATGAAAGTCATTTTAGAGAAAAGATGCACGATCAGAGGCTAAGGGAATTCGAGGTTCCATATGGGTACTCTAGGACATTTCAGCTGAAGAAGAAGATACCCCATTCCATTAGACACAACCCCAGTCCATTTAATGAAAAAACTAAACGGTCTCTACATTTTGAGTACACGACATGTACTCACATTTTATATACTCCGCTTTAGGAGGCTTCCACATCACCCCACACGACCGTGTGTGTGTCCATGAAACGGTTATCATACAGACTCTTGCACCAATGAAGTACATGACATGTACTCTTAGAGTACATGACATGTACTTAAAAAATTTCCAGAAACTCATATTTAGTCAAAAACTATGAAAAAGGAAAAAAATACCTAAAAGAAGGTTCGGGTTCTTCCAAACATCCCCCATAAAATTTTTTTTCCCCAAATCTCCCTAGCATGGCGTAAGAGAAGAAACCCCAAAAAACATTGTCCACTGTTATCATACATCAGTCTCCCTCTTCCAAGTCCCTTCTTGTAATTGCCCTTGTTGCCAAAGCACCTGTACCAGAGGAATAGACCGACCACAGAAAACCTTTGTACATCCATTGACAATCCGGATAGGATGCTCCTCAAAAGATGCATCAACCTCCAACTCGACTTCCTTGGGTTGGAAGGCATGAGATGGGTCTGAAAATTAACGTTGGAGCTGAGAAACATGGAAGACTTCATGCATAGCCAGGTACCCATGAGTTAACTGTAATTGATAGGCAACCGGCCCAACTCTCTCCACCACCTCAAAGGCCCGACGTACCTCAGCGAAAGCATACCCTGTCTCTTGATCCACCCTTGTCCTGTCTTTGGTGTGACACGCAAAAAAACCTGATCCCCGACCTCAAACTCCAGAGGTCATCTATTCTGATCAGCATCAGACTTCTGTCGAGACTGTGCAGTAGCCATCCTCTTCCGAATCAACTCTATGTGCACTGTGGTTTCCAGAACAACACGAGGTCCCCGCAAAGTTTCGTCTCCTACCTCCAGCCAACATAAAGGTGATCAGAATGGACTATCGTACAAAGCCTCATAAGGTGCCATATGAATAGTTGCTTTAAAACTATTTTTGTATGAAAAATTCACAAGAGGTATGTGATTCTCCCATGAACCACCAAAATCCTGAATGCATCCTCAGAGCATATCCTAAAGCACTTGAATTATACACTCGGACTGGCCATCTGTCTGGGTATGGTAAGGTGTAATCAAAAGTACATGGGTGCCCAGATCCTTTTGAAGCCCCTTCGAGACCCGAGATGTTAAACGAGCATCCCTGTCTGAAACAATGGTGTGTGGAACTCCATGGTGATGTACAATCTCACGGATGTACAACCGCCCCAGCTCATCAACACTAAAGGACACCTTGATCGTCAAGAAGTGAGAAACCTTAATGATTCAGTAAATGACAACACAAACATTGTCATTCCCTAGAGGCGACCTCGACAAAACGATCACGAAGTCTATCGCAACATCATTCCACTTCCACTCGGGAATGGGTAACTACTGCAAAAGCCATACTGGTCACTGATGCTCCTCCTTCACCTGTTTTCAAGTAGAACACCTCAAGATGATACCAGAAACATCATTCTTCATTCCTGGACACCAATACTGACAGTATAGATCATAATACATCTTAGTGAGGCCAGGATGAACTACCCAAACTGAGGAATGAAAATCCTGCATCAGCTCCTCGCGTATGTCTGCTGGCTCCCATATGCGTCCCTTGAAATGAAAGATCTCATCCTCGCATATGGTCCATCCATGAATAGGGTCCTCTTCTGACACACTTTTCATAATAAATAGGCCTTAAAAATCTAATATAATCCTCATTTGAACTCGATCTACAAGAGTAGAGGTAACATCTACTGAAGAAAGAGAAGTCTACACCTCTCTATCGTGCACCTCCAAATGCATCTCAGAGAACAGAGCCATAAGCTACCACTAACTGCTGGCCTCTTGAACTACCTATATCTGAGTCATCCTGTTCAACGCATCAGCCACTACATTTCCTTTCATAGGTGTATAGGAATGCTCAAATTCAAAGGATTGTAGGTACTCAACCCACCTACGCTGTATCAAATTCATATCATGCTGAGTGAAGATGTACTTGAGACTTTTTTCGTTGGTGAAAATCACAAAGGGCTCTCCCAAACGACAATGTCTCCAACAACATTGGGCATGAACAACATCTGCAAACTCCAGATCATACATCCTGTAATTCCTCTCATGTGACCTCAACTGTCGAGATGCATACGAAACGACTCCATCTACCTACATAAGCACAGCTCCTTGCATGATACCTGAGGAATCACAGTAAATAGTATAACCCTTTCTTGTCTCTAGAAAGACTAGTATTGGTGCTTAATTTAACCTCCCTTTCAGTTCCTGAATGGCTGATTCACATGATTTTTACAAGAAGAACTTCACCCCCTTCTTGGTCAGACCAGTTACTGGTGCTTCCATGTGTGAAAAGTTTTGAATGAAACGTCTGTAGTATCCAGCCAGCCCTATAAAACTCGACACCTCAAAGACATTCTCCTGATGCTAACATTAAACTATAGCTCTCAAATTCTCTATGTCTACTAATACTACTACCTCTGAGATAACATGACATAAGAAGTGAATCTGATCTATCAAAAAGTGTCACTTCAAGAGCTTAACATATAACTGATGCTCCCTCAGTTTACTCAAAAAAATCTCAAGATGGGTAGCATGGTCGTGTCTAGTGTGATAGTACACCAAGATATCATCCATGAAAACCAAAACTAAGGAATCCAAGTACGGATGGAACACTCGGTTCATCAGTTCCATGAAAACCAAAGGAGCGTTTCTGAGGCTGAATGGGATAACCAAGTACTTGTATAGACCATACCTGCTCTTAAAGGCTGTAAGAGGTATATATGATGGTCTAACACGCAACTGATGATAAACAGATCTCAGGTCAACCTTCGAGACAACCAGGAACCTCAAATCTGATCAAAGAGATCATCAATCCTAGGCAAGGGATATTAGTTCTTAACTGTCAAATGGTTCATCTTCCGATAATCCACACAAAGCCTGAGGGTACCATCTACCTTCATCAAAAACATGACAGGTGAACCCCAAGGAGAAGTACTTGGTTAGTTGAAACCCGTTTCTTTCAACTCCTACAACTGCTTCATGAGCTCCTGAAACTCAGGTGTAGCCATCCAATAAGGTGGAATAGACACCAGTTCCCCTCCTGGTTCATGCTCAATCGAGAAGTCTACCTCTTGATTCAGAGAAAAACCTGAAAATTGCTCTGGAAGGACATATATGAAATGATCCACCACTGGAGGAAAGTCCAACTGAAAATTCCTCTGGTCATCCAGATAATGACTAGAAATTTGGGATGTAACTACTCTAAACCCATGATGCTCTGGACCCGCTCTACTCACCTGGACATGCCCAGATGGTCTGCATGATCCTTATAAAACTCTCTCAGAACTGTGTGTTAACACCTGTGTCTGGAATGACGGCTACGTCCTAGAATGGAACAACAGGATGACGTCTTGGTGGAATTACTCACCAAGGAAAAATGCACACCTTAGGTCGAGATTATCAAGGAATAAAAACAAGGTGTGTAATAATGGAATAGGAGAAAGAAAACAGTCATGTTTTACAAAACATGACTACATGGCATGTACATTTACTACACGACGTGATACCGCAAGTCATTTACATGGGCATTTACTTTTATCCAGACTGGTCGTGTAACACCCCAGACACACGGTGTGTTATCTCCACACACAGTGTGTACTTGAGTCCCCTTTCTCTGCATGAGTCCTTCTACAAGGCTGATCCACAAGGCTCTCTCCAAAGGCAAGACTACACAGCGTGCACATATCCTACGTTGTGTGTACTAGAAAAGCTTCACTCGGCCCGTGTTTTTAGTGACACGGCCTAACACGTGGCTCACAATACACTGCATGTTTCAGACGGAAATGGAATTTATGAGAAAGGATAACACCAGCTTGTGTTGTTCGTGACACAGATGGGTACCTGGGTTAGACTACACGGTGTGTTCAATGTTGAAACAACATGTACATTAAAGGGTAACACCAACCCGTGTTGTTTGTGACAAGACTGGGTACCTAGGTCAGACTATAAGACGTGTTTATACAGCACACGACGTGTATTATACACTACTCGGCCAACCTGTGTTGTCACTGACATAGGTGGGCATGTGGTCGACTCTACATGGCGTGTATGTAAGATACACGACGTGTTGAATCCAGACTTCCCCCATCCCAAGTCTCTACCCACACAACCGATGAAATGATAAAAGACTACACGGTGTGTATATAAAGTACACAACATGTACTTATGAAAAAATGTTTCTTCCCGAACATAATAACACACGACATGTACATAACATTACATGACGTCTATTCTAGTTTTTTCCAGACAGTAAGCCTCAGAAACTACTCCGGGACACAGAAAACACTAAAATGAATACAGAAAGTGCCAAATTCTGATCCGTGAGGGCCCATACTCCCCTTGAATAAATGTTTCTCATCATATACACATTATAACATACCAAACAAGGAGTTGATCCACTATATTCTGGTCTATGAGGGCTCATAACACCTCAAAAACCAAAGATTTGTTTTTATTAAAACAAATATCTACCAAAACAATCCTATAAAATATCAGGTATTTATTGCAAGGAAAATATCACAACCACATGAATACATTACACATCATATATCACAGCTACATGCAATCACTAATGCATCATATATGGCATGGAAAAAATTCAAGACATGTGATTTCTAGACAATTCCAATATAATGCATGAGATGGCATACCCTTATCTCATTGGGATGAAACAGAAATAAAACCTCAATAATATCAAAAATAACATCACAAATTGTGTGAATCACACAAGGTGAAATCAAATCAACTGTAATAATTGAAAAACCATAAAAATTGAAATTAAACAAGGTAGATTGGATTTTACCTGTACACGGGTCAGCTACTCCCAGGCCTAGCTTAACACCAAGTACCAGTTCCTTCCTATCCATGGATAAAGGATCCAAAGAGTAATTCAAGAGAAAAGAAACCCTCCAATACCACTGTGTAACGTCCCGGGTCCGGATGGTACCCAGAGGCGCCCCATACCCAGTTGGTCACATGGCCTCAAGCACATTTCCCCGAATTCCAAAGGCAACCGACTACTAGTGAGGGCCTTGTGTGTGATTTTGGTGAAACTATGCCCTCATTGGAAGAGTACAAAGTGGAGGTAAACAACACATGAATTAAGCAGCAAATATCCAACAATAGTAAATAGAAAAACACTAGAATACTAAACAACTGGGGCACAAATATATACATAATGATGCATGATACATATTTCTACTAATAACAACAAAAAAAGTCACAATGCGGGAACACAACTATGTTTAGCCAAAGTGAAAAATAATTAAGAAAAATAATCATCATCGTAAGCCATAGCTTGGTCAAATGCTATCCTTCTCCACAACATGTCAAGATATTGAAGTAGAAGGGCTATTTCCCTTATCAATACCTGCACCAATATAATCTGTTTGGGCCCAAAAGCATGAACCAAACATGGGTGTGAGACTAAACCCTATAGGCAACCATCGAAAGATCTGTGCCTAAGAGTTAGTGAGTATATGGAAGGTAAAAGTACAGAATGCAATAAACAAGAAATCCATAAGCAGTAAACAATCCAGAGTTTAAAGTATTCAAATTACCACATAGCATGCAACAACTAATCAATAAAATAAAACAATAGGTAACCCTCTAGGATGTATCCATAGCCTATCCCCTCTGGTTCTACCTTGAAACTCATGCAAGCAGGTAAACACAAGGTAACCATCTGGGAAGTACTCACAGCCTATCCCCTTTGGTCCTACCTAACAAGACAAGAAACCCTCTGGGCAGTACACTTAGTCTAACCCCTCTGGTTCTGCTTAAGCATGGACTCTCTGAGGAAGAACTCACTGTCAATTCCTCATATAGTCTCGTATTGGTACTAAAGGCGCTCTAGGGAAGCACTCAACGTCTCATTCCCCTATTTCTTGTGTCAATGAACTACAGACACTTAGGGAATCTCTCATTGTCAATTCCACCATGTGGTCTCGCATCATAAAATATAAAGACACTTTGGAGAAGCCCACGTCATCTATTCTCCCTATGGTCAATACACTCTGTTATCTCAGCCCTATGTAAGTGAAGCAAGTGTATAACCGCGTAATGACCAAAGTAAACCACAAGAACTACTTGGAAAGAATTCTACAGCACAAAAGGATAATAGTATAACAGTCACACCATCTTATAACACTAGGCATGGGAAAGTAAACAGAAAACTAACAGGAAAACAAGACCCAATGTTCAAAATTGGAAAAACATGCATGGGAAATACATCGAATGCACAATAATTTACCCTATTCTCAATCAGTAACCTCTACTCCGGCATACGATCAAAGTAAGAAAACAACAGGGGAAAATGGTAAGCACATAATACCCTTCTCAAAGGTATTGGTGGAATTGGCACATAATACTCAAAGAAATTCTACAGAATGGCACAAACCACCGACGTCAGTGTTAAGAGATCAATATACATGAACCTAGAAGCTTGAATATTATTAGAACATCGTATATCTATGTAAACTAATAAAATGTTCAACCCACAACAACATGGAAAATAGGAGGAATTGTACAATGATGTTCTAGAATAAAGAAGAGATTACTGAAGCAATTCCAACGAAATCGACATCGGTCGATTCGGAGTACGGATGCACGATTGGGGACTCAGGTAGGTGTCGGTGCCCTATGGGTGCTCCGGGATGTTTTGGCTGAAGAAGAAGACACCCATGTCCATTAGACGTGACCCCAGACTATTTAATGAAATAAACAAAATATACAGCATATACTTTTGGAGTACACAGTGTGTACTCGCCTTTTCCTTACTCCGCTTTAGGCGGCTTCCATGTCACCCCACACGACCGTGTGTGAGTCCATGACACGACCAACACATGGCCTCCTTCCGCAACGAATTACCTGTAATGTTCTCATAATGTTCACAACATGTACTTCAAAAACAACCAGAAACTCCTCATTTATCAAAAACTCCATAAAAAGGAAAAACATTCATAAATGAAGGTCCGGGTTCTTACATCCATCCTATGATTCTTATTGTCAATTAGTGGATATGTATTTTTTCCTATCATATATTATTTCCATGTTATGCCATTTTATCTTCATCATTCTAATGTATTTATTATCATTGTTTTTTTTTGTGGTTATGGCATGATTTCCTTGGTGTGATTTAGGTTTCTTATGGGATAGGTGATCAGGGATTTTTGTTCGTATTATTTTCTCATGTGATGAAAATTAAATCATTGATATATGGGATTTGTTTCTTCTACATTATTTTAAATTTAATAATAAATTTTTAATGGTTTAACAACTTTTTATGGTGGTGAAATAAAACCTAGTAAACGATAAAAATTATTAATTATGTATTGGTTTATGATTAAATATTATTTTTCCTCCAATATGATGATGGTATGACTTTTTATTTACTAGATAGAATGTTATCTATCTTATATTGTTTATCATGATCATTATCCTTTGTTTATAATGTTCATTATTAATTTTTTAGAATATTTTTATTCTCGATTTTATCATGTTAAAGTGAAACAATTTGTTAAATAATGTATTGTTTGAAATGTTTTTCTTTAATACAAAATCTATAATGTCTTATTTAATGAAACTATTGTTCTTGAAATTTGATTGTAATAAAATTGATACATAATTAATGTTTAAATTAAAAATGATATCTGATGCATTAATGGAAATGGACAAAAACATGAATCTAGTAATTATTGATGGTGATAATGATTATATCCATGTTAATGTGTTTTTATTACTGTGTATTTAATAAAACTAGAAGATTTTCATGACATGAATGTTTAATAACTTAATAGATTTTGATTGTTAACTCCTTTGGTTACCCAAAGTTTTAACATGAAATAATTTAATTAGTTAATTCAATGTGTAATAAAAAATAGTTATTTGATAAAGATAAATATTTGGGGCTGAGTGAGCCTATTTTATTATAAACTCCAAATGCCTTGTTGTTGGGTTTGTGAGATCCCATTTTCATATAAAGGTTAAATGACTTTATATAGACTATGTGTCCTTTTGACCACATTGATTGTTTTTATTCCCTCATTTATTCTCTAGATATTATCCTTACCATGCAATGAGATTTGATCCGGAGATGGAAGATGATCAATGGTCATTGTGGAAGACAGTTTATGGTAGTAGTCGATTCATGAGATAGTGAGATGAATGGGATATGCAATAGATTTTCGGGGATGGAACTAGATTTCATGGAACTTTTTGATGTAGGGCTTAGATGTTGTTGGACTGAATACTAGGATTTTTTCTCATTGAATATCTTTTTAATTATTAGATAGGGTGGTTCCTTGTTGATCACATCCCTTTACCACTACATGAGGTAGTTGGTTGTTATTTTTTATTCATCTCTTAATGATAGTTTATGATTATTCATAGAGTGCCTATAATTTTGTAATTATAGTAATGATTAATAAATTTTTTAACCCAATTTTTTAGTTATTGATGTTATATAAAGATTAATGTTAATCATGATATACCAGGGTCTATATTTGATTACTCCAAGATGTCATGGACTTCACATTTTTTATTAATGAAATTTGAAATGGTATAAGGTTCTTGGTAAATTAATTGATAATGAATCAATTAATATAATCCTATGTGCTTATGAATGTAATAAGTAATTTAATTTTGGTCCTCTTAAATGTTTTAGTGATTTTAAGATATCTTTTCCATAGCGGTGTCAACTGAGTGTACAGGTGATAAAAGAAATAGTTGATCATAGGACTAGGTTATTCCCATAGTGTAGTTTCATACAATATTATATCCTACATGTTTAGTTAATTCATAAAATAAGTCACCCATGTTCGTATGGTGACTGACACCCAATGTAATGTAGAATATATTTTCCCTAGCATCCTAGTTGGTGAAGAACGGAAGGTTGACTACCCCCTATGGTCCCACACTATTCCCATTGTAGTATTATGTACTCATATGCACGGTTTTTATTTTATTATATATGGTTATGGAATTATTTAATGTATTTTCGTTATTTTACACACATTCATCTCCAAAAATTATATTATGATGTTTATTATATGTATGTAATTTATGGTAGGTGATGGATCAATGTACTTAGTGTATAGGATATGATGGTTTGAGGTATAATATCGATTATATGATACATGGCATACAAGTTTTAGTTAATCAAATAAACTAATCCATTACAATATGAATTTGTGGATGGGTTGATGAAATGATGTGATACATGAGGATAAAGTTGTGATACATACCCCATGTGTCTTAGGGATGTCACATATTGGACATAGATGGATCGGGATGTATGATGTTATTGAAGATAAGTAAACCAATGGGGAAGCAGTAGAATAGTACCGTTGACATTATAGTTGCATTATATATGATCTCTTGTATGTGATACCTGGTGAGAGATAGCCATGTTGAGGCTTTTAACTAATTATACCTATATAGGTGATGTGTTTTTGTAACACCCCATGTAAATAAAGAATATGAAATTTTCATATTTATCCATATTTGTGAATAAAATATTGATATGACTTTAATGGGGACTCTATGCTCGATGGCGTACCCAACACGCAACAACGAGTTTCTTAGGAATCTTACGTTGCACTCTAATAATAAAATAATATTATTTTAAATGGTAGTTAACATGTATCCGTTGTATTGGCGGGAATGAATAGAAATAACTAAAATATGATTATATATGTTTTTAAATGTTTTTACATTTATCCAATAAAAGCTAAAGGCTTAAAATACGGAAAGAATTCAATTTTAGGCGTATATGCCCTAGTTTTCACTAAAGGTTCACTTATCGCCTTTTAATGGAGAACTTTCATTAAATATAGTTTTGATCACTCTTACACATTCTTTTGGACCAAATAAAACTCTTATTAAGAATCGGGACATCAAATTTTACTTTGTGTAATTTTTGGATATTTTTCCGATAAAGTTCATTTTTTAATGAATAGTGTAAAATGTTGTGTTTTAATTCAAAACCTCTTTTTAATATAATTTATTTATATGATTATATAATATTTTGAATTGGTTTTAAAGTAAAATTAGAAAATATTTTTACCATTAAATCCAATAGTGGTCATTGGAATTAATTTCACTTTGAAATCAGACTTAAACTAGTGTCAATCTTTTGATACTTATTGTTTTATAAAAACACGCTATTTGCTCTGACAACGGGAATTAATTATTAAATTAATTAATGTGACTTATATGTTTTGAATATTGTAAAATAGACTTCATTTTTGAATTCAGAATATCAAATATAGCTTAGGGTGAATTTTTGGGATTTTTCTGAAAAACTTCAATTTTTGATGAATAGTGAAACCACTAAGTGGTACTTATAAAAACTAATTTTTCCATTTAAATGAAATTTTGCCATTTTTGTGTTTTAAATTTCAAAAATCCGACATACATGGTTGTCATTAAGAAGTAAAATGTGGTTCAATGGGATAAAAATCTTTTTTTGGTGAATAGTAGCTTATTAAGTTTTTAATCGCGATTAGTGGTAATTAGTGTAGTTTAAGGTAAAAATAATGCTTTAATAAAATGAGATGATCTTGAAACTTGTCCTACACCTATTGGGTGAGTCATGGCCGACCAGGACAAGCCATAGGCCAACTTGGGGACCTTATGGAGCCACTTTAGATGGAAAATGACAATAATATATTTTTATTTAATGTTAAAATTAAATTGACACAAACATGAGTTGTTTTACTAAAACAGTTTTTATGTGGGGTTACACAAGTCCAAATTTTGATTATAAATAGTCATTGGAAATATAAAAATATTTCCTACATCATAGTATTTTTTTATAATTTTTAGACATTAAATAAATTAAATTATTTATGACATAATAATGTTGCAGCGATGACATCATTATTTGATGATTTAAATAAAATGGAAAGATAATATAAAATCTATGAACTAAACATGTACAAAACTTATTCGATGGGTGTATTTAGAACCCTTATCACCTTATCCACGAATTATATCAATGTGGGACCTTTTAAAACCGAAACACCTTTTCAAATAAAGTAATATTTCTTACTTTCCAAAAGTGCCCCTCCTCTCCTCTTATAAAAGGCCCCCACCTCTACCTCATTTCACACACTCCTCAAGCCTTTGGCTCGGCCAACCCCTGCCCATTTAATCTCTCCACATCCCTCTCCTAATCCTATAGGATTACCTTTGGGCATAATTATTTCAATGAAAGCCTTTAGGCTCAAATAAAAAGGAGTTACACTTTTAAAGGTAATTCATTCTCTCATGTTCAATTGTTTTATTTTGCTTCTCCAACCCCCTAAACTCTTTTTAATTACTTATTTTGTAAAAACAACAGTATCGTCAATATACTAGGATGTTGTTATAAGATTTATTCGAGCTACACTCTCACAAAACTACATCAAATGGTTAAAGAACATACGGTTTCTGTGGATGGCGAAATTCTGCCTCCCGAAACGATGATTGTTCAATACTCATTTAACACCTTCAAAAGTGTCCATTATGATGTCACTATTTTTATATATGATATATAATATGTTTATGTTTTACTTATTCTTCTGTATTTTTCATTTGTGTCTTAACTTTATGGCTTCCATTATGGGTATACGCGATATCTTCATTTTAGGAAGTGCGGACTACCGCCCCCTCAAAGTGATGTGATTCGTTAATGCCATACGTGGGACGTATAAAGGATGGATTTCATGTTATTATATATGATGTTATACTGGAAATATTATATAACTCTATATCATTATTTTTTCTTTCCATTAAAGTATTAGATAGAAATGAAAGTAGCGTTCATGCGTACGTACGGCTTACCGTCTCCATGAACGGTGCATTTCATTTCTTATCCCCAAATGTAATGTACTATTATAAGTACATGTATATAATGGATATATATGATGAATGATACATCTAAATTATGAATATAATTCTGTAATTAAAATATACATACCTCTCATTTAGTTTTAATTCCATTAATATGACAAAGAAATGAAAGTAGTGTTCATGTGTACGTACGGCTTATCGTCTCCATGAACGGTGCGTTTCATTTCTTACCTCTAAATGATTATGTAATATTATAAATACATATATATGATGGATATATATGATATATATGATATCCAAATCAGGAATTTCATTCTGGATATAAAGAACCTTTGACCACACGAACAACATGTAATTGTAAGAAGTCCACTTTTGACTTAAGAACCAAATATCAACAAAACAAACATTATTAACTTAAATGATTACATATTGTTTATAACATGGAAATAAGTGATATAAAAGGAATAATGAACTTGAAAAAGGTTCTTAAGCAAATATAAATTAACTCAAGTTTATTATTCAGGACGTTAAAGAACGATCGAGTCAAGTCGGACCCGAGGTAAGGGATCCTACTCCTCTCTTCCTTTTTAAGTACACGCTTTTATGTCATTCCATTTAAAGCTCATCTTTCTTGTTATTGGGATGATCTTTTATATATTACACTTACTGTAATTTTTATGTTCATGTGATGAGAGACCCTATTGTCTCTCATCAATCCATTTTGGAAGTTTTGAGTGGCGCCGTTAGGCTGCCGAACTTTCGTAAGAGATCTAACCTCTCTCTTTCTTTTTAAGTACTCTCCTTTATGTCACTTATTTTAAGCTCCTCTTTGTAATGTTGGGGGATGTTCAATTATATTCCTCTTTCTGTATATTTTATTTTAATGTGATGAGATACCCTATTTGATCTCATCAATCCATATTCGGAAGTTTTATGTGGCGCCGTTAGGCTGCCGAGTTTTCGTAAGGGATTTTTCATCTCACTTTTATTCCCGTGAGATTTATGCTACATTTGCCACAAATTCCATTGAGTGGTGTATGTACTGCACATTATTATACTCTTTGTGTAATATACTTTCGTTTATTAGTATTTACATTAATGATCTATTGTCCTTCTTTCATGGGGTGTATGTTTTGAAAGATACCCAAGTCGGTAAGGGAACCTTTCACCCTCCTCTTTTTTAAAAGACTTCTTTTGTTGGGTCATTTAATTTACATATTGTTATGTTGGGATATGTTCTCATATATCCTTATTGATGTAAATTTTATGTCCAAGTGATGAGATACACTTTTTATCTCTCATCAACTCATTTTGATGTGATGCCGTTAGGCTGTCAAGGGAACTTTTTAACCCAATTTCGATTTCTTTGGGTTCAATATGTAGTCATTGAATATGTCATCCATTGAATATGTGTGAATGGCCTTTTATTGTTTTACACTAAATATCCACTTATATTGGGTGTATTTATATTTGTCACACATATTTTTGAGATTGATTTGTCCTTAATTTAAGGATACCTTCTTTATAAGGGATTTCATCACATTTGACATTTCTATTGAGGGTTCATTGTTGTTATGCACCAATTCACTATTATATGGTGTATATACTGTCCTTTGGAGTATTATATCATGAATCCATTTATTCTCATGATATTATAAAGTTCTGACTAAATGTTATTCCTCAATTATTGTATTCAAGTGTCTCTAATTTTGGTAAAACCCCTCTAACCAAAATGTCATTTTAAATGTTTTAATTATTTGTTCTTATTAATATCCATGTTTTCAAAATGGTTTTAAGGATTTATTCATATGGATATTAATGGTTTAAAATTTTAAGCTTCAAGGTGGTATGGGACACTTTGATTCAAAAATCTCTTTATTAAATGTTTTAAATGGTTTTGAAAATGGTTTTGATAAAGGATTCTATTATGATATATTGTGATGTGGAAATGTTATCATTCCTTTATATTGGTTTAATGTTTTATGATTTTATATTGGTACTTGGACATTTTAACTGGTGGTTACGTCATAAACCATATGACAGGTGGTGCCGTGAATACCAGGACGGGTGGTTACGTTATAACCTCCAATGCATTGGGTATGGAAGTCGGTCGTATGGCTATTCCATTAAGTATGTATGGAAATTGGCCGTATGGCTATTCCATTAAGTGATATGTGTGGAAGTCGACTGTATGGTTATTCCACTTAAGTATGTTTATGTCCCAAGTTACCTTTATATATGTTATGTGTTCTTTATAAGGGTTTTATGGTAATCCTTTGGTTACAAAAAGGTAAGTAATGATACCTTTTTTTCAGTGAAGAATTTTTAATACTTCATGAAGGTGAAATGTATTACATTGATAAAGTATTCATGGTTTACTTATTGTTTTGAATAACTAACAGTTTTCATTCTTTGTGTATCCCTTACTGAGATTTTTATGCTCATCCCAAGTTTTTGAAATGTTTTTCACAGGACTTAGCG
Organism: Viscum album; assembly: GCA_963277665.1. Classification (NCBI taxonomy): domain Eukaryota; kingdom Viridiplantae; phylum Streptophyta; class Magnoliopsida; order Santalales; family Viscaceae; genus Viscum; species Viscum album. The sequence continues at coordinate 1,100,168,889 of OY728135.1, read as the reverse complement.
TGGAATAGGGTCAAGGATGGGATCAATGGAAAGTCATGTTACCTAAAAATGGAACAATACATGTTTCTTTTTAAGAGTTTTTATTTTATGGAAATTTAGTTGAAGCGACTACTTTGTAATCTTTTGAGATGTAATAGTTATGACCTAATTCTCTAAAACTCTAAACCTGAAAATATCCTCAATGTGAATTACTCATTTAATTCAATAGTAAGTAAGGTTTAAGGCTGGGGCCTTATAGTTGGTATCAAAGGTCGGTTTAGATAACTTTAGAGGTCAGGGTATTCTTTAAGCATAAGTGACATTACCATAATGGTTAGGATTTCAGAAAGAGTCCTAGTTTTAGATAAAGTGAATGAGTAAGTGTATCTTAGTGTTTACCTTCCTCATTAGTACATGATGGTATTGTTGATATACTCACACTGACATTTCTATTTTTAGTGAATGGATGGATCTAGCAGGCACAAAAGAGACAACAGGTTTGAAGAAAACTGTGGTGGTTCTCTAGTTAAGATACTAGATAAAATGGAGGATTCAATGAGGAAACTCATGGTTGTTCTAAACCAAATATCAAGGAGTCATGATCAATCACTTGAACCTTGGTATGATCTTTAATGCATCATGTACGAGATGACTAATCCATGTGGATGTTCAGGTAATAATTGTAAAGGTAACCATTAGAGTTTATATGATCCTTACTTTTGAGGTATTTATGGGTTATTATATGATATGCTGGAAAATGAAAGGCATGAGATAAACTTGAGGTTAAAATATGTTATGATCATTTTTGATGATTTTATCTCTTTTTGGGGAATGATTTAAGAATTATATAGTTTTGGAAAAAGGACAACACGCAGACCGTGTGACAACTCGTCGCGTCGGACAAAGCTGCGGGAATCGAACCCACAACCAAAGTGCGACTGGTATTTATCGCCTACCACTGGACTACGTGAAGTCCCTGGTTATTTTGACCGATTCTTTTTAGTTATTTGATTTTATGAATTAAGAGTAAGTTGATTTTGGGTTATTTATGAAAATGATTAACCTATCACGGAGGATATGTGATTAGGATAATTACTTTTCAATACGAGACTTTAGGAGCAACTGATATTGTTTGGAGATAAATGTTACGATTTAACTTGGAAGACTATGTGACTAAATCCTTTAAATATTTGGGTTTCAATCATATATTGGTTTACTTTGAATAATTTTATGGACAAATTGTTTATCGGATGGTCCTCGTTGAACTTTGGGTTTTGTTGGAAAATTTTTTGAGATTAAGAATAGATTTTCTTTTTATAAAGGGTTATCTTTTTTTGGATTATCTGACCTTGTACTAGCCTTTTTGGTTTTGGTTTTTGTTAAAGTCTAAATACATGGGAATTATATAGTTCTCTTTTTTGGATTAGGTGATTCTCTAGAAGTTGATTATAGTACTCTTAATGCGAACAAGTCTCCCTAAATACTCGTCTTTTGGAAAAAATATGATTTTGATTAAGGAATCTAGTAAAAGTTGAAAGTCAACATGATAAGTGATTATGCTTACTTATGAATAAATTCCTCAATATTAAGTAACTTAAAACAAAAATGTTGTCTATTAACTTTTCCTACTAGGGAACCCAATACCGTTTAACCCATCACAAGTTTGTGATTTTCTTATTGTTAACTTTCTCCTAAACATGTTTTCTATCACTCTCCATCAGAACATGAACCTTTGTTTTTTCCTCCATTTCCATATTTTCATACTTGGAATCCTAGTATGGGTTAACTCGGGTGACCTATTTGCTTATCTTTCTTTATTTTAGAGTGATTGTTTTACCGACTCTTGTTCCGATGTGGGACTTTCAAGGATGTTTCCAAGCACAATTTTAAAATTGCGAGGACGCAATTCCCAAAAGGGGGGAAGGATGTAACACCCCAGGTAAATAAAGAATATGAAATTTTCATATTTATCTATATTTGTGAATAAAATATTGATATGACTTTAATGGGGACGCTATGCTCGATGGCGTACCCAACACGCAACAACGAGTTTCTTAGGAATCTTACGTTGCACTCTAATAATAAAATAATATTATTTTAAATGGTAGTTAACATGTAGCCGTTGTATTGGTGGGAATGAATAGAAATAACTAAAATATGATTATATATGTTTTTAAATGTTTTTACATTTATCCAATAAAATCTAAAGGCTTAAAATACGGAAAGAATTCAATTTTAGGCGTATATGACCTAGTTTTCACTAAAGGTTCACTTATCACCTTTTAATGGAGAACTGTCATTAAATATAGTTTTGATCACTCTTATACATTCTTTTGGACCAAATAAAACTCTTATTATGAATTGGGACATCAAATTTTACTTTGTGTAATTTTTTGGTATTTTTCCGATAAAGTTCATTTTTTAATGAATAGTGTAAAATGTTGTGTTTTAATTCAAAACCTCTTTTTAATATAATTTATTTATATGATTAGATAATATTTTGAATTGGTTTTAAAGTGAAATTAGAAAATATTTTTACCATTAAATCCAATAGTGGTCGTTGGAATTAAGTTCACTTTGAAATCAGACTTAAACTAGTGTCAATCTTTTGATACTTATTGTTTTATAAAAACACGCTATTTGCGCTGACAGCGGGAATTAATTATTAAATTAATTAATGTGACTTATATGTTTTGAATATTGTAAAATAGACTTCATTTTTTAATTCGGAATATCAAATATATCTTAGGGTGAATTTTTGGGATTTTTCTGAAAAACTTCAATCTTTGATGAATAGTGAAACCACTAAGTGGTACTTATAAATACTAATTTTTCCATTTAAATGAAATTTTTCCATCTTTGTGTTTTGAATTTCAAAAATCCGACATACATGGTTGTCATTAAGAATTAAAATGTGGTTCAATGGGATAAAAATATTTTTTTGGTGAATAGTAACTTATTAAGTTTTTAACCGCGATTAGTGGTAATTAGTGTAGTTTAAGGTAAAAATAATGCTTTAATAAACTAAGATGATCTTGACACTTGTCCTACACCTATTGGGTGAGTCGTGGAAGACCACGACAAGCCATAGGCCAACTTGGGGACCCCATGGAGCCACTTTAGTTGGAAAATGACAATAATATATTTTTATTTAATGTTAAAATTAAATTGACACAAACATGAGTTGTTTTACTAAAATAGTTTTTATGTGGGGTTAAACAAGTACAAATTTTGATTATAAATAGTCATTGGAAAGATAAAAATATTTCCTACATCATATTATTTTTTTTATAATTTTTAGACATTAAATAAATTAAATTATTTATGACATAATAATGATGCAGCGATGACATCATTATTTGACGATTTAAATAAAATGGAAATATAATGGAAAATCTATGAACTACACATGTCCAAAACTTATTGTATGGGTGGATTTAGAACCCTTATCACCTTATCCACGAATTATATCAATGTGGGACCTTTTAAAACCGAAACACCTTTTCAAATAAAGTAATATTTCTAACTTTCCAAAAGTGCCCCTCCTCTCCTCTTATAAAAGGCCCCCACCTCTACCTCATTTCACACACTCCTCAAGCCTTTGGCTCGGCCAACCCATGCTCATTTACTCTCTCAAAATCCCTCTCCTCATCCTATAGGATTACATTTGGGCATAAATCTTTCAAAGGAAGCCTTTAGGCTCAAATCAAAAGGAGTTACACTTTTAAAGGTAATTCATTCTCTCATGTTCATTTGTTTTATTTTTCTTCTCCAACCCCCTAAACTCTTTTTAATTACTTATTTTGTCACAACACCCGTATCTTCAATATACTAGGATGTTGTTATAAGATTTATTCGAGCTACACTCTCACACAACTACATCAAATGGTTAAAGAACATACGGTTTCCGTGGATGGCGAAATTCTGCCTCCCGAAACGATGATTGTTCAATACTCATTTAACACCTTCAAAGGTGGCCATTATGATGTCAATATTTTTATATATGATATATAATATGTTTATGTTTTACTTATGCTTCTGTATTTTTCATTTGTGTCTTACCTTTATGGCTTCCAATATGGGTATACGCGATATCTTCATTTTAGGAAGTGCGGACTACCGCCCCCTCAAAGTGATGTGATTTGCTAATGCCATACGTGGGACATATAAAGGATGGATTTAATGTTATTACATATGATGTTATACTGGAACTATTATATACCTCTATATCATTATTTTTTCTTTCCATTAAAGTATGAGATAGAAATGAAAGTAGCGTTCATGCGTACGTACGGCTTACCGTCTCCATGAACGGTGCATTTCATTTCTTATCCCCAAATGTAATGTACTGTTATAAGTACATGTATATAATGGATATATATGATGAATGATACATCTAAATTATGAATATAATTCTGTAATTAAAATATACATACCTCTCATTTAGTTTTAATTCTATTAATATGACAAAGAAATGAAATTAGCGTTCATGCGTACGTACGGCTTACCGTCTCCATGAACGGTGCATTTCATTTCTTACCTCTAAATGATTATGTAATATTATAAATACTTGTATATGCTGGATATATAAGATATATATGATATACAAATCAGGAATTTCATTCTGGATATAAAGAACCTTTGACCACACGAACAACATGTAATTGTAAGAAGTCCACTTTCGACTTAAGAACCAAATATCGACAAAATAAACATTATTAACTTAAATGATTACATAATGTATATAAAATGGAAATAAGTGATATAAAAGGAATAATGAACTTGAAAAATGTTCTTAAGCAAATATAAATTAACTCAAGTTTATTATTCAGGACGTTAAAGAACGATCGAGTCAAGTCGGACCCGAGGTAAGGGATCCTACTCCTCTCTTTCTTTTTAAGTACACACTTTTATGTCATTCCTTTTAAAGCTCATCTTTCTTGTTATTGGGATGATATTTTATATATTACACTTACTATAATTTTTATTTTCATGTGATTAGAGACCCTATTGTCTCTCATCAATCCATTTTGGAAGTTTTGAGTGGCGCCGTTAGGCTGCCGAACTTTCGTAAGAGATCTAACCTCTCTCTTTCTTTTTAAGTACTCTCCTTTATGTCACTTATTTTAAGCTCCTCTTTGTAATGTTGGGGGATGTTCCTTTATATTACTCTTTCTGTAGATTTTATTGTAATGTTATGAGATACCCTATTTGATCTCATCAATCCATATTCGGAAGTTTTATGTGGCGCCGTTAGGCTGCCGTGTTTTCGTAAGGGATTTTTCATCTCACTTTTATTCCCGTGAGATTTATGCTACATTTGCCACAAATTCCATTGAGTGGTGTATGTACTGCCCATTATTATACTCTTTGTGTAATATACTTTCGTTTATGAGTATTTACATCAATGATCTATTGTTCTTCTTTCATGGGGTGTATGTTTTGAAAGATACCCAAGTCGGTAAGGGAACCTTTCACCCTCCTCTTTTTTAAAAGACTTATTTTGTTGGGTCTTTTAATTTACATATTTTTATGTTGGGATATGTTCTCCTATATCCTTATTGATGTAAATTTTATTTCCAAGTGATGAGATACACTTTTTATCTCTCATCAACTCATTTTGATGTGTTGCCGTTAGGCTGTCAAGGGAACTTTTTAACCCAATTTTGATTTCTTTGGGTTCAACATGTAGTCATTGAATATGTAATCCATTGAATATGTTTGAATGGCCTTTTATTGTTTTACACTAAATATCCACTTATATTGGGTGTATTTATATTTGTCACACATATTTTTGAGATTGATTTGTCCTTAATTTAAGGATACCTTCTTTATAAGGGATTTCATCACATTTGACATTTCTATTGAGGGTTCATTGTTGTTATGCACCAATTCACTCTTATATGGTGTATATACTGTCCTTTGGAGTATTATATCATGAATCCATTTATTCTCATGATATTATAAAGTTCTGACTAAATGTTATTCCTCAATTATTGTATTCAAGTGTCTCTAATTTTGGTAAAACCCCTTTAACCAAAATGTCATTTTAAATGTTTTAATTATTTGTTCTTATTAATATCCATGTTTTCAAAATGGTTTTAAGGATTTATTTATATGGATATTAATGGTTTAAAATTTTAAGCTTCAAGGTGGTATGGGACACTTTGATTCAAAAATCTCTTTATTAAATGTTTTAAATGGTTTTGAAAATGGTTTTGATAAAGGATTCTATTATGATATATTGTGGTGTGGAAATGTTATCATTCATTTATATTGGTTTTATGTTTTATGATTTTATATTGGTACTTGGACATTTTAACAGGTGGTTACGTTATAAACCATAAGACGGGTGGTGCCGTGAATACCAGGACGGGTGGTTACGTTATAACCTCCAATGCATTGTGTATGGAAGTCGGTCGTATGGCTATTCCATTAAGTATGTATGGAAATTGGCCGTATGGCAATTCCATTAAGTGATATGTGTGGAAGTCGACCGTATGGTTATTCCACTTAAGTATGTTTATGTCCCAAGTTACCTTTATATATGTTATGTGTTCTTTATATGGGTTTTATGGTAATCCTTTGGTTACAAAAAGGTAAGTAATGATACCTTTTTTTTCAGTGAAGTGTTTTTACTACTTCATGAAGGTGAAAAGTATTACATTGATAAAGTATTCATGGTTTGCTTGTTGTTTTGAAAAACTAACAGTTTTCATTCTTTGTGTATCCCTTACTGAGCTTTTTATGCTCATCCCAAGTTTTTGAAATGTTTTTCACAGGACTTAGCGTGGAATAGGGTCAAGGATGGGATCAAGGGAAAGTCATGCTACCTAAAACATGGAACTATACATGTTTCTTTTTAAGAGTTTTTATTTTATGGAAATTTAGTTGAACCGACTACTTTGTAATCTTTTGAGATGTAATAGTTATGTCCTAATTCTCTAAAACTCTAAACCTGAAAAGATCCTCAATGTGAATTACTCATTTAATTCAATAGTAAGTAAGGTTTAAGGCTGGGGCCTTATAGTTTTTTTAGGTTTTTATTCACTAGAATATTGATTTATATCATTATATCATTCATGAGACACTCCAAGGGGGATATTACTGAGTATACCAATTATTATCTCCCTATATATATAATCTATATTTTTGGACAACATGGGAAAGATTGATATTGGGATGGATATTTCTAGTTCATGGGTTTGTAGGATATATGTGGGATTGGTGGATGTTGTTGTGTTTATCTCTCATTTCTGGTAGTTTTCCTTTCATATTTTTTAGTAATTTTATATATCATATGTTTATACTGGAATTTTTTTTATCTATCTAAGTATGGGTTGATTGGTTTACATTCCTTATATCTCTATTCATCATTTCTCTTTTATTGTGATCCCTCCCATTTTTATGTTCATTATACCCTCGGTACTTGTTTCCAATTAATGACCTATTAGTAGAGGGATTTAGGTAGTCACCATCTCTCATATACCATTAGTGGAATTATATTTCTACCTTTGGGGGGAGCGGGTTGTGTTAATGTAATAAGATATAAGAAAAAATAGAAAAAATCAAGGTAGAATCATATTGATCTAAGATTCCATTCCATATGGTGACATGATGGTGTTGGGAGATGATGAACACATTCCATCTATAATATTTTTGTTGAAGATTGTTTCCTATTGAATTTTATAATGGATTCCAAAAATTCGTTTTTTAGTTTATAATTAATTAGATACATGTTGATTTATATTCTTTTTATAAGGGTGTCATGAGTGTAAAATAGACCTTCTATTTGAAATTGGATATAGTTCCAATGATTCAACATTAACTAATTTTTATTTAGTTGTTATTCATTATTGGATGAAGTTTTATAAGTTATTATAAAATTTAATAATTATATATTTGAGTTTTATAGATTCAGTTTGGGTCTTCAATTCTTATCATGGCTTGAATATATCTTGTACAAGGGTACAATGGTGTGGCAAGATGATGATAACTCTAATATAATGGTTAGTGGTCCCAATAATAATTAAGAGTACATAATTTTATTCGTGATTATGTATTCCTTCATGGGTATTATTGATTATTAAACTTGTTTGGGAAAATGAGATATCTATGTTGAATAATTATGTGTCTTGGTGATTTTTGGGATTTGAGAAATTTCTCTACTATGTGTCAAGGAAGATGGAATCACATGATTACCATTGAGGAGGATAGGATGTCAGTAGATTTTATAGGAGGATTGAGATATTTTTTAGGGCCAATATGTTTTAGAGATATCATATGTTAGATCTACATAGGGATATTCAGCTTTCATGTGGTAATTTTGCCTATGTAAGAATAATGGATTTTTTGTACATGTCACGTATAGTTTTGAGTAGCCTCATTAGGGGGGGAAGTATCCTTGGTTCACATGGTGAGCATGTTAAGTACTATGATGCATTGTGTTTTCTGATGTGGATGCTTTATTATAGATTATATGATTGAGGAATATAGTATGGGAGATAGTTGATGGTATATAGGAAAGGGAGTGAGAATTTCTATATGGATTATAATTTTATTTCCAAGTGGATCATTTTGTGTTTTTTTTCTTCAGGATGATCCTTTGGTAGTAGGACTACATTATTAATATTGGAATGGGAAGTGGAATCATACCTCAAAACATTATTGTGGTGTCCTATTGATTATTATAAAATAGTCATGTTATAATAAACCTTTTGGGTGAATTTATATGTGAGATAGAGATACCAACAACTTTGGAATTTGATTATTTATGTACGATCTAGGATTTGTAATGTTAGCCATCATTTCATAATGTGAGGTTCCAAAAATTCATATTCCATGATATGGTTTTTAAAATAAAAATATTTCATGTTTATTTTGATATTAAGCGAGATGACTCGAGATTGACACACATATATTTTACATAATTTTCAAAATTTGACCATTTTATCTCACATATTCACAAAATCCAAGAACCCAAAAGTTTAATTCCTTTTTGGATTAACTACATGATGCGATTATTTTACATAAACATTTTAATATGACACAGAAGTATTCATCCACAATGATAATATTTTAAACCCATTATATGTAATAATATTCATTATAAACTAAGGAATGAAGACATATAAAAGTTGTGAGAAATATTTTTTAGTAATGGTAAGAATAATATATAATAATCATTTATCGTAAGTGAGCTTATGATATCCATGTGGGTATGATAACATAATTAATGTGAATGTACTTAAAACAAAATAAACATACCCATTGAAACATATATAATATAATATAAGTCAATCCACAAATATTTTGGAATAATCTTGGAAATTTTAAACATTAGTGTGGAATATTGCATCAAAAATTATGAGCCATATAAACATAACATAGGTATAAGAATTCGGAATTTGCATATGCATTTAAAATCATCACTTTTGTCAAGGATCACCTCTAACAACAACATCACATAGGGGATAATTTTCTATAATATATTGGGTTCACTACATATGTCATAACATATCAAAGTATTAGATAAAGCCTTTCCTCACTCCATTGTAGTTCTCTAATACACCCTCCCCTAAATTGGTGGATGAAGTCCCATAGGGGTTTGGGTTCACTCTCAACACACAATAATCTCTTGAGATATTAAAATTACTTGATGCCTTATAGGCCTACATAATTTCAAGATAAACCGTCAAATAATAGAAGATAATGCATATGAATACCACATGAACATGAAAAAATTATTAATTTCATCATATCATAATTAACCAATAGTAATAAAACTAGTGTCATGGAAACATCCATAATTCATTATTATATGAAATCCACAAAAACAAGGTTCATAGTACCAGTAGATAACATTCCCATGAAATGTTAAGAAAAAATATAAGATATTTAATGATATTAAAACACTTTTATAAGAGCATTAATGTATACTTTTTAAAGTAATTGAAAACTACCCTTACATTTTTAAAACATTGAATTTTTAAGCAACATATTTTAAATCACAAAGGGAACGAAATTTCAATTGAAAACCATGAAAACAAAGTGAGGAAATGATATAAGGTAAAAAAAATTAGTATCAAGTATTTTTTTCGTATGAAAAGTGTGAATAATGGAAAAATATCTTTTAACACATCTATATAGAATATTTATTTTATAGAAAATGTGGTGTATGGATAATTTTTAAAAATATTCCTTCCTAAAACTTATAAATAAATTTAATTTATGATAATATCATGAAATTATGTAATTAAATATATTTTCTTCCATAGAAAATTAAATGTAAATGGATGTGGATGAGAAAAATTCCCGATTGAAAATAAGACATATGTCCTGTTTTATTTACAAGGATTATTTTGGTTTCATTTTTAACAAAACAAAAGTAAAATAAAAATAATAATACAACTACAAAATGATTAACTAAAGGATAAAAAAATATATTTGGTATTAAAAATAAATAAAATATAATTTTACTAAATTTAAATATAGTCCTAAAAAATTCGAGATTATAAAGTGAGATTGGTAAGAAAAACCTTATGGCTATGGGGACTTTTGAATCAAAAGACCTGGAAAAAGAAGACATGATACAGAATTGTAAATACATTTAATTAATATAAATGTATTATGAAAAAACTCTATGGATATGTATATATACATCATAAAAAATAATAGGTGGTTAATATGGAAGATATCTCAACAGAAGAAAATTTGATTTTATATACCCTTAAATTTAATCGTAAATTTCATAATAGTGTTTTAAACTCTTGTGTAATGAACCTAACTATATTAAACACATATTTTATAACCTTATTAATATATATTTACTTTTATACTCATATCATAATCATTTATTTCACATATTTTGTTTGTTATTTTTTGTTTTGATCATCATATATTAGTTATTTTAATTAATTTTAAAAGGTTCATAATAGTAGAGCCCTTCATCTTTTCTGGATAACAATTGAATTATTTGTATATTATTAAATGTATTTTAATCATTATGTCACAATAATATATTCCGTAATTATATTATTTAATTGAAATTTTGGGTATGATTTGTGGGAATGGAATCCATAACGAGCATGTTCCAATAGTTTAATAATATAAAAATTTACATTGTTATGAACATTATCTTCTTGTTTTATACATCCTAAATCACATTCATTACATAATTGTTCACTTAATATAATATATTATATGTATTAATTAATGATAATTATTCAAAGTGAAAATGATGATTTTGGAATAGTATAATTTTTGAAGGTGGATGAACTGACCCAAACTAGAACATGTTATGCCAATGAATGAGTAAGAGTATAGAGTTATATAATAGTAATATAATTCCATTAATGGCCTAATGTTTTTCATATAAAATCTTTATTGAGGGTATTTTTTGAAAAAAAAATTGTGGACAATTTAATGTAATTGACATTGATAATGAATTATATTATACTTATTTTGATGAATTTTCTCATTATTTACATTAGTTCATTCAAAAAGAAGTTTTTAGACCTCATTATTGGAATAATATTCTACCAGTAATCTAATAAGTATTATGGATGGTAAAATGGGTAAGGATAAAAAAGAGTAATTGTGGTTTTATTAGTTTGATAGGGGTAGATAATGGGTCCTTTAATAATTGATTTTTGAGTGGAATTTCCACAGATTATAAATCATTAATGGATTTTGGATAAATTTTTGTAGAAAAATACTTTATCCACCCATTTTTATAAGGTTTTTATGATATTTTATGTCTTTACCACTTTCTTTAACATTGTAAACCTCATATTAACTTTATCGTTGTATCAGATTCACTACCTTGGTAACATATTTGTATTCGTTAAAATAAAATCATAATCCTTACCTAATTTTGACATATGGAATAATAATTTATATTACATTTAATCTAATTAAATATATAATTACACTAAATTAGTATTCTAATCGAAAATAGAATATATATAATAAAAAGTTTACAGAAAATTTATTTTTTAAAATATATGTATTAATAGTCCTAACTCATATGAAATTGCATTTAAATATGTATTAATATAATGTTTTTTAGATTGAAACATTTTATTATGAGAACAATTTAAATTTAATCAATTTAATTTATTAATTTATACATAAATAACACTTTAAAAAATCCTTTGAAAAATATCTTCCTTTAATATTAAATGATATTTAATATCCACCAATTAAATTTAATTATTTATATTCAAACTATTCTATTTTATAACTACAATAAATCACAATTTAATAACAATAATACATAACACATTAAAATATATATTCATAATTAAATATTTTAATAAAAGTTTACCTTTTCATTTCATTATTTATCATTTTTAAATTATAATATTTTCAATTTTCATACTAATAAGTATGCATCTTCAATATGAATTTTAGATACTACATACCTAATGACCATATATATAATGATAATATATCCAATGGTTTTATTTCCAATGGAACTATATTTGATTACCATATATATAATAGTCTTATTTCATTCATATATACACCCTTACAAACAACTTTAAATGCACTAATCCAATATTCCCCTGTCATATTTTCTTTTAATTATTTTTTAATTTAATTTATTTATTTTCATAGATTCAATCACGGTAATGTACGTTATGAAAAAACATGAGGTTAATGATTTTATGTTCATGAATTTCTTCATTTGTTGATTTATTTAGCTTATATTTTTCTTAATTATTTTTCATATTGAATTTTTATGATGTATTAATATTTATTTCTTATTGTAATATATTTTCTCAATAAGATGTATCACAATTCATCATAGTATGGTGTTAAGTGTGAAATAAAATATACATCATGATATTTATTAAATGAGTAATTATCACTAAAATATTTAGGTGTTACATGGTGGGTAATGTGATATGTAATATCCACAAATATGGTGATGTCTTGGGGTTGTATTATTGTAGTGATGTGATGGGATAGCTGAGAGACAGAGCCTATGTTTTGTTGGCCTCAACATATGTGTGGTATTAAAACATTCCTTTATATAGAGGGTTGAGGTTTATGTTTGGTATGACGTAGTTGAGGTATAGTATGAGACCTACCCATGAGTGAGGGATTGATGTTTGATATATTTTCTGTTAAATGTTTTGATGTGTCCCCCTCAGTAAGTGGATAGAGGTATAAAACATGGTATATGATGTGTGATAAGACCACACCCCATGTGAGGGGGTGGTGGTACAATATGTGGTATGTGAAGTAGTGTGAGGAATCACCCTGAGTGATAGGGTTGTCGTATGATATGTTGTATATGTTATGGTATGATATTATGCCTTGAGTGAGAGAGTGGTCATGTATGATGAATTATGACATCATGGTTCAATAGAAGACACTTCTTTTACTGATAGGGTAGTGGTTGGAACCCAATTATCTTCCTTTTATCGTATGTGATGAGGTATTGGGGGAGTTATGTTATGAGGTTTTTATATTTCTACTATTCATAAAGAAAGGTATATTCATTTTTTGTGGTGTCTTCATTATAATAAAATGACCTAACAAAAATTATTATATGTTGAATTATTTATATTTTTTTATCAAGAATATATATTTATATTTTATTGAGTATATTGAGGGTAAATTATGATTCCCAACTAATATGTATTTTTACCACATATCATGGGAACCATGATGTGATTTTTAGACTTATATATGATATATTGTTCTATATATAGTTTATACCATTGGTTTGGCTAGAGTAGCTCAAAAATATTTATATATAGGTTTGAGGTGACACATGATGTCATAGTAAAGCATCATATATATATTATTTATTATCTTATTTTGTATATTTGATCATCTCATTCATTGTTCTATTAGGATGTACGAATTTATTACAACATTACATATTTGATATAACACAGGTGTATATTTATTATACAATTGTCTTCCTTTGTTGTGATTATATATATTTGTACCCGGATTAAAATTATTGGATGGTATATTTTTATTTATTTTTTATCGATGGTTATGGTATCATGGAAATATTCTCCCCACTTCTGATTCTACAATTGATGGTATTCATTATCCTCTTACATACAAATAGGGGTACAATATTTCTTCTTTTGACGCTATCTATATTATCATTTGGGTAATTATTTAGGTTGTTATAATCCAAACTTTTTATCACAGCCCTTGATTGATCCATATTTCTATGCTCTCATTTAATCATTTTATTTATTCATTGAGTTATTTAGTTTTTTAAAATAAATATTATATGTTATATTTCAATTATAGAGTTTCTATTCAAATTAAAAATATGATTTCATTATGAAAACGTTTCATAGAAGTTTCATGAATTATATATATGGAATTAAATTATATATAATTATCGCAAAAAAGACTATATAGAGTTACATATTCTATTCTTTTCTTTGATATAAATATTAATTTAGTTCAATATCAATTTAAAGGTATTTTGACATGTTTATTATGATTTCAAATAGATGAAAATCATTTTTTGTCGTGTTATATAAATCGTGTATTGGATCTCAATGTTAAATTACTCTTACATGGTTTTATTTATACTATATATGGAGTCATTTATTTTTTATCATGATAAATAATTTTTTCAAAATTATATGAGTATTTTAAAATTAATGATTAATTGGACATTGAGAAGGGTTATTTTAAAATAATGATATATATATATATATATTATTGAACACATCTTAAAAAGTATTATCTTCGAGGGAGCCTTATAAATAACTGTTCCTTTGGATAATCTTAGATTGTGAATTTCTTGTTCTTTCCCTCAATAATATCACTATATTTCAATTCATGTGAGTTAGTCTGGTCAAATAATTTTTGTATGATTGGTCCATTTTGAAAAATTAAATATTTAGACTCGGGAAATTATAAACCATAGATACTATGGATGTATTTCAATTATTTTAATTGGATTTTACTGTTTTATATTTCAATTTACATCATTTTAAAATAATTTTGTGTACTCTTTTGATAGAATATTTTCTTGATAAATATACAATTTTAAATTTTTATTTCATAGTTTTTCTAATATATTACAGTTATGTTTCTTCTCATTTAGAAACTAGCATGTTAGTTATATTTTTTGAATGTTATTTTATAGAATCTCTTTGAGGTGTCCTACTTGGTTTATAATCACACACTATAAACAGACATTTGTGTGTATGTAAACATTATTTAACATTATGTTGGTAATTAAAAAGAACCAATATATCCATGTAGTGTTTCATATTAGTTATTGGGTTATGGAAATGGAGATATGTGTGGTATGATCATCTTTCGTATAGAGATGGATATTTTTTATATCATTTTTTTAAACTAAGTATTCTTCCTTTTTGGATAAAAAATCTCTCGAGACACTATTTTGTATTAATTTTAGATATTGTACATGTTTTTAAAAAATTTATATATATTTAAATATATATATATATATATTTATTTGTATCCACTTTTGGCTTTGTTATGATGGATATCATTTATAGTTAATGAATTATTGTTTTTTTTTAATACATGAGTTAGATATTATTCCATGTATGGATATCATTCATATTAAAAATTCATTATATATTATATTGCATTATATATTTTATTAATTGTTCATTCTGAATTTTTTTAATTAATCCATTGTTTAGTATTTATTTTGAATGTGTAAAAAACAATCTAAGTATACTAGTTCGATACCCTCGAAAATTTTAAAAACCTAGGGAGATCATAATAAAACATATAAAGATTACACATGTTGTTTTTTGTGGATTTACATATTATATATACTATTTTGTAAAAATTATCACTCAAATATAAATGATATGATGATTGATTTCATAAGAGATGAGTAATTTTATTAAAGGATTCTCACCGTTATATGATTTGGGAACACTTTATAAGGAAAGACTAGATTATTGTGTAACTATTTTTATTTGTAGAACATGTTTTAATAGAACGAATGATCACCTGAATTTGGGTTTCATGGGATCATGTATTAATAATGTCTTCATAGATAAATGGATTAATGGTCTGGTCATCTAGTTGGGACAAGAAGCAGTTAATGGATAATATCTTGTACCAGTATTTGAATACATTTAAAAAACATATATGTTGAATTATATATTATTAAAAATGAAATATAAATGATTCATATAGTCCTTGATTAGATTCTATTGAGGAGATTGTTTTTATTCCTGTAAAATGTAAAAATATGTGATCATCAATTGTTTAGTATATCCATTTACTTCATATAAGGTGGTATGTAACACCCTGACCCCAGTTACCCAATGTCGGTGCATTATTACATAACATTGGCATGATCACAAAAGATCAAGTCTCTAAATACCTATTAGTTTTGTATCCTTGGAAGTACTTGATACATTCATAAGGTTTACATTACAACATAAAATGAAAAATTACAACAACATTGTTTCCATAGACCACACTCGTAATCCCTCAGACTATCCCTGCAGGTCAGTCCTAAAATACTTCTTCGCATCAAAGAAAAAATTAAACATAGAAAGGGGTGAGCTTAGATGCTCTGTAAGGATAAAAATATAGCAGAAACATTCATAAATAAGCAGAAACATTTAAGATAATGTATAATAATAATAAAACGACTTTTAAACATTAAATCCATCATAATATGGAAAAGATAAAATCAAATAATTCCATTTACATTCTCAATTGGATATTATTCTAGCCGAATAATCACATGCAATATCAATAGCCAGTTTCATAATAATGGAATGCATAATTCCAGACATTCATAACCACATAGTCAATGCCTTCTTCCAAGACTGCAAATACGATTTTGTCAACGCCTTGTGCAAAGACACTAGTTTGTCTCATGAGACCTACCAATTCATCTAGGACCTATAGTAGGCTCCACCCGTCACTTACTAACACAAATTCATTCCTCATATGAAAAGTATTAAACATAACATAAACATTCATATTAAAACTAGAATACACAATATCAATACTTTATCCATAAACCACGAAGGGTGTCAAAAAGAACACATCTACAGTCAAACATATCAAAATACCTTCAATACAATATGGATGTTTTTTATCAGAATAAATCAACATCAAATAATCTTAAAATCCATTAAAGGATGTTGACATAGATGAAATCAAAACCTTATTTTAGAGAAATATATGTTTCAAGTATGAAATAATTTAAGAAAAAATTTATTTTGAAATTATTCTGATAAGCATGTAAGGGAAGCTTCAATGATGTTATTATGGCATAAAATAGCTACACCCTCCATATAAGTTAAAAAAACATTCTTACCATAAATTTTTGGAAAAGGTCAAAAAGTACATTTTTTGGAAAATGATGGAAATATTCCATTGAAAACATATAATTTCAAATAAGGGAATAAATGAATTCAACCCATTGTCTAGAAATTAGTAAAATTGTATTGGAATACATTTTTAAGTAGCATGGATGTGGATGATAAAGAGGTCCTAGTAGATAATTATGTATAAAAAACCTCAGACAATAAACATATTGTAAAATTGGCCCATACCTTATACATTTCCTTGGTTAAGGGTAGGTTAACATCCTATATAATGCTGAAATAATTGTTATTAAGTTATAAAATAATCATATACATTAATATGATATCATATATGATCTTTTAATACTGCTTTGTTAATAATATCTTTGTATTATCGTCGTCAAGGGTGTTAACTGATTCATTTTACGTTATACTCTTTGTTATGTGAGTCATATTTTTTATGGATAGGATGTATCGTATTCATATACAGAATGATATTAAGTCTATAAAAATTATTTTTAATCATATATTGAAAATTATTCTTGAATGGATACGATGCAGAATGAATCTCATAACGTTCTTGGAGATTATAATCTGTACGTACGCACGAGCGAAAATATCATTATTTTGATATTAAAATAATATATAATTGGGTGGTATATCATTTATACAAAATAATTATCATGTTATATTTATTATTTACATCAATTAAATATTATTATTATACCCATCCAAATAATAATTTATTGAATAACAATAACACCACAATGTGGACATGGTAAGCCGTACGTATGCACGTATGAAGACATGTCATTCAAAGGATGGACAGAATAATGAATTTTGTTATAACATATTTATAATAACATCACATTATCTATATGATACTGTATTTAATATTTTATAATGGAAACCACAATGAAAGAGGAAGTGGAAGAAGAAATTAACTAGAAAGAGGTGATGTAATATTTACCTCTTCTTCAGGTTCTTCATTTTGATTTGATCAAAAGGACTCCTTAGGTTGACTTTCTGACTAAATTATGGACTCTAGGATAAATTTATGATTGTTTAGAGGGTATTTGGGAAGATTTTTTTCAAGTAAAATTGCTTTTAAGGTGTGAATTAGAGCGAAAGGGAAGTGCCCTTTTATAAGAGGGGTGAGGGGCACCTTAGGAAAATCTAGAAATATGTTTTTATAATAAAATAATTTTTGGTTTCTAATGGATCCAAAATAATTTATTAAAAGGATAAGGTGTGTATGGGTCTAAAAACACTCATCCAACAAGTTTTATACAAGTATTGGACACTCTATAAACCTTATATTTTATATTTAACTCTTAGTTAAATAGTTTGACATTTACCATGTCTCTTTGTATTTTTATATTATATGGTTAATAAACATACTATATACGTCAAATTGAAACCCAAGTGGTTATTTAATTATACAACTATCATTAAATAAGATTTTTGGATAAACCATAGATTTTTAGAAATATAATATAAATTAATAATATAATATTTGTTTTAAAAACTCTTTTATGTCAATTTTGACACTATTTGGTATTTTGTTTTTTTCTAAATTCCTAAAAGCATTATTAATTCGAAAAAAATTTATCTATCCAACCCTAGCATGTCATATTAACATAAAAAATTAGTTTAATTCCTCAAAAAGTCTCAAATTACATTTATTTGGATATTTATAATATCAATTATTTTAATATTTCATTAATTATGTAATTATTGCATCATCATTGTGTCATGTATAAATTAAGTTATTTAATGTCTAAAAAATTTAAATAAAATACCATTATGTAGGAAATCGATATATCTTTCTAATGAAATTTTATAGTATAATTTATCTTATGTATAACCCTATATTAAAAATCATTTTGTTATTAAACATTGATTTTAACTCTTTTAACTCTTCTTTAAATAAAATAAAAATATGTTTCCTAATCTAATTCACATTGACCAAAAAAGTGCATATTTTATTCCTAATTTATTTTTTGGTCAAATTATACTTATATAATAGAATTAAGACATGGTTTAGGGTACTAATAATATCATTTTACCCCTTAATTCCCTAATTACTTTTAAGTGTGGTAAATATAACTAAAAAGATCCTTTTCACCAAAAATTATATTCATCTTATTGGACAAATTTTTTTTCACTGATATCAACCGTGTCTCTTAGATTTCTAAAATTCCACTCACAGATGTGGTAATATTAATTTTTATGTGATTTTGCAAATTCTCCTTTAAGGTGGGTAAAAGATGGTGAAAAGTTTAATAAATTTTATATATATATAAAATTATTATAAATTGGCTCCAATTAATTTCATTGAACTTATATAGGTATTATGTAGCAATTTTAACCTCAAATAAATTTAAATAAAATAATTAATTATTTAAATAAATTTTTTTTAAACAATAACTCTGTGTTTTTCACTATTCATCAAAAATTTAAATTTTTAAGAAAAAACAAAAACTTCATCCTAGGAAAATTTTGATATTCCGAACCCAAAAATGAAGTCCATTTTGAAAGATTAAATTGATAAAATTTTAAAAAAATAGTTACTACTATTCATAACGGCTAGTTTGATTGGTTGTGGTGTGCTAGAACTCGAAGTTGCATACAACACACACTACTATATTATTATAAGAGAAGCATATCATGGAAGATTGGGGTATTACATTCTCCCCTCCTTAAAATAATATTGTCCTCAAAATTTCTAGAATATTAATCCATAAAAAGACTCAGCTGATTCTTCATCATAACTTTCTCGGGTTCCCACGTTGCCTCTTCCATCTTATGGTTTCTCCATAGAACATTTACTAGAAAAGTCATCCGGTTTCTCAACACTTGTTCTCTGGTATCAAGAATATTTTCAGGCTCTACTCAATAAGATAGATTAAGTTCTAGTTCTAATTCCACATAGGTGAGTATATGTGTTGGGTCCGACATGTATTTTCTCAATAGTGATACGTGGTATACATCGTGAACTTTATAAAGAGTTTGTATCATTTCCAAATGGTATGCTACATCCCCAATTCATTCTTGAATTTCGAAAGGTCTGGTGTACCTAGGACTCAATTTACCCTTCTTACCGAAACGTATAACACCCTTCCAAATCCTTCCTTCGGTTATCGATATATATCTTCTGCCTACTTTGAGCTTCTTTGATGTGGTTTTGGATTACCTTAAACTTTTCCATCATTTCCTTCACCAGTTCTGGGCCTACGAGTTTTCTTTCACCAACATCATCCCAAAAGGTTGGTATGCGACATCTCTTTCTGTATAACGCTTCATATGGTGCATTCTAAATAATTTAATGGAAGATATTGTTATAGAAAACAACTACCAGATGTAAATATTGATCCCACATAATTTGAATGTCATGTGAGAATGATCACAACATGTCTTCTAATGATTGAATAGTCTGTTCTGATTGTTCATCAGTTTGGGGTGGTAGGCAGTGCTGAAACAAAGTTCAGTATCCATGTATTTCTGAATACTTTTGTAGAATCTTGATGTAAAATGGGGATTATTATAAGAAACAATCGATAGTGGTACTCCATGAAGTCTCACAAATTCATTAATATATAGTCTTTCTAGATGTTCAAGTGCTAAATCTTCTCTTATAGCAAGTAAATGTGCTGACTTGGTAAGAAAATAAACAATGACCCATATTGCATCGTTCTTTCTAGGAGTCTTTGGTTGTTTCATTACAATGACCATCTTAATATTTTCCCATTTCCACTCAGGTATGGGAAGAGGTTTCATGACTCCTCCAAGCTATTTCCTTTTAGCATTCAGTTGTTTATTAACCATACATCTTGAAACAAAATCATAAATCTACCTCTTCTTGTTGTCCCACCAAAAGTTTTCCTTTAAATATCTATACTTCTTAGTGCTACCAGGGTGTATAGAGAAATTGGAACAATGAGCATCATCCAACTATTCACTTTTTAGATCAGGTATATCGGGAACACAAACTCTCTTAAAAAATTTCAAAATTCCATCTTCACACACAAATTCACTCAATAACCCATCATTCAGAACATTAATTTTCTATTGAAACTCTTCATCATCGGTATGGGAACACATTAACCATTATAGTAAGGATGGTTTGGTAACCATTTGAAAACGTATTGATGTTTCACCTTCCATGTTTATTCCCATAACCATATTTACTAAATCCATGAAAATATGATCCCTTTTAACTCTCATCTTGTTCAAAACTCCATGATCCTTTCTGCTCAAAGCATCTTCCACCTTATTTGCCTTTCTCGGGGGGTAGTGTATAGTGAAATAATAATCCTTGTGTAGTTCAAGCTATATCATTTGCCTCATGCTGAGTTATTTTTGTGTGAAAATATACTTCAAACTCTTGTGATCGGTATATATCTCACATTTTTTACCATAGAGATAATATCTCCATATATTCAAGGCAAAGATTACCGCTGCTAACTCAAGAACGTGAGTAGGATAGTTTTTCTCATGAATTTTCAACTGTCGTGATGCATAGGCAATACCCCTATCATTATGCATAAGGATACAACCATGTCCTTTCATTGAAGAATCACTATAAATAACAAACCCATAATTCCTTGATGGTAGAGTCAATATAGGAGCATTGACTAATCGTCTCTTCATTTCTTCAAAAAATTCTTCACACACTTTTTTTCAAAACAAACTTAACCCCTTTTCGTGTGATATTTGTTAATGGGTTAGCCAATCATGAAAACTTCTAGATGAAACACTAACAATAACCTTCTAAACCAATAAAATTGTGTACCTCTGTTATACTCATCAGTGTTGGCCATTATTTGATGGCCTTGGACATAGAAGGATCAATAGAGATTCCATCCTTGGAGACAATATATCCAAGGAAAGAAATATTTTGAATCCAGAATTCACACTTTCAAAACTTCCCATATAATTGATGTCTTCTAAGAGTCATTTAGATAATATGCAAGTGATTTTCATGATCTTCATAGATTTTGGAGTATACCAAGATATCATCATTAAATACCACTACAAAATCATCAAGATATTCCTTGAAAACACTATTCATTATATCCATGAAGACATAAGATGAATTAGTTAATCCAAAGAGCATTATTGTAAACTCGTAATTTCTTTACCTTGTTCGAAATGATGTCTTCAGAATGTCTTCCTTCTTCATAGACAACTGATGTTATCCAGATCGAAGGTCAATCATTGAAAAGTATTGATCTCCATGTAGTTGGTTAAATAAATCATCAATGTGAGGTAGAGGATACTTATTATTTATATTTATAGCACTTATCTCATTTTAGTCAATGCACAACCTCATAGATCCATATTTCTTCTTAAAAAAAGGATAGGGGCTCCCCATAGAGAAACACTAGGGAAAAGATGTCCCTTATTAATCAATTCCTCCAGTTGTTTCTTTAGTTCTACTAATTCCATAGTGACCATTCTATAAGGGTTCTTCGATATATGCCTTGATCTAGGAAATAAATCAACGAAAAACTCAATTTATTGTTCTAGATGATGTCCAAGTAAATCATTGGGAAACACATCGACATATTATTTCACAATAGGCACATCCTCTATTTGATCATTCCTTTCCTCATCCACATTTATTTCATTCACTTTCTCTCCAAAAGTTGAATTTAGTTGAGCTACTGAGGGTGGATCTATATTAGAATCAAGTGGTGAAGTATATGCTCTAAAGATAAGGTGTTCTTTATCATCATCATCAAAAATCATAACCTCATTCTTCTTAATATAAATTTTTTCATCATGGTCATAAATCCAATACATATCGTGGATTATTTCAAATTCCATCAGGGGTATGATGATGAGATAAGGAAATAAAGATAATTTATATGCTCTAATGGGAATTAATTCACAAAAGATTGTTTCGATTATACATCACAAAGGAGTTTTGACTGAAAAATCCCTTGTTAAATATAATTGGGAATATCTAATTTTCATAACAAACTGGGAATATTTGAAACAATACGATGATCCAGAGTCAAAAAAATCATTAGCTAAACTTGAGGAAAGCATTAAATTACCTACCACCACATCTTTCGGATCTTCAACCTCAGCAGTAGTGATAGCATAAGCTTGGCCTTGATCCCTTGGCCTTTTCTGAGGTATGTTCCCCTGACGCTTAGGACATTAATTTGAATAATTCCCCCATTTTATACAATTGTATCATTCAACATCGTCAACCACTTTATTCCTCTTCCAATCACGAGATTAGTGACCTTTTTCACCAGACTTGAAAGAGAATCCCATTCCCTTTAGCCAAGAATTACGGTGTTTCATCCCACATTTAATGCAGGATGGATATTTAACTTTTCCCTTCTTCTACTTATTTCCATTTACAGATTTTTAAGCAAATATCTTCTATTTATTTTCTTTAAAGTCATAAGTCTTAGAGAAAACTTTTTCTGTCTTGATAGCACAAGAGACCATATCATCGTATGATGAGAAGGATTGTCAGACTAATGCTTGATGAAGAAATGGTTGTAAACCATAAAATAAATGATAAATATTACTTCTTGAGTTACATATATAGTCTTCAGGAATCCTCGCTAACCTTGTAAAGTTATCTTTATACTGCGTGACATTCTCTTAGTCCTTTTGCCTCAAACTCAGATATTTCCTTCCCATATATGCCTGATGGTCACGAGGAAAGTATTTTTCTAATATAATCTCTTTAAACTAACTCCATTCCATATTTGATACTTGATCATCTTCCTTTGTGTTTTGAATCAACGACCACCATTGATCAGCATCTCTAGTGAGGTTGTAAACTACCCTGACAAATTTTTAAATTTCCCAACTCTCCAGGGCATGGAACATTTTCTCTATGGAAATTATCTATTGCCTTAATACTAATGGATGTGTACTCCCATTTAATGTTATTGGTTGTTTCCTCATGAATCATTCTAACATTGATCCTCCATGTTGTGGGTCAGGGTGCTCCATACGGGTAAAGTTATTATTGAAAACCTGTGTGAGTTGTCCCATTATAGTGACAAGATGATCAAAACTAGTTGTATCACTAGCTCCACTATAATTATCTTGTGCAGGAGGGAAATCCCTACATCGAGTGCGTGTATTGATACAGTTTCCTTTCCTTCAACTAGGAGCAATTTCTAAACAATGGCATAAACTAGAATAGTTTATGAATCGAAATACATAATTCCAAACTTGTAAAACACTTAACATTAATAAAATAGTTTATAAATATAATCCATAATAATAAAAAATGTTTTCTTTGAGGAATTATATACTCATAAACCCTTTATAATGTCTTGTAATGAAAATGAGAATTTTCCTAAGCATATCCCCCAGGAGTGTCATAACCAGAAGTGCAACAAGGCTCGTTGTCATGCACCAGTTCACATTCGAGTCAAGCTCCTAGATGTGTCTTTTGGTTTTACCCCTAGGTACAACTATTCTATAGTCACCGCTACCTTCTCGTATCCAGAATAGAATGTATTTCTTAAAAAACTCACAAAATCATTACAGTGCCAAAATTCTAGGAAGTTCATCCATACTAATCCTCAAAGCCTGTGTTAGGGTAATGATCTCTAATCAGGGATTATCTAAATCTAGATTCCAAGGTTTGTACTAAAATTCACCTAATACCAAATATAATTCCCCGACCCCAATTACCCAGATTCGGTGCATTATTACATAACATTGGCATGATAACAAAATATCATGTCTTGAAAGACTGATTAGTTTAGTAGCCTTGGAAGTACAAGATGCATTAATAAGGTTTACATTACAGCATAAAATGAAAAACTACAACAACATTGTTTCAATAGGACACACTCATAACATCTCAGACTATCCTAGCAGGTCAGTCATAAAATACTTCTTCGCATCCTGGGAAAAATAAAACATAGAAAGGGGTGAGCTCAGATGCTCAGTATGGATAACAGTATAGTGGAAACATTCCTAGATAAGCATAAATATTTAAGGAAATGTATAATACTAAAACAAAATCCATTTAAAATTGAACTCCAGCATAATATGGAAAAGATAAAATCAAATAATTACACTTACTTACTCACATGGATATTCTACTTGTCAAATAATCACATGCAATATCAAAAGACACTTTCATAATGATGGAATACATAATGTTAGACTTTCATAACCATATAGTCAAGGTCTTATGCCAAGACTATAGAAAATATTTTTTCAAGTCCTTGAGCCAAGACACTAGTTTGTATCTTGAGACCTACCGATGCATCGAGGAGCTATAGAGGGATCCACCCGTCACTTACTATGTCCAATGCATTCTAGTAATATAAACATTTGTATTAAAACTAGAATAAAAAATGTTAATAATTTATCCATAAACCATGAATGGTTAAAAATAACACACCCATAGTCAAACATATCACAAAACCATCAATAAAATATGGATTTTTTTATAATACTAAATCAACATCAAATAAGCTTAAAATCCATCAAAGGATGTTGACACAGATGAAATAAAAACCTTTTTTATAGAATTATATCTTTCTATTTTTAAATAATTTAAGACAATATTTATTTTGAAAATATTCATATAATCTATTAACGGAGGTTGTGACGATGTTATAACGACATAAAATATCCACACCCACTGTATAAGTTAAAAAAAATTTCTTACCTTAAATTTTTTGAAAAGGTCAAAAAATACCTTGTTTGGAAAATGACGAAAAGATTCTTCTCCAAACATATAAGGTTAAATAAGGGTATAAATAACATTAACCCATTATCTACTAAAAAGTAATTATGTTATTAAATACATTTTTAAGAAGCATTGTTGTGGATAATAAAGAGGCCCTAGTAGATAATTACTTATAAAAAACCTCAGGTAATAAAGAGATTGTGAAATTAACCCTTACGTTTCCTTGGTAAGGGGTAGGTTAACCTCTTTGATAATTGTGACATAATTTTTATTAAATTCTACAATAATCATATATATTAATATGAAATCATATATGATCTTTTAATATTTTATTTGATAATAATATCTTAGTATTATCGTCGTTTCAGGTGTTAACTGATTCGTTTTTCATTTATATTATTTGTTATGTGAGTGATATTTTTTATGAATAGGATGTATCATATTCATATCTAGAATTATATCAAGTCTTTAAACATTATTTTTAATCATATAATGAAAATTAGTCTTGATTGGATACGATGGAGAATGAATCTCATCACGTTAGTGGAGACGGTAATCCGAACGTACGCACGAGCGACAATATCATTCTTTTGATATTAAAATAATATATAATTGGATGGAATATCCTACATAAAGAATAATTATCATGTTATATTTATTATTTACATCAATTACATATCATTATTATAACCATCCATATAATAATGTATTGAATAACAATTACACAACTACGTGGAGACGGTAAGCCGTACGTACACACGTATGGTGGCATGTCATTCAATGGATGGATAGAATAAAGAATATGGTTGTGTAATATTTATAATAACATCATATTATATATATTATACTGTATTTCTTATTATATAATGGAAAAAAACCAAGAAATAGGTAGAGGATGAAGAGAGGAACTTGAAAAAGGTGATTAAATATTTACCTCTTCTTCAGGTTCTTCCTTTTGATTTGATCAAAAGGGCTCTATAGGTTGGCTTTCTAACTAAAGGACAGCCTATAGTATTAAGGGATGATAGTTTAGATGGTATTTGGGTAGAGTTTTTCCAATTCAAATGGATTTGAAGGTGTGAATTAGAGATAAGGGGCGTTGCCATTTTATAAGAGGGGTGAGGGGAACCTTAGGAAAAGCTAGAAATATTATTTTATAATAAAATAATTTGCTGTTTCAAATTGGTCCAAAATAAATTATGTAATTTATAAGGTGGTTATGGGTCAAAAACAACTCAAAAAATAGGTTTTAGATAAGTTTGGATCACTATATTATCCTTATATTTTAGATTTTACTCTTTCTTAAATAGTTTGACATTTTCCATGTCTCTTTGTATTTTTATATTATATGGTTAATGAAATTACTATATACTTCCAAGACAACCCCAAGTGGTTCAATAATTATTATAATATCACTAAATAAGTATTTTGGACGAATCTTATATTTTTAGGAATATAATATCAATTATTAATAAAATATATGTTTTAAAAACACTTTTATGTCAATTTTAACACTATTTGGTATTTGGTTTTTTTTGAAATTCATAACAGCATTATTAATTCGCAAAAAAATAATATAACCATCCATAACATGTCATATTGACCTATAAAATTAGTGTAATTCATAAAAAGGCACAAATTACATTTATTTGGATATTTATAATATCAATTATTTTAATATTTCATTAATTAGTTAATTAGGGAATCATTATTGTGTCATAAATAAATTAAATTATTTAATGTCTAAAAAATATAATTAAAATACCGTTATGTAGGAAATAATTTTATCTTTATAATTAAATTTAAAATCGAATTTATCTTATGTATAACCATATATTATAAATGTTTTAGATATTAAACATGGATTTTAAATCTTTTAACTCTTATTTAAATAAAATAATAATAAGTGTCCTAATCTAATCCATGTGGACCAAAAAGGTTCATATTCTATGGTTGTTTTTGGTCTAATTATACTTATCTAATAGAATTATTACTTGTGTAAGGGTAATAATAAGATCATTTTTATACTTAAATACCCTATTAACTTTTAACAGTGGTAAATAAAAGTAAAAAGTTACTATTCAACAAAAATTATTTTCATCTTATTGAACCACATTTTTCTTACTGATATTAACCGAATCTCTAGGATTTTTTAAATTCCACTCACAAAAGTGGTAAAACTATGTTTTATCTTAATTTTCAAATTCTCCTAGGAGGTGGGTAAAAGACAGTGAAAAGATCAATCGAATTTTTATATATCTAAAATTATTATTATCCGACTCCAATGAATTACATTTAACATATAAAGGTATTATGTATCTATTTTGACCTAAAATAAATTTAAATATAATAAATAATTATTTAAATAAAATTTCTATTTTAAACAATAACTCAGTCTTTTTCACTATTCATAAAAAATTGAATGTTTTCAGAAAAATACCAAAAATTAACCCTAAGAAAATTTAGATATTCCGATCCCAAAAATGAATTCCATTTTAAATGATAAAATTGATAAAATTTCAAAAATGGGGTATTACTATTCATAAAAGAATGTTTGATTCGTTGTGGTGTGTTAGAACTAGAAGTTGCATAGAACAGACACTACAATATTATTTAATGAGAAGCGTACCGTGGAAGCTTGGGGTGTTACACGGTATGGGTACATAACATGATGTATAGTGTTCAAAGAGTGTCATATTCCATGGTAGTGAATAAAAAAGGTAGAAATATTTTATTTACTATTTGATATAATTTTATATAAATAAATTTTCCAACAAAACATCCAGTGTTGGAAGAATAATTGAGTCGAGATATAGAATGTTTTGTTAGAAAAGTCATTGATGTGAGGTGACTGGTTGAAAATATTAGATGGATAGAGTATACACACAGTTGTGAAGTGTCTATAATCATTTTTTTTATTTCACTTGTATGAATTATCAATAAAGTAACTATTAGGAAGGATGAAGTCATAGTTAAAATTCAATATATAGTAACACATTTTCAATAGGAGATCAATTATACAGTTCTTCACATACATGATGTAACTACCTATGAAATTACCATTTTCATTGGTTTATTGTTGGTTAAAAAATAAATCAATTGATAAAATTCCATTCCCATCTATTAATTTATTTGAAACCACTATATTCAGTAGGTATAAATAAAATATATTTTTGTTCTGTTGTGATGAAAAAAATACATTGAGATATGGGGGTGGATAACAAGTTAATAGTCTAGGATTTATATTAGTGACTTAACAATCATCATGGAAAGTAGGATTAAATATTAAATATGGGTAGTGAGCATAACATCATCAATTTTTTAAAATGATTATTTTAATAGATTTGTCATTAAATAGGGATTGTAAAATTTTATTACAATAATAAATGGTTTCATATAATCTTATTGTGGAGTTTTTAGATAAATTGTTCATTATCATTAATTTTCAGAACACCTATATGTTTTGAGAATAAACATGAAGTGTATATAAAAATTATAAATACTATGTTTGAAATGTATTGGTAGTTCTTTAGTTAAGTACCTAACATGATGAAGTGTAGAAATCAATTATTAGACCCCTCTAATGATGATCTCACCATTAAAATTAATTTATATTTTGAGAGATAATGTATTAATTATATTAATAGGAACTTATATCATATCTATGATCGTTAAATTCATTGTAAGTGTGAAAATAGAAAAATCTATGAAATAAGTTCATTATTATTTTGAAATGGTATGTCTAGTTAATGTTTTTGTATCCCTTGGTAGAATTAATATCCAAATATTACAAGGGGAACATAGAATTTTTAATGTTAATTAGTTTTCCCATTTTAGATCCATTTCATAGGGGAGCTTCCAAGATTATTAGATACACTATTTCAATATTGTGTGAGGTCTCAAAATGGATGAATTGATATATGATATTGGATTGTCAGGTTCTCATGGGTATGTAGTAGGACATCGTGTTATGTTTTTAAGTGAGTAAAAATAACCATAATTCATGTTAAAATCATGTATTGATAACCATTATTAAATAAAGAGAAACACTTATAAGGTTATTTATATGATTTCATGTTTGAGTAATGTATGTGAGTTGACCTACCATTATAAATTAATCCCATTAATGGAAATATGTATGACTTCTTACACAGAATATAACTAAGGAGGTTTATGAAATGAATATTGCACATAATGTGATGATGTTAGTGCGATAAGAAAATTATCTACTGTTTTTTAATAGGAAATGGATTCATTTGAACCACTTGAGTATGATTATTTATTGGTTTACATCATTCATTGTAAAGGTTCCTTAAATAAATTATATAATTCACTTGATCATTTGGTAGTATGGAAAGTAACAACAAGTCTTGAGAAACATAGAGTCAGTAATTATATTTCATTACTGTAACATAAAAAGTATTCATAGAGGATCCAATATATTAGTAGTCTTGGAAGACTATATACTTACATTTTATTCACATTAAAATAGAGTAAATAAAAGAATAAATATAAAATCCATTACATAATTATAATATATTCTAGATGATCCTTGAAAATTAAACATAGTTATCTTTTTTATTTCTAAGGGAAATAAAAACAAAATAAGTTTTATATCATATAATCATTAAGTAGTTGGTTATAGTGTAATATATCATTGAATAAGCATAGAATAAATAATATAATGGATATAAATGATCAGAATAATGTAATAAATAAATAAAAATAAGTGTACACCATTTTCATGATATTAAATAAAAATGTGGATAATAATAACTAATATCATACTGATTTAAATTCATAATTTCATACATCATAAACTTGGAGTCAATACATTTTTTCAAGAAATCTTACATAAATAGAAAGGGTATATGCCGATACCACCAACTATTTTTTCTCCCGATATCTATAGATGCATCAAGGTGATATCTATACTAGGTTGTACCTATCACTAATTACGTCCAATGAAATAATTATATGATGGAATGTTAAAAAAATAAATCTATAACCAATATTACATAGAAATAAATAATCATTATTACATAATTAACAAGTATATAGATTTTAAACATTTACCTAGTAAATAAATAGAATAATATTGTTGTCCAAGAAAATATATTTAAATCAACATAGAAATAATGAAGTATTCCCCATATTATAGGATATACCCTTAACAAAGAAAAACTTATAATGTGGGGGGAGGGTACATTAAAAGTTATAGGTTATAAATAGAAGGTATTAATTGATTTCGTTATTTTTTAGTGATTTTATACAAATGAAATTGTAAAAAAAAATCATTATTGTTTCATAGGACTATGTCGGTTATCTAATGCATTTCTTCTATGAGTGTTTACCTGGGTTTGTGATTTTAGTCCCACTCAGTAGGCACCATGATAAGATAGGGTTAATAATTATCCATCCTTTTTAAGGGTAATTTTACCATAGTGTATATATTCCAGAGATTTAAATAATTTCAAATTTCCATATATATATATATATGAAACTATGAGGTAAACCACACAAAAATATTTTACTTTCTAAAATTTACAATTTTTTGGTATTATGATGAATTTTTGTAACATTCAATCAAGATATTTTAAAGGATATAATTGTAAATAAAAACTTTTATATCATGTAGAATTATAATTTCATATAATTAAATATTATGGAGGAAATATATGAACCATTCCAAATAAAAAATTGTGCAAAATAAGAATTATGTCTCGAGGGTAGAAAATTTAAGAAAACAAAAACTTACCTTTAATCTCACATAGCTGAATGTTCCCTAACCCACTGTATAACAAAAAAAGATCTCATAATAACATATTTAATAATATTATTCATACATATACAGTTTTTAAAATACATTTATCATTATTTAATACATATATATTAGTTAGTTATTATCTATTTTCAATATTTGGTGTGAGTAATGTTGATTATTTTGAACTAGATTTGTAATAGCAATGATGTTATTTGTTCATATTCAATGTTCTCCATTAATAGATAATAAAAGGTAATAGAATATATGATTTATAATTATTTATAATTTTATAATTTAATTATATTGGATATTTTATTTTGACCCATAAATATTGAATCAGGAAGACCTTTTTACGT
Organism: Viscum album; assembly: GCA_963277665.1. Lineage (NCBI taxonomy): Eukaryota > Viridiplantae > Streptophyta > Magnoliopsida > Santalales > Viscaceae > Viscum > Viscum album. The sequence continues at coordinate 1,100,136,792 of OY728135.1, read as the reverse complement.
AATATTTGACAAACATACACTGGTATCTAAACTAATGAGTTTAATATTAAAATTTAAATTATATAATTAAATTAGAATAATCATTTTGTTATTTATATAATATATTATGATAAATTAAATTTCTAAATTCATCCATGAAATTAATTTTTAACATTGTTTAAGTAGGTGGTCAAATCGACCAAAACAAGAACATACACTAATTAATAGATGACTACATAGTGATATAGTTATAATATCATTATAACTAATGATTAATGACCTTATTTAGTGTTTATTGGTTTTATATATAATAATTTAAATAAATTTTAATAATAAGTTGATAACATATGTGAGGTTGTTACATATTTTTATAAAATCATTTTTCTTCTTAGAATTCCCATTTAGATAGTTGAATTTTACGCGATTTCTAATTTATAATTTTCATAATTCGTGGTACAATATTTCCTTAAATAACAATAATATTTTAATAAAAATATATTTATCCATTAAATTTATTTTTAGAACCAATCATGATGAGGTGTGTTGGGTTATTTGGTAAGCACATGATATCATTATATTTAATGGTTTCCACTACTCTTTCCTTTGTCTATAGGTGATAGTTAGGGCCATTATTGAAGATCATGGTGGTGATTTTAAATGGATGTATAGGTCCCCAGTTCTCAGATCCCATATAATGTAGTTTTAACCCTATCGGAATATTTTGTATGGTGATGTCCATCAGGTCTACTAATTTGAGCTTAATTGTGGTAGGAAATTTAATACTAATGGATCATGTGTTATGGGAATCATGAGAGGTGATGGGATGATTTGCAGTATTTGGGGATCCATTTAAATTTATTGCAGTTACTTTTATTTTAATTCATATTCTCTTCTTATGGAAGAAAAATATTTTCTTACTATCTATTTATAGGCTCTATAATATAACTATTCAAAAGATTGAGTTCGATTATTCCTTAGTACTTAGAGATCTCACAAGAAAGTGTGATTATCATTGGTCCATTTAATATTATGTTAGTTTGAGAAAATATATTATGGATATATATGTAGTTATTTAAATTACATGGAATCAGGGAAACAAGGATATATGTTTTTTGCATTTATAGAATGCAAGGGAATAATGTTATTATGCATTCTAGTATGGGGTCGCTGACTGATGTTTTTATGAACATTGTTAGAAATAATTATTTGTTTCTTAATTATTTTATACCACAATGAATAACAATTAATGTATTATCAATTATAAAATTAATATATATTTCATGTTCATAACCGGTCATAATATTTTGTGATGAAATGTAAAAATAATTTAAATTAATCATTCCATGGAGGTTGTAGTCTGCACATCAATATGGTTGATGTTTTTTTTCAATGTATGGGATATATTTATAATATTACAAATCATTTATGAATATAGAATATGGTATAAATATCATTCTTATTTATAAAATTTTATAATAGACCCATTCGTTTAATATAGTTAAGGGATAGAACCCCTTACACTTCATGGAGGTGGTACTCTAATCACACACATGAATGTGATTTATGATTTACTGATGGTTAAAGGGGAATGGTGGTTTAATTTTATTCAATTAGAAAAATAAATTTCAGTATAGAAACAAAACATATTTCATTATATTTGCATAATAAAAAATATTTGGAAACATAATATATATAAAAATATATTAAGGAATGTTAGTAATCAGGTTCAGGACATGGTAATTGCATTAGAAAAACACTAGAAAATTTATATAATAGGATAATATATTATCAAAAAAGGATAAATGAAAAAAAATAATATTATCAGGAAAAGAAATATGTTATATTTTCAGGAAGAAACATAATTTTTTGGGTGTTCTAGATGGGGTGGTGAGCGGGCCCATTTATAAGTTGTTGGGAATCGATGTTTGTAAATATTTTAAATTAGTATAAATAAAGAACATGTGTCCAATGTAATGCGGCAAAAAAGGGTCAATAATTTATCTTCGTGTTAGATATAGAAATTAATAACTGAACTGTTCAATTTTAAACATGTTTTAAATAATTTTGAATTACTTTTCTCGTAGAATTTCTACATTTACCATTTTTAATTTTAAAATGGTAACTAGTTTTTACCTAGGTATTTCACATTTGATACATAAAAATAAAAAGTCAATTATAAAATACTTTGGAAACACTTATTAATAATTTTGAATAAATTTTATTACAGAATATTTATAGATGTATAAAAACCCAATTTCGACATTAGTTCATATAATGGTTGAAATTTATTATTCTAGAAATAGTGTATTTTGATGCATAAGATTTATGATTAAAATAATATTTATAATTTCATTGGTTTTCCTAACATAAATTGTTTTATTATAAAGAAAAACCAATGTACTGTAAAAAACATAAAATAACTAGTTTTAAAAAAATATTATTAAATTAAAAATATACAAAAAACTATTTCATTTATTTGAAAATATTACATAATTTTATAATATGTTAAGAATATTTTTTATAAATTCAAAAATTAAATTTATAAACATACATTTTTTCACCATAAAAACATATTTGGCCAATTAAAAAGATTTATAAATTCATATGTCCTTCTGATATAATAATAATGTCATGAATGTTATAGTTTTGATAAAAACATCTATTTTCACTATTCACATATACAAACTATTTAATATAAATAAAAAAATATCCGAAGATAATATTAAAATTCATAATCCCAAATTGAATTTTAAAAAAAAATTAAATTCAAATTATCTTTTATATAAATTCATGAATTGAGGTTTTTTAAAGTTCATATTATGTCATAAGTTTTTAATGTAGTGCTCACCTAAAATAGTGAAGTATCAGGTGTCAGATGAAATATATACTTGAGATCAACATTATTTCCCTAATCATTGTGTTTATATTAATGATAATAAACTCTAATGGTGAAAATACTTTATCTCCGTATTTTTTATCTATAGAATAACTTCTATTATTTTATAAATTTAACTCTTGTTTTAACTCTATGGGAATTATGAGTGATCAAAATTAGTGAATTACACTCTTAGAAGGAATAGTGAAGTGTTGGGAGAATTTTGGAATCCAAATTTGAATAAGAAATTATTTTTTATTATACCCCTAACCCATGAAAAAATAAACATTTCATGACAACCTGGAAAACAATTGAAAATTTTTAAGTATATTACAGTGTGAAAATAAATATTTTGTATCATTAAGGAATTTAATTTTATAATATTTAATTCCACACCACTAATGGTGTCATTTTTTAAACTACTATATAACTGATGTATATTTTGTAAGTATACAGTGGCTAGTTCATTTTATTTAAATAATATGTAGGTTTTTTTCATTTATGATTTTTTCCTCGTCAAATTGTTGACTCTTAGGAAACACATACATAAATATTTAAGAGTACTAGAGTTCATAGAGATGGATCATCAAGGATGATAAAATTTTCATTTTTATTTTTTATATTGAAAATTTATTATATAAATTAAATGAAATTAATATAAATATGGAATGTATTTTTTATAATATATACAATTTGTAATGATTATTAATTGGGTGAGATCATATCCTTGGAATAAATCCCTTAAAATTAGGTCTCAATTAATTGATAATAGGATTCCATTTAAATATAGGGAAGAGATGAAATATACATAATATTATATTAATACATCAATGATATAAATTAGTGGATCTTTTATGAAATTGTGATATTTTTAGCATATTTATAATTACTCAAGCATTGAATTTTTTTGAAACTATCCTACTAAATTTATCAAGTAAAACAAATTTGTAATTCCCCAAATAGATTTTCAGGTACAATATGGTTTATATTTCATATCATATGCATGTAATTTAATATTTTTCAGGTATATGGTGATGTGGTTATATATATAAATCTATTTTGATAGTAAGTGGACGGACCCGAATCTATTTAGAAGATGCAAGAATCTATGCACAGTGTGAAAATTTATGTCACATCATGATAAATCAGGGCTTAGTCTTAGAGAGGGATTCCATAAAATTTCACAACATGAATTTTTTTGGAAATGATATTATTACATAATGTGTTTAATTTATTTTTAAATAGATTAATAAAATGGGAAACCCCTCATTTGATTCCCTCATCCTTTATCTCAGTTTTTGATTAATCTTATCTTCTAATGGGTCCTCTCCTAAATTTCATGTAAAATTGAAATGTCATTCATGGATATTGATTACTATAAGTATATCTAATATTATTTTTGCCATAGATGTATCATTTTTTAACAATTTTTGGTTATCCTTCTCAAAAACCTTATAATTGTGTCAATGGAGTCTGATTTATGGGTAATATTACATTTGGTTCAATTTATTTATTGATTATTAATGAGTAAGCTCTGTTATGAATGATTTTGGTTGTGTATATATTATCCCATTAGTATTACACTATTTTTTAGTTGTTGTGTTTTGATTTGATGCCAAATAACCATGACTAATACCTAAAAATAAATTATATAATTTAAATCATAGATATTATTCAAAGGGATGACCACTTTCATGTTCTATGAACCTGAATTAGAATAAAACCTAATGAGATTGCTTGAAAAGAATTTATTTATATGGGATATTATAGAAAAAATGATGACATGAAACTATTTGGAAGAAATTATAACTAAATAATATCTATTTATAAATTGGTTAATTTTTATAATTTAATGGAAATGATGATGTTGAAATATAGGTAAAATGTTTTGGTATAAATGGAAAGTTAACGATATTTCCCTTCGGTATTTATATTATCTTTATGATGAAATATATCCCTGTTGGTGTGAACTTCTTATATAGGATGACTATATTTCCCTGGGTTGTACTTTATTTCTAGGACTGTTATATTTCCCCATGTTTGACTTCTACTTTTAAGATGTTTTTATTTCCATGGGTGTGACCTTTTATTTTTAGAATGGGTATATTCCATTGGCTTATATTTTGAACAATTTTGTAGTTATATTTCCTAGGGATGTATACATAATATTTAGATACATCCTTCACTGGTTGAGATAGGAATGGTTAGTCTCATTTGTCACCTTGGAACCTAAGGATCAATAATGAATTTATATTTACCTATTTCTCCAATTATATATACATATATTTTTATCACATCAGTATGTACACACACATGCTGGATATATTTAAAGACATTGTTGTTCATATCCTACTATGTCATACTCACACCCTGCTTGGGGAACTAGGTAGTTCCTGAGTAGACATCAGGTTTGAAGGAATAGATATGGGCCAAACCCTATGATTGATTCCAGTTTTTTACATCTAGGTTGGTGAATGGGATATTGATATTGATCTAAGATATGTAAATATATTGAGATGTAAATAGATTATTTTTTATTTTTTATTCTTATAATTTTTATGAATATGGGATGCTGCTGGTAGATATTTTAACATATATACAGTTGAATTTGTTATACACGGGTTTGTAATTTTCTATTTGATATTTCATGGATTCCATTTTATTACTTTTTATGAATAAATATAAAATTTATTTTAATTCTTTTTTCCTATCAATATGATATGTTGGTGTAGTCTCTCCACTGTACCACCTTATACCCATACTACTAGTCAATAAGATCTTCTGTGTGAGGAGGTATTCCAAAGATCTCCTGGAGATATCTAGTCTAGCACTAATTGGTGGTTATAAGTCAGGGGATGTTATAAATTGTTATCATGAACATTTAAATTTATTCTATATATTTGGTTAAGGTGGACATGATATAGTGAATTCTTGGAAAATGGTTTAAAAATCGTGCCTAGATGTGGGAAACCCACATATGAGGGAATTTCATGTATCTAGGGATGAGATTGGTGTTTTTATTTTTCTTCTTTTTCTTTTAAACTATTCACCTTGAATGACACACCTAATTATGTAGTTATTAGATTATGGTATTTCTTCCTGTTATAACAAGTGGTTATGAATCATGCCAGACATATAGGATTCTCAAGTCATTTTCATGATTGTCTATAGATATTTACTCTAATTGTGAAATGTTTTGGTTATATAAATTATTTAAATTCATTTATAAAAAGCGATGTTATATATGAATGTATAGTGTAATTATACATAACCAATTTCTAAATTGAATTAAAGTGTTCTATGTGATCAATTTTCTCAATTTTTATGTGGTTCAATAAAATTATAATTCCAATTGTTTAATAAAAATCTATTATATCTCATAATTGATATTTCAATAAAATTTGTCTCAATTGGTAAAATTTATAGATAAAGAAATTGATTAAAATGATATTTCATGATAAATTTTTAAAAATATTTATCTGTACAATCTACTGAGAATAATTTTATTTTAAATATATTTTTTTTTCTCTGTAACATGTAGTGAACATCATTGTTACATAGTATTTTTTGTGAAATTATGGTCAAATTATAGAGTAAAATAAGTATGATATGGATCCAATGTAAATTTTATTGAACATTATGTATATATATATTTTTACCATGTTTATGGCTAGATGGAGATATTAAGAATGTATGGGTTAAGAGATCATGTAATTTGACATGTATATACTAGAAGGAAACTGTTCATGTTATCACTTTCCTTGAACTATGGTGTTGGGAGTGTTAATAGAAATGTTCAATGATATGGAACTTTATATTTCATGACCCAATTCTGAGGAGGGTTATGTGGAACTTTAGAAAGGCCAGGTTGTGATAACTTTTTGATTAGTTTTGTATAAGATAGAGGGATGTTATGAATATTGGGATGTATGTTTTAAATTGTGGCATTGAGATTTATGATCACTCTTTGCTATTTTTGACCCATATGAGTTTATTCATGATCTGAGAGCAGGTAGAATAGACTTCAATTTAACATATATATGAGACCCATACATATTTGTTCTTTCACTGAGCAATGAGATGTGTTGTGTACTACTGTTTTCTTTTGGGGTGTAGGAACATGAGTTACAAATAACCCCGCAATTGGTAGTTATCTTATTTATGGGATGATTGATATATAAATATATATATATATCTAAAACCTAAATGTGGGTTTTTGGTTTGTGAGTAACCATACAGTGTGAAATTTTTCTAGTTAGATTAGTTATATGATCATTGAGATTGAGTAGGATGATATTTTCTTACTATTTCTAGAGATAAATGTAAAATGTGTAAGAAGCTAGTATAGGGTGTATACCAAACAAGTGTATACCATATATTTGAGAATAATTATATGTTCATTTCACATATACTGTTGTTTGGAACTACAAAAAAATCATTTAATGGAATCATATGTACCTTATGTGTTTTGGATATAGATTCATAGCCTTGATGTAATGAGTGGTGTCAGGATTTCAAAGGTAATTATCAGTTATAAGCTTGACCAAACTTGTTAAAAGGTTATCTTAGATTGTTGGTTCAATAATGGGTAGAATGTGAGTAAATTTATATATTATTATAGTGATTCTATGATTTTTTGGTAATCTCGTGGTTTCCTATATAGTAGTAAAATACACTATGCTTATTGGAAGAAAGAACGAATTGAAATTATTTTGGCTAAATGAGTTGAAAATTTGGTAGCATAGTTAGCTAGATTGTTAATCTTGTGAGCCTAGTATTGATTGTTTCTGACTTGAGTTGGTTGAATTAGATCATATAATAGAGTAAAACTAAAATGTATGCTTGTTGTTTTTCTGGGTTGGAAACTAGAGATATTGTCGTTCGTTTTTAGAGGATAATAGATAAAATCTTTTATCATGCCCTATGTGAATATATTTTGTTGACCTGCACTGTATATGGGATAGTGAAACATATTCTTAACCTTAAAAGGCATGTCTTGTGTTTTACATTTCATGGATGACTTTGGATGGAATTTTAGACATACAGATTAGGGGTTTTTAGAGGATAAATTTTGAACACTTAGTTTATTCTAGGAATGTTTTATGATTTCATAGATGAGTTCATGATAGTTGATGAAAATTCATGGTGGTTTATTTTGACTATTTTAGAATTTGGATATACCATTTCAGGATGTATGTATTTATTCCTTAGTGACCAATTGGAGTTCAAAACTTATGAGGCGTTGGGGTATTATGTTGGTTCAATGATTCCTTAGATTCTATATTTTATTTTAAATGATGTTGTGGGTTACTAATGGAATTAATTCACAATCTATTGTAAAAAATTAGTGGAACGTTACGGGACACCTAGTTTCAGTTAAAAGAATAAAATGGTATAGACCCTTGATGATATGATTTATATTTTCCAGAGCATGAGATTATCTATGTTATAACCACGTGTAGTTTATTATAACAAGTGGATGCATTTAATAATGACTGATTCTTTAGATCGAGGATATGTAAGGTATAATGAAATTCTCAAGGGGTGATGAGGACTCCATTTTTTCAAGATTACCATCTCATATGATTGATGTTTTGTTTCCCATTATAGAAAATAATGTTTGAGCATGGAGACCATCGACTCTAGAGAAATAATGAGGGGTAGATCTAGTCAACTTAATGTAGAATTAATCAAAGTGTTCCTAGGATATTATTATCTATGTGATATCATGAATTTGAGTTACTAGAGGGTCCAATTTGGGTTTTTAGTGGGGTAAGTACATCATTTTCATGCTAGTGGGGAAGGTCATGGGCATTTAGTTAGTAAAATTTGGGCCATATAACACTGTTGGTTTATTTATAAGTTTAGAAAGTTTTTAATTGGTGGTTATGGTTTTAATAATGTCTCGAGTCGTACCTGAGATAATGACTTATTCAGCTAACATATATGGGGTTTGAAAATTCCAATGATTTGATGATGGTTTATATTGGATAGTATCACACTTATAGATCACTGATAACATGGTATTATAGTTAGTTTAAAACCATTTATAGTTTGAACAAGTTTGGAACATTGTATGACTTGTCCAATTAATTTCACATGCGGCATGTTGATTAACCTAATTTATAGGTGCCTTAAATTTTTTTAGATCACTTTGGTGTAAGTAGTGAAGTTATGTGTAGGGAATATGAGGCATCAATGAATGGATGTTGGTTGATGATTTTCATTTTAGTTAGTTTGATTAGTTTTTTTACAACAACTATATATCATTTTATGGTCTGATGTTATGATTGAGATTGATTATATAAATATGGTTAGATATTCATCTATTCTGTTAGACATCAATTCTCTTGAGTGACATGATTATGTGAATAATGAAAAGGATCTGTGTGTTATATGTGGTCTCAAGAGTGAGATAGTGGAATTTAATAATAATAATCACTGAGTGATAAATGGATTTGTGTAGACTACTGGAAACAACCAATGACGTGTGATATGGGTATTTTGGGGGTCATGAACACCTTCATAAATGGGTAATCGTTGTGATTGTAGTTTTAAAAAACCAGTCTTGAGATGTGTAGGATAATTAGGTTTTTAGTAGTTGAAACGGAATTATGTTAAAATATATTTTTGGATGATGCCTATGGGGAATCCATTAGAAATATAAATAGATTCGGTGGAAGTGGATCAAATGAACGGGTTGGTCAAACATTTTAAATATTATAGAAAACTTATTGGTTGGTGATCATGAAGAGATATATGTACAGGATGAAAAATGCATGCATGAGTTCCCTCAAATCATTTTTTAGATATATATACTCATTAATATTTCACATCTACCAGGGTTTATAGAAAGATTTTGGTACATAGGTGCATTAGATACTTCCGATCATCCATATACTGATGGACAATATGACCAGACAATATAAAATTTTAGTGAAACTATTCAGGGTGTGTAAATATTTATCAATTGTTTTTCAGAGAAACAATTTTTGTGTGTCATCTATCTCTGTTCCATATAGATTCTAGAGAGTTATTGGGGAATGATAATATTGTTATAGATCATATTTTAACTAATTTCATACATTACATAAAACAGATGATGACTGACTTGAGTGGATAGAGGTTGTAGGACCCTAGGACACCTAGAGATGGGAGGGGTGAATCAGGGTGAGAACTATTTCTTTAATACTAATGGATATTGTTCCCATGTTGGTAGAAAAACATTAAACCTGTAAGATGGATGTGATATTAAATGAAATATTCACATAAAATGATACGACAATTAGTAATTTAACACGGTTCACCACTAAGGGCTACGTCTGAGGAGGATACACCGAAAGTGTTTCAGTCATTCAAAAAATGTAATAATATTCACTATTTGTGGAGTAGGGATGTTTGTTCATTGTAACTACGTTCCAGGAACACTACCATCATAATGCTTTAGGGATATCTCATTGCATCCCTTAGATCACTTCCACTGAATTTCCCAGAATCACTACATTGAGATAAGTCTAACTCAGTTTATCAACATGAAGGTCAAATCACATATTTAATTAATGTACATTTCCAAGACCTATCATGAGACTCTAATTTCACTGAATATTTGAGTTTATGAACACTAAAATAAATGTTCAATGAAAAAAATGAACTTATAGAAAATTCCTTTCTTAAATCTATTTCGTGAATATTTATGGCGAATATCCTTTGAGAATCCCATTCACGAAGCACAATACATGTAAAGTCTCACTATTTCAAAGTGGAATTCCCCATATTTTAGAAGAGACCATTAATTAAGAGCATTGGGATCAGTCATGATATAATTATTCTTTTCATGATTCTCAAGATCGCAAATAAAAAATAGCTTTGGGGAGCACATCTAGCTTCACAAAATCAGAGAAATTCAATATTTGCTCTGAAGAGTTTGTTTTAAATTTCAAATGGGTATATTCTTATTTATTGGATCTGATAATAATGAATCTCTCTCACCACTAAATTATTTTTCAGATTTATAAAAAATATATTTTTGGTTCTCCTTCCTTCACGTTGCTCCAATGCAATTTAACATGGTTATGGACCTCCCTGTCAACACTTCACAGAGTCACAGTGCTCTATTTCTTGTATTCTCATAGAAAAACCATAAATGTTCTCAAATCTCCATATATCTGAAAACTTGTATTCACAAAAACCATATGTTTACCATATTAATGTTGAGCTCATTCCAAAAAACAACATTGTAGGATGCTTGATTTCTCATAATCACAGATCACACCATCACAAACATTAATACTTCGTGAAACACAATTCATGAAGCCCATCATTGAGAATGTCATTTTCATATCTATGAGGAATGACAAAAAAAGAAATCATACTCCATTTCTATCAATGAAAATACCTTCTTCCAATAGTGTTCATATACATACATTCTTTTTGAGATTATGTGGTCATGACTGGATTTAGGGGATGAACCCCTTTTATATCACTTGAGTTCGGATGTGAACTAATTTCATTATTTTATTAAGGGTTCTACCACTAGTTCATCACTTGATACATGGTTTTAACCAATTTCATCTCCTGGTTCAGGGTGTGAAATTATTTTTAATCATGTTTCATTTTATTTATTATCTAATATAATGTTTCATCACATTATTCAGGATGTGAATTATTTCTTCACTTGATTCAGTTTGTGAAACCGTAGCTATCATGTTTTTATGGGGAAAACCATGAGATAAAACATAGTGGATTTGTTCTGTTTTGAAATTAATGATTAAGGAATAAATATAATTTCGTATTTTGAATCGTGGGTCTGAGTGGGACCCAATGCATTGAGTCATTAGTAAGTGGTTGATCTTGTGGATGACACATTAATTAAAGAGTGTATAGTTTGTATTGTTGATCACAGTGAAAGGAAAATCAATAGTAAAAAATTTCTATATTTTGGGTGTGGTTAAAAAACAACCATATCCAAGAGGGAAGCAGGAGTTAGACATGATGTATGAGCAGCCAAATATGATTACTGAAGAGCGCCAGTCACATTCAAGAATAAATCACAAGGATGTACTACAATATAAAGGGGAGAATGTAAAAACCTGGAAATCTTCTATGGTATAGATTTATTTATTTATGTTAAACTATCTATACTCATGATTAGCGTGAAGGCTCTAGTGTTCATGAGTGGTTTGGGAATTTGTTTATGACATGGTCAAGCAGAGGTAAACCATGAATCATGACATGATTTAGGGGGGAATCAAGTATTGAATGTCATAGTGGAATCACACTTTAGTTTTTTGTTTTTATATACATTTTTGGGAATGGGTTTCAAGAGTGGGAGTCAGATGTTTGGGCCAAGAGGCGATGTTATTCGAGAAGAAGAGAGAGATATATAGAGAGGCCCCTCGAGACACTTCTGGAGGATAATAATTCCATATTTGGGGTGGTTGTAATTACCATAAGATTGTTTGGGGTGCATTATGGTTTATATTGTTTTCTAGATTCATGTAATTTATAAATTTTTGGGTTGATAGTTGTGTTAGAACTTTTCAAGAATGAGTTTTGGTGGAATGGGATGGACCTGCATCCATTATGAAGTTGTATGTATATAATCATGACATGGAATATTGAATCATGTCATAAAAAATTGTGGTTAGTCCCCAATGATGGATGGTATGAACCATCACTATAAGAAAGTGTGTTCCACATAATGAAAATTCACAATTGTATTTTTTCGATATTTTTAAATAGACATATTTCTTGGGAAACCACTCAATTTCTTCCCACAACATTCCTCATGTTTTAAATTAATTTTCAATTTTAGGGTACCTATCCTTTATTTCATGGTGAATTGAGTAATCATTTTCTGTGTTATATTCCTCATGGTATGTCTAGGCCTCTTCATACCCAAGATTTATAATTTCTTCTCAATTTAATGTTCTCCTTGAAATGACATACTTTTTTATCAGTAAAATTCAATTGTTATAATAATGTCATGTTCTATAATCATATAAGACTATTTATATTACAAAATACTGACCTTATAAATGAATAACAAGTGAAATAAAAATTTATCTCTATAAGATAAGAAACAAATACTGTTGAAATGGTTACATGACCATTGAAAATGAGACCCTATTGAATAGTAATTTAGTCAAATGAATAGTAATCCATTCAAATGAATAGTAATATCAATAAAAAAAGTATAAATAAAAATAATCTATATTATAAGTGAAAATATGATATAATTATATCATAGTACAAGTATGTAAATGTTTTAAAAAATTATATTAATTGTTGGTGTTTTTATAAGTCATGTATATTTCATTACAATGTTGTGATTAATGTAATAAATAAGAATTATATTTATTTTACTAAAAATTCATAAATTATTAATTTTATGTCATATTATCATAAGATAATTTGATGAGACCTTAATTAATTTTTCAAAGTGTTAGAAAAGAAGTTTTAATTTTAAAATTTATTATTTTTCATGAAAATTATATTTTAATTAGTAAATAAATTTCTAATATATAGAAATATATTATTGAAAAATGGAGTAATTTTTTGGATTCTACACATCTAAAAATGGTTTGGGTGATTTTTTGGGATTTTTCTAATATACGTGATGTTTTGATGAACAATATAATATGGTAATTTCTGGTAAATGCTAAAACCATAATTTCTACATCATGTGGGAGTAATGGATGATGTAAATGGAAATATTTTCATAGTCACATGCACTATTTACTATTTTTGGTCACTAAAATAAAAAATATTCATTTATTTGAGAAAAATATTTAACTAATGATTAAAATATTTGGAAACCCCTCCTCCCTACCACTATAAAAACCACCCTCATCCCACTCTTATCTTTAATTTTATCATCAATTTTTTACAATCCAAATTTTACTAAAATACATCAATAAGACCTTATTTCATGCACGGAGGCCATTTTTCTCTTCAGAATAAAAAATCCTCTCCCCTAAATAGGTTCTCACGGAACATATATTCAAGAGGTAAATTCATCTTTTCTTTTGTTTTATTTTCCTTCAAGTTCCTTTTTTTCTTTTCCTTTTGTGACCTCATTTAATATCAATGTTATGAAAACTAATGATCTATAAATATACTGTAATTTTCTTATTATTATGGAATAATTCATCATAGTCTCTCCATTACCATATTTTTTAACTAGAAATTAAAACAAAATCCAATATGTGTTAAATATCACATTCAAGGATGATGGGTTTTCAATTTCTATTACCAACATCAATTCTGTTCATGAAACCATTTTGATGATTGATAGAGACTATAATATACATTTTATATTTAATTTAATGTTATATAATCTTTTTTAGACATGATAATAATTTATAATGAAAATTTTGTTTGGTGTGATAAAAAATCACCAATTAACGAAAATGATTATCATTAATGAAAAATATAATGATTCATATTTACTCCAAATGATCAAATTAATTTTATAACCACATGATCTACTATATTTATAGTAATAATATATAGAACCAATTCTAGAAATCAATTATCATATTTCATGTTTATCATTACATGCATATATGTTAAATAATTATGAAATCCAAGGAAACAAACTCTCCCAAGCAATGAAATTGAACCTCTTAACTGATCCAAAAGGTCTTGAATGAAATTAATATTGTTTTAATAAATAAATTAAATGAATTATAGTTTTATAAATATTAATTAGTGAGTGTGATTTAGTTATCCAAGACATTAACAAATAGTTAAGGACTCCATCCAATTTATGTTAAAGGATTCTACCCGAACCTCTATTGTTACTTCGAGTTGCTCCATCTTTTTCTTACCCAAATGATGTTTTAAGTTATTTTTATGTAAATTTTATAAATGTTCTATAAATTTTCCATCGCCTGTTTCAAGATCCAATCATCCTTTTTTGTTGGGGATATATATGTTTTTATAAGGTTTCTTATTCAATTTTTCTAGATAAACAAGCCTCTTTTATGGGAACTGCTCGAATTCTTACCAAATTTCAATTGCACTAAATCCTCTATTTTAAGAAACAGTTGTTTTTAGAAAAAAAATTGTTTGTATTATTAAAAAAATATTCATTTACTTATGGTATTATATAAAATATTATTCCCTTTTCTATTTTAAATGCTCTTATGTATTTTCCTTAAAAATGCACTAAAATGTTTTAATGAAAAAAAAATTGAATAAACTTCTTAAATGTTGTCAATTCTATTTGAAATCACTTAAATGATAAATTACTAAATTATTTAATTTATTTTATTTTTTTTTACTTTATTTCTTTTATAGACACTAGTATGATATGCCCATTTATTATGCATTAGGACATGACTATGATACCCATTTCATTCCATGGGGACAAATTTATTACTATATGATTGATAATGTAAGATTCCATATTTGAAAAGAATATTCCTGGAAATGTTATGATGGGTGTTCTAAGATATTTCTCTAATGCATTGGGTAATTTTGAGTCTCAGAAGACATTATGTGCAACAGTCTCGGTAGTTATCATTGACTCATTCTACCATATACAACGGTCCTGCTATTTAATGTTGAATTGTGCTCTTATATGTGCAATAATCCTTGAATCATGCTAATGTCATGTTTTATATTACTTATACATTACTATGAACTTATGTTTATATCTTCCCATGTTTATATATTATTAATAAATTGATCCATTACTTTTTATATCATTAGTTCATGCCTTCTAACCCTTGTGATAAATCATTATTTGTGTGTTTATTACCTTATTAGGCTATTAGATCATCCATTTGTTTATGTTATCCCCAAGTTATCATATAAATATGTATTATCACAATGGAATTTAGAAGTTATTTATAATGTCTAAATAAAGAAATTTTTTATGTAGTCTCATGTTTTTGTTTTTATGTACCTAGTATTCCAACACACGAGAATTTATGATCATTGGAATGTAATATGATGATTTATTAAGCTTAAAACCTAGAGTGAGACATGTAAAATGATAGGGTCTAAATAGTAAGTATCAGAGGTAGTTCTAGTTGTTTTTGGAGAAAAGGAATATTTCACTTCATTAAGAACCTTAAAGATGATACTATGTATAGGAAAACATCCATATATATTGGTAGTAAGTGTTTTATCATGAAAATACATCCCTGCCTGGATATGAACTTG
This sequence comes from Viscum album, assembly GCA_963277665.1. NCBI lineage: Eukaryota > Viridiplantae > Streptophyta > Magnoliopsida > Santalales > Viscaceae > Viscum > Viscum album. The sequence continues at coordinate 1,100,120,765 of OY728135.1, read as the reverse complement.
TGTATGGGGCTCTGGCACAAATGTATCTGTGGGTAAAACCCAAAAACACTATATTGATCTAGACTCTAATGGGAATTGGTTTACAAAAATCGGCCTTTATTCACTCTTGGATTGACATCATATGAGGATATGCTTTGATAAATTCATAATCATACTAAAACCCATTTTTAAGGGAATAAAAAAAGATCCCAAATGAATATAAGTAAGAAAATTGATAATGGATAACATAGATTTAAACCTAGGGAATCAGAAGTTATGATTTACATATCCATTACATGTGTATCCTTTTATGTTCTATGTATCCTTTATTTTTATTAAATAATCATTCAAGACCCCTAATTGTGTGTTTGTTTCCTTGTTAATTGAGAAAAAATAGAATGAAATGTTCTAATAATAAATGTGATAGGAAATGTGGTAATATACTTAATGAAATTTCTAATATGATGGGTATGGGTGCTCAAAACATTATAAAAGTTCATTCTCATATGGATCATATTATGAGTAATTACTTGAATCATGTGGAACACCCTCCTCTTCATAGGAAAGAGCACGTCATTGTTGAATCCTTCATGTCAGAATGGCCTCCCATGTTTAGTGGATATTTCAATCCAATCCTTGAGGAACAGTGGATTAACAAAATTTAAATGATATTTTATGTCCTCTAGTGCTCAGAAGAAGATAAAGTCATTCTGGTGGTCCATCATTTTCACGGGGAAGCTGATCAATGGTGGAAACTGAACAGGAATACAATGTCTCATGATGAAATTGATTCCAGGGATTTAGATGATCTCAAGAAAATGTTTTTCAATTAATATTTTCCCTAAACCCTTTATCACAAGAAGGAAATATAGTTCCATAGAATCTAGCAGAAGAACGATGAGTACATCAAGTCATATGAAGAAAAAATCACAAGGATTTTAAGATAAACCTCCGAAATTTTCATTATTAACAAAATCAAGGTGGATCTCTTATTTAGAAGACTAAATTAGAGTCTACTAAAAGAGTTCGTGAACCATAACTACAATAGTGATGTGGAAATTTTATGTTGTGCCCTCAAGGTTGAGATGGAGATCAGAGACTCATTATGGTTTCATGGGGTCGGTGAAAAAAAATGAAAAATAGAGTCCAATATGGGGGGATTGGTAAATAACTCTCATGATGTAAAGATGATTGAACATCCCACAAGTAAAACTTGTGGGAATAATAATTGTGAAAAATCTCTAAAGGTAACCAATAATTGCTTCATTTGTGGAAGAATAGTACATCTGGAAAAGAACTTAAAGAGAGATATAATGAATCCAACTAATGTTGATGAAGAAATGAATGTTTATATCAAAACTCATCATATTTTTTAGTCTAACAACTAAAAGGAACATGGGCATTATGAAAAAAAATTCTCTAAGCTAAGGGTTAATATATGAAATCAATAACACATTTCAAGGAACCAATGAAGGGTTTATTCTACTACTACTACTAAGGTGGAGCCGGAAAATGATGGGTTGATAGGTACCCTAGTTATTTGTTAAATAATAACAAACATACTATTTTATTCTTTTTCTACACATTCATTCATATCGGGAAAGTTTTGTAGAACAATTCAATCACCATCTAAAAATTTGGATTTTTTGTTATCTATGAGAACAAAAAATGAGGAAATCTTTACATCCAAGGTTTATAACTCCTCCAATGTATCTTTATATGGGCTCAACCTCCTAAAAAATATTTTCATACATTCTTATTTGTAGATATTTATTATCTTGGGAATGGATTTTATATCTTTATAAAAATCCAACATTAACTGTCAGGAATGGGAGATCACTCTTCACACCCTGAAGCATTCCCCGATTCTTTACAAGTGTAAGGAGAAAGGTGAATCCAATTTAGATCCATTGTCTCATGTGTGGGTATTATAGCATTATGAGAAATAATATATTTCTCAAATGAATCGGAAAAAGGAGAGAATAATGCTCGAAAGCATGACAATCATGAGGGATTAAACTGATGCATTACCTTAAGAATTACGATGTAATACTCCTAATCGAGAGGATGAGTTCTCAATTGAAATTATCACTATATCCCTAACTTTATATAATACACCTTATATAATGGCCACTATATATTTTAATGATAGGAATAAAACGTTACCGGAGAATCTAGAGAAGGGTTTTACACACCCGAGTGCTTCACCATGAGGTGTGTCAGTCGTATTTGTCATGAAGAATAGTGGATCAATGCATGTCTACCTTTGTTATCATTATATAAATAAAATGATGAAAAATATAAAATATTCCATGCCTTAATTTGATGAATTGTTCAATTATATTTTTGGGGCTAGTTATTTTTCTTTGGTTGACCTTCCGTCGGGATATCACCAATTAAACTTGAGGAAAGAAGCTATTCACAAAAACGCCTTTTGAATAAGGTATGGATACTATGAATTAAAAGGTATTCCCTTATAACTCACTAATACTCCAACAATATTAATTGATTTAATGAATATATTATTTAGATATTACCTTAAAAAAAAATTTGTAGTCTATATCGATGATATTCTAATTTAATCCAATATCAATGAGGAACATGATGATGATTTAAATATTGTGCTGATGAAATTACAAAGGGAAACAGATTATGCAATTTATATTAAATGTGAGTTTTATATATAGGATGTATATATCATGGGGATGATTAGCACATGTAAATTAATATCTTTGGACCCTTTTAAGACAATGGAAATTGATTAGTGTACTAAGACAACATTTGTAATGGAGATCCACAACATTCTCTATCTAACTGGTTATTATTGACAATTTGTGAAGAAAATATTAAAATTTTCAAACTCAATGACTAAGATAGAACATAATTGATTGATGATTCTCTGGACACAATAATGTGAAGAAATATTTAAGGACCTAAAAAAGAGGTTTATCCCTGTGCAAGTACTCACACTCCTGAAATGTGGAGAAATATTTATGGTATACAACAATGCATTAAAATTTATTATCGGATGTGAACTAATGAAAAATGATAATTCCATAGCCTACACCTCAAGGAACCTGAAAATATATAACAAAAACTATCCCACACATGATATGGAGTTGAGATTATCATCATTGAAATGAAAATCAGGCAGATTTATCTATATGGGGAGAAGTGTGATATATATAATGATCTCAAGTGTATCAAGTATATTTTCGTATATAAAAATATTAATATACACCATCTATGATGGATAGATATCATCATGGATTATGACTCATCATCCCACTATAATCCCAATATGGTAAATAAGGTGGCAGATGCTCTATGTAGAAAATATCCAACAAATTTATCAATTATCAAAATTGAAATGGATGCGATCTTTTATGATTTTTAGAGGATGGAATTGGGAATAATTAATGGAAGAACATCATCAATCCTTTATCTAATGATTTCTTAACCATCCCTCTTGGAGAAAATATAGGATGCTGAAATAAAATATGTGAATATTCTGAAAAGGGTGGAAGCTATTAGAAATGATAATTCCACTATTTTAAAGATTAGAGAGGGTGGAGTTGAACGATTTGGGTCAAAATTATGTATATCATACGATCCAGATATAAAGAAGGTTATTTGGAATGATGGACATTGCTCAACCTTCTCTATTAACCTTGGGAGAATAAAGATGTATGAAGATCTTCGAGAAAACTTTTTGTGGGATTATATGAAAAAGAATTTTTCTTAACATGCATCAAAGTTACTGGTAAGTTAATAAGTGAATTAATAAATAAAATAGTCTAATGGGATGATGAGAAATTTATCAAAACCAACATGTATGTGGGAGAACATAACCATGGTCTATTTCACTGAACATCTAATGACATCAAGAGGAAACAAATCTATATGTGTCATTATTGATCTTATTACAAAGACAACTCACTTTATCACAATTATAGAGGACTTATCATTGGATTATCTTGCATAGATAAATATAAATGTGCTGAAAAGGTTGTATGGAGCAACACTATCAATTTTATACAATAGATATATGAGATTCAACAAGATGTTCTGGAAAATTCTATTGCATGCTTTATGCACAATGTTGAGATTCATCATGAACTATCATCGTCAAACTAATGTCCAATCTATGCGAACTATCCATACACTAGAGGAAATGTTGAGAGCTTGTCCTATGGACATAAAACGAGGATGGGACCAACATCTTCTACAATTTGAATTCTATTAAACAAATAGTTTCCACTCCAGCAACCAAATGGAATGATATAAAGTCCAATATTGAAAAAGGTGAAGAACACTTGCATGATGTGGTGAAATTGTTGAGAGTAAGCATATAGAACCTAAAATGGTTTATGAAATGGGTGAGAAGGTAAAATCCATTCAGCAGAAGATTATGGAAGCCCAATGTTGACAAAAGAGATCAGAAGAAAATCATCGAATAAGCCTTGAGATTAATGTTAGATTCATGGTATTCCACTATAAATATGTCTAGATGAAGGTTTTGAGGTTTGGGAAGAAATGAATTCAATGTCTTAGGTACATAAGTCCCTTTGAGATTATTGATCATACAGAGGAGATGTTCTATCCACTAGCACTTCCACCTACCATGTATAAAGTACACGATGTTTTCTATATTTCCCTATTATGGATGTACATACTAGACCCTTCACATTTACTTTCTTAAGAGGTGATATAGTTGGATAATGATCTTTATTATGAGGAGCATCTAGTTGAGATATTGGATCATATATATAAAGTCCTATCCAACAAGAAGACTCACTATGCCAAAGTAGTATGGTGGAATTATATATATGAATAGGCAACATGGGAACTAGAGGAGGAAACGAAGGAAAATAACCCAAACATTGTTACGACATATAATGTAAAATGAAATTTTGAGGGTAAAATTCCATAAGGGGGAAGAATGCAAAGACCAAATATTTTTTCAATGAAATAACCTTATTATAATTATTTCTTATTGTATAATCATATAAGAATATGTATATTACAAAATAAATACCTTATAAATGAAGAATGAGTAGAATAAAAGGTATCTATATTAGTTAAGTAACACATATATATGAAATATTATCTTGACCTCTGAAATAGTATTGTGACCCCTATAAATAGTATATCGGCCAATTAAATTGAAACCTCACTAATGAAATTATAAATAAAATTTATCCATTTTATATGTGACAATGTGATATTATTATATCATTGTATAAGTAATTATATTTTTAGAAAATTAGTGATAAAGGGTGGGTATTTTATAATTCATGTATAATTTATTACAATATTAGGATTAATTTAATAAATTAAAATAAAATTTAATTTCATAAAATGAAATCATAAATTATAATTTTTATTTATTATGATCAATTTATAATTTTATGGGACATTAATTAATTTTCAACGTGTTATATAGAATTTTAAATTTTAATATTTGTATTTTTCAGGTAAATTATGTTTTCGAGTAAGATTTAAATTTCTAATATTTAGAAACCTGTTTTTGAAAAGTGGCATTCATTTCTGGATTCTAAATGTTGATAAATGGTTTGGGTGAATTTTCTTTATTACTTTTATATAATTGAATTTTTGATGAATAGTAAGATACAATAATTTATTAAATGCGAAAACCTAAATTTATGCATCATGATTGAGACATGGATGATAAAAATAGTAATTAGTTTGATCTCACTTGATATAGTTTCTATTTTTTGGTGGAAAATCAACTCTATTAACAGACTTGAGAAAAAATATTAAACTACTGATTAAAATAATGGGAAACCTCACCTCTCCTCCAATATAAAAACCACCCTCACCCCCTCTTATAATCTCTTCTCTCAAGACTTGTGCCTAGTCCAAATTAGGATAAAATATCTTTCTATTACCCTATCCAACATCCTCCTCCCCTTTTTTTATTCAAAATACCATGTTATCTCCCTTAAAGAGGTTCTCATGGAAGATATATTCAAGAGGTAAATTCTTCTTTTCATTTCATTTATTTTCTTTCAGGTTCAATTCTTTCTATTCATTTCCTCATCTCCTTTCATAAAAATATTGTGATAACTAATGTACCATACATGTAATCTAATTTTTTTATGATATATGAATAATTTCCCATATGAAGTTCCATGTATGTTCTAATTCATTTCTTTCAATAAAAAATGTATGATACACCCATTTATTATGATTTATGTCAATATTATGATACCAATTTTATTCAATGGGTACCCATATGATTATACAAGATTGATTATGAATGATTATATATGTGGAAAAAAATATTAATGATCATATTATCATGGGTTAACACTTATAGTTCTCTAATTAATTGGTTAATGTTGAGTCTCATGAGGCATTATGTGAAAAGGTCTTGGTGGTTACCCATGACTCATGCATCCATGTGACATGATCTTAGAGGTTAACCATTACATGTAGTGCATTATGAGAAACAAGACATGAATCTTTCTAAAGTCATGTTTTAGTTTTCTTACACATTAATATGACTTTATTTTAATATGATCCCATGTTTAGATGTTATGATTCCATATTTTCCATGCCTTCTTATATCAATAGGCCATTCCTTCTAACCGATGTGATCAAGCATTATTCTTGTTTTTATTTCCTTACTAGGATTTTAGCTCATCCCTTTTTCATGTTATCCCTATTTTACCCCAGGAAGATGTATGAGAAAAATGAAATTTAGTATTTCTATATGATGACTGAATAATGAAAAGTTTTTTAGTACAATGTTTTATGTTTTATGTACGAATTTTTACAATACACTAGTTTTTATGATATTTAGTTTGTAATATGATGATTTATTACTATTTAAATAATTTAATAATATGTGTAAAAGGATATGGTCACTATACACATACTCATAAACCCTAAAGTTTTATCCATTGAATCTGATTTTTGGTTTTTGGTTCATTATGTGTGATTCAGTCGATGATTCTATCTGACTAATATCAATTATGATTGAGGTAGGTGGTATCTAAATTACCCCCAAAGTGTTACCCCATTAATTATTGCTTTGATTGTGTAGATATGTCAGCTTACCAGGTAATAAACTTAAATTTAAAATATATATTTTTTAATCATTGAGATTATACTATGAAATGAACCCTTCAATCATCTATAAACCCTAATTGGAAGGAATCCAAAGGGGGTTCATTTAATTTGATTTATTAGAATATAATTCACTACTCAATGTGATAACACGAATTTTTTTTATTATATAATTTTAATTAGAAAAAATGATTTATAAAAAGCTAATGGAGATAATTTAAATATTGAATTATGTCATCATAGTAGTGATAAATAGTCTTTTGGATTATATTTAAAATGGGGTTGGTGCTTCCCATGTGTATTTATTTGTAGGATTTGAATATGGATTTCTCACTGGGTTTTATCTTTGTTACGATATGGGTAAAGTTCCTATAAATTAACTTTATTTTGGGAATGTTTTATTTCATAATCTGTTACTTTCAATTTTGAGATGGGTATATTACCCATAGTGTGACATTTTACAAATAAGATGGGAATATATCTATAGTATGTATCTTGATAATGAGGATGAGAATATTTACCATAGACATATTCCTATTATTCCGGTACATCTTGATATTGTTATGGAAGGTATGGTGGGCATCTTGTGTAACCTTGGAACCTGTGATTCCATAAACATTATTTACATTATATGGTGGTTGTAAATTTATATTCATTTATGACATTATAGTGGAATTACAAAAATTTTATATATTTATATTTTTCATTGGAGATGGCCTACTAATTCTTACTCACACCCTGTTTGGGTAAAAATTTGGAACCCAATAAAACATTTTTGTTGGAGGACTATATATAGTAAAATCCCAATGACTATTGTTGGATATTGACTACTTGGTTAATAAACTAGAGAATTTGAAATGGTTATAACTTTTGACCATTTTTAAGAGTTTTTTTGTGACATTAATTTTGTTTATGTAATTATATTTATAGGCATGGAATATTTTTGTGTTATATATGACATGTATAATTTTAATTTCGATATAGTATGTCTTTATGATTTTATATTGGTTCATTTTGGGATTCATTATAATAACATGTAGGGGATTCTTATATTTCTTCCTATACCTCTATTTTTATTTCACTCTAATGTTAATGTATACTGTTTTTAACATAAAATCATTGACATGTATAATTAGTTGGAAGATTCTTGAATATGGGGAGGACCACTTGTGGGCTCGTAGCAATTTCTAATCCATCTTCTATTAGTGGCTGTCTACTATGAGCTGTTACATCAATGATATATTATAACATATAATTTGAATATGATAAATAAAGATTTTATCTAAAATATTATTGTAAACATTTATGTATATAAACATGATCAAATAACAAATGGAATCGATGGTACCATTTGATGTTCTATGTTATCAATGAGTGGTGAAATAATTATAATGATCTATTGAGATTGATAGTTTAGCATGATGCAATGATTTGATAATGTAATTCTGAGATTCTCTACCATATACATATAGTATTATTAGTGAGTGGATATGACATAGTTGATTTCAAATTGAATATCCACCAAATTGACTAAAACAATAGGTGAGACAAAGATATCATCATATCCTTATTGTGTGACCCTCTATGTTGGGAACATGGCATTACTATACTTGATTCCTATATGGTCTAACAAAAATGATGTGTTAATTATTAACTAAAATCAAATGGTCATTAAAATATTACAAGAAAATATTATTTTAGTGGCATCTTATTAAGGATTAATTTATAAATTTCTACAAAATAGAAATTAAACAATTTATTTCAATTATTGGTAGCTTCATTAAAATATAATGAAACATTAAAAAAATTGTATTATAAATTAGTATGATTTTTTAAAATATTTAATTGTTCAATAAGTACAATTCCAATGAATCTCCCCTTATTCATCCCTCTTACTTATTCTCAATTAGAAATAACTATCCCCACTACCCTCACACAGGATGACTGCTTCACCAATAGTTCAACAATACTCTCTACCTATTGTTGTCGTGCCACCCCATCCACTTCCTCGATCCCATTTTTTTTATGTTCCACTACCATGGTTTATACTATTTGATCTTATTATTTACATCTATTATCATTAATTTTGTGTCAACAGTTATAATTATAGTATGTGGGAAATTGAAAAATTATTCCATACATTTATCAATTCCACGTTCTATTTATGTCAAATTTTTTAAATATTAAATTCATGAGAAATTAATTTGTCATTTTATTTATATTATACATTTTGATATGGATGAATAGTTGTCAGTAATAATTAATTTCGTTTTTATTAAACATAATGTCTCAAATTTAGTATATTTTGATAAAAAATTGAGGTGTAAAATATTTTTCAAAATAATTTTGTAAATTATTTTAAATATGTAATGGATATATTTAGTGAAGAGAAGTTTAGTGGGAATTTATTGGAATATTTTAAATTTAATTTAAAATTTTTATAAAATTAAATTTTAGAAAAAATTAAATAATGTCGGACGATTTTTTATAGTTTATTTTTATGTAAATTAAAGTTCATTTTTTATTGATGTATAAAAAAATATATAAAATTATTTTTACAGGATTTAAAAATAAAACTTTTTTAAAAAATATTGATTTGATTGAATAATTATTAATATTTTCAAATTTTATAATTTAATCAACAATTTTGATATTGAATAGTATTTGGATTCATTCTGAGTAGTGTATTTAATTTATATGGGAGAGAAATGTTTTTAAAAATGGTGTTTTCATGAGGTTTTAATATTATAAAAAAATAAATGTTCAATATTGATTTTTTTTTATTCCATTTCTATAGTTACCCATACATTTCATATATAAAAATTATATCTTATTAGACGAATAATAATTATATAAAATAGTGATCCATGTTAGAACCATAAATGATTAGTATCTTCTAATACATGGATATATAAGCAAATAGAACCTAAATGATCAACATCAACTCCCACTTAGTACTTCTCAACTAGATCCCTTTATATATACATAATCTTAAACAAATTATTCATATCATGGGTGAAATAAAAAAAGTATTGGGTGAGCTAAAATTATTAGTAAGGGTAAACAAGGGACATATCAATGATCATTTAAATAAAACAAGAGTAGAAAGCGTTTGAGAACATGAGTTTCATCATTTAAAAACAAACCCCATAATTCATATATCATAAACCTATGTAATGGCATAAATCATGGAAGTTCAGATGAAACAAAGGAAAAATGAATCAAAAAACACAAGCCTTGAAAATATAACATCGGCATAAAATCATGTCATTAAAGAGTGGAAAATGGTTTGAAATAATCATTATAACATAAATAATATGTAATGTATATCCACAAAGACATTAATAATATGTTTGGTTTGGGATAACCACCCATGTACGTTATTTTGGCTTGTTTTAACCCCTCGTGTACTCTCTTTTAGGCTTCAAATAACCTCTTGTGTATCATCATTAGGGATTGGGATAACCTCCCATATACCCTTTCAGCTCCCAGAACATTAATATTTACCCAAATAATTATAGGGATATATAATTATGGCCTTTATTGTCACATATTCATATTTCATTCATATATATTCTACAAAATCATTAAATATTCATTATAACATTATATCGTAACCAATGGAAAATAAATAGGTTTCTTAAACACCTCTCCATGATAATCATAAAACCTCCAATGAAATAATAAGGATATATAATTATATCATATCTCTAGTTAATTATAAATAACATCATCATATGTTATCATATACTAATATTATCCCTAAATATCACGGAATCATTTCTTAAGGAAAATACCCTTTTCATCATGAAATCAGTTTTCAAAATCTATAGATTTCCTAAAAACTAAGGAATAATTTTATTGGAAAATAAAATTTGATACATGAATGAAATTTCAAATCATTGTGTTGTCATATTAATTTTAAATTATTTTCATTTTTTGTACATATATAGAAATATTTAATTTGATATTTGAGAAAAAATTAAAAAGCACCTCATTCACAAAATGATATGTATATTCCCTTACAATTTTTAATATAAATTCAAAATGTGTGATAATTACTTTAAAAATTATATCATATTATAAAAATATTCTTGAATATGCTTTATGAAAACATGTCTATCAGAAAATGTATTCCAGACAGATAACTAAAACATAGTCAGTTTTTTTATAAAAAGAAGGTTTTGGTATCATGATTACATAATGTGAGGAAAACGAAAGGAGAAAAATTATTATATAAAAACTAAAATTGGATACTAAATTGAAATATATTAATCACATATGGGTCATATTGTTTTTCTTTAATTTAAATTTAAGCACGGACTATCTCGATTAAAATTAGATTGGAACATAAATCCCTTAACACACATTTTTATTTCTCTGAAGGTTCTATATTATCTTGTAAAATAAATTTAATAGTATTATAATTATATAAAATAATAATGTTAATACTTGTAAAACAATATAGTTTCCACTTACCATTTCATCATCCATTAATTAATAATTCCATTTTGAAAATATTTTTTATGTGTGCTTACTATTTAATTTTTAGGACGTTTCGGTTGGAATTTCTGGTCCCTATACATTGGAATTTGTGCCAAAGTATTCATATTATTATTCATGATATAAATATTATATATATATTTATTATTTAAATATTTCTAATGATCTATAAAATTTAGGTTTAAAATAATTATATACACGGATCTTTGAGAACGTAGGCCGTACAAATAAATGAACGTCGTTTTCATTTTTATAATGAAAAGAAGGAAATAGTGATAAATATTATTTTAACAGAACAGAAAAATAAATATATAAAAAATAACTTAGATATAAAATAAATGTATCCTTATTATCATCAAATAAAACCAAAAGAAAAATACAAATCACATTGCTTCAATGATGCGGTCATCCAAACATGTGCAAGATCAACATTATCATTTTCCAAAGTATGAGACGGTGGGAAGACAGAGATGAATTATAATTATAGATGTATAATTAATTCATAAATATTAGATGAAAATATTAAAACCATCATAATAAAAATATGATAAATTTGATGATGGAAATTGAATTGTATTGTTTTGTCATGGTCGCAGTCCACATGTATGTAGGAAAGGAGCATTAAATTCTTATTTGATAGAAAGTGTTTGAGTAATGATGGATAAATGATCATAATAAAATTTAATTTCATATAATATAATTAATTTATTATTTTATGTTGAATAAAATATATTTACTTTAGTTAGAAAAATAGATTAATTAAAAGATGTTGGGAATGATTATAACCTCTCTTTCAGAAGGCCTCGATTATGTCCTTTCATAAAGAACCTTGGAATGGTCTCTTAAGAAGACAAAAATAGATTATTATTATTTAGTGAGGTTTTTAGGAAAAATAGGTAGGTTTGGTAAATATATATTTCTCATTTTTGTGTAATAATGATAAAGGAGGGGTTTACATTTACAAGTGGGGGAGAGGACAGACATGGAATTTCTTAAAAGATTAAAATATAATAATTTCATAATCAATAAAAATTATCAAAAAAAGAATTATATTTTAATAAAGTATAATATAATATTTAAATATTTAATTAAAATATTATTTATAAATTTCTAATTGGAAATCATACAATTATCTATTTCTTTACCCCCGCCCTCTCCCAGTAAACCTGTATAACTATAATAGTAGAGAAATATTTTTACTATTTATACTATTAATTTTACTAGAAAATTAAATTTGAATTATAAGGAAATGGAAATTTTTATTCCAAATATTGTATCCATTTTATAAAATTAAATTCACATAATATTTTCAATTTAATTTAAAATTAAACCTGAAACAACGCGATGAAAAGAAGTTTTTTTAGAGAAAATTGTCTCCTATGTATGAGAAATTATTATACCAAAATCCAAAATAATATTTTTTTAGAATGAATATAATTATATTATTCATATTGAAAATGATATAATATTACTTTTAAGTGAAATTTTATCTTTTAAAAGGATTTTAAAAAAAACTAGTTCTTAGTAAAATTCGATATTTTTAACTATTCATGAATTAATAAGTCTTCATAGAGAATTATCAAAAGTTCACTCTATTCTAATTTTATTGGATAATTTCAAAAAATATAATTAAATTTATTGAATAATTTTTCTATTATTTTTGAAAATGAATTATATTAATTTTTACAAACACCAATAAAACCTATATTTTTTAAGGAAAATTATATTATAAAAGTATATAATTACATTATGTGACAATTATGTTTTTAGTTATAAATATATTTTATTTATCTAAAATTATTAATTAAATATATTGTTATTCATATTCATTCTGCCAATTTAATGGTATTTTTAAAATGATATACTAAATTAAGGTTTATTTAGACTCAGGGTTTCTTGTATCGCAAACTATATAAGAAATTAAATCGATTTGAAGAGAAAAAGAAAAGGTATTGGAGTGTTACATTAAAACCCATAGAAAATTATTTTTTACCTAGAAATTAAATCACTTTGATAAAAAAGACTATATATATTTAATTAATAACATATTTGGTTTTAAATGCAACTTCTTAAAATTTTGTATTGTTCTTGAGAACATTATCTAGATAAGTAGTATAATTCCTTAAAATGTTTTGAAAATTATCCAATATTTAAACCTGTTATTCTTCCTAATAAATATCATTATATAGTGGTAAAAACTCATATTTCAATAAATTTTGAGGATCATGTATGCACTTCCTTTGGAGAGATACTTGGAGCACATCATGAACTTGAGGAAGGTTTGGTGGTAGCACAATGAGATAATCTACCATCACTAATCGATGAAGTATATCAATGTGGAAAATAAACATTAGGATCACATATACTTCATTTATAAATATAATATCCTTATTCCATAAGGAAATTTGTATAAATATCCTCTCACCAACTTTTAACTATATATTTCACAAACGATTGTCAATAAAACCTTTTTGTTGACTCGGAGATACCTTTATGAGTTTTATATAGATCTAACCTTATCTGTGATTTCCTCAATCATATCAAGTTATAATATATTTCTCTCTTTGAATTCAGCCTAGTTCACTGGATTTATACAATTCATTCAATATAAGAATACCGAAGGATCCATCTGAATTCTAAAGAAAAGCCATTATTATAAGATAATTTGATTAGTTGAAGGTGATGATCCCAACCACCTTTTAAGTCTAGATAAAATGGAATCAATATATCTTATAGTGTCTTACTAATACTATAAGACAGAATATCTATTTTAGAAAGTTAATCATTTCTGAAAAATTAATTTGTATCTAGATATTTCTAAATAATTCTCAAGATCATTGAGGTAAACCTTGAATATCGATCTGATACTATTGAATATGGTACTCCATGAACCCTTAACACTTCTTTATTATATATCCTAGAAATTTAATCAAGAGTTAAATTTATCTAATAATAATTAATCATTCTCATTTTTTAATGAGATCCAATACTGGCCATATAGTATTATGAAGTATATATGTTTTGGGCAGTCTAACAACAAAATCCATAATGATGTTTTACAATTTTTACTCTACTATGGATGAAACTTGTAACAACCATTTAGACTTATGCCTCTTAGAATAAACTTAGTAACATAAAAAGAATCGAAATACGTACTATAAAATATCACTATTTTTTTATCCCAACATAAATACTCTTTCATATCATTAAACAACTTCATTCTTCCATTAGTAATATCGAATGATCATATTGGAGATTCATCAATCAATTCCTTATTCATGTTTTGAGTTTATGGAAAATATACTTAATTCAGGAAGTATATAATTATATTACTATTAATATTGAACATAACAATATTTCTCACATTCATTTAATTATTTACATATTCCTTCTGCACCTATTAAATATTCACATAGATAGATGGTTGAACACTCATTTGATAAAGAAAATATTTCCCCCCCTTCCATCATGATTTTTAGATCCAACCTTTGAAAATCCAAAAAGATTGGATCATTTTATATTTATTAATACATAACATTGCATAATACTTTTGAACTTGATTATCATATTTCATTCTTGATATCTGAGGGTGTGATATATTTAGTAGTAAGAATCATTAATCATCTCCAACCATATTATCTCGTCAATATTCAACTCTTTGGTGTGAATGAATACTTTAGAATTTAATGAGCAGTATATATGTAACACAATTATACATAAAGATAATGCATCTTTATCATTATATAATAATTTTCTTTAGTTATATCAACATCTAGAGTCGGGTAATTGTTTCTCATGAACATTTAGTTTTCATGTGGAACAATATATCCTTATATCGTTATATAAGATTAAAAATCTTTGTAACTTTTTTAATGAATCACTATATATCACAAGACCATCTCTATTAAAGGGTAATGTGAGTACAAGTGTGATGACCATCCTTCTATTTAGTTCCTTGAACTCTTCTTCACGTTTATCTATCTAATGTATCATTACTCCCTTATGAGTTAACATCAGGAGTGGATTATATATCCACTATAAATTAGTTACAAAAATTTAATAATATCCACTACAACCATTTTTTTTAATTTAGTCAATATTGTTATCTTGGGAAAATGATCAGTATCCTCTTTCTTTGGAGGATCCACTTATATACCCTCTCTTAAGATTATATGAAGAATAAATGAACTTCATATACCCAAAATTCACAGTTGGTAAATTTTATTTATAACTTATCCATCCATAATATTAGGGGTACAATTATATGTTTTCTTCATGATCTTAATTTATTTTGGAATATATATTAATATCAACTAAATAGACTAACAAAACTTTGTGATACTAATCTACAATTAATATATTCATTAAAACCATTAAGATATTGTATGAAATAGTAATACTAAATGGAATCACTATAAATTTATAAAGTCCATACCTCTTGTGGAAGGTTGTCATAGGTATTTAATCTCATATTAAACTCAATTTATAGTATCGAGATAAATTATCAAATATGGGAAAATATTGAATTCCTCGTAATTGATCAAAGAAATCTTAAATTTTGGGAATATGATTCTTATTATTGATTGTGATCCTGCTAATTTTCCGATAATCAACATAGACCAACATTGATCAATTTTTTTATAAATAGAACATGTGTACTCTAATGTGATACACTTGGTTGAATGAATCCCTTATAGATATTATCTTAGATTAAATATAATAATTCATATAAAACAATCAGGTGTATTTTATGTGGATTATTTTAAGTATATGTGGACACATGTAAGTGTTCTATTGAAAAACCATCCTCCTGATTCAGGGGAAACCTAAGAAAATCATCACGTAATACATAAAAAAATAACATAAAATCCAAAGTACATTAATGTTGAATTTATCTACATCCATATGAGATAAACATGCCTTTTAAGAGGAATTATGACACATAAATTGGATCCCATTTCCATCATAATATCACTTTAATAATATATCTGATAAATTATCAGATTTACATGCTGAATATCAAATCTGGCATCAATTTCTTTTAAATTGATAAAGGATTCATATAAATAAATAATTTTCATTCTATGAATACCTTGAAATTCAAAAAAAGTAATGATAATGATATTTTTAGGAAGCATATTCCCTCCAAACTCAATTACAATAAAATTATTTTCACGGGATGTGTCCATCTAACCATTAGGAGTTTTGATGATAATTCAATATTTAACCATTAAAGATATGAATTAAAATCTATTGATAATTTCATGATATACATTAAATCATATAACTATTCTTAGAAAGGGTACTTTAATATTTCTGTCATACTTATTACCATCACAACATTTTCATTCTATCATAAATCAATTCCAAAAAACAAAATGATTTCCCCAACATTAAAAAAATAAATAAACAGTTAAATCATTCATATATACATGAATATCAGTCATATGATGTATAAATCACAACACCTCCTATTTAATATAAGACACCTTAGCTTTATACTAGTTCATCTATGGCCAATGTCTCTTCAAATCATTCATAACCTCTCATAACTAAAATTTAAATTAAGCCTCGCATATACCCTTGCATTGTTTAGCCAAGTGTATAGTATTATGCACACTCATCATGCACCGTTGACAATCATCTTAATAAATTATCCATTAATTTATAGTTGTTACCCCTAGATACATCTATGAAACAGACACATCGACATTAAAGAAACCAGATAGGGATAAATTTGGGGAAAAGAAAACACTTATTTCATGAACATAACATAGGATATTTTCTTATACTAAGACTTATCTTATGGGTAATCTAAAAATTATTCTCATCCTATTTTCCCAAAAAAAAAGTAAATCGTTTTATGATACAGAATATTACAACCCAAACATTTCATATGTAATAAAACATGTTTTTGGAAGAATATTCATTACATAACATCTTGATCTATAGTAAAATAACAAAGGTTTAATGTATTTTGGAATCATTGATACATAAAAACTATATAAAACTAATCTACATCATCCTACACTTAGTACATCACAATTACCACCCCTCTTAGACACATCATCCATAAAACTATTCTTCATAACCTATGGGAAGAAAACATAATAAAGGGTGAGTTTAGATTCTCAGTAAGGGTAAACAATGTAGAAACCAATGATCATTTAAACATAAAAGGATCATATTGGGTAAAAGAACAAGGGAATATCCTTTTATAAATACATATCCATTTTTAAATTGTAAACATGTGTCATGGAATGAATAATTTTATTTCATAAGAAATGAATCATAAAGTAATCAAAGAACATGTTCCATTATAACATAACATTTTCATAAGATCATTTCTTTTAAGAGTGACATCATGTTTTTAATAATCATAATCATAAGAATATTATTTCAAGGATAATAACCAATAAATTCATAACATGTCAGTCTTGGGATAATTTCCAACGTAACTATACCAGGCTGGTGATAACCACTCACGTTCCGAATTTTAGGTGTGGGATAACCTCTCGTACACCCTAATTCATTGTTGATGATAACCTATTATCCAAACATTGAGATCCTGTAACATTTTCATTTTCCCAATTAATTATATGGATATATAATTTTAGGACCACACATAACATATATATAATTCATTCATATGTATGCCACAATATTATAAAAATTCATTGTACCTATATAAAATAATCCATGGAAAATAAACTATTTTCATAAATAGCACAACATCATAATGATAAAAAATATTGATAAAAATTAAGGATTTTATCATTGGATCATATCTATACTAATGTATAAGTAAAATCAAAGAATTATAACATAAATAAAAAATTTATCTAAAATATAAATGAATCTTCTCGTGAGGAAAATGCCCTATTCATCTTGAAATAAGTTATTTAAATTCAATAAATATCCTATTTTGTAACGAATTAACATTCCATCCATATAACCTTGGACATATATAAAAACAATATTCCAATAATAGAGCATTTTTGATGGTGGATACTTTCTTAATGTCGTGTATGTTTAAACAAAAATTTCTTTTATATTTTTGGTAAAAATCCAAAATTAACTCATTACAAAAATGAAAAAAATATTCCATTGAATTTTTTTGATAGATATTAAAAAAAATGATAAAATGACCGTAAAAAATAAAAATAAAATATTAAAAACGTTATTAAAAATCTTTTATTGAATAAAAATACATTGATGATAAAGATCCCTATTTAAATAGTAAAACCGTGTCTATTTTTCCTTAAAATATTTTTTAGTAACTTGGGTACGTAAAATGATAAAAATGGATAAAATTTAATCCCCATAAATAGAAAAATAAAAATAAAATGAAATATTTTTATCAGATTTTGATCATTTAATTTACTTTAATTGAAATTCAAGAATGGACAATCTCGATTAAAATGAGTTTGAAATATAAATCTCATACCTCATGATTGAATTTCCTCATAACCAATCTAACCTATTTTATAATAAATATAAATTAAAAATAATTATATAACATAATAATACTAATATTAATAATATAATATATGATCCACTTACAACATTTCAACACCCATGTATTAATAATTCCTTATGTGGATCGTCATTTTTGGGTATTAACTCTATAATTTTCAGGAATGTTTTGGTACGACAGTTTTGGTCCTTGTGATTTGATCATGGTTACTATGTATTGATAATTTAATTTATGATTACAATATCACATATATTCCATATTTACATATTTATAATCAGCCATAAATGGAATATAAGGAAAATTGATTTACATCATTTATAGAGATGGTAGGTTGTATGTACGCATGGACAGTGTTAATATTTTCAAAAGAAAATATAGAAATAATGTTAAATATTATATTATAATTATATAAAAATAATTATTTCCTATGTAACATATATCTACATATGAGATATCTTTATTTCCATCCATGTAATGTAGAAACAAATAAATCACATCGCTTCTTAAAAGTGATAGTTCACACGTACGCATGGTCAACCATGTTATTTTCCAATAGATTGGGAGGTAAGAGGAAAGATATGATATTATAACTATAATATAAATATAATTTCATAAATATAATATTTAACACTAAGCAAATCATAATTACGATCAATTGAATGTGGTTACAGAAATTGAATTTTATCACTATGTGGAGGTGGTAGTCTGTAGAAATGCATAAGCGATACATTTACATCACATTTGATGGAAATGAAACAAAATAATGGGGGATAAATAATAATATTATCATTTAATTATATTTTTCAAAAAAAATTATTAATTTCAATTTTCATACCATAGTTCTGTTGAAGGTATAATAAAAAATAATTTGAAAGAGGTTAGGAAGGATTATTGAATCTCATTCAGTGGGACTCCTTCACATCATTAAATAAGGACTATTAGATTTGTATTTTAAGAAGAAAAAACCTATAATTCATTTCTATGTATATTTAGAAAAAAAATCAAGGTTTTTATTGATGTGTACAGATAAAAATGTTGTAAATATGTAAAATGGGAGTCTCCTTTTATATTTGAGGGAGATGTCACACATATAATTTCTTAAAAGACATAAATATTGTAATATCTTACTCGAACACCAATGGTTTCAAATGGAAATATATTCAAATATTGGATAGGATGTGGTTGAAATATTTCAATTAAAAAGTGTTTAAATTTTATTAATGATAAAATTATCATTATACATTGGTTTAATGCCATCCCCCTGGAAAACTAGTTTTAACATTAACAACAATGATAAATATTTATATTTTATCTATTAAATCTAAAAAAATAAATATTACCGCAAAAAAAAATTTAAAATTTTATTCCAAATATTGAAAATATTATATAAAATTCAATTCCCAAAACTAGTGGAAATTAATTTAAAATTAAACCGACAAAACACGGTGAAATGCAATTTTCTAGAGAAATTTTTTTCTATGTATAAAAATTGATTTATACAAAAACCCAACATATAATTAGCAATAGTGACATTAATTGTATTATTAATTATATAATGTATTTATGATACATTTCTAACAATTTTCTAAAATTTTACTTTTTTAAATGCTTTAAATAGAATGGTAGTTTTCTATTGAAATTAGCGTATTTCATTTTTAATTGAGAATTACATATCTTCAAAAAATTCTCAAGAATTAAATATAATATACTTTTTACATCATTATTTCCTGATTGAAGTTAATTTTTCAAAATAAATTTTTAACAAAATTATAAATTAATTATATTATATTATTATAAAAATAAATGAAAACAAATTTTTGGGAAAAATATATTTTTAATGTATATAATCAATTTAATAAAAATTATGTTCTTATTTATCGATAAAATTTGTTTACCTAAAACCAATATGTATATATATATATAACTGCGTGTGTATGTGTGTGTGTTCATTAAAAACTCTAATATTCCTATTTATTATTACAATGTAAAGGATATGATATAATGGTATACTATAATACGATAAATTTAAACTCATAGTTACATGTATTTTAATTTATCAATGAAATTAAATTTAAGTGAAGAGAAATAAAATCCATGGTGTTTAGTGTTTTTTTAAATACAGCTAATCTTGGGAATGATTTAAATTAATGGGAAATTACTTTATTTAATGGTAAAATAATATTTGGCTTCTATATTCTTGTGCATATTACAAATTTTAATATTAAATTATTTTAAATTATTTTAGTCATTTATAATGTTTAAATTATATTTATTAAAGTTGATATATTATTTAATTTTTAATGGGAATCTCTTTATGATTTGATATAAAATAGTTTATCCTGAAAGTATAGTTAACTGAATGGAGTTTTTTTTGAAATTATATATTATTTAAATTCATTTAAATGATTATTATTTTTAAATGAACCATTTAAAATTAATATAAATTTATGACTAAAAATGATAATACTAAACAAAATTGAATATTTTTTATTTTTTTTAATATTAAATATGTAATTAATATATATTATTTTATTCTAAGATATTTTTATAAAATATTTTTTATTTTAATGTGCATGAAACTATTTATGTTCGTTTAAGAGATTTATTATATTTCTTGGGAATACACATCTGTATGTTGAGTGGATGGATATGTTTTTCAATATTGTAATTGAAAATAGACCATTGGATGAAGGTATAAATTATTCATATGAATGTTATAAATTGTTATAATTATTGAAGCTACAAGAATTAATTTTTTTACGTCATTTATTAAAATATATTCTGTTTAATATTAATGTTGATTTTTCATGTAAAATGAAACATTACAGAATGTTCAAGTAGTTACATTCCTCAAAAATTGAGAATACTATATCCCAATGATAGAAAATAAAATTTGTAATTTAATAATGGATTATTTCATCACTCTAATGTGACATTATTTAAATAGTAATACAATCATATGTCCTCATGTTTATGTTTTAGATACTATCATGGTGCCAAATATGATTGTAAACTTAATTAAGAAAACAAATTAAATTTTTTATTATATAAAAATAAAAATCAATAGTTTTATCATTAATATTTCATTTATTCATATTTATATTTTTCTAATAATGTTTTTCCATATCATGTTCCCACATAGAATTATAGATAAATCTTGTACACTGATATAAGAATTATTTCATGATATTATTTCTAATGATATAGTCTAAAATTTATTTTATGAGATGAAAAAATTTATAAAAAACATAGATATAGTTATTCAAGGATAATGATTATCCACATGATTGTATTATATATTGGGATGAATATTAAGATAAATAATATTGAAAAAATAAATTAGGATTCCTGAAGGATGTCAACACAAATTTTGTAATCCTAAATTGATGTATTGTAGTGATGAAGAAAAATCATGTAAATATTTTTTGTTAATTTCCATTAAAAATGATTAAAATAGTTAGTTGTGCTCCATAATAATTTTTACCACAAAAATTGGTATTCCTTTTATAAATATAGTGATTTGTTTATTTGATTTCTAAGATATTCAAGATTATTGAATACTGTTGATTTATTATATTAAAATTCTATTATGATCATAATAATGAATATTGGGGAATTCCAAATGATAGATCCATTTTATGTATGAAATTAATAAGAAATAATAACATATGAATAGTAATTAAAATACATTATAATCTCCCTTACATAATTGTATGCAATTGATTCTTTCATAATATCATTGATTATTCCAAAAACTAAAATTCATATAAATGATATTATTTACCAACTCCATCCAATTTTCTTAAATTTTCACGAGCTATAAAATTATCATGATGAAATAAATGATGAATTTATAATAAAAATGTTACAAATGTGTACAACCCTAATGTGGATTAGAAATTTTTCCAAAACGAGAAAATCATTTATGTTGAGACACAAAAACTAGTTTAGATTTTGTGTTTTAAAATTGTGTTTTTTAATATTATAAACTATCATATAAATGGAAATGGTTCTTCATTTTTCACCATCAATATCATGACATAATTCATGCATTACATATTAACAATGATAAATTCAATGAAAAATAGATGTTAGGCATCCAATAGAATTATATATATAAAATATATTAGTAAAATTATCATATTTTGATACATGTTTTGGAAATACTATTTTGTGAATTTTAGCGGGAAGAGTGTTTTTACCCCCATAAATTTTAATTTTAACCCAATAGTGGAATAAAAGACACTTATTTTTTACTTCAATATGAGATGTTTTTTGTTAAGAAAATTCATGATTCCATGAATATTAAAAATAATGTGTCTAAAAAATAATTATTTTATTTATTAATGATTATGTAAACTCAAGAGATCATATCAATGATATTAATGATGCAACCTCAATGGTTAATTATCTAGATCCATGGAAAAATGTTCTAGATGTATATTGGTATAAATTTTTCATATAAAACATTTAAAATGATACCTTCCTTAAAATATTAAGAAATTTTAAAGCACCTAATACACATTAATAAAAAATAACATGAAAATTTGACTTAAAAAATTGTAATTTATATATATTATAAATTCACAACTCGCATATATTGGGGTAACAACAACTAAATTTAGAAATTTAAAAATAATTTCCAAAAAATTATTAAAATTTATAATTGGATTTTTCACATTCTTCTGATTAATTTTTCAAAAAAACATTTAACCTGTTTGAGATTGAAAAACATCTGGAATAGATTACCAGGATTATTTATCATTTTTATTATACCTTTCTTCTATTTTTATATGTCAATAATTATATTCATGTTGTACGATGTGGAGGATGCTAATGTTTGAGGATCAATAGATAATTAATAGACGTTTCCCATAGAGAGTTATTTTCAAAAATATTATATTTCATGATATATAAATTTTATTGTAATAACTAATTGATTTATCATGTAAATGTATTATATTTCTTCAATAGGTACCTAGGACATCTGAATTGTTATGTGAAAAAAATTTAACCCAGAATGGTCTATTGTAATTACTTACCATAATGACAGTATTATGAATTTTTATGAGTTGTTTTAATTTAGAATAAAATATGTTCAATCGATTTAGATGTGTTAAAGGTAATATAAGTAATTATTAGGATAACATTAAATCCATGATATTTTTAATTGCAATTCAAGAAGTTGGAAATTTTTCACCATTTTCGCAGATAAGTTTTTCGACATATGAATCACATAGATATATTCTATAAAATAGTGATATTATCAGTTGAAATAATGAGGAATTAAGGACATAAAAAAAGATAAGTCTTACGATTAATACATGAAATAATACGAAAATATCAAGAGGTGTAAAAAAAATTGACGAACAGATTACAAATCAAATAATTTAGTAATCAAATTAAAAATTATAATATTTTTTAAACTACCTTATGTATTAAAAATATTTTTCTAATCCATTTCCTCAGATAATTTATGATGATAATGGGGATAAAAAATCTCAATATTTTATGTATTGTGATATCACGGCCTTTTGAATCATCTTAATGGATTTATTGTTTACAATATAGCTGGTGTCAAATTATGTATAATTGATCACAAATCAGGTTAAAAAACATAAAATAGTTTGATATTTACAATTACATAGAAAGGATACTACGTGAAATTGGATATTTTTTGAGTTAATTTATCATTTTTAATTCATAGGTTTGTAAATAAAATGTGTGGATCCATATTCATAGGAGTTTGAAGAAACATTCCTTACAATTAACCACTTTCAATTTCTCTTATTTGGTTAATACTGGTTATTGTGAAGTGCATGATCCATATATAATTAATTTTTAAGAAAAATGGGATATTATTTGGATGATAAAATAGTTGAATAATTATTTGTATGTGTCCACATGAAATCAGAATATATATGATATGGGTGATAGAGGTAAAATATTTTATGATAATGGGAACCATAAATGAAAAAATATTTAATTTATTATCTCTTGTAATATTGATCCATCATTATTGAAAATGTTGGTTAAGATGAAGAAAAATAAGTAATGTGATAAATAGAGGATAAAAACAATGTTGTTATTTAAGATTAATTATTCTTATATGAATATAAGTTTTTTTATTTTGATTTTGATAGAATGTAATTATTATATACACAACTCAAGAAAATTATAGTTTTAATATAAAGATAAAAAAATTATTTTTAATTTTCAAAATGTTAAATATGATTTTTCATTCTCTTTATTGTATAAATAAATAAAGTTGAATTCCCTAAATTAAAATTATTAAATGATAGATATGTGTGTTCTTTTATTTTTTAAATTACATAATTTTTATTTTTTATAACTTTTTTATATTAAATTCACGGTCAAAAAATTATTTATTTATTATTTAATTATTTATATCATTAAGAGGATTATATATAATAGTCACTTGTAATTATAAAACCACATCATAAATATAATTGAGTGCATTAAAGACATCATAGAGTATGTCAAGGAAATCATTGAGTACACCAGTGAGACCACATAGTATAATAGAAAAATATTATATTTCTCCAGCCCCTACTATATGTGGATAACCAATAAATTCACCATGTTCTTTTCTGGTACTATTATATTTGTTTTTATCCAAGATAGATTTCTCTGTCGATGAGATAGTGACTGTATCGTCAAGAAGATGTTACCATTTTTCTATAATTGGTTGGTATTTCATTATGATAATATGAATTACAAAATTTAGTACAAATTTTATTAATTTATTTATATAATATATAAAATAATAATATAATATTGAAAAACATCAACACATAAGTATATTTGAGTTTCATTGAGTTGATGGTTGTATTTTCAATTGATGCATTTGGGGTACCCATTAGGGATGCATTTGGGAAATTATTTAAATATTTTAAAAAACATATAATATGGGACAAAATCCCTCCCATTTCATTTTTTATATTTTAGTATCATTCTATTTTCATTAAAAACGAATTATTTTGAATCAAGATAAATTTATAAATTTAATTATGTATTAAAATATAATTTTACTCTATTATTATTATGTTAACCATTTAGTTGACTTAAAAAGTTGTATTTATATATATTATTCATTTTTTAAATGCGTGATGTGAATGGATGACCATGGAAATCTAAAAAATATGGAAGGAAATGTAAAAATATCAATTTCTGTTTATGTCATGAATTTAATGAAGCATCTCTAATAGTTCCACATATATGTATGATATGGTCCTTGAAGTCATCGTAAGGGAGGACTAAAACTTTTTTTCCATCATAATTATAAATCACAATGTGTAGTTTACTTTTATCTAGTTTTTTTTTATATTTTTTAAAAAATAAAACATCAATTTATAATGAAATAGGAATTTTATATATTTTTGAACTTTATTTACAAAAAACAACTAAGTAAGTGAAAAAACTTATTCCAAAAACATCTTGTTAAAAGCATAAACATAGGAAGATATATTTTTATTTTTATTTTTTATTTCTTTTGATATAAATGAATAATAATTTCTGTTATTTAGTTTTCCTAAATATTAATTAAATATATTTTCAATTAAGAATTTGGATAGACTCCATCATATTGAAGGGATCAAAATTTTATTTAATGCTCATAAATAATGAATGTTATATCTATGAATTCACATAATAGAGACCTAGGTTATAAAATTACAATTACCACATCATTTTTTTATTAACTATATAATTTTATATTATTATCCTAGTCGCATAAACTTTATGAATCATAGGATTAAAACCACTTATAGTCAAAATCAATATCCTAGAGGGGTGATACTAACCATGTTTTGGAGAAGGATTATTCTAGTGGTGTGGGGGGGAATTAGTTATGGATTTTCCTAATTAAGGTACTTTGGAAGTTCCATGATATTATAATCATCAATTCCATATATAATGGGTAGTATTCCCACTTGTGATCTGAAATAAAGAAATAATATTCATTATTTGGTGAAGAATATAGTCAAAAACCTGTAGTCACATAATAAAACATAAACTTTATCATGTATTATCATTAGAAAATATATTAGGTTGTGTGTTTTTGAGGATCACAGAATAATCCCTAAAAAATATCATCATTGAGAGGATTTTTAGGATCAATATATTTCATTAATTATCATATTAATTTGAAAATCTACACATTATTTTCAATATAATTTTTTTGACTAAACAAGTATTTTATTTTTACGATTAACTAATTTGTTAAAGAAAATAAATTATCAATGTGAAGTATAATTCAATGACTAATTATTTTTCAAAGTTTTGATCAAATTCTTTCATAATATTTATTGATTTTTTATATTAAAATTAAACATTAAAATTATAATTCATATTTTTTGAATTTTATTGAGTCAAAATATTATTTTCAATAATTAAATGGATGAGATATATAATTTCAATGATTAAATTATTAAATATTCAATGTTTTTAATCTTTTATTTCTCTTTGAAAAATAATAATTTATTAGTTATTTAATATTATAAATAAACTATACATACAATATATAATAGAATCTGTAGTGTAATATAAAATTGTATATAAGATTGAGATTTGAACTATCCAGTTATTTCAAAATAATTTTTTTTCAATACATTTGAGTATACTATGAACATATTATTTTACTAAAAAAATTTTGATAGAATATCATTTCATCATTATAGATTATTTAAAATTATCTATTAATTTTGGAATATTATTTTTATTGAAATATTAATTTAAATTATAATTGAATTTAATATCATTTAATAATATGTTATTTGTGGACTTCAGTGATCATAAAATGTGTAAATAAATATTTTATATTCTAAAAGTGAAGAAATATACCGAAAGATGATGTCCACCACTCATCTATTTTTAGAAAAGGTGATGTAGAGTAGTGTAGTTGTTTATTTGTGATATTAGTCATTATTATTATTGTATATCAGACCATAACTCTATTGATGATTAAAAAATTAAAATATGTAATATTTCACTTTTAGAACTATTTGTATATATGTTGTTTTCTATTTTGATAAATGAAATTTAATTGATTGAAGTTATTTGTTATATTTTATAGTTTTCTAAAAAATATGAATTTTTGATGTTTCATTCACACAGTTTCTAGAAATTAATTTATCTAAAATTATTTTTTCTATAAAATAAATTATTAATAGTTTTAACAATTTTTGATCTATAAATTTCTTGAATTAATTGTCATTTAAATTTTGAGATGTTGAACTAGTTCTGTATCCATGAAACCCATGAAAAATAATTAAAAAATCATAACTAATTTTGATATATTTTTCACTTAAATAGTTCCAAATATATATATTAAAAGTAAACCTAGTTTTAGAGTGAATACATATATCTATAATGGTTTTAGAAATAATTAAAAGATAAATAATGTTTTTTTAAGGAAACTTATTAGATAAACTATCACGAATGACCCTTTTAACTATATTGGGAGTGTGGTAATTTGTGCCTTATTTTGGTTTGTCTGTTTCTTGAAAATGTTTTTATCTTGTGAATGAGGTAAATTTGGACATATTTAATGACTAATCGATTAGTTATACTTAAAAATTATGACTTACATACTTCAATGATAAGGTAGTATACAATTTTTTGGTTGACTTGGTTTCCCTTTGGGTAATACTGAGTACTAAATTTTTTATTATATATTATTATTATTTCATTTTTAAAATGAATTTAATAATTCAATAATTTGAATCGTGTAGTGTTTAGGGTTCCATATGATGTAATTATACATACCAATGCAAATAATTTCAAGAATTTATGTATTGGGAATTATGTTGTTGTCTGGTATTTTAAAAGAGATTAGGGATCTCATGAATAATGTGATTTATAGTGTTCGGATTGATATGATGAAGATCTTTATAGGTGTTACTATTGGGGAATTTATAACAAACATACATTAATTTTATTTTTGTTGTGTATTTTTTATTCCATTTATTTTCTATTTTGTATTTGTATTGTTTTGTTTTTCAATAAATGTATGTAATTATAATTGTAATGGAATTATAATTTTTACATCACATCTTGTCTTGTTTGAAATTTACATTTCTCTATACTAGTGTTTATGGTGATGTAATTATTATAGGTTTTAAGGGTGAATGCTTCCCATTTTTTGTTTTCCCATCATTAGGCCAGTGAGAAGCGCATAACCTGCTAAATTTTGGGTCAAGATAGAAAAACAAACTTTTTTTAACATAATAATTTTCAAGTAAATTCATATTACCCAGACACATTTTCATGAAATTTTATTATATTCTCCACTTATCACTATTTTTTAATTACATTATATTTTTTATGAATAAATTAAAAAAATATAAACTATTTTTATGAGGTCGGATATTTGAGATTATTATCATTTGGATATATTAAAATAATGTTTAAAAAGATAACAAGATTTAATATGATATTCTTAAAAAATCTACACTATGATTATCCAACATTACTATAAAGATAAAATGGTAATAGTAATATAACTATGGATAAAATGAAATATTTATTTTAAAAATAAATATATTAAATTAAATTATTCCCTATGATATTTTGTTCAATTTTTCTAGTAATATAAATAATATGGTTTTATTAATGACATTAAATGTGTTTCCACTTTTAAAAAATTGTGATTTGTTGAACCTTTTTAAAATGAGTTATGCATAAGCTTCGCTGGTTTTTTGGTGATTTTTAAATGATTCCTATTTATAAATAGTAAATTTTAATTGTGTATCATATTCAAAAAAATACCATTAAATATATAATTCAATATTTTTGATTTATTAAAAAATTATTATAATGGATTTTAATTACCACTAAAATAAAATTTTTAATTTTAATTTCTAAAGGTGATTTAAAACCATGGTAAATTGTTTATGTAATTTAAAAACATCTCTTCAAAAACCATTCCTATAAATTTAATGTTTATTTATTACATTTTTAAAAATTAGTTGGTGTTTTTAATATCACTATTAACTTTTTTTATAAATGATTAAAAATCCCTTCAAAATAATTATTAAATGATAATTAAATTTTGTATTGAAAATAATAATAATAATTAAATTATTATTATGTTTATGTTTATTATTATCATTATTTTTAATAATAATTTTATGGAGAACAAGATGGCATAATAGGGGGTTGGAAGTGAGACTATTCGAGATCTTGGATAAATCTATTTTAATGGAAATAATGTTGACCCATACCTGTATCATTTAAACATATGTGCACATAATGATATATTCATGCATTTTTTACTATAGAATCAAATTTTTAAATAGCATATTATGGTGGATATAGTGACCAATATGAGGCCTAGCTTCACTGATGTTTCCAAATTATTCAAAAATATAAATTTCATACACTTAAACACATCCTTATTGGGGAGGGTTCTCAAGAATGGATGTGACAGCCACATATCCACTAACAAATAAGCATTTTTTTTAAAGGTTGAATCATTGTTACAATTTTATTATCACAAGGGATGTTATTCAGAAATGATACTTGCCTTCGAGTATAAATGAAGGATAGATAATAATATATAAGGTCTGGGTTATCAATGGATTTTAAATAAAATTCATGGTAAAGGGTAACTACCATTTTGTTTTCCCCTCATATGAATAAAATTGATAGTAATTAAGCATCAAATCCAGATCATGGAAGCATATGATCCTTAAAATCTAGGGGTGATTCCAAGACATTGATCTAATAAATATAACGAGTACTTATTTTTATGTTTGGACCCACATATAGAATAAAATCATGTTATATTTCACCCTTGTATTCTAAGGTACATTTTAATCTCTGTTATAATTCCCATTAAAATTTTTGGGGAAATTGGAATCTAATGTTTTTTAAACTAGAATATAGATTTGGTAAAATTGGTCTCATGAACACTCATTTTAAGGTGTTGATTTTCAAAAAAATTGTGGAAAACAAACCCATGAAAATTTTGTAAGAATGTCATTCCAAGTTTTGTAAGTCTGTTTATTTTATTGGACACTCCCATAATAAATTTAGAATAAAAAATTCTTATATGTTATGAACGTTTATGGGACATGATGACACTACATGTTGAACAAAATTATCCATGGGAAATTATATGATAACGGATCATTCAACCTTTAACTATGTGACTAATGTTTTATATACTACTCTAAATCCTCTCATGTATTACCCCACACCACATGATGAAAATGATTCAACTAAGGAAACAATGAAAGATGTAATTTCCAAAAGCTGTTTTTCAATCAAGTAACCGTGATGCGTCTCCCTGAGACATCAAGCACACCTCCCCATACACAATAGGTTATCGACTTATAGTGTTGGTCTAAAAAATATAGTAGTTGGAATATACCATCTACTAAATAATAATAATCATATAAGAAATATAAGGCCCCAACCTTAAACCTTACTTAATCTTGAGTTATTACAAGATTACACATTGAGGATCTTTTCAGGTTTAGAGTTTTAGAGAATTAGATCATAAAACTTGCATTACATTCCACATTTAAACAAAGTGGTTACATAAAAGATAGTATTCATTTTTCCCATCAATGGAAACATATTTAAAATAAAACATGGCTTCTTCCTTGACACTTCCTTGACACTATCATCATATCATGTACCATTCCCTTGACCTGTGAAAAACATTTCAAAAACATGGGATGAGCATAAAAAGCTCAGTATGGGTTATAAAAATATGGAAAGGAAACATGAGTTCATATATACATAATAATGAAATCATACTTTACCCATAAAACATAATCACTTTAACATACCTCATCAAATCATGAATAAATCATAGAAATCATAAGACATAAAGGTAACTTGAGGCATTCATAACATTCTTGCGTAGGGAGTAACCCTCTTGGTTACATTTGGAATACCCATCACAGTATATTCCCTAAATCTCTTCAGAGAAACCTTAACGTTTCACTCCTTCGCGTTACCCAATGCATTGGAGAGCTATATCGGGCTCACCCACCCTTAGTTTATCACGGAACGACCCGTCTCCATAATAATGCCCATGAACCACAACATAATCATATCATATAAAACATGCATAAAGGAAACATAAAATTTCCACGTTTCAATCACAAGATATCAATAAAACACATTGATATAAAAAAATTATGAAAACAATTTTCAATACCAAAACAAAAGAAAAGTAAAACATGGTATTTATTTTTTCTTTTAAAAAAGGTATGGCTTGTAGAGGAAGCCTAGACTCAAATAATGGTCATGGTGGCGGAGAAGTCGTTGTCGCCGCATACGTACGAGAAAAACATTCCCTTTGTCTTTTAGTAAAACTCTTTGTATAAAAAAGATTACTTTTGTATAAGGGTAAAAGTCAAAGGGGTTTATACACCGTATAAAAGAAAGTTGTGTATAAAACAGAATATGCCTCAATGAAAGGAGATTGAGACGGATTCCCTTAAAAATATCATTTTAAATAAAATAGATCTATTATGTGTATTCACTATAAGTTCACATAAAGAAAGTACAAATACATGATAGTACATAATAATATCATGACATAATTTGAAAGTAAGAGATTAACCCAAAGAACGGAAATTGGGTTAAGAAGTTCCCTTACCTCGTGTCTGACTTGACTCGATCATTCTTTAATCTCCTATATAATACATATGAGTTAATTTATTCCTATTTAAGAACCTTTTTCAAGTTCATTATTCCTTTTATATCACTTATTACCATGTTATGAACATTATGTAATTATTTAAGTTAATAATGGTCGTTTTGTTGATCATTGGTACTTGAGTCAAAAGTGAACTTCTTATATTTACAAGTTGTTCACGTAGTCAAATATCCATTATCTCAATAATAATATTCAAGATTTAGAATCCATATATTTCATATATATCCAGTATATAAATTCATTTATAATATTACATAATCATTTAGAGGTAAGAAATGAAATGCACCGTTCATGGAGACGGTAAGCAGTACGTTCACATGAACGCTACATTCATTTCTATTTCATATTTTATGGAATGGAATCATAATTATATAAAGGTATATTATAATTCCAGTATAATATCATATATAAAATCATAACTCTATCCTTTATACGTCCCACATATGGTGTTAACGAATCAAATCACTTTGAGGGGGCGGTAGTCCGCCCTTCCTTAAATGAAGATATCACGTTTAACCATAATGGAAACCATAAAGGTATGCCCAAAATTAAAAATACAGAATATTAAAGAAAACATAAAAATATTATATCTCATATATAAATATATTGTCATCTTAATGACCACCTTTTAAGGTGTTAAAAGAATTTTGAACAATCATCGTTTCGGGAGGCAGAAATTCGCCATCCACAGAAACAGTATGTTCATTAACCATTAGATGTAGGTCTGTGTAAGTGTAGCTCGAATCCATATTATAAAAACATCCAAGTATATTTAAGATACTGGTTTTGTTACAAAGGAAATGAATAAAAATAGTTTAGGGGGTAGGAGAATCAAAATAAAACAAAAGAACACAAGTGAAGACATTACCTTAAAAACGGGAAACCCTTTTTGATTTGAGCTCAAAGGCTTCCTTGGGAAGACTTATTCCCAAAGTGAGGCTTCTAAGAGTTATATAAGGATTTTGAGAGACAAAATTTGCATGGTTTGGCCAGGCCAAATGCTTTGGATGTGTGGGTAAGGTGGTAGAGGTGGGGGCCTTTTATAAGAGGAGAGGAGGGGCACTCTTGGAATGTAAAGAAATGTTACTTAATTTTAAAATGTGTTTAGAATTTAAAAGGTCCAAAATTGATATAATTAAAGGATAAGATGATAAGGGTTCTAAATATACCCATACAATAGGTTTTTTACAAGTGTTGGTATTAGATTTTACATTATCTTTTCATTTTATTGAAATCGTTAAATAATGAGGTAATCGCTGCATTATCATGATGTCATAAATAATTTACTTTATATAATGTCTAAAAATTATAAAAAAAATATTATGATGTAGGAAATATGTTTATATTTCCAATGACTATTTATAGTCAAAAATCGTAGTTATATAACCCCATTTAAATTTTTTTTAGTAAAATAACTCAAGTGTGTGTCATTTTAATTTTAACATTAAATAAAAAGATATTAATGTCATTTTCCTACCAAAGTGGCTCCATGGGGTCCCCAAGTTGACCCATGGCTTTTATTGGTCGTCCATGACACATCCAATAATGGTAGGACATGTGTCTAGGTATTTTCATTTTATTATAATATTAGTTTTCCCTTAAATTACAATAATTACCTGTAATCGCGATTAAAAACATAATAAGTTGCTATTCACAAAAAAATTATTTTAATCCCATTGAACCAAATTTTACTTCTTAATGACAACCATGTATGTAGGATTTTTGAAATTCAAAACACAGAGGTGGTAAAATTTCATTTAAACAAAAAAATCAGTTTTTTTAAGTACTACTTAGTGGTTTCACTATTCATCAAAAACTGAAGTTTTTCAGAAATATACCAAAACATCACCCTAAGAAATATTTGATATTAAGAATTCAAAAATGATGCCTATTTTACAAAATTCAAAACATATAAGTTGCATTAATTAATTTAATAATTAATTTCTGCTGTCAGAGCAAATAGCGTGTTTTTATGAAATAATAAGTATCAACAGATTGACACTAGTTTAAGTCCAATTTCAAAGTGAAATTAATTCCAACGACCACTATTGGATTAAATGGTAAAAATATTCTCAAATTTAACTTTAAAACCAATTCAAAAGATAAGATAATCATATAAAAAAATTATATTAAAAAAAGGTTTTGAATTAAAATACAACATTTTTCAATATTCATTAAAAAAATGAACTTTATCGGAAAAATACCAAAAATTTACCCAATGTAGATTTCAATGTCCCAATCATAAAGAATATGTTTATTTTGACAAATAGGGCTAATAAAATTATTAACATTTTTTTTTTAAAATGGTTTGCCATCAAAAAGCAGTAAAACAATCTTTTAAAAATATTAGTGTATTCCATGCTTAAGATTGGATTTATTCTCATTTTAAGCTTCTAAACACTATCTAATTCATAAATAGACATAGATAAGAATATATATTTTTCATTACTTACTTTGTTTATTACATCCTTCCCCCTTTATAAAATTGTGTCCCCAAAATTTATTTACATATCGAATAAGTTGGGGTATTTATCCCTCATTGCATTTTCAGATTCCCATGTTGCCTCTTCAATCATATGATTTTTCCACAAAACCATTACCTGATGAATCACCTTATTCCATAACACATGATCCCTATGGTCTAGAATCTGGACCGGTTGTTCCTCATAAGATAGGTTCTCTTCCAGCTGAACTACCTCTGGACTCAAAACATGAGATGGATCTGGCATGTACTTCCTTAACATTGAAACATGAAAAACATTGTGTACATGAGATAAACTCGGAGGTAAAGGCACTCAGTAAGAAACTGATCTGACTCTCTCTATAATTTCATATGGTCCAATGAACCTTGGACTCAGCTTTCCTTTCTTACCAAATCGCATCACACTTTTCCACGGTGAGACTTTGAGAAAAACATGATCACCTACCTCGAATGATAGATCCTTCCTCTTGTTGTCCGCATAACTCTTCTGCCTTCTCGGAGCTGTTCTCATGTGTTTCTGTATCAACTGAACTTGTTCTGCCAACTCATCCACCAATTCTGGTCCCATCAACTTCCTTTCACCCACTTCATCCCAGAAAGCTGGAGTTCGACACCGCTTCCCATATAACGCCTCAAATGGTTCCATCTGTATACTGGAATGAAAACTGTTATTATAAGAAAACTCAACCAAAGAAAGATGTCAGTCCCAACTTCCCTGATAATCCATCGAACAAGCACATAGCATATCCTCCAAAGTCTGAATTTTTCATTCTAACTGCCCATCTGATTGCAGATGAAAAGCTGTGCTAAACTTTAATTCAGTACCCAACGACTTCTGAAGGCCTTTCCAAAAGTTAGAAGTAAACCAGGGATCACGATCAGATACAATGGAGAGAGGAACTCCATGTAACCTGAATATCTATTTATGGTACAATCGAGAAAGTTGATCTAGAGAGAAAGTATCTCGAATAGGGTGGAAATGAGCGGATTTAGTCAAGCGATCAACAATAACCCAGATTGCATTATTATCTCGAGATGTCTTCGGTAATCCCAAAACAAAGTCCATGGATATATTCTCCCATTTCCACTCTGGAACTGGTAAAGGCTGAAGCATCCATTTCGGTAACTTCCGCTCTTCTTTAACCTGCTGACATGTCAATCCCTTCACAGTGAAATCATCAATATCTCTTTTCATTCCATCCCATCAGTAATACTCTCACAGATCTCTATACATCTTAGTACTTCCAGGATGAACTGAAAATGGAGAACTATGAGCTTCACATAACAACTCTCTCTTCAACTGTGAATCACAAGGCACAAACAATCTCTTCCCATGTCTCAAAACACAATCATTATAAATGTTGAATTCAGGAAACTTACCTTTCTCTACCAGCTCTACCTATTTTTGCAACTCACTGTCTTGCTTCTGTGCTTGTTTGATTCTGTCTGATAGAGAAGATTTCACTGATACCTGAAACAAAACAGAATAATATCCTGCACCAAAAACTTCTATGCCAAATTTCATCAAATCCTTAACCAAAGGATCCCATTCCAAATGCAAAATTTTTAACGAAGCATTACTTTTTCTACTCAAAGCATCAACCACTTTATTTTCTTTTCCCGTATGGTAATGAATTGTACAATCACAATCCTTGATTAATTCTATCCATCTCCTCTATCTCATGTTCAATTCTCTATGAGTGAATATATACTTTAAACTTTTGTGATCAGTATATATTTCACACATTACTCCATACAAATGATGCCTTCAAATTTTTAAAGCGAAAACAACAACAGCTAATTCCAAATCATGTGTAGGGTAATTTACCTCATGAGTTTTCAACTGTCGTGAAGCATAAGAAATTACCTGATCATTCTGCATTAGGACGCAACCAAGTCCTTTCAATGAAGCGTCGCTGTAGATAACAAACTCACCATTCCTGGAAGGTAGTTCCAAAACTGGAGCATTCACTAATCATCTTTTCTATTCCTGAAAACTATCATCGCATTCTTTTGTCCAGATAAGCTTAACACCCTTCCGAGTTAGCTTAGTCATTGGACAAGATAACCGTGAAAAATTTCTAACAAACCTTCGGTAATAGACTTCCAAACCAAGGAAACTACGAATCTCGGTTACATTTGTGGGTCTTGTCCATTCTCTAACAACCATTGTTTTTTCCGGATCAAAAGTTATCCCATCTTTAGAAACATTGTGACCAAGGAAAGAAATTTGTTGCAACCAAAACTCACACTTGAGGAATTTCCCATAAAATTTCTTTTCTTTTAAGGTTTGCAAGATAACCCTTAAATGAATTTCATGCTCCGCTTTACTTTTAGAAAAAACCCAAATATCATCAATTACACAACCACAATTTATCACCTGATTCAACTGAGCCATCACTGCAGTAAACTGCTCAGTTCTGATTCTGACCATATCAGCATGCTGATTTGGAAGGCCATTTCCCTCAGTATGCCTTCCCAAAAAAGCTTCTATGTTGCCTCTACTAAAAACCATTCTTAACGCTGAAATACCTTAGGTGAAGAAATATGGTAATCTCCAAATTCTATATCATTTCAATCATACCACAAATTAATTTATAATTTAACAATTTTCTAACTCCTAAAGTTGTCTAAACCGTCCTCGGATACCAACTATAAGGCCCCAGCCTTAAACCTTACTTAATCTTGAGTTATTACAAGATTACACATTGAGGATATTTTCAGGTTTAGAGTTTTAGAGAATTAGATCATAAAACTTGCATTACATTCCACATTTAAACAAAGTGGTTACATAAAAGATAGTATTCATTTTTCCCATTAAAAGAAACATATTTAAAATAATACATGTATTCTTCCTTGACACTTCCTTAACACTATCATCATATCATGTACCATTCCCTTGACCTGTGAAAAACATTTAAAAAATATGGGATGAGCATAAAAAGCTCAGTATGGGTTATAAAAATATGGAAAGGAAATATGAGTTCATATATACATAAGAATGAAATCATACTTTACCCATAAAACATAAGCACTTTAACATACCTCATCAAATCATGAATAAATCATAGAAATCATAAGATATAAAGGTAACTTGAGGCATTCATAACATTCTTAAGTAGGGAGTAACCCTCTTGGTTACGTTTGGAATACCCATTACATTATATTCCCTAAATATCTTCGGAGAAACCTTAACATTTCACTCCTATGTGTTACCCAATGCATTGGAGAGCTATATCGGGCACACCCGCCCTTAGTTTATCACAGAACCATCCGTCTTCATAATAATGCCCAAGAACCACAACATAATCGTATCACATAAAACACGCATAAAGGAAACATAACATTTCCACCTTTCAATCACAAGATATCAATACAACACATTGTTATAAAAACATTATGAAAACCATTTTCAATACCAAAATAAAAGAAAAGTAAAACATGGTATTTATTTTTTCTTTTAAAAAAAGGTATGGCTTGTAGAGGAAGCCGAAACTCAAATAATGGTCACGGCAGCGGAGAAGTCGTTGTCGCCGCATACGTACGACAAAAACATTCCCTTTTTCGTTTATTAAAATGCTTCGTATAAAAAATATTCCTTTTGGATAAGCGTAAAAGTCAAAGGGGTTTATACACTGTATAAAAGAAAGTTTTCTATAAAAAAAATATGCCTCAATGAAAGGAGATTGAGACGGATTCCCTTACAAAGATCATTTTTAAATAAAATAGATCTATGATGTGTATTCACTATAAGTACACATAAATAAAGTACAAATACAAGATATGACATAATAATATCATGACATAATTTGAATGTAGGAGATTAACCCAAAGAACGGAAATTGGGTTAAGAAGTTCCCTTACCTCGTGTCCGACTTGACCCGATCGTTCTTTAATCAACTGAATAATAAACTTGAGTTAATTTATAATTTATTAAGAACCTTTTTCAAGTTCATTATTCCTTTTATATCACTTATTACAATGTTATGAACATTATGTAATTATTAATGTTAATAATGGTCGTTTTGTTTATCATTGGTACTTGAGTCAAAAGTGAACATCTTATATTTACAAGTTGTTCATGTAGTCAAATATCCATTATCTCAATAATGATATTAATGATGTAGATACCATATACATCATATATATCCAGTATATACATTCATTTATATTATTACATAATCATTTAGAGGTAAGAAATGAAATGCACCGTTCATGGAGACGGTAAGCTGTACGTACCCATGAACGCTACTTTCATTTATATTTCGTATTTTATGGAATAGAACCATAATGATATAAAGGTATATTATAATTCAAGTATAATATCATATATAATATCATAACTCCATCCTTTATACATCCCACATATGGTATTAACGAATCAAATCACTTTGAGGGGGCGGTAGTCCACACTTCCTTAAATGAAGATAACGTGTTTACCCATAATGGAAACCATAAAGGTATACCCAAAATGAAAAATACAGAAGCTTAAGGAAAACAGAAACATATTATATATCATATATAAATATAGTTTTGTCTTAATGTCCACCTTTTAAGGTGTTAAAATAATGCTGAACAATCATCGTTTCGGGAGGCATAAATTCGCCATCCACAGAAACAGTATGTTCTTTAACCATTAGATGTATGTGTGTGTAATTGTAGCTAGAATACTTA
This sequence comes from Viscum album, assembly GCA_963277665.1. Classification (NCBI taxonomy): domain Eukaryota; kingdom Viridiplantae; phylum Streptophyta; class Magnoliopsida; order Santalales; family Viscaceae; genus Viscum; species Viscum album. Next base: position 1,100,080,859 of record OY728135.1, on the reverse strand, counting down.
TTATAAAAACATCCTAGTATATGGAAGATACTTGTCTTGTTACAAAATAAATGAATAAATTGATTTTATGTGGTTGGAGAAGCAAAATAAAACAAAAGAACACAAGTTAAGACATTACCTTAAAAACGGGAAACCCTTTTTTATTTTGAGCTCAAAGGATTCCTTGGGAAGACTTAAGCCCAAAGTGAGGATTCTAAGAGTTATATAGGGATGTGTAGAGACAAAAGTTTCAGGGTATGGCCGATCCAAAGGCTTTGGAAGTGTGGGTAAGGTGGTAGAGGTGGGGGCCTTTTATAAGAGGAGAGGAGGGGCACTCTTGGAAAGTAATGAAATGTTACTTTATTTTAAAATGTGTTTCAGATTTAAAAGGTCCCACATTGATATAATTCGAGGCTAAGGTGATAAGGGTTCGAAATATACCCATCTAATAGGTTTTTTACAAGTGTAGGTCTTATATTTTACATTGTCATTTCATTTTATTTAAATCGTTAAATAATGAGGTAATCGCTACATCATCATGATGTCATATATAATTTAATTTATTTAATGTCTAAAAATTATAAATAAAAATACTATGATTTAGTAAATATTGTTATCTTTACAATTACTATTTATAGTAAAAAATATGACTTGTATAACCCCATTTAAAAATTTGTTTAGTAAAACAACTCATGTTTGTGTCATTTTAATTTTAACATTAAATAAAAAGATATTAATGTCATTTTCCAACCAAAGTGGCTCCATGGGGTCCCCAAGTTGAACCATGGATTTTCTTGGTCCGCCATGACACATCCAATAATGGTATGACATGTTTCTAGGTATTTTCATTTTATTATAATATCATTTTTTCCTTAAATTGCACTAATTACCTCTAATCGTGATTAAAAACTTAATAAGTTACTATTCACCAAAAAATTATTTTAATCCCATTGAACCACATTTTACTTCTGAATTACAACCATGTATGTTGGATTTTTGAAATTCAAAACACAGAGGTGGTAAAATTTCATTTAAACAAAAAATCATTTTTTTAAGTACCACTTAGTGGTTTCACTATTCATCAAAAATTGATGTTTTTTAGAAAAATACCAAAACACCACCCTAAGCTATATTTGATATTCCGAATTCAAAAATGATGTCTATTTTACAAAATTAAAAACATATAAGTTTCATTAATTAATTTAATAATTAATTCCCACTGTCAGAGCAAATAGCGTGTTTTTATGAAATAATAAGTATCAAAAGATTGACACTAGTTTAAGTCCAATTTCAATGTGAAATTAATTTCATCAACCACTATTAGATTAAATGGTAAAAATATATTCTAATTTAACTTTAAAACCAATTCAAAATATAAGATAATCATATAAATATATTAGATTAAAAAGAGGTTTTGAATTATAATACAACATTTTTCACTATTCATTAAAAAATGTACTTTATCGGAAAAATACCAAACATTTACCCAAAGTAAATTTCAATGTCCCAATCATAAAAAATATGTTTATTTTGACAAATAGGGATTATAAAATTGTAAAATGTTTGATTTAAAAATGGTTTGCCATCAAAAAGTAGTAAAACAATCTTTTCAAAATATTAGTGTATTCCATGCTTAAAATTGGATTTATTCTCATTTTAATTTTATAAACACTATCTAATTCATAAATAGACATAGATAAGAATATCTATTATTCATTAATTACTTGGGATGTTACAAGAAAAAAGATAATTAAGTCAATACAATAATCACCAACAGTTAAATATGAAATTTCTAAAACAACCTAATTTACCAAATCAATGAAATGTAAATTTGAATATCATGATAAAGCCATGAAAGAAACCAACTGAAAGATCTACTCAAATAAATACTCCCAAAAATAAAACCAAAACCCTTTCTTATTATCATCTCCAAGATATGGACCCATCTATAATAGTAAACCACTCAACAAAAACCTCATTCCCTTTTCTGGTCATGCATCCATGACGTCTGGTCAGGTAACATATAGTGGCCTCAATAGGGTGTGAATAAACCTTTGAAGGCCACCACAAATGGGGTATAAGAAATCATTCCTCTATAATAGTCTATGAAATAGAAAAATTAAATGTTATTAATTATAAATTATTTTCATAACATCTAAATAAATCACCGACACTCATGCTCTATGTTGACACCCAGGTCTAGCCATACACCCTATGGCATGATGCAATATTTCTCAATCCATACCCATAAATGACTCAAATCTGAAAAATCATCCATAACAGAACCATGGAAAATTCCCAAGTTAAGTTCTATTTATATATTCAATTCAAAATTAAACAAATGATAATTCCCTTTCCCAGGGAAAATTTTATATTCAGTTCAAAATGGACCCATGGAGAGTTATCATGCCCCAGACAATCACAAGACAATGTTTGGGAATAGTTTGACTACATTCGCAATTATCCAATTATATTATGATTATTCCGTGTCATTCGATATATTAAATATGTCTGTAATTTCCAATTTACATGTCAATATTCAAATTACCAATTATGACTCAAAAATTCCAATGTCCTGAAAGCCTATTTAAATTCCAATTACCTTACATGAGACAATTATTAAATTACAATCCAATCATTGGATGTTATGTTCTAATTCACAAGGTAATCAATTTTGATAAACATTTCTTGATAACTTTGGTAACTATAGATCACAAGGTTGTATCTACGGATTAACCAAAACATACAAAATTATGTTTCCAGAACACTAGGTTCATACTAATCTAATTTATAGTCTTGGTAATGGATGGTAACACCTCAAAGGAGGTTAAAGTATAACAACCCTACTCTTTATTACACACATAAACATGTATCATTACCTAAACTTTCAATTAAGTCAACTATGGGGGCTGATAGGTCTGGTGTCTTGGTAAATTTTGAACATTACATGAAAACATAAGACATAAAATAAAACATCTTTATAAAAAACTTATATTACATGACCACAAAATTCTTTCATACTTAGCATTTTATGGGATAACCTGAGGAAAAACATAATAAAAGGGTCATATATAAAGCCCAGTATGAGAGTAAGTAAGACATAACATAAGGACTACCATATATGTAAGGAATTAGGCATATTAGTGGATCATAAGAGAAAAAATAACATAAAGGCATGATATAGTATGATTATCATAACATGTAATTGCGGAAACAACATTTAGCCTAATATTAGAAAGAGCCTAGGCTCATTTCACTTGGATCATGAGTAAACCATCATTGAACATGAATTAGAATGACTAAAACCTTATTTTAGTTGAATAATAATGGGTAAAATCTCCTTGAACATAATCTATGATGATACTATTCTTTACACAATGCATTGGAGCGCTATCATGGCGCACCCATCCTAATAATTTCATTTCAAGAATAAGGGTGCCACATAGATAATACAACATGGATTCATTAAAATTCACAATTTATTCCATGAATACAATATGTGTATTAAATAATTGTATTTCCCAAATATAAGTATAATTGTGCATATTTTTAAATATATTTGGTTGAGAAATGTGTATGGTATTCACTTGCATGATGATTTTGTCGTGGGAAATTTGGGTGTAACTTCAGCAGCATAACGGCGTCAAATAGAAATCGTAAAATGGGTTGATGGGAGAGAAAGGGGTATCTCATCATTTATACATGAAATGGACAGTAATGGGGCCATGGAACAAAATATACAAACATGTGATGGAATTTAGATGAATAATATAAAAGGATTCCTTGAATGAAAACGAGGAGAGAGAAATATCTAACACAATTTTTTCATGGTAACAGGTGTATATGGGAGGAATTAACGAGAGGGGAAGGGTATATCATAATTAAAGAATAATGATAGAAATATATTGTGAAATCATACCCCAACATTTGTATTTAAAAGAAATTTGGAATAAAAATATATGCAAACATGGACATAAATTAGGAAGGAATGGGAGGATACCTTACATGAGTGTGGGACTTATAGAGCATGAGGAGGAGCATTTTGAGTAATTTAGGATTCTTTAAATGATTATAGAGATAAGAGGGAAGCTTAGGGACATTCTTCATGGGTTTTGAGTGAAAATAAGTGGGATCTTAGGTGGGTTGACATAAGAAAAGAGGGGGAATTCTTTAATATTTCACAAACATAGGTTTTGGAATCTATATAATTAAATATTAAAAACCAAAAACAAAACCATGGGTTTTCCCATGTTTTTTTACCAAAGGGGAGTGTAAAGAATTATTTGATAAGGAAAATTACAGAAATTATTACAATAGTAGGCTTTCTTAAGTGGAGGTGAGTGACACTCTCATGGAAATCATTTCAAAATGTCAAAATATTTTATAAGTATTGGAGGGTACACTAAGCCACAATAAAATTAATCAAACAAATATAAAATCACATTATTTTAAAGTTTAAACATATATGGGACTAATATATCTTTTATAGTTATTACATCACTATTGGGTCGTTATAGTTTAATAATACACATTATATATTTAAATAGTATTTACTTTTTTCCAAAAAATTGGACTCTCTCAAGAAATTATGAAAAATTCAATATTTAAAAATTTAGACTTTCTAAATTGTAAAATAATATTCATTTTATCTAAATATTTTAATAAATATTTGAATTTATACTTTTAAAATAATAACGGAAAATTATCACGAATTCAGGGGTTTCGACAAAACCTGCTTTCAAACCTTAATAAAAATTACAATTTTATAAACATTATATGATAATTTATATATAATAAAAATTAATTTAGTAATAATATTTTATTAAAATATTATTTATGCTAAATTATATTAACTCATCAAAATATATTCCATAATTTAATATTAATAAAAAAATCTTTTGTGCTTTTAAAACCATTTACAAAGTAACAATAATAAAATGAATGTATATTCTTTATACAAAAATGACACCCATAATCCTAGTGGTAGTTTCTTATTACATAACCCAGTCTAACACCCACAAAAGACCTAAGGGTATGGTATGTGATGTTTAAAGACTCTTGGTGTTTCTCGGATAACATCACTCGAGTGGTAAACACTATTAACTTCACTTCTCCCATAGGCGATTCCGTTCATGCCTAACCTGTTAAAGTTCATCTTGGGAATTGTCAAGAATGAAGCCCAAGGAGGCTAAATCATCTCCGAGAAATGAATAATTGGATTCATATAGAGAAATTATACTGGATGAGGTCATCACTTTGTTTGTCTAAGTAAATTGGTTTTGTAAGGGACGTATATTTATAATATTTATGTGATCATTTTTTAATGACTATATTAACAGCAATAATAGTTCATAATGATATTTTAAAATCCATAAACATAAAACCAACGAAGTGAATGTGTTTTATTTAACAATTTTACATTATAATACATTTAATTTGATAAAGGAAAATTTTAATCAAAAAATGATTGGGTCATTACAATATTCCCACTTATGAAATTTGGCCCTAGAAATTTTTTTTCCCACACTGAAACAGATGAGGGTAACACTAATTCATCACTTCCATTCTTTCCCATGTTTCTTATTCAAATTTATGTTTTCCCCACAACACCATGACAAGTGGAATTGTATTATTTCATAGATAGTTTTCTCTACGATAAAATATATTCACTGATTTCCCTTTATTGTATATGTCATGATCTAATGGAACCACATCTGGATTGAGTACATCCAATGTGTCAAGTATTTTCATACTCAAGGGAGATACAAGGAATACATCATGTACTTGAGATAGGTTCAGTGAGAATTATATTCAATTGGACACTGCTCGAATGTGAGAAAGAATCTTAAAAGGTCTTATGTAACCTGAACTAACATTTCACTTATTCCCATATCATATAAATATCTTACACTATGATATTCGTAGGAATACCATGTCTCCAACATCAAAATCTTGGTCTTCTCGATGATTATCAACATATCTCTTTTCTTGACTCTGAGTTGCTTTAATATACTTCTGGATGTTCATAACATTCTCTGCCATTTCTTCAACCATTTATTTACATAAGAATTTTCACTCCCCAACTTCATCCCAACATTCTAGTCTTCTACACCTCTTCCAATAAAGGGCTTCCTAATGCGTTATTTAGATGCTTTATTGAAAACTATTATTGTAAGACAACTCAACTAGAGGAATATATTGATTCCATCCTCCTTTGATGTCCATTGAGCATGGTCTCAACATTTCCTCAATTTTTTTTATTTTTTATTCATAATTTTCATCAGTTTGAGGATGATAAGTGATACTTAATATCAACTCTTTATTTAGAATGAGTTTGAGATTATTCCATAACCTAGAGGTGAATCTTGGATCTCGATCTGATATAATCGATAGTGGTAAACCATTAAGCCTTACTAGTTCTCTAATGTATATCTATGCCAGTTGTGGTAATAAGAAATCATCCTGAAATGTAATGAAATTTGCAATATTTGTAAGACTATCCACAACAATCCATATTTTATTATTTCTTTTAGATGTCTTCTTGAGTCTAATGATAAATTATATGGTGATGTTTTCCCATTTCCATGTTGGTATGGGTAATTATTTCATCATCCCATTAGGCTTCTTCTTCTCAGCCTTAACTTCTGGACATAACATGAACTTTTTTGTATACTTAGAAATCTTCTTATTTATGTTATCCCACCTATAATCCTCTCAGAGATCTCGATACATCTTTGTGTTTCCTGGGTGAATAGAGAAATTTAAACTATGTACCTTATCCAAAAGATCAGTCTTTAACTCCTGATTTAATGGAACACATAGTCTTGACCCAAATCTCACAGTTATGCCTTCATTAACATTCAACTATGAGGATTTCCCTTTTCAGATAGTTTCCACATTTTTCTGAATCCCCACATCATTCATTTTATCATCCTATAACCTATCCAAAAGAGGCGATTGAACAATATTTTGTGAAATGATTAATTTTGTTCCCTTCTATATGATTACCATGTCTAATTTTATCAAATTGAGAAATATTGGATCCTTTTTAATTATGATCTTTGATAGAATCTCTAGGTCCATTCTACTTAGAGTAAATTCCACCCTGTTTTCTGTCCCTGGATGGTAGTGAAATGAACATTCATGGTATTTTATCAGCTCTATATATATTTGTGGGAACATATTCAGCTTTTTCTGTGTGAATATATACTTGAGGATTTTTTTATTAATATTTATTTCACACTTCTCCCCAAAGAAGTAATGTTGCCAAAATTTTAAAGTGAATATTACTATAGCCAACTCCAAATCATGTGTTGGTTTGTTTTTCTTAAGAAAATTAAATTTCCTTGAAGCATAGGTAATGAATTTTTCATTTTCAATCAACTCTAAATGTAAGACCTTATTCGAAGCATCAATAAATACCAAAAAAACTTACCTCTCAAGGGTTGTGTGGGCACAGGTGCAGAGATAAGTCTCCTTTTTCAACTCCTTGAAGATCTCCTTAAATTCATCTCTCCAAGAAAACATTACTCAATTTCAGGTTAGCTATTTATGAGGGTTTGATAATTGTGGGAAATTTATCACAAATTATCTATAATATACAGCTAACACTAGGAAGCTATAGATATCCATCATAGATGTTGAACTTTTCCATCCCTCAATTGCATATTTCTGGGAGGGCTCCATAGATATCCCATTTCTGGTGATGATATGACCCAAGAATGAGAAATCTTTTAAATAGAACTCACACATTTAGTGCTTTCCATAGATTTTATACTTTCATGAGGACTTTAGTACAGTGCATGGATATTCCTCATGTGCCTCTATGGTTTTGGAGTATATTAGAATATCATCTATAAATACAACCCCAAATTTGTTGAGGTAATCTAAAAAGACACAATTCATCCTGTCCATGATGATTTTTAGATAATTAGTGATTCTGAAAAGCATTTATATGAATTCATAGTGCTCTTACCTTGTATGAAAAGCAGTCATCAGGATATCCTCTTTCTTCACACTTAAGTGGTAGTATCACGATCGTAGTTCCACCTTGGAGTAGTATTGTGTTCCACCTAGGTGATTGAACAAGTCATCAATTAGTAGTAGAGGATACTTTTTCACTATCGTGATTTTTTTGAGCTCATGATAATCAATGAAAAGGCACATTGACCCATCAATCTTCTTGATGAAGATAACTAGTGAACCCCTGGGTGAATCACTTGGGCGTATAAACCCTTTATACAAATTCTCATACTGTTTTTTTATTTATCTCCTTAATCTCTACAATATCCATTCTATATGTATTCTTGGATATTAAAAATCCCCAGGTTTAATATCAATTGAGAATTCATAAATTCTTCTTAGAGGAAGACCTGGAAATTCACTGGGATACGCATATGAAAATTCCCTCAAAATATGCATGTCTCTAGTGATGGTTTCTTCCCTATACTCAATCATATAATCAAGATACACAAGCTCATAGGGAATTAATATCCAAGATTTAGATGATGGTGAGAACTAAGATTCATCCTCCTCTTTTCTCTTGTACAATATCAGTGGTCGATTATCCATATGGAGAGTGATTTCTCTCTTATGAAAATTTATGTTAGATATATATAGATAAAATCAATCCATGCTTAGAATTGCATCAAATTCCACTAGTGGGAGTATGAAGGGGTCTTCTGGGATGGTCTATCCACAAATTGTGATAGGGGAGGAGTTATATTCTTGGGATGAACTAATTTACTCATTTTTTCTTCTCTCTAACATATATACATCAACAATTTGTGGTGGTTTTGGGATTGTTCTTCTAAAATTTTATGATATAAAATAATGTTTAGAACAAGAATAAAAACATACATTCTCTATTCTTGAATTAATAACTAGTATACTTATCACCAATTAATTTCTTGGAATTTTCATCAGTGGTATTAATGGAAAAACATCACCCTTGCTACCTTGGAGGTTGTTGGTTTCCACTAAAAACCCTTGGCTTATGGAACTGGTTTTTAAAGTGACCCGATTCATTGTAGTTGATGCAATGAACAATGCGTTGAGGGTGGAACAAAGAATTCCTCTCCATATTAACATGATCTGGTTTTTTGTCATAAATTAATGGTCAGGTTCCCTTCTCTTCCATATATAATGAATTTTCTCATCCCATATAGAAAATTTCAACGGAGCTTCTTTCCTTACCTTTGGAATGTTGTGTTATGGAAATTTTACCACTATTTCACTTATGATACTGAATACCAGAATTAATGTACACATTCAAGTTCTTATCCCAGTGATACCCTTAAGATTCGTGGATCTCCACTTCAAATTTCATAGCACATCAGAAAATTTAAATAACATCTATCAATGTCACAGATCACTGGGTCTTTCCATATTCTAGGTTTTATCCCAAAAAAGAAGTGATCAACCTTGCATTAGAAGGTAACGACAAAGATAGAGTCATATTGTGAAAGCATTGTGATAATTTCCTCATAAACTTTGATGGATTCGTCGTCATTTTTCTTGAGGGAAAGAATGTCACATTCAATATTTTTTTGGAGGGTGCAAGGATAATATTTATCAAAAAACTTTTTCTGGAAATACTTCCATTCCAAATCCTCAGTCTCTTACTTAGGATTCCTATTATTGATCAATGTATGCCATTGATCAGATTCACCCTCCATACATTAGGCATCCAGAAAAACCTTCTCTTCGTTCAGAAAATTGTAGGATGGATAAGTCATTATCAATTGAGTTAATACATAGTTTAGTAATTGAGGGATCAGATGATACATTAAAAGTATGAGGCCTTTGTCTCATAAAGCACTCAATTGTGTCTTGTTCTTTCTTAAGGGGTTGGCTGATCGTCTTGACACATGATTCTATTCAAAACATGAGTTAACTGAGAGTGTATCATTGTAATGTTGGGTATTCACTATCCCAACATATTGGTCATCTCATTAGAATAGTAACCACATTGATCTTTGTATCAGTGGTTTGAATGAGTACACATATTTCCAGCCATTGGATGGAATAAAAATATATGTTAGGGGTAATACATAATAGGGAATCCAATGAAAGGAAGGGACCAATTATAATTTAAATTTATATCCATTACATATGTATTTAATGTATTCAATCTTTGTTTTCAAAAATCTACTTGCCAACATATATTCTTATGGGATTTTCCCCCCATAATAATGATTCATAATATTTTTATGAATTTACCAATGAATGTCTCCCAAGAGTCAAAAAAAGAGTTTAGAAAGGTCTGTTGTCATGCACCAGTTTATGTTCGAGTCTAGCTCTAAGTGGTGTTTTCAGGTTTTCCCCCTAGATACATATGTTCAAGAGCAACTTATACCTTTTTCTATCCAGAGAGGGATGTATTTTCTTATTAAACCACATACTCTATACTCAAAAAAAATAGGGATGTTTTTACTATACTTAGTCTTATCCCTAAGGCATTCACTAGGGTTTTGTATTCATAGTCCCAAAAATAACTAATCCTTTCCTTTAATACAAACTATAACAACCATTTTCTTTATTACGCACATAAAAAAGATTCATTAGATAAACATTATCTTAAGAATACACTGAGGATTGATAGGTACAATGTATTTTAAAATTAGAAACATTACATGACTACTTAAGATATAAAATACAAAATTTTTTATGAAAACATACTTTCTATGACCACAACATTCCATCGTACTTAGCATTACATGGGATAACATTAGTACATACATAAGAAATTGGTGAGATATAAAAAATAGTAATGGATAAAACAAGCCATAATATAATGAATATAATAAATGATATGAAATAGGCATATAAATAATTTATAAGTGGAACACAAACATAAAGGCAGGATATAATATGATTATCATAACCTGGATAAGTGGAAACAACATTTAACATGATATTAACATGATCTAAGGCTCATTTTACATAGAGCATGAGTAAACCCTCCTTGAACATGAATTAGAATTAGTAAACCCTCACTACAAATAAATTATCATGCGTAAACACTTATTTTTCATGACGTATCATTACACTATTCATTACCCAATACGTTGAGGCTCTATCAGGGAGCACCCTTCTTAATCATTTAATTTCAGATATTAGTGTTCCCTATAGATCCTACAACATGGATTTATTAGACATCATAATTTATTCCACGAATAAGAGGTGTGGAATACATAAATGTATGTCCTAAATCTATATGTACATGTGCATAAAGATGAATATCCTTTAGAGAGAAATTTGTATGGTATTCACTTAAATGATGACTCTAGCATGGGAATTTTAGGTGTAACTTCGGCAACATAATGAAATCAAATAAAAATTGTAAAATGGATTGGTGAGAGAGAAATTGGTCCCTAATAATTTATATTGGAAATAGAATATAATGGGGTCATGGAACATAATATACCAACATCTGTAATAGAATTTAGATGCATAATATACAATAATTTCATGAATGTAAATGTGGAGAGTGAAATCTCTTACCGAATTTCACCATGGTAATGAGTGTACATGGGAAGAATTAATGAGAGATTAATGGGTATCTCATCGTTAAAACATTAAGAGGTAAGTAATGGGGATGTGTGAAATCATAACCTAACATTTTTAATTGAATGTAAAAGGGGAATACCAATATAAGGAAATTCAGATATAAATAAAGAAGGGAATCAAGGATCCCATACTTGAGTGTGTCATTTCAAGAGCTTGAGGAGGGGCTATGTGAATGATTAGGGCACCTAAAGATGATTAAATAGAGTGGAGGGAATATTTAGGACGTTCTAAAAGGGTTTTGAGTGAAGATAAGTGGTATATTGGGAGGGTTTATATTGGAAAATAGGGGGAATTATTTAATATTTTATAAACATATGTTTCAGAGTCTATATAATTAAATATTCAAAACCACAAAGAAACCCATGGTTTTTTCCTTATTTTTTCCAAATCAAGGTCGAAAAAATTGATTTACAATGAAAATAGATGAAAGTATTAAAATAATAGGCTTTCTTATGTGGATGACAGTCACACTCTCAATGAAATCATTTTATAATGTTAAAATATAGTATATGTCTTATAGGGTCCACTAAGGCAGCATAAATTTGATAATACAAAAACTAAATCACATTTTATTAAAGGTAAAACAAATATTTTCTAGATAACCCTTATATTTTATTTTATTACATTACTATTGGGTCTTTATAATGTTATAAAACACATTAAATATTTAAATGGAATTTAAATTTTACCCATTAATTCGACTGTCTCAAAAAATTATTAAAAAATCACCAATAAATAATCTCAACATCTGGAATCCCAGAATAATATTCATTTTATCTAAATAATTTGATAAATACCTTAATTTTCACTTTTAATATAAAAACCAACATTTATTGAAAATTCATTTGTTTTGATAAAAAAATATTTCAAACCTTAATAAAAATTACAATTGTGTGAAAATTAAACAATCATTTATATTTAATAAAACTTAATTTAGTAAAAATGATTTATTAAAATATAATGTAATTGAAAATCATATTAATTCATCAAAATATAATTATCTTCATTGAATATTAACTAAAAATACCATTTTTTCTTTCAAAACCATTTACAAAGTTACAATAATAAAATTAATGTATATTATTTATAAAAAAATAATGCACATAATAATAGTTCTATAGTCTTGTAACATAACCCCTTATAAAAACTACATAAACCCTAAGGGTATGGTGTGTGATGGTGATAGACTCTTAGGGCGGCTCAGATAACACTACTCGGGTGGTAATCTCTAATAAATTACACTTCTGCCATATGTGGTTCTATTCAAACATAATGTGTGGAATCTCGACTTGAGCTTGGTCATGAGTGATGCCCAGTTATGCTACCTCCTTTCTAAGCTCTGACAAATGGGCTTCGGTATGGATCAATTCTACTGGATGAGGATATCACTTCCTTTGTCCATGTAAATTGGATTTCTTAAAGGTGTATATTTATTCTAATCTTGTGATCACTATTCAACAGCTATATTACAAAAGGTAACAATTCATAATGGTATTTTAAAATTAAAAGACATAAAACCATGTAAGATCATGAATTTATTTAACCATTTTACCTAATCTGTCAATTAATTAGATCATGTTGAGTTTTCATTAATATAATTTTGGGTTGTTAAATGATTTTCCATAGTCTCAATCACCAATAGACACTATGAAATCTATGGAAGGTCTTGGTTAATGGAATCAGGTCATACATGTGGTTATCAGTTGAAAGAAATCATGGGTATGATGTGTTATTGCAATCACGCATGTCACATACACTGAAAACAAAAATAATCCAATAAGGAGTTGAATCAAAAAACCGACCTTAATGAAGAAAAGAATAAATCCAATAATATATCATATAGACCAAAGATAAACCAAAAATAAATCAAATAACCAACATTAATCCAATTCACCACAAAAAATCCTTAATTATAGATATATACCAAAGATATTAGGGATTGATGTAGAATAACCATGGAGGAAATGAATTGAATTCATCAATAATGGGGAAATGATATGAAACATAGATTTCCAGATCAAACAATAGATCATGGAATTGAAAACTTATATTGGATAAGATATGGAATCCCTGGGGAACCCTTTATGTTATGTAATAATGAATTAGGGTCAAAATGGAGTATTGGAATATATAAACTAGTCATGGAGGTGGAATAATGGTGCTACCCTAAATTAAATTCACATGAGGCCCCATCGAGTGGCAAGTGGGATCGTACCACCAAGTTGGAATCTAACTATATTTTAATTGATAGAGTACTGGATATTTAGGGATCATTTTATGTCATAATGGTAACTTCCTAGACAACAATACAGGCAGATTCAAGGTAGCACTACTATAAATAAGGCCATTAGCGACCGCCATTGGCGGTCGCTGTTGCCTCGTCGCTAGAGGCCTTTAGCGACGGCCAATGGCGGTCGCTATAGAAAGCCGGCAGATCGGCCTTCAGCGACCGCTTGGCGGTCGCTGAAGGCCCTCTGCCGGGCACCGAATAGCGACTGCCTATGGCGGTCGCTATTCTAAAAAAAAAATAAAATTTTTTTTATTGAATTGAATATATAAATAAATATATATATATATATATATATATATATAATATTCATATATATACTATTAAATACAATATTTTAAATATATATATATATATATAATATATTTTAAATGTTTTAATATATATTTAATATATATATAATATCAAATCATTGTGCTATAATAATTTAAAAACTTCGATTCAAAAAATAATCTCATTTCAGGTCGTTCGAAGCACGTTTGCTCCGAGTTGGACCGCCGCACGCCGTTTTGGTGTTTTATGGCGTCGGAAACGCGTTTCCGGCCGCCACGGTCACACGGCACCTCCGAATGAGGTTCCGTCTGGCCGACCATTTCACAATTCACGCCCCGGATGTTGTCGTACGGTTTCGTGGCATTCGGAGGTCGTTCGGGTGGCTTTGACCCCCCCAACGCGCCATTTCAGCGCGCGCCGCGCTGCAGAAAACGACACAATCGGATGTGCCGCGCGCACCGCACGTCCGATGGACGTGCGGCCTCCTCCTGCATCTTAGGAATAATATTTATATCATTCCCGTGCGGTTTCAGGTCGTTCGGAGCACGTTTGCTCCGAATTGGACCGCCGCACGCCGTTTTGGTGTTTTAGGACGCCGGAAACGCATTTCCGGCCGCCGCGGTCAAACGGAACCTCCGAATGAGGTGCCGTCTGGCCGAACATTTTACAATTCATGCCCCGGATGTTGTCGTACGGTTTCGTGGCATTCGGAGGTCGTTCGGGTGGTCTTGACCACCCAACGCGTCATTTCAGCGCGCGTCGCGCTGCTGAAAACGACACAATCGGACGTGCCACGCGCACCGCACGTCCGATGGACGTGCGGCCTCCTCCTGCATCTCAGGAATAATATTTCTATCGTTCCCGTGTGGTTTCAGGTCGTTCGGATCACGTTTTCTTTGAATTGGACCGCCGCACGCCGTTTTGGTGTTTTAGGGCGCCAGAAACGCGTTTCCGGCCGCCGCGGTCAAACGGCACCTCCGAATGAGGTGCCGTCTGGCAGACCATTACAAAACTCACGCCCCAGATGTTGTCGTACGGTTTCGTGACATTCGGAGGTCGTTCGGGTGGTTTTGACCCCCCAACGCGCCATTTCAGCGCGCGCCGCGCTGCTGAAAACGACACAATCGGACGTGCCGCGCGCACCGCACGTCCGATGGACATCCGGCCTCCTCCTGCATCTCAGGAATAATATTTCTATCGTTCTCGTGCGGTTTCAGGTCGTTCGGAGCACGTTTGCTCTGAATTGGACCGCCGCATGCCGTTTTGGTGTTTTAGGGCGCCAGAAACGCGTTTCCGGCCGCCGCGGTCAAACGGCACCTCCGAATGAGGTGTCGTCTGGCCGACCATTTCACAACTCACGCCCCGGATGTTTTCGTACGGTTTCGTGGCATTCGGAGGTCGTTCCGATGGTTTTGACCCCCCAACGCGCCATTTCAGCGCGCGTCGCGCTGCTGAAAATGACACAATCGGATGTGCCGCGCGCACCGCACGTCCGATGGATATGCGGCCTCCTCATGCATCTCAGGAATAATATTTCTATCGTTCCCGTGCGGTTTCAGGTCGTTCGGAACACGTTTGCTCCGAATTGGACCGCCGCACGCCGTTTTGGTGTTTTAGGGCGCCAGAAATGCGTTTCCGGCCGCCGCGGTCAAACGGCACCTCCGAATGAGGTGCCGTCTGGCCGACCATTTCACAATTCACGCCCCGGATGTTGTCGTACGGTTTCGTGGAATTCGGAGGTCGTTCGGGTGGTTTTGACCCCCCAACGCGCCATTTCAGCGCGCGCCGCGCTGCTGAAAACGACACAATCGGACGTGCCGCGCGCACCGCACGTCTGATGGACGTGCGGCCTCCTCCTGAATATCAGGAATAATATTTCTATCGTTCCCGTGCGGTTTCAGGTCGTTCGGAGCACGTTTGCTCCGAATTGGACCGCTGCACGCCATTTTGGTGTTTTAGGGCACTGGAAACGCGTTTCCGGCAGCCGCGGTCAAACTGCACCTCTGAATGAGGTGCCGTCTGGCCGACCATTTCACAATTCATGTCCCGGATGTTGTCGTACGGTTTTGTGGCATTCGAAGGTCTTTCGGGTGGTTTTGACCCCCCAACGCGTCATTTCAGCGCGCGTCGCGCTGCTGAAAACGACACAATCGGATGTGCCGCGCGCACCGCACGTCCGATGGGCGTGCGGCCTCCTCCTACATCTCAGGAATAATATTTCTATCGTTCTCGTGCGGTTTCAGGTCGTTCGGAGCACGTTTGCTCCGAATTGGACCGCCGCATGCCGTTTTGGTGTTTTAGGGCGCCGGAAACGCGTTTCCGGCCGCCGCGGTCACACGGCACCTCCGAATGAGGTGCCGTCTGGCCGACCATTTCACAATTCACGCCCCGGATGTTGTCGTACGGTTTCGTGGCATTAAGAGGTCGTTCGGGTGGTTTTGACCCCCCAACGCGCCATTTCAGCGCGCGCCGCGCTGCTGAAAACGACACAATCGGACGTGCCGCGCGCACCGCACGTCCGATGGACGTGCGGCCTCCTCCTGCATCTCAGGAATAATATTTCTATCGTTCCTGTGCGGTTTCAGGTCGTTCGGAGCACGTTTGCTCCGAATTGTACCGCCGCACGCCGTTTTGGTGTTTTAGGGCGCCGGAAACGCGTTTCCGGCTTCCGAGGTCAAACGACACCTCCGAATGAGGTGCCGTCTGGCCGACCATTTCAAAACTCACGCCCCGGATGTTTTCGTACGGTTTCGTGGCATTCAGAGGTCGTTCGGGTGGTTTTGACCCCCCAACGCGCCATTTCAATGCGCGCCGCGCTGCTGAAAACGACACAATCGGACGTGCAGCGCGCACCGCATGTCCGATGGACGTGAGGCCTCCTCCTGCATCTCAGGAATAATATTTCTATCGTCCCCGTGCTGTTTCAGGTCGTTCGGAGCACGTTTGCTCTGAATTGGACCACCGCACGCCGTTTTGGTGTTTTAGGGCGCCGGAAACGCGTTTCCGGCCGCCGCGGTCAAACGGCACCTCCGAATGAGGTACTGTCTGGCCGACTATTTCACAATTCACGCCCCGGATGTTTTCGTACGGTTTCGTGGTATTCGGAAGTCGTTCGGGTGGTTTTGACCCCCCCAACGCTCCATTTCAGCGCACGCCGCGCTGCTGAAAACGACACAATCGGACGTGCCGCGCACACCGCACGTCCGATGGACGTGCGGCCTCCTCCTGCATCTCAGGAATAATATTTCTATCACTCCCGTGCGGTTTCAGGTCGTTTGGAGCAGGTTTTCTCCGAATTGGACCGCCGCACGTCGTTTTGGTGTTTTAGGGCGCCGGAAACGCGTTTCCGGCCGCCGCGGTCAAACGGAACCTCCGAATGAGGTGCCGTCTGGCCGAACATTTCAAAATTCACGCCCCGGATGTTGTCGTACGGTTTGGTGGCATTCGGATGTCGTTCGGGTGGTTTTGACCCCCCAACGCGCCATTTCAGCGCGCGCAGCGCTGCTGAAAACGACACAATCGGACGTGCCGCGCGCACCGCACGTCCGATGAAAGTGCGGCCTCCTCCTGCATCTCAGGAATAATATTTTTATCGTTCTCGTGCGGTTTCAGGTGGTTCGGAGCACGTTTGCCTTGAATTGGACCGCCGCACGCCGTTTTGGTGTTTTAGGGCGCCGGAAACGCGTTTCCGGCTGCCGCGGTCAAACGGCACCTCCGAATGAGGTGCCGCCTGGCCGAACATTTCACAATTCACGCCCCGGATGTTTTCGTACGGTTTCGTGGCATTCGGAGATCGTTCGAGTGGTTTTGACCCCCCAACGCGCCATTTCAGCGCGCGCCGCGCTGCTGAAAACGACACAATCGGACGTGTCGCGCGCACCGCACGTCCGATGGACGTGCGGCCTCCTCCTGCATCTCAGGAATAATATTTCTATCGCTCCCGTGCGGTTTCAGGTTGTTCGGAGCATGTTTTCTCTGAATTGGACCGCTGCACGCCGTTTTGGTGTTTTAGGGCGCCAGAAATGCGTTTCCGGCCGCCGCGGTCCAACGGCACCTCCGAATGAGGTTCCGTCTGGCCGACCATTTTACAATTCACGCCTCGGATGTTTTCGTACGGTTTCGTGGCATTCGGAGGTCGTTCGGGTGGTTTTGACCACCCAACGCGCCATTTCAGCGCGCACCGCGCTGCTGAAAACGACACAATCGGACGTGCCGCGCGCACCGCACGTCCGATGGACGTGTGGCCTCCTCCTGCATCTCAGGAATAATATTTCTATCGCTCCCGTGCGGTTTCAGGTCGTTCGGAGCACGTTTGCTCCAAATTGGACCGCCGCACGCCGTTTTGGTGTTTTAGGGCACCGGAAACGCATTTCCGGCCGCCGCGGTCAAACGCCACCTCCGAATGAGGTTCCGTCTGGCCGACCATTTCACAACTCACGCCCCGGATGTTGTCGTACGGTTTCGTGGCATTCAGAGGCTGTTCGGGTGGTTTTGACCCCCCAACGCGCCATTTCAACGCGCGCCTCGCTGCTGAAAACGACACAATCGGACGTGCCGCGCGCACCGCACGTCCAATGGACGTGCGGCCTCCTCCTGCATCTCAGGAATAATATTTCTATCGTTCCCGTGCGGTTTCAGGTCGTTCGGAGCACGTTTGCTCCGAATTGGACCGCCGCACGCCGTTTTGGTGTTTTAGGGCGCCGGAAACGCGTTTCCGGCCGACGCGGTCAAACGACACCTCCGAATGAGGTTCCGTCTGGCCGACCATTTCAAAATTCACGCCCCGGATGTTTTCGTACGGTTTCGTGGCATTCGGAGGTTGTTCGGGTGGTTTTGACCGCCCAACGCGCCATTTCCGCGCGCGCCGCGCTGCTGAAAACGACACAATCGGACGTGCCGCACGTACCGCACGTCCGATGGATGTGCGGACTCCTCCCGCATCTCAGGAATAATATTTCTATCGTTCCCGTGCGGTTTCAGGTCGTTCAGAGCACGTTTGCTCCGAATTGGACCGCCGCACGCCGTTTTGGTGTTTTAGGGCGCCGGAAACGCGTTTCCGGCCGCCGCGGTCAAACGGAACCTCCGAATGAGGTGCCGTCTGGCCGACCATTTCACAATTCACGCCCCGGATGTTGTCGTACGGTTTCATGGCATTCGGAGGTTGTTCGGGTGGTTTTGACCCCCCAACGCGCCATTTCAGCGCGCGCCACACTGCTGAAAACGACACAATCGGACGTGTCGCGCGCACCGCACCTCCGATGGACGTGCGGCATCCTCCTGCATCTCAGGAATAATATTTCTATCATTCCCGTGCGGTTTCAGGTCGTTCAGAGCACGTTTGCTCCGAATTGGACCGCCGCACGCCGTTTTGGTGTTTTAGGGCGCCGAAAACGCGTTTCCGGCCGCCGCGGTCAAACGGAACTTCCGAATGAGGTGCCGTCTGGCCGACCATTTCACAATTCACGCCCCGGATGCTGTCGTACGGTTTCATGGAATTCGGAGTTCGTTCGGGTGGTTTTGACCCCCAACGCGCCATTTCAGCGCGCGCCGCGCTGCTGAAAACGACACAATCGGACGTGCCGCACGCACCGCACGTCCGATGGACGTGCGGCCTCCTCCTGCATCTCAGGAATAATATTTTTATCGTTTCCGTGCGGTTTCAGGTCGTTCGGAGCACGTTTTCTCCGAATTGGACCGTCGCACGCCGTTTTGGTGTTTTAGGGCGCCGGAAACGCGTTTCCGGCCGCCGCGGTCAAACAGCACCTCCGAATGAGGTGCTGTCTTGCCGACCATTTTACAATTCACGCCCCGGATGTTTTCGTACGGTTTCGTGGCATTCGGAGGTCGTTCGGGTGGTTTTGACCCCCCAACGCGCCATTTCAGCGCGCGCCGCGCTGTTGAAAATGACACAATCGGACGTGCCGCGCGCACCGCATGTCCGATGGACGTGCGGCCTCCTCCTGCATCTCAAGAATAATATTTCTACAGTTCCCGTGCGGTTTCAGGTCGTTCGGATCACGTTTGCTCCGAATTGGACCGCCGCACGCCGTTTTGGTGTTTTAGGGCGCCAGAAACGCGTTTCCGGCCGCCGCGGTCAAACGGCACCTCCGAATGAGGTGCCGTCTTTCCGACCATTTCAACATTCACGCCCCGGATGTTGTAGTACGGTTTCGTGGCATTAAGAGGTCATTCGGGTGGTTTTGACCCCCAACGCGCCATTTCAGCGCGCGTCGTGCTGCTGAAAACGACACAATCAGGGGCCTGTACGGGGGTGCGGGGGGCTGTACGGGGGTGGCGGGGGGCTGTACGGGGGTGAGGGGGGCTGTACGGGGGTGGCGGAGGGCTGTTCGGGGGTGCGGGGGGCTGTACGGGGGTGGCGGGGGCCTGTACGGGGGTGGCGGGGGGCAGTACGGGGGTGCGGGGGGTTGTACGGGGGTGTGGGGGGGGGGGGGGGGGGCTGTACGCGGGTGAGGGGGGCTGTACGGGGGTGGCGGAGGGCTGTTCGGGGGTGCGGGGGGGCTTTACGGGGGTGCGGGGGGGGGGGGGGGGCTGTACGGGGGTGCGGGGGGCTGTACGGGGGTGCGGGGGGCTGTACGGGGGTGGCGGGGGGCTGTACGGGGGTGGCGGGGGGCAGTACGGTGGTGCGGGGGGGGGGGGGGGGGGGGCTGTACGGGGGTGCGGGGGGCTGTACGGGGGTGGCGGGGGGCAGTACGGGGGTGGCGGGGGGCTGTACGGGGGTGGGGGGGGGGGGCTGTACGGTGGTGGCGGGGGGCAGTACGGGGGTGCGGGGGGGGGGGGGGGGGGGCTGTACGGGGGTGCGGGGGGCTGTACGGGGGTGCGGGGGGCTGTACGGGGGTGGCGGGGGGCTGTACGGGGGTGCGGGGGGCTGTACGGGGGTGGCGGGGGGCTGTACGGGGGTGGCGGGGGGCAGTACGGGGGTGGCGGTGGGTAGTACGGGGGTGCGGGGTGTGTACGGGGGTGCGGGGGGGCTGTATGGGGGTGCGGGGGGGCTGTACGGGGGTGCGGGGGGGGGGGGGGGCAGTACGGGGGTGCGGGGGGCTGTACGGGGGTGGCGGGGGCCTGTACGGGAATGGCGGGGGGCAGTACGGGGGTGCGGGGGGTTGTACGGGGGTGCGGGGGGCTGTACGGGGGTGCGGGGGGCTGTACGGGGGTGCGGGGGGGGGGGGGGGGGGGGGCTGTATGGGGGTGCGGGGTGTTGTACGGCGGTGCGGGGGGCTGTACGGGGGTGGCGGGGGGCTGTACGGGGGTGGCGGGGGGCTGTACGGCGGTGGCGGGGGGCTGTACGGGGGTGCCGGGGGGCTGTACGGGGGTGCGGGGGGGGGGGGGGGGGGGCTGTACGGGGGTGCGGGGGGGGGGGGGGGGGGGCTGTACGGGGGTGCGGGGGGCAGTACGGGGGTGCGGGGGGGGGGGGGGGGGGGGGCTGTACGGGGGTGCGGGGGGCTGTACGGGGGTGGCGGGGGGATGTACGGGGGTGGCGGGGGGCTGTACAGGGGTGCGGGGGGCTGTACGGGGGTGCGGGGGGCTGTACGGGGGTGCGGGGGGCTGTACGGGGGTGGCGGGGGGCTCTCCGGGGGTGCAAAGGCCATCCCATTGATTACAAAAGTGAAAAATAAAAGTGATAACATCTAATTAATACATATTTCTTTTATCGATACCATACAGAAATTTATAAAAAATATATTGGATAATACATAATCTATAATATCAGATTTATTGATCTGTTGGAATTAGTTCGACTTTTTCAAATGTAGAATCATTCAAGATTATCTGATCAAAAACTCAATATGTGTATAAAATATTTAAAAGACCACCATGGATGGTAATAATGAATTACTTAAATGAATAAATACAGTACATCAATGTCAACCCTACTAGTAAAAACAAAAAACATATCTCATGAATATATGGTGCGTCACGCATTACCATCACTGCTACCTCCTTCTGGTGGGCCAGGTGCCTACAACAAATAAACATTATAAATATTTTAATAACAAAAATAATTTAAATTAAATAAATAAATACAGTACATACCTGCGTCGTATGATCCCCTGTACCATCAGCTCGACGCACATATTCCCGCAGTGCTCTAACCTCAGCTGTCAATTGCGCATTTATCTCCTCGGAAGCGCGCAACCGTGCCTCAAAATCTGACATCTGCTGTGTCATATGAGCAACAGCAGGACCGACAACCGCAGCGCGTGACACTACAGAACGAGGAATCGATGCTCCATAGGTCAAACTATAGCCATGCCCGTCCCGACCAATAATGCGATGAAAGATCTCATCCCTTCGCATGGGAAGCTGTCACTGGTCCTCTGGCAGATGTTCTAACTCAGCTTCAAATTGATCCTATGAAATATTTAAATATATATAAATATATATATGTTAATATATAGATTTATGTAATTATTGGTAAGTACAAACACTTACTATCAATGCTGCAACCTCTGGATCATTGCGATCACGAGTCCTTATCCACACCGACATTTTATCAGTTGCTGCACCTTTCCCTCGCAACTGTATATTAAAAGAATATAAACACAAAACTATATTAATTAAAAAATTAAAAAATGAATAATATATACCTCATGTCGGATCTGAGACACGTGACGAGTCCCGAGCCTGTGAGCTGGTCCCTGCAACGCTCGATTCTCCGAATGGCGTGTTGACACCTCCTACATTCAATTCATTCAAATTTCAAACAAATCACATATTCTTGAAAATATATATACAGAAAAATAATTAATATACAAACCGCAACACCCTCAGTAGACCAATATGCAACCAAGTCACGCCACTGAGCCGGGAGGACACCTCTCGGGACTTTTTCCAAAATGTCAAGGGCACCCACATTTGGTACCCAGTGGTCCCTCTTCACTTTGCCTTTATAATCTTTCCACAGCTTACGTCATTTGCTCATACACACGGGCCGAAACTCTTCAGGGAATACTTTCAAATTTTGCTATAATGAAAATAATCAAACATATTAGTATTATTTATAAATAGAAAATAAAGTAAAATTATTTTCTTACCTGAACCTCCCTCCATAGACGATCTAATGTGTCCTGAGGGATAGAAGCCCAATAACGCGTGGTCAATGGAAATCGATGTGGGTCACGTATGATATGACCCAGCTGACGAATAAATGCTGGGGCATTCTGTCCCACGGGATGAAATACCTCATCAAATGAAACATCTATCGTCGTGTCGGAATTCCATGATAATATGCCACGACCAGGGCCTCTCCTGCGAGAGGAAGAAGCAGCCGAGTCTGATCCTGTTGAAAACAATTTTATATATAAATTGACAATTGTTATATATATATATATATATATCAATTACATAAAAAATATAGACAATGACATTCAAACATACCTCGACCCTGAGACGTAGATGCCTCATATGGATGATGTGGATTTTCTGCCTCTTCCCCTGACATGTCTGCAGTCATACAAAATATCAGTAATGAGTCCAAAATGTTTAAAAGATAAATTGGATTGTTCTTAATAAATCAAACTTGTACAACTGTTAATCAAACAAAAAATGGATTGAATAATTAGTTGTGAATGAATTTTAAAAAATCAGAAAGTTAATCAACCTAAATATTTATGACTGAATTAACTTACAAAAGTGAGGATTAAAACTTATAAGGATTTATAAAATGATTAGATAATTTATGATATCCTAGGACATTATACTGAATAGCGGGAAAACAATTATACCTTTCATTAAGCATGCAAATCGACCGTTTCTCCTTCAACAGCCGCTCTGACCCAATAAATATCTTCTTCACGTTGAACTACGGTATGTTGATCAAGTTGTTGGTAAACAAATGGAACAGTCTCGGGTTCATCTTCTTCAAATAAAAACACTCCTCGCCGAGACATTTTGACAACAACTTGCCAACTTGGATCTGAAGGAAAAGTAACGAAGAATACTTTTTCCGCTTGTGATGTCAAAATGAAAGGTTCATTCTCAACTCGTTCATTATTTGTGTATAACATATAGTTAAAATTCACCAATGAAAACTGATATTGATCGACTTTACATCCACGCACTAGATCAACCCAATTACACTTTAACAATATGTACTTCAAACTGTGTGTGTATACAACTTCAATGATGTCTATCAATTGACCATAGTAATAACCAGAATCGACAAAGGGACAACCGATGCCACTGTTTTGTGTTGCTCGTTTGTCATCAACATCTTTAATGCGAAATCGAAAACCATTAGCATCAATAGCTTTATAACGACGAGCCGTTATAGATGGACCCTCAGCCAGTTGGATAAATACTTCAGGTAGCGTGGGGTCCCCTAACTCCATCAGCTTACGAACCTACATAATTTATAAAAATCAATACTGATATATGTAGAAAGAATTAGTTTAATACTTCACTCATAATGAAAATCAATTTATACATACATAATCCTTGAACCAATCATGAAATGCCGCATAATGAGATTGTTGAATTTGCAACTCAGTCGCATGATGCATCTCTTCTTTTATCCCATTAATGTGTTTCCTGCAAATGATTACACGATGTTTAAAAGATCAACTTATGCAAACAAAACATGTAAAAGTTATACAAGCACATTGATAAGATACTTACTGCATTAATGGTGCAACTGATGGAGTATTGAACAAGATATATCGATGTGCTTGTATCCACTCGATGTTGTCCATATCAAATGTGGTTCCTTCTCCAACTGGACCATCATGAATCCAAGAGGGCTTATCTAATTTTGTTTCAACATCCGTAAGATATTCTGCACAAAAGGTAGTACACTCTTCCATCAAATAACCAATGTCTGTTGATGCCTCTGGACGAGCTCTGTTGCGTACAAATCTTTTCAATGTACTCAAATACCGTTCAATAGGATAAATCCACCTGAATTGCACTGGACCAGCAGCCATTACTTCATCAGTTAGGTGCACTGTCAAGTGGACCATAACATCGAAAAATGAGGGGGGGAAAGTTTCTCAAAGTGACAAAGCGTAAGTACAATTTGGTCCTGTAAACTTTTTAAATCACTCATTCGTTGATTTCTTAAACAAAGCTGTCTAAAAAAATTACTCATCTCAATCAAGGGCTGAACAACATTGGGGGATAAACAATCACAAATTGCGATTGGAATCAACTGCTGAAGTAATATGTGATTGTCATGACTTTTCATCCCTTGCAATGTCTTGCTCGTCAGATTCACACACTTTGAAATATTAGAAGAGTAACCATCAGGCACCTTGACCATCTTCAAAATGGAAAGAAATGTCTCTTTCTCCTCTGTAGTCATCGAATACTGTGCAGCAGGCATATATGCCTTGTTTCCCTCAGCTAACTGTAAATGCAACTGTTTCCTTAAACCCATTTCTTCCAAATCACGGCGTGCATTAACATGGTCCTTTGACTTTCCACTGGCACCTAAAATGGTCCACAATATGTTATCACAAACATTTTTTTCAATGTGCATGACATCCAAATTATGCCTCAACATGTTAGTTTTCCAATACGGAAGACTATAAAAAATACTTTTCTTTTTCCAATTGTGACTGCGCTGCCTACCCGCAACACGAATATTACGTACTGGAGGAGCCACCAAATCCTGAATTTCATATACCTTGCGGATGTTTTCTTCCTCAATCTGCGATAACATTTCGACTCCTGTCATGATCTTTGGTGCTGGGCTGAACTCTCTAGAACCATCAAATGCCACTCTGTCCTTTCTGAACCTGTGCTGGGGAGGGAGAAAATGCCTGTGACCCATGTATGCCCATTTTTTGGAATGTTTAAGCCATACAGATTTTTTACTTTTATTGCAACAAGGGCAAGAAAATTCCCCTTTCGTACTCCAGCCTGATAAATTTGCATAAGCTGGGAAGTCATTGATTGTCCACAATAAAGCAGCATGCAGTTTGAACATTTCATTCGTTTCGTAGTCATAAGTCATCACACCATCGCCCCAAAATTCATTCAACTCATCAATCAATGGCTGAAGGTAAACATCAATCTTATCCCCCGGACTTTTAGGTCCATCAATAAGAGTGGAAAGTAATATAAATTGTTGCTTCATACAAAGCCACAGAGGAAGATTATATGGAACCAACACCACGGGCCATGTGCTATGAGTTGCACCAACCATAGACTTGAATGGATTGAAACCATCTGCTGCCAATCCCAATCGGACATTACGAACATCTTTAGCAAATTCGGGATGTCTCTTATCAAAATCCTTCCATGCATGAGAGTCTTCCGGGTGGGTTAACATGTCACTTTCATGAACTCTTTCTGCATGCCATCTCATTAAATTAGAAACTTTAGATGACATAAAAAATCTTTTCAACCTCGGTTTAAGGGGAAAGTAACGCATTTGCTTTACAGAAATCGGTTTCCCCTGTATCGCAATCTGACTTTGATGAGTCTTATTTCCCCTGTTCTCTTTCCACCTGGAAGCGCCACAAACCGTACAAATATCTAAATGAGCAGTTTCATTTCTAAACAACATAGAGTTATTTGCACATGCATCTATAGTCTCATATGTAAAACCTAAGTTCTCTGTCAACTTACGAGCATAGTAATACGACTCAGGAATCTTAGCGTCGACAGGAAGAACTTTTTTCAATAAAACCAAAAGCATGTCGAATGATGTGTCTGACCAATTATTCAAAGTCTTCAAATGCAACAACTCCACGATAAACGACAGTTTATTGTAAGAAGTACATCCAGGATATAATTATGTTTTCGCATCATCAAGTACTTCATAAAACCTCCTCGAATCACGATCTGCACCAGAGCGAAGATTTATCTCACCGGTCTCAAGATTCTGGATGTCAATGCCTTCAGGATCAAACCCACGTACCATTTCAGTAAGCATTTCATGCATTGGATCAGTCATCCTTGCATCAACATCCATCTGAGCTGCATCGGTATTTTGACAACGAACATATTCTTCTCTATGACGAGTCCAACTCTTATAATTTTTCAGAAATCCATTAAAGAAAAGGTGCTCCCTCATAGTATCTCGTGTGAATTGATATCTATTAGCACATTTTCTACATGGACAACTAATATAGTCACTTTCAAATCCTCTCGTGAAGTCAATAAACTGCATAATTCCATTGAAATATTCTCTAGACGTTCGAGTTGGAAGATCAATCCAACTCTTATCCATAATAATATCTGTATAACAAACATTTACACAATACTTATTACATTTACATTTTTCAAATCAACTATATTCAAAATAAATATTAACCATTTGTTTATGAACCATTGATATAATAATAATGTAACTGAAAGCTCATATTACCTGATTGAGCTACAAACCTGAAAGGGAGGGGAGCCGAAGGTGGTGCTGTGAGGGAGAGGAGGCAGCGAAGGGGAGCTGGAGCCAAAGGCGGTGCGGCAAGGGAGGGGACGGGCGGCGGCGGTGGCGGGGAGCTAGAGGAGAGGAGGCGGTGAGGGGACGGGGGACGGGCAGTGAGGGGGGGGGTGTCCGGGGTCGGGGGGGGGGCTGTCCGAGGTACGGGGAGGGGTGTCCGGGGTGTCGGGGGCCTGTCAGGGGTGCGGGCAGGGGTGTTCGGGGTGCGGGGGAGGGGGGGCTGTCTGGGGTGCAGGGGGGCTGTCGGGGGTGCGGGGTGGGGTGTCTGAGGTGAGGGGGGCCTGTCCGGGGTGCGGGGGGGCTGTCCGGGTTCGGAGGGGGGTTGTCCGAGTGCGGGGGGGGGGGGGGGGGGGCTGTCCGGGGTGCGGGGGGGGGGGGGGGGGGGGCTGTCCGGGTTCGGAGAGGGGTGTCCGAGTGCAGGGGGGGCTGTCCGGGGTGCGGGGAGGCGTCCGAGGTGCGGGGGGTGGTCCGGAGTGCGCGGGGGGGGGGGGGGGGGGGGGGCTCTCCGGGGTGCAGGGAGGCGTCCGGGGTGCGGGGGGCGGTCCGGAGTGCGCGGGGGGGGGGGGTGGGGGGGGCGCTTTCTGGGGTGCGGGGAGGCGTCCGGGGTGCGGGGGGCGGTCCGGAGTGCGCGCCGGGGGCTGTCTGGGGTGCGGGTGCCGTCCGGGGTGGGGGGGGGGAAGGCCGAGAGGCCGGAGGGCGGCGGCCGGAGGCCCGAGGGCGGCGGCCGGAGGCCTAATGGCAGGCGGCGGGGGAGGGCGGGCAGCGGGGGAGGCCGGGTGGCGGGGGGAGGCCGGGCGGCGGTGGAGGCCGGGCGGCGGGGGAGGCCGGGCGGCGGGGGAGGGGAGGGCGGCAAGGGAGGGCGGCGAGGGAGGGAGGGGGTTAGGGAGGAGGGAGATCGAGGGCGCGGGGGGGGGGGGGGGGGGCGCAGAAGCCCCCCGATTTTTTTTATGTAGGTTAGCGACCGCCATTGGAGGTCGCTATTGGTTAGCTTTAGCGACCGCCAATGGCGGTCGCCCGAGTCTGGGGGGCTCCAATGCCCCCTTTTCTAGTAGTGTAGTAATTTTCCTAATTTTATTCTACAACAATCTCATGCAAGTTTGGATCCTTTGAGCCCCTCAACAATCTCTGAAAAACCTTTTAGACAAAGAAAGATGTGGTTTAAAATATTTATATGTACAAAATTTATAAAATAAAAGAGTTACATTCCATGATAATAGATGAATTCTTAAAAGCTCCCTTCTATATAACAGGTCGTCCACAAGCTATGATCCCATGAAACACTAAGAGCTATCGATGAACAAATTGGGCCATTATTTCCATATATCAGGATCCCTTTACCATGTATCCTCATGAACACTCCATTGATACAACAACACTCATGAAAGGGTTAAAATATTTATCCAAATAATCTTCTCTCAATGATCAATAATATGGATCTGATGATTCTGAATATATGGATTGGTATCAAGCCAGCCATCATAAAAATAAATTTTATGAGAAGGCTCGTGATGGTATCTCTGAAGCTATTATACATGAAGCAAATTATACATCGCACCAATGAACTGTGGAATATCCTATAATT
This sequence comes from Viscum album, assembly GCA_963277665.1. Lineage (NCBI taxonomy): Eukaryota > Viridiplantae > Streptophyta > Magnoliopsida > Santalales > Viscaceae > Viscum > Viscum album. The sequence goes on along the minus strand of OY728135.1, from coordinate 1,100,051,765 downwards.
ATTCCACTAGACATATCCACTCCACATTCTCAAATGGACAAAAAAACTAGGGTGCTAACGACACCCTCATACCAATATGGTGTTTCCCCGGCATAAGAGTCAGATGAAGGAAGACCAAGTAACCCAAAAATAATTCAATACAATTTCTATGGTGGTTATCATAAGATTTATTCATTCTCGGTAGGGTTTCTAGTTACATCCTATTCAAAAATACATGACTTGATGTCCCATGCATGAGACTAGGTCCAGTGAATGTTGACTCAACTACCACTAGCCATTATAGATGTGAATGACACAGTCTTACATCTAAGGATTTGAAATTTTACATTAGTATTGATCGCTATATTATATTATTATATAAAACGAAAAAACATCAACATTTTTTTAATAATTAATAATTAATATTATTTCACAAGATCTCAATATGTTTTCCATAATGTGAATCATATGTTCACCTTAGATGTGAAGTGCTTAGATCTGTGTGAATCACTGAGAGGGAGAGGGGGTAAATCAATGATCCCTTAAATATTTTTACTAATTGAGTATTTTCATTTAAAACTCTATGTATGGTTAGATTATTGATCTACTCTTCTTATGTCTCTCAGCCTTATCTCAAATGATAATGTAAATGTAAAGACACAGAACACAATGATTTACAAAGTTCTGTTCAAAGACCTACTCCTTACTGTGTTGGTTATTTTACCAACCTATATGCTCTACTACAATCTTATCAATTACAATGGTTGATAAAGGTTCCCATTGTATATTTCCTGAATCCCACGTGATATTCTTCATACCTCTTACCCCAATGTTACTAGAGTCTCATTGGCCTACCTCTAAGTAACACTAATGTCTTCTTCCCCTCCCTGAATCACACAGGGTTCTTCAAGCTTTCGAGTCACACGAGTAGATTCATTCTTTATTCATTATTCATTATCATTATATGATCTTCTACTTTTCCCACATAGGATTGACGAATCACACTTTCATATGTATGTCATCAAGTCTCTTCAAAAACTTTTCATAAGTTCTGTTGCCCTTGCTCAATAATACTGATCACCTTTGTAATCAGTCTGAAGTGCATCAATGCACATGCAATTCATTATTCTTAAAATGAAGAACTGGCCTCACTTAGATGTGTTTCAAGGGTTAAAATGACCACTTTATGAATATAATATTAAAGAATGATCTTTCACAATATCATATATTTATCTCTTCCTAGAATCTCAAACACTATCAACTCAGATATAATGTCTTCTTTTCAATTTTACTGGCTTTAGTCTCAACACCCATTGACTTCATCGATGGATTTTAGTGCATCCAAACTTCTTGTTTTTTTGATATCATTGTTAATTATTAATCATTAATGAGTTTCATTTCATTTATTTTTCTTGTTTACACACGTTCACTCATAATATTGATTTTTCCTTTTCATTTTATTTATGTGCGCTTGTGCATGAATGCATGTATTAACAATATCATTCTTCTCTCTTTCTTCTGTGAAAACCCCACTGAGTAAAAAAAAATTAAAAAAGAAAAAATCTCTTTTTATTTCGATATTAATATCACAGAAACATTCTGGTCTTTAGTTCTTTGCACTCACACACACACTTATTATTTAGTTTAAGTTCAATATATGTTTGGGTTTCTTCACACCCGAATGGGTAAGATTTTAGCGTGTGATATTCTTCTTTATTATTCTCTATTAAATTTGCACACATTAATTGATCTTATGATTTCATTTCATTCACATGAACTCCACCATGCTTTCACACTCTATCTTCTCTCTTATTTCACGCACAACTCAGAAGGGTATATGGATTGTGTGTGTGAGAGTTTTTCTTCTTCTTCAGGTAAATCACACAAAAGCCAAATGGGTACGTGGTTAGTGTATGTGTTTGTTTTTATTCTCAGAAGGATTCCAATTCTTCTCCAATAGAAGTTTATGTGTAAATATTCCCTTTATGAACTCTCATTTTCTTCTATTTATGAAACCAAGGTTTCACGGGTTCTTCTTCTTCATGGAAACCATAGGGTACACGAGGTATTCTTCTTTTCACAAGGAGGGCACGCGGTTTTTAATCATAGAATGATGAAGATTCTTGGTTCCTATCTTGAAAGAGTAGAAAAGGGGTGTGATTTCACCTATTTTGTACCAACGTGATGCTTCTCATGAAGACATATGTGGGTCTGAAAGAAACTATCGTGTGATCATGGATTTATTCCTTCACACAAGGGATATAAAACAAATTTTCTACTCATAGAAAGCCTACGTGGAAAAACATAAATTTTGAGAACCATAGGGGTTCACATTGGTTCTTTTTCTTTAGAGAAACAAGATCATATTTTTCTAATAATGGCATCATCATGTTTTAACTTGGTGCCTCTCCCTTTATAGTCAAGGTTGCATGTTTATTGCCACTGGGTTTAAGGATTTGAAAGACATAGATATCATCCATTTAAAACATTATATCCATGGGTCAAAATATTCCAATTATTTAATTTTTAAATCAAACAATGATTCTTATTTATCGATGAGAACATCACATTTATATGTTTAAAAACACATGCACCCTCAATCATGAATGCTCGAGGCCCATTACATGGCCTCACATATTTAGTTTCTTTGTCCACATGGGATCTTAATCATTTGTTTCATGAATGACAATGTAGTATCCTTCCTGGAATTTAATATCTAAGATGATCATTTTTCATGGTGGTTTCAGCTTCCACGGTGGTCGATGTTCGATCAAGGATACCTGATAGTGAAAACAATGTACTGGTTTGCATCGAGTGGACAGAGCTTGATGATGACATGGTGAAAGATATCTGATAATCCCTATTTAAAATGGTGATACAAGGGATCAGATGAGCGGTAGGGATTAGAAGCACATATCCAGATTAAGATGTGCAGCCAAGATCTCATGTGGGATCAGATAGATGATGAATATTTCTTTCGCGGGAAACAATGTTGTCCCACATCCAAACAGAGACGTGGCTTCCTCGTGGTTTACATATAAAACTTCTCCAACTGACTTACAGAAAACACCATCACCCTCCATGGTACTACCCCATACTTTTTTCACCATGTATGCACAATTTTACTCCCACTCTGCTTTTCGGGTGCACTCCTAGTGCCCACTATGAACCCTTTTTTGCATGGTTTGATCACTGTGCATGATATTGCGGTCTTATACACATCTTTCTCTCCTGACTCATGCAGGGCTAGCATTAAGTCTTTCCTTAGGTGTAGTTAACTATTGTGTCCCACATGTTCTTATGGTCGAGGTTCTTTTGTATCCCTCTTGGTTGTACCTATTTTATGAGAAATTATAATAAAAAGGTTAACATAAATGTTAACATAAAATAAGATGAATAGTCACCATAAAATGTGTCAAGACCTCTCTCTCTTCTCTTTTTCGTCATCCAACATCATTTATTCCTTTATTTTTAGAATATGAATCACAAATATCATAAATAAATTCATTTAATATAACCATGGATGATTCATGGATCATTTTTTCATTCCTCGTGAACTAAAGCATAATGCATGGCATTCTTGTGATGAGGTATGTGTTCTCCATTAACACATATCTTTAACATTGAGGATCAACTCAAACAATCATCTGATTTAACTAATTCCTCATGTGAACTCCTAGAGCCCACTATGCACCCTTGCTGTATTGGATGATCATTGTAATTCTCTTGTAGGCTTATATAGCCCGCACTCATGCCACATGTAGGGATATATTTGAGGCTTCCCTCAGGCCTGGATGACCCTCGGTTCCCCCATGTGCTAGTGGTCGAGGACCTCGGCTATCCCTCTTGGTTGGACCAATTTTTTTGACAATGTATCATGAAAAATGTTAACATAAATGACATAAATTAAGATTCATGGACCCCTTCAAATCTGTCCAGGCCACTTCCTCTTATAATTTTATTCTTCCACCATCATTCATACATTTATTTATAGAACATGAATACCAAATATAATCCATACATTACTTTAATCCAATCATGGATGGTGCGTGGATCATTTATTCATTCCTCATGAATTAAAAAATAATGTATGGCCTTGTTGTTGTTAGATATGTGTTCTCCATTAACACATATCTTGGACTTTTAGGATCATCTCAAACAATCATCTGATTTAATTCACATCCTTCATCCAATTAGAAGTCATTGGATGGATCTTCCTCTTTTTATGTAGTAGAGTATTTATTGGGGTTCATCAAATGTTTAAACAATGTTTCATTCATTGAAACAGGATTAGAGAATTATGATAAGTTCAATAATCATCTGATTTTTTATAAATAATGTCCAAACATGTCATCCAATGTTAAATAGTTATTATCCAAGTTCCATTGGTTGTGGCACATATTCATAATAAATATGGGGTCTTTACTGAGTCAAATACATTACACTATGCATCGCAACATCAATCAACTTCACCACTTCCATCACTACCTTGTTATACACATAATGACACGTTATTAATAAAAAATGAAACATTGTTCTCTACAAGGAATTATTTTGCACGTGATAGGCTATGCTCAAAATGACATTTGAACCTAGTTCCTTCTCAAGACCATTTTAGGAGCATGTTTCAAAATGGGGATCTTGATATGAAATAATTAATTATGGGACTCAACATAGAAAAAATATCCCCTCATATAGAGGTTACCCAAATCATCAATGATAAAGGTCTCTCTGATAGGAAAGGAATAGATTACAATAAATATTTGATCCATTATCACCCAAATAGCATCATTATTTTTATGTGACCTAGAAAAGAATATCATTAGGTTAATAGTGATATCATCCCAATTCCATTCTAGAATGTATAATCTGTGTAATAACCCAAATGGTTTCTAATGACCAACCTATAATTGATGATAGGTATAAAATCACTCCAATTTTTTTTATTTCTTACTTGTGGAAAACTAATATAGTTTATGGAGGACATATTACGTCATTGGTATCATGGGATGTTCCACCCATTTGAGGCATGAAATTCCTTCACTAGCTTGTCACACTTGCACATGTGAACTTAGATATTACCATGGACATGAAGAATCTCTCCATCATCAAAAAACCAACCCGCTGGTGGAAACCAACCATAAAATTTTTTCACTCTGGGATAAACCCTTAAGATTAAATAACTACCTCTCTTTTGTCTAATTCATATGTAAGGACTCATAATGGTCAATTTCAGAGTTTCACACTCCTAAGATTCTTGAAAATCCATGTTATTATACAAAAAAAATTAAGTCATCATCCACTCATCATAACGTTCTTGAACTACACGAGTTTTCATCTTTATACTCACGTGATTTTACTTTCCATGAATATATGCCAACATTATATTGATATAAATCTTATACTCAACTCACCTCCACTTCAAATTGTCCGGGTCTTGATAAAAAACACAAAATTCATGATCATGTGATTTTTATTTACCCTGAATCTATCACCCAAAAAATAATGTGTTCAATATCACATAGATTGTAAAAATATAGCTAATTAATGGTAATTAATAAGATAATTCATCTTGTTTGGTAGCGATTTTATTCATTTATAAGAAACTGCTTGATTCTCCTACATCATATTTGATTAGAGAAATAACTCATGATACATCGCGATACACCTTATACTTATAAACTGGATCAGGTAAAGTGTGGATCTATTTTGATTTTATATAATATTAATTTAATAGAAATATAGCTCAAAAGAATCTGATCGAAAACACCTATCTCTATTCTTGGTCATACTATAAATTTGTGATTCCATATGGTAGAATCCCTGAGTAAAATGTCGATAATATCTTTCTAAACAAAAAAAAAGATATAAATATCAAGAGATTATTGTGTCCCTCCTATGACACCACAAATGCCACCTTATTTCTATTATATAACCCTTCATCCTCATAGATAATTTAACATAGTAGTGCACATGATCAATGTAAAAATGACATTTATAAATCTTAGTTTACACTCACTAGTCTATCGGTATACTCCAAAATATTTTAAGATATTTTCTATGATTATATCTTGATTGTCAGCATACAATGATGGAATCGATGAATACAACAATAAATATATTTAGATACATCTAGAATATCTTACTCATAAATTATATTAGTACCATTTGTTCATTCATCAGACCAAAAAATATTACCAGGAACTCATACAGGCCATAAATTCTCCTAAAAGATGTTTAGAGTTTATCATATGGTCTCATAATAAACTGATGTTTCCCAAGCCTTATATCGATCATGAAAAATATCTGAGAACCACGTCAATGATCAAATCGATCATTGATTCATGTATGTGTATTGATGTTATTGATTATCATTTTGTTTAGCCTTTGATAATCTTGATATAAATTTATAGTTCCATATGACTTTTGGTGAATTGAACTGGTGGACCCCATGGTGATGTATTAGGTACTATGAATCCTATGTCTTCCAGATTCTATGATTACACTTTCAATTGTTCAAGCTCCACTAGTTTCATATTATATACTGGTATTGAAATAGGTTTGGCCCATTGAACCAACTCGATAGTGATCATGATCTTCATCTTAGGTTGTACACTAGATAAATCATTAGAAAATACATTCAAAATTTGTCCCCCACTAGACATTATATATTATTTTATGTCTCACCATAATACTGAATAATTCTTGTGACCTGGGATGTGATCAAATCCCATTTTACCAAAATTGGTCTTGAACAACCTTCTTGAAGATCTCATTCAACTCGTTGGACATAACTGCTACCTTCTAAAGAGCGGATGTTTACTCTCCTCTAATTACAGTCAATATTATCCTTGTATATAATTATCCAATTCACATTTTGAATCAAATCAAATCCAATATTTTCCAGCACAAACAAATATCAGAGAAGTTGATATCCACGAATTTCAATATTGTACCCTCTGAGTATCAGATACCCTTTTATTATACACCTAACAAAGAATTAATGATCATAAACCCATTAAAACATTCCATATTTAAACCCAATAAATTGATTAATTTATATTATATAATAAATTTTTATTTTCTTATATCAAATAAAATACAATAAAGGGTAGATTCTATAATAATCTTACTTATGAAAGTTGAATGGTCATCATCAAGAATATTAGAAGTAGACTACAAAACATGAAACTCAACCACCCCTCTACAATGGGCTCCATCCTGACTCCCCTATGATTATCCAATAAAAATATTTTTTGAATCTTATATTGGTCTATGTTTCCCCAACCTCTAACTGAGAAATAGTTGTAACTAACGCTTCATATTTTTCTATGGGTAGTTGAGTCCCTCTCAGACTCTAGTATCTTCCATGATCTTTTACCACAATTAGGTTTTTAAGAACCCCTATGAAATATCTATAGGTGGATTGTATTACTAAATAATTGACACTCCACTAGAGATAAGGGACCATAACATTACATATGACTAGCCTTGCCACATGGATATTACTGCACCTAGCAATGATCTTGAGAAGGTTGTCAACTACCATTGTATCTTTGTCTACCACTACCTTGGATGATGTTATTAAATCTACGATTCCAACTACTATAATAGTAAATTCAAATCCATCCTATTATAACTAAATTACAACCACTTGGGTCATACTTTAGGTTCCCCTCTATGATAAGGGAATGATTCCCCACATCAGATAAGTTTTTCATGAGGAAGGCATTCACCTATGACATTATTTCACATAAAATCTCATCATGGAAGTGTTTCACCCAAGATTACTCATCTCCTTCCAAATTTGGAGAAGCATAATATTGGCTAGTAATGAGTCCAATGTTTTCCATCACAAACATTCTCCCATATATTGTTTTTATTAACTCGCAATCCCTTTCCTTCCTCATCATTTTTTTGTAGTAGTAAATCAATAACATATTTTCAAAGACTTTATAGGTAAATGAATTATATTTTCTAGCTATAATATGATTCCCAAACACTGAATTGATAGTACTGATTCCATATTGGTATAAATATTCACCCTCATCCCCAAAGGTGGATCAGGTTTTCAAAAAAATATGGATAATCATGATTCAAAACACTACTATCTAGGGTCATCACTCCCTAGTGAAAGTGGGTTATTTTTGTAGCTAGAACTCTCTTGATATATTCAACATAGAATGGATGGTGAAATTATTCTCTCTATCTATGGAATCATGACCCATAGTTAACTATGAAATAGTTAATAATCCATAAAATTTCTCAGAGTTGCAAGACATTCTATATCTATTTCATGAGGTGTGTTCATGTTACCACTCTCAGGATATTCATCTTGAAGATGATGTAGTGTAATTTATATACAAGGAACAACACACTCCCTAGATCATATGGCACATAACGTATTATATCACATATGGGAATAAAATAGAAATAGATAACAATAGATACATGGTAACTTAATGATTTTCCATAATAAGGGTTTTAAAATTTTATAAAAGATTAATTTTAATCTCTTTATCAGACATTTCATGGAGATTAATGCATAATTTATATAAGAATATATATCATATATAGTAAATATATACCTAAAATGATAGATTCGTATTAACATATATTCATACATTCCTATTATGATGAATTTATGTTCACATCATGCCATAGTGGCCCTTGAGTAAAATATCATAAATCAAAAATATCACACAATAATTTTATCGTGAAAGGTGAAATAAAATTACAATTAAAACTTGAGAACCTCAAGAATAAAAATATCTTCATGGGAAACATGGGGTTCCCCAGAACGTGGGTAAGATACACCCATGCACATCATATTTACTAATATATGACACATCTAATTATCTTATATATGTTACCCAAATTTTTATGTAAAAAGAAAATATTTAACCCTTTGATTCAACATTGTAATGTCTCTAGATTGATTCTCCCTCATGCGACTAACACATGTAACTATGAGACTTCAAGTGCGCCTCCCAAAATTTTAGATCCTTCTGACTAGTATTAAGGATATAAAAAATATAATAGGGCTAATATAACCTCTAGTACATAATAATAATCATATTCCAACCATGATAAGAAATTCAATACAATATACTCCAGTAGATAAATAATAAATTTACAGGATAAAAAAATATCCTCAATCCATACATGTTAAGTAATTCATTGAAATTCATTATCTCATCACTAGTAATATCACAGAAAAACCAAATCACCAGTCATAAACTCACATTGCCCAAGACATTATAATTTAAGAATAAATTTTTTTCCTGTGTTGACTCGAACCCACCATGAATCCATTTCCGAATGAATCTCATCCAACACTATTGAGCCGGATGTTGTTATTTTCAAATCTGAAGGATGGAGATCAGATGCATGAGACATTTATTATTAAAGAACCCATCACCCTTCTATTGGATGCTTGGGGACAAACACCTTATAAAAATAAAATTTATATTAATATTTAAATTATTTTATAGTTTTATAGTGTAGGGTCTTAGATTGTAGTTAGCATCATCGAACCCCAATGTTATATTTCAATCACCGAATCAATGAACTCTATGTCTAGTTGTTTTATTTAGGTACTGGAAATAGTTGGTGAAGAATTTTAGTCAAGGGACTTGATCACTGATCACATTGTCATGAAAAATGAACTATAGTATAGAGTTCATCAAATATGGTGGGTTCATATTGTTCTAAAATCTAAAATATTCAATAGTATTAAATATCTCTAAGAGTTTACTAAAGGACATGAATTTCGAACATGATTTTGTTTTGCGGGGTAGAAATACCATGTTCATGGAGTGAAATATTTGATGGACAGATTCTCACATATCTGAATGATTAAGGATTATAGTGAAGGAATTCCATGTGAAGGGGAGTAAATGTGGTTACCAAATAGGCAATATGGGCATGAAATTTAACGGAACATGAATTTTTTTAAGAGTGGAGGAACAAAGGGATAATCGATAAAAAATTCACAAAAAGGGAGCTCAAAAATTTTTTATAATAATATAAAAAATACACTATATTATAATAGGAGACAGTTGAGTTGGTGATAGATTAATGAGTGAACACTGAAAGTCAAGAATATCACCTATTTTTTGTTCTTTATTTCACTCGTTTTTTGACTTCCAATCCTGAAATATTTTTATTGTCTTCATTATTAAATTGATTATCTAGATAAATTTATTAAATGAGATTGGGATTAATGATATCATTAATATGTTCATTATATAATATCTATGATTGCATGAGTGAAATTTAAGCTCAGTGGTCACATATTAATTATTAACGAGCATTAATTTTTCATTATACATTGGACCTAAATGTGATGATAGTGAAAAAATTGTCCATTAATTTTAATTGGATAACATAAAATTGAAAATGTTAACATTCTATTGATAATTGACAACAATTCAACTCTATATTTGATAATCTAAATATTGTTTCTATGAATTATCAATGAGCGGGGTTTAACACTAATGAAATAGATCACCGCATCAATGTATTTTCTCAAAAACATTTACATTTTGTAGTACTATAATGTAAGAAAATAATATATTTAAATAAATTCATATCAGTTTGATCTCTTTAATACCAACCCTCAGATTTTTTTTTCAAATCTTTATTTTTTAATCTCACTACACCACATCTATAGCACAAAAAAATTCTCACACAAACCACATCTCATCATCATAATTTCACTATTTCCTAATTTTTACTTATTATTTTAATTTTTTTTATTTTTTTAACTCACACACAAACCACCATCCTTCCCTGATCTTTCAATACTCTTAGTCACCACTTCACTATTAGTGTTTATGTTTTATGTAATTATTTTGAAACAATTTCAAGGGTTATGTGGTCACATTTTTGAACCATTTTAGTTGATGACACATGATACCAAGACAAAAAACATTTAAAGACATATATATTAAAACATTTCATGATACCATAAAGAACAGTTAGAAAATATTATACTAAAAAATGTAATTTGTTTTTGAAAAATATTATAATAGTTTTATAAAAATAATATCCTCTTACACAGGAAAGTAACTGAGATTCCAAAAGTCAACAAACATTGTTCTATGCTTTGAAAAACATGAATAAAAAGAAAAATCTAGACAATAGAGCAGAAAATATGATCATCAATGTTCCAAATCCAATATTTCCTACCCCCATTACACATATACTTAGGGTGGTTCAATAACCTATAATTTTTATTAGTCCATCTTGGATCATCTTATATCATAGGTCTAAGATTTATTAGATCAATAAATATCACCTCTCAATGATACCCTCATTCAAAGGACATCACATAAAATATCCACGTGACTTTATAAGTTGTTTTTATACTTGTTTATAACTAATTCCACTTCAATTATTATTGAGAAGTTTTCATTAAGGTTATTCCCCTTCTACATTATAGGGAGAGAGAGAACATGGTTCCAAAACCTGGATGAGTAACTTTTTGTAACCTCAAAAGCTCTTATCAAAGTGTTTTTCTCCAAATTTTATCATAGGAACATCACCATCATGGTTAAGAATCATCTCAGGATGTGAAAAACTACATTAACTAGGCATGGGATTGATTTAAACTATCATCAAGAAGATTACAATCCATCAGTTATCTCCCCACCTACACATGGTGACATTTTATATTGTTCTTATCGCCATCAATCAAAATATATTTTGTCAATGGTGTTGGGGTGACTTCACTGTTAAGACATTATATGAGATTAAATAAATATTTGATCAATTATTCCAAAAATATAAGTACAATTATAGAAGAATTATTTTTATTCGTATAATTGATATAAATAGTCATGATATTGTTGTTGTTGATGATAGTGTTTTTAGGAAGTAGTGTGTGGATTATGGGATGTTTGGTCATTCTCAAAAATGATTTCCCAACATTGATCTCTCTATCCAACATGATGATATTGTTCAACTCATATATTATTGGTCTAAAAATAAGGGTGTTATTTATACATTCTTGAATCATTATAATTCTAGATAATGAAATCACCCAAATCAATATTTGAAGGAACAAGGATAATTAAAACCTCTTGTTCCCATTTCTTACTCAAATTATCTTAGAACTCAATTTCAAAATAATGTTATACATTTACATTCCAATTGTAATTTATATGTTCTTGTTATGAAGTTGGTAATTACCCTATTACTTTCTGCTTAATTATTTTAAAATTTTATAATATTCTTGAATTAAATAGTAAAATTCATTATGCTTAATAATTCTTAAACTAAATAACGCATCATATGGTTATTTATTAACAAATTATTTTTAAAATTTTATAAATTTAATTTGAAAAAAAATTAATTTTTGAATTCATCATATTCAATATATTTTATTATGAATTATTGATAATTATTTGAAATTAAATATTTTTTGGTGATTAGTAAAAAAATATGGTTTCCATAAAATATGGTTTTTTGTGACAGATTCAGGACAAAATTATGATATAAAATATAATAAAATTATGGAATAAATAAAGATAACATTATTATTGAAATTTTATATACAAATAATTTAGAAAATATAAATTATATTTTTTTGATAATTATAAAAGAATCATTGTCCTCGTCAACATAGTGTCTGTACAGCGTTGAAGAAGTAAATTTGGCCACATATAAATATCAATTAGGAGATAAAAAAAATTTCCTACTTTATTTCTTTATTATTATGTATAATTAATGTTTCTGGATATTATTTTCTAATTTTAGATCTATATAACATCAATATTATCCAAATTCATGTCTACTGCTTGTGTTGGAAACGATAAAAACAAATAACAAATATAAGAAGTTGAATTAACAAGTATATGTGTAAATATGTATAAAGAATGAATCTAGAATATTATTTCAATCCTAATTAATTATTTTTTATTATAGTAACTTATTTTTAATTATTATATATAATTTAATAAAATTTAATTCTTATGCCACGATGATGTAGTTCTTCTGTAAGAATTATAAAAATAAATATAATGTTTTCAGTTAAAAATATATGAATTATTAAATTAGCCAAATTTTTCCAAATGAAATATATATATAAATATATATATATATGTATAAATATGTATATATATATGTATAAATATGTATATTAATTTTTAGGCAATTATATTAATTTTATTTCTATTTTCATCATTTTTGACCAATATTAATCACTTTATTCCCTTAATGATATTTTCTTTTAAAGTAAGTCAAGTTGTTTACAAAATAATATTTAATTTAATTCATATATTAACATGAGTCATTCCAATATTTTTTTTCAAGAAAGAATATTATTTTGAAATATAATAAAATTATATTTTTCATATAATTATATTTTTAATTTTTTGGGAATAAATAATTACCTAACTAGTTTGTACACAAATGATGTAATAAATATTCAATTAATGAATTAATCTAATTAATGATATTAAAAATAACTACATAAATGTAATTTGATATTTTTATGTTAATTAATGTCTCCTATAGATGAATATGATACTTATATAATATTATAAATAATTTAAATAAATTTTATTTTATTTGGTTAAATTCATGGTTTTGAATTCTTATCAGTTCCACACAAAAAAAATTCATGAATAAAATATTTAATTAAATTATTTAATATATATATATATATTTAATAAGGCCCAATATGATAATATTGTTCCTAAAATTTAATCCTATTTTGTTTTTATACATTTTTGGAAGTCTTAAACCCTATAATAGATTTATATTATTTTAATAAATTGAGCAATTTCTAAGTTACCCCTCACCTCAATTGTAAAAAGATTCCATATCATTTACAAAAATTCATCACTGTAAGAAATATTTATAGACTATATTATTCAAAATTACATTCTCCCCATCCCTTTACATAGTATATAACTTCTAGTCTCACAAAAATAACACTTCCAAGAGCCTTTAGGAGGTTCTCATGGGGAAACTTTCAGTAGGTAAATTCCTTTTTTCTATTTTATATTTTATATCACTTCTACTATATCCACACATCCTATAAAATGTTTCTATATGAATCCAATATCATATATATAAATTAATGTTTTTTATGTTATATTCACCATAAAATATCTCATTTTCTTTTTTTAATAATAAATAATTAAATCGTCGTCCATAGTGTGTCAATTGACCAACCTCAGGGATAATGACATGTTATTTCTCTTTACTGAAATAATGAAATATTTAAATTTAAATTATAATATTTAAAATTGACTTAAAAATAGATAAGTTCTCACTTCTAGATTATAAGTTCTATTTTTCTGTGAATTCCATAACGAATCGACCATGGAAATCATTTAAAGAACACACCCGAAATAATGGAAATAACAATGTATTGTTAATAAATATGGTATAAATTTTTATAAGAAGATAATTTAACATATTATAAAATGAGTTTTTTCTATAATAAATTAATAATAGTATTGAAACCATTATACATGGTGTTTGAACAATTTTTATGGAATTCAAATCATAGGTAAACGACTTTCCTTTTTAAATCCTTTTAAACATCTCTAATATGAAATTCAAAAATATTATATTGTTTATATATAGAATGATTGGTTTTCCCTGCTTTCATGACGCTTTATTAATATAATTTTTTTATTTATATTTTGTCATTGATATTTTTTAGGAATATGATTTCATTATTATGTGTATAATTTTTTTATTTTGAATAGTAACTTTTATGAGAACACAGTATTTTGATATCAGAATGTATTTTGATCATGGGATTAAATGAGTAATAAAGGTTTTATTCATGATATGTTCCTTAAAAAATGTTTATTATGGTTTTATCCCATTATAGGTTATGTTATTAATAATTAATACCAATTATAGCTGAATATATGACAGATTAATCCCCATTATTTCATAATATATGATGAGTGATCACCATTATAGATCTCTAATGCATTGGGTACATCAGAGGTGTTAGTCAATTAAATGGTTATACCATTTGTAAGTGTTAATCAAATATTGATATTTTAAATATTTTCCAATGAACCTATATTATTTTTCTATGCATAAAAATGAGTTTTTATGAAAAGTGTTTTAATGTTTTTTATGTCTTTCTCTGGACCAAGTATTTCATTATTTATATCCCATACTGATATTTTCATACTCATCCCATGTTTTTAAAGGTTTTATATAGTGTATAAGGAAGTTTAAAAATAAATGGGAGGTCATGTTGGATGTTATAATTATTTTTGATCAAAAATATTCCATGTTTTATTTTAAACAATTCTATTTTGGAAAAACTCCATTCTGTTTTAATAGTAACCACATTGTATAAATGTGAAATTTTATGTATGTATTACCAAATTCTCAAAAACTCGAAACATTAAAATATTAAGACTGTTTAAAAAGGTATGTTTTCAACTAAAAGATATTATTATGTAATGTGATATTTGGAACATCATAAGGTAACTATTATAATTTATCATTTTGAAGGTGGACCATATCGATGCTGGTATTTGGTTTAGAATACAAGATATAAGGAAGATCATGATTTCATGTAATGTGAAACATTCAAGGATCATTTCCCTAATAAATATTTTCCTAATTTTATTCAACTAATAATGGAAAAATATATTCTATAATTAATGAAAAAAGTTGAATATTTCACATCTTTATATGAAGAAAACTTCACACGATTAACCACATACATATCTGATCTTACTCAGGATTTTGATTGTAAAATTAATAGATTTTACTCCGGTATGAAAATATTTTTTAAAGAATTTTATCATCACAATATTTTAGAAGATATGAGAAAATTCCTCAGTGTGATGTAAATTTTGAGATGTAGTTTGTAACACATATGTGCCCTTTGATGAAATAATTAAGAAGCAATCAGTTCAGAATGAATTTTATATTAATTCATCAAATAAATATAGAGGTAAGAAAATAAAATTTCCTACTTATGAAATGTGTGTTAAAAATCATCAAGGATAATGTCTTTTATATTCTGGGAAAAGCTACTAAATTGGAAAATTTGGGCACATGTGTGATGAGAATAATGAAATGATCATAAAATAATAGGAAGTTGATGGTGAGATGATTTTTCTATATGATATTTTTCTATTTGACTAATGTGTGTCCAAAAAAATTCATTTAGGGAGGGAGTCACAAGATTTGAAATATATGGGTTTGTTAAAATTCTTTTCAACTACTTCAGTAGATGTTAATCCACAAAATGAAGTGGTATCATCTCCCAAGAGTATAATATTTTTTCAATATTGGGTTGGGATCTAGGTACCAATAGCTAATGTTGACAGAGGATGATATACCTAAAACCAATTTCTGTATATGATATGTGAATTATGAAATTTCTATTATTCCCTTTGTTCTGGGAATTTCACCTACTGTATTAATGGATCTTATGAATACAATATTTCCTTAGTTCTTGGATAATATTGTGGTTGTTTTTATTTGTTAAAATTGGTATACATTATATTAAAATAGGAACATGAAATACATATAAGGGTTGGGTTGAAATCCTTAAATAAAAATAAATTTTATGTGAAATACAAATGTATAAATTTTGGTTGAAAAAAATTTCATTCCATGGTCAAATTGTTTCTAAATATAGAATAACTATTGGTTCTATTAAACTAAATTTTGTTGAAAATGGCCAAGACACAAAAATATAACCATTTTTTTAGTTTCCATTGTTTTGTAGGCCATTAATAACAGTTTTTTAATACTATTACATGGATATCGAGCTTTCTATCTAATTTAACAAAAAATGGGATAGTTGTTTTTGAATGAAGATTGGAATGCCTCTTTTTTGAAACTGAAAAGAATATTGAGGAATGCTCTAGTTTTGATCATGCCTTCCAAAGAAAATATTTATTTTTATATCTATAGTATTGGTTCTTTTAAGGGACATTTAATTGTTCTAATATTGAATGATCAGGTAATTTATTATGCTTTAATATAACTAAAATCTCAGGGGTTAAATTATCCTACCAAGAATTCATAATTAGTTTATTTTTTATATAAAAATTTGGTGGCATCATTTATATTGACCAAGCATCAAATATATACTGAGAATAAAAGATATATGTATATGTATAATCATAATGAATTGAATATTAGATATAGAAGATTGATGGAAATAGAAAAGGTTTATGATTTCATGATTCATTACCATCCTGGAAAATAAAATAAATTTCTTGATGGGTTTAGACAGAAAGGTAATTTAACATTAACCATGTCATGTTTTGAATGTGGAAATTTGGGTAATTATTTGTTGAATATTTTCCTAGGTGTTCTTGGTTCTGGAAATTCATCTATTTTGTTTTAGGTTCCAGTGCATTCATTTATATCAGCTAGAATTAAGAAAGCGCATAAGGAAGAACGTGAGTTAGAAAAAAAATATTGCATTGGTTAAAAGGGTAAGATGACTTAATTTAACATTGATATAGATTATTTTTTGATATTTTCTAAGTTATTATGTGTTATTTTTTATTCACCTCAGATGAAAGAATTGTTATATGATTCTCCTAGTTCTCCATTTTTAGTTAATCCTAGAAGCACAAATATGTACATATACTATTGAGAGTATTACATGTGGGATGGAATGAGAAGATATATATATGGTTTTACCATGAAATGATTTACATAAAAAATGTTATTATTGAGAAAAAACTACCTATGCATATGCTTCATCTTTTTACAATTCTGATGTGGAAATAGAAAAATATATCTAGGGATTTTTTGGTTGGACAACCAAATACTTCCCATGTTAAAAATGTGATTTTGGATATTGTTGATTGTTTGACTAAATATTGTCATTTTGTTCATATTCAGCGCACTAGATACCTAGATAGACATTCCTTGTTGTATCTAAATGAGATAGTTAGGTTACATTTATTTATTCTATCTATTGTACGATATAGTGATCCCATGTCCACTTCCAAATTTATAAAAGTCCATCAGATGTTATTGGGAACTAAATTAAATATCACTAAATCTTGTAATACTCAATCAAGATGGGTAGTAAGAACAAAATATTTAGTCCTTGGAGGATATGTTTTTTTAATTTTTCAATTTATTAATTGGGAATTTGGGATCAACAACTTTCACTAGTTGATTTTTCATTAAAAAAATGTTTTCAGTTCGTTATACAAATGGTACCTTTTGAGGAATTATATAGACTACGATGTCAAACCCAGACATTTTGGAAAGAATTAGGTTAAAGGATGTTGATGGTACCAAAATTGGTAGATAAGATGGAATAGAATTTTTACATGATTTAGTTATATACGAGGACATCACAAAGAAGACATATTGAATTTGTAGATAACTGTAGGAAGGATATTTTCTTTCGAGGGAGGATATCATGCCTTTCTAAATGTTTCACCTTGTAAAAGTGTGAAACATTATGGTAAAAAATGAATTTTTATTCCATGGATCATTAGAACATATGAAATCCTAGAGAATATTGGACAAGTTTCCTACTAAGTAGATTTTACTCTGAGTTTATCTCTAGTAGAAAATGTTTTTAATGTTTCGATGCTAAGAAAGTATGTTCCAGATCCATCTCATATTTTGGGCCCAGAAGTACTTTATATGGATGAGACCCTTTAATATGATGATAAACCTATCGATATTATTGATCAAATAGTGAAATTACTATGGAATTGGATAATTCACTGGGTTATGGTTTTGTGGAAAAAACCACATGGTAGAAGAATAAATTTGGGAATTTGAATTTTCTATGAGGTAAAATATTCCAATATTGTTTAAAAATTGAATAAAATTACGAAAAAATAATTTAAAAAAATGAGTATAATGTATCAACCAAGGTAGTATATAATAATTTGTTTATATATATATATATATTTTCATCAATTAAATAGTTATATTCATTGTCTTTTGTAATTCTTAAACAAAATATCTTATTATATACGTATTTATTCAAAACAATAATTTCATAAACGTATAATATTAATTTGACTAAACTAATTTCATTTTTAAATTTATAATTTTGAAATTATCTTATTATAAAATTTTCTTAATTTTTCGAAAATGATTATTTTTGGTGAATAGTAAAAAATACACTTTTTTATAAAATATTTTATTTTTTGATTGTATCAAGACAACATTATGATATTAAATTTATTAAAATTATTTAATAAACAAATAATGATATCATAATGAAAATTATTAATTTAAATAATGCATAACATTGATATTATATTTTTCATCATATGTATAAATGAATCATTATCAGTGTCGATGTAGTGTCGGTACAATGTTGATAAAGTGATATTGGTTCCTTATAAATAATAATTAATATCTACAAATTATTTTCCAGACTTTTGTATTTATTATTATGTATAGTTCATTTTTTGGCCTCTAATTTAGATTTTTTTGTGCTATATAACATTTATCATATCCAAATGATTTGGCATTTCATGTGTTGGTAACGAAACAATAAAATAAATAATTTAAGAAGATGAATTAACATGTGTGTGAGGAAATATACACAATGAAAGAATCTAGAATTTTATATTGGAAAAAATTAATTATTTTTTATAACCAAAGTTTATTTTTAATAAATATATATTATAATAATAAATAACATTAATTCTTATCAAATATTGATGCAGTTATTGTAAAGGCATGAGAAAATTAAATAAAATGTTTTTATTTAAAATTACAAGTATTATTAAATTACCCAAATTTTTATATTAAAAATTTTCTATGAGTAATTATAGACCATTATATTTATATTATTTGTATTTGGGACATTCTGGAAGCATATAAATCACATTAATCCCTTTATAATATTTTACTGGAAATTAGGTCAGGTTGTTCACACTATAGTTTTTAATTTTTGTAATATTTTTGAATAAGGAATTCTGGAAGTTATATTCTAAAATGAATAGCCTTCAGAATGATAATGAATTTATATTTTTCATAGAATTGTATTTTCATTTTTTATGAAATAAATAAATATAATAATGGGTCTTGAAAATAATTCTGTAAGAAATATTCAATTAATGAATAAATCAAATTAATGAAAATAAAAATAAAAAATAAATGTGTTTTGAGATTTTAATGTTAATTTGTGATTCTTATAGATTAATGTGACATCTATGTAGTATAAAAAAAATATTTAATTCAAATTTGAAACTTTTTTGATGACCATACAGTCATGGTTTGGAATGGTTTTCAGTTTGACAAGAAAAAATTTTCACAAAAAAATTATTTAATAAAATTATTGAAAAATATAAAAACATTTAATAAAGAAACATGGGATAATAATATGTCAACAACATAATCCCATTTTTGGGCCATTTGATGAGTCTTAAGCACTATTATATATTTATTATATTTTAATAAATTGAGTAACTCCTAGGATTCCACACGCATTAATTATAAAAATTAACTCTTTATTTCATAAACATTCACCAAAATAAGAAATATTTCTATACATTAATATAAAAAATTACCTTATCTTCATACATATCAACATTATAGAGGTTCTAGTATCACAAAAATACCACATACATCAGCCTTATGGAGGTTCTCAAGAAGTGATTTTCAATAGGTTAATTATTTAGTTTTCTATTTTCAATTTTTTCGCACTTATACCACATCCTTGAATCCTATCCAATATGTCATGATAACACCAATATTATATATATGTATTGTAATTTTGTTTTTTATGTTATATTCATCATAAAATCTCTCATTTTATCTTTTTAATCATGAATAATGACGTCACCATCCATGGTGTGTCAATTCCCCACCTTTGTGGAAATTGTGATTTTTTTACCTTTAAATTAATAATTAATAGTATAAATAATCAAATAATATTTTTAAATACATCAAAATATATATGTTCTTAGTTTTTTACTATTATTTCAATTCAAAATTTAACTCTATACAAATTGATATTGGAATCCATGAAGACAACACACATGAAATAAAGGAATATAATAATTTGGTTAATAAATGGGTGGAAAATGTTATATGAAGATATTTTTAGGTATTATAAACATTATTTTAGTATCGAGTGATAAGGGATTTTACATTTCATATCCACTAAACATAAATTTTATAAAATTAAAAAAATGTTTTTATAGATGGAATAAGTTGTGTTTCTTAATTTCCTAAAACTTTATTACCATAATGGTTACATTATAATGTTTCAAATTTATATTTGAATTATATTATTTCGTCATTATATGTGAGGTTATTATATTTTAATATGCGACTTTTATGATAAAAGTATATGTTGATATATGAATGTTTTTTATTGTGGGTGTAAATGATTTATCAAGGGATTTATTCATGATTTGTTCCTCGTAAATATTTTATTATGGGTTGATCCCATTATATCTCCAGATATGATGATATCATACCCATTATAGCTCAATATAGGATGGGTTGAGCCCCATTATATATCATGATATGATGGGTGATCCCCATTTTAGGTCTTTAATACATTGGGTAGTCTGGACATAGAAGTTGACCAAATGGTTATTCCATTTTAATGTTTTAATGTAATATTGATATTTTAAATATTCCCAAAGAATATTCCATGAGTTTCTATCCATGCTAACTATTTATTATGAATATGGTTTTTAAGGTTATTATAATTTTCACTAGAGTCATGATTTCAGTCAATATATCCTTTACCAAGATTTGTATTCTCATTTTAAGTTATAAATGTTTTTCACAGGTTATAAGGACAGGTAACATTAATAATAAAGTCATGTTGGATGTTATGCCCTTTATTCCTGAAAAAGAAACAATGTTTTATTTTAAAAAAATTTATTTTGCAAAGAATGGATATTGTCTTTACAGTAACCACATTTTTTGAATGTTAAAGGTAATGTATGTTTGAAAAAAATTCTCTAAAACTCTAAACATGAAAATATAATCAATGTTTTAGAATTTATGTGTTTTACTAAAACTCATTATTATGTAATTTTTTAAGGTTGGGTTCTAATAATGTTGATCACATTGTTTGATTTACAGTAATCTCAAATCAATAAATTTCAAGTTCATCTTTGTAAAATGGCTAGAGACCAAGGTGGTGGAGATAAAAGAATGTGGACCAACATAACTAAGACAAATCCAAGAGATAATGTGATGTATTTCACTATATGATGTGACTTAGAAACTTATGACCCAATTAGGGTTCATCCTATTAAAAATGGAATGTGGATTTGATAGAACCTGGGATTCCAATAATGGAAAATGACATGTCTTCCAATCTGGATAGCAATGTACATCCTATATAGATTGATAAATCCACACCATAAAAACGAAAATAACCAAGGAAAATAAAGTGGGAATTGGTTAAGGAAGGAAATAATAAATATTTATTTTATAAGAAGTTGATAAAACAATTAGTTTTAAAAAATTGTTCCCCTCTCATTATCTTTCAAAAAATATATAAAAAGGGTGATGAACCTAACTAATTGAGATTCTTAAAAAAGAAATTAAAACCTTTAAAATAAACATTCCATTTTTAGATTCTATGAATAAAAATAAATCATATTTAAAATTCACTAAGATGTTTCTAGAAAAATAAAAATCATTGGAATAAATTTGATTCCATAAACTTTTATGAGGAGTGTATTGTTTTCTTCTTGAGGGAGTTACCACTAATATTGAAGTACCCTATCGGTTTTGTTGTTCAGTTCCAAATAATAGAAACTAGGAAACTAAACTATTTGGGTTATTTGGATGAGAGTATTAATTTTATTCCAAACTACTTGATCAAAAAAGAAGGGTCCTAGGAGTTTTCCCCCAAATTCTTTCTACCTTCAACTCACTGATAGGTGACTCACTCATCTTTATTAAAGTGTGGATGACTTATTTGTCATTGTATCAAAAAATAATCTGTCAATACATTTTATTATTCTCGATATTAAGTGTGATGAAAAGGTCACAATATTTTTAGTATGATTCTTAATTTATACTATATTTTGTATCATTGATATGTCTAAAAGAAAATTCCCCCTCTAAGACGTGGAATTTGTGGGGGAGATTTTGGTTTTTGAAAATTATAAAACTATGATTGTCTATGACCTGATTGTTGTGGATAAAAATAAATTATTCAAAATAGTATTCAATGTTGAGTATGTTTCATTTCTTCTTTATGTAATAATTATTTTGATTCCCCAACATAAATAGAATTATACTGAGGATCCTTTTAAAAAGGCCATTCATTCCATAGAACCCAATTTGTTTCTTAAGTCTGAAAATTTTTAGGTTCAAAACTCTTTTCATGAGAGTTTCCCATCCAAAATTGAATTATTGAATGTTACATTAGTTTGGGAGAGTTATGGGTTGAAACCTACTGAAAGAACAAATTTGTAATATGAACATGTATATTTCTTAGAGATTTGATCACTTAATATGATTAATTTTGTGCTTGCCGCTCATTAACCAGTTTCTAAAAAATTGAACTTTTAAATTAATTATAGAGTATAAAATATATATCATGGAATAGGTACTTGATTCCATCATGTTTTAAACCTATTATCTTTTTCATTTACACATTATTTTCTATAAATTTTTTTGTAATTCATAGGTGGTTGTTGTTGTTTAGGAAAATTGTGTATGAATTTTTCAACAATCTATGTGTGGGATATGTTTTGAGATAGTTTTTTCATATGTTTTACTGTATTGGTTTATCATTAACATTTTTTAGAGATGAAATAGATGTTATCAGTGTTCAAAATGACTTGAAAATATAGTTCCGTAATGATTATTGGGGATATTATGGAATACTTTCCTTAAAGATAATGGTGAATACCATATTAAAACACATGAAGGAATCAGACACTCTAAGGGATATTCTATCAGAGAGTGGAACCAAGATATCCATATCAACACAGATCCTTGAAAAAGTGGACTCAACCAAGCTAACTGTTGGATTATCTGCACAGAGAAACCTCCCCAAGGAGTTTCCAATGGCTCGCAGGAAAGACCTATTTAGAAAAGGGAGGGGAAGCCCTGGGAGATGAAACCAAACCAAAGATTCCACTGGTAGAGATCTTGTAACTAATCCTAGCCTCCTCAACCCCTCCCCTCATTCTAGATTCACCCCTTCTTGCCTGCCCATTTTTCCATCCTCAACTCCTACTTCTGAAACCCATCCGAGGAATCGTAATAGAAATGAGGTTCCTATGTCTACTTGTCGAAATTTCCCCTAGCTTACATGTCATTATTTTAAGATGGTGTTCATCCCCATATACCAGGTTAGGTCCCTTGTTACTTCTTCCAGGGTCTTCTATGTTCTGGACTTCACCTCTTCCTTTCCTCAGGGCAAGGGGTCCGAGGTTAATGACCCCCTCTCCTTAGAGCTGATGCATTCTTCAGCCTATTATGGATGCCTAGAGTTTTGTGATTATTTTCCACCTGGTGACTCTCCTCAGATAATAGAGATTACCACTAGATAATAGACCACATCTGCTCCTTTTCATTCCACTAGTCTTCATGGCCCCCTAGACCCATCTACCCATATTGCGGCCAATGTATCTCCTCAAAATATTGTGAACCGTAATAGGCATCATTCAAAAAAAGGCCCCGAAAACTTCATCTCATCCCACCCATGCCTTGCTGTTGGGGTCCAAATACGAGCTACCCCATTTTCAATGATACCTATAATCATTTGGAACACATGTGGCCTGGGAGACAGGGAAAAACAGATTTCTTGTCTATTATAGCCAACTCCCACAAATCCCTGGTTGTTTTTTGTTTTGGAAACAATGTAGTCATCCTCCAAAATTGTAGAGTTTGCGAGAAGGATCAAACATAGGGAATTCATGCATGAATCCCTAACCGTCCAACATTTATAGGTCTTCTAGAACTCATCTACCTCTGTTGAGTTGATTTATTCCATAGATCCGAGTTTCACCACTAAAATGATCACCGGTCCTTCTCATTTCCTTGTCACTATTGTTTATGGAAGCTGTGATTCTACAAATTGAGAATATTTAATGAAGGATCTTGAAGGTTTTAACCTGGGGGAATCTCATTGGAATGTTGGAGGTGGTTTTAATATAATTTTTGATCTTGATGAAAATAAGGGCCATGATGCATTCCCCCAAAGACTAGTTATTATTATTTTTTATCTCATGGCGTTAAAGGTTCTCATTGACATGGGTTTCATTGGAGACAATTACACAAGGTGAAATAATCGAAGAGGAGGTTGGCACCCCTAGTGATAGCTTGGTCATTGTCTTGATAATACATAGGCGGATTCAGTGTTCCCTTATGAAAAAGTATAGCATCTTGTTCGTAGCCTATTAGACCACTTCCCCATTATAGTCTCACTCTCCCTGTGAATGGATTGGCCCCAACACTGTGTCATTTCTCCCAACTGGCCTAGCCTTTTGGTCTTCCAACAAGCTGTCAGTGACTCATGGAACCAATATATTCTAGGTGTTGGCTGGCTGGATTTAGAAAACAAACTATGAAGACTAAAAGGTGATATTCAGGCTTGTCTGAGTATACACACCCCCTATAATAGTGAAATGAATTCTCCTTCGAAGGATATTGAAAACACAGAAATCTGTTTGGAGTCTGATTGGCGTGATGACCTATTTGAGGAACTCTTATTCAAGATGGTCAATTTTGAAGAAATGGTTTTAATGGAGAAACGTGTGGCCTATAAACAAGAACGTATAAAGTGGCGTCAAGGGGGAGACCGCAACTTTGCTTATTTCCATGCGTGAATAAAGGAAAAAAAATTGGTTGATCAGGCCGACCTACTTCTTGAAGACTTCAGATTAACCGTTGATAGGTACCTTGTTGGGAGAATTGATGAGTCACATTTCAATGACCATCTATATAACAACCCTTACTTTAAATACATGGTTAATACTACAAAATTGAATCATAATTTTTACAACATATAACAAAACCATGAAAGGACCGTATTGGTATAGTGTCTTTAGAAACTGGGAAACATAAACAACTGGTTCATAAAGAATCTACATTGTCTCCCATTTATTTCATCATATCTATAGTCCCTTTTTAGCATATCTTACTTAATACCCTTCTTCCTGGCCTGGGGAAAGAAAACATACAAACGGGTGAGCTCAAATTCTCAGTAAGGGTAAATAAAAGAAATATCAATTACATCAAATTCAAGAACATAACATTTTGAAAATCTTATCCTGCAAAAGAGATCATAATTTCATAACATGGGATAAATCATGGTAGTGAAATTTAATCCCAATAATCATAACATAAAACATGAAACTTTTTGCCATACACACGTAATCATAGAGAATCATTTCTTATTAGTCAAGACTCATTGCCAAGACTATCTTAGTGGACAAAGTCTATTTATGAACCGAGTTCACTCCTCGTTTCAGTCCTGTTTCACTGAACCAGTATAACCTGTCGTTCCAGCCATGTCTATATCATGAGATATAAAATATTTACCCAATAAATTGGAGGGAGATATAGGTCCCACCCGTCTCATAATTATACCATTATTATGTGTGCCACAAAATCATAAACCATACATCATAGCATAACCCATGTAATAAATATGTGAATCTTAAACATCGTGACATCATAAAAAAATTAATATAATAAAAAGGAATTCATAAAAATAATTTCATCACAACATAATCAAATCATTGTAATAATAGGGATAGAAACAGAACCCTTTATTATCTTAGATGGAAAATAATTTTGATAAAACACTTGAACTCCATTCTTGAGGAAAATATCCTTTCTACATCAAAAACATTTTTCCTTTCTTAACATGTCATTAAATTCTAAACTAAAAGAAGTTTATTAAACATAAAAATGAAAATTTTTAAAGTAAGCTTCTTGGAAATAATTTTTTAAAAATCCATTCATGCCATATAAGTTAAAAAAACATTCTTCTCATACTTTTTTCAGAAAAGTCAAAAAATACCTCGTACGAAAAACGACAAAAGGTTCCTTTCATATCTTTTACTAAAAACTCATTAAAGGGTAAAATTGGATATAAACTATTGTATAAGGATATAAATATTACATATTGAGGAAACATGGATGTGGATGATAAGATACACCCCAATAAATACCAAAGTATAAACTATCTCGGATAAAAATGAGATTGTGATATTTTCCCTTACCTTAGGTCCGATTTGCTTCATAAGTGTCTGAACCTCCTGTATAATGATTTAAATAATGTTATTGACTTATTATAGAATCATAATTATTGTTATGATATCATATATGGTCATATTCTTAGCTTCTTATTAGTAATATTTCATTATTACTTGTTATTCGGGTGTTTATTACTTTTTTTTCTTATGCGTGTTTTGTCAAATAAATTCTTATTCTTCTCTTTAGGTTATAGATGCCTCATTTACAGAATGTTATTAGTGTAATATATATCATATTTATTCATTAAATTAATTTTCCTAATCATTAGGCAATGAAGATCATGTGGAACAAGTCGCATCACATCGTGGAGACGGTATTCCGTAGGTACGCACGAGCGATGATATCGTTCCCATGATCGTGGAGTTGTATTGGAGTGTATGTATACTATTTCATAATAAGAATCACTTTATAATAATCATATATAATTAATATTTACACCATTATACCCATCCAATTAAGGTGGTTGGGGAAAATAGATTACACCACGGCGTGGAGACGGTATTCCGTACGTAAGCACGCGCGATGATTTTGTTTTCTGTAGGATGGGTAGATAGTGAAATAGGTTTGTTTCATAATTATAATAACATATCATTATATAAGTGACACTGATGTTATTACTTCATAATGAAACAACTAACGAGGAAGAAGTGGAAGAAGAAATAAAGATGAAATAATCGGTAACGGGCATTACCTCTTCTTTGAAGCGCCTCTTTGAGATCTCCTATTAGGGCACTACAATTGGACTTTGAAGAAGAAAAAGACCTCTAGGATGTTTCTAGGGAAGTGGGGAAGTGAAATGGGTAGGTATTTACTGATCTTGAATGCTCCAATTGTTGTGAGGATGAGAGGG
The DNA here is from genome assembly GCA_963277665.1 of Viscum album. Classification (NCBI taxonomy): domain Eukaryota; kingdom Viridiplantae; phylum Streptophyta; class Magnoliopsida; order Santalales; family Viscaceae; genus Viscum; species Viscum album. The sequence continues at coordinate 1,100,023,741 of OY728135.1, read as the reverse complement.
AGGAGGTGCCCTTTTATAAGGGAGGAGAGGGGAACCTTTGGAAATATAAGAAATATTAGTTTATATTAAATCCCAACCCCACTTAAAAACTTCCAAAATGACTCATATCTGATGATTAGATGAGCTAGGTTTTTAATCTCATAAACCAATAAAATTTAGACATGTTAGTAATTCATTTTAAACATTATCAACTTGATTTATCCTTATTTATCAATTTAATGTTATTTGTGGTAATAATATTCTAAATTTTAAATTATTATAAATAATTACATATGTGTTGTTAATTTTCCATAATTTGACACTTTATTACATTTTAGACCATCTAAATTTTAATTTATAATTTTTAAATATTTTTGTGATTTTTATACAATTTTGTAATATGTTATTTTTATAAAATAAAAATAGTGTCAATTTTGACACTATTCATTTATTTGTATTTAAATAAAATATATACAGAAGATATGTTCAAAATAAAAGCTTTAATAGGTTCAAAATATGACATATGTATCTATAAAATTAGTGGATCACATTAAATAGTTCATATAAAATTTATTTTAATATTTTTAAAACCATTTATTTGATATTTTAATTAATAAAATAATTTTAGCATCACTATTGTGTCATTATTAATGATAATTAATTAATTACTAAAAAATATAAATAAATTCCTATGATGTAGATAATTGTATTAGATTTCTGTAGACTATTCATGTTCTAAGTTTCATTAGGTTTATCACCAATGTAAAATTATTATACTTATAAGATATAAGAAAGTGACATGTTGTCACATTCTTTTGTTTTAATAATAATTAAATTATATTCATGGAACAAAGTCCATTAAATGAATATAATCTGACCCTTAGGTGATATGGGTCAACTTTTAGTCATCCAATAGGATTTTGGCAGGTTTTAGGGTAACTTTATAATCTTATATTTACCCTTAATTACCCGATTTACCTATCACTATGGTAAATAAAATTTACCGTCGTTAGTATTCATAATGCCCAAAAATAAAAAGTATCCTATTAACATAATTTGGACCCACTGATTCCGAATATGGAATCCATTTTTCCAAATACAAAACATATAAGTTGCATTAATTAATTTAATATAAATCCCATTGTTAAGAAAACGGGTTTTAGAAGTTAAAACATTGCCAATGATTGAAATGTTTTTACCTATGAATTCAATGTGAAGTTATTGCTAATGGCATACATTATATTAAATGATAAAAATATATTCTATTTATACTTTAAAAGCATTAAATATTATAATTTATCCATATAAATTATCTTGATGAAAAAAGTTGTTTTTAATTAAAAATTAGCGAATTTTTACTATTCATCAAAATATAAAAGTTATCAGAAAAATAACAAAAATTTATCCAAATTAAATTTGTATAACATGATTCAAAATAAAAATTTTATTTTGTTAAATTGAACTTATAAACATTTCAAATACTGGATTTAATGTGGGTGTGCCATCAAAAGGCGGTAAAACTGCATTTTTTTAAAAATACTTCTTTTATAAAAAAACTGATTTTGCTCTCATACCTCATTCTAGAAAATGTATAAGTTGAATTAAAATGTTATAAAATTAAAAATTCAGTTAATACTATTCATAAAGGCTAGTTTTAATAATATTTTAATAGCATATCATTGTTTAGTGAGACTCGATATTGCATACGACGCAAGTTTTCGAGGAAGGTCATGGTTGCGTGTAAGGCATGCCAAGATAGTGTTGTGTGTAGTGAAAGATTCCTTTGATGATTTATATAAAAACAAAATATTTCTCATAAAAGTCTCGGGTGTTACATTCTACCCCCCTTAAAAATAATTTCACCCTCGAAATTCGTCACTTTGTAACAAACAGATGAGGATACCTCTCCATCATCATATCCTCAAGATCCCATGTAGCTTCTTTAAATTGGTGGTTCCGCCATAAAACATTCACCAAGCGAGTGGTCTTGTTCTGCAGGACTTTTTTCGCTACGATCCATAATATATATCAGTTGTTCTTCATAAGAAAGATCTTGTTCTAGAGGAACAACTTCTGAGATGAGTACATGTGAAGGATCAGGTATGTACTTTCTCAGGAGAGATACATGGAACACATCGTGAACTTGAGAGAGATTCGGTGGAAGCGCCAATCAGTAAGCTACCTTCCCAACACGATACAGAATTTCAAAAGGACCAATATATCTAGGGCTCAACTTTCCCTTCTTTCCAAATCTCATGACCCTCTTCCAGGGAGATATTCATAAGAACACTTTATCACCCACATCAAACTCTAGGTCTTTTCTTCGATTGTCGGCATAACTTTTCTGTTGACTCTGAGCTACTCTTATGTGTTGTTGAATAGATCTGAACTTTTCTGCCATTTCATCAATGAGATCAGGTCCTAATACCATTCTTTCCCCAGATTCATCCTAGCAAGTTGGAGTCCTGCATTTCTTTACATAGAGAGCTTCATAAGGAGCCATCTAAATACTAGAGTGAAAGCTATTATTATAAGAAAATTCCACCAAAGGTAGGTGTTGATCCCAACCACCTTTGAAATATATAGAGAAAGCTCTCAACATATCTTCTAGAGTTTGAATTGTCCTCTCAGACTGACCATCTGTCTAAGGATGATAAGTAGTGATGAAATTTAACTCTGTATCTAGAGTATGCTGAAGAATTATCCAGAACATTGAGGTAAACCTCGGATCCTGATCAGATATAATAGAAAGTGGTACTCCATGAAATCTTACCACTTACTTTACATATATCATGGCAAGCTGATCCAGAGAAAAATCCTCTCTAATAGCAATGATGTGTGCAGACTTTGTAAGACGATCAACTATGACCTAGATAGAATTATTGCCTTTGGATGTTTTAGGAAGTCTAGTGACAAAGTCCATAGGGATGTTTTCCCATTTCCATTCAGGTATGGGTAATGGTTGTAACATCCCCTTAGACTTCTGTCTCTCAACTTTAACTTGCTGACAAACCAAGCATCGAGAGACATATTCAGAAACATCTCTTTTCATGCCATCCCACCAGAAGTACTCTTTCAGATCTCTATACATCTTCGTGCTTCCCAGATGAATAGAGAATGAAGAACTATGAGCCTCATCCAGCAGCTCCTTCTTTAATTCTGGGATGAGAGGAACACAAACCCGATGCCTGAACCGTATTATCCCATCACAATCAAGGTTTAATTAAGGTTCATTTCTCACCTTCTTTTGTAACTATACATCTTCTTTCTGTGCCTATTTAATCTTCACATGTATAGATGGTTGAACATTCTTTTGAGAAAGATATGATTTTCCCCTTCCCTTATAATTCCAAGATCCATCCTTTGTAAATCCATAAATATTGGATCTTTTGTGATCCTCATCATGGATAAGCTAGCATGGTCTTATCGACTTAATGTATCTACCACTTTGTTTGCATTCCCAGGGTGGTAATGAATTGAGCAGTTGTAATCCTTAATCTGCTCCAACCATCTTCTTTGGCGCATATTCAGCTCCTTTTGTGTGAAAATATACTTTAAACTTTTATGATCAGTATAAACATCACACCTTTCACCATAAAGGTAATTCCTCCAAATATTTAATGCAATGTTTACCGCATCTAACTCCAAATCATGAGTTGGGTAATATTTCTCGTGAATTTTCAACTGCCGTGAGGCATAAGCTATCACCATATCATTTTCCATGAGAACACATCCCAGTCACTTCTTGGATGCATCACTGTAGATCACAAACATTTCCCCACTGCAAGGTAGTGTGAGCACAGGTGCACTGGCTAACCTTCTTTTCAACTCTTTGAAATTTTCTTCACATTCCTCCATCCAAACAAACTTAACTCCTTTTCGAGTCAACTTGGTGATTGGGTTAGATACCCTTGAAAAATCTTTCACAAAACATCGGTAATATCCATCCAAACCAAGAAAACTTCAGAACATGGTTACTATTGTTGGTCTTGACCATCTTTCGATAACCTCTTTTTTTGCTGGATCCACAGATATCCTCTCTTTTGAGATTATGTGACCAAAAAATGCAACTTTTTGAAGCCAAAATTAACACTTGGTAAATTTTTCATAAAGGATCTCCTTTCTTAGGGTCTTTAATACAATTCTCAAGTGATCTTCATGTTCTTCCTTGATCTTTGAATATACAAGAATATCATCTATAAAGACTACCACAAACTGATCAAGATAGTCTCCAAAGACTCTATTCATCAGATCCATGAAGATAGTAGGGGCATTATTAAGACCAAATGGAATCACTATAAATTCATAGTGTCCATACCTTGTACGAAAAGTCGTCTTTGGTATATCCTCCCTTTTTACCCTTAATTGATGATACCCTGAATGAAGATCAATCTTGGAAAAGTATTGAGCTCCGTGTAGTCGGTCAAATAGGTCATCAATGCGTGGGAGAGGATATTTTTTCATGATAGTGATCTTGTTAAGCTCTCGATAATCAATGCAAAGTCTCATTGATCCATCTTTCTTCTTAACAAACAGAACAGGTACTCCCCAAGGTGACACACTAGGGCGTATGAATCCTTTATCAAGATTCTCTTGGAGTTGCTTCTTCAATTCCTACAACTCAATTAAGTCCATTCTATAAGGTGTCTTTGAAATAGGCAAAGCACCTGGTACGAGTTCTATTGAAAACTCAACTTCACGATTTGGTGGAAGACCTGGCAATTCCTCCGGAAGTACATCATCAAATTCTCGTACAATGGGCATATTATTAATCGTGAGTTTCTCTCCAACCATTTGAGATAAATAACATTCATTTAGTGGAATCAAGACCCATAAGATGGATGAAATTTCTACTGGAAGGTTATGTTCATCTTTGCATCTATAGATGATCATAGATTGATCTGGAATAAGAAACGTGACTTCCCTTATTTGGAAATTGATATAAGATACATATAAAGAAAGACAATCCATGACAAGAATCACATCAAATTCCACTATAGGAAGGATCACAAGATTTGCAGGAAGCACTTTCCCACAAACTTTAATCAGAGAAGAATTGTAAACTTTTTATGCTACTGTTGTGCCATTAGAAATTGTCATAGCCAACTCAACATCTAATTGTTGAGGTAATTCGGTGACACCCTTAGAAAATTCTTCAGAAATAAAAGAGTGGGTGGATCCAGAATCAAATAAAACATTTGCTACTTTAGTGTGGATGATAAGTGTACCTCTCACCACTTCATTGTCGTAATCCACATCGCCGATAGTAATTGCATGTGACATTCCTTTGTCTTTGGCCTTATGATTTTGTTGACGTCAATCATTATCATCAACCCTTGGATTTGGGCATTGATTGGAATAATGCCCCATCTCCTTGCACTTGAAACATTGAAGTGTAGTAGGTTCATTATGTGTATCCCTTCCTTTGTTAGCATCATTAGACATGTTCTTCCCATTATTTCAACATTCAATTGCCCGATGACCTTCATTTCTACACTTATAAAATTTTATTGTCCCCTTAAGAAAATTTCCTCCATGTTTCTTTCCACACTTTGAGCATAATGGAAAACTCATCTTCTTTTCAGTGTGGTCTTTATATTTTCATTTGAATCCATTTTCCTCTTCTTATCAAACCCATGTGACGGATGGGTTACACCAATCTCTATCTCAACCTTGAGAGCACATCGAACAATTTCCTTGTAACTATTGAAGTCCCTTATGGATAACGCCCTTCGAAGACTTGGTTTTAAGCCACTAAAGAATTGATCGATCTTACTCTCAGGTTGGATAATAATTCTAGAAGCGTACCTTGTAAGTCTTGTAAAATTTTCTTCGTAGGTACCAACAGATTCATCATCCTTTCGCTTCAATTCAAGAAACTCCTTCTATATCTTTGTTCGAAGAATACTAGGGAAATACTTATTGAAAAATAAGTTCTTGAACTTGTCCCATTCCATGGACTCAATTTCATCCCTTTTCCTCATATTCTTAATAAGATTCCACCATTGATCAGCATCACCTTCCAAACGATACACTGCTAAGATGACTTTATCATGTTCAGAACACTGAAGAACTAAAAATATCTTTTCAGTGGTACTGATCCATTGTCCGGCCACTAATGGATCAGAAGACCCGCTGAATGAAGGTGGACAATGCCTCATGAAGGAGTCGAAAGAATGTTGCTTCTTCCTTTTCTCATTTGGAAGTCCTGCATGATTCATAGCTTGAGAAAGTTTCATGAGCATGGATACAAGATTTTGCATTCCAGTTCCCATAAAGTTTCGTTGCTCAGGGGGACAATCATTGCATTGCTCGTCGCATTCCCCATTAACATGGTTTTTTCGGGTTCCATCCATTGACTAAAACCAAGAAGAATAGTGTGAGCAAAACAAATTATAATAGGAAAACCACATAATCAAGAATAAAATTTCACAATTAAGCTCTTATCATAGGCTGTTCATGGACATTTCTAAAACACTAAGATTGTGTTCTATGGTTAGACTTATCCTTAGGGTTCTTACTAAGGCTTTCACATCCTAGTTTCCAAAGGTTGACTATACCTTTCCTCTGATAACAACTATAGCAGTCTGGAATTACTTCCAGTGGACTATAATTGATACCTATCAGGGCACTCCATGGGAGGCTACACCCCCGGGGCGGGACACACCACTATCCCCAGTGGCATCCATTTCCTCATTAAGCCCTTGGGCGAAGATCCATGCTTCGTCCAACGCTCACATGTGAGAGTTCCCAAGGATCAGCTACATTATTACCTCCTTTGCCTCTGATACCGACTATAACAACCCTTACATTACATACATGGTTAATAATTAAAAATTGAAGCATACTTATTACAACATATAACAAAACCATGAAAGGACCGTATATGTATAGTGTCTTTAGAAACTGGGAAACATAAAAAACTGGTTCATAAAGCATCTACATTATCTCCCATTTATTTCATCATATCTATAGTCCCTTTTTGGAATATCTTACTTAATACCCTTCTTCCTGACCTGGGGAAGGAAAACATACAAAGGAGTGAGCTCAAATTCTCAGTAAGGGTAAACAAAATAAATAACAATTACATCAAATTCATAAGAACATAAAATTTTGAAAATCTTATCCTACAAAAGAGATCATAATTTCATAACATGGAATAAATCATGGTAGTAAAATGTAATCCCAATAATCATAACATAAAACATGAAAGATTGAGTCATACACACCTAATAATATAGAATCATTTTTTATTAGTCAAAACTCATTTCCAAGACTATCTTAGTTGACAAATTCCATTTCGGAACCGAGTTCACTCCTCGTTTTAGTCATGTTTCACTGAACTGGTTTAACCTGCCGTTCCAGCCATGTCTATCTCATGAGATATAAAATCTTTACCCAATGCATTGGAGGTAGATATATGTCCCACCCATATCATAATGATACCATTCTTATGTGTGCCACAAAATCATAAACCATACATCATAGAATAACCCATGTAATAAAAATGGGAATCTTAAACATCGTGACATCATAAAATAATTCATATAAGATAAATGAATTCATAATAATAATTCCATCACAACATAATAAAATCAATGTAATAATAGGGATAGAAATAGAACAATTTATTATCTTAGATGGAAAATAATTTTGATAAAACACTTGAACTCCGTTCTTGAGGAAAATATCCTTTCTACTTCAAAAACACATTTCTTTTCTTAACATGTCATACAATTATAAACTAAAAGAAGTTGATTAAACATAAACATGAAAATTTGTAAAGTAATATTCTTGGAAATAATGTTTTAAAAATCCATTCATGCCGTATAAGTAAAAAAAACTTTCTTCTCGTACTTTTTTCGGAAAAGTCAAAAAGTACCTCGTATGAAAAACGACAAAAGATTCCTTTCATATCTTTTACTAAAAACTCACCGAAGGGTAAAATTTTATATAAACTATTGTAGAAGGATATAAATATTACATATTGAGGAAACATGGATGTGGATGATAAGATACACCTCAGTAAATACCAAAGTATAAACAATCTCAGATAAAAATGAGATTGTGATATTTTCCCTTACCTTAGGTCTGATTTGCTTCATAAGTGTCCAAACCACTTGTATAATGATTTTAATAATGTTATTGACTTATTTCAAAATCATATATATTGTTATGATATCATATATAGTCATATTCATAGGTTTTTATTAGTAATATTTCATTATTACTTGTTATTCGGGTGTTTATTACTTTTTGTACTTATGCGTGTTTTGTCGAATAAATTATTATTCTTCTATTTAGGTTATTGATAAATCATTTCCAGAATGCTATTAGTGTACTATATATCATATTTATTCATTCAATTCATTTTTATAATCATTATTCAATGAATATCATGTGGATCGAGTCGCATCACATCGTGGAGACGGTATTCCGTACGTACACACGACCGATGATATCGTTCCCATGATCGTGGAGTTGTATTGGAGTGTTTGTATACTATTTCAGAATTAGTATCACTTTATAATAATCATATATAGTTATTATTTACACCATTTTACCCATCCAAGTAAGGTGGTGGGGGAAAATAGATTACACCACGGCGTGAAGATGGTATTCCGTACGTACGCACGCGCGGTGATTTCGTTTTTCGTAGGATGGATAGATGGTGAAATAGGGTTGTTTCATACTTATAATAACATATCAGTATATGAGTTATACTGATTTTATTACTTCATAATTAAACAACTAAAGAATAATAAGTGGAAGAAGAAATAAAAATGAAAGAATCGGTAACGGGGATTACCTCTTCTTTGAAGCGCCTCTTTGAGATCTCCTCTTAGGGCACTAAAATTGGTCTTTGAAGAAAAACAGGACCTCTAGGATGTTTCTAGGGAAGTGGGGAAGTGAAGTGGTCACCGATTGGATGAGTTTGAAGGCTCAAATTGGTGTGAGGAGGAAAGGGAGGAGGTGCCCTTTTATAAGGGAGGAGAGGGGCACCTTTGGAAATATAAGAAATATTAGTTTATATTAAATCCCAACCCCACTTTAAAACTTCCAAAATGACTCATATCCAAATATTAGATGAGATAGGGTTGTAAGCTCAACAAAAAATAAAATTTAGACATGTTAGGAATTTATTTTAAACATTATCAACTTGATTTATCATTATTTATCAATTTAATGTTATCTATGGTAATAATATTCTAAATTTTAAATTATTATAAATAATTACATATGGGTGGTGAATTTTCCATAATTTGAAACTTTATGACATTTTCGACCATATAAATTTTAATTTATAATTTTTAAATATTTTTGTGATTTTTAAACAATTTTATAATATGTTATATTATTAAAATAACAATACTGTCAATTTTGACACTATTCATATATTTGAATTTAAATAAAAACTATACAGAAGATATGTTCCAAAGAAAAGCTTTAATAGATTCATAAAATGTCATATGTATCTAGAAAATTAGTGGAGCACATTAAATAGTTCATATAATATTTATTTTAAAATTTTTAAAACCATTTATTTGATATTTTAATTAATAAAATAATTTCAACATCACTATTGTATCATAATTAATGATAATTATATAATCAATAAAAATTCTAAATAAATTCCTATGATGTAGATAATTGTATTATATTTCTAGAGACTATTCACGTTCTAAGTTTCATTAAGTTTATTACTAAATTAAAATTATTATATTTATAAGATTTAAGAAAGTGACATGTTGTCACATTCTTTGGTTTTAATAATAATTAAATTATTTTCATGGACAAAAGTCCATTAAATGAATATAATCTGACCCTTAGGATATATGGGTCTACTTTTAGTCATCCAATAGGATTTTGGCAGGTGTTAGGGTAATTTTATAATCTTATATTTACCCTTAATTACCCGATTTACCTTTAACTATGGTAAATAAAATTTACCGTAGTTACTATTCATAATTCCCAAAAGTAAAAAGTATCCTATTAACATAATTTGGACCCACTGATTCCAAATATGGAATCAAATTTTCCAAATTCAAAACATATAAGTTTCAGTAATTAATTTAAAATAAATCCCGTTGTTAAGAAAACAGGTTTTAGAAGTTAAAACAATGCCAAAGATTGAAATGTTTTTACCTATGAATTCAATTTAAAATTATTGCTAATGGCATACATTATATTAAATGGTAAAATTATATTCTATTTATAATTTAAAACCATTATATATTATAATTTATCCATATAAATTATCTTGATGAAAAAAGTTTTTTTAAATTAAAAATTAACGTATTTTTACTATTCATCAAAATATAAAAGTTATCAGAAAAATATTAAAAATTTGTCCAAAGTAAATTTTTATACCCTGATTCAAAAGAAGAATTTTATTTTGTCAAATTGAACTTATAAACATGTCAAAGACTATATTTAATGTGGGTGCGCCATCAAAAGGCGGCAAAACTACATTTTTTTAAAAATACTTCTTTTATCCAAAAAAACTGATTTTGCTTTCATACCTCATTATAGAAAATGTATAAGTTGAATTAAAATGATATAATATTTAGAATTCAGTTAATACAATTCATAATGGCTAGTTTTAATTATATTTTAATAGCATATCGTTGTTTAGTGAGACTCGGTATTGCGTACGATGAAAGTTATTGAGGAAGGCCGTGGTTGGTGTAAAGCAAGCCAAGCTAGTGTTCTCTGTAGTGAAAGATTACTTTGATGATTTATATAAAAACAAAATATTTCTCATAAAAGTCTTAGGTTTTACATTCTAGGTGGCCCTAATACATAGATATTGGTGGGTTATCTAATCAGGCATGAGGATGTTTTTGAGGTGATACCTATCACTGTTTCCAGTTAGGACCATGACATTTTGGATTCTAATCTGAATGAGAAGGATATTCACGAAGAAATGTTGTGCATTAATATGGAGAGCGCCCTAAGGCCAAATGGTTTTCTAGGGGATTTCTACAGGGAGTGTTGGGACATGATGAATGGTGACTTGATTGTAGTATTCTAAGATTTCATCAAGGGCGGGTGCTTGCCTCGCATCGCCTATGCCACCACCATAGTTCTGATTCCTAAGATCTCTAATCCCTCATCTATCCACCACTATAGGCCCATGAGTATTTATAATTTCTCTTATAAGATTATATAAATGATTATCAACAGGACACTCACAGCCCACCATTGCACCATCATCTTGGAGGAGAATCATGGCTTCATCAAGGGATGATATATTCAGGTGGAGATCACTCTGGCACAAGATGTTATTGTCAATCTTAACATGAAGGCTCATGGTTTAAATCTTACCATTAAACTGGAAATAGAAAAGGCCTATCACTACATGTATTTGAGATTTAGCATCAATATACTTACTATATTGGGATTCTCTTCATGGTTTATTGATTTTATTTTCAGGTGTATCAGTTCTGCAAGGCTTTTTGTTCATTTCATGGGAAAGCATCACAACTTTTTTAGACAGTTCTTGGTCTGAGATAGGGGGAGCCCCTTTAATTGATAATCTACATTGTGGCCCAGGACATCCTCAACAGACATATCAATAGGGGCATCAAAAATGCTTACATTTCTCCATATCTATATAGGTAAAGGCATATCATCATTTCTAATATTATGTTTGATGATGATAAACTCATCTTTCATAATGAAAAATGGCATTCCATTCGTGGCCTAAATGGGATCTTGGAGGACTACGGCCACTGAAGTGGATAATGGATTAATCAGACCAAGAGAACCTTATTCATTACGAATTGAGTCTCAGTTTCATGAAATTCATCCCAGAGTAATCGCCTAAACTTGAATCATGGTCCCTTTCCAATGAACAACTGTGGTGCTCTCGTTTCCCCAGGATAGTCGCAAACTCAATTCTTTGACCAGATCGATGTTCTCATTACTGGTAGGTTCATGAAAAGTAAGTTAAAGTTCTATTCATTTTGAGGTTGGACCAAACTAGAAAATAGTGTCCTTACCTATTTCTTGGTCCATGAGATTTTGAGTATTAATGTCCCGAACAGTGTGTTTTCTTGTATGGATAGGATCCTGGTCTCGTTTATCTGGGATTCTCATTTAGATGGGAAGCACCATTGGGCTTCATGGGGGAGACTCTTCATGCCTCTGGACGATGGCTGTATCATTGTTATGAGCCTCCCGGGTATGATTCATGACATGAATTCTATGCACACCTGGGATATTATCGGGGCCCACTCTCGGTGGGGTAGGTTTATAGATTCAGGGTATAAATAGAGTGAGGGGATTTTGGCTAGTTACAGATATTATATTTCATATGTGGTTTCCCCGCTGATCTCTTATCTACAACTATACTCTATATGTATTTTTGGGAGATGGAGACCTTTTTTTCGCACCACAACTGGTCTGGAGGGTGTATTGGATTCCCAGGAATCCCTCCTACCAACATTCCCTTTCGCAAAGCTAGCATGTCTCCCACATTAGTTGTGGCAATTTTGAATAGCATCCAGCATGAAGTTTTCAACCTTTTCGACATGAATGAGGATCATGATATGTGTGTCTTCACTGCTTTGAGTTTTGGTATTTAATCAATGCAGGATTTCCGTAGGATCTATTCAACTTCGGACCAAACCAATGCATGGGGGGAACTATCCGACTCACAAAAATACTGGAAAAATTAAATTTACATGTTTGGTGGATAAGGAATGGTGCAATTTCAATAGATTATAATGTCAAATGGATGGTAATTCAGACAATGTCATGTTGCTCCTATTTCAAGGTGCATATGGAGGAAACGGTGGATCACCTGTTATTTATATAAGACTGGGCCCATGCAGTATTGTCGGATTTAGGTATCTTCACATGTTGGGTATCCACAGACCAGTGGTAGTATCCCTTCCCTGAATGATGGATTCACGTTGTAGGAGGTCAAGGGACAGTGTTTAAGGCTCATTCCTTGGTCCTTGTAGCATGGTGTTGGTGAATTTGGACTACTCATAACAAGCCTATCTTTGATGGGGGCCACCTTTTCTCAGCAGGTGGTGGTGGTAAGGGTTAAGTGTTTGATTCAAGATCTGGTTCAGCTAAGAAAAGGATTGTGGGATTCCCCCACCTGGAGGATATTTTCAAACCATAATCAGTGAGCGACCCCTATCGGCGAGGGCAAGCAGTGGCAGTGGGTTCGATGGCACCTGCATCCATTGGGACCTAAACTGAACACTGATGGTTCATTCACTATGGGAACCATGAGTGGGGATGGTGTGATATGGAACATAAAAGGTGTTTTTATGGATGATTTTCCACCCACTATTGAATGGGTCACTCATTGCATGTTGAATCCCGGGCGATGATATCTAGTCATTAATTGTCCTAGCACAAGAACATTACAATTAGTGCAGTAGAAACCGAATCCATCATTATCTACAACTCTATGTTATGTATGTGTCCCATCCCATGGTCCATATCCTACATCATAAGGAAAATATTTAGTCTCATGGATGAAAACATTAACAATCTTCATTCAATAAGTCAGTGGAAAAAGTTCTATGGATTTCTTGCATTGTTGTCAACCCATGGGGAGAACACCATTTCCTCTCGAGATATTGTGTCAATTTTTTGAGAGGGGGAGAACCTGATCATAGGGGATACTCTTGGGATTCATCATTTCAGACCTCTATAGTCCCTGATTTTCATGTTTGCTATTTTTGTTGTATGGTTCCTTGAATACAATATATAAAACATTTATTATGAGTTAGTATTTGTAAAATGGACACTTTAATCCTAGAATATGTAATTATTCATTACTAGTCAGTGATACATTTTCATATTACCATTTTATTGAGTAGTGTAGTCAATTTCATTCCAATTGTGTGATTCATTCGAGAATAATTGTTGAGCTCACAAAATTCAAGAGTGATTTTGAATTTTTTTCCTATTTTTGATTGTGTGGTAGTGGACAGTAAGGATATTTTGTGCATGAAATTTTTTATTTGTGATTATTTTGAAGAAAACCATTTTTGAACATTCTTATCGCCATTTTTAACGCATTATATTCTATGCTTCATTTATAAATCTATATTTTGAAAATTGTTTAATTGTTCCCCACATATTGAGATTCTATAATGTGGAAATAGTTGAGTTTTATATGATGGGGAGGGGTTTTAATTGGGATAGAATGTACATAACTATTAACCCATACAAACCCACAAGATTTTTACAAAAATTGACCATTATCAAGAATAATTTCAACATGTTCTTTTAAATAAGAACCATCGTTTTTTCCATTCTAGGTGATACTTTTTTGATAGATTACACTAATTTTAAATATTATAAATCTTTGTGATTGCTGAGTGAATGTGTCCAACTATTTTTTAGGATATATTTTTTGAGAAATAAGAAATGGAGTTTTATGGGAGTTATTTTTTTGGGATTGAGATTATAAATCTAGTAAAAATGATCTTTTATATTAGATCTAGCTGACTGACCATTTTGAAAATCAATAACCTCGATGAGCCTACTCAAAAAAATAATTATAAGTCCTTCATGTAGAGAGTACATTGGTAAATTGGGACCCATGGTGACACTCTAAGACAAGATCACTGGGTTTGTTGTGTGAAGAAACCCTTCTGTGAAACTCAATATGAGATTTTCAAAATACAATGAAAAAATACATGGTAGGGAAAAATTAAAATAAAGGGTATTTTCAAAAATGCGATCATTAAGGTGAGGAGAATATTGAAAAAAAATTATGAAGGGGTAAATTGACTTATATAAAAATCATTAGTCTTTTACCAATGATGTGAAAAAATGGATCATTTAATTTTTTTGGATCATAGGGGAGAGTACTAGTTGAATGTGTTTGTTGTTAAAGTTTTTAATAACAGTTCTACTTATATGTTTCACTCCATGATCTATAACTCGAACCTAATATGGATATGTTAAAGCGAATGAACATTCACTTTAACATTCATGATTAATTCAAAAAAGGGAACAATTTTTTAATTTCTATTGATTTTGGTGTAATTTAGATCTAAGGAAGGACATGCATTTCCCTTGAGATTGTTAATAAATAAAAACAATTCACTGAAATGTGTGGGAGTGAAATTGATTAGGCGTGGGTGAGTTTTATGTGGATTATATTCATTATAATTTCCCACACCATTTATTGTAATTTTTTTGGTATTATATCTTTTAAAAACTTTTCTTAGTTGAATAATTTAGTCATGTTTTTAAATTGGTATTAAAAATTTAAACTCTAAATTTTATGTTAAAATATTAATGAATTTGGTTGTTTGGTTCGTATAATGTTAAATTAACAATTTATTATAAAACATATTTATTTATTACTATTTTTTTAAATTATACTATTTCATTGATATATTTTTTAAATTTGTTTATTTATTTTATATATTGTTGAAAATAATTTTTTTATGATTTAATTTTTCTTGAGTTTTACATACATTATTTCATTGAATATTATTTTTCACTATAAATAATTCATTTAACATTTTTAAAATTTTGTTTATTGTTTTTTTATATTTTCTATTTATAGAAATTAATTATTTTTAGGTACATCAACTTCCAGCATATACCAATACACTCCAACGCCTGACAATCTACAACCACCAACTTCATATACTACTCCTTCATACATTGTCTCATCCTACCACCACCACACTGACACACATACCAGCAGTCTTGTTGGTTTCTTCCTATGACCACATCCATATCTATAACTCAACCACCCATAGATCTCCTGACTGAAAAATTTAAATTTTTATTGAAACGGGGATAAATTTGTACTGAAGAACTTAACATGATGAAAAACATAAAATCAAGGTTTCCTAAAATGATGGAGACCAATAAAATTTCTTGAGATAATGTGCTTAAATTCTGTAGGAAAAGAACCCATGATGTTGAAGATAGTGATCTCCTCTTACGCTCTACAAACATGATCAAAACCATTAGCAGCAAAATTCCTTTCTCTCAATACATGGAATACAGAAATGTCCTAGGTGATAAAAATTATATAGTTCCTAATGTAATAGAAAAACTCCTTATGAGGATTCATTTCTCCTTGATTAATTCTCACTAGGGATTCACAATTAGGCTCGGGTTATTCAATCATCGTGTTGAAATGCTTGCACAAATAGATACTCATAAATATGTCTCTAGTCTCATCACCCAATGAGATACCAAATCCACACACAATAATAAAACCAAAAAACAGCAGACCATATGACATCACAAACCATGCCGCCTTCGTTCATGTCTCAATCATAATATGTTCCATCAACATTACGCTTCATACTTCTTTTTGGAGGGATCCAATTGACCAATCGACCATGTATGCTAATGTGTGGACTTGAGATCATTGAGGTCCTTGGAAGGAACATTCATAGAGAAGCATCCTTCCCCCATCCTTTATTCAATGACCCCAACTCAGCAATAAGAGTCTTTATGTGCACTTAGATAGATATAAGATATCACATCAACCCATTTCTCATTAAGTTTCTATCATCCCGAATGAAGGCTAAGAAAATAAGACTATGAGCCTTCTTCTATAATCCCTATGATCTGAAACCTTAAAACCATTCACTATGAAGTTGAAGCAAGGAAGACCCATCACCACTGGTATCGAATTTGAGACCCATCGAGTTCCAAATCCCAATATCCCAATCAAAATGAACAAAAAGGTATTCCAACGATTCCATATGAGGTCTATCACAATAAAGACACCACATAATCATGTTCACAGCTTTTTGTTTGACATTCTCATCAATTAAAATCACCTAATTCTGGATCTGTGATACAAGGATATTCATTTTAGTAGTAATTTATTTGAACCAAATCTTTTTATCCCTGTCATCCATATCACCGTTTTCACACATAATAGATATATAATCACCATTATTTAATTTTTCATAAGATTATCATTTCAAAAAACATCTTTTAGGTTTGTCAATCAAGTAGATTCATTCAAAAATTGATTTTAGATTATCATTAATTATGGAATTTATCAAGCTAGGAGGGTCTCTATCCCCCATAAAAGAGATGTTAGTAGCATGAAACCCAGGAAAAATTAGCTCTCTCCAACCCAGTTATTATTCAAGAGACTAATGTCTCCACTTCCAACAAGCCACTGAGTGGCATCATGAAGCACCTCTTGATGTTTCAGCATGCACTTGGATAGATTAGAAAACATTAAATAGTTTTGTGCTCAATCCTAACATTTTTTTCCATATCCCACCCTCATGAATCTACCCCATAAATAAGTGCCTTCAAAAACATCACATGCAATTCAAGATTTTCTAGATTTCATAGCTTCAAAAATATTATGAATGCTAACAAAACTATGCCCAACTGGTTTTGCAAGATGTTTCCATGAATCCTAGTGAAGTTGTCCCATATAATTGGAATCCTAAAGGAATGCTGACATAATCTTTTCCATCCTCACAATGGTTCCCTTTGAAGGGTTTATGATTGATAAAACGTGCATGGGTATTCAATTTAATGCATTATCTAATAAAGTAACCCCCCCCCCAAACGAAAGGAATTTATTTATCTAGTTGAAAATTCTCCCCATGATCTTGTTGATAATTCCTTCAAAGAAGGACTTTTTAACCTAACCTATTTTTATGGGATCACTAAGATTAGTCTATTGGAGATACCTTCTCTGGATACCCAAAATATCAAAAATTGAGTTACTATGATTTCCAGAGAACATTTAAGAATGAAGACTTTACTTTTCACCATGTTGATGATTTTTCCATTAAACTATCCATGGGCTGTCATGGTATTCATGAAGTTGATCATTGATCTTATACTCCCATTATAGAATACCCACACATCATCATAAAACGCGAGGTGTGAAAGAATATTAAATCCATGCATATTAGATAAAGGATTCATTCTACCTTCCTCCAAGATTTTTTTAATATTCTTGGAAAGAGACTCTAGAGAAAAAATAATGTGGAAAAGAGATAATGGATCCCCCTTACGAACACAGAAAAAGTTTTTGGAAAACCCAAAACCATTTCCCATGATAGAGATAGAAATAGAAGGATAAGAGTAACATATAAATCAATGATCATAAAACCACTCTATGAAGTCGATCCATCTCATGACATGAATGATAAAGTTACATTCGATTCTATCATAGGATTTTCCCATATCGAATTGAATGATCTCATTATATCCAAGTAAATGGTTAATGATGTCACCCACTATTTCCATGGGATTTATGATTACCCCATGAATACATCTGTCTCTAACAAATCCATGTTTTTCCTCTCAGACAAGCATTGGGATGAATCTACTCATCCTTTTGCAGAAAGGATTTGAAAATATTTTATCGGAAAAATTCTACATGTAGATCGGTCGGAACTGATAGATCATAGTATGGTCTTTGACTGTTGGAACTAAAACCATTATAGAGGAACACACTCCTCTCATGAGAGGACAATCTATGAATAAATCATGAACTACATCCACCACCTGGGCCTTAGAAAAGTGCTATGCTACCACATAGAGAGAACCTTGATACCCATCTGGGCCCTGAGCACTATCCTTCATCAAATTTAAGATGGTCTCCTTGATTTCTTACTCTGTGGTAACTTCCACAAGATACACATTATCAATGATCCCAATCTTCTCCTTGATACAACCTGCAAAATTAGCATCCTCGGTAACTCAAACCTCTATCTGCCTCATGGATTCATTGGCAGTAGCCAGAAGATCATTAAAGTAATATAGATCCATCATTCCATCCAAATATAAATATAATTTAAAGGTGAAATATTCATAATTCCAAATGATTTACATCTTAATATTCCTTTCCATTAAATAGGTCTAGATGTATGTAGAGTTATAGTCAACTTCATTATGCCACATGTCTCCTGTTTTCTGCTTATAAGAGTTCTCTATTTCCAGAATTTACTTTTCTAGTAAATTGCATTTGTCAGAAAGGAAAGAGAATGTGTCTTAGTCCCAAAGATATTAAATATCATTCTATAACATCTCAATATCATCATTGAGACCATCCATGTTATCATATTATTTTGGATTAGCTTTCATCTAGTCCAGAATTTTCTTCTTGATACACCTATGGTGATTTCACATGCCAACATGGGAATTCTAATGTTATGGACGCTCCCAAGAGATCTTCAACATTAGAATGAAGTCAACACTTTTTTGGTCACTGGAAAAATAAAAGAAATAATTTTTAATCGATTCACCCATATTCAAAAAGAGAAATAATGGATCATGATCAGATAAATATTTGGTAATATGAGATGCTGATAATAATCCAAAAGAATAAATACCATGAATGTTTGTAAGACAATAATCATGAATGATATTGATTTGATTGGGTTCAATATGATTAGTTCTCCAGGTAAACGTTTCACCAATGAAACCCAATTCCCTAAACCCATTAGATACCATGATGTTCTTGTAGTTTGGGATGTCACCAATGAACAATTCAACCGATCCTTTTTCTGAAACCTATGAAACATTATATAAATCCACCCCAAAAAATAGGGAAAATTTCTAGGCTGGAACACTTCAAGGTGCTTCTAAAGTTCCATTCTATCCACAGCCTCATATGATGCATACAAAAAAGGAAATAGAAATTCAAAACCACCATTGAAAAACGCAATTGTGATGCACTCAGTCAATGAATCATCCAAATCAATATCAACATCCAAATTCTAGAAGACCCAAATGAGAGAGTTATTGGGAGAGTTAGACAAATGATAATGAAATCCCATTATCTTGGCCATGATAGGAATAATCACTAAATCCTATTTGTGTTCATGAATTAAAACAGTATAATCATTAAATTCATTAGCCTCAGAGGTGATGGAAGCACAATTAAACTGTCCAACAAACCCCTTGCATTCCAAATAAGAACATAGCGCACATTTAAAAAATAGGCATGGCCTTTAGACCTAGGTATCTTGGTCTAAAGGAGGGGCCATCATGGAATGAAAATGTGTATCTAGATCATAATATGAGACCACAAGAATAGGAATCAAGATTAAGGCTAGGAATGGGAGAAGTTTCCTTCCTGATACATCATTCAAGAATATTCGATTATGAAGGAGATTCTAACACCCAGAAACTATTGGGAATAATTAGAGTGGGATCAAGTGATCGAGGCCCCGAGATATCACTAAAGATTTAATCAAGGATAAACATCTTTAGAGAGTAGAGAGAGACATGAATCTACATCAAAACCCTTTCTTACGTGGCTCCACAAAGTGGTAGATCCTTATAAACTAAGGGGAGATCAAAATTTTCATCCGATCAAAAGGAATACTCCATAGAGATTGATGCTCCCAGCTAAAATTCACCCAAATATGTTGAGGAGATGTTGCACTAGAATTAGGGAAATCTATGTACAAAGTTAAGTTAGAAGCCTAAATAGAAGGTCCATGAGAATGAAAGGGAGATAATGAACTCCTTCAGACAAGCCAGAGATCCGGTTTAGACTAGCCATGATCGTGGGCCACGGGGATAATGTCGTTCTTCTCTAGAAATGTGTTATGGGATTCAGAGGGGACCTCTATATTCTAACATAAGACGGGCGTGTGAGGACAAAAATATAAAATTGAAGATCATTCTTGATGGACACCACTGCCTCCTAGATACGAGGTGAGATTCACGAGAGCCTTCCCATGGCAGACAGGATCTGAAGAAACCACTAAAGGGACCTGATGGCCTCTAGATAAATCACTCCCCATAACACCAAGGTTCACATCGTTAGATCTATTAACAACCAAAGACTTGCAACAACCCTCCACTGAATGGTCCTGGAATACAGAAAACGAATAGAATAGGGGTGAGCTTGATGTACAAGACACTGCCACCACTAGTAGCCATATTCTACTCTAAGAAGACCCCTTCAAAGGAACCTTAACACCAAATTAATTTCAATGAAGATCCTAGGTTTGGATGTCGAACGAAGACTCTTGGTATTTTATTCTACACAAATAAATATCCCCACAACATTACCAAAAAAATAAAGAGTACATGTATTTTAGAGAATTACAGTAATGCTAGGTAAACATATCGACACTAGATCTATACTCAATTATTTTCCAATGTGAACATACCATGACTAGTGAGAAAGAAAAAAACCACCTGTTTCCACAACAACTCTCCTCCCTTGACCAAGCTATAAAAAATTATAAATACATTAAATATGTAATCAAAAAATAAAACCTAGAAAACGCATCCATAAACACATGATGATGAAGACTGAAGGAGTTGATGAATTATTTGAACAAACCGATAAAGGGTTTTCTTATACAAAGAACATTACCATGGAGAGATCATGGAATGAGTCTAACTTAGATATATCACCCTGTGATAAATCGACCACCTGAGAACCTTCTACCTTTCCAAAAACCCTTGGAGATAGAGTAAAAGTCAGGATACTTGGAGGGATGAGATAAGATGAACCTCTAGGGCCTCAAACCAAATATTCCTTGAACTATTTAGGAGTTGAGGGGGAGGGATCAACAAGTTGGGACACACTGGGTTGTAGAAGAGGCTTCATGGGGGAAGAGAGAACACCATTCTTTGTGAGAGAATCCCTCATATACAACCACCACATACCCACTAGATTACCACTCTTCCCCCAAGATCTTCTGCGAGCCTAATATCCCCCTCCAGTATTTACCACCAAGATCAAATGATAACACCATTTTATATATCAACAACAATAATTACACCATCATATTGCCTATCTATTACCACTCTCATGTTATCTCCAACACTCATTCCACCATCACCCTTAACACTCAACAACCCCTATGCCAACACCCACTTGTTGACCCTGTTGCAGATATCCCTCACCAACGCTAATCAAATCTTACTAAAGATTTCTCATATTCCACCCGAGGAACTCTATAGAATTCCTATTGAATATTAAGGCCTCTTTTCCCACTTGATTAAAGTTCACCCAAAAAATATATCTAGAATTCCAATGACCTGGATAAAGATGTTCAATTTACAAGATTGATATTAAAAAAAATTACAACCAGTCTCTTCACTACAGATCTAGATCAGAGAAACCCGAATCACCACCCAAGAACATATGATACCCAATCCACTATTATATTTGAAAAGATTTACTACCTTATAAGATTTAATCTCACCAAAAATACATAATTGTATATATCTTTTTTGACACTACTAAGCCTAACTATATATTGGTCAATGATGACAGATATAGACTAGATGTGGGAGGCCACAACTAATAAATAAGATATCATTTCACTATTGCTACATAAATAATTAACACCTTATATATATATATAATTATATATATATATATATATATATTAATAATTATAATTAAATAATAATAATACTTCTTATATTTTAATTGTTTTATGATTTTGTTTTATTGTGTCATATATAGGGTTAAACCTCATTGGGTCATAATGCCACAGTTTCATTACCAAATCAATGGATGATTGGTCTAATTATTTTTCTAAGGATGTGCTAGGTGAATTTATTGATGAAATCCAAGAATGGAATGTGGGTGGTCCATGATCCATGAAAACATTTTAATAAAAAATTATATTGTGCATAATTCTTAAAAGATGGTGGTTTCAGAGTGTAGTAGAATCTAGAATATTCTAGTGACTAGTAAACCCATGAGAGTTCATTATAGGAAATTAATTTTGAAATAATTCTTTTTTTACATAGTTAAAAACCCATGTCTGTGGTGTAAAAATATTTTGAGGAGAAATTCTCAAGTAACATAAGAATAAAGCATTACATTGAGGGAATTCCAAGTCGAGGAGAGTGAATGTGGTTACCAAATAGTGACTATGATCATTAAATTAAAAGGTACATGAACATCTCTGTTAAAAAAATTTAAGAGGAACATAGTAAAATGGGATCCATCTTTCACTGAAGGAAGCACATTAAGAGTATAGAATCATACATCATAAAAAATCATGAATTAAGAGACAACTGAGTTGGAGATCACTAAAGGACTAAATCTCAAAACATAAGCTTCTCACATATTTATTCTTCTCTCGTTAAATGTTTTTTTTTACAATAATTGAATTTTAATATTTCTATCTTTATAAGAATGAGTATAATGATTGATCTATGAAAATATATCGGTATGATTTTAATCTTCAATATATTAACCTTTTAAATTACATGATTACATGAGTGATATTTAATCTCCATGATCTCATTTTATTTCATAATGAGAATAAGTTTTACACTATTATATGGCCCATGATATGAATATAGTGAAAACATTGCCCTGAAATATTAACTGATGTTATAATAATGGACATGATTCATTTAATACTCTATATTAAGAAGAATTCAAATCTTGCATGATTATAGATTAATCATTTCTACTGTAGATCAAAAAGTTATGTTGAATACTAAAGTGAGAGCATAGATTATAAACAACATTTCTTAAACACTTTTATAAATTTATTTCACTTAAGTAAGAAAAAAATAATTAAATTGATTAATATCATTATAATATCCCTAATTCTAATCCACTAGTTATTTTCTAATCTCTGTTTTTTATTCTCACTACACCACATCTACCCCAAAACGTCATCCTCATATCCACATTATCTTATCATCATAATTTCATAATTTCCTTCTTCTTTATCGTTAATTTAATTTTTGTTTTATTTATTTTCATCACTCGCACACAAACCACCATCCTTTAATGAGGTTTTTATACTCTTACCCACCACTTCACTTGTAGATTTTAGGTTTTAAATAATTAATTTTACACATTCTCAATGAGGATGTGTTCATTAATATTGTATTACTTATTCACAATATGGTTATAAAGTGAAATATGTTGTGGTTTGATATCGATTTTTGTTTTATATGTTTTTACACTTAGATCATGATGTATATAGAGTGTTTTTTCATAATTTATGGAATATAGGGTTTTCATGATAATCACATGTTTTTAGGAATTTAGTATTATAATTTCCATACAAGGCAGGGATATAAAATGTGTCAAAAAAATATATTTATCCCCTATATAAAAACATTCCCGAACCCTACTTTACAAACCCATGGTATTTTAATATTACTATTATATATGGTAACCATTATGTGGCCCCTTTATAAGATTTCATCATACTCAACATTGTGTCTATAAGGCTATACTCAAGCCTATATGTAAAAACCTCTGGATATAGGGTGAGTTATTATGGTATATTAATGTGTTATTTTTAGTACATATCCTAAATATGGTATATATATACCTAAGATAGATATTTATTTTCAATCACTGGCAAGGAATTGTAGATATTTTTCATCCTGGAGACCGTTTATTTAGTGTCAAGGGGGTGGGTAAGATCACTCCATATCGTCAGTGGATTTATACCAACTTATTGTACATATTATTTCTATTGATCAATACGTTAGAGATATTTTACTTTAGGTATAATAGTTAATGGGGCATGAGGCATTGGGGAGAATTTTGAGTATATCTTACTTGAACCAAAAGTCCCATATGTGACAACCATCAATCAGTATGAGTGAGGATAGGACATATTGTATATATTTCAATATTTATTCCATGGAGACTAATTTTTAACATATGAGGATACCCCATGATATAAATTTAAATATTCCCACTTATATTTATTTAGGACCAACTAAATGATGATGGGATTCTCTAATATAAGTTACCATCCTATGTGGATATTGTGGATGGAATTTCCGTAATGTTTATTGTAAAAAATCTTCCGTGTGACTTGAGGGTTAACATTGACAAGGGGTTCTTGAATTTCATATATAAGGAATCTTAGTGATGGATTATTATACCCAGTTCAATGATGTACTATTTTTTTGACATGTGCTAGTGGATGACAATACTACCTTGGTCATCCATTTTGAGTAATGCCAGAGACACTCTATTCAATCACATGTGAACTTCATTCATTTGATATTATTTTTATTGGTGGTGAATTAGTTCTTGATTTATGGGAAAAAACATTGGTGAGTATATCATCTGGGAAACGAGATACATATATTATAGTAGGGAGTGGTTCATTAAAGAATATGAAGTTGATGTATAAGGTTTCTATCCAAGGTGTAAACCAATAGAGAATCCAGCTAAGTGGTTTATCATTTAATACATGATAATGATCATCACTCTAGTTTTATCAGTATATCTATCGAAGACATAGAGAGAGAGATTATTAAGGGATGTTTAAGGAGTGTATATCTTCTATGGTGTTATGGAATCTGTAGAGTTATTATGGTAACATACCATGGCTAACTAGGGAGTATAGATATATTAAGAAGTTAGTGTGAGAATAAATTCTAGGAAAATAGAAACAATCAATAAGTTGGAGATCTCCTTCCAACTATTTTATTTTGTAATTATTGGTTCCCAATTTCATGGTTAAAGATTAAATATGGGGGTCCCCTTTAGGGGAAATATGTGCTAATAGATCTATGTTAGCATTTATACAAACTCCATGAAATTATTTAGAATCTTTACATGGTGGGGGAGATCCATTGATTATTTTTTGTAATATTATTGTAGTATCAAACATAGATGATGTTATTTTTTTTAAATGGGTTTTCACACTCTTTCATATATTACTCATTATTCAATGATTTATACATCAAAATAGAGTTTTTATTTAGTGTATTTACTATAAATACACCCTCTGTGGTATGATTAGTGGGAATTTAATGTTTTACATAGTGTCTTATAGTGATTTGTGTTTGTATGCTTATGTAGGGATTCATTATGTCATAGTTTCATGGTTTTCATGAGATCCTCACAAGGGATTTTATGACATGTTATCCACACCACTTTAACAATTTTCAATGATAAGTATCATTTATATATTATTAGGGATACATTTATACAATAATAAGGGATTGGGATTTGTTGAATGGTATTTTTTGAACTAGTTGTTAGCAGTTGGGCTGATCGTGATCCAGTTTTCTAGTGTTTCTTTGAGATTTGGGATGGAATTCTAGGATGATTTCTTATTATTAACGATTAGATTTAAATCAGGTTTCATGATGATTTGTTAGGATTTAATCCTAAGAATGTGATCAAGTTCATGTTCAACAATTTTCAATCTAATAAAACCCAAATCAATTATGCCATATAATATATCTCTTGCAGTTATTTGAGTTTATAATTCACATATTTTGGATTTATATGCAATGGTATATATTGTCATTAGGTTGTTCTACTGGATTTCTATTATATTATTTTTCAATATTGTGAATGTTTTGTTATGATTATGTTTAAATTTCCAAATGATTAAATGGTAGATGATTAAGAATCAGTATCCCCTTGTTCATATCTAATCCATGTTCAATTAACTTAGAGGATATATGTGGTTCTCAATGATAAATATAAGGATAAAAACCCAACAGTTGATGGAGAGGATTTAGATATTCCACCTATAACATTTTTTGTGAATGTATTACCTAGATCATTATCTAATTATTTAGTTTGGATTAAACAATTTCAAAAAAGTCATGGTCATAATGAATATGCTATTCTATAATTATTTCAATTTATTAATAAATTTATTCATCGATTATATTTAGGGGTACTTCTGATTAAGGGAGATTAGAGCTCTCTATTAAGATATAATTTTTAGTTCATTGATGTGTTGGATGTTTTATTTTAGGCACTCAATGTGAATGTTATTAACCATAAAGGTGTTATTATTATATCAATTGATATCTAAAGCATGAATATTAGTGGTCATTGGGATGGTTTAGGTAATGGTTTCTGTAACACCCGATATTTTATGAGAAATATTTTGTATTTATGTTATATACATCACCAAAGGAATCTTTCACTACAAACAACATTGTCTTGGCATGCGTTACACGCAAGAGCATCCTTCCTCGATAGCTTGCATTGTACGTAATTCCGAGTTTCTCTAAACAACGATATATTATTAAAATGTTATATAAACTAGCCATTATGAATAGTAATACTCAGTTTTTGAAATTTTATAAATTTTATCTTTCAAAATGGACTTCATTTTTGGATTCGGATATCAAAATTATCCTATGGTGAATTTTTTGAATTTTTCTGAAAACATTCAATTTTTGATGAATAGTGAAAACACTAGGTTACTATTTAAAAAACAACTTTTTATTTAAATAATTATTTATTTTAATTTATTTTATTTTAGGTCAAAATTGATACATAATACCTATATAAGTTCAATGTAATTCATTGGAGTAATTTTATAATAATTTCATATATATAAAAATTTTATTGAACTTTTCACCGTCTTTTACCCACCTTCTAAGAGAATTTGAAAATTTACATAAAAAATAATTTTACCACTTCTGTGAGTGGAATTTCAAAAATCCAAGAGACAAAATTAATATCAAGGAGTAAAATGTGGTTCAATAAGATAAAAATAATTTTTTGTGAATAGTAACTTTTTGCTTTTATTTACCACGATTAAAAGTAAATAGGGTAATTAAGGGTAAAAATGATATTATTATTACCCTAACACATGTGCTAATTCTGTTGGATAAGTGTAATTATACCAAAAACAACCTTAGTAATAAAATAATACCCTTTATGTCCACTATGATTAGATTAGGACACTTATTATTATTTTATTTAAAGAAGAGTTAAAAGAGTTAAAATCAAGGTTTAATAACTAAAACATTTTTAATATATGGTTATACATAAGATAAATTCTACTATAAATATTCATTGGAAAGATAAAAATATTTCCTACATAATGGTATTTTATTTATAATTTTTAGACATTAAATATGTTAATTTATTTATGACTCAATGATGATTCAGTAATTATCTTATTAATGAAATATTAACATAATTTATTATATAAATACCCAAATAAATGTAATTTGTGACTTTTTATGAATTACAATAATTTTATAGGTTAATATGAAATGTCAGTATTGTTTTAATTAATGTTTTGCGAACTAATGAAGCTGTTATGATTTTCACAAAATTCAATTACCAAATAGTTTCAAAATTGGCATAAAATAGTTTTCAAAACAAATATTATATTATTAATTGTTATTCTATTCCTAAAAATAATAGGATCGGAAAAATGACTTAGATAAGGTTATATATATTAATAATAAACCACTTGTGGTTCTTTTGGCTTGTTATAGTGTGTTTATTAACCTTATAGGGTAAGAAAACTAGAAGACACGGTAAAAGTTAAATTTTTTAACTTAGAGTTAAATCCAAATGATAAGGTTAAAATAGTAACCTAAACTTGTATAAAACCTATTGGTTGAGATAATTTCGACCCATACCCACCTTAGCTTAGAAATAAATCAATTTTGAGCTATTAAAAACCGAATATGACTTTATTATAAAATAATATTTTATGATTTTCCAAAGGTGCCCCTCTCCTCCCTTGTAAAAGGACACTTCCTCCCTCTCCTCCTTACACAATTCTGAGACTTAAATCTCGGCCAACCCCTTCCCATTTCCCTTCTCAACTTCCCTAGAAACATACTAGAAGTCATGGTATTCTTAAAACACCAATTTTAGTGCCATAAGAGGGTGTTTCAAAGAGGTGTGTCGAAGAAGAGGTAATATCCATTACCGATTACTTCAAATTTATTTCTTCTTCTACATCATCTTCTTTTATCGTTTCATTATGAAGTAATAAAATAAGTATCAATAATATAATGATATTTTATTATAAATATGAAACAATCCTATTTCACATTCTATCCATCCTACAGAAAACAAAATCACCGCACGTGCGTACGTACAGAATACCGTCTCCACGCTGTGGTGTGATCTGTTTTCCACAACTACCTTACTTGGGTGTGTATAATGGTGTAAAGAATAACTATATATTGTTATTGTAAAGTTATATTGATTCTTAAATAGTATACATAGACTTCACAATAAAAATATTTCACTTTTTCCAACAGGGACATATCTGTTGGTAACAGTGTATTTTTTGTTGGTAAAACTTTTTACCAACATATATGTTCCTGTCACTAAACTGTTGGTAAAAACTCTGTCGCTAAATGTTTTTGCAACAGATAAAATAGATCTGTAGAATTTATAATAATATCAACAGATAATATATATGTTGCTTTAAGTTTATAGCAACAGGTTCTGGTGACAAACTTATCTGTAGGTAATAATATAACCAATATATAATATTTTTTATAAATTATATTTAAATAAAAATTATAAATTTTTATTGCATGTAAAATTTTATATTATATTTATTAATTTATCATATATAATACATATGTTTTAATTATTAAATTAATGATTATTTTAACACATGTTCAAAATTAGACAAGAATTAATTATATTAATAATGAAATTCATTACAAACAGAACCTCTGGGATCCCCACAAGGATTGTTCCACAATTCTATCTCACAATTCTAGAAAACACTACCTTACCCACCCACCTCCCACTAGATCCCCCCAAAAAGGATCAACCACCCTAGTATCTCCAACCCATCATCGTCAGCAACTCTAGCACTAGAAGCTCCAACTCATCCATTTCATCTCCAGACCCAACCCATCCATGCCAGTTCTAACCCCATTCATGATAGCTTCAGTCTATTCCAACTCATCCAGCTCCAACCGCATCCATGTCAGCTCCAGTCCATGCCAGCTCTAGCTCCAACCTATCCATGCCAGCTCCAGTCTATGCCAGCTCTAGTCTATTCCCCATCCATGTCATCTCCAGTCTATGCACAAACATATGAGCAAATACATAATATAGAATTGGTACACAGACAAGTGACAGAAATTTGCTTACATGATAGTGATAATGGTAGTACCTTCAAAATAAGAAATAAACTTATGTGTTGAAATTTATTCATGTGTTTAACTTTCTTTTGACTTTCAACAAAGGTATTACCTACAAAATAAGGAAATAAACATTGAATGATATCATTTTGCTTATAAAAAATATAATACATGGAATTCGGTTTGAAATAATAACTTACAAAGTACCCATGATATCATATTTTTCTAGTCAGTGGACCTAATGTATGAACACACCGCCAATCATCACTATCACCATCCTCTGACCAGATCATAGTAGTATAATTATATCTACAAGAAAGGAAAACATCAAAAAATGGGTGAGAATGAACCATTTTAATAGACAAACATTGAAGAATCAATTAATTGGGTAATGGGTATACCTACTCTTACTAAAAACTAGATATTAAATGATTGAGTCAATGATGGAAACATGGATGAAGTCACAAGTTCATGGATGTTTTTAGAATAGTTCACAACTGGAAAACTTGAACATGTGAACCTGCATATTGTAAGGTTTGTAGTTCAGAGATGAAGCTACATATTGCAAGCTGAAAACATGTAACCTATAATCGTGAAAATCTAAAAACATTAATTGAAATACCTATAAAATTGTAAACATATATACCTAAACTATAAAAACTATAAATTTATAAACCACTAATCAAGATTATTCTTACCTATAAACATGTAAACAAATAATCATGGAACCTAAAAACCTCTAACATACCAACCTACAAAACTAAAACCTACAAACAATTAAATTTTAACTAGATGACATACAAACCAAAAAACATGTAATTTTGTAACATAGAAACACATAACCAAGAAAAATATAAGCCTAAAAACCTATTTGTGAAAACTAAAAACCGTTGAACATAAAAACTAGTAAAAAACATGTGTACTGGGGGAGAATGAGATTGTACAAACCTTTTTGTGTAAACCTGTGTGTGAAAACATGGGAATACATGGGCTCCCACAAAATAAAAATATAATTGTGAAAACCTGAAAACCTGTTTGTGAAACCCTATTTGTGCAAACTACATTCTTATTTGTGAAAACCTATTTGTGCAAACCTATAAACCTGTTTGTGAAAACCTATAAACCTGTTTGTGCAAACCTGCAAACATATTTGTTCACACATGGTCTCCCACAAACTACAAACTATTGAACATAAAACACAATTTCTTGTAAAACCAACCTTCCATTTACAAACCTATAACTTAAAGCCTGGAAACATGTATCCTATAAATTAGTAAAATAATCAATATAGAAACCTGTAATCCTATATCATGATTAAATTGAAATCTATAAACATGGAAAAAATTTAATAACCATCATGTATACCAAAAAATTAAATTCAAATCTATTCATCCACATAAGTCTTCCAGAAAATTTATGTATTTTTCTTACTAATAATCCCAGATACCCTGATAAATAGAAAATGATGAAATCAGATAAGCAGAATTATGTAGGACAGAAAAATAAATCTATTTTAGTATAATAAGAACTGAAGAATTAAATAACACGTGATTACAAAAAAACATATACTTTCATAAATTTCAAGTGACTCGTGACCAAATTCCCATCATTTTTATTATAGTTTTTGTTCTTGTAATGTTAAAAAACACTTTATTTCAATCAAGAGATACTTCTTGTAAGTATATGACAACATTATGGGTGTGCTTTTGTAGATTTCTGTGTGTGCATTGGTATTTGTTTTCGACAACCATAATTTGGTATGATAATAATGGATAAGTGATATTATTTAATTGATTTATATCTATTTTTATATTAAAAATTACCAAAATTCAAAAAAAATATACCCAAATTGGAATTCACAGCTTTTAGAAAATTTCAAAGGAAATAGATTTTAGGAATTCTCACTGTATAAATCTTATAAGGGTTAATCCAAAAGCCACAAGAAGATAGATCAATAGAAAAGATGAGGAGAATCAACTACCATGAATGAATAGTCTACGTGAAAGATGCCGAGTTTTCACCCAATATCATAATGCATTATCTTGAGAGTTCAGAAACATATCTGCAATGGTGAAACCTCCTTCATGTAGGCTCATATTGTGATTGATGAAGCCTATTCAATTCTCTGAACACCAAATCTAGAAGAAAGTGAAATGCATCAATTGAAATATGCAGTATCAGAAGCTTCGTTGGATAGAAAATCATATTACATTCTTTGTAATAACAGTAGAGTCAATGTAGTAGAATAATCATATTAAAGTAAATTATCATATATCTTGTCAGTGTACTACAGTCTGTATATAAATATGCTACCAATATATATGATGTACTATAGTCTGTGTGACTGCTACTATTTCATAGACATTTCCGTGTGGCTACTAATATTCAATACATTTGTGTGTGCAATAGCAGTAGAGTCATCAATCAGTATGTGTGTGACTAATGCAATGTGCACCTGAATTCTATCAGTCTTCATCGCCTGGCACACCGGGCAGACGTTCACGAACCCACCACAGAACCTACACAAGCACACCAATAGGGAAGTCTTTTAATATATATAATATAAATTAAATATAAAAAAATATTCCTATATGTATATATATACATAGTTTTAC
The DNA here is from genome assembly GCA_963277665.1 of Viscum album. Taxonomy (NCBI): domain Eukaryota; kingdom Viridiplantae; phylum Streptophyta; class Magnoliopsida; order Santalales; family Viscaceae; genus Viscum; species Viscum album. The sequence goes on along the minus strand of OY728135.1, from coordinate 1,099,991,357 downwards.
AATAAGGGACTATGCGAACACACTTTCAACCCATTAAAATATATTTATATATATATATATAGTGCAGTTATTTAACTCTAACTTGTGGCACCAAAGAGGAAGATCAAATGAAAGCAAAAAATTATATGAGTTCATCAATCTCTACACTAGTCATCCATGTGAGGAGAATAGTTAAAACTCAAGGTATGATGTCATTATAAATTTATCCTTCTCCAAACTGACCCTTTGTGAGTATAGACCTCTCATGAAAACTGGACACACAAAAACAAAGTCATAGAGATGATTTTCCATGGATGTCACAAAAAATTTTACTTTCACTTCACAACAGGGGTTTGGTCCTTATTGACAATCAATATGGGAATGTATGATTTTAGTCTAAGGTAGTTACATGAAAAATGAAGGAAAATAATGCAGGAAAAAGATGAAGACACCTACTAGTTGTTAAAATAATAAGACATAAAAACAGGTGGAAGCAAGTTGAAGGAATCAGATGATTGGGAAGATATTTGTTATGCCCACTTCCATTATGATTTTGATGAATCCCACTTATCGACTCCATGCATTGTTGAAGAACCAATAAAGAGGTATCCATACCTTCATTTTTTCTCCAAATACGCCATCATGTAGAACTCCATAGTCTTTATGTGTGACACTTTGATAAAATCCTTTTCCTAACGCCACATTTGAGAAGAATCTCTTTTTAATGACCTGAGTGTGTATATGGACCTATCTTGAGGATCTTTAAGAAACTACCTATCATAAATCCACCAAATTCCATGCCCAATTTCTTATCCTTTTTTATCCATGTGACCATATGACCTTGTGATTTACTTGTGTGTAACTTCATTATAGAATTGTTAATAAGAGCTTAGGGATGTCATATGGATTTGTAGTGGGTCTAGTTGAATTGGAATGGTGGGATGAGTTAGAGTGTCACAGGGGATAGTGATAGTGATGGGGTGGGCTGGTTGTTGGGAAACCTAGTTGGGAGATAAATTTGTGGGATTGGATATTATGATTGGTTGGGTAGGGGATGCATGGTTGGGATTAAGGAAAGATTAGAGGTAGGAGTGTTTGGTCTGTAATATATATCACAAGCATCATTTTTAATAGAGTTATTAGGGGATGTAATGGCTTACCAGGGGAATGATTTATATGGACATGAGTTTTGGATTTTAGGTGTGGAATGGTTGTAGTGGAGGTGGGTTTTGTTTTGGGATAGGCTTTGGATAAAGTGAGAATGAAGTGGTTTGAGAAGTGGGGCTGGAAGTGTGGGTCCAGTATAATTTGACATGTGCTGAGGAGTAGAATGTGGATAGACTTGGAGTGTTGGGTGAGGCAGAACTAAAGAGAGAGGAAGGGGCTGACATAGCATTTACATTCTATCAAACACCTAGAGTTTAATGGATTGAACTAAACATTTAGCATCATAGGAAGTAATGAATAACCTCTAAAAATTTCAGTTGAGTTAAAAAAACACCCAGCCAATGAGAGATTCTGAATCAGGAGACCTCCTCTATCTAGGTTCAGAAGCAGCTCTAAATTAGACCTGATAGTAGTAGTTATGCCTCCTTCTATCTCGAATACAGATAACAATAGCCTCTCTGGCTGGATTTGAAGTGGATTCCTTCTGGGAAATGGAACACGAACAAAAATAGTGTCCCACCAAACATTCATTAGTACAGATGTATCAGAGTAGGACATCCCTCAAATAAGTTGAGTGGAAAAACAGGATTATCAAAAACATTTTCTATGAATGTTTGTGAATTCATGTGTTTTAACTATTTCTGAATAGGCACCACCAAATAATATTAGAAACACAAGGATATTTTTATAGTGTAATAATACATAACACCAAGAAACCTATATGAAAATCCATCTAGATTAAAGAAATCAAGTGACCACCAATGAAACCTGATCCTACAGTAAATCTCGATGCATCATGCAAGGCAACTAAAATTCCTAGTAATGAAAGGAATGTATAATTTGATTCTATATGGTATAATTCATAAGTAAAACATTGTTTTAATGACAATACCCCCCCAATTCCTCCATTTTAATATAATATGAATACTGCCAAATCCCCTATCATGAACATCTTGAATCAAATTGAACGCTCTAAACATGCAACATTAGTTAGAGGATGGTTCACTTCTTCACCTTAAGTGTTTAACATCACTTTCCATTTTAACAAAAAACCCATTTAGGGATGATTTAAAATCATGAAATCGAGATTCTACGGTAATAAAAAAACCTTAATCTCCCATGTTTTAGAATTTATGGGATGAATCATTTCTAAAACTATCAAGGATAGCCACATATATAAACCAAAACCCATGAAGAACTTATCCACCATAATTATAGATGACATGGGAAATTCATATTTCATATTCTTTAAGAAACCCCTATATTGGATTTCTGAATTAGCAGCATATGAATGAATCAATACTACACTCCAATAATGATGATAAAACCCATTTTCTCTAGGATTGAAACTATTCCATGAAGTTGCAATCAGTAGGCCAAACCTCTATACAGATAATATCTATAATATGATTTAATGTCCTCACATCTAGGGTTTGAGTATCCACAGAATATTAACCATACCATTATTGTGTCAATTAAAGATAAATAAAGTTGAACATTGGATTTTTTCATCAAGTGAAAGATGATCCATGTTGTTGAAATGAAGCTAGACGATTTCACCCCTTCCTCTAATAATGTTATTAATGTAATAATCTACGAGGGATATAGAGGAAAAAAGGGATAATAAAGGATGGGACATCACTCAATTTCAATCTACAAAATACATTTCTATAGCCAAAACTAAATTGTTTCATACAAAAAAATCTAGGGGTTGATTATTTGAAACATCCACCAAACAATATCTTCATGCTCCTTGATCGTTTACTGTGATTCTAATCATTGTGAGTGATAGGGAATTGAATCCACGAAAGATGGTTAGATATCTGGGGTGACAATGATCATCCAGGGAGGAAGAAAATGAAGCAATGGCATAGGGGGAGGATTGAGGATGAAGGTGACTGGAAGGTGGGAGGAAGAACATAGGGAGGCAAAACGTAGGGAGTTGATGGTAGGGGAGGTGGAACTTGGGGATTCAGAACAATGGGTGGTGATGACAAGGGAGGCGGAATGCGGGGAGGCTGAACACCGGGAGGCGGAACACCAGGAGGTGATGGCAGGGGAGGAGGAAGATAGGGAGGCGTTTGTATGGGAGGCAGAATGTGGGGAGGTGGTGGCAGGGGAGGCGGAACGCGGGGAGGTAGAACGTGGGGAGGCGGAACACCGGGATGTTGTGGCGGTGTAAGACGAACCTCTGGAGGAGGTGGGGGGGAGGCGGAACGCAGGGAGGCGGTGGGGGGTTCAATCAAATAATTAGGGTTAATCCACTATTTTATATTTTTACATATTATTATTATTATTTAAAATATATTTTAAATTCATTATAAATGTTAATATTTTTAAATGGCATGTTATTTATTTTTCACAATTTTCTGTAAATTTTTTTAAAAAATTATTTTGAATGGAATTGAAATTATCTAAATTTATTTTTTTTATAAGATGAAGTATAATAATGAAAATATAATTATAATAGGTCAAAAAAACAATCCATCATTTTTTCCATCATTAGTGAGTAGAATGTTAATCAGGTGTGAGTTTCAAAAAACTTTGGTAATTTGTTAATAAATACACACACAAAATATATGTGTGTGTGTGTGCATGCATGCATGAATTTATGTATGTATGTATGTATGTATTCATTTAAACAAATATGTTTCATTTAAAAATTAATTTAATTATATGTATAAATATTTATTTTTATTAACAAATTATTTGTTGGTATACATATATATATTCAATTATTTGTATAACATTTTTTTATAAAAAAACATTATTGGAACAAACCTTCTAATAGAAAAATATTTGTTGGTACTAATATTTATTAATAACATATTAATGTTTTGGAAGAAAAATGTTTGTATTAATATGAAAAAATAACAGATTTAACTGTTGGTAAATGATATGTTGGTATTGGACAGTTTATACCAACAGATATACATGTCAGTAAAAACAATTTTTGTTAGATAAAATGTATACCAATAAAACTAAATATCTGTTTAGATTACTCATTTTTACCAACAAATATATTTTCTTTTAATAATTTTCTATTTGTATAAGCAATTTTTTTTGTACTGTCAATAAAATTCCTCGATCATGGGAACGATATCATCGCTCGTGCGTACGTATGGCCAACCATCTCCACTTTGTGATGCGACTCGCTTTACATGATCTTCATTGAATAATGATTATATAAATGAATTGAATGAATAAATATGATATATATTATACTAATACTATTCTATAAATGATTTATCTATATCCTAAAAAGAATAATAAGAATTTATTCGAAAAAACACGCATAAGAACATAAAGCAATGAACACCCGAATAATAAGTAGAAATGAAATATTACTAATAATAAGATAATAATATGACCATATATGACATCATAACAATGAATATGATTCTGTAATAAGTCACTGACATTATTTATATCAATATACATGAGGTTCAGATACATATAAAGCAAATTAGACATAAGGTAAGGGAAAATCTAGCAATCTGATTTTTATCTGAGATAGTTTATACTTCAGAATTTACTAGGGAATATTTATCATCCACATCCATTTTTCCTCAATATGTAATATTATTTCTATCATTCTATAATTTTTTGAATCAAATTTTACCAAATTGTGAGTTTTTAGTAAAATATATGAAAGGAATATTTTTTCATTTTTAGTACGAGGTACATTTTTTCTTTTTTGGACAAAGTACGAGAAGAATGTTTTTTAACATATACCGAATTAATGCATTTTTATGATTTCATAGAACATTATTTCCATGAATATTACTTTACAAGTTTTCTAGTTTATTTGTAATTAACTTATTTTAGTTTAAAATTGTATGACATTTTAAAAAAGGAAAAATGTTTTTGAAGAAGAAATTATATTTTCCTCAATAATGGAGTTCAAGCATTTTATCAAAATTATTTTCCATCTAAGATAATCTACGGTTATATTTATATTCCTATTTTTACATTTAGTTTATTATGTTATGATGGAATTAGTTTTATGATGTCCTTTTATCTTATATGGATTATGTTATGGTTTCATGATGTTTAAGAATCCCATTTTTATTACATGGGTTACGCTATGATATATTATTTATGATTTTTTGGCACACATACGAATGGTTTCATTATAAGATGTTAAAACCATTACCCATACCCGAATGGAAATGGGAAAACATCACTATGGACATCTTCACTAGACTTCCTAAAACATCAAAAGGAAATAATGCTATCTGGGTTATAGTTGATTATCTTACGAAGTCGACACACTTCATTTCTATTAGAGAAGATTTTTCACTTGATCATCTTTCCAGGATATATGTAAATGAAGTGGTAAGAATTCATGGAGTTCCACTTTCCATTATATCTGATTGGGATCCGAGGTTTACCTAAAAGTTTTGATGAAGTCTTTAGTATACTTTAGATATAGAGTTGAGTTTCAGCACTGCTTATCATCCTCATACAGACTGTCATTCTGAGAGAACAATTAAAAATCTAGAAGATATGTTAAGAGCTTGCTCTATGGATTTCAAAGGTGGTTGTGATCAACACCTACCTTTGGTGGAATTTTCTTATAATAACAGCTTTCCCTCCAGTATTCATATGGCTCCTTATGAAGCTCTCTATGGAAAGAAATGCAGGACTCCAACTTGCTGGGAAGAAGTTTGGGAAAGAAAGCTATTAGGACCTGATCTTGTTCATGATATGGCAGAAAAGGTCAGATCTATTCAACAACACATAAGAGAAGCTCAGATTCGACAAAAAAGTTATGCCGACAGCTGAAGAAAAGACCTAGAGTTTGAAGTGGGTGATAAAGTGTTCATAAGAATATCTCCTCGGAATTGAGTAATGATATTTGGAATGAATGGAAAGTTGAGCCCTAGGTATATCGGTCCTTTTCAAATACTAGATCGTGTTGGGAAAGTAGCTTACTGATTGGCGCTTCCACCGAATCTCTCTAATGTTCACGATGTGTTCCATGTATCTCTCAGGAGAAGTTTTATACCTGATCCTTCACATGTATTACGATCAGAAGTTGTACCACTGGAGCAAGATCTTTTTTATGGGGAACAACCGATAGAGATTCTGGATTGTAGCTAAAAAGTTATATTTAACAATACCACTCGCTTGGTGCAATTTTTTTGGAGGAACCACAAATTATAATAAGCTACATGGGAACTTGAGTATATTATGAGGGAGAGGTATCTTCATATGTTTGTTACAAAGTGTCTAATTTCGAGGGCGAAATTCATTTTAAGGGGGGTAAAATGAAACACCCGAGATTTTATGAGAAATATTTTGTTTTTTATGTTATATACATCAATAAAGGAATCTTTTAATACACAAAACAATTTCTCGGCTTGAATTGCATGCAATAGAAACCTTCCTTGATAGATTGCATTGTATGCAATACCGAGTTTTTCTAAACAACGATATGTTATTAAAATGTTATATAAACTATCCGTTAAGAATATTAATACCCAATTTTTGAAACTTTATAAATTTTATCTTTCAAAATGGACTTCATTTTTGGATTCAGAATATTGAAATTATCCTAGGGTGAATTTTTGGTATTTTTCTGAAAACATTCAATTTTTGATGAATAGTGAAAACACTGGGATACTATTTGAAAACCAACTTTTTATTTTAATAATTATTTATTTTATTTAAATTTATTTTAGATCAAAATTGATACATAAAACTATATATGTTCAATTTAATTCATTGGAGTCATTTTATAATAATTTTAGATATATAAAACTTTTATTGAACTTTTCACCATCTTTTACCCACCTCCTAAGAGAATTTGAAAATTTTTATAAAATATAATTTTACCGCTTTTGTGAGTGGAATTTCTAAAATCCAAGAGACACGGTTAACATCAAAGAGTAAAATGTGGTTCAATAAGTTAAAAATAATTTTTAGTGAATAGTAACTTTTTACTTTTATTTATCACGGTTAAAAGTAAATAGGGAAATTAAGGGTAAAAATGATATTATTAATACCCAAACACATGTCCTAATTCTATTGGATAAGTGTAATTCGAACAAAAATATCCTTTGGAACAAAATATTACCCTTTAGGTCCACTTGGATTAGATTAGGACACTTATTATTATTTTATTTAAAGAAGAGTTAAAAGAGATAAAATCAATGTTTAATAACTAAAACATTTTTAATATAGGGATATACATAAGATAAATTTGAAAATAAATATTCATTAGAAAGATAAAGAGATTTCCTACATAATGTTATTTTATTTATTATTTTTAGACATTAAATAATTTAATTTATTTATGACACAATGATGATGCAGTAATTACCTTATTAATGAAATATTAACATAATTGATGTAATAAATACCCAAATAAATGTAATTTGAGAGTTTTTATTAATTCCACTAATTTTATAGGTAAATATTACATTTTATTATTTCTTTAAGTAACTTTTTAGAACTAATAATATTTTTATGATTTTCACAAAAATCAATTACCAAATAGTTTCAAAATTGACATAAAATTGTTTTTTAAAACAATATTATATTATTACTTTTTATTCAATTTAAAAAAATCTTAGGTTCGGCCAAATGACTTAGATAAGGTTATATATATTAATAATTAACCACTTGGGGTTATTTTGGCTTGTTATAGTAAGTTTAATAACCTTATAGTGTAAGAAAACAAGAAGACATGATAAAAGTTAAATTATTTTACTTAGAGTTAAATCTAAATGATAAGGTTACAATAGTAACCTAAACATGTCTAAAACATATTGGGTGAGAGGATTGAGACCCATCCCAACCTTATCTTTGAAATAAATCAATTTTGATCTATTAAAAACAGAATATTACTTTATTATAAAATAATATTTTATGTTTTTTCAAAGGTCCCCTCTCCTCCCTTATAAAAGGGAACCTCCTCCCTCTCCTCCTCACACAATTTTGTGCCTTAATGCTCGGCCAACCCATGACAATTTTACTTCTCAACTTCCCTAGAAACATACTAGATGTCTTGATTTTCTTCAAAGTCCAATTTTAGTGCCCTAAGAAAAGGTTTCAAAGAGGGGTGTCGAAGAAAAGGTAATATCTGTTACAGATACATTCAATTTTATTTCTTATTGTACTTCCTCTTATTTAGTTGTTTCATTTTGAAGTAATAACATCAGTATCACCCATATACTGATATGTTATTTTAAATATTAAACAACCCAATTTCACCTTCTATCCATCCTATGGAAAATGAAATCACGGCGCGTGCGTACGTACAGAATACCGTCTCCACGCCGTGGTGTAATATTTTTTCCACCACCACCTTAATTGGATGGGTATAATGGTGTAAATAATAAATATATGATTATTTTAAAGTGATATTGATTCTGAAATCATATACATATACTTCAATACAATTTCACGATCATGGTAACGATATCATCACTCGTGCGTACGTACGGCCTACCGTCTCCACGATGTGATGCGACTCGTTTTACATGATCTTCATTGAATAATGATTATATAAATGAATTTAATGAATAAATATGATATATATTATACTAATAGAATTATTTAAATGATTTATCTATAATATAAAAATATTAATAATAAATTATTCGACAATATACGCATAAGAACATAAAGTAATGAACACCCGAATAACAAGTAGAAATTAAATATTACTAATAAGAAGATAAGAATATGACAATATATGATATCATAACAATGAATATGATTCTATAATAAGTCAATGACATAATTTAAATCATTATATAGGAGTTTCAAATATGTACGAAGCAAATCGGACCTAAGGTAAGGGGAAATCTCGCAATCTCATTTTTATACGAGATTGTTTATACTTCAGAATTTACAAGGGAATATTTATCTTCCACATCCATGTTTCATAAATATTCAATTTTATTTATATCCTCATACAATTATTTAAATCCAAATTTACCCATTGGTGAGTTTTTAGTAAAATATATGAAAGGTATCTTTTGTCGTTTTTAGTACGAAGTACTTTTGGAATTTTCCGGCCAAAGTATGAGAAGAATGTTTTTTAACTTATACAACATGAATGGATTTTTATGATTTCATAGAACATTATTTCCCTGAATCTTACTTTACAAGTTTTCAAGTTTATTTTTAATTAAATTATTTTAGTTTGAAATTGTATGACATGTTATGAAAGGAAAAATGTTTTTGAAGAAGAAATGATATTTTCCTCAAGAAAGTAGTTCAATCGTTTTATCAAAGTTATTTTCCATCTATTATAATATAGGGTTCTATTTCTTCCCCTATTTTTACATTGATTATATTATGTTATGATGGAATTATTTTTATGATGTCCGTTTATCTTATATGGATTATGTTATGATGGCATGATGTTTAAGAATCCCATTTCTATTACATGGGTTACGCTATGATATATGATTTGTGATTTTGTGGCACACATAAGAATGGTTTAATTATGAGATGGGTGGGACCTATATCTCCCTCCAATGCATTGGGTAATGATTTATATCTCATGAAATAGACATGGCTGGAATGACATGATAATACAGTTCAGTGATACAAGACTGGAACGAGGAGTGAACTCGGTTCAGTAATAGACTCCGTCCACTATGATGGTCTTGACAAAGAGCCTTGAATAATATGAAATGATTTTTTATGATTACGTGTGTATGCCAAAAATTTTCATGTTTTATGTTATGATTATTGGGATTACATTTCACAACTATGATTTATCCCATGTTATGATATTATGATCTCTTTTGCAGGTTAATATTTTCAAACTTTTATGTTCTTATGAATATGATATGATTGATATTTCTTTTGTTTACCCTTACTGAGAATTTGAGCTCACCCTTTTGTATGTTTTATTTTCCCCGGGTCAGTAATAAGGGTATTAAGTAGGTTATGTGAAAAGGGACACTAAATATGATGAAATAAATAGGAGACAATGTAGATGCTTTATGAACCAGTTGTTTATGTTTCCCAGTTTCTAAAGACACTATACCTATACGGTCCTTTCATGGTTTTTGTATATGTTATAATAAGTATGCTTTAATTATGAAGAAATAACTATATAGGTAAAGTATGGGTTGGTATAGTTTATTTGGAGTGACCTAAAACCGTATTCATGATATGTAGCTTCTAAGGCATGGTATGATACAATTGGTATTGATCAGGTAATTATCATATTTGAATGTATTAATGATATCCTTGATTAATAAGGGGGTAAAATTCATCAATTCACTCTCCTTTGAGAGGTCCTTTTAGGTGATATAAGATATGTATTTGTATGAATCAATCCTAACCTCATCAAAGTTCGTTAAAGAGTTTATGTTGTATTATGAAGCACTTGGATTTCGGCCTGGGGGAAGTATCTATACATGAATGAAGGGTCAGTTATGGGTAATATCATGTGATACTATATGATTAGTACTACTTCATTCATGATTTAGTGATATTAGTAGTGGTTTAAGTGTAGAGATGAGAGAATAACCACCCAAAAGTATAGGTTTTTGTGTTTCATACATACCAAAACAGTCTTGGTAATATCTTATATTGTCTAAATTATCATGTGTGTTAATTTTACAATATTAGTGGACTAACCATCTATATTTATGTGTTTTTGATTCATCAATGGGGTCAAAAAACACATATAGATATGGTTCAACAAATGGTTTTAATTATAAGGCATTGTATATGGAATCCTAGAGTTCTCAGTATATGAAAGAAGGAACCAAGAGCCTGATGGGTTGGAACCTAGTACCTGGTGAACTTTTATGGGGATTCAGTGGACTTATGAGGTATTCTAGCTACTTAGTGAACCATGTGTGGTTACCCTAGGCATGTAAGGTTCCTGGTAGATGGTTATTGGGTACGCTGTTCAGTATTTGATTGTTTTTTAAATATTCTATACACATTATTTGATTGATTTTTAAGTTATAAATTATGACCTAATGGGAATGGGAGAAATCATTTTATCAATTGATCATTTCATACTGACCTCTATCTCTCATCATCTAATATCAAATATTATATCTTCACTATCATCTATTCATTTCTAGTTCTATGAGTTGAAAGGTGTTTTTTTGTAATTTCTTATTAGTTTTTTATTTATTACTAGTCATGTGAAATCGGGTTATTGGATCAGATGTGAAGGCGTTTTCTAGTATGAGGTGGGTGGATTTTAGATATTTATTCTGTTATATGTGTGTTTATGAAACATGGTAATGGTATATTTGGGTAGGGTAATATGCATGACTACAAGCAAAACCATCCATGGTCTCATGGTTACATGAGGGTTGTTATATAGTAGTCAAGAGCTAGTATGCATGTATATGGTATTTTTTACACGGATGATGTGTGGTATGGTGTTTTTAGATCTAATAAAAAAAATTGGTTGTTATTACCGTGGTACATGAAATGGTTTTGGATACTTTTTCTATAATTGGGATATGATTATTGGAGGTATGTGATATACTGATACGATAAGGGGTGATGTTTTTCACATATGTTGTGATGTTATTTTCTAGTGATGTAGGGGAGATATATCATTCAAAATTTGGGGAGATAGAGTTTTGATGATTATTTCATGTAGGTTGATGGATATAAATGATCACAATGGGGATTAAGGTTATTGGGGACATGGGTACACAGAAAAGGGACCATAAGGTTGTTTAGACTTTCAGTTTTATGTATTATCCTCCATTGATTGATAATATTATGATACTGGTGTTATCTATATTTTCAAAAGTGGCTTACAACATTGGTTTTCATTGGATAATGAGGCTGATAGAGATCACTTGTTGGGAAAAAGATGAACTTCTAATATAGTTGATATGTAAGTGATGATTGTCTTGTCTTAGGTAAGAACAAGAATTATTTGTTCCATGGGATTCATCATCTTATAAATCTAGAAGTTTTTAAATGGTATTATATTTTTAGAGATTATTATATTATATAGGTACATGATTTTGAGAATTATTAATTTCTTAGAATGGATTCATGTTCTATGGTAGGAATGAAACTCTCTGTGGAATGAACTTCGTTTGAAGTGTATGGTGTAACCTAGTATGAAATATTATGGGTATTTCATCCTACATTAACACTACAAAACGTTGTTAAAGTCTCACTCAATGTTTTTCGGTAATAGGTGGAGTAGTTTGGGTGATTTTCAGTAGATATCAAAATTTCCACTTTGTTTAAGTATTTATATATGTGGATTTTATCCAGTGAAAAAATTTATGAACAACTAAGTTCAATCATACACTCTATATAAGCCATCCATGAGGAATATAAACATTATGTATCATAAAACATTTGGGAAGTGGTGTATTATGGATAGTGTATTGTAGTTTTAGTTATTCCGTATACACAATCTAGATGTTGATAAATTTTTTGAGCTATACATGGTAGTTCCATAGCGCCGATATCATATTTCTTTTTCCAATCATTTACATCTATATATGATAATCCTATGAGAAATAATACTCATACTATCTAACTTGTATATAATAGTAGTTATTTATTTTTTATATAGACTCTAATGTAACTAAACAATTGTTATTATTATTATACTATAGTTTTTAATCTTTATATTTTAATATAAAATCTATAGTTTATTCATTATTTCCACTTATTCCCACTCTACGGGTCAGAGGCCTTTGAAATATGGGGTCGCTTGGCTTAATTATACTCGGTCACCATCTTAAGTAATGCCAATGTGATTTTTCATGGGGATTATGCAATGTAGAATTAGGGTTTTATGATATTAAATTATGTTTAGTGGGTTCGTATTTTTTTAGGTTATGGTAGAAGGAGGATTTGGAATGTGTCAGTATTTGGACCAGATGTTGTGTTACATGTCTGGACAATAACAGTATGGGATATAGTATAAGTTTACCATTTATCTAGGAGTACTATTTTTTATTTACACGATTACTTTCAAGTTATTTGATTTGTGAAAAATTTCATTCGATTTTATTAATGTGTTCAGGCTCAAAACCCTGAGTTGAAGTAGGTGGTACTAATGCATAATTATAAACACATTGAACTCACTTGATATTCATGTTCCAACTTTATGATTGCATTTTACTTATAGTTATGAAATTCAAGAGGTTTAAATTTTTATATTTTTTGTAATGACCTTCATCTTGTTTTCCAATAATACTTATTGGCAGCATTCGACTTAGGAAAACTCAAGATTTGATTCTGGGTGTTCTTTAATATATGGATAACTCATGTCTTTATTGTTTGTGTTACATGAACCAAACATTTTTAGGTATTTCCACGAGACTGGATGATATATGTTTTATTTGTGAGTATGTATATGTATGGGTGAGGGTGATACGCTTCTTATCACATCATTTAACATTAATGATATTTATATATTTATATCCATATTGATCATGATATTTGATTCTCAATTATATTTCACATCAAAGACCTAAATAGAGATATGGAATTAATTTTATGGTAATGCATCAAGGAATGAGTGGGTTGAGGTCTGAAAGCATAAAAATGAGCATGAACTGCATGTGGAAGTTCTGAGACAACAGTTTGGCCTCAGGGGATATAGACTCTTTGGTAGTGGATTGATTAGAAGCATAAGGATACATTAGTATATATTGTGTAGATAAATAATTTCGATACTCAGGGATCTAATCCATCAATGGAATACCTAAAAAGAGTTATAGTAACCACATTTTCACTTATTCTAATGAGAGGGAATACCATATGAATATAATTATTAGATAAAATCCATTCATTTGGTCTAAAATTTTATTAATATAAAACTAGAAAAAAAGTGAATGTTAGTGACATATAGTCTATGAGGACCATAACAATGAATGTGAGATATGATGGTATATGTTAGTTGGTATGAGTCAATTAATTTAACTAACATCATGTAAACATTATTCAAGAACTTCATTCCTATGACATTGAGGGCATACCAAGCTTACGAGTTCTTAATCCTAGTATTGTGGATGAAATCTACATTCAAATATATAATGATGTTTACAAACTTGATACATATTATGATAACACTGTTTTGAGATGATATCATTATGTTATAGAAATAAGAGGTTATTTTACAGTATACTATCACGGTATAAGTGAATATATTTAGGTAGGCATCATCATTATAAGTGGTAATCTGTGTGATGATAGTGTGGAAAGATTTTACATCTAGGATTACACTGATCCAAACCATGGTGAATGTTAAGATAGTTGGTGTATATTTAGTTAGAGAAAATATTGATCACAAAAAAATATAGAATATTAGTCATTCTAGGGATTCAACATTTTCGTTGTCGAATGGATCATTTTAGACGTGTTACCAATTTGAGAATATGATTAATGCTTGAGCTTAGTGTGATCGACCACTGAAGGAGTATCATAAATATTGTTCGATTGGGTATTTTTAGCTGTCTTATAATTTTATTTGATGTCTGATGGAGTCTGAGGTTCATATCAGATTTAGGTATTAGTGGTTCGATATATATCAATGACAGTAGGTTTTTATATGGACATTTCAAAATGAATGGGTTAACAAAATGGTTAGGATACTAAACAGTGATGTATTTGTCTGAAAATGAGTGTGACTCCATGATGAGGACACACATAAGATAATTGGATATTGGTTGAACTACACGTGATTGATTATATTACTACATGACCATAGATAGTCTTAATTGGGTGTCTTTTACGAATTATTTTTCCCTTACTACAAGGAATCAATCCAGAAGTACTAATCCTTTTAGTAGTCTTGGTAATACAAATACATAAATGAGTATTATATTGAAATAGAATACCCTAATTTCAATATGTTTTTTTCTTCTCTCTAAAAAAATTACTTAAAGTGTAACTATTATCCATCTAGTAAATCCTTTCATATAATTTATGGTACACTTCACAAATTCTAAGGGAAAAAATAATAAGGGTGAGCTCAAATACATAGTAAGGGAACAATATAAAGGAATCAATAATAATCAAATAGAATAGTGAATATAAAATGGTAAATAAATGAACACACATTCCATGTGATCAATAAATGGAATGGAAGCCTATAAAAATATTTCATGGTAATAACTAGAAACAGATTTCATTAATATTTTAAGAGAATTAAATATAAACATTGAAATGTATGAAACTGAAACCCAAGCCATCTAAATTACTAAAAATGAAATATATCCATAGATATGTCGACATAAATTCTCATGCATGAATAATAAATAAAGCTAAAGAGGGGAAATTATTTCTTAATGGATGTCATGATGGTGGCACAATGAATACTATACTATCAAGAACATTCACAAGAAAATTTAAACTATGGTTAGAAACCCATTCTAATTATAAACATACTGATAGGGGTTTTTTACCATGTAATATTATATCATGAGGCTCTCAATGTATGGAGGGAATTTTATTAACTGGTCCCCAATCCATAGAGCTTGCATCAGTGAGTCTCAAACCTGTAGGTATTTCATTAAACTACCCCAAACCATATAGTGCATGTAAAAAGAATTTAAATTAACACAGGGTCTTAAAATATATCCATATTGAAAAAGGATGCATGTTTATCAGTATTTCTGAAAATAATAATACAACATTCAAATTATACACCATAGAAAAAATGTTATATGGTTCATGAAATAATCATACCCATGAAAATTGATATGGTTATTCAGGAGAAATTAAATGTCCAATGATCATAGGAAATTAAATATTTCAAGGGGATCAAAATAAATTTAAGGAATTGAATGTGAACACTTTCCTTAGAGAAATCAATTATAGACCATCCTGAGCATGAAATAATATGGTTTCAATAAAACATATCCAATGTAAAATAAAACATAAATTTGTTTTCGATTAGTAGAAATACACTAAAATGATCATTTAAAAAAATATTATCGAGGAAGATACCATTTGGTATTGAAAAACATTTTCATTTTAAATCACTTTTTAAAAAACATTTTCATTAATAATTTTCCTTCTAAACATGAAAAGTAAGCTTAAAATAAATGAAAGTGGATAAATCTATACATGTTTTATGAAGTAACTTATGATTCCTTTTCATACAAAAAGGTTATAAAAATTAATTTTTCATAAAGAATCATGAAAATTCCATTGAATAAATTTTTTAAAGACAAAAGGGTAAAAAATTATTTACTAAATACTTTTGAAAGCATTTTATTAAAACATGTTTTTTAAAAGATAATTTGATCTCTTACTGATGAGGGATACATAGTTTGGTCATCTAAAAAATATGTTCTAATTCATTTTGAGTAAAAATAATGGGTGAAATTGTAAAAATACATGAAAATGGTCACAAATATAAACATTAGATAAAATGAATGGTTTTCTGAAAAAAAATGGTCATATAATTTTCTTGAATGGAAATACCATTGAAATACTATTAACACTATTATTGAGGAAAATAGTCTAAAAACATTCACTAGTGTCCTATAAAAATTGGAAACAATATAAATAATAAGAGTCATGAAAGAATAAAGTTAACGAAATTTTATAATATCATGACATTATGGAGATTCAATATATATCTTCTAAAAGGATAGTATATACAATTAATAAAATATACTAGGTGCATAACAAAAAATAAGTCTCAATAGAATTTAAATTGAGATAAAATCTCTTAGATTATGATTACATTTTGGAGAACATCTTTTAATTTCTTATATAATAAACATATGTTAATTATATTAATGATTCATAACATTTCTCATGTTTATAATTACTTTTATTTTACTTATTTCCATGTTCTTTACATCTATATAAATAATTGAATTTATGTCTGGTGTTTTGATGAAATTTAGTATATGTTTCAAAAAGAACTTTGGTATATCTGTTATGGTCATGGGGTTCATTACGTAACATATAAAGAATAGTAATAATAAAATAATTATCAAATATATATATCATTTTTAATTTTAAAATTGATCATTAAATATGGATATGAAAAATGAACTGACATTACAATCATGGAGATGGTAGGTCATATGTAAGCATGAGTAACATTCACATTTCAATGATCATTATTGAAAGAAGGTATGTAACACCATATATTTATAAAATTATAACTATATCACATATTAAATTTTATTAAATCATAAACATTGAAATATATGATTCGTGTGATGTAAAATTAATCACATTAGTTGAGGAGGCGGTAGTCCACACATCCATGATTAACATTATATATTTTTATGTGTCTGAAAGGGTAATAATGATATATATATAGTATATTTACTTTAAAGTAATTATATAATTAGTAACATATATATAGTTTTTTATGTCACATATGATTAATTTAAACCATCCTTTATATTTTCCATGTATATTTTGAACGAATCACATCGTTTCGAGGGGGTTGTAGTCCCCACTTCCTCAAATGATGTTATCGTATTCTATGAATGTGGAGTGTATAAAGTTATGTGTTATAAAATAAGAAAGGAAGTATAATTGTATTATAAATATCATATATATCATATGTACACATTATATCCATTGTAATGGGAACCATGGTATATGGTAAATGAAAAATGAACAATCATTATTTCGTGACGTGGTAGTTCATCGTACACAGAAACAGTATCTTCGTTATCCATTAGATGAAATTGTGTGTAAGTGTATGTATAAAACATATAATAAAAAATAAATGTATATTTATTATACCTATTTTTTATCCTATAATTGAATAAGACGGGTTTAGGGGGTGTATGGTGGAAATAAAGCTAAAAAGCTTAAGGGAAGATGTTACCTTTTTATTAGGTAACAATTTTTAGTCTGTACCAAAAGGCTTACTCGGATTTCTTCCAACCCATGGGAGGGATTTAAGTCGAGTGGAGGGATTTTGGATGAATATATGGGAAGATTATGTCCAATCCAAGGTGGTTTTAGAGGTGTGAGGAATGGGGATAGTTTGTGGCCTTTTATAAGGGAGAAAAATAACTGACTTCATATTATTGAAAATATGTTACGTGTACCCACGTTTTTAGATAAATATAGTCATCAAAAACAAAAAAAAACAAATTAAAGGAAGATTAATGGAATAATTATTTCAATAAAATGGTTCTTAGACAAGTTTATAGGTCTTTTGGTCCCCTTATATAAAGGTTTAGTCTTTTATTAAGCATAACTTTTCCTTAATAATTGTAATTAATTTTAAACACTTTTACGAATTATTTTGGTAAAAAAATGGATATTATTATAAATTATAAATTATTTTTATTAAAAATAAGTAATAAATTTTTCCAAATCTGAATCATATAAGTATCATAAATTGATTTAAAATTATTCTCGCATGTGGGATGAGAATACAAGGTTTAATATTAAAAATGTCTGAAATCGTGCAATGTTTTTATAATAAATTTCAATGTGAATTTGACTAAAATCACATAAAATATATTAATTTATATTAATATTATAAAAATAAACATTCAAAAACTTAAATTTATAATTTATATTTATAAATAAATTAGTTGAAAAATAATTTTTGACCTAAAATTCAGTATTTTAAACAAGTCGTTTAAAAATAAAATGTTTCTGAAAAAAATAAAAAATTTAACATAACCTAATTAATATGTTTATATTTAAAATCTGATATTTAATATGTTTATATTAATTAATTTTTAAAATTTCATTTCTAAATTTCGTTTTTTCTTAATAGGAGGTAAAATTTTCATTATAAAAATATTGGTTTTTATGTGAAAAATAGGGCTTGTTCTTATCTTTGGAATATAAAACATAATGGATGAATATAAAAAATTATTGACTAAATATATATCATATATATTTCAGTAAAATCATTAACTAATTTTAATTACTTATGTTTATTCATGAAGACCTCCGTTGGAAGAAAACAAATAATACAATTTCTTTTTTATGTATTATTAGTTATTATTTTCATTTCTAATTAATTGGTAACTAAAGAATTCATTTTTTAGTTTTATAAACCATACATTTCATATGTTACTTTCTAATATTCATAACTATTAATTTAGTAGCTAGTTTATATCATATTATATTAAATAATAATATTTTATTAATACATTGTTATTTGGTGTAACCGAGTCATGCATGTAAGGTAAGATTTCGAGGAAGGTTGATCTTACTTGTAACATATGTTATCAATGAAGGTCTCTATTGATTTTAACTCAAGATAACTTGTTGTTGCATGAATTATAAGATATATAATTTATAGAGTTTTTTTAAAATTTAAATTACCTTGTACG
Organism: Viscum album; assembly: GCA_963277665.1. Taxonomy (NCBI): domain Eukaryota; kingdom Viridiplantae; phylum Streptophyta; class Magnoliopsida; order Santalales; family Viscaceae; genus Viscum; species Viscum album. The sequence goes on along the minus strand of OY728135.1, from coordinate 1,099,971,951 downwards.
ATCTCAGGATATTATATTCTCTTAGGCATAGATAATGTGAAGTATATACATCTCATGAAAGACTATTTAACTAGATCTCTATATATGAGAACATTTTTGGAAAGTTAAAATATATACTTTGAGAAAAGATGTAAATATATATTGGGAGTTTTTGAGGTCATCAATCACAAACAAGTGAATGATCAAAATAATGTTGAGGGCCTCGATTTTAAAAATCATCGATGATTTATGAGAACATTGATTTAACATAAATTAATTTATTTGGAAAAAAGTTTTGTTTGAAAATAATTTTTCTAATTTTGAAAAATTATTTTACTACATATGTATACTTACATGATTTCTTTTTATATTAATAATTTCAACTGTGCGTTTTTCATTGATTTATTTTCCAATTCAATAAAAAAATATTATTGTTTCATGAATCACAAAAAACCCCTTTCTAAAGGATGTTAAGGCATATAAAAGAGTGAAAAGTTAACTAATTGTCTAAAATAATCATACAAAACCAATATTTGTTATAGATTAATTTCTAAATCTTAAAAGTGATACTATTGGTTCATCATTAGCATTTATTAATAAAATGTTTTAATAAAAAACAATGAATATTTAATCAGGACACTGTGTAGGTCTGTGGTTGGTGTGAAACCCTTATCATCCATCTGTCATGGTATTAAGACCCATGGCATTGCCAAACATGATAGGTTATCACCTAGCTTACATGTTTTCTATTTTTAATTCTCAATTACAGTTATTTCCAAAATAAATATGATGGAAATCATTTAAATAAGGTCAATCACTAAATTTCCTTTTTAAAAATGGTTTTCAATAAAACCTCAATACATAAATACTTCTTCCATTTATTTCTACAAAGATCCTTCCTTGGTCTTTGGATTATCCGTAATGTTGTCCATAATATTTATAAACCATGACACATTATCTCCAATCTAAAAAACCATCTGATTATCTTAGATAATTCACTGTCAAAACCCTTTATAATGTATTGAAAATAAAATGTGAATTATCCTAAGCATATCCCTTAGGAGTGTCAGAATAGGTGTGCAGTAAGGCCCATTTTCATATACCAAGTAACCCCGAGAAAACCACAGAACTCCTTGTGGGAGCTTTCACTCCTACCTATATCTATTAGAGAACTACTTTAACATATATTATCAATACCGGGACGTATTTATAGTTATAACCACATAATCATTGATTTTAGAAAATTATAGGGTTTTAATCTATAAGTATATTCTAGTTTTACTTTAGTTATATTATCTATAGTATTTTATTTTCTAACTATAGTTTCCAAGGTTGCTACTAAACTTCCTTTCATTCAAATTGTAGCGACACGATCTTATATATCATAGAGGCCATGTCAAGCACTAATTACATTGTAATGATTTCTAAGTATCAATCATGAAAGGACTATTTAGTTTTGTATTCTTGGAAAACTAGATACATAAATAATTATTGCATTACAAAATAATATGCCAATTACAACATAATTTTTTTTATTAATTAAAATTAATAACTTCAAGGATAACATTAATTCATATAGTAAATCACATAATATAATTAAAAATAAACTTCTTGGATTCTTAGGTAATGAAACATAATATGGTTGAGCTCAAATGCTTATTAAGGGAAACATATTGTAGGAGAAATAATTAATCATTGAGAATCGTCAATATGGAAGGGTAAATAATTGAACAAAATTTACATGTAATAAATTAACTAAATTAAAGTGTGTAAAAAATATAGAAAGGTACTAACTTGAATCATATTCCATTAAAATAACTAGATAAAGAAAAATAAATATAAAAAAGTATGAAACTGAAACACATGCCCTCTAAATAACAAAAAACCCAATGTAACCATAGATATGCCGATGAAAAATCTCATGGTTAATACTAACTAAAAATAAATGGGAAAAATTATTTCTTAGTGGATATCATGTCTTAGTCACATGAAAACCTATACTATCATGTCCTTTCAAAATACAATGTAAACTGTGGGTAGAAACTCGTCTACACTACATTGAAACAAACTCAAAGGGTCTATTGCAAACTAATTTCATCTCATGAGACTACCAATTCATTGAGGGGATTTCATTTACTAGTCCCAAACCCATAGACCTTTTATTAACCAGTATCTAACAAATAGGGGATGTATTAACCAGTCCCCACCCCATATTATGCATGCCCAAAGCATTTAAATAAAAAGTTCCCTATAAAATATTTGTATTGAAGAAAGGATATAGGCTGGCCAATATTTCCACAAATAACAACATAACATTAAAATTAAACACCTTATAAAAATGGTATATGTTTCAGGAAATACTCATATTCAAGAAAATGATATGGATATTTAAGTGGAATAAAATTTCCAATGATCCTTGGAAATTTAATATTTAAAGGGGGTTAAAATAAAACACGGATGTGAATGTGAATACTACCCCTGAAAAAATCAATCATAAAACATATAAATATGGAAAAATATTTTATCAATATAATATATATAAATTATTTTAATATAAATGGTTTTGATAATGATGAATATAAATACTATAAAAAGATATTTAAAAAACATTTTTAAGGAAAATAACATTTCTATTTTGAAAACCCTTTTGATAATACTTTTCATAGAAATCCAATCTTGAAAAAAGTTTCTTTATATTTTATCATTTAAAAGATCCAAAGGAAACATCAATGAAATTATTGTGGGTAAATCTAATCATGCCATATATTGTAATGGAATATTCCATTTTCGTGGGAAAAGGATAGACAAATGCCTTGTTCGGAAACTTACATGAATATTTATCTGAAAACATTGGTAAAAACAAAAAGGTTAAAAATTTATTTAACAAATCATTTTAATATTTTTATAATAAAAATCTTATTTTCATTATAAAATAATATCTCCAAAAAAATAGAGATAAATATTCAGGTTTTCTGTAAAAAAGTTTCTAAAGAATTATGATATCCAAAGAGTCTAATAGTGGTTATAATGCATGAAAATAATAAAGAATAACCATATGAGAAAAATATTATAGGTTTTACTGAAAAAATGGTCATATAATTTCCTCGAATTTAAATACAATAGAATGTTAATTAATCTTATTATTGAGGAACATAGTCTTTAAACATTTCAAAGTGTCTTGTACCACATTGAAACATTTTAAATCATAAGACAAATAAAGAAATAAAATTAACTGAAAGTTATAATATCATTATATTAATTATATTCATGATATATCATGTATAGGGAAATTATATACACTGTATAAAATTAACTAGGTTCATAACAACAAATAAGTCTCGATAAAATGTAAATTAAGACTAAATCCATTACCTTGTGTTTCCTTTCATGGGTACATCCTTTAATTTATTATATAATAAAAATATATTAATTATAATAATTATTTATATGATTTTTCATGATTAAAATTACTTTTATATAACATATTATCATGTTTTGTAGGACTAATCAAATAATTAATTTTACATCTGGTGTTTTGATCAAATTAGGTTTATGAATCAAATATTATGTTTGTTAGTCAACTATTGTTAAAGAGTTCATCACATAACATATCCAGAATAATAATAATGACATAATTATCATATTTCTACATAAATAATACTTTTAAATTCAATTATTAAATATGGTTATGAAAAATGAACCATTGTTACGATCGTGCATATAATATTCTATATGTATGTGTGAGCAATGTTCCCATTTTTCAATGATAGTTATGGAATGAATGTAGGTACAATAATATATTTAAAAAATTATTATTATATAATAAATACCATTTTATATTATTATATTTCATATATATATAATTTTAGTGATGTAATGTTAATCACATCGTGTTGAAGAGCTGGTAGTCTACATGTCCACGAACAATGTTGTCACTTTTTATGTATGTGAAAGGGTAATATTGAAAGTGATATATATAGTATGTTTACATAAATTTAATTATGAGATTAATATAATATATAGGTTTTTCATGTCACATATGTATAAATAAAACAATCATTTATATGTTTCATGTATAGTGTGAATGAATCACATCGTTTCAAAGGGGAGATAGTCAACATTTCCTCAAACAATGTTATCATATTTCCACAAAAAGGAATGGGTAAGGCCATGTTTTATAAAAGAATTACAGAATTATAAAATCAAAATAAATATAATATATAATATACATAATCATTGTTTCCATAATAATGGCCACCATTATAGGTGGTAATTGAGAAATTAAAAATCGTCCTTTCATGATGAAGTAGTTTACCGTACACGGAAAAAATATGTTAGATACCCATTAGATGGAGGTATATATATGTTTAGGTAGAAATCATATGATAAAAAATTCTTTTATATGTATTATAATGTTTATATTATAAAAAAAATTTATAAAGAGGTTTTATGGAGTATATAATGTAAATAAATCTAAATATCTTAAGGAATGATGTTACATGTAAATCATGTAACTACTTCTGGTTTGTACCAAAAGGATTCCTTGGATTGGTTCCATAAAGATGGATGTATTCTAGGAAACATGTATGAATTTTAGGAGACTATATTGACATATCTTGTTCGAACATAAGTAATATTAGAGGTATGAGTAATGGAGAGAGTTGGTGGCCTTTTATGAGGGAGGAAAATGAATAACTTGGTGATAATTAAAAGATGAATGGTGTACCCAGGTTTTAACCTATCAATAGTATTAAAAACCCAAATTATCTCAATAATGGAAGGTTGATGGAAGAATTGTGGTTATAAAATAGGTTTTGGAGGTGTTTATAGGCCATTTGTGCCCTAGTGTTATTTGTTTTGTAATTTATTAAGCATCATTTTTCCTTAATAATTGAATTTATTTTTAATCATTTTCACTAATATTTTTTGTAATTTTTTATTATTATTAGAAATTTAATATTATTTTTATTAATAATATTTAATTTATTTTTTCAAATTCCAAAAAAAATAGTTGGTATAAATTGATTTAAAATTAATCCCATATGTGGGATGCAAATGTAGGTTCTTAGAGTAAAAACATCTGAAATATTACTGAGTTTTTATAATCAATTTCAAAGTTAAAATGATTTTAATGACATAAATTGTATTAATTAATAAAAATAATATATAATTAATATTTATAACCATTTAAAATAATTTTTTTATCTTATAAATAAACTACATGAAAAAGTAGTTTTGAACTATAATCAATATTTTAAACTATTAATTTTAAGATATAATGTTCCATAAAAATATAACAAATTCTCAGTTACAAAATTATTATATTTATATTTCAAATATTAAGTTTGTTTTGAAATATTAAATCAATTAAATTTTCCGAATTTATTTTTAAAATGGATTCTCTGTTTTAAGGTGGTAAAATTTCCGTTAAAAAATATAGGATTTTATATGTCAAATAGTGCTTATTCTTATCTTATGCATATAAAAATTAATAGATCAAGGTAAAAAAATTTGATTAAATATATAACATATATATTTATTTAATATAATTAAATAATTAAAATTAATTATGTTTATTAAGTCAATCACTATTTAGAAGCATAAAAATATTAATATACATTTTTTTATGTCCAATTGGTTCTTATTATCATCCCTAATTAATTTGTAAATAAAGAATTAGTCATATATGTTTATAATCCACAATCCCCATAAATTAGTTATTAGTATTCATAACTACAAATTTAATGGCATGTTTTTATGATATTAAAATAAATAATTATACTCAAAAATGCTCCGAGAATGAGTAGAACCCCTACTCCCCAAAATTTATTAAGAAAAAGATAAAAGTCTGGTAATTACATGTGGTACAATGATCTTGAAACATCAACATAAAAAATAGAAAAGAATAAAGGAAATGAAAAAATAAATTCAAATTCCATGAAAAGCTATATGATTTGGCATCCATACATACGAGCAATAGCCACCCATGCTTGAGTCCTCACTGAAAGCAACATGTAGTGTATGTAATTAGAATGTATCACTTAAGGCCAACACCAAAGGGGAAGAAATTAAATCATTTATGCAGAAAAAACCATCATTTACTGCTTCATAAGCACAGACTCTTTGTCGAATGCTTCCACCCAGTTCATCATTTATGATGTTCACACGATGAGCTTAAATTTGACCACCCAAAGATATGGATTTCAATTATTGAGGAAAAGCATGCTCAAATCACACAAGGTAATAGCCTCTGATTGGGAAATAATAATCTAACTTCTATATCTCCATTTCAGAGGACTCACAATATCCATAGAATACATGTCATCTGGGCCAACAAACTCCTTTACCTTCTAAGTGACACAATCATCGTCCTCTAAGGAATTAAACACAAAAAGGAACAAACCACAAACACACATGGAAGGGTCTGAATTTCCAAAACATGTGTTATGGCCGCATGGTGAGAGTGTGAATGTGGAACACAGAATGCATGTTAGAACACCATCCTAGAGCTGCAGACCTTGGAAGCAGCAAGAAGAAACAAAGACAAATCTACGAGATATTTATTCCCACCAAAGTTTAATGTAATTAAAATTGGGTTCTTTATCGAGCTCAAATTCTACTCAATCAAACATTTGCTCCCAATTACTGAGGTAGTCATCAATAGATATATCCTTGTTACTATCTCTTCCAAAAGAAAAATGTTCTTGTTCTTCAATCCAAGGGTAAATTTCCTCCTTGTATTCTTCCTTAATTATACTAGTTCAATTTATAATCTTAATTATATCCTCTTGTTCCTCAATTCAATGGAAGGTATCCTCTTCAACTGATGAGGAGTCCCCACATTAGATAATGCTGATAAAGGTGGATTTTCAGTGAGCACTAGTTATGGAGGAATGGTAATTTCCTTCATTCAAATACCAGAAGATCTATTGACAATGGTTCTCTCTAATATAGATTATCAATGTGTTTCCGAGTCTTCTTGGGAAAAGGAGTGATGAAACCATTAGGATTAGTAAGAGGTATCTTACATTTTTGCACTCGAATGCATATAAGAATCCTTAATATGAAGTGAATTCTCATTATCAGCATAATTTGAATCACCAAAAATAGAGTGAGTCTCTTGTTCAGCCTCATGAGAATGTGGAACAACTTCTCAATTGTCATTAATAAGTTCACAATTATGGACCGCATCCACAAAAAATGAAAAAACATTGACTTGAGTGCATTGAGGCTGCACTGGGGAAGAATCTGAGACTAATAATGACATAAATGGGGCCTTATTTTTCGAGTGTCAATCTTGTTCAACAAGAGGCATTCTATCTTTCTCAACCCAAATTATTTTCTTTTGCTCAGAGGAGATTTTTCCAACTTAATGATTATTCAAAGGGTCCTTCCTTGGGCCACAATCTCCAAGGGAGTTTCCAAGATGTAGGCAATTTGTGCAGTAGCTAGGTAAGTTTTAATAAACCACTTCTAGAAAAAAATAACACATCACCATTCTGGATAAAAATAAAAGAAGGTAGTTGCTTCGTAAGTTCAACCTCAACACACACACACATGAAACTGACGACCTTGTGAGATTTTGAGTAGCAGAATCCAACTTAAAGTGATGACCAATATGTTTAGCAATAAGAAAGAGGAAAATTTGTATGAATAAGTGCAATGACAGTCCTAGGAACCCTAACCAGACAGAGACAATTTGGGATTCAGTTCTCAAATCAAATGTAGGCGACCATTTAAGGACCTTCATTGTGCATCCCCCAAAAATCAAAGAACCCCTAGACCATACCCAATAATAATTATTTTCAGGGGAGAAACGAATCACAATATTCAGCGACTTGAGAAACCCAATTTCAAAATCTTTAATACCAATGGATTCAAATTCTTTCTATAAGAAAATTAGAGAGGGATGATGCTTAATGAAATTACCAAAAAGAAAAAATCAGAGACTAGAAGATAGGGAATGAACCTCTTCATTCGGAAAAGAAATGGTTGTGTGACCTTTGTAGAGAAACGTCTTAGGATGAAAGGAATCAACAGGTGTTGAGTATAAATCAGGAGAAACAGATTTGTAACACCGCAATATTTCATACTATGTTATTTCATCAATGTAATTCAATAACTTTTACTACACGCAACACCGAGTTCAATCCCACCACGACTTGCCAAACTAGACGTTCAAAAGTGGTTATGAATAGTATTAACTGAATTTTGAACTATATATAATCCTTATAATTTTAGAATCCATATAATGAGTTTCTTAGACATAATGTAAGAAATAATTAATTTTTTTCAGATAAAAGATGAATTTTTCAAAAAAAACACTTTTATCGCCTTTTAATGGTGAAACCTTTTTAAATAAAATATTTGAAACTTTTATATATTCAATTTGATAAAACAAACTTCTTCTTTAGAATCAGGACATAAAAATATAGTTTCAATAAATTTTTGGTGTTTTTATTATGACTTTCATATTTGGGTGAATAATGAAAAATACTATATTTTAACTGAAAACAACTTTTTTAATCAAAATAATTTATAGTGTAAAATTATACATTTTAATGATTTTGAAGTATAAATATATTATATTTTTACTATTTAATCCAATTCTGGTCATTGTAAGTAATTTCACTTTGAGATTGGACATAAACAAGTGTTAATCTTTTGATAGTTACTGTTTCTTAAAAATACACCTTTAGGTTTTGACAATGGGAATTAATTTTAAATTAATAAATGGAAATTATATGTTTCTAATTTGGTAAAATAGTATTAATTTTTTAATTCGGAATATCAAAATTATATTAGGGTAAATTTTTGGTATTTTTCTGAAAACATTCAATTTTTGATGAATAATGAAAAACACACTATGTTTTTGTTTAAAATTGATTTTTTTTTAAATAATTATTTATTTTATTAAAATTATTTTAGGTCAAAATATATACATAATACTTATATATTTTCAATGTAATTCATTAGAGTCATTTTGTAATAATATTAGATATATAAAATTGTATTGAACTTTTCACAATCTTTTACCCACCTCCTAGGAGAATTTGGAAATTAGCATAAAACATAATTTTAACGCTTCTATGAATTTAAATTAAAAAATCCATGAGACAAAGTTGATATCAGTATTTGAAATTTGGTTCAACAAGATAAAAATAAATTTTCGTGAATAGTAACTATTTTATTGTATTTACCATGGTTAAAAGTAAATGGGGTATTTAAGGGTAAAAATGATATTATTATTACTGTAAAACATATCCTAATTCTATTGCATAAGTATAATTCGACCCAAAACAAACTTAGTAATAAAATATGAACCTCTTTGGTCCAATTGGATTAGATTAGTAAATTTATTATTATTTAATTCAAAGAAGAGATAAAACTGTTAAATTCAAAGTTTAATAACAAAAAAATTTTTAATATAGAGTTACACTTAAGATAAATTCGACTATAAATATTAAATACGAAAGATAAAAATATTTCTTACATAATGGTATTTTATTTATATTTTTTATACATTAAATAATTAAATTTATTTATGACACAATGATTATGTAGTAATTACTGTATTAATGAAAGATTAAAATATTTGATATTATTAACATCCAAATAAATGTAATTTGAAACTTTTTATGAATTACACTACTTTTCTAGGTTAATATGACATATTAGGGTTGATTAGATGATTTGTTTTCAAAGTAATAATTCTATTATGAATTTCGAAAAAACAAAATACTAAATAGTGTCAAAATTGACATAAAAAAGTTTTTAAAACAAATATTATATTATTAATTGATATAATAGTTGTAAAAATATTCAGTTTGGCCAAAATACTTATATAATATTATATATGACATTAATGAACCAATTGGGGTTCTATTGACATTTTTTAGTTAGTTTATTTACCACATAATATAAAAATACAAATTGACATGATAAATGTCAAACTATTTTGTCTAAAAGTTAAATCTAAATGTTAAGGTTAATATGGTGACCTAAACCTATATAAAACCTATTGTTTGAGTGTTGTTCCACCCATCGCCACCTTATCCTATAAATAACACATTTTGGAGCCATTATAAACTGAAAAAAATTTATTATAAAATAATATTTTATGTTTTTCCTAAGGTTCCCCTCAACCATCTTATAAAAGGGCAGTCCCCCTTCTCTCTAATTCACACCTTCAATTCCATTTGGTTCAGAAAAACTCTGCCCTAATACACTCTAAACTATACTCCCTTCATCCTAAATGCCTTCCATTAGTATTAAAGCCAACCAATGGAGCCATTTTGATCAAATCAAAAGGAAGAACCACAATAAAGAGGTAAATATTTCATCACCTCTTTCAGATTCCTTTCTTCTTCCACTTCCTTTTTAATTATTGTTTCCATTCTAAAATAATAACCCCAGTATCTTCTATATAATATTATTTTAATATATATATGGTACAACCAAATTCATTATTCTACCCATCCTTTCAATGGCATGTCACCACACGTGCTTACGTACGGATTACCGTCTCCGTGTCGTGGTGTAATTGTTAGTCAATACATTATTATTTGGATTGTTATAATAATGATGTGTAATTGATATAAATAAAAAAATATAACAAGATAATTATTCTTTATATATGATACACCATCCAATTATATATTATTTTAATATCAAAATAATGAAATTGTTGCTCGTGTGTACGTACGGATTACCGTCTCCATGAACATGATGATATTCATTCCCCCTCATATCCATTGAAGACTAATTTTCATTTGATGATTAAAAATAATTTTTAAAGACTTGATATAATTCTAGATATTAATAAGATACATCCCGTCCATAAAAAATATTACCCACATAACAAATAATATAAAGGAAAAAAGAATTTTTTAACACCCGAAACGACGATAATACTAAGATATTATTAACAAAGAAATGTTAAAAGAACATATATGATATCATATTAATGTATATAATTATTATATAATTTAATAACAATTATTTCACCATTATACATGATTTTAACCTACCATCAACCATGAGAAGATACAAGTTAATGGTTAATTCTACAATCTCTTCATTATTTGAGGTTATTTATACGTAATTATCTACTGGGGCCTCTTTATCATCCACATCTATGTTTCATACAATTGAATTTCAAAACATTCTTACTATTATATAGAATATTGGTTAAATTAATTTATACAATTTTTTGACTTTTATAAGATGTTTTTAAATGAATCTCTCCATCATTTTCCAAACAAGTTACTTTTTGACCTTTTTGACAAATTAAAGGTAAGAATTTTTTTTAACTTACATGGTGGGTGCAGATATTTTCCACCGTTATAACATCATCAAAGATTAACTTACAAGTTTATATGAATATTTTAAAAATAATGGTTTTCTTTTATAATTATTTGAATTTTAAAAGATTTCAAAATAGAAAGTGATATTTTTCTAAAAAATTCTTTGATTTCATCTGTGTCAACATCCTTTGATAGATTTTAATCTTATTTGATGTTTATTTATTATGATACAAAACTTCCATATTGTATTGATGGTTTTATGATATGTTTGATTGTGGATGTTTAATTTTTACACCATTCATGGATTATGGATAAAGTATTCAAATTTCGTATGCTAGTTTTAATACGAATGTTTATGTTATGTTTAAACCATTTCATATGAGGAATCCAATGAACTTAATATGTGACGGGTGGAGCCCTCTATAGCTCCTCGATGCATCGGTAGGTCCCATGAGACAAACTAGGGTCTTGGTATAAGGCCATGACAAAATATTATTTGTTTTCTTGGCACTAGTCCATGAATATGTGGTTATTAATGTCTGGCATTATGAATTCCATCATTATGAATGTGTCCATTGATATTGCATGTGATTACTCAACTAGTATAATATCCATGTGAGTAAAATAATGGAATTATTTTATTTTATCCATGCCATATTATGCTGATGTTCTAGTTTAAAAGGCTTTGGTTATAGTTTTATACATTGCCTTAAATGATTATGCTTATTTATGAATGCTTCCGCTATAATGTTATCCATACTGAGCATCTGAGCTCACCCCTTTCTATGTTTTATTTTTCCAAGTATGTGAAGATGTATATTATGACTAACAAGCTGGGATAGTTTATAAGATCTTAGTGTTGTTTATAGAAATAATGTTGTTATATTTTTCCATTTTATGATGTAATGTAAACCTTGGGAAGGTATCTAGTAATTCCAAGGCTACTAAACTAAACGGTCTTTCGAGACAAGATCATTTGTGATCATGAAAATGTTAGGTAATAATGTATAGACTATGGGTAACTGGGGTCAGGGCATTACAAGATATGACATGAGTGTTCCAGACAACCACGTCTATGAAGCTTTGCGAATCACGGCATCCACGCTCATCACCCTCTCTCGGCCGCTCCATCTCTATAGGGAATCCAACTTCTACCAATAATATATAATTATATTTTAATGATACATTGTTATTTTGAAAAACTCATTCTTGTGTGTAATGTATTCTATTGAGGAAGGTAACTCTTACTTGTAAGACAAGCTATCAAGAAAAGTATATGTTACGTATAATTAAATATAACTTATTGTTTCATTCCTTATATTCTATATCACAAATTTAATTTATTTAAAATATTAATATATATTTTATAGTCTCAGGATATTATACTCCATTGCATGCTGAGTGATGCATGTTATACACGTTATGGAATAAAATGTTTTACTTTAAAATTTAGAGGTGTTATATATTCAATTTATTTAGAAAATTATATAGATCCACTAATAGTCAGTGGCATAATGTTATCATGTTGATTTTTTTAGTGTGATGGGTACTGATGCATGATGTGTGTTACTTTTAAATAGAATAACCACCGTTCATCTGAGATATGAGAATCAATTATAATTTTAAGTAACTATTTTATATATAGGAACCATGTATGATGTGTGATAATAGAATAGTTATTATAGTGTTTTGGTGGATTGTATGTATGGAACACAGGTTGATGGTAAAGAATGGTATCATTGGTTTGTTGATTATCTAGGGTATTCTATGATCGGGTTTGTGTTTTTTATGGTGGGGTGTTACCATGAATGTAATTAGATGGTTTGAGTTTCATGATAATGTTAATTTATATGATATGTACGTATTTTGAATCCTTTATTTGTATTATTAATGTAATTAGTGTGATTTTCAGGATTCAATTATATCTATGTAGTGATACAGTTGAGGATAGTATAGGAATGAGATTTTATATGGTGTGGAAATTTTTAATAAACTTGGTGATTGAGTGAAGGAATAAGAATCAAATGATAGCCTAACAATATTTATTTATTGGCGACTAAGGTATTTAATGGTTTAGAAATTGACCAAATGTCATGGTCAAGAACAGGGTATGGTTGTTAGGCTTTTTCTTATGAAGACAGAGGGCATCGAGTACTTGGTGGGATAACACCATGTACCTGATAGAAGTACCATGGGAGTATGTCACCCTATACGGTCTTCCGTAAACCTAGTGGAAACAGGTAAGGTACACTATGGATACTAGTAGAAGGTTAATATGTTCCTTATACCTTCATGTGATGTTCTATTAAATATTTTTGGATTTATTAAATTGTCTAATTTAATTATTTTTTGATTTTATAAACTAATGAATAGGGGAGGCCTCATTCATCCAAGGATTTTATTCCACCTCACTCTCTCTAGTTCTATCACTTGAAGGTAATATTATACCCTTCAATAATTCATTTCTGAATTCAAGATTCACAAGGGTTCACTACCAGCATTCTTCACTTTTTTTTGATTTATTCCTCCTAATGTTAAATCTATCCATGAGATCATACATAAAGGAATATAATAGTATGAGGATAGTGGGACCTATGTTTTTTTATTTTATATCTATGTTATATTAGTTTTTAAATGTGAGTAAGGGTATAGTCATTTGAATGACTATAACTAGACTATCTAATGATCTTTCCGTCATGTGAGGTTTATCTGAAGTTGTTTTTGGGATAGTACACATGGATATAATCTTGGTTATTCCAATTGAATGTGGTATAATGGTTATTGAGTTGATGCATTTTATGGTAATTTGTTAGAGTTGTATGTGTATTGGATTTATCTACATGTTTGTTCCATTTGATATATTTATAGATGCTGGGAGATATGTTTTTGTGATACATGGGTGGGTTTGGTCACTGAATAGATAGGTATGTGACTCGAAATAGTGATGTGTGTAATACATCATGCACCAGGATGGGTGGTGGAGGTTCTCTATGTTATGGTCAATTTTTCTGGTGATGTCTACTAACCATTAGGGAGGAGTCCATTGGGGTCATTTGAACAATTTATAGGTCCCATAAGATTGTTTAGACCACAATTTATTTGTGGTATCCCCTGATGACATAAGAACATCAGGGTGTTAGTTTTGACCATCATTTCACTGTAGATAGATTATGTAACTGTCCATGAGATCTTGGGGGTGAAGTAGATCAATTGTTGAGATTGATATGATAGTTTCATTTGTCAGATATGATGAGTTTGATTTTCTAGTTTTTAGAAGAACAATAATTCATCATTCCTTAGGTTTTTTTAGTGTCTATCTTAATTAAGGTGAATACACAAAGTAGAGGAAGAATTAGGATATATATATTTATTCAAAGAATATTATCAAGTGATATTATTTCAAAATTATTAGAAAAAATAACTCCTATGATAATATTATAAAGTGATAAAGTAAATATATGAGGTAAATAAGAAATTTTAATTAGTTCACACAAACATGGAAAATCCTTGGATCATGAAATAGTGATGTTCTAAGTCACTTGAAACACTAATAATAATTCTTTCAGTTTAAAACATGGGACTCAAAGTTCACGCTATAATTATTTTTTCATTCATTGAATAAAAATTTTAAAATATGTATGTTGTATAAATTATATATTCTATTCAAAATGGTATAAACTATCGGATCATTTGTGAGATCATGTCCAAGAAATTAATTTTTCCATCAATCTAAACTTCTTATATCCGTACCAAAAAATACACCTTAGATCATTTTTATTCCATCACTCATCCTATAAATCCCCCTATTATTTTTTTATTTTATATTTTTCAATCAACTATCCTCTCTTTATATTAAAAAATAACATATCCTCTATATTTAATCCCTTTCCCTTATTCATTTCATTTATGTAAAACTATGGATAGACATTTTTTTCTAAACTATATTAAAAAGGTAGATTCAATTTTTTGAATACATTCAATTTTATCAAAATTAATATTTTTGGTACATCTAAAAAAGGTGGGTTCATTGTGTGACACTTTTTTTCATTGTCTTATTTCTATTCCATTAATAATTCTTGATTTCAAAAAACCAGATTGACTAGAACCATCATGGAGTGAAACTTTATTTAAAAGTGTGGTAACCCATGCTTCAAAAATATTAACACATGTTTTACAAGTATAAATTATGTGATCCTACTCCCTGGAATAAACACCTCCAAAATCAGAGATCCTCCAATGTCCACCATATTTATCTCAAAGAATTTCCATATCTCCCATGAATCTATGGGTATCATTATCATTGAAAATAAATAAATTAATATTACATATCATCCTAGCCTCTTTAATGAATAATATTACTTATTGATGGATTTTTTTATATTTACTTCTATAAGTGCCTTAATGGTATGACAAAGGCTCTAATTATTTGACTTAATTAATTAGAATAAAAATCATTTAGCCAAACTATAATGGGGTCTCCACAGGTATTGATCTACTCCATGTGATTCCAACCTCTAAAATTTGATCCAACAGAATATTTAGGCCATGAAATGGATAAATATTTCAGAAATATAATATTTTTATTATTCAAATGAAATTTTTTATAACCTATTTCATGATCAAGGACTCTTATATATGATTTTAAACAATCACATATATACAAGAAACTCCAAAACCTTTCAAATTTTCTAAAACTCCCTTCGCGGTGTAACCTATTTTCACAAAATGGATTTTTCTTATTGATAGAACTTCATTAAGATTTTCCCAAAACACCTCTTTCCTTTCCCATGATCTTGTAAGATATTTTGTTTGTATTCCTTTATTCTTGTTGATAATCACAACCCATAAATTCTCCTATGGGGTTTCTTATAACAATATCCTCATTTTTTGTTTTTAGAATCCTTCTAATATAGAATATATGCATTCGTATTTGTGAACAACCTAATTGAACTATACTATAGTATGAACACTATAACCAATATATTGGACACCAATAATTCAATAATCATAAACTCTAAGCACATAATATTCAATATCATTTTGTTAAATAAGAGTTACTGAAATGTTTCTTAACAAAAAAAATTCTGATCCTCATGATATTCAATAAAAATGAAAATGAATAATCAATCAATCAAGCACATATTTTATTAAATATTATAATAGTATTTATCAAAATTTTCAATATGAATTAACACACAATTCCTCTGTGATGATGGGATGCTTTTCCAATGTCACATAGGCCCATCTTCTCCTAATTTATCAATGAATTGAAATAGTACTTTTATGAATGGTAATAAATGAGGGTGAGAAATCTGAACAATTAATTCAAGATAGTCAACATTAAAAAAATATTAATATAATATCTCATGGGGGGGTGGGAATTATATCTCCAAGACATCAAGTTTTATGGATATATTTGTAAACCATGAGCAAACTATTTCTTCTTAAAATTAACTTCAGGTAGTTACTTTTTCTTTCTATTCATAGCCTACTATGTTCATGAAATAGAATAAAATTTCACTATCCACTTACATAACAAATATTTCCTGAAATGATTCATTATGTCAATGTGATTTATATTTGGGTGGAGATCATTTTTTCCTATGAACATAAACACTCACGTTATCTCACTTGAATAAAATAGGGTATTTCAAACCAAATCCAATATCATCATGTTCTAGAATCATCCTTTTCAATTATTTATACTTTTGGGTATCCATAAAATATTAAATTTCCACACATATAAGTAAAAAAATAATTTTTTTTCTTTATCTTCTTCAAAATGTACAAACCTCTAAGACAAAAATAATCACATGATGTCTAATTGTGACCATCCACTAAAACTACTCAATATAATACTAGGTATCCAAACAATACCTATAAAAATTATTTATTATAATATAGAATAAAATACAATATATTATTTACTAAATGAATAAATTTTTTCACAAATAGAAAGTGGAATGCCTTGTAATAACATTTGTATCTTTCAGGTTCACATGTGGATAACACAATATCATGTAATGTTGTTATTATCCACAAAAGGATTCTAATGATTTAACTATATTCTCTTAAATTATCCCACTTAACATCATCATCTCTTGAAAACAACATCCATGTTCCGATTGGTGTTGTCACCATTATATAATATTTTATTCCAAACAACCTAATAAACTTTTTTCATACATTGATAAATAAATGAATAATCCAATATTTCATTGAGTCACTTATAATCAAAAAATTGGTAACTATTTAATCTTGTATAAATCAAACTCACACCATATCTGTTTAATGTATAGCTTGTATTATTACATGTATGTTCCTATAAAAATAAATACTTCTAAATAAATCATCCCCAACATCATATGATCTTAATATTTTCTTATGTAATGATTGTAATCAACTCCACCTCACTGGAATACAATATATCTCGAGTATTGGTCAATCCTAGAATTAGAATGTCTTAGTGCTTACATTATCCCATATAAATCCGTCTTAAAAAAGAATAAATTAATCACATATTTATCTAAGGTTAACCCATCAGGTTTTTCAATATAAATATCCCCTTCAAGGATAGTACTAATGAATGTAGAGTTGATGTAAATTTGATACATTGAGTTTTATATACACCAATATAGAGAAAAATATATGAATAATTTCCAATAAGTACATAGGGGTAAATGTTTCATCAACATCTATTCCATTGATTTTGGAACACACATTGAATTTCATTTATTTCTTTTTTTGAATAACCTTTCTATTATCTTTCATTTGTTAACAGAACACCCACATTGTTTTTATATAATTTTTTTCTTTCAGCCTCATGAGATTTTCCAGTGTTTTATTATTCTCAATTTTTTCATTTTTTCCACACATATCATTGGACCAATTGTAATATTTTGAATCTTCTTCAAAATTTGTAGTATGTATATAATGTAAGAGTAATTTTATTTGGAATGAATTTTTTAAATAAATATCACAAGAGATTCATAATCGCCAATAATATTTTATCATTGATTTTATCCCAAATTAGTTTTTTTACATGTTGTTGGTGATCATACATCATATTCTTAACAATTGGTTTCTTACTCTAAATATACATTATCCTTACATTCCACCATATATTCACAATTAATCATAATTTTCCTCTATATATTGTCACTATTTTATGGTGAAATGTTATTAGTGGATTGATAATTCTAGTGATTATCCAAACAAAAACATATTTAATTCAAATTACTTTTAGAAATATTTTTTTATAAAATTTTTATTCCTTAATTTAAAATTAATATCTAAAAAATATTCCTTCGTTCACATGTGCTTTTAATTTTTTATTCTTATCATTATTGATAACAAAGCATATACTTCTGAAAAATAAAAAATATTTCAATGTTGTAATCTTACCATAAAAAATTTTATAGGGTTCATATCTACCTTCTAAAATATATAGGCCTTATTAGATTTATAAATAGATGTATGATTGGTTTCCTTCTAATATTTCACGTGTATATTTTTTACAATAACCATTATAGGGCCATGTTATTAATAATCCAGTACCTCCTACAAAAAACTCATTTTTATTATAAATTACTAAACTCTAAAACATGTAGTATTATCTCATATTACATGATATATTCTTATATAACATTTATAGTTGAATATACACCATTTTTAGTCAATAAATTTGGAATTTTTATCCCAATATTACCCTCTTCAAATATTTCATAACATGTCATACACACGAACACATCATATTTGTGGTAAATTACCACTATTCAGGTCATTTTTCAATAATATTCAATGAAAAGATCACTGTACCATTTTCCATCAATATTATTATAGTGACCAATGTCTCCTACAAATATAATTATATGATTTTTAACATAAATATCAAACAAACACAACCCATGGAACTAGAGGTCTCGTGTATTGAGAAGTGTATATTTATAAAAACATGACATGAACCAAAAATAAAAATATAATTATTTTGAAACACTATTATGATCACCTATATTACATTGTTCTTATAAAACATAATTGGATAACCATTAGAAAACAATAAAAATGGGTGATCTATAAATCCCAATAAGGGAATAATCCTAACAAATAAACATGACATACTAGTCATATAATATAAACATATAGCATAAAAGGAAAGTATCATGAATAATCATATATAAGTTTGACATAAAGAATATGGAATAATAATATCATATAATTATAGGAATGTGGTAGAAACATAAATGATGACATAAGTATAAATAAAGGATAACTACAAAGTCAACATAACATAAAGGACAAATTCCAATAGTTTATGAGATTTACAATCCAATCCCACACATATAATATCTTAAGATATAGAAACAAAACATAAGTGGGAATACCATTCCCATACATGGGATCACACTTTATAACATGTACATTAATATATATTTCACATAAATAAACCTCAAATAAGGAATAAGAATCAGGAAAACTCATGAAATTAAAAAGGGTTACAAAATCATGTTAGGTAGAATATAGAAACATAAAATCTTAATGGTTTCCATATTAGAAGCTATGAAATCATTCTTGAATGCATATATAAGAAAACAAATCATAGTAATGGAAATATTATGTCAATGTATTTTGAATAAATTAAATTCAGCGGAAAATTATTGTTTGAAATGTAAATATTATGTGCGGTTTAAGGAAAAATGTTAATGAATAATACAAGAGGGGAAGGGAATAATAATTTCCTAAAAACAATTAATGAACTAAAAAATGTTCTCCTCATAAAACTATAAATATTAGAGTCCATGTACTATTTAAAACATTTTATGCAGTTTTTCATGAAATAGTGTAAGAAGGGGAGAAGTTATTATTAATCGAGTTTTATTAATGAATAAAATTGATAAGGAAACCTAAAAAATATACATATAACCCAGAATGAAAGGTAATAATAAATATGTATATATGTGATGGATATATATATATATATATTATTAATCGAATAATCGAGAATAATAGTTTCATGAAGTGAGATTTAGAGGGAAATGACTTAAACTAAAATAAAGGACGGTGGTTTGAAATTTCCCTTACATATGGTCTATATTTACGTTGCACGTTAATTTAATGTTTAAAACAATCAAATTATATTTATGAAACACTTTATTGAGAACCTAATTCAATTATATTTTATTTATTATTTAGATTTTATTTTATTTTAGAATAATTTAGGTGAGATGGATCATCTATATTCATTATCTGAAGGTCATTCACTTCTTGGTCCCATAGATTGAAAAAAATAATATATAATTATTTCATATTGGATGGGGAAATTAAAGAGGATATAGAAGATGAAATTAGTTTAAAACGGTTAGATTTATATTATTAACTATTTGAATCTCATATCTTGAAACAAACTTTAAGGATCCTTTATTTTTCATTTTCATGAGACAAGCAATATAAGTATGTGGATGAGACAGTTAGGATGATAATTAGGTAGAGCATTGTAAATATATAATTATTATAATATTTTAGGAGAAATGGAAGTGAAGGCTTTTATTTATAAGGGGTGGAGAGGTGTGTATTTGAATATAATAATCACCAGTTCATTTGTTTCTAAAGACTACCAATATAGATGAATTATGTAACTATATATAGAAATTTAGGCATTTTATTGAAAGGTTATTCCTTATTATACCATACGTGACCCAGTTAGTCATGTATTTTAATTATAATATTATATATAATTTTTTTCAATTCGTAAAAAATTTAACTATTGTAGAAAAATTCCAAAAATTTACGCTAGCGATTTTTTAATATGTATATTCAAAAATTAAATTCATTTTAGAATGTAATTTTCTAAATATCATTAATTGATATGTTTAAGTAAATCATTATTTATTTGATTATATATTTTTATTATATTAATATTTCTAACAATTTGAAAAATTATTTATCATCGCATAAAATTATATTATAAAAATAATAAAATATTATATTATCCTATAGACCCATTTTATGAAAATAACCATTTATTGAATTTTTTTTATTTAACATAATAGTGTAATTAAAATATTTTTTAAAAAAAAATTCACACTATTATTTTTGTCATTTTTAAAAAAATCATTTTTTATCATGTTATAAGTTATTTATATTTTAATTTAATAAGATTACTAAATATTATTTAACAATTACAAGGTTTTTTTTACTATTCTAACTGTCAGCTTACTATGCCTAATGGCCACGCAACTATTCTAATTGTTTTATTACTATTCCAGATGTCAAATTTGTAATTATAGTATGGGTTCTATACCATCTATAAATACTTCCTTTTTTATTTATTATACATTAAATTATATTTTATCCCATGTTTACATATATTTTCACTTCCAAAATTAATATTTCATTACTAATATGTTTTTTCACTCAACCTATGTAATTTCTATATTTATTAATTCAAGGGATCATGTATATCCAAATTTTCATATTAGAGTAACATTATCATTTATTTTTCCCTTTGTAATGTTTATAATTTAATTAAGTACAATTTTACTCTAAATTTAATTTTTATTTTAGTATAATGAAATATTTTTCATTCTATCATGTTGGTAATATGATTTATATTATAAAAAATTACTAAATATGACATATATATAATTATAAGGTAAATTTCATTGATAAAATTAATTTTCATGAAATTCATTCCACCTTAATAAAATTCCTCCATTAAGTTTCATTTGTCTGACTACAATGAAAATAGATGAGGGTACAATCATTTCATTACTTTATTTGGTTCCAATTTCATCTCTAAGAACTAATAGTTCCACCATAGCACCCCGACTATGTTAATAGACTTTTTGTTTAGAAAATTTTCCCTACAGTCAACGATATTCAGTTGGTTACATTTATAAGAGATATCATGATCCTACTACAGCACCTCCAGTTTGGTGCATTTGAGGGAGATAGTATTTACTTCCTCAATAAGGATACAAGGAACACATCATGTAGCTGATACATGGTTAACGAGAGTGGTAGTAGGTAATCAATGGCTCTGAGGCTATAATTAATCTTAAAGGGGTCAATGTATATATGATATTTTTATCCTTTATTCACAAAAACTCATGACTCTATTCGATTGAGATATGTGGTGGATGAATGTTTCTCTAACCACAAATTCAATCACTCTCTGATGGTTATCAACATAGTTCGTTTGTCAACATTGAGGTGTCTTTATGTACTACTAAATGGTCTTAACCTTTTATACCACTTCATTAACTATTTTAGGTCCTATTATTTTTTAATTGAAACAATTTATTCTAACATATAGGTTTCATGTATATATATATATTCTAATATAGGCATTTATATTGATCCATTTAGATACATTATTGAATGATATTATTGTTTGATAAAATGGATAAAATAATATATTTATCCCAACCAGTATTGAATCCTATATAGTAATCCCTCAACATATCATCAATTGTCTAGATTGTTCGCTATGATTTTCCATCATTCTGATGGAGAGAGTTTGAACAGAAGTTTAACTCCATTTTCAATCTATATTAGAAACTACTCCATAATATTGGGTTGAACATTGTATCTCAAAGATATGTAATTGAAAATTGTATCACATATAGACTCACCAATTCACTGGAGTATATCATTGCTTGTGGGCTGAGTGAGACGTCCTCCCACGTGGAAGTGGATTGTACAGTCATTTTAAAATAATCATTTACAACCTATATGGAATTATTTCCTCAGTATGTTTTCGAAATACTGTAGAAAAATATTGGTTGATGTCTCTCATTTTCATGTAGGAATTAGTAAATGTTATATCACCCCCTTATAATTTTTTATGTATACATTCACTTCTTGACTTACCATGAACATTGATATATATTTTGTTTTATCCTTATTCATATTATCCCACCATCATTTCTCTCAAATATAATGATACCTCGTTTTCCTACTTATGTGTTTGGAGAATGATTAAGTGTGTGCTTCATTAAATATATAAATCTTTATCTCCTATTTTTGTGGTACACGTTTCCAACCCCTATATATTAAAAATCCATCATAAATTATGAAATATTAATATTATCTTTTTATTATATCTTTCACATTATTATGTAATTCCACAACATCCATTTGATAATCCTTTACCTTATCTATAAAATGTGGTTGAGTGATTATTTGACCTAGTTTGGGTTTTTTGCATAATTTATTAATTCAAAATTTAACATTTACAATTCTAATAAGATTTTATCCTCCTCAATTATAATTATTGATAAATTTATAGGATTCTTTATACATATACCATCTAACACATTAGTTAATTTTTAAGGATGGAAATGGATCGGGTAGTTATAGTCGTTGATCAGATTTATCCATCTTCATTAGCACATACTGACCTCATCATTTGTTAATATAAATTTTATAATCCTACGATTCATATATATTTATCACTTATCCCTATCAATATAATTCTTCCAAAATTTCAATGTGAAAATCAATTCTACTAACTCCATATCATGCATTGGATTTTAAAATTTAGTTAATTTCAACTACCTTGATGAATTGAACATTAGATAATCATTGGGAATCAGTACACAATCCCATATACTCCTTGAAGAATTTATATATCAAAAACATTTCCCTACAAGAGGATAGTGAGAGTACTGGTGCAGTGATAATCCCCTTTTTTGATTCCTTGAAGCACTCTTCACATTAATATGTTCAGAAAAAATTCACTCCCTTCTGAGATAACTTTTTTTTTCGGGTTTGATGAACCTTATATGATTATCCAAAATCAACTATATTACCTAGTTATTCAAAGGAAAATACAAAAAATCATCACATTTTTTGGTCTTAGTCATTCTTCAATCACCTTTTTCTAAAAAGGATCAACATATATCTCATTACTCGTGAAAATATCCTCATCAATGATAATTCCTCTATATAAATATTTCTTTTATTATAATTTTCATACATATTATCCTTTAGTAATGTCTTTAGTATATTACTCAAACACTCTACATGCTTATCCAAAATTTTAGAGCATAATAGAATATCTTATATGATGACAAGAAAAAAAATTTCAAGATAGTCTCTAAACACATTTTTCTTTATGTTTGTGAATATTTATGGAAAACTAGTGATTTTTATGTGAATCAATATCGAATCATAGTTTACATACCATATTTGAATAGAATTCTTGTAAATATGTTCCTTTTTCACATTTAATAAGTGATATATTATCCATAGGTCTTCCTTATGGATGTATTGGGCCCTACATTACATGGTAAAAAAATTATCATTGAATGTAAGGGGATACTTGGTCGTTATTTTTAATTATTGAGATCATGATTATTAATGTAGAGTCATACTAACCCATCCATTTTCATGATGAAGACGATTTATTTGCACCATGGTGAAGAACTATGCCATATAAAACACATGTCTGAGTTCTCTAGTAATTTATACATCAATTATTATAATTTTATGGTGTCGATTTTTAATTAAATCTTTCATATATAAAAATATTAGTGTTTTTCAATTGAGAATTTAAACTCTTTGTTCGGATGGAAAATAATAATTATTAAATGAATACATCGATATAGTCCTGTAAAATACATTTGTCTTCATACCTGATTATCTCATTTTTATAAAAAAAATTGATATATATATATATCTGAATTTTATAAAAAATACACTTGTTTGAGAGTAACATTACAAATTATAATTACCCTCCTCCATATAGGTGTACATAAAAGGAGGATAATTAATGATTTGGAGAGTGATTTTGCTTTATAAAAAATTATGTTTTATTTAAATAAGGAAATATAATCCATTCCAATTATAAAATATAATTACACAAATGTGTGAGAAGATTTTATCAGAGTTAAATTCAATAAAAATGATTGGATGATTTTATATACTTGTTATTCAATAACTTTCATGTTTTTTCCTCATAGAAAACACAGCATTCATGGTTTGAGGTGGGGATTGATTAGTTTTACTAAAAGTTTATGATATGAAACAACAAGTAGAATTTGAACCAGATAATACATTCACTATTCATGAATGTTTAACTACAATACCCGTCTCCACTTCATTATCAGGCTCCCCTCAGTAGTAGTGATAAAACAATCCCTTACATGATTTATATGCCCAAGATTTTGTCGTCAATGATATGTATAATAACCATAATCATAGGAAATTGGATTTTATAATGTTAATGTTCTTTAGTGTTGAAATACTAGACTATAAGCTCAATGTTCAGGAAAAACTTATTTTACTTGGTTAATTAGTTTGATCATTCATCTCTTTTTGGAATTGATTATCATGATCCTAAGAGTAATTCATCCTTACTTCTAGTGTAGATGGAAAATCCAAAGGCTTATCAAGAATTTCTTGTGATGTTTTCCTAATAGTCCATAATATATTCATATTCCATTGGTATCATTCCAAGTAATTCCCATTCATGTTTAAGATAGAAATTTCATGGAAAATAATTGTTGAAAATATTTATCTTGAATTAATAACATTCCATGGATTTGATTTACCCCTACAGATCTGTTTTCATGATTATTTTACACCTTTGATCAGCTTCTCCCTATAGGTCATATGATAATAATATGAGTTTATATTATTCTGGTCATCATATGACATATAATATCTTCTAAGGAGAGTTATTCCATTATTCCATTATGAGGGTATCAAAAGATCTGCTACAATAATGTGTTCATTTTCTTATAAATGACTCAGTTAAAACTTTCTCATTCAAGGGAGAATGTATGAATTCCACAGGATTCAAGAGGGTGTTCCACATGATTCATGTTATTACTCGTAAAAAACATAATTGAGATATATTAATTATATTAAATTCATAGCTCTTTCTCCCATTAGGTTAAGCATCTCATTAATTTAGTCATTTCATTTCATATCACATTGGTTTGGGAATGAATAATCTTACTTTGTATCATTAACTAATATAAATTAAAATTAGGGATCAGAACACTCAAACTAATTTGTTCATAAAATGGTCAGTTTTAAAATTGAAGGAAAAACTCATAAATGACATCAATATTCCAACTTATGAGTCTCTAGGTTTATATTTAGTTTATCCATGATAATTTTTTTATTTGGTTTTCTAACCTAATAATCTATTCAAGTACTTCATAATGGTCTGTAAAAAGTTAATGAATTTACCAAATAATTTCCTCATGGAGTGTCAAACCATGTGGACAATAAGGTAACTTTTTGTGCACCATGTATAGGTCAATCTGATAACCAATGATCCCTTTTCGGTTTTTACACCGAAATACATCAATTTGAGAGACACGTCTAATTTTAGTATCAAGATATGGATTCCATTGAATAAAAACTGTTTTCTCTACGCATTCCCAAAATTTCATTATTCTTTCATATTAATAATCATAGATATTTGGTTTATAATAATATATTCTTCTCATAATACCCAATTATAACTAAAATTTTTTTTAATACCCAATATAATATCTAAATACTGTTATAAACATTATGAATTGACTTTTATGAAAAAAAAATAGTAAACATGACCCATAGATTTAGAGGCCTTTTGTATGTGGAAGACTAGTTACATAAAACAACAACATGAAATTAAATTTTTTATTATAATACCCATATTAGAAAATTAAATAACTTTGAGATTCTAAAACAGAATCAGATATCCTAGGGAATAAATGAATTAAACATGTGAGTAATAAATCTTTGTAATAGAATAAACATGATAATCAATCATGGTATATAATTCATATGGAATAATAGGATTGCATAAAATTATGGGTTAATGAATAATCATAAAAAATCATTACATAATGAATATTAAAATGTAAGATTAGGGAATCATTCGAATATGGATGAAACATAAAATAAGAAATAAGAATAAGT
Organism: Viscum album; assembly: GCA_963277665.1. NCBI lineage: Eukaryota > Viridiplantae > Streptophyta > Magnoliopsida > Santalales > Viscaceae > Viscum > Viscum album. The sequence goes on along the minus strand of OY728135.1, from coordinate 1,099,944,745 downwards.
AATTGATAACCACCAAGACAACATAACAAATTTGAAAAAGAACTATAGTGAATCAGGTTTAGTATTTAATTCCATAAATTTCACATCATGAGATATTAAAATTATGAAATTAATTATAGTTCTATCATGGAACACCCTTCATGAAGTGTACATGAAAATGTGTGTTACATAAGGAAATAAAACATAAGTCATAAGCATTAGAAAATCCCTTTAAAATAAAATGGGATACATAATCATGTTTTATAGCATAACAAAATGTTATACAAAATTGGTTTCATTGAAATAATGTATCCAATAATTCATCTATGTTTATAGTTTAGGCAAAATCATAGGTAAAAACATGATTTCCAATTGATTCTAAGACATGAAAAGCAGTTGTGATGTAACTTTTCATATGTACCAATTAAGTGGGGTTCAATGGGAAATGGTATATAGTCATTATAGTGAGTAAGTGAATAAGAATTTCCATATAACTAGAAATTTATGAAAAAAAGGTTATCCATAATTACAATATAAATTCTTGAACCCCAAAATGGTGTAAAATATTTTATGGGGTTGTACATGAAAAGAGGTAAGAACAGAGAAGTTCCCATTAATTGGGTTTTCATAATGAATGAAATTGGGAAAGAAACCTTAAAACATGTATATCACTAAAAAATAAAGGTAATAATAACTATGGAATTTTTTTGTTGTATAAATATAGAATAATAAAATAATATGAGAGAGTAATAGTTTCATGAATTGAGTTTTTGAGGGAAAAGGAATGGCCCAAAGTAGTGGAGGGTGGTTCGGATGCTCCCAAACCTCATGTCCATATTCAATCTTATCATTCACCTAACATCTTAAGAAATCAATTTATATTTATTGAAAAATTTATTGATAAATTTATTAACCAAAATTTGATTTACTATTAATCATTTATTTTAGTTTATTATGTTTATTTAATTTATATATGATGTCTATATTCACTATATCAAGGGTGTTTTTTTCATAGTTCCAAGATTGTATTAATTTATAGATAATTATGTGAATTATTATTGTTTGGTACCATAAATCTAGAAGTTCTATTACATGTGATTATTTCCATTATTGTAGATTAAAAAGGTTATAAATTCTAAATAGTATTAAAATATACATCGTTCAGGTATTGAAAATATTATTGTTTTATGATTAATTCACTTAGGCGGTATTTCTTACCATAGGAAAATACATGGTTTTATTTTACCATATTAATATTTATCCATTACATAATATGATATGACATATAATATACTGGTGAAAAACGAAATATTTTGTTCATGAAGGTACTAAAGGGACCGTAATGTGATAAAAATTTTCATTTTATGATAAAATAAGAAGCCTTTGGATAATGGATATTCCATAAAAAATGAAATTATAGTATTTTTTTATACTAATGTAATTATATCATCTTTCTTGGGTGGTTAAAGAGGTGGAATAAAAATAAAATAATTTACAAAAGATAGATTTAGATTATTTTATATTTGAACTTCTTCTCTTCAAATACACATTAAGGAAACCTGGTATTGAATTTTATTGAGAATCGATCTATAAGGTAATGAGGTAGAGGGTTGGGAAAAAAATTGGATAGAACGTTGGAATGATACAAGGCATATAATGTGTTTGGATGAAGGTTAGAGTGGTGAGGTATTTATAAGGGGAGGATATAAGTGTTTTTGCGTATAATATTCCTTAATTCTTCATTCTTTCTCAACAATACAAACAATTATGATATTTTTAACAAATATTTTGTATTTTGGGTATATGTTTTATATATAATAGATTCTTACATCATCTATGATTTAGTTATCCATGTATTTAACTTTAACTGTTAAATGTTTTAACTTATTATATTTCATTATTCAGAAAAAATTTCAACAGATAAGAGAACTATCAAAAAATAAACCTAACTATTTATTAATATATGTTTCAAAAAAATGAATTCCATTTTATGAAAATAATTTCTTAAATATGATAAATTTAATTTTTAAATAAAAAATTATTTATTTTAAAAATAACAACATTTACATTATCATTAAATTTATAACCTTTTGAAATATTTCTTATGGTGTCATGAAATTATAATATCATTATATGATAACATATTATTTTTATAAATCCATTTTTTTGGAAAAAAATGTTTCTTTTACATTTTTATATTTATCAAAAAATTTAAATAAATAATATGTGTTTTAAAAAAATTGAAACAGTTACTTTATTGTTTTGAAAACATTTAATTGTTTTTCTCATGATATAAATTTTTCATAATTTAATCTAATAAGATAAATAAATTTTTTTTATAATTAAATAATTGAGGTGTCTATTATAACGGTTAGGTTACAATTCTTAATGGCCAGATTACTATTCTAATGGCATTATTAATATTTTAGAAATCATATTGGTAACAGTTATATATGTTACGTGCCTTATATAAATATCTCATATTTTATTCATCCTTTATTCACTTCTATTTTCATTCATGGTTATTATTAGGCCCACTAGTTCAAATACCCTGAGGGGGGTGAATCATGGTATGACAGATTAAAACATTCTTTCGTTGGGATCTTGTTTTTTGTTTAAAAAAACTCAATTATCTCTTCATCATGTAGCAATATATGATAAGATATTAAATAGCGAACAAGACACAATGATTTTTACTTGCTTCACCCCAATTGAGCAACGTCCAAGGAGTATACAACGTCAATATGCCGATATACCAAATTCACTAAGGCTCGCTACTAATAATGAGTACAATTTTTTGTGTAGATCTTCTATGCCCAACCTCATTGAATTTATAATGTTTAGGGTTAAATAATTATATTCACATGGGTGACTCCTTATGCGTCTTTCTCTGGCTCACTACTGGTGGAAAGGGTCATCATCTTCCCCTTCCTTCGCTCACTACTCCTGGAAAGGAAACCACACACAGTTTATCAATATGTAGGTAAAACATAGTTTTTGGACATGTAGGTTCCTTAATTTTCATGAATTACTTTATCCTCAACTTTTGGTAGATGCTCTATTGAAGTCCCTTTTCACCCGTAGATGAATTCCACATTCCCAAGTAATGATAGGTTCTCAAAAATATTATCTCAAAATGATTTGAATCCTTCAAAATCTTCTTTGTTAAAATGAAAAACTAGATGTTCTTCCATGTTCATAGTACTGGGTTTGGTACGCAGACTACCCCTTCTGCATACTGTTGCCACATTCGCAAACCATCGTCGCCTCCGCCTACCGCTTCCTTTGTTCTGCCTCTGCGAACAACCCTCTGTCTGGAACGGTTCTATGTTCAAGGACATTATTTTATTCTGCGTTCCAGATCTCCCCCTATATATACCACTTAAATAATTCACTCTATCATGATACAGAAATTTCTCCTCCGCATACTAACTTTTTTGCGTATTTCATTTCTCTACAAAATTATTTGGCCATATTCTTCCGTGAAAACCTCTTACAGATTATCTCTCCCTAGAGAAATACCATCAAAATTTTCTGAAATTCCAAACTAATGATATGTTCTCCAATGATATTTAGTCCCAACCATAGTTAGTGGGATTATAGACTCTTATATTGTCATATATACCCACAAAATCCACTAATCTATGATATACCAAATATTCAATCCATCCTTCCCCCACATATTCATCCTTATGTCGCCGCAAACCACAAGACAACCATGAACTGTTTTTCATGCATGGTCTGCATACCACCTTTTCTCCTACACAGTCGATCTCCTCGACCGACTACAATCTATCCATGTACCGCACTGCCTTCACTAGGAACTATTTCTGGTTTCGCGAACTGCTCTTGCGTATCATTCTCATTGCTCTGCATGTCGTTCCTGGATCATGGTACACATTCCATGAATTATGGTACTCAAATCTCATGATTTTCCAATTTTCTTTAAATTTCTTTATATTATTCACTCATATGATGAAATATGACCTATTACAACATCAAAATCCTGATTTTGAGGGCCAAATTTTTTTCAAACATTGGGAAACTGTGCCACCTTAAAAGCCTATCATTGGAAAATCCCAACCATACATATTTTTAGTAATTTGGCTTTGTCAACAAACAAATCAACACCCAAAAAATACCAAGTGGAAACCATGAGTGATTTTTTCCCAACATTATCCCCATCTGGGTTTATTGACAACACTTCTCATAACAATGGTGCACATTTTGATACCTCATTAATACTAATTCAGACAACAAATTTGCCCCTTTTATTAGAGCTCTTTCAACCAACATCATCTCAACTTCAACTCCACCTATCACGATACTCCACATTACTACTTCTTCCTATGTCTTTTCTCCCACTGGAATAGTCACACATTCTCTACCTTTTTCAACGAACCTGAAGGGCACATCACGGTTTTCTGAAACATGTTAAAGAATACATATCAACACATTAGGGTAAGTCACAACATACCTCAGGGAGAATGGGTGGGGGTACATCCACACATTTTCAATTACAAGAAGTCGTCTTGACTCCCAGAGCGAGCCGATGCCTTTTAAACTCTTCATTGTGTAAGGCCTTTCTAAGAATATCTATAACTTGATTTTATTTAGGTAGAGACTCCAACATCACAAGCCCAAAAACCACTCTCTCCTTGATAAAATGATATTTTAATTCAAATTTTTTTCCTTTAGTGATGAACTAGATTTTTTCTCTGATTTATAGAACATGAATTATCACAATAGATTTTGATCAGATATTTCACCTTAATTCCCATATCTTCCTGTTGCTTCTTCATCCACAATAGCTATGTGTAATCTTGAGAATCCACAAGTATTCAGCTCTTTTGGTGCATAATGAAATGCAGTCATGTTTCTTTCTTAACCCAGAAACATGCAACCCTCCAAGATAAAAGGAACCTCCAGATGTAGATTTCATATCATCTACTAAACCATCCCAATCCAAATTTGTTTATCCTAATAACTCTTGCTGAGACTTTTCACTATACATTAGTCCAAAGTCCACTATTCTCATGATATATCGAAGAATTATTTTTCTATAATCACGTGGCTCTTCATTGGATTTCTTTGATACCTCGATGTTTGGAATGTGGAAATTAAAATACTAGTCATTACCTCTATCATGTACAACATACTTCTAATTATTTTCCTATATTCCCTTATATTAACTTCCTTGACTTCATCAAACCATGATAGTTTCTGCTGAGTAGCAACTGGATTCTTCATCTCTTTGATATTTTCCATTCCTAATCTTCTCAAAACCTCATCGGAATATTTAGCCTGAGAAATAAAATTTCCATTTCATCCTTTCATCACGTGTATGACAAGGAAAAATGTAAATCACCAATCATCAACATTTTGAGCTTTATTTTCATGAATTCAAACAATTTTCTACAATTTTCTTCATCTGATCAACCAAAGACTATGTCATTGACATAAACCAGCACCATAATCCTGTGATAGTTTCCATTGTTGTAATATAGATTGTAATCAACTCCACCATGCCGAATACCAGGATTCAATAGAAACTGATCAAGCCATCAATACCATATACTTGGTTCTTGAATCAAACCATATAAATCCTTTCTCAACTGACAGACTCTTTTCTCATCTTAATGAATGAGAAAACCATCAGGTTTCTCAATGTAAACTTCTAGGTCTAGAACTCCATTTGGAAATGTTGTCTTTACATCCATCTGGATAACTCTAAAAAATTCTTAGTTATGGACAAGAATAATATTATTATCTCCAACATTGAATCATGTGAAAACATCTCATCAACATCAATACCCTATATGTGAGAGTTTCTTTTCACACCAGGCGTTGTCACGACCCGTTCTTGTGGAACCCGTGCCACAACTCCCCAATACCCCCCTCAAATAAGCCTGGGGTTGGTGACTAGCACCGAGTAGCCATATCACTATCTTGGGACGAATTTCCTATGTTCATATAAACACGCACACATCCTGATGACCACAAATGATGAAATTTAATAAACTAATAAGGAACAAAATGCATACATAAAACTAAACCCAACCAATAGAGCATGGAAGAAGATAATTTACTGAATGTAAAATGGTCGAAAATACAAGCCCACCCAAAACAATTGTTTGCAAATTAAAATGTTTAACCTGTATGCATAAAGAGGTACTAGGATTTCATCTCATACATCTAGGGACACCGTAGTTATTAGGGAACTCAGAAAACTTGGTCTGCTCAGGGACCGCACTAGATTCTATCAAACGGCTGCTCGTCTGCACTGGACACAACAAGTGAGGGAAAAGCCCGTGCATGGGTGAGTATAACAACACTCAGTAGGGGACCCCCAAAACCAAAAAGAACTATAAAAAGTGATTTTAAAGTCAACTATACACATTATATGTCTACTGAACATATTGTAAGAGAAACACAATCCAGATATACTAAAAACTCAGACCTTTATTCTAGTGAAAATTCACCCCACCACATACCACCACTAGGGATTGTATTTCAAGGTTCCATGAATCAATCATCTAGGAGAACTCACTCCGTGAATATTATAGTCTTGATAATGAATGTCCAAAAAGTATTTTTCATCGAGAAATTGCACGTGAGATAAATAAACTCATTTTGGGAGAACACGCTCTTGGGTGGGGATATATCATGATACAAAGATGAGGATCACTGCCAGGGCCTTGGAGGATAACAAGAATAATCTAGAATCACCTGCTATGTAGAGGATCAGTGTCTTGTAGAATTATTCACATCTATATATGACTCAAACTTTGATTAAGAATGGATAGAGGATCTCACTCCGGCCCACACGGAGGGATACATGACTTTATCTCGGAATTTCCTAATGAAGTGATCATACTCCTATGAATTGAAATGATACCCAACCTTCAGAGGAATGAGAAAAAGGGGCACTGACGAAAACAGAACCTATGAAATGAATGGTGGGAAAGAAGATCAAGCCCTGTACTGAAAAGTACAATGCATGTAGAAGTGTCACATGCAGTGTCATCTGACCCCATGTACAACAACCTGTGTCTTATAGCATGAAATTTAAAACCCAACTACACATCATGTAGTAAGGATCACACATGGTGTCAAGGTATCTGGGGACCACTCCATGTACACCATCCATGTCCTCATACACATCCTCAACCCAAGAAATCTGTACATGGGGTGACCAGTGTTACTGGCCTCCTATGGTTGTGTGGTGGAGTGCATGGCATGTAATCCACCCCATGTCAGTGTTACATCTGAGATATGCACCAATCACCATGTAAAGACCCACACATAGAGTGACAATGGCCAGATGTCATGTCTGAACTGCATGTCACTCGGGACTCTAGCAACTATAGGGTGGGGTCCACACATCGTGTCACCCTAGAGGCACACTGTGTTCTTTAAAATGTGCAGCGGATAAACCCTAGAATCCACCACCTATCAACACTACATGTTCATCGGGATATATGTTGTGTGTTACAAAAATTTCTAGAATCACGAACATGCTCTGCCATGCCTCAGGTACTCTCCCAGTCTTTGATCCAACCATCTGATCATAAAGAAACTTCTGATTCTATGTTTCCCTAACGTAGAAATGTTGTATACATTATTTTAGGGATTATGATCAGCCCTGAAAAAAAGTTTTGATCCACCTACATGAAGAAAGATCGAAGAATGATCATCTTTTTTTATACAATTTGTCCTCCTCCCTCTCCATCACACCTCTGATGGGTCATCACGATGTTTGATCTCCTATTTGGGACCATTGCGTTGCAAAACAGACTAGCAATGATCTATTGTTTGTCTCCCCATGAAGAACACGAAGAATGCGAAGAAAAGAAGAAGAAATCTAATAAACAAAATTGAGGAATGAATATCCTCCATAGTTTGTGATGACGTTGATCCACTCCCATTAGAACGATTAAACAGTTCGAAACAAACGACAATCCAAACATTATCACAAATAAATTTCCCGAATCAAACCCCGAAAGAAATGGAATATAATAACTCTCCTGTAAGAATGTGTGATATACGGATCAACCTATTAGTGGGTTTATATGAGTTTTTCATTATATCGAAGAATGTGAAAACAAAACAAATAAAAAAACACCTACCTATACCTGCATCAGTCGTTGATAGGCCCTGCCTATAAAAAAGTCACTGCTCTAAAAGCAATGGTTCCCTCAGAATTCTGATCCAGGAAACAATTTCAATTTAGTTCCACATTTTCAGGAAAAATGCTCAAGCGTGTTGTTTAAAAGATTAATTTATTCCAAGAATTATTTTGGGCACTCTGGTCCTCAGAATTGAACGCAGTCAAAAATTATTGTCTTGAAATAATTCCATATAATATTTAAAAATATTACAAATAAAATCTGAGACATTACATTCTCCCCACCTTTGGGAATTGTGTCACGACCCATCCCCCATGGCCCGCATTGTGACTACCCCAAGCATGTCTTCCATAGGCCAGGGGCTATCGACAAACACCAAAGGCGTAATTCCCTAGAATTGGGAAGGAATTTCTATTATAAGATGTAAACACACACAAAACCAGAGAACATGCAGAAGACGACACAAAGTAAAGCAATATAACAAGTGTGGTGAAATTACAAAGGGACCGGAAATACAATCCCAACAGAAAGGTAAAACTACAACAGGAAGAAGTTACAACTGAAAAGACAAAACACTGAATTTTGAAGCATCTCCTGGATCGTCCTCTATGCTCCTACCTGAAGGGTAGGTACAGATGTCCTCCTCAGCTCTTCAAATCTATCGGTCCTCTCCATGTGCCATCATGCTATGTGTCCACCTCCGGGTATCGTCCAGTCCTTGTACACTCTGCCTCGGTCAGCGATGTCCATCGTCTGCATCCAACACAACGAGATGTGGGCATAGCCTGTGCAGGGTTGAGTATAAAAATACTCTGTAGGTACCCCGAGACCCTCCTGGTCTCACTAAATCCAACTAGGATAAACCACAAAGAAATATATTAACAGATAACCTTTACTTAGGTTTATGGCCATACATATACCTATGTTATCAAGTAACCAATCTCAATCATGAGGAAAACAAAAAGGTTATTGACTCAGCTCAAACCAGGATTTTCATTGACGAAACCACAACTGTGGGATAACTTCTCCTCTGTGAAGTACAGTGGACCTGCCGCGACTCTGAGGCACTACTCACTAACCTGAGACTGTTGAGCTACTCCTCATGTTGAGTATTGCGGTTCTACTGCCAAACTGGTCACTCCGCCGCTATGGGTATGTCGCCCCAACACAGTAGCGCTCCCCCTAATAGCCTACATACGTACTCCTCTTTTCGAGTAACATGGGTATGCTTCCAAACCAGGCACCCCATCCTCCATGGGTCTACCACAAAACCGGGAGCTCCGTCCACTAGGCTAATCGAATATCTCCAAGTCGAATCGGTCAAGCAGTCGTCAGGTCTACAGCTACTAGGTCTCTGCACTCCGTACAATCGTCTCTGGGAGGGTCCGCTCCATGAGCTACTGGTCGATACTTCCAAGTGTCATGTATTCTCAAATGTATGTATCTCAAAGGACAACCTCAACATAGGGGTCTCAACGCAACAGACGACGCGTCAATCAGACGTTCGGTCTGTGAGTTATTAGCATTTCCATTCCAGGGGCCCGGTTGGATTTTGGGTACAATCCAACCTATAAATGATCAAACCACATCTGAATCCCATGTAGTGTATGCCAAAATAATTTTCCTACCATGTTGAATCCAACATAGTCGACGACATGTCAATCGGACGTCTGAACCTTAAGTTATAAGTGTTTCCGCTCCGAGGGCCCGGTTCGAATTATGTTCGTTCCAAACCCGGACATTTTCCAAAGTCATCAATAAGTCACTTAGAGTAAAGAAAAAGGATGTCCTCGTTTCAAGGGTCCTAGTGCCGTAGGCGGCGTGTTGTTCGGACGTGTGGCCTTCATGTTATTCACGTTTAAGTGAAAATGGCCCCGGCCCGTTAACCCGAGTGGGCTGTATGGTCGGGTCATCCCAGAGTTCGCATGTCCGACCCGGCAGGGGGTCTGACCGGCCCAATGAATCGCACCGCTCAGCCCGAGGGATGTGACCCGGCCCGGCCAGGAGGGGCACAACCTAGCCTGGTGTGACCCAGAACAGTGCGGCCCGGCCCGCCATGGTGCGGCCGGCCCGGCGGGGCGTGGCCTGGCCGCGGCTCCGCCCGATGGCGCTGAGCGATCCGAGGTGGGGGGTGCAGCCCCCTAGCTACCCGAACCGGTAGCGCTGCCCTACCCAACCGGCCAGCCAAACCTGGCCGGGCTTCACGACACAACGGTCCCGCTAGGGCGGGCCGCAGATCTGAAGCGCGGCACCTTCGGGTGTCGTGGCCTTCCTCAGCCCGGCTGGCTGTTGAGCCGGCCACTTCTTCCCCTGAAGCGGCCTGCCCTTTGCGGTCCATGGTCCTCCATAGCGTGGTGCCGCAGATCTTCCCTTCGGCCTCGTAGTCTTTGGCCAGCCGATCCTTCCTCGGTCGAGCGGCCCATGATCGCGGGCCACGGTTCTTCCGCACTTGGTCGGCGCACGACCGCCCCTTCCATTCGTCGCCTCCTTCCTATCATGGTTTCCATATTAATTAAAAGAATGACTATGGAGGATCATCGGGCCTTTTGCATTCATCCCACGCACTCCACATTAGGTGGTAGCAGTTGGCAGAAAATAAACTACGATATTCAATGAAGAATGGGGAACAAAAATAATCATTTCAAAATGAACAAACCCCTACCTTGAAAAGATGTTGTGCGTCGTCGAACCACGAAAGACAATAGTCGTTGTGTTCAGGTGTCACGAAAGATCGGTGTCGATTCCTTTGTCGTCAGAGTGCACCCGAAGAAGAAGCATCGTTGGTGACTTTGTGTTCCACGAATCGTAGATCATTCTTCGTCGAGGGAGAAAGTTGTTCTTCGTTGAAAGTTGGTGTTCATTGTCGGAGAAGAACACTTCCACTAAAATCCTCTCAAGATCTCTAACACCAATATTTCCAACCAAAATAATAAAATATCCATCCCATAAAATAACATGCCATTTATTTTTAAATTAAATCAACCTCTTTAATTAATTAAATGAAGTGTTGTTTAATTATTTGAGATTGGTTGGCAAAGAATTAAATGGAGAGAGGTAGGTGGAATGTAGAGAGGATCCACCCAATTAAATGGGGGAGTTGACAAGAATTAAATAGGGGGAGTTAAATTGGGTGTTTAAGGGAGCTTATAGGGAGATTAAAGGTTGGGGCTCGTGTGGGACCCACCTCACAAATATCCACACATGGGATGTTATGTGGGGGTGGGCCCCACCATTAACTTCCCAATGTAATATTTAAGCACCATATATAAATAAAATTGTTCAAAACAATTTTATTTAACTTTTTAATTAAAACACAATTTTTAACTATCAACCTGCATAAAACGCAACTATAGCAAAGGTCCCCATAAGCAATTACCACCACTGTGAGTTTATCGGTGCCCTCAGATTTCAATTCCGAGTAACGATTCAAAATAAAGAAAAACCCGCACATATGTTTACTGAAAGTACCCAAACAAAACTTCAATAATTGCTTTCGGGCACACCAGGCCTTAGAATCATGTTTCGTCAGATGCCATACACTAGTAAAAATTCCATTGAATTAAGAAAAAAATAATTCCTTAAAAATTCCAGGTGATTACATTACTCCCACCTCAGGGATTTACGTACCCATAAAGCTACAACAAATAAAATGGAAACAAATGGGGATACTGATCTCTCTTCTGTACCTCCCACTCCCAAGTGCTCTCCCAGAGGTTCCCATGCTGCCAGTAAATGCGCACCAGTGGAATCTACCATCCATGTAGGTCTTGATCCTATTAATCCTCAATCTCCACCAGGACTTCTGCAAATGTCACCCCGTCATCTATGTCCACCTCCCCATGATCGATGATGTGGGTCGGTTTGTGAACGTATCTTCTCAGCTGAGATAAGTGAAAGACGTCATGCACCCTGTGAAACTGAGGTGGAAAGGACAGGAGGTAAGCCACCTCGCCTACTCTGTTGAGGACCTAGAATGGTCTGATTAAACGTGGAGATAACATTCCACCCTGACCAAATCTCTGTAGACTCATTCGAGGTGAGACCCATAAGAAGACATGTTCGCCATCCTATAACTCTTGTGGTCTCCATCTCCTATTAGTATAGGACTTATGTCTACTCTTTGCAGTCTTCATCCGCTCCTGGATAATCTGCACCTTCTCTGGTAGCCTCAAGATGGTCACACTAGTCAACCTCTACCTCAGCTTCTAAAAAACTCTACTGGCATCACTCTGACCACACAAAGGGTTTCCCTATCATAGTTAATGCTAAAGGTATCGCAGAAAATCTAGAGAAGTCTGGCACAAATCTTTGTCTGGCCAACTCATGAGTGATCGACTACACCCATTTATGCAAGATTTCATCATGTGCTACCTCGGGTTTCCTTTTTGCTGGAAAAGGAAAACCCATCCCAATGTTGTAGGAAAACCAAAACCTTTTTTCCTAATACATTAAATCTATGTATGAACTATTGTTGCCCTGTCCATAACCAAACTAATGTCGTAAGGCCTCGATGCTGCCACCAAGTGGTTCCTACCAAAACTCTCACATCACGGGTCAGATCATGCCGTCAGTGTAAGCGTGATTATTGTGTCTCCTCCCAAAGGTATCTCCATACATGAGGGTCAAGTCAATGGCTTAACCAAAAACTCTAGGTCTGGTACAAGATTCGTGGAAGGAAGGAATGATTTGTATCAATGTTTGTTGTTACAGAATCTACTAGTATACACAGACCATACCTCAAATCACTCCTAGAGCCCTTGGGTCACATTCCTTGACTGCATGCACCTACTCTCTTCCCATGCCCTCATTCTCCCTGAGACTGGAGGGGACTACAAAGGTGGGTGGTTGTAACATGTTGAAATGTACATCACCATATGTTGCCCTCTTAGATCTGCTTCCACATCTACTTCTCTGCAGATTCATCTGTCCTTAACACTTCCTCTTCTTAAAACATTTTACACGCCCAGGTCTCTGAGACTGGCGTTAGTTCCCTGCTTTCCCACTTCTAACATTCACTAGATGTATCCTCTTATCCAATGAACATTCAACCACAAGGGTTATCTCTAGAACCCTAAAATAAGTAGGAATGTATAGAGGAAAATGTGTTGGCTCAGATATCCTTAAACACACCTCACATAGAGGTCCAAGATCTAAATCACTAATCGTATCATATTTATCGAGTACTAGGAAAGATCAGTATGCCTCGATGAATACTCAGCTACCAACACGTCGTCTTGCCGAAGCCGTATAGGCTCTAAAAATCTCTCAAACACCTCCTCAAGCCAGTCCTCAGCCGCATGTGGGTCGGGCTCGCCTTAGAATCTGAGGGATATTTGGTGATGAAACACATTTAAGTCACTAATCTTACAAGTGTACTCTACTGGTACTGCCGGTAGTGTCTGCTGACCAACATGCGGTGATATAGTTGGCACACTACACGAAGGTACCATCTCGGAAAATGGTGAATGTACCAAAACCACATCACTATGTGGACCATCCTCATGGTCACTCACATAAAAATATTAGTAGCTAAGATCAAAATCTTCTCTACTAGTGTCTAAGCTAGGTGAAGAACTCTATAAATCACCTCCATCCAGTCCACTACTACCAGGGAATCTGCCTCGCCTCATAACCTCTGAGGCCTCTGCTGCTGGAACTCATGAAACACGCTCTATCAGCGTGCACAGATTGTTAGTATGGCTGGTGGAATCAGCTTCCTAATGGGTGGTGCTGCTGCTGGTACACCTCCCAAAGGTGGAAACATAGTAAGAGGGCCATGGACCAGAGCCTCATTGCTCGGTGGGCCGTCATCGTGTACTCTCCAGGAACTCCAACTAACTTCCTGCGTGGAGGCATCCTGAACAGATGCAACACGGTCAATCGATTAAAACCTGGTGAGCTGACCTATTTGAGCTGACCTAAAAAAAGCTTTTGGAAATAGACATGCAATAAGTGTTTTCGTGCACTGAGTCGGAAATCTGAATTCAGGGTCTTTGTGTATGGATACATTGGCCGCTGCACCAACACTGGACTCCCTGAAGTGAGAACCACACTCAGTACCCTTAAAATTGTTTCTTCAAAGAAAGGAAATATCAGAGACCTAAATTGTGCGGTATAAACAACTCCTCTGATACCAATTTGTCATGACCCGTCCCCTGGGGCCTGCATCGTGACTACCCCAAGCCCTCCTTCCATAGGCTAGGGGCTGGTGAGTAGCACCAAAGACGTAATTCCCTAGAACTATGAGGGTGTTGCCTTTATAAAATGTAAACACGGACATAACCAGAGAATAAGCAGAAGTAGACACAATGTAAAGCAGAATAACAAGTGTGCTGAAATTAGAAAGGGGCCGAAAATACAAGCCCAACAGAAAGGTACAACTACTGCTAGATGAAGGTACAACTGAAAAGAAAAACAGTTGAATGGTGAAGCATCTCTTGGATTGTCCTCTGATTTCCTACCTGAAGGGTAGGTACATATGTCCTCCTCAACACTTCACGTCTATCGGTCCGCTCTGTGTGCCATCACAGCAAGTTTCCACCTCCGGGTATTGTCGAGTCCTCGTACACTATACCTCAGTCAGCGCTTTTCATTGTCTGCATCCAATACAATGAGGTGCGGGCATAGCCCATGCAGGGGTGAGTATAACAATACTCAGTAGGGACTCCGAGACCCTCAAGGTCTCACAAAATCAAACAAGGATAAACCACAAAGAAAGATCTATATATATAACCTCTATATAGGTATATGCCCATAAATATATCTAAGTTAGTAAGAAATCGTTCTCAATGATGAGGAAAACACAAAGTTCATTGACTCAGCACAAACCAGGATTTTCATTGACGAAACCACAACTGTTGGATAACATCTCCTCTGCCGAGTACAGTGGCCCTGTCATGAATCTGAGGCGCTACTCACTAACCTAAGACTGATGAGGTACTCCTCCTATCGAGTATCGTGAGTCTGCTGCCAAACTGGGCGCTCCTTCGCTGTGGGTCTGCCGCCCCAACACAGTAGTGATCCTCCTAATAGATTACATAGGTACTCCTCCTGTTGAGTACTGTAGGTAACCTGCCAAACCAGGTGCTCCGTCTGCCATGGGTCTGCCGCCAAACCGGACTCTTCATCCACTGGGCTAATCGAATCACTCTGAGTCGAATCGGTCAAGTAGTCATCACGTCTACAGCTACTAGGTCTCCGCACAACGTACGCTCATCTCTAGGAGGGTCCACTCCATGAGCTATTGGTCGATACTTCCATGTGTCAAGTAATCTTACGTGGAAGTATCTCAAAGGACTGCCTAATCATAGGGGTCTTAAGGATACAAAAGGTGCGTCAATCAGACACCCGGTCTATGAGTTATTAGCATTTCTATTCGAGGGGCCCAGTTGGATTTCGGGGACAATCCAACACGACCATGCTCAGACCATATTTGAATCCCATGTAGAGTATGCCAAAAAAACTGTCTCATCATGTGGAATCCAACATAGTAAATGGCACGTCGATCGGAAGTCCGGTCCTTATGTTATAAGTGTTTCCGCTCCGAGGGCCCAGTTGGAATTACGTTCATTCCAAACCCGACCATTTTCCAACGTCGTCCAAAACTCACTTAGCGTTTAACAAAAGTATCGCCTCATTGTGTGGGTCCTAGTGTCATAGACAGTGCGTCGTTCGAACACGTTGACTTCATGTTAGTCACGTTTATGTGAAAACAGGCCCGGTCCATTAAGCCCAGTGGGATGGTGGGTTGGGTCAACCCAGAGTTGCTGGGTCCGACCCGGTATGGGGTTGGAATGGCCCGATGAAACATGCGGCTTGGCCCACGTTGCGCGACCCGGCCCAGCCAGGAACAGCCCAGCCCGGTGCGACGCGGCCCTGCCGCCGCTCGGCCGGCTGGCCGGGCCATCCTAGGAGGGAGGCGCGGCTCCCCAGCTACCAGAATAGGCGGTGCTTCCTTCCATAACCAGCTAGCCAAAGCCGGCCGGGCTTCCCGGCGCAAGCGGCCTGCTCGGGCGGGCCGTGGATCTGCTATACATTACCTTCAGGTGCCGCTGCCTTCTTCCGCCTGGAAGGCCGTCGAGCCGGCTGGTTCATCCAACTAAGTGGTGTTCCCTTTGCGGGATGCGGTTCTCTGCAGCGCGGCGTCATGGGGCATCACAGTACCTCCCTTCGGCCCAGACGACTATGGTCGGCTGGTTCTTCCTTAGTAGAGCGGCCGATGGTCGTGAGCTGCAGTTCTTTTGCACGTGGCCGGCCCACGACTGCCACTTCCGTTCATCACCAACTTCCTAACACGGTTTCTGTTGCAATAAAGAAATGACTATGGAGGGTCGTCGGGCCGTGTGCGTTCGACCTGCGAACTCCGTGTTAGGTGGTAGTAGTTGGCTGAAAATAAACTATGATTTCCAAAGAAGAACAGGGTACGAAAATAATAACTTAAAAATGAACAAACCCCTACCTTGAAAAGATGTAGCATGTCTTCGAACCACCAAAGGCGAAAATCATGGTGGTCGGGCGTCGCAGAAGATCAGTGTCGATTCCATTATTGTCGGATTTCACCCGATGAAGAAGCGTCATTGGCGACTTCGTGTTCCTCGAATCGTACAGTGTTCTTCATCAAGGGAGAAAGTCTTTCTTTGTTGAAGGTTGGTGTTCTTCATCGGATAAGAACACTTCCTTCTAAATCCTCTCAAGAGCTCTCCCACCAATATTGCCAACCAAAATAATAAAATGGCCCTCCCATAAAATAACATTCCATGTATCTTCAAATTAAATCAAACTCTTTAATTAATTAATTGAAGAGTTGTTTAATTAATTGAGATGGGTTGTAAAAGAATTAAATGGAGAGAGGGAGGTGGAATGTGGAGAGCCTCCACCCAATTAAATGGGGGAGTTGACAAGAATTAAACAAGGAGAGAGAAATTGGGGGTTTAAGGGAGGTTAGGGTAGATGAAAGGTTTGGACTCGTGCGGGCCCCATCTCACAAATATCCACACATGGGAAGTTATGTGGGGGTGGGCCCCACCATTAACTTCCCCGTGTAGGATTTAACCACCATAGATAAATAAAATTGTTCTAAACTACTTTATTTAACTTTTTAATTAAACCCCAATTTATAACATTCAACTTGCATAAAACGAAACAGCGGCAAAGGTCCCCTTAAGCAATTATCGGAACTGCAAGTTAATCGGTGCCCTCAGATTTCAATTCAGAGTACAAGTTCAATAGATTAAAAAACTCACGCGTACGTTTACTGAATGTACCCGAACAAAAATTCAGGAATTGATTCTGGGCACACTGGGCCTCGGAATCAAGTTCCAACAGAAGCCACTGACATGTGAAAATTAAAAATAATTAAGAAAAGATTCTCCCTTGAAAATTCCGGGACTTTACAAATTTCATCCAAAAAATCTAAAACAAGAGGCTACTCTAACAGATGTGGGTACTGGGAAAAAATCTAAGTCTCCTGCTCTCACGTGCTCTCCAAAAGTTTCATTTTCCGCCATAAGACAAAAATCCAAGTAATTAATCACCCCCAAAGGATCCTCCCCGACTGATTCTCGATCTCTACTAGGTACTCAGAAAATGTCTCTCAATTCTCGTTGTCTAGATCACCCTAGTCGATGACGTGTGATGGGTCATTCAGGTACCTCTTCAACAGCTACATGTGGAAGAAATCGTATACTTGGTACATCTATGGTGGTAGATCTAAGCAGTATGCTGCCTCTCCAACAATATTATGTAATAGGAAATGTCTGATGAACCTCGAAGATAGCTTTCCGCCTTGGCCAAATCTCCACAACCCTCATCGATGTGATAACCTAAGAATGACATGGTCTCTCTCATCGAACCCCAAAGTCTCCTTAGTCTGTCAGTAGAAGTCATTTGCTGGATTTGTGTAGTCTTCATAATCTCCCAAATAATCTGAACCTTCTCAATGGTATTTCACACCAACTCTGGACCCATGAGTGTTAAGTCTCTAGGGTCGGTCCAAAAAGTCACTTACCAGCATGGTATCCCATATAAATCCTTGAACAGTGCCATACCAATGCTGGAGTGGTAGCTATTATTTTACTCAAACTACACCAGTGGTAGGTGGTCCTCTCAACTCTGACCAAAGTCCAAGATACAGGGCCACTACATATTTTCCAGAACCTAGATGGTCATCTCTGTCTAACTATCTTTTAGGGGATGGATTTCTATGCTCAAACGTAGCTAAGTTCCAAAAGCCTCCTTCCATCCCTTTCGTAGCCGGGATGTGAAGCATGCATCTTTTTCTGATACTATTGTTGAAGGGACACCATGATGCCAAACTATCTCCTATACGTTGAGGCCTCTTAGGGGTTCTACTGAACTGTACTCCAAAATATCTAGTAAGTGGGATGAATTGTGGATTTGGTCAATTTTCCTCCAAATGGAATCATTACCCTTGGAAATTAATGGTATTCCAATCACTAAGCCCATTGTTATTCCATCTCACATCCACTCTGGAACATCCAGTTGTGAACTAACCATGCTGGAACCTAGTGGTCAGCCTTCACCTGCTGGCACGTATGAAGTCGAGAAACAAACTCTCCTACTACCTTCATCATAACTGACCCCCAAAACTCACGTCAAAGGTCTTGGTACATTTATTCCTCTCCATTATGTACCGCCAAAGGGGATTTATGAATCTCCCTAAGGACCTATTCTCGTAACTCCAGTGGTACAATGGTTCTTCCACTATAAAGAACAATGTGCTCAACACCTTGAGAATATCCATCAGGATCATGTTATGGGGATAAATGGGCACATAAAGCCTCACTGTCGACATCCCCAAGTTGTACCTCCCGGAATCACTATAATTGTGAGGGTGAAATCCATTGATTTAAGGTAATATGCATCCTCTCTATCCATGAAGGATAAATGTAATGAAGAAATATATTCTATCGACGCACACAACAGTTGAAAGATCGATCTCCAGGAAAGAGAATATGTCACCTTGTTCCCCTTCCTAGGAGTATATATGCTCTCTAAATCACAGTCCTATTAGGAACACTATCCAATGACTCTATCTCAAATTCATATCCATACGCGGGATGTTGTAATTGACGCTCTTGTGGTCATAGTAGATGATAAACTTCTCTCCTATAAGGTTGTGTCTCCACCTTTTCAATGCGAAGACTACCACTGCCAATTTGAGATCATCAGTCACATAGTTTGGCTCTTGTGTCCTAAGATGGCGTGAACCATAACTAATCAATTCATGTATCTACATCATGAATTATCAAATCCATATCATGGATGCATCACCAAAACTATATACTCAACACCCTCCTCCAGAAATCTCATAATCGGGGTGCTTGTCAAACTTTGTCTCAACTTATCGAAACAATGTTTGCACTTTTAGATTCACCTAAAGGGATTCCCCGTCTTGGTCAAGGTGGTCACCAGTTCTGATATCTGGGAGAAGTCAGTTATGGATCTCTGTTAATATCCTGCCAACCTGAGGATGCTCACACCTCTGTCACACTCCGGGGTGGCCCCCATGCTAACACTGCCTCCACCTTGGTATGGTCTACTGATAGTACATCTGATGAGATGAAATGTCCTAGAATGTAGACCTCCTAAATCTAGAACTAGCACTTCGAGAGATTCCCATAAATCTGGGGCTCTCAGAGTATGTCAAGAACCATCCACAGGTGTATCATGTGCTCTTCCTATGAGGATGATTTCACAAGGATGTCGTCGATGAAGACCATTATGAGCCGGTATAAATATGGTTTAATGATCCAATTCATAATTCTCATTAACACCGTGGGGGAATTCATCACACCAAAAGGCAATACCAAGTGCTCATAGTGAACATAGCAGCATTTGAATGTCATCTTTGTTATATCCGCATCTCATACTCGTAACTGGTGGTAACCTGATCGATTATCAACGTTCGAGAAACATTATGTCCATATTAGCATATCAAAGAGGTTTTCAATCCTTGGTAGTGGATACTTGTTCATCACAGTTACCTGATTCAAGCACCGTTAATCATCACACAACCTAAAACTCACGTCCGCCTACTTGAATGAAAAACTGCAGCTTCCCTAGGTGAAACTATTTATCTTACGAAACCCTTGCTCTACAAATCCTACAATTGAACCCTCATCTCAGGAAGCTCTATGGGGGCCATCTGATATGATAGTTATGAAATCGGTGTCGTTAGCTCCCTAGACTGTTGATCCCCTATCATTGGTTCTCTTGTGGCATCTCCCACATCCTGACCCCTATGTGTGACGTCAGCTCCCTGATGTTAACGTATCTGCACCAGTCTTCCTGCTGTTGACTTCCATCATCTATCTCTGCTCTGCCCAGAAGCTCTCTACCACCAAGTCCCACTCAATAACTCCAACATAAATCAAAATGAATAGAGGCAGGACACTAGCATGTATTTTCCATTGTAGACCTCACTCGATGGTTCGAGCTCTGATGTAGTAATCCTTGACCATGTCCATCGAGTCCCTAGCGAGGTTGGTGAACCTCGATGAATATTCTTCCACTTTCAAACTGCCCTACTAGAGCTAAAGAAGCACTTGGATACACAATTTTCGTAGTGCATCCAATGGCAACTCTTCCCTATAGAGTAACTCAAACTCCATCCATGAAAGAGTCTCCTCATCATGAGTCTGTGCGGTCAGACTCCACCATTTTCCTTTGGATCCTTATTAGAGGCTTTATCCTTTGATCACCATCTGGTCCACTGGTGTCCTCAATAGATCTAAAACTCTACTCACTACCTCAAGCTAGACCTCATCTACCTGAGGGTCGGGCTCACCTCAGAACCTGAGGGGCCTCTGTCTTTGGAACTCATGGAGTGAACATAGCCTACACCCCTTGTTTGTATGTCCTGCAGGTACCACAGGCTGCTCCACTGGCAGTGGGATAGCATGTGCACCACTTGGAGGTAACTCCTGGGGATCTAGACCATGTATCGAATCTTCTTCATTGAGGGGGTCATCCTCGTGATCGACCTGTAGAATCCTTGCGGGTATGCAATGTAGAGGAATCCTTTATGGAAACAAGATGTACAGTGGTTAATGGTTATATATGGATAGTTGACAGAAAGGACATGGAAAATACAACCCATTCCTATAGAATTCATGTAAAATTATTTTAATTCCCCTAAACTAGTGTTTTCATGTAATGAGTCAAAAAGCAGATTATCAGAGTCCTAAGGTATGGATTCGTCAGCCGCCCAGACCAACACTAGAATCTCGGGCCTGAAAGCCGATCTCAAAACACTTAACACTATTTCCCGAAACCAATCTCAAAGTATCTAGGTTATATGTTAGAACCGACCACCACTGATACCCCTCTTTCCTAACCCATCCCATTGGGACCCGTGCCATGACTCCCCAAGCTCGCCTCCAATAGGCCAAGGGCTGGTGACTAGCACCGAGAAGGCATATCACTAACATGGGACTCATTGCCTATGTACCTATACACACAAACACATGTCCAAGCCAACAAATTATGAGATGTAAAAGACCAACTATAGTACAAAATGAATGCATAAAAATAAACTAAACCAATAGAGTACGATGGAATGTAATGTATTGAATTAAAACAGGGCCAGAATACAATCCCACCAAAAACAAAAGACTGAAAACTATAAAGTCCCACCTGTAAGCACACAGATGTTCTAGGACTACTTCTTATAGTTTTAGGAACTCATCTGCCTATAGGGAACACATAAAACTTAGTCTGGTCATGGACCGCCCAGGACTTCGTCAAAAGGTCTCTCATTTGGAGAAGAAACAACATGTGTGGGAAAATATCATGTTGGGGTGAGTATTACAATACTTAGTAGAGGACCTCAAAAACCACAATGAAATAAAAAAATTAACGTTCCATTCATCTCTACACAATATATGTCAACTAAATATATTAAAAGAGAAACAAAGTCCATATATACTCAAAACCTAGACCCGTATTCTCGTGACAATTAAAAAAATCGCATGTCGCCACTAGGGATTCAGTTTAAAGGTTTCACAAAGTAGTCATCTAAGAGAACTCACTCCATGAGTATGATAGACCTGAGGACACTCGTCCAATAAGTACTTTTCATCTGGAAAATCCATGTGAGATAGACACATGCATTTCTGGAGAACTCACTCATGAGGGGGGAACAATCATGACACATAGATGAGAATAACTTCCAAGGACACTAGGGATACAACGACTCTTCCAAATTCACCTGTTAAGTTGAGGATCGACATCCTATAGGATTAGTCACATAGATACCTAACTATACCTAGGGTCAAGAATGGATAGAGGATCTCGCTCTAGGCCTCTTAGAGGGATACATGACTCTATCTCGGAATGTCCTGTAGAAGGGATAATAATCATCTGAATGGAAATTGTAAGTAACCTTCAGAGGAATGAGAAAATGGGGAACTCACCCAAATGGATATTTTTCCAAGTAACAGTGGAATAGAAGATCAACATATGTACTGAGAAGTACAAATTGTGTAGTACTGTCACATTCCATGTCTTCTGATCCTAGGTAGTATTGGTGTACAATGGAATGTGTCATAAGTCTTTTCATGTAAAACACACCCGCATGGATTGTAGAAAGGATCACACACCATGTTAAGGTTTCTAGGGTCCTCTATTTGTCTACTGGTAATGTGCATGTACACTGCCTTAACCCATGAATGTCAACCCGTGTAATTGGTACCTAGGGTGACTCATGTTTCTAGCCTCCTATGGTCGTATGGTGGAGTACATGGAAGGTACTCCACCCCATGTCCATGTATCATCTGAGATACACACCGATACGAATGTAAAGGCCTACACGCCATGTGAAAAGTGGTCACACACCATGTCTACGATTCCTGTTACTCAGAACTCCAGCCAATGTTGGGTGGGGTCTACATTCCATGTGAAAAGTGGTCACATGCCATGTCTACAATTCCTATCAATCGGGAATCCACCCACAGCTAGGTGGGCTCCACACGCCATGTCTTCCCAGAGGCACGTCTTGTTATTCATCATGTGCATCGTGCAAACCCTATCCGCCACCATTAGCCCACAAGGCATGATCATCCGTATAGACACTGTGTGTTCCTAAAATTTTGCGAATCGTGAACATGTTCTGCTGCTCCTTAGGTACTCCTCTAGTCTTTAATTTGGTCATCCGATTACAACAAAAATCCAGATTCAAGGTCGCCCTGACACCAGAAATCTATTTCCATTTTTTAAAGATTTTTATTGGTCCTGAAAACATGTTTTGATCCACCATCATGGAGAATTATGGTAGAAAGATCCTTCATGTTTTGATCTGAAACGTTGTCTACCCTCATCATCTCACCTTCGCTGGGTTGTCGGGATGATCGATCACTGATTTGGGATTGTTTCATAGAATAATGGACATGTAATGATCTATTGTTCGTCACCCCCCAATGAATGTGATGAGCAGGGAGAAAAGAGGTAGAAATCCAAAAAACTAAATTGTAGAAAGAACCTCCATCATCGTTCTTCACGAAGTTGATCTAATCCCTTTAAAACGATTAAAAAAAAATCAAATGATAATCCAAACATTATCAAAAATCAATTTCCCGAATCAATCCCCAAAAGAAATTGAAAATAATAATCCCCCCTGCAAGAATGAATGATCCGTAGATCAACCTGTTTATGGGTTTATCTGTGTTCGTCGTTCATTCAATGAATAGGAAAATAAAATATTGAAACAAAAACCCTACCTCTATTCAGTTGGGGAATGATTTTTGTACCCCATTTTTTAGTGAGGTTAGTCAAATCTGAGATGTTTCAATCGATTGTGTCGTCATCATCCGCCAACAGGTTCTCCTCCAATGCTCGAATGGAAAAACATCAATTGGTAGGTTTATGCGGGTAACCCTATAGAATTTCCAAAAAAAGGTATTTAAAAAGTTAGGAATTAATAATTTTTCTAAAAATACAACATTTAAAGTAAATTAATTTTCAATTTATTTTATTTCCTTTAAAATTTACAAAAACCTAACTTTTACAGCCGACCCATGATAGTCGATATTTGGACCTGCCTAAGGTAATGATACTACTATAAACATAATAGTGCCCTCATATTTCTAATCATGGAAACTATTTAATATTAATTCAATTTTTTTCATTAAAAACTGCTCATACACACTTTTTAAAAGTTTAATTTATTTAAAACATTTATTCTGGGAACTCCAGGCCTCAGAATCACATGACATCAAAAAGTAATGTCTCTGAATAATTCCATATAATATTTTAAAAAAATACATGGAAAATATGAGACATTACATGAGTGATTTTTTTGAATCACCACACCATCTTCATTGATTTTTTTGTGAAAGACCTGTTTTATCCTTGTGACATCCATGCCACCTGAACATGATACAATTTTCCATGTCTGATTCTTCTCAATTTTCTAAAGTGATTAAATTCATTTACTAAACCAAATTCTCATCTCCAACTGCTTCATTTAAGCATTAAGGCTCAACTTGTGTTAATTATGATGCTTCCTTTAGAGATTTCATCCCCTTTTTCTATAATAGTTATATATTATCCCCAATTATATTTTTTCTATCAATTTCATCTCTTCCCATTGGCCTATGAGAAGACAGTGATTTGTTCCCATCATCTGATTCTTCTTTTGAATCACCCTCTAGAGCTGGAGCATCTCGTGACATGCTCATCTCTTAATCACTATCCTCCTAATTCTGATCATGTATTTGATGATGATTCTATTCATTATTCACTATATTTACATCATGACATTCCACAATTTTTCTTAGCCTCTTATTGAATCATTTATATTCTTTGCTCTTCATTGAGTATCCATGAAATATTCATTTATCCCCATAGTATTATAAATTCATGTGTTTCTCCTTATTTTGAATGAAACATTTACTTCTAAATATTATATAGTACTTCAATGATGGATTATTTCCATACGATAACTCCTATAGAGTCTTCTTTTATTAAAAAATATTAATGCTCTATTAGAATTGTATTTTGCTTTCATCAGTTCTTCTTTCCAATGTTTCTCTAGAACTTCTTTATCAATGAGAAATGTTCTTGCCATGTTGTTGAAAATACGATTTCTTATCTCAACTACTCCATTCTGCAGTAGATTTGTTACTTATTAAACCTGATACTTTACACCATGTTTTTCGAGATAATCCATCACTTGTAAATTAACGTGCTCCCTTTCATTATCTATTTGAATTTTCCAGATTTTATGACCAATAATTTTTTAACATTTCTGTTGATATCTTGTAATGAAATTGAACACTTCATATTTTGTGGGTGATTATTGAAACACATACCATCTTTATGTTTTCATCAATGAATAAAACATATTCTCTCCTCTCATCAGTATCCCTTGGAAAAATTGGAAAACATAAATCACTATGCACCAACTCATGTAATCTTGTTGACATTTTCACCTTCGGCATATATGTATTTTGAATGATCTTCCCTTATTGAAATACATCACATATATTAGTAGGATTACGTTATAATATAGGGAGATTTATAGCTACATAATATTTCACCATATCATCCAAGGAACCCTGGATTATGTGGCCAAGACGTTTATTCCATAACATGTTTTCATCATCCTTGAACAAAAAGCACATATCTTCCTCTCCACTAACGAGGTAGAGATTACCTTTAGTACGACTTCCTGGAAACAAAACAGAGCCATCCTTTGCTTTGATGATATATAATTTCTTGGAAACAATTATGGCTTGTCCTAACTCACACAATTTACTAACACTATGAATGTTATGACTAATTCCCTCAGCAACCAAGACATCATGTTGTATCATGTATTTTCCACGAAACATGTATTCTCTTAATATACTAATTTTCAATCCCTCGTCATTAAAAAAATCTCAAAATACCTTTTTTATAATACCTGATTCTAGTCACTAGATCCATATTTCCCATTATATGGGATGTGCATCCACTATCAATGATCCATATCCTAGTGTGATCTGATGCCTTGAATGAAATTTCTAAAACCACTTCCTTGTCAGCCATTATCTTTTTAACACATGTCCCTGACATAGAATGATAATATTGATATATCATTGTATATGATGATACAACTTTAACTTTTAGAGCTATGAATCAATTTTGAATTGTTACCTATCATGAATATACAATTTACAGCTTCTTATACAACAATTCAGTCTACCTTGGAACATTCATAGGCATTGTTTATGTAGAATATCTTTCTATATGCACGGGTCTTTTACACCTAAAACAATGTCCATAAAACTGTGACTTGTAATTTTGAGCTATACATGACCACCTTTGTGGGCCTTGTTCCCTTTGGAACCTCTTTTCATTGTAAAATACATTTTGAGAATGTCTCATCCTTCCAGAATTATATTATCATATGTGAGGTGAATTCATATGTGGAAATGCACCACTAGTTGTGCCTTGGGTTCTTTGAATCTTCTGATTCTACTTTACACCCAAGTGAATCTTCAATCTTGGAGTGGGTGCTTCTAGTCTTACTTAAACCATAACTGCTTTCTGTTTTAGATCATGTCCTATAAAAACCGTATCATTCAGAATTGATTGTTTCTTTTGTTCTGAAGGACAACGCTTCTCAAATATAAACCTATCACTTTATTGTATGACCTTCTTTCTTGATTTCGAACCAATAGTTAGAAGTCTCAATAGATCATCAATTTTTCATCGGGTAATAAAAAATTCCTCTTTTATTTGATCAATAAGTTTTATTTGATCTATTCTAGTTTCAGTCAAACTTTCTAGTTCTATTTTTTGTTCTTCAATGTTGAGTTTTTACTCAACCACCTTCTATGAGTTTTATGGAATTGAATACCTCAACTTTTCAATTTCTACATTCAGATCATAATTCTCTTCTACCTGTTATTTCATAAATAGTTTTTCTTCATAAGAAACATTGTTATATTTCTTTTTTTGGGATCTTGAAATATCTACTTATTCAAGGGTAGCTTCTAATTGATCTGAAAGATCAATTATTCCTCCAATTTTTCCTTCAACATTGTCACTTTCTTCTCTTGTTAAGGAATTTCTCACAACATTGACCAAGTAATATATTTTATGAACCTTATAGTCCTTCAACTCTTATGCCTCAGATTCTTCTGAACATTCATCCTCATTTGAACACAGATTATTCTATTCGAATAGAATTATCAGGGTACTTATCCTCCCATTACCATTTTAAGAATAATTCTTTTGAGGAATTTCATCAGTTTCTTTATTTTCATCATATAATTCTTAAAAAACATTACTGCAAAATGCCCTATCATTCTGCATCACAAAAATGTAAATATATGTTTACCTTTGAAATTCCAATACCCCTTTGCAGATTTTAGGATAGAAATGACACGACGTTATCCAAAATGTCCTCCTCAAGATGATCTTCACCAATGATATACTTCATGGCCTTGAATGCCACTTCCTTAGACTTCGCCTTTTCAACTGCATCATTATCGTCATTTCTCATTTCATATGCTATAAGGGTACACTACAGGTGATCTCGTGTCATCTATTTCATGTCATTGTCTTCCAACACTGAATCATTTAGATTAACTCGTATTGGATGTTTCTTCCAGATACGTTTAACAATATTTATATCAGAAATGAATTCTCCAAGACCTCACATGTATTCTATAATAATATTTATCCTACTGAAAAATGCATCGACAGTCTCATTGTGATTCATTATGAGATTCTCATACATGTTCAATAAAACATGGATCATTTCTTCATGTACTTTTGTGTCTCCCTCATAAATGTTCAACAATTATTCCCAAATTGCATGTGATGTTATATATGACATCACATTTATATAAATTGAATTTTATAGGGCTCCCCATAATGAATTGATCCCCTTAGATTCAGCATCCAATTCTCTTCTTTTATATTCTGATAAATCACCACAATTAATGTTAGCTAATATTTCATGCATAGATTCTGTGAAGACATGTATCCCTACTGATCAAGAAGAAGTGTTGCATTCAATTCATCTATAGTTGAAAAATATTTCCATCAATAATCAGAATTCCTTTATTATTTATCAAATCCATTTCTTCTTCTTGAGAGAGAAATAATAACCTCAAACCTTTCACTATAATACCAGTTTTTTTCCACCAAGTCAAATACCATATAGGGGGGGGGGGATTAGGGTATGACAGATTATAACATTATCCTATTTGGATATTGTTTCTTTGTTAAAAAATAAATAAATTCTATCTTCCTCCCATAGTTATTTATTTATATATATGAAATCATGCACAAGACACAATAATTGTTTCTTGGTTCACCCCCACTGGGCTACGTCCATAGAGCATATAACGGAAATATTACGATGTAAAATATTCACTAAGGCTCACTACCATTAAAGAGTTTAATGTTTGGGATAGATCTTCTATGCCAAGGCTCACTACCTTTACGATGTTTAGGTTCTGCACACTGTATTCTCATGACTCACTCCCTATGCCTCTTTCTCTATCTCACTTTCGGTGTAAGGTGTCTCTATATTCCTCTTCCTTCACTCACTACTATTAGAAAAAATCCACACATAGTTTATCAAAATTTAGTTTCAGCGTAGTTTATGGACATGTAAGAACCTTCATGTTCATGAATTAATGCATCCTAAACTATTGGTAGATGCTCTTTTCAGTCCCTTTTTCACCTATAGATGAATTACACCATCCTATATACTGCTTGGTACCAGAAAATACTTTCACAAACTGATTTGATGCTTTCAGAACCTTCCTTGTTCAAATCCGGGAGCACCTTCTCTCCCTCGTACTGAGTATTAGTTTGGATACATGGATCACCCCTTCATCATACTAGTTCCACTTTCGCGAACTGCTATCATCTCCATGTACATCTGCCTTCGTTCAGCCTCTACAAATTTCCCTCAATCTAAGAACAATTCTCTAATCACGGGCTGTCTTTTCTTCTGGGTACCGAAGCTCCCCGTCTGCGTACCACATGCTGAATTCACTCAATCACATTCCAAATATACATCCTCCTACCAAGTCCTTTGCAGTTTTCAATTCTCTACAAAACCTTTAGCGGAATTTCTTCTGTGTGAACCTTTTAAGCTTCCGCGCTCCTTCATGAGCTTCTTTCTGACATTTCCAAAATTTCGGACCAAAAATATGTCTTCTAATTATATTAGGTCTCTATAGTAATAAGTGGGATTAGTGACTCTAATATAGACAATGATACCCACAAAATCCTCCAATCAATGATTTAACAAATCTTCAATCACGCCTTACCCGCATACCGATCCTTCTACTACCGTAAACCGCAATCCACCTGCGAACCACTTTTCATAAGTGGTCTGCATACTGCCTTTACTCCTACGTGGTTGATCTCCTCCACCAACAATAATCCATTAACATATCTCACTTCCTTTACCACAAACCATCCCGGTGAACCATTTCTTGTTTCGTGAACCGCTGTTGTGTACCGTTCTCATAGCTCTGTATACCATTCCCAGAATATGGTACAAAGTCCATGAATTGTGGTACACGGATCTCATCCTATTCCAATTTTCTTCAATGTTATTCATTCCATTCAATCCTATGAAGAAATCCTTCCTTTTACAATAACAAACTCTCGATTATGAGGTCCAAAAATTTGTCAAACTATAGAAAATTGTGCCTCTATAAAATCCCATCTGGGGAAAACACCAAACATACTCATTTGTAGTCATCTTGCTTTATCAACTAACACAACCACACCCAAAACATACCGAGATGGCACCTTGATTGATTTTACCCAAACAGTTACATATATTTTCATTTTCAAAATGGATATTTCATTATCAATATTTTTCTTTCATTTCTAAAGTTTTTTTGTGAGTACTATAATTATAGGGTATCAATCATATACAAATTTTCATACTATAGTTATCTTATTTATATTTTTCCCACAATATTGTTAGTCAATTTTTTGAGTATATTTTTACTCGAAATGAAATATTATGGAAATATAATATAATGTTCTAGTTCTATCATGTGGTTAATGTGATTTATACAATAAAATATTACTAAATATGACACATTTATATAACCATAAGGTGAATTACATTGATATAATTCATGTTTATTACACAATTTAGGTGATATTGGTCCACACAAATCAGCACTGTCTTACTCATGTAATTTCATTGTCATATTTCAATTGGGGTTGTATGTATTCAACATTATCTTCCCCTCTTGAAAAATATTACTCATATTAATGTGATCACAAGAAATTTTAGGGATATAATTAGTTCCTTCATTATTCACCAAATCATACAAGGCCATTTTATTTAAGTGGACATATTTTTATTATTATATCTTTTTCTCTTCAAATATTGATAGAAATTTCATATATTATTACCCATAAAGTAGGAAAAATATTTCATTTTATGCTTCACATAAACAACTATTATACAATCTATTTCTTTTATGATTAAATCCATCTTGTTGAAATTTATGACATGACCTGAGTCACACTATATTCATACATTTAGTAAATTTTTACGTAGTCGTTCTAAAACTAATATATTTGTGATCCTAACATAATTACCACCATTTTTTCGTTTATAGATTCAATGATCTCCAAAAAATTATCATATATAAATATAATGAAACCAGATTTTTCATACTTGATATCATCAAGAAGATCATTGATTCACAACATATGGGATTTATTAAAATTATCGAAAACCCATTCTTTATCTCAATCAATTTACTGAAAATAAATTTCCATAATATTATCATTCTCAGATGTTATGTTCTTGGTCCATATTCACTATTTTCCTCCCATTCTGAATTTAGTCCACTAGATTATGCATATGAGCCATATGTCCTTCATTCCAACATTGTCTTCCATATAATGGGGTTCTTGGCCACTTCAGGGTTTTGTGACATGGAGTTTTAGGCTGTTGGTAAATGAAGTTGTCAGGAAAGACCACATATGAGTAGGCCGAAATAAATTAATTAGAGAAAGTAAAATCCTCCATAAAAGAACTAATCAGATTAGATAAACGAGAGGTTATGGAAATAGACATTGGTTCGATGAACTATATAGATTTGCAAGGTTCATTTCCAGACGATCATCCATTTGAAGAGTGGAGCAAAGGGACATAAATGAAGTAGATTATTGGGTGAGGATGTTACATTATAGCCTAGTCATTAGGGATTCAAGCTATATATTGGGTCTTGTGCCTCGAGGCCTTCAAGTCATGTATATAGGCCTTATGGATTTTGTCATACCTAATATGTATTAGTTCCTTCCCCACCTAGTTAAAAAGGTGATTATACATAAATAAATAAATATTAAAAGTGATTCAGTCCATTTAGCCATCCCTCCATTGGTGGTGAGTAAAATTGTTCCACCCTAGTCTTCATTGAATCATCGTCCTCGTGAAAAGATATAAAATAGTAATTAGTGTTTATTATATATTATAATGTTACTAGTTACTTTGATATCATTTTTTATCTCTCATTTGTCATGTTTCATTGTATACATGATGTGAAATTCACATTGGGTTGTTAGAAACCTTCAAAAAAAAGAAATGAGTATTAAAAACTTATCTAGAATTTTTTTTATTTATCTTATTACTGGAAATTCCTTTCATGGATAGGGACAATCACACAATGTATTCCTAGTTCTAGAAAAAATAACACCATATTTTCTGTCTATAATTTTATGAAATTTTTGATACACCTATGGAATTTTTCTACATTTTTTGATCCAAAATAAAATTTTAATAAATTGTGGGATATTTATGTTTTTCATCATCTCTTACTGATTTTTCCCACGATAAATCTTATAAATAGTTTTTACATTATTTTTGAAACATTTTACCAATAGTAAATTAATTATTTATTCAACTAAATTCATATATTATATATTGTATGCATTGAAAACACACATATTCATGCTCCCTGATGTCATGCTGGGTGTTAAAAGTACCTCATGATCATCAAGGATTCGCCACATATTTATGAATTCTTCTTCAATCTATTTAATTTTTTTGACATTATCTTTCAAAAAAATAGTCAATCCATCCATATTTCAAGATCGATCATTATAGAACACCCTACCGAATTGGAACTATTTGAAGTACACAAACTAGAATTCATCAATATACCTTACATGTTACTCCCCATTCAAAAACAATGATAACTAGTAAAGATGGTCTAGAGTGTATTTTTGGGATACTATACCATTGTATCATAGTACAATTCAATTTAAAATAACTCCAAATCCATTTTTTTGTGTATTTTCAAAAACCACATTATGGCTTAAGTGGGAACCTCACTTGAAACATGTAATTGGGTTCAAGCCAAACCTCCACCGAAATAAAAAATTCAAAAACCAATAAGCAAAAACCGATAATCCCAAATCACCCATCCCAGGGCACAAAACAGCAAAACCACTTACCTAGTTTGAAATTCAAAAAGCAGCAGATCTGCATATCCCATCCTCGGGTCACGTAGTCTCGAGCTGCGGCCTACCTTTCACGCCGCCGATGTCACCACCACACTGACGATTATCCCACCAGAATGAAAAAAACCATATCCAGAGATGCAAATAAACTTCATCCTCAAATGAGTATCAAACGGACCGATCGCACGTAGATAACCCAACATAACCTTCACTGGTGCTTTTGAGGAAGAAACACCAAATAGATCTAAAAAACCAGTTACCATTTTCATAGGAGCAAACCGACTCAAGGCTCGCCTGAAGCACCGACAGCCACATAACATCACTTCCCAAAACCACATGGTTACAACGGCACCAGGTCCGACATGGAGAGGCGCAGGGGAACGTGAGGTCAGAGCAGGGATCCGAACGAAGCAGAGAGCTGACGGGAGAGTGGGGCGCCAGCAATCCCTGAATTCAAAATAATTGAAAATCAAAAAATAATAAGATAATGAATAAATAATAAAAAATAATCATGTTATAATAATGGATTACGACATACAGACCCATTACCATTCCGTCATAAAAAAATGAATTTACCACGAGGAAGATCTTACATATAGGAGATAAATAAAACAATAATGTAAAATTAGGCTCTTCTTCCATCTTTGATCCACTCCTCAACCCTATCTCCAAATTCCACATAACCTATCTCAATATATCACGATACTCTATGTAGGTGTCCAACAAGGACCTTTGATTAATGAGATATTGTAAGGCGCCCATGTTCCATGGACGTGTGAGTAAGGTTTTATTACAACTCAATAGGGTTCCAATAAAAATATATCAAACATAACAAGTAAAAAAACATTATACCCAATATATGTGCTAATAAAATAAATCTATAATCACATAATTTTAATGAAGTAAATTTATAATGATTATCATGATCTTATGTGACACTTGTGATTTAATATACCTACCTTTTCTAATGATTTACTATCCCTGAGCATAAGTAACCATCTATGGGAGATACACCCATCCACAAAAAATAAGAGGCCACTTTGGGAAAATATACCCATCCTCAAGACATAAAAGTCCACCTGAGAAAAATAATCCCATTCTAGGAACATAAAATGACACCCAACAGATATATATCCATCCATGGAACATATGAAATTTCATACATATAGGGGTCACATCACCAACCAAGAACCACCTACCTGGACTCTATTATTTTGGGATCTTATTAGGACCCTATCCCCTAAATCCTCAATTACAAATAAAATGTATATATATAACACATATGGATTTGGTTATATCCTCTACGTAACCTCATAGGATACCAAAAATATACCTAGATGTACATTCTCTGTGAAACATGATGTCAAAATACATAGGATGGATAGCTTCCTAAATCCATCACATATCTCATTTTATGACCTCTAAAGTGCATATACAAATGCCTTTAATAGAATCTCTGCTAGATGATAACTATAAATCTTTATGTTTTAAGGTTAAACTCAAGATAAACTTTTTAAACCTCCTCAAACACATCTCTTATCTAATAGGTAATCATCTTAAGTGAATAGTTTGAAGCATGTACTCACATCTATACAATATGATCACATTCATTACATGGGTTTTAATAATGAACATGATATCGATGATACAAATATCTCTAAAACACCCTTCTCTATGGTCAAAATGATGCTGGGTAACTCACTGAGGACCCCAATGTATCACTGTAGAAAATAAACCCTACATGGGCACCACATTCACACAATATTTTCTAGGGAAAATCCCATCACTATGATGGGAAATATTCCTTAAAAAAATAAAACATGAATTCTTTCCTAAACTGTCTTATAATGAAAACATTTCTGGATTCACTATAGAAATACGATATAATTTCCATTTCGCATCCCAAGTCATTGTATGTCTATCCAAGAAAAAAACCTATCATCAATCTACCTATGGTATATCACCATAGTTATCAAACTCAAGTGAGAAGTAACACTCTCCCAACACTAAAATTATGTATCCCAAAGGTTCTATCCCCTCCCAAGGTTCCGTCACATTCTATTCATTCGAACAATTCTAATTTTCCAATCATTTTGAATAAGGTAACCAAGGGAAACTATTCATTTCCATTACAATCATTGTATTCATTTAATTCTCATCCCTCTATGGTCTATATATCTCAATAATCATACATATAATCAACATCTTGACCATCGGTGGTTGTCGCACAATGCTTGAAAACATGTGACTATCACGACCCTTATATCCACGTCTATTTTTGGATATTGTTTTAAATAACAAATAAATTTAATAAAAAAATTATCACCCATATTGATGAATGTAGATATCACATTTAAAAAACATAAACATTTTAAAAAAGTAGTTTTTTAATGGAAAACCAACATCATAGGATTCAATTTACATTAAATGTAGCCTGATGACTCTCACAAATGATTTTCCATTTCTTTTACATGCTCACACCATATCCCAACCAGCTATATCATGTCCTTGAAAGGGAATTCATTATTTATAAAAAATTATAATTAATTATATAATTTGTATTAAATACACATCAATACTAAAGTATCCCCTAATGACACATTCTCAATTAGACAACATGAAATAGGGTGTAGTTCAATCCCAACATTGAATTAGACCAATACCAAGAAATTATCGATTTAACATGCATGTTATTATGTCAAAATTCATTAAAATTACCAAAAACCTATAAATTTTTAAAAAAATACCTCCAGTAAAAAAAAGAAGAAAATGTTTTCCTCCTATAATAACTCTCTTTATCCAAGACACACAAAAACACCACAAAATAGGATGATGTACACCATGATATGTATGAAATATTCTATAAAACCTAACTGAAACCATCCAAAAATAAATGGATAAGAAGCGAATAAAAAAACCGAGGATTGAGGTGGAATAAAAAAACTTGAATCACCATAAAATCTCACCATTGACAACCCATTTATAATTTGGGTCAATATGGATAAGGGGAAATTGATAGTCCTGTAGATTGACCTCCTCCAAACTCCTCACTCTCCCGGACACCCCAAACCATTAATGAAAAATTATAAATTTTCCCCCACTTCAGAGACACCCTAGTATCATTGGGGCCATGATAAGAGGGATTGAGGTAGGAATAACACCCCACCTGACCTATTAATAATGAAACCCAAGGTCACATTGAAATTTATTCTAATTTTTAAGGACCTTTTAAGGATAAATGGACCCCTATGGTGAGAAGCCTCACACATAGTTCCCTATATGGAATAAAGGACACCAAGAGGTGGGGACTACCTAAACCTAAAACTAGTCACAATGTGACTCCTCATGGTTTGTGACAAGACCTATGTAATGTTTTAGATTTATTAGAACTAACGAGACCTTGTCCTATTGTGAAATCCTCCCCAACACATGAAATATCAACAAGGCCAATTTATACATCCAAAAAATTCTTCTTGATATTCCTCAAACTTCTAAAAAATTATCCAAAACCTAATTTTCAAAATGAATCCCCCGCCCATATGAAAAATTCAAATTTCTTCATGAATATCCAACCAATTAAGAAACAAGGTATTATTATCTCCCACGATAACATTTATCATCCCTAAGAATTCTCTCCTAACATTCAATAATAAATCATGACCTATACCTTTCATAAATTCATGTTCAATTATTTGTTTTTAATCATGAAATAATGAATAATATTTCATCGTGAAACTCCAACCATGAAGTGGATCAGAGGTCATGATAACACTCACCACCACCATATAATTCACAAGACAATTGTTAATCATGCCTTTAAATCCAAAGAAACACTATTTTCTATAAAAAATTCCACCCCATGTATATGATGATTCCCACTGTAAGAATCTTTTGATGATGTAAACGTTTACAACAATGATTCTTCCCAATATAAGAATCACCTACTTAAATACATTCTAAGCAGTCCAACAACTTGCTCAGAGAAATTTGTAACTCATCGCACTAAATGTGAAAAAACATATTAGCCAAAAAACCAATATCTATCCTCATTCTATTTCAAAACGGAGTCAGTAACACCATAATAATTTAAATTATATTTTCCTTTGAAACATATTATGCTCGATACGCTGCTACACATGAACCAAATAACCATAGAAAAATGTGGTACTATATATAACTGTTACACTGTATCTCTAGAGTTATCTGTTAAAATTAAATGTAATAAAATTCTCAAATATATGAAAAGAGTTAATATTCTCTATCAATGTTATGGAATAGGTAAATTAAATTGGGTTATCTAAATAACTAGTAATGTTGTGATATTATTTAAAATGCAACCCTTCTAAAAAATATCATTTATGTACCCAATTTTATGAAACTATATATACTATAGAAAAAATAAATAATTGATATTAATAATATTTACAGACCAATTTAATTTGTAATTTATGATAAATAAGAAGAGTAATATTCAATAATTTTAACCAGATACATTCCTGAAAAATATTTATTTTTATAGAAGTTAAATTATAATGTTTTAAAATTTTAATATGAAATAATAAACTGAGTTTAAGATTCATGTAGATAATATTTTCATAAGATGAATTATTTATATTTTCTGAAATAATTTATTTTAATGTGAATATTGGAAATATAGTTTTTGAAAAATTTGTTAATTCAATAGCAGCACTATGATTTATGAATAAAGTAAATATTTTAAGAAATTTCTCATAAAAAGGAATGTTTTTTATGTAACAAAATTTATTTTAAAATAGTTTGATTAATTTTTTAACCTATATTCTATATTTTAAAGCGTAAGGTACATTTTAAACAAAAACTATTTTAATGAATTGTATATTTAATGTTGTGATATTAAATTAAAACACTTTTAGAAAATTATTTTCATTACAAAAAATTTAAAATTTTTAATCATTACGTTTAACTTATGTAATAAGAACCATTTTCTTTTTATTTATAAAAAATGATTTATTTAGGTAAAAATAAGTTACGACATTAAAATTTAAAATGGTAAATGTAACAAACTAGGTACTTATTAAATGATTTTTTCATTCAATAAACAAATATTTTAATTCTTACTAAATTTATAATTAAATAATTCACATTTATAGAAATTGAGGACTTTATACTGATGAAATAGTAACATGGCCATAGGAATAGTAAAATTCCCATTAGGAATAGTAATTTGTCCTATTGAATAGTAACCTCACCATTAATAATATAAATAAAATTTATGTATCTTATAAGTGTAATCATGGTTTATTTATGTCACAGAATATGACAAAAAGTGTTCTGGAAATGATTAATTAAATTTTGGTATTTTTTTAAGTCATATATATTTAATTACAATATTGTAATTAATAAAGTGGGTTAAAAGAATATTTATTTACATAAATTATTAATTTATTGTTTTATGGTTATAAGATAATTTTATCTGACTTTGATTAAATTTTCACAATCTTATAAAATCTGTTATAGTTGTATATAGTAATTTTTCAAAATAATTATAATTTTAATTTAAAATTAAATGTCTCATATTTAGAATTTTTTTTTCAAAAAATGTAGTTTTATTTGGAATTATACACATTTAAAATGGTTGGGTCGAATTATTTGTTTTTTTCTAAAATACTTGAGTTTTTATTAAATAGTGAAATATAATAGTTTAAGATATATATATACTTTATAAGTTACATACACTATTCATAACATATTGAATGATGTCATCAAAATAATCATGAACATCCCTTGGTTATTTTAATATATTGTTTCATAATTATGAATCTACTTATAGTCTTGATAACATATAATAAACTAATAAATAAAATAAAAAAAACCCTTATCCTCCACTACACATACTACCCTCACCCCCTCTTCTCCTCACATCTCTCAATCATTTTGCATTGCCAAATTCTACCAAATAAACATCACAAGTATGTTCCCCATATCTAAGATGTACTAGTATCACAAAATGGCCAAAACCATGTCCCATAATGAGGACCTCATGGATAAGATGTCAAGATGAGGTTTGAACACATTTTACGTAAGATGAACCTGAGGTAAGGGAATTTTTAACCCAATTTCCATTATTTGTGTTAACCTTATACTTCATTAATTATGTGATATTTAGATTATATATGTAATTGTTTTTTAATATTATGTTTTTTATTTGGATTTATAGTATATGAACATATTATTTTTATTCTATTAATCCTTAATTCAATTATATGATATTTTTAGGCGAATTTCCTTTCAGAGTCATCTTAATTGTCTCTCTGACGCAATTTCTAAAAGGCTTTATTTATATATGGTATGAGTGGGTAATCCCATTTTCAAGATTCTTTATTTCTATGTTGATTTATTTATAAGTATTCATATTTATTTTTTTAGTATATGAGTTCATTAATAATGATATATTACTTGTAAATTTATTTTTTGGGTTGTTCCCTTTATATCTCATGATATACTGGGTTGACCCCCACTATAGCTCAGGATATGTTGGGTTGAGTCCGTTATAGCTTATTATATGTTTGGTGATCCCCTTTATAAATATCCAATGCATTGGATAATTATGATATAGATGTTGACCAAATGGTTATTCATTGTGTAAGGGAGAATTTAAGATTTATATGGTAAATATGTTCCAAGGCAACAATTTTATGTTTCTATGCATGATAATGAATTTTTATGAAATGGTTTTTATTAGTTTCTATGTTATCACATGAATAAATATTTCATTCATTATATCCATTGAATGTTATTTTTTTCTCATCCCCTATTTATAAATGTTTCTATATGTTATCGTGATTTGAAAGAGAATGAACGAAGTCATGTTAAATGTCATGAATATTTTTCAATGTAATCGTGTTTTATTTTAATGGTGTTATATTTTTGAGGAAATGGTTATTTTATTAGAAGTATCCACACTGTATAAATATGGGACATTATGTATGGATTATGTCCTAATTCTATAAATCTATAAACATGAAAAGATCCTCAATGTGAAAGAAATAAAAAAATTCCCTAAAATGATGGATTATGTAATGTTTTAATGTTGGGTCATTAACGTTGATATAAGAGGATTGTTTAGATAACAATTGGGGTATGATTATGTTAATAGAATACCATAAATGGAATTTACATTATGGTTAATTTAAAATTGTATATCATTTGAATAATAACATGACTCCTCAGATATGATATTTCTGTTAATAATGGATTTCCATAAATGAAACAGCGAAGCTGAAGTTGGAAGACCCCAAGAGGCTTATATCTGTCTGAATTTGCAGCCTAAAATTGAGGGAATTGGAAATAATCATTTTGTTATATTAATGGAATGGTGGAATCTGGATATCAATGTTATTAGAGTTTATTCTATATAAAAACATGCTCTACCATGATGGAACATGCCTTTTGTAGAGCATTTCATGAGGGAACATCCCTCATCCTTCAGTGGATCATCAAACATGGTGGTATTCGCTGGATAGATTAGTGCTCTGGAAAAGATTTTTTATTCCATGGGATGTTCAGAACATCAAAAGCTAACCCATTATATTTATCATTTTGATATTGAAGACTATAGATGGTGGTCTTTTGTAAATAATTCTAGGGATAAAGAAGATTTTGACTTTTTGAAATGGGAAATATTAATGGATATTTTCATTGAAGATTATATATAAAAGAATTTTTGACTGTGAATGTAAACACAATTGCTATAATTAATGAAAAAATATGATGATTCCATAGATTCATATAATGAAAAGATCAAATGATTGTCCATGTATGTACCAAAATTTGTTTGGGACATAGTTTGAAAAATTAATCAATTTTACTAAGGATTGAAACTAGGTTTTTGAATAGAATTAGCTACATGATAGTTTAAATGCTTTGAGAATGTCTTTATTTGTGATGGAAGGGCCAAAATTGGGTTTTATAGCACATATGTGCCTTATAATGACCATAATGAGAATTTTTTGGGTTGTTATGATTTTCGGAATAATTCTTAAAGAAATTTTGATGTATGAAAATCAAATTCCCTTTTTGTGAAAATTGTAGTAAAAAGAATCATGGAAAATGTCTTATAAATTATAGGATTTTCTATTGATATAGAAATAGTAGAAAAATTTCTCTTGATTTTATGGGAAATGATAAAAAATTAATAGAAGATGATTTTAAAATTATTTAACTCTAATGAGTTGGGTTATTTTTCAAATGTGTGTCATGAGCTTGACACTCATGCGAGAAATAAAAAATTTAAAAAAAGAAGTGTATGGAGAAATCCACTACAACAACTACAGTACATATTGATCTATTAAATGAAGTTATAACATGTAAATATATTTTTATGTAATATTCCAATGTGTTTTTTTATTTAGGATTCATATATTCATTAATTTCTGAGAAATTTTATGGTAATATTTAAATTCCACCTCATAAAATTAATTCAGAACGTGTGGTGAAAAACATGATTGAAATATTAAGTTGATTATAAATTATAAATATATCTAATTAATTATATATGGAATGAATTTACCTGCGAACATTGTTTTTTTCTTTAGCAGAGTTTCATGTTTCTTAGGTTTTGATTGTCTTTCTATTTACCATTTTTAGATTGATCGTAGAGATAAAGAAGATTCTTTTTATAAAGGGTTTTAGTTTTTTACATGAATGAACCCACATCATTACTAACATATCAAGAATATTAGAAACCATTAAAATATGGAAATTAATCTTATCTTTCACATATTATTTAAAATTAATGATATTTTTATATTAATGATGTTCCAATGGAAAATGAGTATATTGATGTTTTCCATAATGAGTTGCCTATGGTTGTTCCCAACTGAGAGGTTGAGTGTACATTTGTCTTTCTTCCTGATTATAAGACAATTTCTAAAACCCCTTATCAAATTTCTCAAATTGAACTTTTAGTGTTAAAAAATAAATTTCTGGAATTTTTAGATAATGTTTTTATCCCACATATAGTTTCACCATAGGGCGCTCATGTATTGTTTATTAAAAAGAATTATGGTTCAATGAGACTCTTAATTGATTTTTTATCCTTGAATAAAATAACTACTAAGAAAAAGTATTCTTTTCCTAATATTTAGTATTTTTTTATAAGATCTATGGAGCATTGTATTTTTTGAAGGTTTATTTGAGGTCCAGGTAACATATGTAGAATGTAAGGGATACCAACATTCTGAAGACTGCGTTCTATACCAGATATAAGTATTATAGTTTTTTTGGATATTAGGGTTAACTAATACACCTACTGTATTCATATATCATATAAGTATAATGCTTTATTTTTCCATCGATATGTTTATGGTTGTGTTTATTGATGAAATTATGTAATATTATAAATGTAAATAGGAGAATGGAAAATATCCAAGGGATTCTTTTCAAACCATAAAATATGTAAAACTGCATGGAAAATTTGGAAATAGTGAATTTTGGTTGCACAAAATTTCACTCCTTGGTCACATTGTTTCTATATATGGCACAACTATTTATTATGCTAGAAAAAATTGATTGATGAATAGAAAAAACCCCAAATACAACTGAGATTCGTTGTTTTAATTTTTAGAAATGATATTAATTAAGTATTGATGTAAATGTTTCCTTGTTATATAGACAACTAACTATGTTAACTCAAGAATGTGTTTATGTATATATAAATAAAAACGTGATGAATTTTTTCAAAAAATGGAACAAATATTAGTGAATGGTCCATTTTTTCATGGTTTCTAGAGATGGGGAATTTTTCATCTATTGTGATGCTTCATTTAATGTACTTGGTTGTGTCTTAATGTTTAATGATTAGGTAATTTTTTATTCTTCACGTTAGTAGAAACCTACTGGGTTTGATTACCATACACATGATTTGGAATTATCTATTGTTGTATTTGCATTAAAAATTTTGATTCATCATTTGTATGGATTGAAATGAGAAATATATACTAAAAACAAAATATAGGAGTACATATTAACTCAAATAGAATTTAATATGATATAAAGAATATGGTTGGAAATAATCAAGGACAATGATTTCATGATCCATTACCATCCAATAAAATAAAATAGGGTGGTAAATTATTTGAGTTGGAAAAATAATTAACATTAATCATGTTACATTTTGAATAACAATTGTTGGTTATTGTTTCCATGAACATTGTCTTCAATGTTTTTGTTGTAGAAATTCCATTGTTTTGTTCATGGTGTCTATGCAGTCCTTTATCTCAGATATAATTAAGTAGGAAAATAATGATGATGATAAGTTACATAAAAATGTAGAATTGGTAAAGAATTGTATGTTTCATGAATTTAATGTTGATAAAGTTTGTGTTATAATTTTTGGGAATAGATTATGTTTACCTTGTGACTCACATTTAAAAAATGAATAGTTATGTGATGCCCATAGTTCTCCATTTTCAATACATCTTGGCATAACTAAGTTATACCTTGATCTTTAGAAATATTACATGTGGAGTGGAATTAAAATATATATATATCATATTTTAACATGAAACGTTTGACATGTAAATAGTTTAAATAAGAATGAATGTTACCAAAAGAGGTGATTCAACATTTCTAGTGCCAAAGTAGAAATGGGAAAATATATCCATGGACTTCGTTGTGGTACTCCCAATGACATATTGAAGTAACAATGTGATTTGGGATATTATTTATGCTCTGAAAAAATGTAAAAATTTCTCCCTATCAGATACAAAATATCTCTATATCAACATTCCTGGTTGTATCTAAAAGAGATAGTAAAGTTACATGGATTTCCTGTCTCCATTATATCATAAAGGGATCCCAGGTTCACTTATTACCTTTGGAAAGTCCATAAGAAGT
The DNA here is from genome assembly GCA_963277665.1 of Viscum album. Classification (NCBI taxonomy): domain Eukaryota; kingdom Viridiplantae; phylum Streptophyta; class Magnoliopsida; order Santalales; family Viscaceae; genus Viscum; species Viscum album. The sequence continues at coordinate 1,099,901,297 of OY728135.1, read as the reverse complement.
CTTTGGGAACTGAATTACATTTTAGCATAGTCTTTGATCCTCAACGTTATGGATAATATGACTTCGATCTTGTTTAATTGATTACTAAGGATGTTGTGATCAACATATTTCATCAGTTGAATTTTCTTTTCATAGTAGGTTTCATTCCAGAATAAAGATGGAACCTTTTGAATCATAATATTGGAAAAATGATAATCTCTATATTTTTTGGATGAATTTGGAGAAGGAAGTTAATGGGACCTGAGTTAGAAGAGTAAACAATAGAAAAAGATCATTTGATTCAGTGACACATGAAGACAACATAGAGCAGGTAGAATAGTTATATAGATTATATGAGGAAATACATTTAATTCGATCTAGATGATCATGCTCTCCTTAAAATCACTCCTTTAAAAGTGTATTGTGTTATTGTGAAAAGGAATGTCATGTCAATGGTTCATTTGACCTTTTGAAATATTGGATAATTTTTGACTAGTTTCCTACTAAGTAACTTTTCATCTGATTTTAACTCAGCTAAAAAATGATTTTCATGTTTTCATGTTAATCATCTATGTTCAAGATCATTCTCATGTTTTGAGACCAGAAGTAGTTTAGATAGAAGAGTACATTTCATATAATGAAATCTTGTTTAGATTCATAATCACATCGAGAATGTATTTTGAAATGAGGTAATCCATTAGGTCATGGTGTTTTGGAGAAACCACACGGTTCAATAATCATCCTAGATATCTAAAAATAATATTAGGTTAAAATATCCGCACATGTTTAATAAGTAAAAACAATTGTGAGGATATAATTTATAAAAGGATGGGAGCATATAACAACCCCAGTACATATAAACTAATTTTTTATTTCTGAATTAAATCTCAAAATTCATTAAAATTTTACGAATAATTAATTGATATTTATTGAAATGAAGGATCTTGGACTGATAAAATATAAATTCCCCTTATGAATATGAACCTGACTCTTACGAATGGTATGTTTATATAAGAGAATAAGTTAACAATTGAAATGTGAATCCTTTCCTATGATAATGTCAATTAAATTTATGTATCTTATAAATGTAATCATGGTATGTTTATATAATAGAATAAGTAAAAAATTGTTTGGGAAATGATAATTTTTAAGTTGGTATTTTTTTCGGTCATAAATATCTAATTACAATATTATAATTAAATTAATTTTTTTAAATAAAATTTATTTTAATAACATAGATTCATAAATTAATATTATATTTTCTTATGTTTATAAGGTAATTTTATGTGAACTTGATTCATTATTCAATGTTTTATAAAATCAGTTATAGTTTTTAAATTGTAATTTTTTGAAAAAATTAATATTTTAACTAAAAACTAAATATATTAAATTTATAAAATGATTTTACAAAAAACAAAGTTAATTTTTGAATTGTACATGTCAATAAAAGTATGGGGAGAATTTTTGGGTCTTTTTTGAAATACGTGAATTTTTTGTAAGTAGTGAAAAAAAATTATTTACATTATATGAACATTATATGATAAATACACTATTCCAAACATAAATAATGATGTATGAACCATAATATAGAACATCATTTTATTGTTTTAATATATTTTGTGACAATGCTCAAACTATTCATATTCTTGAGCCAAAATAATAAAATAACGAATAAAAAACATCATCTCCTCCACTATAAATACTACCCCTCACACCTTTCAAGCTCTAAACATTATAGAAATTTTCATCAATACACACACCAATTCTCTTCATGATGTCCAAGTCCTTCAGTTCTCCCCAAAAGTCCAAAACCAATGTCTTCAATGTGTTTCTAATGGATAAGAGATAAAGTGGATGTTTGATCACATTTCAAGTATGGAAAACCCTGGGTAAGGGAATTCTTAACCCAATTTCCATTCATTGAGTTTATCATCTATATCCATAATTATGTGTTACGAAGATTATTTTGGTAAAAAAATTTAGTTTATATTATGTTTAATTTTGTGGATTTATAGTGTATACACATATTATTTACATTCTTTTAATTATAACATATATTATATGACAATTGTATGGGACTTCCCTTCTCAAAATATATATTTAATGTCTATTTTATAATTTTTTTTTAAAAATGGTTTCTTATATTAAAAATGAGTGGGTTATCCCATTTCCATGATTCTTTATTAGTAAAACAATTCGTTTATTTGTTTTCATAGTTATTATTAAAGTATGTGATTTCATTATTATGTGTGTGCTTTTTATATATATAATTATGATATTTAGAAATATGATATTTTTGTTTCTGAATGTGTTATTTTCATTAGTTTAAATGAGTTATCAAGAGTTTTATTCCTGAAATGTTGCTAGGAATATTTTTATGTCTGTTTGAGCATATTATATCTCAATATATAATGGGTTGAGCCCCATTATTTTTCATGATATGTTATGTTATTGCCATTATATCTCAAGATATGAAAGCTGATTACCATTATATATCTTTAATGAATTGGGAGCCCCAGAGATAAATGTTTAAGAAATTATTATTCTATTTGTAAGAGTTAATATATGAGTGATATGTCAAATATGATCCAATGATATTGCATGATGTTTCTATGCATGGTAATGAGTTTTTATGAAATGTTTTTTATAGGTTATTATCTTATCATTTGACTAATGATTTCATTAATTATATCGCTTAATGAGATAAATTTTTTCATCACATGTGTCTTTATTTTTTCCATAGGTTATAATGATTTGTAATACAAACAAGTATGTCAAGTTAAATGTTATAAATATTTTTCAATTAAATAATTTTTTATTTTAAATGCTTTATATTTAAGATGATATGGATATTGTATTAGTAGTATCCACTCTATATAATTATGGGATAATAAGTATTTATTATGTTCTAATTCAATAAATTTTTAAACATGAAAAGATCATCAATGTGAATAAATGTAAATGTTTTTAAAAACTGTTGATTATTTAATCTTTTAAGACTGAGACCTTGTAATAATAGTATAAAATATATAAGTAAAGAGTTAAAAAATGTTAAAAAATATATGAAATTAAAGGATAAAGTATTGTGAGACCATATATCATATAAAATCCATTATTTATCAAAAAATTTACATTTTTATTGTGAGTTACTTACCATTACTATTATGTTATAGAAATTTACAAATAATACATCATTTTCAATTCTCCAAGGGTACTCTCACCACACATTCAATACAACAAATAAAATTTTTTTCCGCCTAAATCACTAACATTTTTCATTCATAATGAATCTTATTTTTATTTCATTATCTTCTAGTAAAAATATATAATCATAATCACTTTATTTATAATAGATCCTCCAATGAATTATTAATTTTATTCACATGATTAATACTTTTCACATAACTTATTTATTATATATATATATTAAAGTTTCATTTATAACTTTATAGTCTATATGTGGAAAAGTAATTTTCAATTAGGTACTAAATTTTTTTATGTTATGGTAATGACCATTAACCATTTTTCCCCTTTACCATTATGGAATACAAAAAAAGAATTTGTGTGTGTGTGTAAGGACCACAACCTCTAAAATGCATCATGTATCATTTTTTGTAACCCCCATGAATTTCATGTAATATGAATGAGTTTAATGAATAAATATTATTTTTATGATATCATTAAGGTTTTTCCTTGATAAATTTAATAACTTATTAATTATATGATCCATAAACTATCATCATTAATACAATTGTATAAAACAGGTGTACTCATATTACGTAATATTTTATTATCAATTAATTAATCTTATACTTCCTTACATATCAATATATTACAATAATAATCACAAAATAATTTAATTATACTTGTAGTTAATTTATAAGGCAACTAGACCACCACGTAACCATCCATTAATCACGGTATGTTCTTATTTCGGTCAGTTAAATTACCTACATGAATAATATAATAAATTTACATCATGGATGAAAATGACAAATAATAACTATTATAATATGATATAACTATCTAAAAAATATTTATTTTTTGTGTTATATAATGGTATCATTATTATTTAACTCATTAATTAATAAAATACCTTTCTTTAGTTATGACTCATAAAAACATGATCACCGTGGATTTCATGGATTATAACCAAAACTAACATAGAATGATATTATAACATAAAAAATATAGCTCAACATCTATTATAGTAACATTAATGACCGCATGATTCTAAATTTTTAAAAAATAATGAATACTAAAACTTATTTACTATAATAGTTCAAAACCTTTAATATTGTTTACAACTGACACTGGAAATATATAATAACTAACTAGAATTAATATATACAAGGATTATAAATTAAAAGTATAAATAGAAAAAATATCATTAAGGTTTATAAATAATTTATTAAAACATATTTTTTAAAAAATATACAAGAGTGTTTTGGTGGATCCAAGGATAAAAAGTAAAGAATTTATTGGTCTCAATTTTATTTTATATAGTAATACCTTTTTGGGCACCTTTTGTACCTCGTATGGTGTATTGATTTCTCCAAGATGTATTATTAACTAATTGTTTTATTTTATGGTATATAAAATCTGAAATCATATTCCCCTCTTCAAGTGGATATTGATTCAATTATTACCCCAATATTAAGTATTTTTTTCCAACATAACTTTTTATTAGACTTTTATGATCATTCTATTGAAGATATTTTACTTAATATGGATATATTCTACCCTTTATGTTATTTTGTGGTATTTTCTAGTTTTTTATTTATTTAAATTATTACCAAATAAATCCTTTTAAAATATTTCATACCATTGGGAGTATATTTTTCATTAAGATATATTAATAGCATCAATCTCATTTATTTGAGTTACAAGGTTTTATCTTTAACATCATTCTTACATTCTTCGATTCTCCCACTGAAATATTATATTATATGGTTTTTTCTAATTTTAGTTAGGAAATATTATATTTTAACAAAATTATGGTTTTATTAGTATTTTTATAATGTTGGTTTTCAACAAAGAAAATTTCAAGGTATTGAAAATGTTAATTTCATAATCAAATGATTTATGTTTGGATTCACATTTCATATATGAATCATTATATAATTTTATATACTCTATTATTGTAGATTATTTTTAAATTCTTTTTTTTCAAAATCATTCAATTCACCTTTTCTAAAGGTACATTTTAATGTGACACATAATTTTGTATTTTATGTCAGTGTTAAAAATGTTTTCTAAATTATAATTTCAATATTCACCATCATTTTAATTTTTAAATTCCAACTTATTTAAACTCATGGGATATATGTGTCATGATTTATCCCTTATTTTGTGATATTATTCAAATCATTATTTCTAAAAAGATGCTTCCCATCTATGTCAGCATCCTTATGAGTTTCATTTTTTACCTTAGAGATATGTTCATTTTCAACCATCCATAATATTTCTTTTGATATCATATGTATCATTCTTCTCTATCATGGATATAATTATCCCCTTTCATTTTCTTTATTAACCAAATAATTTTTATTGGGATAACTTTTATTTAGATTCCTAAACATTTTGAATTACTTGTGTCCTATTTAATTGATTGAATTTTGTTATCCTAGATTCCATACATAAATCATGTAGTAAAATTATTTACTTAACAGTATATCACATACTATATATAGTTTCATTATGAGGTATGATTTCCTAGAAAGATATCCTATTTATTGATTGGGGAATTATTAAAAATCCTTATATTGTTTATTCTAATACAGATGATTATTGATTACTTGATCAAGTTGATGATGTATTTTTCAACCATTAAACATCTTTTGATATATGGGTTACATTAACGTTTTCCCTTTTAACAACATGGGGGAAAATATTGTCATTTCATATATTGTTATTCAAATTAATATTATTATTGGAAAAGTTAATTATGCATTATTTACTAATTTCTTCATATGTTGATTTGTTTAGAATTACATAAGTTATAGGTGATGGATAATATTTTATAACCCCTTGATGCATCAATAATTATCATGAGATAAACATGTATGGGTATTTGGATAATGTATTCCCAATTAATCAAGATGTCTTAACTGTATTCATGAAGGAAGTAATGAAGTCTTAGATAGGCACTTGTAAAAAATAATAATGGCTTGCCATAGGCCTTGAATGTATTGTAAATAAAATTTTAATTATTAAATCTCTCTTTGTGAATTCAATTATTGTTATCCATGTCATCAATCTATATTCATCTTTATTAGTGAAAATATTATTCACTTAGTTACAATTAATTATACCATTATAATTATTAATAATTGCATCCAATATATTTATTCACTATTTAGATAATGAATGTCTTAGTTGTATGATTACACTTACTATGTGTTTGAGACCACCTTTAATTATGTTTCTATTTCTCTAAGTTATGAATAAATGAATTACAACTAATATATCTAATAGAATATATTATGTAGCGAAATTTTGGGAGATGTTGATGACTATTTATGGATTGATTTTTTTATTATACATTGAAACAAAATTTCAATTAGCATACAAAGAAATAGCCTTTATTAGTTTATCATTTTTCTAAATTATATAATTCTTTAAATGTAATTGGTATTGGTACTATAGATAATGGTATTTTGTTTATTTGAATCATGTAATTATGGGAAGGTTATGTCCATGAATCAATATTTGGCCTCGAAGATAGTTTGTAAGGTATATGTTATCAATATCATATTTCGGAGCTTCAGACTATAGTTTCATAGTCTGTATCAGAAAAGGGTTTGTTTAACTTTTATAAATTAGGATTATATCTAATTAGAATAATTTATGTGTTTTAATTTCATCCATATTTATAAGATAAGTTCAATTGTAATTTCAAAGGTATAAATTGTTTTTCGACTCATAGTGAGACATAAATTGAACACCCAACCCATACTAGTATAGAATATATTAAAAAACCCGAGTCAAAAAGAAATAAATAAGGTTTAATAAACAGAAACCATCATGATATTATAATTCTAAACACATAGATTTGTTTGAAATCAAAAAATACAGATTATTAAAAAGATACTGTAAACTCTATGAAATCCATACATCAATATTTAGAGATCTATATTTCAGAAGTCCTGATTTAGTTTTAATATCTAAAATCTTATTCTTACCCACATGATATTCATAGAGGATTCCAAATATGATCTTATAGCCCCATTATTCCACAATTAAATAGAAGTAGACACAAGAATTCCTACCAAAAACAATAATCTGAAAAACACACTATAGAAAAAGATATATGCCTTATAGGATTGAATAATGTAAAATTAAACAACAATTCAAGTAAAAGAAAAAAACACAAGATCCAAAGAGAACACCAACTAAAAAGGAAATCCACTCTTGTAGAAAGAAAAGGTCATCAAAAATCCTTTATATCCTTTCCAAACCATATAAATCATTTTAAACCTGATGTAAACATAAATCCAATATCCAAATATATCATGAGTCTGTAATTCAATCAAAAGGAACATCAATGCCTCATAAAATAATTCAATCAATTCTATAACAAATAAAAATAGATACATTTAGAAGAGGTGAACAAACTATGATAAAAACTAAATGTGACAACAACATCAAAAAAACCAAACTCCAAACTGTATAAAAAGAAACCTTCAGTCATATGAAAACATCATGTCAAAAAGCCTTAAAATGATAAAAAATAGTTTCATGGTTCAATATGACAAGAAATACTGCTTAAATTTATAAATAATCCTTTATGTCGATTGTGGAAATATTTATTATTTTGTGGTTGGGATAAGAAAACATTACAATGTTTATGGGAAAAGTCCATGTTTAGGTTAAAATCATTTTATTTTGGTTATGTTTTATGTTTTTGGTATTCATAATTATGGCATCCATGTCTGGATACTATAAGTGGGTGTAGGATATTTGATAGATGTATTAAGGGGTAATCACCCTGAATATAGTCTATCAGGTATTAATTGAAACATCTCATCATTTATGGAAAGTGATCAAACCACACCACTAGAATGATAATCCCAATGGATATGATTTGGTTTATCACATTCTAGTAACAAACCATCATGAAAGACTAATGTATGATGCTAAAAAATTATGTAAGATGATTTGGTAGAAAAAGTGACTTGGGTAACCAAGAATTTAAGAAATATGTTCATAGGTTAAAATCAAAGTATTATATGTTAAATAAAAATGTGTTACAGGGAAAAAAATCGAGTTGACGTTTTCATATTTATATTTTCAGTATTATGATAAAGTATTAGGTTTATTATTTGGTTTATATATAATTAAAAAAATGAACATGATAACATTAGGTATCTTGAAACCGATATGAATTATTACTGAATATGGGAGCATAGTTAAATGGTTGAGTGTTTTAGTATATTGATGTTATGATGGAAAATGTGGGTTTATTATTCACACCTATGGTAGAGTGGTAGATATAATAATAATAATAATAAATCATGATAATCGTATCTATTTTCCTTGGTGAGTATCCTTTACTAATTTTATAATGGTATATTATAAATGATATGAGGATTATGTATATGATCTATGGATTGTTCTTCAGTAGTATTTATTTAATGGTTTGGAAATATATATTAAACTCTTTCAATAACCATTAAAATTTATTTTATGACATCCTATGTATTTTGGGATAAAAATAAGAGAAAACATGATTTAAAGTATATAAAAATATTATGTTTAATATATTCATGATTTTGAGGTAATAAAGAGTCGATTTATCTTGATAAAAGTGAATTAAATAGTATTAATAGCCTTGTAAATGATTCCTTATTTAATAAACAATTCAATGATGTTTTTGGAGAAGTTTTCCTCATTTTTTGGATTATGATATATATTTACTAGTGTGTGGGTTTATAAACTAGTGTTTGATTATAGTAGTAAAATTTTAAAGTAATATATGCTTTCACTATGGTTTAATGTCTTATTGGTTCATTTTTTTTGGAAAGGTATGTTTTGAAGAATTTATGATTATGGTATATGCAAACTATAGTTCATGATTGTATGAATTGATAGTAATTTTTTATAAAAAATAACTATCATAATATATCCAAAGATAATAAGGTAGTTATCATATTGGATGATATATCCAAAATGATAAATATGTTTATAATACCCATTACTATATTCATTAGTTAGTAATAATTAATTTATTTGGGAGAAATTTATTAAAGGAGTGAAATTTAACATATAAAGATTCAAATTATATTTTACATTGAATAATAATATGTTGGATTGATTACTTAAAATAAAACAATAAACCTCACCAAACCACATAAAAATATATAATAATTAAAATGTTGTCTTATGATTTTTTAGTATAAATATATGAAATTTAATTATTAGATATATGTATATATAAATATAAATAGCTTTATCAATGTTAAGGCATTGATAAATTAAATTCGTATTGATAAATAAATGATAATACATTTTTATAATTCAAAATGGAGAAGTTATAAAATTTTATTTTATGTTTTTTAGAAACTAAATATATTTTGAATAGTGTATATTGTTAAAATTTATAATATATAAACACCATTTTTTAGTAATTGATAGGAAATAGTAATAGGAGTACATAATGTTTTTAAAAGGATACATTCCGGTTTAAATAATTTTCATTAAATTTTTAAGATTTTATTTAATGATCAAATTATCAAATTATAGAATTTAAATTTTTAAAAATAATCTTGATTTTAATATTATAATTTCAATATAATCATATGATTTTTATTTTGATATTTTTCTAAAATGATAGATTTTACATTAATAGATAAAATATGATTATTTACAAAACTATGACTTGTTTGGCATTTCTATGATGAAACAATAAACCAAAACTATAAATACATTTATTTTTATAAAAATTATGTTTTATAAGTAAGATCCTAGTATTGGAAACATTATATTTAATTTATAAACTTATATTATATATTTTAAAAAATAATTCATAATCTTCACTTAAATTATTTTAATTCACCATACATTCATTGCTTTTAAATTAATGTATATATGTTATAGAATTATAATCATGTTAAATGAATGTCAAATTTGGAATTATTTGTTCCACATTATGTAATAAGGTAAAATTTTAATTTTATTCATAAAAAAATTTATAATTTTAAGAAATACTTACTATTTTAATCGTTAAAATTGATATAGTGAAAATTATATTAGAAAAGTATTCACAATGTGTTTAAAAATTTTGTGAATTTAAATAATAGAGTCTTTCATAACCTTATCTATTCCAAAATCAATTATTTCTCTATTTTTGATATATTTCCCAAGTATGGGACTTCCCATTATTTTTTATAAAATATAGTTTCATATTTATAAAAAAAATGGAGTGAAAATAAAGTATGGAAACTATTAAAAGTCCATAAAATCATGTCATGTATCAAAATTCATACATAGAGAATCCTCACATGAAAGCCTCTTACAATCCCTCTCCTTTTCCCTTATAAAATGGTAATATCACCACCCCTTCAATGACACACCAAATATTTGGTTTCCCTATTAAAAATTTCCATTTATAATTAACCCAAAATCCTATATTTATTCCATTATATTATAGTTAGAATATTTTATCATATTCCCTCTATTTCCATGGGATTATATAACGAAATTTGATAGTTAAAAATATAAGTAATCCTATTTTAATAAAAATATTTCCTCTCTATATTTCATTTACAATATTACTTTTTTATTCCCTGTATGGTAACATAAATATTAGTGAAATACTATATATTATTATTTTAATGGAATAATTATTTAAAAGATTTCTCATTTTCGTTGAATCGAAACAGAAAACAATAATCATGTGTGTGTGCGGACTACCATATACATATGAAGTAATGTTTATTTTACATTATCCACCTTACATAGAGAGTAATAAGAATGGGTTTAACGGATAAATATGATATTTATGGTTGCATTAAGGTTCTATTATGAAAAAATTGAGAATTTGTAATGATATTATTAACAGCTGATCATTTCTAAAATCAACATTTAAAATAACTGTACTATGAGGAAAATTTTTTTATTCATATTATGTTATATTTTACTATCAATAAAATATAATTATAAATACATCCTTTTCAAGTATATAATGATAATAACCACAAAATAATATCATTAAACATCTGGTAAAATGACAATATAACTAAACCAACACAGAATCAATCATTACTCATGGTATGTTCAGGTTTGGTTCGGTTTAACTACCTACTTGAAAAATGATATTAATTTTTAACATGGGTGACTATGGGAACATACATAATATTATTATATGATATAAATATGTAAATAATTTTTTTATAATGGTAACATTATTGTTAGACAAATATGTTAAGAATCCTCCATTCGTTCCATAAGAATATCCAAAACATGATCATAATTGATTTCGTCTTCATTTATTATAACCAAAACTACCAAGGAATAAAATTATAACTTTAAAAATATCATCGAAAATATATTAGAGTACATTTAATGATCGTAGTCTGATTAAATTCTTATCAAAAATTTATAAAAAGATCATTTTTACAAACATGTACAAAATTGTAAAGATAACTAACACTTGATATTAAAAATGGGTAAAAACTATTATGTTTCCATATTGAGAATAATTATAAATGAAAAGTTTAAATTTATATGATATGAATTATTTTCCCACAACAATATTAATATATCTATGTTTTTTATACATGAGTTTAGATTTAATTTATGTATGTCTGGATAAAAGGTAAGGTTTTCTTGGTCTCATTTCTGATTCTTGGAGACAAAATACATTTTTTGGACCATATATTCCTTTTATTTGGTATTGATTAACAATGGAAGTATTTTTATTATATTTTTTTTATAAATCAATGGATATATTTTGAAAATTTTTATTCTCTTATTCAAATGAATATTTATTCAATTTTTACCAAAGTAGTAATGATTTTTTGTAACTAAACGTTCATTCATTTAGTTATATTTGTTCTCTTAAACTTATTTCATATATTTTGGGTACATTTTACCATTTCTTGTGTTATTTTTTAGTTTATGAACATTTTATATTGATTTACATTATTACCACATAAATAATTTTTGAAAATAACATAACTTATTTAGTATTTTTCTCTTAATGGATATTCATATATCAAATCTCCTTCTATTGAGTTATAATATTTTATCATGATCACTAGTCATCCATTATTGGGTTCTCCGACCATAATATTTTATAATTTTGTATTTTATTATCCTGTATGGTAGAATTATTTTTTAATACAATGATAGTTTTATTAAAAAAAATTCAATGTCGGTTTTCAGAAAAAGAAATTACAATATATTAAAGTAGTTCCTTTCATAATAAAATATTTTTTATTTAGATAAGTTTTTTTCTTTTGAAAATTGTGTGTCATTTGAAAGATTAAATTATTTTAGATTAATTTTAAAATACTATTTTTCAAAAACATATACCTTAACATTGTAAAATTTATGTTGGAATGATACTGGTATGATTGAATATAATTTCAATCTGAAAAATTATTTCAAAAAGATATTTTATGTTTTCTCTTATAAATTGATTTTCATATTCAAAATAATTTACACTTATGGAATTTTTGAATCATGATTTATATATATATATATATATATAATTTTGGATATTGAACACTCAATATCAAAATTTTCATTGATCCCTTCTTGTGTGATACCATTAAAATCATTGATTTTCATGGATTTTTTTCATCTATGTCAATATTCATCTAGGATTACATTGATTTATTGAGAATATGTTGATTTTAAATCATACACCGTCTTTATCATCTTGTTAATTTGATGTTATTATCTATAAAGGATATAATCCATCAATACATTTTTATTGTCTATCCATCCATCATGTATAGGAATAACTTCCCTTCAAATGACTATAGTTTATCAAAAACCTTCCTTGCATTCATATTATTAAATGGTGTTCTCTAAGAATAATTAAATAAATTTATTGGTGAAATTACTGTCATAACCATGAACCAATTAATATATATGTAGTAAGTTTTTGGTATGATTACCAAGAAATATATTTAATTTATTATTTGATAAAATATTAAAAATGTGTATATTTGTTATTAAAATGTGTATTTATATTGATTACCTATGGTAATTTAATATTAATTGTATAACCATCCACATTTTTTCATTATATGTATTAGGATAATTTTATTCCTTTTATTGATATGGGGAAAAGTATTGGTATTCTTTATGTTCTTATTATATCATGGATGACTTATTAAAATGTTCATTATGTATTGTTTAATTATTATATCTTATGATTAATTAATTTTATATAAATAAGCGATGGGTGGGGAATGAAATTATATAGACCCCGGATTCATCGATAAGTCTCATTAGAAAATCATTTTTGTTTATTTGGTTGGTGCCTACCTAATTTAAGAAGATATATTGTCTAAGGTCTTGTTGGGAAAAATTATGTCATTTCTACAATCTTTATATCACGAAGGATGTCCTTATTATGGCATTGATGGTTAGATAATGATGTTCAACATTATGAATTCCCCCACAATGAATTTATAAATTATTATAAATGTGATACATTTATTTTTATTGATATATATAGATATATTTTAATTTAATTTTCAGTTGATTATTGAAATATTATGATCACATATTCATTCAATACAATTTAGGTCATATTTATTCCATGAAAACCACATATTCATGTTTTTTATAACTAAACATTTAATCTCCCCTTATTATATATTCATTTCCCCATTTCATATAGAAATGTAATACATATGATATAATGAAATAGCATATGTGGAGAATTATTTAGATATTTTTATGAATTATTATTGATTGAATAGTTTCTTATACAGTGAAAAAATATCCACTAGTTCTTAAATACATAAACATTATTTGTTTCTGATTTGTCCAAATTCTCTAGAGATTTATACTTAAACGTTCTTTTGAATGTATATAATGTAATATTTTATTTAATACATGTAATTATGGGATAATTATGTAAGTGAATATATATTTGGTTTCAAATATGATATGTAAATATGTTTTAATTGTACTAGATTTGGGATTGTGGTTCTTTGGCATCATATAATAGAAAAAAATCCTTTATTATCCAGGCACAAGGCCGAGATATAACATATTTTTGCATTAAAATACATTTATGATCCTCAAATAAAACCCAACATATACCACACATCATAACATATGTAGTTTCCACCGAATGATATCCATTTACCGGAAGAAACACCATCTCAACCTCCTCTGGCTAACCTCTATAAAAACACTCATCTTTAGCCAACAACATGCTATATAACTGCCTAATTATGATGTCATAACTATTTATTGAATCATAAGGTCATACAAACATGATCATGAATGTATTAACCCATAACTAAATGTAATTAAATGATTGGATCCTTGAAAAAGAAATGTATCCATCAGGATATTACATATGAACATACATGCCACTGATCCAACACACCCTCATATCACATCAACACCATCTTGAGCCTGATTCTAATCTGTGTTATCCTTCAAACATCACATCCAAATCCAACGATAGGACTTTACTAAGGATCCATATAAAACTAGATCAATTCTAGGATTACACATTAATCCACTGACTATACTGACATGCATGTCAAAACAATATAACCTAAATAATACCCTGTGGTACTCTTCAAAATCAATAAATATTACCCATTATAAGGTCCACCACATGATCACCATCCACTCTGGAATTTTTCTAAAATCTCAAATGTTTACCCAGTCACTAACCACTCAATATCCATCCATATAGGATCATGATATAGTATTTTGTGTTCGACCACATCAGATTTACCAGATTATACAACCTATAAATCCTACCCTCAATTCATAACCTCAATACAAAAATACATCTATGTTCTATGCATATCAAAATACCAAGGCATCAACATCCTGAAACCACATACCCGGTATTACATCTCATGCACTAATCTCATATCAAAAAGTATATAACCATGTTTTTCATATATAAGGAACTCACAAGACCAAGATAACCCTATATAATGTCCCCCTTTTATATGATGAAACACACCTAAGAAGCAGGAGGGAAAAATTATTGATAATCAGTCAATACACATGTCTCAATAACATTTTAAACTGTATTAGAATGCAGCCTCCTATCCCAATTTATCCATAAACCACATATCAGCATGGTAAAATCTCATATATCTATTCTTTTCTCTCCTCTTTGATGTCATACAATAACTCACATACCCCAACAACCATGTCTGTTCCTCAAATATAAATATAATAAATCTCAGGAAAATCCCTTAGACAAATCAAGGGAAAATATCTCCCCCATGAATCTATATATGAGAATAAGGATCATGATATAATCTATATATATAAAAATATTTCTAGAAGGGTATTATAATTGAGAAAAACATAATTATATGGATCATTTAAATATAATACTACCATGAAACTATATGTTAAAAACTATTTTTTTATTCACAATTTATGTAATCATTCATGCTTCATTCAAGAATTAACCAATATCAATTTATAAATTTCCTATCTATCCAATGAGTGTTAACAATACATACCCTATAATAGGGAACACATAGTGGTCATCAAAAAGTATCACTCTGTATAATCCAAAGATATACCATCAGAAGAAATCTATGTCCTTATTTGGTAGGATTAGACCAACACGTTATATAGTAAACCACTACAAATGTTTTTATTTACACATTATACAGACAAACCCTCTATCTTCAATGATAAAAATCACAACAGAGCACACATTCTTTATGAATCATACAAGATAAATATAATGCCTATATAAAATCCATTAATGAATGTGCTAATAAATAAATACGCAAAAATCTAAAATCCAAAACTCATGTTCTTTAAAATTATTGAAATCATACAACAATAAAAAAAGAACCAAGAATAAAAAACTCATATCCTAGAAATCCTAGAATTTCCATCAAAATGGTGTTCATAATGTACCAGTATGTAGTCCATCACAATCTCCATGAAATTCCTAGATCACCTTTTTCTGATTTCGCAATATTGAATGGAGAAAAACATTAATACCACTTTTTAATTGTCTGCAACCATTGACTGGTGGATTGTTCCTAGAAAGGTGACATCACCTTCACTATGGACATTCCTCCCTTTATTCTAAATTCATCCAATTAGTAGAAAGGATCTTGGATGTTCCTATTTGGATACTATAACTTCATATTAGAGTAAAATCTATAGTGAAAATACCTGAACGTCAACCACAATAATAGTAAAATCACGCATAATCAATAAAAATAATCATGTTATGACAATGGAATTCATCATATAGACTCAAAATAATTACTAAATATAATATCTAATCTGACATCAATTTCAATAAAACATATTTGAGAAAAATTAAATAATATAAGGTTGTACTACCATTGATTGGACTCAACACAACCCTTCCCCCAAAATCTATCTATGTTATCTCACTCAATAATTAAACTATGAGACTCTACCCTGCCGAACCTTTGATTAGTGAGATATTTTTCAGTACCAAATATCTATAGTCACCAAATATAGGTGTGAGTACAACTCTATAGGGAACCACCAATGGGTTCCCATACACAACCAGTAATGAAATATATTCACAAGTGATGTGCTCAGAAAATATATCAATGACTAGTAAAGTGTAAAAAAATAAACTAGAAATGATCCTCAGGATATACCATGACACCTATGATTGACTATGAATTCTTTATAAAAGGTTGATGTGTCTTTGAGAATAAAACTACCCATAGGGAGCCACATCCTTCCCAGGAACCATACCATAATATCATAAATTCTTTTTCCAATGTTGTAGTGTATATAATAATATGTAACCAACCAGTAGAAATATACTCCTCCCTAAAAAATAGAAGTTACTCATGATAAATATACCCATCCCATGAACATAATAGGCCACCTAGGAAAATATACCCAATCTTGAAACATAATAAACACTACTGGAAATTGGACCTTTCCCAACACTTCTATACCAACGGTTTGTAAAAACCGTTGGTATAGGTACCTTTTTCCCAACGGTTTTCCCAAACCGTTGGGAAAGGGTGTGTTTTGAGGAATCTTTCCCAACGGTTTGGGAAAACCGTTGGGAAAGACACACCCTTTCCCAACGGTTTGGCCAAACCGTTGGGAAAGGGTGTGCTTTGAGGAAAACTGTTGGGAAAGACACACCCTTTCCCAACGATTTGGCCAATCCATTGGGGAAGGGTGTGTTTTGAGGCATCTTTCCCAACGGTTTGGGAAAACCGTTGGGAAAGACACACCCTTTCCCAACGGTTTGCCCAAACCATTGGGAAAGGGTGTCCCCAAAATCAACATTAGCCCAAAAACAATTCTCACCTATCCCAACGGTTTTGAGAACCGTTGGGATAGGTTCTTTGATTTGTTTCCAGACCTACTACCCAAGAACATTATATAAATCAAAATTTTAAATAATCATGATAATACATATATATATTTATGAAATTATGTTTACAAAAGTCATGTTAGGTTAGTGGTTAAGTCGTTCAATTATAAACGGGGTTCCTGGGATCAAATCCCACAGAATGGTTTTTTTTGAAATACATATACCAACGGTTTTATAACCGTTGGTATATGTATTTCATATTACTTGTACCAACGGTTTTCAAAACCGTTGGTATAGGTCTATACCAACGGTTTTTCCAGAACCGTTGGTATAGACCTATCACAACAGCTTACTTCGCCACGGTTCTCCAAACCGTTGGTATAGGCTATACCAACGGTTTGGAGGCCTATACCAACGGTTCCAAACCGTTGGTATAGGTTGGTTTTCCAGTAGTGAAACCTCCTAAGGTAAATATATTCCTACCAAAAACCTAATAATACACCTAGGAAAAAAATAAACATCCTATGAAAATAATAAATGTCATACACCCATGGGGTTTCGTCCCTAACATAGAACTAGGTATCATTCCTCCATTACCCCTAGATCATACCCGACCTCCAAAACTATATCCCACATTCAAAAAATAACAAGTGTATATATATATATCATGTATATCCTAGGGAACATCCTCCCCAAAACCACAAGGATTAATACAAATTAACGTACTGGTACGACCTTCCTAGGATCTCAAGTCAAACTACATGGGTTATCCACCCTCGTAAACACATCATGTATCTCGAAGGCTAGCCTCTCAAGTGCATTGCCCAAATACCATCATTGAATCTATGAAATATGGTCATCATTTTCCTCGGTTCTAAGTGGAAACCAAATATCAATGTCCCCTACCTCCTGAAAGTTATCATGTATTTCATAAGATATCCTATCAATTATATATTCTGGTGACCATCATTTCACCCATTGTAGATGATCACCATCGATTCTCAGGTTATAAGTTGATAAACATGATCAATTATATCGTTATCATTGTTGGGCAAAAATCCCTCAAGGTAACATTGCAGTATTTTTGGGTTGATTGTGTTTGTTTACAAAGCAGGTTTCCATGGAGAATTGTCGAGTTCCCGAGAAGTTGTTGACATTCCATGTTGACAAAGAACTATGACAAAGGAAAGGAAGATCTGGAGGCGGTACAAAAGAGCAGTACAAGGTGGCGCCGTTTCCCAGTGTTTGCCAAATTTATGGGCCTAAAAATCGCCAATGGAAAATGGAGTGATATGTTGTTGGCAAAGGTTGAGGAGAGAGAAATGAAGGAGGTGAGCGGAAACAATAAGCGTGGCGCGCAAAATTAGAGGGTTGCGCGAAATCTTGAAGTGTGGCGCGCAAAACAGCGGGTTGCGCGAAATTGTATTTTGCGCAAAAGATGTTTCAAGGTCGAAAGCTTGAAAATCGCTAAAGGCATGAGTCGCGCGATATTTTGGAGGCGTGCGCGAAAAATTGAAGTGGCGCACGAAATAGCAGATGAAGTATTTCGCGCAAAAGATGTTTCGAGGTCCGAAGCTCGGAAAATGGAAAAGGTATGAGGTGCGCGAAATTATGGAGCAGTGCGCGGAAAATGGTTGTGCGCGGAAGATTTGTATTTCGCGATCAAAGCGGATTACGCGCTCAAGGAGGGTTTTTCGCGCGGGGTCGATTTTGCCTATAAATATGAAGTGACCCTCCTCCATTCAACAGAGTTCAAGACATAGAAAATACCCGAGATCTGGTGCGCGAAATTGAAGTTAGAAAGGGTGTTGCGCGTAAACTTAAAGTTTGCGCGTAAAGTCAGCTGTTGCGCGAAAAGTTAAGGCTGCGCAGAAAGTTGGTGTTGGCGCATAAAAGGAAAGTTGCGCGAAAAGTGGATATCGCACAAAAGCAGCGAATTGCGCGCAAGGCAGTTTCCAGGCTGCGCGTAATATTTGGAGGTTGCGCGAAAAAGGAATTTCGCGCAAATCATAGAAATTGCGCGCAAGACACCGTAAGGGTTGCGCGTAAAAACTGAGGTTGCCCGGTACATCCGGTGCGAAGTGAGATTCATCTACGGGTGAAAGTTGGACTTCATCAGAGCATCTACATACAAAGGAAGATGCATTCCTTCATGAAAATGAAGAGACCTACAGGTCTATAAACTGTGAGTGAATCCCTTCCAAGAGCAGTGAGCTTAGGAAGAGGAAGAAGGTGATCCTCTCCACCGGTAGTGAGCCAGAGAGAGAGAAACAGGGAGTGACCCTTGGGAAAGCAGTGAGCTGACCCTAAACCTTGTAAAGGCAGTGAGACTGAGCATAGAAGTGATCTATCCCGAACATTGTAATCCACAGCTAGGGAAGACTAGTGGAATTTGGTACGAAACGGCAACTTGTCGGCGTATGCTCCTTGGACGTAGCCCTTAGCGGTGAACCAAGTAAAAATCTCTGTGTCTGCCTGCTTACTCCCCTGCATTGCATTCAAAGCATCATCATCAGGTAAAGGAGAAAAGTGATCACAGTAACCACACAGATCACAGTAACCACACAAGTGCAAACAAAGTGACCCTTGTAACAAAGAGGTCAAGATCCAGTGGGGCAGAAAGAACTTTGAAAAAGAATATCCATACCCTGATTCACCCCCCCTCTCAGGGTATATAGGCCCCTATTAGTCCTAACAATTGGTATCAGAGGGACTGGTTGCTTTTATCAGATTTTTTTTCTTTAACTTGGTGTATCGATCTGTGTAGTTGAAGATATTGTTTGCGCTTATCTCGGTCTACCATGGGAAAAAGAAAATCTTCAAAGAAGAATCAGAAGTCAGGTGGTATCCCTCAGTGTGGAAGTGTTTTTGGAAAAAGTGTGATTCAACTAAAAGAATCAAACAGCTTACTGAAGGAATCATGCAGTGAACATAAAAATGATTTGGATAAATCATACCAGAAAAATACTTACTCAGTCAATGATGCTGATGGAATGAGCAAAGAACCTGACTTTCCAAGTGACGTTGGAACCACTGACGGTGAAGAAGAAGAAATTGAAGGAAGAATTGATATGTGAGCTGAGTTGGAGGATGCTCTTGAAGAGATAGATGTTTGGAGGGCCAAATCCAAGAAAGCTAACAAAATTGTTCGCGATGCCAAACTTTATATGCAGCAGCAAGAAGAAGAGAAGTCTGAGCTGATGGAAGAAATTGAGAAACTTAAGTTATCAACATCAGAGAACTCAGAATCAGTTAGTAAGTATAAGCTGAAGGTTGAAGAACAGAAAAGAGAGATCGATGGCCTGAACAAAAAGGTGGAATTTGTCCATGGGGATAAAGAATTGGATCAGAAATCCACTGAGGAAATTAAATATAGAGGCATTCGGATCCATGATTTGGAAACTGAGATCAACAAGCTAAGAGGCTTAAATCAAAGGCTTATTGATATAGTTACTGACCTAACAGAGAAGAATGATTCTCAAGGTGAGAAAATACAAAAGCTGTCTAAAATGAAAGGAAAACAAAAGGCTGGTGATTATGAAGAGAATCAAGAGTCCGATGAAGTTCGGAATCTGAAAGCCAAGAGTGATGATTTGGCTACACAACTATCTGAACTAGTTCAGAAGCATCAAAGACTACAGCAAGAGAATGCATGTTGCTCTGATTCTGTTGCTCAAGAAAAATTGAAGGTAAAGGAGAAAAATGACATGGTTGATGAGTTGAAGCATGAACTGGAAGATGAGATGAGTAGAGGGAAGCTTCTCAAGGAAGAAAATGATGTCAAACTTGAATCAAGGGATATGAAGATTCAAAAGTTGGAAGAGGAGCTAAAATCAATGAAGAAGGAAATGGAGAAAGGTAATGCTGAAGGAAAGCCTAGAATGAAGGATGCCTTGCACCTATTATTTGATTACCCTTTAGTAGGTGATGATAAAATGAAGTCCAAATATGCTGCATCAGAGGAGAAGCATGAAAGGATTGTATCTTCCCAAAGGTCATCCTTTTTGGGAAAATCTGGAATTGGATATGATAATCCCACTCCTATGGCTGATAAGAAAAATGTTGTGAAAAATTCCAAAGGTAAGAAAAATCCTGTAGGTGCTGGAGAAAGGCCTATGAGGATAGTTTCAAGGAGTGATGATATGTGCTATTTTTGCGGAGTTCATGGCCACACATCAAGCTTCTGTACAGAGGCTCTGGAGTACATCTCAGGTTGTGAAAATAGAAACTTCAATAAATCTGAGAACATGAAGAGGTACAATAACAAATCAGAGAGAAGAGTCTCTCAGAGGAAAGCATATGTTAGATGCTATTACTGCGGAAGAATGGGACACACAATGAGTACGTGTCAGGAAGCTCAGGAGCCCAATATCAAAAGAAGAACTCAAGGTGCATCAACATCTCAGCAGAGAGATGATGAAATGAGGTATGCCTTTGAGGGAAAATGTTTTATATGTTCTCACTATGGGCACATGGCGAGACATTGCAGTAAGAAGAAAGCAGGAAAGGGAAAGGAACAAGAAAAAAGATCTCCACCACAGGAAGTGTACAAGAAAGAAGCCTGTATAGGGAGACAAAGTGGTAAGGAGAAGAATAGGCTTAGAGCCTCAGGGAAGTCACATGGAGCTGAACGAATGGTGTATCAGTCACCTCCTCTATCGTACTCACAACAGCTCTCAAGGAGAGAATGTGAACAAACCTGGAAGATTAAGGGAAGATCTACTCCAGTTGTGATAAAGAAGAATGAACGTTCAGTGAAGGACCCACCACCAATGCAAAATAGGGTGGCGACTCACAAATCTGATAAAAGGCAGATAAGCAAAGAATGCATTGCAAAATTCGTCCCGCAACGAGAAGTGGAAGAAAAAGGCAGATCCCTAAAATGGACAAAGAAGACATGGAAGATGATAAGAAAGGAGATTCCTGCACCGAGAAACAATCAAGGGAAATGGAATTTCAGTAGAACATCAAAGACCGAAATGTGTACCAGTGGGTCTAAACCCCAGATTGTGAGAAAGGCCAAGTCTGCAGAATCTTCATATCAGAAAAAGGCTCAGAATGTGAGCAAAGAATGCCTAGTCATATGGCCAGAACATTTGAAGTTGACTAGGAAGTTGGAGGAAGCAAGAAAGGAGTGTGATGCACTCCAAGAAAGAATCAAAGGGCTGATCCATCACGATCAACCATCATCCTCATATTGAGGATTCCAGAAGAATACCCCTCTCCCTATATATTTAAATGCTATTAACTGATGATTCATGTGTTTCAGGTTTTAGGTAGATACGATCCATGGGGTAGTGGCATCTAAGGATGCGAAGTGGAGAAGTGATTTGCTCTAGAATTTCAATTGATTCAAATCAGGTACTAGAGTTGATGAAGAAAGGGAGCAATAGAGCACAATAGGAAGTGATTGTGTTATTAACTTTATCTCTTGTTTCCTACACCAAGTTTCAACTCCGTAGGCTTAGATATTTTGTTAATGGCTCAAATTTGAGTGAAAGATGAGAACAAATGATGCAGGAGGAAAATACGTGTTATGGGTCTAAACTATTGGGCCTAACAACTGGAAGAGTTGCATAACACAGGGGGAGCATTCTATATCCAAATCAGATTCAAGAGCCATCAATGCAATAATTGGATGACTCGGCTCAGGTGTTTCCTATTGAGGGAAGAAAGACACACAGGGAGAAGCAGCAATAACAATGCATTTCATGCTTATCTATTTGCTCTAACAATATTGTATCAGCTAACTGTTTTCAGGATACCAAGAAGCTGCAAGAGAAAATCAAAGGCGTCTCAAATTTTTTTTGACAAACCTAGCTGAATGAAATGAAGCCACTGAAAAATGAGTCAGTGAACAACTTCCTGATGGAAGTATTGAGGAATAAAGCAACATAGGGAGATCAGAAGTGTCTTATGCTGATTCAGAAGAAGACACCAATGATGAACATGAAAGTGTCTTGTTTGTGAGTACAATGAAGTAAAAATCCTCATCTGCACAACAGTCAAAGAGTTGAGCTGAAATTGACATGCAGAATATCATTGATGATTAGTTAGCTCTAGCTTAGACAAGGAGAATGAAATCACTACAGAAAACATCTTTCATATCTCAGGTTGAGCCGAAATGCTTTGCTAATGCAACTGAAGATGAAAACTGGGATCATACCATGGATGAAGAGATAGATCAGACTTGAGAAGAATCAGACGTGGGAGATTGTTTCGAGGCTAGATGATAAAAATTTCATCAAGAAAAAATGGGTCTATCAAGACAAGATGAATGAATATGGCATGATGATTCGGAACAAAGCACGACTGATGTGCAAAGGAGACTCCTAGATAAAGAGTAATCAAAGGATGATGAGGATGGCAAGGCAGTTAATATCACAGAATACAGGCAAATCATTGGAAGTCTGTTGTACTTAACCGCAACAAGGCCTGATATTGTTTTCGCCACATGCCAAGCAGCGAGATATCAGAGTAATCCCAAGGAAAGTCACATGCTTGCAGTGAAAAGAATAATTCGGTATATCAAGGGCATGATGGACTTCGGTTTGACATACAACGACAAATCTCAGACAGAGTTATTGGGATATACTAATGCAGACTGGGCCGGTTCAGCAGATGATAGAAAATCAACATCAGGTGGTGCTTTCTATCTTGGTGGATTGTGTATTTCTTGGCTAAGCAAGAAACAAGATTGCATTTCATTGAGCACCGTAGAAGCTGAGTATATTGCGGCCACTCAAGCATGCACACAATTATTGTGGATGAAGCAGCAGCTTGATGATATGGGAGTTGAAGTGAAGTCTCCGATCGGAATCCAGTGTGACAACTCAAGTGCTATAAATCTTAGAAAAAATCCCGTTCATCATTCAAGGACAAAGCACATTGAGATTAAGTATCATTTTATCAAGGAGAAGGTTGAGCAGGGAATCGTGAAGTTGGAGTATGTGCCTACAGAGCTACATGTTGCAGACATTCTGAAAAAGGCCATACCCAAGGAAGCTTTTGAGAGGCATCGACTGGCTCTGGGAGTTCAGTCGATTCCCCGCACTTGAAATAGTGTGGATGTGGGTCCCCCAAACCCCCCCCTCCCCGAGGTATGATGTGTTTTCCCTACTGTGCTAATGTGTTCTCTACTATGTTACAGACTACAAAGGCGTGACCTTTGGGTTCGTTGATAAAGGGGGAGAAAAGTGTTTGATAATGGGGGAGAAAATAGTGGTTGTTCAAGGGGGAGACAGTGCAAAGATTTGATAAATCATTTTTGATACGGGGAGAAGCTGACAGGTGGAGCAGCCAGAAAGGGGGAGCAATGAGAAAGGGGGAGATTACTAAATCTGACGTTGCTAGACGTGATCGATCAAATCATAGAAATGACGACAGCTGAGGATCGTGATAAAATCAGAACAGTGGTGTTGGAATGGTGTGAGACGGTGTCCAGCTATCAACAAGTGGTATCAACTAAAGAATTCACCAATTGGTATCAGTGTGGTTCAACAACTGGTTTTATTTTAAAAATTGGTATCAGGGTGGAATCGACAATTGGGGTCCGACATGAAGTGATTCATTGATGAACTTCTCATTTACTCTTGTTTCTCACGCCGAACATTGCTCATGTGGGCTTAGAGTACATGTTAAGTGATTCCATGAACGCTATCATAATCGCAAGAGGCGAATGCTGGTAGCGACTGGAAGAAGACTCAGTGAGGTATCAAAGTGCAGAAAATCATCCTGAGCAAAATTGTGAAGAGTTGTCAACAAACCCAAAGGGGGAGATTGTTGGGAAAAAATCCCTCAAGGTAACATTGCAGTATTTTTGGGTTGATTGTGTTTGTTGAAAAAGCAGGTTTTCATGGAGAATTGTCGAGTTCCCGAGAATTTGTTGACATTCCATGTTGACAAAGAACTATGACAAAGGAAAGGACGATCTGGAGGCGGTACAAAAGAGCAGTACAAGGTGGCGCCGTTTCCCAGTGTTTGCCAAATTTATGGGGCTGAAAATCGCCAATGGAAAATGGAGTGATATGTTGTTGGCAAAGGTTGAGGAGAGAGAAATGAAGGAGGTGCGCGGAAACAATAAGCGTGGCGTGAAAAATTAGCGGGTTGCGCGAAATCTTGAAGTGTGGCGTGCAAAATAGCGGGTTGCGCGAAATTGTATTTCGCGCAAAAGATGTTTCAAGGTCGAAAGCTTGAAAATCGCTAAAGGCATGAGGCGCGCGATATTTTGGAGGCGTGCGCGAAAAATTGAAGTGGCGCGCGAAATAGAGGATGAAGTATTTCGCGCAAAAGATGTTTCGAGGTCCGAAGCTCGGAAAATGGCAAAGGAATGAGGTGCGCGAAATTATGGAGCAGTGCACGGAAAATGGTTGTGCGCGGAAGATTTGTATTTCGCGATCAAAGCGGATTACGCGCTCAAGGAGGGTTTTTCCCACGGGGTCGATTTTGCCTATAAATATGAAGTGACCCTCCTCCATTCAACAGAGTTCAAGACATAGAAAATACCCGAGCTCTGGTGTGCGAAATTGAAGTTAGAAAGGGTGTTGCACGTAAACATAAATTTTGCGCGTAAAGTCAGCTGTTGCGCGAAAAGTTAAGGCTGCGTAGAAAGTTGGTGTTGGCGCATAAAAGGAAAGTTGCGCGAAAAGTGGATATCGCGCAAAAGCTGCGAATTGCGCGCAAGGCAGTTTCCAGGCTGCACGTAATATTTGGAGGTTGCGCGAAAAAGGAATTTCGCGCAAATCATAGAAATTGCGCGCAAGACACCGTAAGGGTTGCGCGTAAAAACTGAGGTTGCCCGGTACATCCGGTGCGAAGTGAGATTCATCTACGGGTGAAAGTTGGACTTCAACAGAGCATCTACATACAGAGGAAGATGCATTCCTTCATGAAAATGAAGAGACCTACAGGTCTATAAACTGTGAGTGAATCCCTTCCAAGAGCAGTGAGCTTAGGAAGAGGAAGAAGGTGATCCTCTCCACCGGCAGTGAGCCAGAGAGAGAGAAACAGGGAGTGACCCTTGGGAAAGCAGTGAGCTGACCCTAAACCTTGTAAAGGCAGTGAGCCTGGGCATAGAAGTGATCTATCCCGAACATTGTAATCCACAGCTAGTGAAGACTAGTGGAATTTGGTACGAACCAGCAACTTGTCGGCGTATGCTCCTTGGACGTAGCCCTTAGCGGTGAACCAAGTAAAAATCTCTGTGTCTGCCTGCTTACTCCCCTGCATTGCATTCAAAGCATCATCATCAGGTAAAGGAGACAAGTGATCACAGTAACCACACAGATCACAGTAACCACACAAGTTCAAACAAAGTGACCCTTGTAACAAAGAGGTCAAGATCCAGTGGGGCAGAAAGAACTTTGAAAAAGAATATCCATACCATGATTCACCCCCCCTCTCAGGGTATATAGGCCCCTATTAGTCCTAACAATCATGATGACACCCCTCTCTATAGTCGAAAAGATACTAAAGCACCCACTAATGTCTCCATGCTCTCACCATATCCTGGAATACCTACACAACACCACAATAAAAAATTCATATATAGGTAAAAGGCCATAAATCAGATGGAATAAAATTAATTATAAAAATCAATTGGGCTAAACATCCCCATAGGGTAATTTTTACAGGAATCACTCTAAAAAGATTAAGTAATTCACATATAATATCCATATAATCTTATTTAATTATAAGAAACAAACCAGTATTTAAATTACATTGGTTCTAGGAACATGGTTTCTCTAATCTTAGTAGTGGAGGAACTATCACCCCACTCTTATATATGCTAGCTTTGTGGATCTAAGGCAGCTAAAAATTCCATCGTGGTGTATTTCGATTATCCATTATAATTCATCACTAATAGTACACACTAGAAATAAGGGAACCAATTCATGTTTACTATAATCAATTTCTTCAATTAATCATCTACCCTCTAGGTTCCTCATATCTACTAGATCAATCATATAATTAATCCTTCATACATCGATGGTTGAGGAACCAAGCATGTGAACATGGGATCTTCATGTTCCTTGGAACTTTATCCATTTCCATGATATTCATATAAATAAATAAATTCATTTAATAAAAAATGGTTGATCATCTGATGTGGTGAAACCATATATCACTTATTGATAAAATTAATTTACCAAAGGTGTTTTCTCAAGGGAACAACATTCACATACGATTTCATTTCCTTTAAATGCAGCTAAGGGAAACTATCCCATGATCATCCTATAATTATCCATGCATTCCCCAGATTCTAAGAATGCATCTTATCATCAATAACCTCCTATAGTACCCCTTCTAGGCTGTAATTAAAGAAGAGTAATTCTTAAATCCCTCCTCAAATATGATCTGGGTTGGGGACTAGCGTCTTGGGTATAAATCACTCAATTTTTCTGAATTACCCTAAATATATTGAAAATTATTGAGATATAATATAAAAAACCACCAAAAAACTATATTGAATAATATAAAAGAAATAAACCATCATATAATGCATGTCAATAAAAACAAAAAAGAGTCTCCCAAATAAAAATAGTGCCAATGGAAAATCCTTAGGTGGAAACTCCAAAATATGACTAACCTTTAAGAGATTAATATCTACCTTAATCTCCAAAACCCTCCTAGGAATATCCAGAATAGTTTATATACATGTAGGGATTTTATAAAAGTTATACTCAATAATATCATAGTAATGGTATCCCATGAAAACATGAAATTATATATTACTGATTCAGTATTTCAAAAAAGAAAAATAGAATGAAACTAAATAGGAAATATACCAATCCCAACCTCAAAAATGCTCATTCACCAATTAGCTGAAGAAAATAAGTAAAATAATATCATGGGGAGATATCTAAATAAATGGAAACCTCTGTCCACAAACCCAATTATTTTTATAATCTCACAGCCCAACATCATTCAACATGTGATGTTATGCTATAAATATATTCTTATCATCATATATCACACATCATATGATATTGTTTGGGTCATACCCCCACTACTCTTAGCCTCAAATAGCCCCCATATTCCCATGCTACCATCATTCAATTTCTAAATATCACTCACTACTATTGTATAATCATCCATTACACATATTATCCAATCAAAACCATATAAACAAGGTTCTCTGATACCGGGAATTTAAAATACATCAACCTCATTCCCTCCCCCTACTATTTGTGACCCCTCTATATTCTAGTCTTATCATCACCAGGAATCACCACCAAATATTTCATCATCAGTCTATAATCACCACTAAATGGTTACTACCATCATGTACCACTATTGAATGAAATGTTGGGAAGAGGGGGAAATCATCAACACATTCCTCCACCATCAATGATATTGGGGAAATCACCCCCTCAAAACGTTTTAGTTCTAGTACATTGCACTCGACGCGAGTGGGGTTTGTATTAAAGTAATATTTTTATAAAAATATATAGTAGATAACATAGAATTACTAGGTTAAAGGTTCACAAGGAAATATACTAGAATATCTCACAACAAAACCATGTCAACTTACGACATCCTCTACTAACAACTTTCAACATTAAATAAAAATCACACAAAAGAAATAAAAAACCCATCCCACATTATATATTTTTTATATATTCAACCATTTCACAATAAATTCCCACCAATTTATTGTAATTTAATTAATTATTAAATCCCTATGTAATTATTTTTATACTGCAGTTATTCGGTTCAATCTCATATTATTACTGCTTCATAATTTCTAAAAACATCTCATATCTACCGGGAAACTATAACATATACATTGTAATAACAACCCACACACCTTATAAAAACACCACACCTATTTACAGAGTCATCATAGTATCCCCACATTCACACATCAATAGCCACTAACCAACCACTACGACTCATCCCTTAATATAATATAAGATAAATAATCATTGCCTTGCTCTGTTAATATATCCCACACATGAGACATTCATCACCATCACTCTAAAATAAAAAAAATTCCCACACTGGAACACGAATATAAATGAAAAAACAACAACACAAATAATTGAAAATATCATAAAAAAGTGAATTTTAAGATAAATTTCATGACATGTCACCATATATTTCCTAAGTACATTCACGCAGTTCTAGATTCACTTAAAATCAATTTGTTATCCATATATAAGTTCTTTACCATTTATGAAATCTATGTTCAAACAAAAATACACAACAGGTGTTCTCAATTTTATTGAATCTACATCACATATATACAAATTCAATAACTACAACTACTAGATATGAGAGAAAGTGCACATAATTACATTAGTAAAATGGTAAAACATGTAAACACATATGAGTTCACCCTTCCCATTTAATATCATTTTATTTGGTTCACTGTCATGTTATACCATTCCACACTATCTACTCAATGTAAAATATCATGTTAAACACACATATGCAGAAAAGTAAGAGATATAAAGGATTTCATACCTCCGATGATGCTTTTGGATTATCTGTAAAGGATTTAAGTAAGTAGTGGAATATAAATTTCACAAAATAACATCAAGGGGAACAAAAAATGTATCAATAACCTAGGTCAGAAGATTGGAAATAAATATCGTGCCATAAATATAACGTCTCCATATCTGAAACTCTCTCACATGGAAAAACATATTGGTTATGGGACCTCAAGAACTCCTCCCCATATGTCTGTGGATTCTAACTAGAAGTAGGGATGTGATTAGTATTGTGGGAGAATATACCACATGGATCAAGGTTATAATAAATTTTAAACAAACAATATAAATAAATATCATAGTAGTTGAATAATTGGAAATATACTACTTGGATTAAAAAAAGAGGACCCAAAAAACAAAATAATTTTAACCATGTAATGACATGATAAAATATATCCTAATTCCAAACTGAATGTAATAAAAATATAAGAACCATCAGAGAAAAAGAAACTCACAATACTCTAGTCCTAATTCCCCTGTTGGTCACTTCTCCCAACTCCATCACATTACACAAATAATAAATAGAAATAAGGTCACATGACTTTATCTGAACCTATGTCCATGAAATTTTCTAAGGAACCAAATAGATTTTTGAATAGGGTGTGAGTAAAACCTAGTAGGATGAAACCACCATGTCTAAAAAATTATTATTATAGCAATTTCATGAAATAATAGATAAAAAGAGTCATAATTAATCTACTAATATAACAGAACAATCAACCAACATCGAAACTATGCAGGAATATCTTTGAACTTGTAGAAAAAACATGTTATCCATAAAAAAAATCATGGAATAGTCATATGACTAGTAAAATTCATCTTTATAATGGTTTCATTAATTTGATCATAGCCTGCTTTATTATCATTACTTCACCTCAGACAAGCCATCCATAAAATCATTTCAGTATCATTGATAATCCCTCAATATCATTATTTAACTTGATATTGGGTCAAAAACAATATATAATCATTACAGCATCTTTTACAGGACATCTATATAACCATTATAGCATGAAACCTAGAGAATCTTGCTGCATAAGTATTACAATATGAAACTGGTCAAATCCATTTAGATAATCATTTTAATATGAAACTAGACTAAGACCACAATATAATAATTACAACATGAGACTATGACAAGACAACTATATAATAATTTCTACAAGAAATACAAAATTGTCACAAGAGAAAGAATATAAAAATACTATATCAAAATCCTAAATGATGAATTCTAAAAATTACCATTTTAATTTAAATTCAACATTCATTTTTATAATAAATTTGGTCTAGTAATTTTGATAAAAGATAATTCATTTCCAATGTGATCCTATAAAAATAAATCAACTAAGGTCTCATGAGATTCTAATCACACATTAATCCATTATCCAATATTCATGAGTTCTCTCACCCAATGGGTAGCCACAATCTAGGTTGCAACAGCATTGAATCAAAATGAAGCAATGAAATAATCCAATACATTAATTACCAAAAATTATTATTAAATTAATTCACGATCACATTTTGTTAGCACATTTTTGTAATATTTCATATATTGGATAATTAAACAAAACATAAGTTTAGGTTTTATACCACTTACCTTTATCTCGATGTAAAATATAACATCCAATAGGAAATGCTTACAAGAAATAAGGTGTTAAGGATTTTAAGAAGAATATAAGATCACAAAATTCCTAGATGGACACCTAACTCCACAGTTGTTAAAGTTTTACACTGATCCATTGTGATGTAACAAAATATAGAAGAAGCAAAATAATCTCAAAATGTCTATTGTGTGTAAATGAACAACTTGGTTATAATCAACGATCCTGATAAGTACATGTCCTATAAAAGTATTACACAACATCTAATTATCAATTTATGTGTATGCTGATATTCTCATCACCTCAGATAAATGTAGCCCAGCCCGAACAATACAAATTGTGTAATTTAGATTCCTTGAGTGTATCCCATTCACATCATGATTCGGTTCACTTCCTACATTCCATTCCCAGAATATCCATGTGAATGTTACTTGGCATGTAATAAATTTACATGGAATTAAAAGTTCAGGCATACATATTTATTCCCAAAATCCACAAAAGTTACTAAACTGACCATGAAGGCTACTAAAATCATAAAAAAACATATTAATATTCTTTAACACATTTATCATCATAATATATTATTCTAAAAATACCTAAATCTCTAAAATTTATTTCAATTTCCCCAAAAAAATCTCTCTGTCTTAGAATGAGACTTGACCAATAAGGTTAACAAACAATGGAATACCAAGACAAAAGAGGAATAATGAAAAATTAAAGATGGATGTATCTCTAAACAGGATGGATCTTATAACCTCCCAACCATATAACATCTCCTAACAAAGATACTCCCAGTATCACTATGGGGTCAAAACAAACATGTCTATCCTTAGTACATGAAAATTTGACTCCCTCTCCTTGGTCTCCTCTTGAACACTCTTATGCATCCACTATACTCGAACTACTGGTATGGTCATACCCCACATATACTTCTCACTACGGTAAAAAATCTGATTTGGATAATCCTAAAAGGACACATATACACAATTATGGACATCCCTAACATTAGTCTTATAAGAAGATTATAGATAATAATTTGATGCTATGAAACATGATTCACATCGTGCATAGAAATATAGCATTGTCAAAGGAATAATCAGTATTACACTAGAACATCCCTTACAACTATTTCAAATGACCCAAAAACCTAGGTGTTTTCTCCCCTATATCTAGAAGTGGTGTTTCACAAACCATGGAGACACCAAAAGGAAAAGATGAAGACCAACATAAAACTCCATGAAAGTCTCTAATGGTTAGGATAATATTATTTTCTACTATGTGTGCTCACCAACATTCTCTTGGTAAACTAAACCTACCTATCTATCTCTTTTATAGGAAAATGAACAAAAATCACAGAATCACCCACCTACTACCAAAAAAGTGTACAATGGCATGAAATTCCATAAAAATCATTGAAGGGTTTAATCTAGATTAATTTTTAGAAGTTGTTATTATATGAAAATACCCTAACTTCCATACGATTTTCCCCTGAACCACTGAAATGAAAAACATGAGATCATAACATATACTCTGGAACTGTAATAGTATTCTTTGATTGAAATTCATTTTTATGATGATAGGATATGCTAAAAAGTACATGAAATCCAATATCACTCTCATGTTCCTTTTGGGAACTGCAATGAGAAATGAGGATCTCTATTAGAAATGACTATCCTTGGAACATTGTGCAACTGAACTATCTCATGTATGTATAAATGACATATATCTTCAATAGTGAAGGTCACCCTAATATGTATGAATTGGGATACCTTCATTAGTTGATCCTTGATCACCCACACTCCATCACTCTTAGGATGTTTCCTTTATAATATAATCCCAAAATACATAGTGACATTATCCAATTTTATCTCAGCAAGCACATGAGCCTTAGCCCAGTTGGTGAGGACTCCTTAAGTGAATCCACGAGACCTAAGATCAAGTCCAAGTTGAGGATAAATTTTGGGAACTTTACCAGGACAATAGCAGGTACTGTAGCAGGATCTGTGCAGAATTGTAGTAGGTACTATAGCGGGAAATGTAGCAAGAAATTTTTGGCACTGTAGCAGCTTGGAATATTTCCCCGTTTGGGCCTTTGGGCCACCAATTTGGTCCCCGAGTCCTTTATGGCCTTTGAGCCACCCTGGACTTCGAGTCGGTTAGGCCTTTGGGCCACTTCAATGACTTCGGGCAACCTTAACTCAAGATGGAAACTATACAACCTACAAGGAACAAACATCGAAGGAGGAGGAGCAAGTAGCCTTCACAATAGCATAAGCTAAATGGATTGCAAGAATGAGTGCGTATGACACCTTATATCAGAACAAAAATGTGAATGCATGGGAGAGCCTAGTCGAACAACCATGTGAAGGTGGAGAGCAGATTTCACGATGAAGATGCTGGGGAGGATCATTTCCAAGTAGTTAGTTTGGGTTGTATGTAATGATTGAAGCCTACAGGCATTGAATTCCTCTAAGGCCTACGGGCCATGTAATACTTATGCTGACGGGCCTTTTAAGGGTTCCACCTCACCCCATGAAAGGTGTATTACCAAAAATCAATAAAAATTGAAGGCCTTCATTCCATTGGAGTGGAATTTTATCTCAGGAAAGAGAAGAGGTTGCAAAAACCAAGCTGTCCTTTGATGCTCATCTATCACCAACTAATATGTGAAAAATTTTTCTATGAATCCTAACACCTATGTCTTTATTATTTACCACCATTACTATATATGTAGATCTCAATACATATTTTTCAATACATGATATACCCCTCATCTAGAATCATAATACTCTCACATCATCACCTCATTCAAGACGATAGAAACCCATTCTCATCCATAGAAATGAATATATTTTTCATTAACACGAGACCACCTAGATGTTGGATCTACATCATATAATATGCATCTAAAAACTAATACTTTTGTTTCAGATAACTATTCCATCAATGTAAATCAATAATTATAGCTCAGAAAGCAATAGATTTTATAGATTATCATTTCTATGACTCCTAAACATCTAGATTCATGTCTACATATAGTTTTATTCCCTTACACTCATTGAAAGACTCTATCACAGCCTTTGTTTGAATATTTTGGTCTATGAAATTTGTAATTATATTTCCCTTTTTTGATTAATAATAATTATCAATGTCGAAATACTATAGATACATGACCCACATTCTCTTATGATGGTTCGGGTCCCACTGAGAAATGCTTTTTCAATGGGTATTATAGTCTATGTGCACCAAAAAACACTCACCCAATTTTTAGCATATCTATCATATTAAGGAATATACCACAACATATAAATACAATTCATTATTAGGATAACTCATCTAAAGTGATCTCGACATTCTAGATCCATAATAAAAACTAGAGCCTCTTGCATCAAAACTACTCTGATTCCAATTCTAGATGAGTCACGGTACAATGTATATGATTTTACCAGCATAGGTAAAGTGAGGGTAGATTCTGAGGTCATCCTACATTTAATATCCTAAAAATATCTTTCATCATGATGTGACCAAACAAGCCTCACACCCTTTAATGTATTCCCAGACATCTGTTTTTCCCGATTGGAGAAGTCTAGGATAAAGTGTTGATAATAACCTAATAAACATGGAAAACATTGAATATCAAACATATACTTTGTCTGCTCACAAGATACCATTACTGGATCCCTCTATGGGTCCACTGAAACGCGTACGTATGTGATGACATGGCCCACGTGGGGAACATTAACAATCCAGAAAATGAATTTGGTTATCTCTGTGTAAATGTGTTGTTCTCTCAATGTACTCAAGATGATGTCATGATATTGGGAATGATCATCTTCTAACTGTGGTTACAGTAATATTTTAGTTAAAAAACCCCACTCAATATGATCTATAAAATTATTAACGTTATGATTTCTCATGGCCATGAATAATGAAGGTGCATTCATCTAATGAAATAGAATCACTATTAACTCTTACAATTCATTACTGCTCCAAAAAGTAGTCTGAGGTATGTCTAGTGGTCTCACCCTCAACATGTGGTATCCAAATACCAAATCAATATTAAGTAATATCTTATCACCATCGAATTTATTAAAGTGATCATCGATATATGTATGATGATATTGGTTCATGAACTTCATCTGTTTAAATCATTGATAATCCAAACATAAGCCCAATGTCCCAACATCCTTTTAAGTGCATGGAACTGGATAAACTTATAGATATGTACTATATCATATGAAACTGTTGCTTCCCAATACTATAAATGAACTTTAAACTCATGAATCACTTTCGGTGACACCCTTTATGTTGGAATAGATAATGGATCTACTCTCAGAACAAACTCAATCAAGATCTTGTTCTCTCGCTCTACATGTAATACAAATAACTCATCATGAAGTAGATCCTAAAGACATTCTATGACTATAGTTAAATTATCATACCGCATTCTACCATATTCCATAATAAGACCTACAAGCTAAGATGAGATAAAATCCAACATTCAATAAATTGGTTTGGCATGACCAGCTTTAAGATCATTCCCACGATTGTGAGAATATCTACCTCCTTAAAGGATATATAAAGGTATATCTTTACCAGTAAAATATGGTATGATCCATGTATTACACTTTATAATAATGAAGTGGAAATATATAATTTCAAGCATAAAGGGTTTACAAAAAAATATTACCACAAATTTCAAAAGAACGCACCTTTTAATGATTGATATTCTTTAACCATACTCCCAATAGTTTATCAATGGTCAATTAACCATCCAAGAATTTGAAAACCAAGAAAAAAATATTTTCAAATAGGGTATATAAAAGGGAATTTGATGCACATGTATCAATCAAAACATATGAAATCGTATATTATTAACGAATTATATCTATGATGGTAGAAGGACTTGCATGTAAAATATCCATATTATTCTACGTAATATGTATCTGACTATACCTTCCACCCTAAACTCCAGTCTAACTCCCATGATCTATTCCCTATGCCTGGTACTTCCTCTCTTACACTAGTGTACTCGGTCTCCTACCACAACCTCAAGGGTTTATAGAACTCCAACTACTTATCTACTCAGGAGTCGTTGAGTCCTTCATAGACAATACTATCATCCTAATCTCTTTAAAATAATATGTTGTGAAATTTCCTATAAAAACATATAATGATGACCCATCCGACCTCTTTCATGAAACTACAACATAGAGTATAGGAACATAGGATACTTATGGATTACTTTCCCACACTGATATCACAACAACAGAATATGACCCTGATATGGTTTCCCACTACCCTGACCTCTATTTATGTTGTTTCCATGGTGATACCTATCATAGTTTCACATATTTCCACCAGAATAAGTGATCCCAATTTGAATTTCTAAAACAAACATTCCAATTCCCTTGGCCTCTCTTAGATAACCTTCCATGAACACAATCAGATTCATCACATCTGAAAAAACTACTCATGATTAACAAAAATCACTTGTGCCATGATATCAAAATGAAGCATATCCTAAAAAATTATTGCCCTAGTGATCTCAATAATAGATAATAATGGAACAAATATCTATATGTTAGTGAATAATTAAGTCTAGTCCATATCTAACATGAATTCTTGTGTGATATGCATGAACTCATGATCCTTATCATCTCTCAATGTCTATAGATAGATTTGGATTAGGAATATCACCTCGATGTGCTTATAGGATAACTCATAATTCTACCAATATTTATATAGAATGACCCACAAACACTTTTTTAGTCATCCAAACATGCATGATGAAAGATTCACCCAAATATATATGGGTTTCATGAGGTTCTTAAAGATTGTTTGGACTGAATTAATCCATAACATGACTGTATGGAGGCCTCCCTCCCGACTTTGTATAGGAATATTATTTTTCGAAAGCTCCCTCACAGGCTTAGAAATAAAAGGAAAAATATGAACAATCACCCCACCCATGGATCAAATGACCATAAGGAATTTTTTGTGAAAGTGATCTAACATCTGATCCTAAGGAGATACATTATGTTCTAGTTTATATGCATTATGAATGTGCTCATTTTTAGTCTCATACCACTGAAATCAATTATTAAGAGGATTAATTTTACATATATGAAAAAAAATCTTAGAACACTGGTTAAAAATGAGGTCCACCATAATAGGTGACATCAACATAGAACAATTCTCAATTGATGCCTCTAAAAATTGATTACTAGTGTTTTAGAATAACATAATAGTTCTTGAATTTCCTTTATCATATATAAAGGTTAACTCATTTCACAATTTTCAATAGCATGTATACATCACATGTAAAACATATTTCCCTATATTGAGTAATGGATGCAAATATATATCACAATCATCCTATAATGATGAATACATTCTCATCTCACTTCATATTAGACCACAAGTAAGAAAATCTCATGAAAATATAACATCACAGTACATGTGAATCAATCATGGTGAAATAACATCTACCATAACAATTATACATCATGAAAAAGTATCCCATCGTTGGACTCTCTGATTTTTGAATATACATGTGTTAGATACTCCCATGAACAATCTCATTACCTTGTATAGACATATCCATTTATATTTGCTATCTTTTCCAAACAGTAGAAAATAAAAAATCAAAACATGAGCTCCTTTGATAATAATTTTTGAAGTCCCTTGATATACCACTCTATCACATGGAAAATCATATTGGTTACAAGACCTCAAGCATGCCTCCTTATATTCCAAAATATTTCAAATAGCATCAGGGGTGTGATGAGTATAGTTGCGAGACTATAAAACCATGTTTAGAGTTAAAATATAATAGAAATTAACGATATAAATGAATAGATTATAATCTTAACAAGTAAAAATATTATAGAATACGACATGGATGAAAAAAGAGGAACCAACATACCAAATAATAGTTAAATTTGTAATGGATGGATCAAATAATTCTAAATGTAAAAATGAAGGTAATAAATATAATTAATTAGTTGACACAGGCTAACTCAAAAGGCCCCCATTCCGAACCCCATGTCTTTCGCATCTCCAAACTCCAGCCCATCCAAATACAATAATCACCAAAAAATCCCCTATCCATCCAAACCTGAATCCATGTAATTTTCTGTGTTACCACATTTAAACCCGACTAGAGTATGAGTAATGCTCAGAATATAGACACCACCATGATTAAAGAACTACTCTAATAATATTTACATTCTATAAAGTGACAAACATGTGTATTAATTAATATATTAATACAATTTAACAATAAATATAATTTGGAACAATTAAATAATATATATGATCATGTAGAACAAACTTTCCAACCATAACCACAAACCATAGCATAATCACATAACTTTAAAAACCCTCTATATTATAATTTATTCATTATGAGCATATTCTTTCATGTAATCATTTCATCATCCAGAATAAGCCCTATATATATATATGAATTTATGCATTTCATACAAGCCATCTATATAATCATTTTAGTATGAAAATGGTTTAATAATACTATATATGTGTTACAACATATATTCCAATCCATCTATATAATAATTACCTCACAAAAACAGAGCCAATCCCACACTATATGCATTGAAACATGACACTAGGTTGTGACCTCTATATAAAATTAGTGCCTGAACATTGGCCATGACTTTTATATAATAATTACAACATGAAATATCTCAAAGAAGACCATATGTGTATTACATCATGAACCACAGAACAGGTCATTATAGAAATGATTTCACAATATCATAACATAAGACTCGATGGTTAATCATACAAATTAACATTTTTTTAATTTCATACGTATTTTTATATGAATGTATTTCTAGTAATTTTTATTAAATATAACTATTAATAATGTGATGTTCTATAAAGCAATCACATGAGTTCTCATTTCATTATAAACACACATTATGCAAAGTATATTATTCATTATCATTCAAGGGATCGCTCACCCAATAGGTATCCACAAGCCAGGTCACAAAACCATTGAATAAAAATGGATACAAGGAATAATACCATCCCTCATTTACCATCATTAATAATTAAATTAGATAATATTCAGTTTGTTCCATTTCAATTCACAATATTATATATTTATGAAAATTAATCTGACCACATGGTATGTTTTCAGACCACCTTCCTTGATTCGGCGATCAAACAACGCTTCAAATACATAATAACAACAATAAAAAAGGTGGAAAATGTTCACAAGATGTATCCTAGATCACAAAATACCAATATTAACACATAATTTCAATGTTGTTAAAAGGTTACACATCTACAACAGATTGAAACAGATGAAATAGGATAAACTAATAAAACAATTACTCGATATTGATTGCTTGAATGGGATATCCAAAATGTAGTAATGTGATCCAAAATATCCTAGAAGATTCCTAACGATTGATAATGGAAGGCTTCACATGATTGTAGTAAAAATATAATCACACAATTTGTTTATAATAAATGATCTGGATAAGTGATCAATATGTGAATTTATTACATGATGTGTAGTTCTCAATTTATGTGTATGCTGAAATTCACATCTTCTTAAGAGAATTTAACCCTACCATAATATTATAGGTTAGGTAATGTAGATTCCCTAATTATTACCCATTCACATGATGGACCAATTTATGGAATGCAATCCTTTTACGAAATATTCTTAGTGATAGTTACAAAGCGTCTAATGCATTTACATAGTGTGTAAATGTCATGTTGGACGCATTAATATCAAAATAAATTGAAGTTCATGAATAAACTCTAAGCCCTTATAAACTCATGGAAGACCCTAATAATCCCATTTAAAACATATTTACCAAATATCCATTAATTCACGAAACAAACATCGCCAATCATTATGTTATTTTCCCCAATAAAATATCTCTATATCTGAATTAGACTCAACTGACGAGGCTTAAAGATGAGATCATAAAAAATACCCCCTTTCCCAATAGTTCTAATAACCAAATCCTCATATAGGGTGATAATGATAGGGGAAATAATGAATAAAATAAAGGGAATTAACATTTTATTTATATGATGGAAAATAAATGTTCTGGGATTATGTCCCCCAGAAAGGGGGTGAAAGACAACTTATATATGGGACTAGGTCTCCTATGATCCTAGAGAAATTATTGAAACATAATAAGTTTAAAATGGGGTTTCCCATTTTTTCCCATTGATCAATTAAATGAAAATGGTGAAACAAACCTAACCACACAATAGTGAAAAGGTTTTCACCCCAAATAATGAAACATGTCTTGGTGCTACTACTTAGTTATCCTTGTCTAATTGGCCTCGAGGATCCGTGTTCTAGATCGTGTCATGATCCTATAATAATGGGGTAAATAAAATAACATATCCCACACACCATGTTGTACTTACCCATAAAATGAAAATGATATCAGAACCAACCTCCCAAGGGATTTATGCCATAACTCTCCTCCATCCAATATCCACCTATCCAGAGTTATAAATAAAGGAAAATAAACACATTGAGATTCTACAACATGTCATTGAGTGGAATCAGGACTCCATCCTCTCTCTAGGATCCCCCTGGGCGGTGTTTTGGATGGAGAGTCTTGGGAGCTCTCTATCTATGCCTCCACCTCTCCTCCTTTATTCCTTCTTATTCCTTCCATTTTCAATTGGCTCTCATCTCTTATTAGTCCTAGTACTCTATCATCAGTGGTGTTTAATTTTATTGGTTTATGTCTTCTTCTACCCATTGGATGTTCTTCATAGGGGTGTCATCAGTATATGTTATTTCATCTGTTTCTATTCATGGTCACATCATTAAATTGAAGATTTTTGTGCCACTTCTTATTCTTTGACCAATTTTTCATGCATTCCAACTTATGTTGGGCCTGGAGCCACGAATTTTCATGATGGTGGTGGATGTAATGGTTGAGGATTCATCGAATTCCTTATAGATGTGACCTGTTGGTGGATATTTTTGGTGGATTTGATGATTTCTATGGAAATTTCTAGACTATTTGAGTCTGGTAGTGATGATAATACATTTTCTTATTTTGGAGAGTCTCTATGGTTGGGATAGGTGATCTTGGAAAATGTTATAACTTGTTATTGGGGTCCAAGAAACAAAAAATTTGTTCTCTAACCTTAGAATATATTCTACTTCTTCT
Source organism: Viscum album (assembly GCA_963277665.1). NCBI lineage: Eukaryota > Viridiplantae > Streptophyta > Magnoliopsida > Santalales > Viscaceae > Viscum > Viscum album. The sequence continues at coordinate 1,099,859,533 of OY728135.1, read as the reverse complement.
TATCGGTCTTCTGTGGTGGTTTGTAGTAAGTTTGATTATGTGATTTTTTGGTGGTCTCTGGAGTTCATGATGGCTCAACCTGCGTTGGCTCATTCCATTTGTAATATTTTTGTTCTGGATTGGTTTTTTTGTTCAGTTTGTTCATCGTTGTTGGTTTGGTGTGTTGATGATTTTTATGTTATGTCCAAAGAAGTGGAGGGATATACTTTTGAAATTAATGAATATTATGCTAGGGATGGATTTATGTTTTCTCAACAGAAGGTGTTATATGATTAGTTAGTGGCTATGTCTTAGTGTCTCACCATTTATTCAATTCTGATTTTGGAATTTTGAATTTGCTATGGTGGGCTCAGGTCGGCTCAAGGCATGATGGTGGTTTCTGAGTGAGATTATGACCTTTTTTTCAAATGGTAATTTTTTATGTTTTTTATAATATGGTATGTGATTTGGTCTATAATTTTATATATTTGTATGTGTTATCACCCATCCTAAAAGTGTTTTTATAATAAAATGCGAAAAAGATATTTGGAGCTTCCACACTGTATCTCACCTCTAAATCGTATAAATTATTAAATTATTAAATACCCAAAACAGTTCATCTTGAACACTAACCCCAAATTGATTCTATTATGCTTATGATTCTCTACCACACCACACATCAAAAAACTATGATACAACTCCAAAAAATTATACATTAACATCTTCTATGAACCTTCAGCACTGAAATATCATAAAGGAATTGGCCTATATGTTTTGAATCATTACATATGGAAATTCCAAAATACAAAATATGTTATTTGTAAAATTATAGATATAATTTTTCAAATTTAATTATAGATAAAAAATCCCTAAATTCTCACATAGGGACATCCTATCTAGAAACGAAATGAAATGGGTTTCCACTCCCAATACACACAACTCCCTGATCCATGAAAAATAAAAACTTATCATTATTAACATAATTGACTGTTTAATGTAAATTCTATGAAAAAATTATAAAATTCATAAATAAATACATATACTAATACCATGTGTTAGAGAATGTGTTCATATTCTCAGAGTCATATCAATATAAACTACATTATAAAACGAAGAAGTTAAATTATTTACACTATGATATGGATGAAATTGCTGATAAATCATTGCTAAACCCATATAAAATATCCTGATATAAAGGGAATAAAATAATATATGAGGAATATGGAAGATAATAACATAAACCATTGTAAAATAAAACCAAGAAACACCCTATTATAATTGAGATAAATAGAGGGATGTGGAAGGGGAGAGGTTATCCATATAGCCTCCTCTAGAAACATCTATCAAAAAAATCATCAAAACGCTAATGAAAAAAATTGGAAATATCCTTTGAATTAGAAACACCCATGAATTGATCATGACATGACCAAGGGAGGTCGTATTCTGACTCCCACCTCCACTGGTCATATTCACAGTGTGTCATGGGGTCACAATGAGAATGTTTTTAGGCATGATTCCCTTCCATGCTCATTTTTCCTATAAAACACAAAGAATCATAACATATTCCCTTCATGGTGTGATGGGCACATGAAAATGTCCCTATATAACCTATTAACAATTATTTTTTGGAATCATCATCAGATGCAACAAAACATAATACTGGGTATAAAATTTTAGCACCTTATCTTCAAGGACATGTTCTGATGTCCACTTGGTCACATGAAATAATGACTTTTCCTAATTCAACATCTAAATAAATTTTTTAATGTGATACAACAGTCAAAATTATGATAAAAATAAATTTTTTTTAAAATTAACCCTCAATAAATTTAAAATTTTAATGTCCCTTTGGAATTTCCAATTCATATAGACAAAGGGTATTAACTTTTAATTTCATATTTTAGATATAATATTTCTACTTCATAATTATATATATATAATTTTTAATCATGTACCAATAAATTATATTTCTTTATTTAATCCCTCAAAATTTATTGAATATATGATTCATGTTAAACCAAGAGTTCTATACTTTCTTAAAATTCATCCATTTCATTATCAATACCCTTTTATTTTTTATCTAAGACAACCCCAAGAACATACTCACTAATTCATTTAAATCCTTAACATAATAAAATTCTATTTCCATAAATCATTCATTTTAGTGTGAAAAAATGTTCTTATTATTGAATAATTTCTGTTTTTAGATTCTCTTACTTCTCATGACCTTAAAATGTTTCTTCTTGGGTCATTCAACTTAATTATCATCTCATTATTTCATTAGACACCTTGAAATGATATTTACAACTTTTGTATAGAAACATATATAATGTGGAATCTTTTATTATAATTTTACATTTTCCGTTTTATCTTTGTTGAATGTAAAGACGTCTCTTCATCAACTTCCATGTTATTACGATTATCCTCCTATGTTAGTTTCATTATATCTTTGAATTTCCATTCTCGAGAATTATATTTTATAGAGGAATAATTTATATTATTTCTCATCTCAAATGATACATTAGTATTTTAAAGACTATCTAGCATCATGTACTTTGGGTCCTTTCCATTGATAGCCAATATCATTTTTTTTGATACATGTTTATAATATTCTCTGGATCCTCTTCATAATTTTCAAATCATTATGTATTTCACTTATTCGATATATATGCTCTATAATAATGTTCAACCAATTAAATAATTAATCAAGAAACTCATTTGGGTGAAACCTCAAATCCCCATACCATCTCTGAAGAACCTATAATTTAGATACACGTACTTTGGAATCAACTTCATAAATATTGATATTCTTTTACCATATGGAATGTGAGTATTTAAATGGCATCACTTTAGTGCATATAAAATTAAATAATTATCCTCTAAACACATTTACTCCATTGGGATAGATGTAGTTCTACCTCCAGTCATTTTATATAATGATATACTCTCTATACTAGATAAAAATATAACATAAGGAATCTATATAGGAATACATTCATGAATGATGAAAATATTGTTGCATCTGATTATTTCATAATTGGAAATTATTTTCGTCAAATATTAAAATCTATTTGTGGTTTCCTGCCACTTACATATCTATAAAGAGACAAAAACACTCTTCCATCCTTTATCATTGACACCACATGTTGGGATGAAGAAATTTTAAAATCATAAGTAAAGAATTATTGTATACATATATTTCTCAAATGACCCTTGAGAATAATTTGGCCCCACCATTCCGATGAACACACTTGTCCCAAAATATGGTATGAATTAATATATAAAATAACCGAGTGACTCAACCAATTTTACTTGGTTCATCCAAATGAGGATAATTAATATAGGAAACAATGGTGATGTTCAAATGTACCTAAAACACTAATGACACTACCAATTTAAAATTTAATTTTTTTTCACTAACCCATCATGTTTACAAAAGTCAATCAAAAATATATTACACACTACTCTCCTAACAAGATGTAACATACTTCTCCATTTTTCTCTTTTTTCATTCCATAGACCAGAAATAAAATATTAAATCCAAGGATGATAAAAAATTAAGCTCTAGTTTCATCAATATGATCAACTCTATGATCATCCAGATAAATATTCCCATGGATATTCTTTCTCTACATATCCATTACTATCCATCACCATTACTAGAAATACTCATATATTATGTTTTTTTCTTCTCAAGATTTATCAGTTAATCTACCTCTTCTTCAACTATTTTTTCATTGAAACACTCTACCTTATCATTATTTTAATAAAACTAATCACCTTTATTTTTTTGAATCTTTATAGTATTCCATTTATCTCATTCAGAACTGATGAAGTGAGTATTTGGGTAAAATTATTTAAAAGGGTCAAGTCAAACTCTTTAAATATCAAGTCATTTATTTTAATTTAAAATTTTAACCACTTTAATAAATTATTGTTTCATTTCATGAATCTTAATTCATGTATTTATTTATATTCCATTAAAAAATATTAAATTTTAACAACATACATAATAGTATCCATAATGAGATGACTATTTCCAATCACAATTTGGTTACCTAGTCTCAAAAAAATTTAACATATTCCTAATAAGTCTCTAAAACATGGTCCCCCTATATATCATGGACACCTCCATAAATGTAGAGTCACTAAAATCCACCTCACCCTTATAATGGAATATACATACCTCTCATAGAGTGATTAATTTATATCTCTTTTTCAATGAACAAAATAATCTAACATATTCTTATGACTTCAATAAAAAATAATATTTCATATTTATGGACATAAACAATCATTTATATATGTACATATATATGTCCCCTAAATGTTATATTAAATCACTCATAATGTGAGCTATTTAATTTTTCCTTAAAATCATAGATTCAAATTCTCACAAGGTCTCCGCCGAGTGTGATCTACTCACCATGATGCCAATATTTACTATAGGATCACCATTTATAGTTATATCATTGTCTCGCATAAGATTTCAGAATGTGTACACTATTCTTATTACATATAAAAAATCTAAAACCTCATAAAATATCATGTACTCTTGAATATGATTTTAAATACCTTTGCATACAGAGAACTCTAAATTTTACAATTTTCATGTTAAACCTCATCGCAACATGACATATTATTTAATGGTGTGACAAATTTCTAGAAAAAAACTCATTAATATTCTTCTAAAACCCCTCTAACATTTCCCATAAACCTCGAAATATCCTTTAATGTCTTCCAATATTCTTTTTAATAATTTTTTCCTAGAATTTTTTTGTTGGTTTTTTTCTATCATTTTCTAATTGGTCATTCAGTCCCTGTATATAATATATTATGTGTTATGGATCACTACATCATTGATTTTATTTTACTACATTTCACCGCTCATTACTAGAAAAGGCCTCTGGAATGGGGTATTTAACATATGAAATTTATATAAATATATGTAGGAACCCCTAACACCATGTGGGACTCAATATGTAGCATCATGTTATAACATGTTAGGATCACAGTGTGATTCCTGATAAATATATTGGTGGGTTGTTAAAATCATTTCTGAATCTAAGGGGAGTTTTATGATTATGTTTCAATAAATATCCCCATTTTCATTAAATAAATCAAAACATCCATTTATACTATGATTCTTACTAACGAGTATCATCATACATTGATATAATATAAGGTTTTATTTGGAGAAATTACTGACTGTAGTTTTTCTCTAGGGATCACTAATCATCACTAGAAAAGTCATCATTTAATGGGGTTGTTTGTATATGGTTTTTATATGAATACATGGAACCCCCATCAACCCATGGGGGACTCAATATATAGAGCCACGATGTGACCAATAAGGGCCATGGTGTGATTCCATGAAGAAATAATAAAGGTATTTTAATCCCATTTCACATACCTATGTGAGAAATAGAATCCTTTATAATGTAATGGTTTATGGATATGATGGTTTGTAAATGGGGATTGAGGACAAGGTATCTTGTGATATGTTCAAGGGACAATATTTTGTTGATTTGAATAAATCTTATTCGTTTTATTGGATATGGTTTAAATGTAACACGGTGTGAAACAAACTATGTTAGAATGTTGTGGAATTTTATGGAAAGATAAACTATCTTTATCTCATCCCACTCTATATCGTTCCAAATTAGGTAATTATAAACACACTAATATTTGAGCATGAGTGTAGTGGTTTATGTTTTTTTAATTTGTAATCATTACTTGATCTCTTAATACACATATACATTTTCATTTTATTTAGGTATTCCATTTTTGGTTTCCAAATAATCTCATACTCACATCCACCATGGGCCCTCTGGAATAAATGAAAAATTAATATGTCATGATACATGAAAATGATATTTCCTTGAAACAAAAATATATATTGTATTTGGTTATCTAAAACTAGTTTTCTTATTACTTGATTACATTTTTTTCACTATTAATGTTGTTTATTGTCACATAATGATTGTTCTTTTAAATGACTCTTATATTTGATAATATCACAAGAATGTATATCACAATAAAATTTCGTATAAGTTACAAACTATGATGAGAATCTAAGGGTTCCATGAAATAGTTGTTGAATATAAGTTCTTTGGATGGATGATATTGTATGATGAGATATATAAGATACAGTATATCAGGGTAAGAGGCTTGTAAGACATTGAGACACCATCTCATTGTGTTCTCCCATTTTAATATCTATGATAGGAGGTTATGAGAAAATAACTCTTTATAAGAAATATGCTTTTACATTTATTATTTAATGTTCCTATATAATAATATGTGTATTTATAGTGACCCTCAATTATCATTCATTAATAGTCCACCATTTTTTTTATAATTCTTAATACATTTCACAAACATACTATCAAAGACTTTATTATTTTAGTGTCTTGGGAAACATGAAAAAAAAGTAAAATATATGTGGGAAACATTATATCACACTAGATTATTCATGACTAGATCCCTTATATGAAACCTCATAAAAAATACATATGTTTATAACCAAGGGAAGTGAAATATAAAAAGGGTGTGATCAGATGTAGAGTAAGGTTAAACAAGGGACATATGTAAGCATATCATGAGAAAAAGGATATGAGAACATGATTCTGAAAATAGAAGATCAGAACCGTCATGTAAAATCTCATAAACCTGTGTAATTCCATAGATGTTGGTATTTCATAAGGCATGAATCATAATGGAATCAGGATAATAATTCATGAAATCCTAACAAAATAATATGGCATGAAATTTTGGGTTGACACATAAACATGTAATATCTTTCCCTATAAGTCAAAGATCATTCCTAGAACATAACATTACACTTTCTGAGAGGGAAATACCCCCATACATAGTCATAGTCATTTAATTATAATGGATTAGGATTCCCAACATCCTATAGTGGATCAGTTTTCCCAATATTTTATAGTGGAAAAATCCCATCAACATTATTTTCCTCATTATCTCTTGAGATATAAATCGTTAAAAATCATTGGAGGGAGATATAGCTCCCAACAATAACTTAATGAAGCCTATACATATGTGTTCCATAAGAATTTAGACATTTCACAATATAAAAACGCATGGAATGAATTGGTTTTTATAAACATCATTCAATCATAACATAACCCATGGAAAATAAATGGGTTACATAAATATTTTTCCATCATATTCATTAACCATTCTATGAATGAAAATGAATTGTAGAATTGAATAATACACAAAGTAAATCATATTAGTCATAAAATAATGTTATCTTATATTTAAACTATTGTTTATATATGACTTGAAAAAAATTCATGAGTAAGATATCGATTCTTATTTGAACACGTTTTATTTTCTTAAAATGATTCACAATTTTAAAAGAATGTAATTTATTTGAAAATATATTTGTAATATTATAGGGTATGATTCAAAGAATCATGGTTTCTTGAATGAGAAAAATTAAATTCATCTCATATATGAGTAAAAAATTCACCTCATACTTTTTCTAGAAAATTGAAAAAGTACTTCATTTGGAAAATTGAAAAATTATTCTTTTTAAACTATGTAGTACAATGTCAGAAATAGGTAAAAATGACTTTAAAAATCCATAAGGGAATGTTAAAAATATTTTCTAATTTTCTTTTAGAAAACATGGACATTGAAGATAAATATTTCCCAACATAGAATTAAAATGAAACAATCCAAAAAACTGATCAGAATGGGAAATAAATACTTATCAATTTATAATAAGTAGACTTTTATTCCTTATGAATGAATGAAAATTATAGGGATATGAATATAACATAATTATATTGATAAGAATCAAAAATGAAATTCATGGGAAGTATATACACCACTTAAAAGAAACATTTACTATATAAGGCATGTATCCCACATAAATTAACATGATATAGAAATCACTTACCATATATCATCACTCTCTTTGCACTCATTCAATGATTCTCTTATTTGGGTAACATCCCTTGGTTTTCACTGAAGGGATTCCTTGGATAGTTTTCAGCCCAAAGGAATAATTATAGGGTTAGGTTATGGATGTTATAAGTAGATTTGTATCTAGTTTGGGTGAGAAAAATAGTTTATGATGTTTGATGAAAAGAGAAGAAGATTGTCCTTTTTAAAAGCGATATGATGGGTACTTTTTTTATTTCCAAAAATTAATTATTTATGATAAATTCACTCTCAATAAAAATATATAAAAAAGTAAAATAATTCCAAATAAAATGATATACGGTAATAAACTAATCAAACAATATATTTTAGAAAATATTAGTTATTATTTTAAACATTATCATTTTGTTCAACAATTAATTATCCTATTTATATTTTAACATAGGCAGGAACATTTTCTATGTTAAAAGGATGTAATTTTTAACAATGTAATGAAAATAAAATAATAAATTATTTATTTATACAATTTTAGAAAATATTAGATTTTATTTTTAATTTTAAGATGTTTTTTTAATTATCAAAATAAGTTATTATTTTTATAAATTATCATATGTGTCAATTTTGACACTAGTCATTACTTTCACTTAAATAAAATCAAAAAAGTAATATATCATTAAAATAAGTCATGTAATACTCCCATAAAATTTCACAATAACCCATAATATTCTTGTATCACCTTAATGAAGTCACATAATATTTCTTTTAATATTCTCAATATAATTTATTTGATTGATTCATAAATTGAATAATTACTGCATAATAAATGTTTAATTATTTATGTTAATTGTTTCCTCACTAAAAAATAAATAAAATCAAGATTTATATATATTTTTTATATTTCATAATAAAATATACACTCAATAATATTTTCAATTTAACTTAATATTTAAAATATTATACTTATTAAAAGTTAGAATGTCACATTTTTTCACTCTCTTTGATTATAATAATATCTAAATCATTTTCAAGGAGATTTATCAATTAAATATCTATGATCATAAATATTATGTTATTTGGGTAAAAATAAAACCATAAAATAATATTTTAACATGTTTTTAGGTATTATCAAATATTTATAATTTATTTTTACCCTTAATTACTTGATTTTAATATATTCTTGGTAATAAAAATTACCAACGTTAATATTCATATTGTCTAAAAATAAAAGAGGAAAAAATAAAAAAAAATGTAGAAAATATGATTTCATTTAAGGAATCCATTTCTCACAATTCAAAATAATTATTTTCTAAAAATAATTTAAAATTTATCTTTTTGACGGAATAAGAAAATGAGTTTTTAATGTGAAAAACACCAAAATATTGAATTATTTTCATTTAAAAAATAAATGAAAAATTTATTCTAGTGACATAATTTGATTAAATTATACAACATTAATCTTATTATAATAATAAATTAATCAAAAATATAATTTAACACTGAAAAATATTTTGATGAAAAAGTTATTTTATATTAATATTCAATGTTTTTTACAATGCATAAAAACATGAAACAAATTCTGAAAAAATACCCAATATAAATTGAATTTAAATTTTGATATCCAAATTTAAAAAAATAAATTTATGTTTTCAAATATATGATATAATGGTTTCTAAAACTATATTTAAAACAAGTGTGCCATCAAAAGGTGAAAAAAGTGACTTTCTGGAAAAATACAACACATATGCATCAAATCTCATTTGTTATTGTACAATGTCTAGAAAAAAACTAAATATGAATTTGAAACCTTATATTGAATAATATAAATATATATCATTAATATAAATGAGCAAGATTTATTTTTTTATTTATAGGTATAAGAAACAGTTTTTTACATTTAAATAATTTTCTAGAAAAAACAGGTCCTTTTAATTTAATGTTGGGTTTACATTAATTTATAAGTAATAGGTCCCAAAATAATCTATAAAAAATAATTTTATAATTTAGATAATTATTTTTCATACAATCCATTCTTTCCTCTCAGTTATAATTTTCATTCATAATTATGTATAATAATAAAATGATGTTTAGTATAAACTCAATATTGTGTGTAAAGAAAACTAATTTGATATTGCTTGTTGTATAAGCTTGGTTTTATGTAGAATATAAAACAAGACATCAATGAAATTTAATATATTTAAAAAAATATTCATAACAACATTGGGAGTTACATTCTACCCTCCATAAAATAAATTTCACTCTCGAAACTAATCATTCTGGTACAAAAAAATTGAAGACACTTTTTCCTCATAAAATTATCAAGTTCACAAAATGATTCTTCTAGCTGGTGGATTATCTACAAAACATTGACCAGTTGACTGGTCTTGTTTCATAGAACATTATCTGTATGATCTATAATTTCAAAAAATTACTCATCGTATGAACAATCCAACTCTAGTGGTATGAACTCTGAGTTAAATACAGATGAAGGGTCAGGTATGAACTTTCTCAGGGTAGATAGATTGGAGAAATAATGGAATTTATATAGATTTGGATGAAATGACAAGAGATAGGCTACCATCCTAATAAGATCATGAATATCAAATCGGCTGATATACCTAGGTATTACTTTCACTTTCTTGCCAAACATCATAACCATATTTCCTGGAATAATTCATAGAAACACATTCCCTAAAACCTAAAATTCTAGATCTTGTCACTAGTCTTCATCATTGTCCACGTTTTATCATTATACTAAACATTTCCCAATGCATTAGAGTGCTATCTGGGAACCCCTTTTAGAAACATTTCATTTCATCAATTAGTATGCCACATGGATCATATAAAATGGAATCATTCAACATCATAAGTTATTACACATTTATGAAATATAAAATGCATGCATGTAATTACAATTAAATATTTATATGTTCATAACGGTTAATATCCTTGCTTGAGAAATGGGTACGGTATTCACTACATGATGATTTTTTCCTAGAAAACTTCGGTGCAATTTCGGCAGCATAACATCGCCATATGGAAATTCATAAGCTATATTGATGATATAGAAAGGAGAACATAATTATTTAAACATGTAATATAATTTATTAGGATCATTGAAAATAATATCCCAAAATATAAATTCTAAATTAGATGCATAATATGGGAGAAATTCATGAATGTAAATAAGAATAGATAAGTCCCTTACGAAATTTCAGCATGGTAACTGGTATACATAGAAGGCATTAATGAGAGAGAAAGTGGAATGTCATCATTCAAAAATAAGGAGTGAATTTTTAGTGAGGTGAAAAATCATTCTCAAACAATTTAAATTGAATGTAAAAGTGTATTACAACATAATGAAACTTGGATTCTATAGAGAAAGAAACAAATCCCTTACCTGAGTGTGTGAGTTCAAAAGATTAAAGTGGGGTAGTTTTGAGAGCTTATGGTGCATTAGGGGGATTATAGATAGAGGTCGGAAGATTAGGAATGTACTCCATGGATACTGAGTGAAGATTATTGGGATATTGGGTGAGTAAATATATGAAATGAGAGGGGAATTTTTCAATATTCTATTAACACATGTTTTAGAATCTATATAATTAAATATTTAAATCACAAACCATTCAATGGTTTTTGCCATTTTTTTCCAAAATTGGAGGAAAAAAGTTATTTTATAAGGCCTATGTCCGAACATAATAATATATTAGCCTTTATTATGTTGAGATGATTCAAATTACTAAATAAATGAATTTAAAATCAAAATATATATTATACATTTTGGAGGATTCACTAAAGCTTTTTAAAATAGGTAAATAAATATAAAATCACATCATTTTAATGGGAAAACATAAATTGGGCCGGGAATACCCATTATAGTATTTATTATATTATTTTGGGGTCATTATAGTGTCATAAAACATTGATGTTATTTATACGGTGTATATTTTTACCCAAAAATTTGACTATCTCATAAAATTATGAAACATTCACCGTCAGATAATTCTGACATCCTGATTCCTGAAATAATATTCATTTTATCTAAATAAGTTTCTATATATTTGAATTTTAACAATTAATATGATAACCAATATTTATTTAAAATTCATGGGTTTTAACAAAAATAGTTTTCAAAAATTAATAAAAATTACATTTGACATAATAAAAATTATATATTCATTTATTATTCATAAAAGTAGTTTTATAATAATATTTATTTAAAAAATAAAATGTTTTTTAAATTATATTTTCTAAAATTACATTTTTTATTTTACCGTATAAAAAATATAACTCTTATCAAACTGATTACCTCATCTTTTATAGATGAAGACCTGATATAATATTATATTATAAGAATTTTTATACTAATATTATTTATAAAAAAACTATTTTAATGTAATGTATATATTTTTGAAAAGTACCATTTTTACCTAAAAAGACAATTTTTCAAATTAGTCACATTTTCATATAGACTAGTTTCATAAAGGAATTGATGGAAAATGAAATTTATTTATAAAAATGATTACATTATAAGTAACTAATACATTTTTACATAACCCTTTATAACCCACATGTAAGACCTAAGGGTTATGTTTGCGATGGTGATATAATCTTGGGTTGTCCCCGATAAAAATTCCTCGGTGGTAATCATTATTAACATGATCTTCTCTGGAAGGCTATTCCATTAAAGATTAATGTGTTCAATCTCAGATCATGTTTCATCATGATCAAAGCCCACTGAAGCTACCTTCATTCCGAGCTTCAGAAAATGTGCTTTGTATGGCCCGGGTTTACTGGATGAGGCCATCCTCTCGTTTTTCTGTGCCGAAAGGATTCTTTTTAGAGACCTTAAATTTATATCAGTAATGTGCTCATTGTTCAATGGTTATAAGATCCATGGTAATGAAAAATAAAGGTAATTTAAACACAAAAATAATAAAAAAAGTGTTCATGTGCATCTTATAAGAGAATAAAAGAAAGTGAATTTTATTCATAAATGATCTAGTTATTACAAAATTCGCCCTTAATAAATTTAACCCTTAACTTTTTTTTCTTACACAGAAACAAATGATAGTAAATTTTCCTCATTACATCCTCTAGTTCCCACATTTCATAATCAAACATGTGGTTTCTCAACAAAAATTTTGATGTGGGGAATCTTCTTATTTCATAGAACATTTTCCCTATGATCAAAGATATTCACCATATTCTATTCATATACGAGTTCATTTTCTAATGGTACCCTATATGGATTGAGTACATGAGATGGGTTAGGGATGTACTTCCTCAAGAGTGATAGATGTAATATATCTTGTACTTGAGACATGTTTTGTGGGAGTTTTAGTTGATTGGCCATAGCTCTGATGCGATCAAAGATCTCAAAATGGCCGATGTACCATGGAAAAAAGATTTCCCTTATTACCAACTCTCAAAACACTCTTCCACAGTGATATGTGGAGGAATACAATAAATCCAAAATCAAACTGCAAGTCTTGTGTAATATTATTAGCTTAGATCTTTTGTCTAATTTGAGAAGCATTAATGTTTTTCTGGATGGTATTAACCATATCCACCATTTCATCAAACATTATTGGACCTTTATGTTTTCTCTCCATAAATTCAACCCAACACGACGGTTTTATTCACCTCTTCCCATAAGGGGATTCATATGGAGCTATTTGGATGCATGATTGGAAACAGTTATAGTAGGAGAACTCAACAAGAAGAAGATGTTGATATCATCTTCGTTTTCTGTCTATTGAGAATTTTCTCAACATGTCCTAATGTGTTGGGATAGTATAGTCTGATTCACCATTAATTTGAAGATGTTATGTCATACTGATGTTCAACTCAGTATTCATAGATTTTTGAAGACATTATAATAACTAAGAGGTGAACCATGGATCCCAATCCGACAAAATCTATATTGGTAATCCATGAAGCATTAACACTTCCTTGATGTATATTCATTCTAGTGGATCCAATGAATAATCCTCACGAATTGCAATGAATTGTGTTGTCTCTGAAGGATTTTCCACAAAAACCCAGATATCATTGTTTCCATCTGATTTCTTTGGATGTCTGGTGAAAACGCCCTTGTAGATATTCTCCCATTTCAATGTTGGTTTGGGTAAAGGTTCCATCATCCCCATAGCCTTCAACCTCTCATCCTTCAATCACAAACATACCAGGAACGTTGATGTGTATTCAGTGATATCCTTCTTTATTAACATTGAACTCAAAGGATTTCCATTTTTTAATAGTTTCCACTTTCTTCTGAATTCCCACAACATCCATTTGAGCATCCTATAAGATTTCCAAAAGAGACAGTTGAGAAATAATCTGTGATTGAATTGATGATGTTCCATTTTTTATGATTCGTATGACCAACTTCATCAAATGGAATATGATTGGATCTATTTACATTATAATCAATGTAAGTGTTTCTATATCCTTTCTACATAGAGCATTTTCCACATTATTTGCATACCTGGGTTGGTAGGTAATTGAGTAGTCAAAGTCATTTACCAAGTCTAACAATATTCATTGTCACAAATTTAACTCTTTTTGTGTAAATATATAACAAAGGATATTTTGATCTGTATATATTTCACTCTTTTCCCCAAAGAGGTAATATCACAAAATATTCGAAGATAAGATCACTATAGCACACTCCAAATCACATTTTGTATGGTTCTTCTCAAGAACATTCAATTTTCTTGAAGCATACTCAATGAATTTGACATTTTTCATCAAGACACATCCCATGTACTTCTTCCAATCATCACTAAATTCCATGAAAATGTCTCCACTTTTGGGTAGTGTGAGTACAAGTATAGTGATAAGCCTCATTTTAAACTCCTTGAAGATATTTATGCATTAATAATTCTAAAAAACATGACTCCCTACTGAGTTATATTTGTAAGAGGGTTTGAAAATCATGAAAAATTTATCAGAAGTTGGCAATAATATCCAGCTAACCTAAGGAAGCTATGGATATCTATCCCAGATTTTAGTCTCATCCATCCCTCAATCTCATTTTTCTTGGAAGGATCCACATATATCACATTACTTGTGATGATATGTCCTTTAAATGATACATCCTTCATCCGGAAGTCACACTGGTTGTACATTGCATATAACTTCTCATTTTTCATGGTCTATAGCATAGTGAGAAGATTCTCCACATGCTTCTCTTGGTTTTGGTGTATATTAAAATATAATATGTAAATCATACCAAAAATATATCGAGGAAATTTCCAAAATCTCTACTCATCACATCCATGAATATTTTGGTAGTGTTAGTGAGTCTTAAAGGAATTACTATTAATTAATATTGCCCATACAATGTATGTAAAACACTCTTGGGTATATCCAAATTATGTACCCTTACATGGTAATATCCTGACCATATATCCCCCAAGGAGAATTATTGTACGCCACATAGATTATCGAACAAGTCATAAATTCATGGAAATGGATACTTGTTCTTTATTGTGATTTTTTTGAGCACATGATAATCAATGAAAGAGTGCATTGACCCATCCTTATTATTAGTGAAGATATAATCACATGGTTTACCACTCTCATATAGATCCTTTAAATTTTGGTAGAAATCTATACTTTAGACCTAATATGGATGCCTAGTGAGTTATTAAAGGTTACAAGGGTTTCTTGGGCTATTTCATACCATGAAACCCATATTTTTGTAGAAAATATACCAGGCGCACGGTTTAGAGAAAACCATGAGGTTGTTTTTTTGGACAAAGCCACCTTGCTTGGATAGCACATGGTCGCGTGGTGTAACCGTGTGAGTTCTCTTCTTCCCCAGGTAAATTTGCATCATTTTCTCATATTTTGATCAAACCATGCGAGGGAAAACTTTTCAGGAAGAACTATCTCATATGGTTTGCACATGGTTTCGCAAACTGTGCAGACAAACCGTGCTCATGCTATTTCATTGGGTAATTTTCCAGTTTTTCCCTTAATGGTCTATGTAAGTCAGCCTTTCCTCCCTAATCAGAGTTTATTTTGGATTGACCTATTTCTCTCTCAATTTAAATAATTTTAAGATCAAAACACGGAATCAAGAGAACTCCATCGCCCTCAATTCGATTTAGCTTCCTTTCATCACATTGGATGTGAAATGGTAAGTACTCGAGTCCACATTAGTCATTCTTATTCACTTTCACTCTTGACCTAGGTATCACTAGTGTTTTAACATTTTCTTATATTCACACAAATAAAAGTAAAATAAAATGATGATACATGAGGATGATGAACGTAAAACAATAAGCATGGCGGTCAATAACTCATCCCTAAAGTTTTTTGATTTCTGAATGGTTGTGTGGGTCTCGCTGATCCCATCGGGGACTGTTACATTAATATACATGCCATGGTTATAAATTTTACAAAGTATGGTTATTATCTTTCCAAATATGTAATTAGTTGTTAGTGGTTACACCCACAACTCAATCTATATCATGTCGAAGGTTATGACATAATTGGGTATTTAGAGTTTTGACACATTGGAGCCACCATTTGTGTGTGACTTTGCTTGACCTTCCTAAAGGTTACACATCCTATAATAAATAGTTTATTTCTAAATTATAATCTATTAATGTCATGTACCATGTATGCTATCCACTTGACCCACCTAATATAAGTGATTCAAATGAATATTAAATGTGAAAAGTGGAATTGAAAGTACACTAATTAAATAACTTTTTCTTATTAAAAGATATTGAATAATGTTTACATGTCCATAGCACCCACTATGTGTTGTTTAATGTTTTTGTAGTTAACATAAATAATTTAATGTTACTTAATGGTTAGCTAAGATAAAATAAAATGGTTGCCACAATACTTGTCATATCTACAATAACAAAAGATACAGCTTGGTCCAATAAATGCATGTTTTAAACTATACATGAAATATACACACTAATGGAAGCCAAGAGATGAACCAAATGAATTATCTCATGATTAATATTGATATAGAAATGGACATTCTAGAGATTACCTTGTATTTTGAGTGGAGTATACATTGGGTCTCGAGAACCCCATTCCGATTCATGGATTTGGTATGATTTGGTTGATACCCACCTAGAATCTAGTTCTTTTTTATTACTTGGATATATAGTATACTACCATAGGGTACCCTTTCTTTATTTAAGGATGCCTCAGATACACTCCTTGGATCTAGCATTGACAAGTAGGTGCCTTGGATATACTCCTTGGACCCACTCCTTTCTTAGCACTGTTTAACCTTGGATGCACTCCTTGAACTTGGTAGGTGCCTTATTCTAGAATAACATGGATTACACCACTTGTATTACACACCTACCCTTTATCTAGACTCAGATACTATTGTGTTTGATTTTTGTGAGATTTACATTACCCTGGTTATTATATCGGAACTCCCTCACTGGACATTATTTTTACGTTTCCTTGTTACGTCTTGAGAATTTTAATACATATACTATCATGAGTTGATGTTGGTACTAGAAATTCCCCACATGACCTATTAATATTAATTGGTAATTACATATTCAATGAACACGTTACATGTTTAGACACAAGCCGATGGCTGAAGTAGGTACATGGGTATTTAGGTATTTTGTACTGATTTCTTTAGTTATATATCCACTCCTACACACAAAAATATTCTATTGAATGGGCTATATATTATAGGCATTGTTGGAGGTGGACCACTGAGTTGTATATCACACCCTCTTTGGGTTTCTTTTGGTACCCAGAGTAGAATATATTTATATTATCTATTATCCATCCGTTCCATTTTTCTAGTGACATGATATATCATAATCATTATTCAGTAGGTACAATTATGTTTGTTCTCATTTATCTACTGTGTCAGTATGCTTCCACTATTAA
The DNA here is from genome assembly GCA_963277665.1 of Viscum album. Taxonomy (NCBI): domain Eukaryota; kingdom Viridiplantae; phylum Streptophyta; class Magnoliopsida; order Santalales; family Viscaceae; genus Viscum; species Viscum album. The sequence continues at coordinate 1,099,841,746 of OY728135.1, read as the reverse complement.
TTTATAATGATTCTGTTTTTTAATATTACATTATATTCCTTCTCCTATTCTACACTCTGATAATGAGGTAATAGTCTTCCAATAGAAACACCCTAGGACCACGCTTCTAGTCAGTACCCTATGGAATTCGGGAAGATGCACTTGTGGCCATCTGTCCCACTAGGCTCGGGGCACCCGTTAAGTATCATCTGTGTACGGGTCATCACAAAGTGGTATCAGAGGTGGTTTCTCTTCTTTCATTACAATTATATGAAACGTATATTGGAGAGTAGGAATTCTTGGGACTTGGTCATAAGTTGTTCTTGGGCATTGTGAACCCATGTTTGGGGAAAATCCATGTTACCCATTATACAATTGTTGTTAAATTTTCCCTGTTACTATTGATATTATTCCAGCAATGTGTGACACACATGATATTTGGTGTTTTTTATTATTACCCAATTGATAATTGTTTTCATCCTTATCCCAATTATATAAGGGCAAAGAGTATTTCTACATTAATTATTATAGAAACAAAGAGTTCACGTGCCCTACATATTTCCATTCAAAATAAGTTAATCTCACTAGATTGAATAGCTTGATATGCCTGTGATTTTTGAGAAATGTTATGATTTTTTGATTGTACTTGTATTAATTTCGATACGATTGATTGATTTTTGGTCTCAATTCATGGGATGTGTGGGCTCTAATGGGTTGGGATAAGTAACTTATCGAGTCGAGCTATTATACTATAATGAAATGGGTGTTGTTTCTGTCGATATGTGTATGGGAAATGATAAATCATAAACGGATATATATTGTAATGTGAATCCTAAAATATAGAAAATGATATGCACATCCTTATCCTGCCTTTTCAATATTATGAAAGGTAAGGGAGTGAACCTGGAAATTAACTAAAAAATGGCATGATAATTATACTGAAGCAATTACCGATGCATGGCTATCTATGTAGGATGTTTTGGTAGTATGTCTTAGGTAGGGATATTTTCTTATGTTTAGTTTCCTCTAGTGATGTTATCTTATGATCCTAAGCTTTTAATAAGATGTGTGAATGGAATTTGCATACCAATGTTAGCAGATCCTCCTCATGTCGTTCGCCATGAGGGTGGTGACAACCATGCTCTAGAAATGTTGAGCCCCGATCCAGCAGTATTACTTCCTGGAGTGACACTTGAGGAACAACCTACTGTACCTTATATGTGCACTAATTCCCCTGTTTGTGATAGTTTCCAACATCTGATGTAGTCTATTAATGGTGCACCACTGGCTGCACCTATGATGGTTGATCTGAATCGCGAGTTCCAGTAGTAGCTTCCTCATACTTTTTCAGGGTATGGAGGTTCTCAGGCTACTAAGTATTGGTTAGAGGTATTTTTTTACATTTTTTATAATCTAGAAACATCTCTAGAATAGAGAGTCGTTATTGATACATACATACATCAGGATTCGGCCAGGCTTGGGTTGGATGTTATTACCCAGGCCAGTCATCCTAATGGAATGTTATGGGTTGATTTCCAAACATCCTTCTATGACCAGTTATTGCCTCAAGCACTGAGAGTAGATTAAGTCAGATATACAATGCATCTCGAATAGATTTCTATGTCAGTTATGGAATAGTCATCACGTTTGACTGATTTAGGGCACTATGCACTGTTTTTAGACGGTGATGAGCTTTCTCATGGTAGACGTTTTGTGGATGGTCTCTAGTACGCAATCTGATCTTAGATGAATTTCGTTCACTATCCAACACTTTCTACAGTAATAGATCATGGTCATATCACTAAGCATAACCTGAGGTATGGAGCAAGTACCAGAATTAAAGGAGCAGTGCCGCATCATGATAGTAGTTCTTCTAGGGGCAGGAAAAATTCCCTTAAGGTTTTTTATTAGGGAAGTGGAAGCCATAGAATCTAGTTTTATATATTTGTGGTGTGTAAACAGTATGGAAAACAAGTTAATATGAATCCCCAATGTGATAGATACCATATATAGTGCTGATCTTATGGTCATATGGGTCATTGTCAACATTTCTACAGGACCTTTCCACCTGATTTGAGTGGAAAACAGTTTCGGCCAACTCCACCTTAATGAGAGAGTATGTTTACACTGCATCAGGAGCGGATTCTGAATATAACCAGAAGGTCTGGCTAGGGGGGGTCGTTTCTATGGTATTCTGATCCCTTATCACTAGTAAATTCATTAAAGCATTCATGATCATGGTAATCCATCTGTTGAATAGGCCCATGGATCAAGTCAGTTGCATGCCTTAGAGCCAATACACGATGATCAGGCTACAAGACCATCTATAGTTTTAGGTAGTGTTCAAGAAGCCTCTATTATTGTCTATGATTTGTTTGACCTAGTGAATCAAAATAATTTTTTCGTATCTATCGAGGAAAGTCTCAGACAAGAGATATTGTATCACTATGATGCAATGACACTCAATACACCATTGGTAATACAGACATAGGGAATACACCGGCATAGTGATAGTCCCCTTGATGTAGGTTGTTACCCTTTATTGTGGAATAACGTTTTTCTCGAGATGTCGAGCTTCAATATCATTCTTGGTATATACTTGTTAGTCCAATATCAAGCCTTTTGAGACTTCTACCTCTATTAGGATCCTTTGACATCTCTATAAGTAAGAAAATATATTCTCAATATGAGTTAAATGTCCATGTTGGGAGATATGGACATAAGTATCATGGGCTAGGTGAAGTGACCACTCAGATTGAAACTATTTTCATTGAGAATCATGGTTTTCTTAAAAATAATTTCCCTCTAGTAGTTGATCATTTCAGGGAAGTCTTTTCAGATGAATTTTCTGGCTTACCTCTTAATAGATAGGTAAACATTACAATATTTGATGTTCTGGGAGAATCTCAAGTGTCTATTGCTCCATACTGGATGGAACCTATTGAGCTTTAGGAGTCCAAGAGGCAGATAGAGGACCTAGATAACAAAGGATTTATATGGCATAATACCTCCTCTTGGGGGGTACACTCATGATTTTTGTTAATATGGAGCATGAAACTATTTTTTTATGCTTGGATTACAGAAGGATGAACCAGCTTATAGTCATGAACTAATATCCACTTCCCCGAATAGACGATCTCTTCGAGCAGCTCTGAGGAGCAAAGTGAGAGTGAGACCATCAAACATAACTCATACAACATTATATATAAGGTATGGTATATATGAGTACATTGTTATGTTATTCGGTCTTATGAATGCCCCATCAATTTTCATGCCTTTGATGAATATGGTTGTGCACCCTTATTTTGACTCTTTTTTGTGGTCTTTCTGGATGACATCATATTATATTCTAGAACTCGTAACGACCATCCCAAAAATCATGAAATTGTTCTTGATTATACTGATAGAGAATCATATTTTTTCCATTTTTTTCTAAATGTGACTTCTTAATCAAAAATGACTACTACTTGGGTAATATTATTTCAGAATCAGAAGTATTTGTCAACCATGAAAAGGTAAGAATTGTAGTTTCCTGGGAGCAGCCCAAGTATGTGTTTGATATCAAGAGTTTCTTGGGGATGGATTGATATTTAAGGTGTTTTATACATAACTTTTCATGTCTTTCTTCACCACTTACTATACTTACAAATAATGGAATTATGTTCATGTGGTCAGAATAATGCGAGAAATCCATTTAGGGGCTAATTGGTATGCTTTTTCCGAAACTGATTCTGATTCTTCCAAAACCTGGTAATGTTTATATCATATTCTGTGATGCATCATGGATTATCCTAGGAGTAGTTTTGATGAAAGAGGTAAAATTCATTACATACATATCTCATAAATTGATGCCTCACGAGAGAAATTAACCAATGCATGACCTTAAGCTACCAGTAATTTCCCATGCCTTATGTTTCTGGAGACATTATATGTTGGGTGAGCTCTTTATTGTATATACCAATAACAAAAGGCTGAAGTATATATTTTCTTAATATGAATTTATCCTCATATATTAGATATGGGTCAAATATCTACAATCCTTTGATTTTGAGCTTTCATATATGCATGGAAATTTCAATGTGGTCGCTAATTCACTGAGTTGGAAAACTCAAAAACAGGATCTGTAGGAATCTAGTGATGAATAGAAGTTAATTTCCTTCTGTTCTGATCTTCATCTGATGTTTCATGATAATTAGAAGCTGTATTACCTCTTTGCCTTAGCAGTTTCCTCTACCTGCCTCAAAAAGATGAAGAGTATGCAGTTTTCATATCATTATGGTTTGGTTCTCTGTGAGAGTATATCTAGAAGTAACCAACCTTTGGATTGTTCTGTGGATAGATATGACATCCTACATCTATGTGGACATATCTATTTTTCTGAATATATAAGTGATGAGTTTACGAAAGGGTCCCACTCTTCTTAGAGGGACATTCATTTGGGTATCTTGAATATGTGTTGAGATATGTGACACCTGTATTGGTGGCCTGGAATGAAACCTCATATTCATGGATTCATCATGTGGTGATCCACTTATCTGAAGGTGAAGTCGGAGGACCTTATACTTTCATTATTGTTATAGATACTTCCAGTCCCAAATAGAAATGGGAAGATGTATTTGTGGATTTTTTTAGTCCGCTTACTTAGGTTGTCAGTGGGTAGCGATGCTATCTGGTAGTCATTGACCGACTAACAAAATTATCCCACTTCATTCCTATTCATGAGACTTTATCATTTGATGAATTGGGAAGATAGTATGACTATTAGATCATACGAGTGCATGGGGTTTCATGTACTATCGTTTTAGATAGGGATTCTCATTTCACATCATGATTCTGTATTGGTTTGCATAATTCTATGGGGAATAAGGATCTTCTAAGCACATCTTATCACCCTCAGACCCATGAAAATAAGAATGGGCAATATAGGTTTTATAACTTATGAAATGAACTTGTGTACTTGATTACTGTGGTTCATGGAAGAATCATATTCCATTCATCGATTTTGCTTATAATAACAATTTTCAGCTGACGATTCAGATGGATCCATTTGAGGAATTATATTGTAGGCAATGATGTTATTCCTTGTGCTGGCTAGAGGTAGGTGAGGAAGTCTTAATATGTACTCATCTCATTCAATAGACTTCAGAACAAGTTCAGATGATTATAAATCATAGAACTACTGCTCAGTGTAGACAAAAATATTATGATGATGTCCATTGACGACCTATTGAGTTCGAGGTTGGGGATCATGTTTTCCATCTGGTATCACCCAATCTATGGTATAAATGGTTAAAAAAGTAGGGAAATATGTCACCTAATTATGGCGTGTAGTTTGTGATTCTAGGGAGAGTCGGGCTAGTAGGTTATTGGTTGTTATTACCATAGAGATATTGTTCCATGTACAATGCCTTTCATGTATCATAGATTCGCAAATATCATGTTGACCCGTCTCATACCTTTTATCCCTAGGATGATATGTTAGATGTAAATGATACCTTTAAGGAGTATCTAGTCCGCATCATTGATTGAAGTGTGAAGGATCACTGAGAAAATATGTCCCTCTCGTAGGGGTGTTATTTTAATACAACAGAATATATGACTGGACATGGGAGAGGGAAGCGGATGTACTTAATCAGTGTCCATAGTTTTTCTGAGATAGTGTTCCTTTACCCTTGGAAGGAGAACTCGGGGGGGGGGGTCTTTGAAGGGGGTAAGATTGTAAGAACCTGTTTTCTAAGTCAGGTATGTCTACATTAATGTTTGTTATAAATCTATACATTGGACCTAATATGGATGAATAGTGAGTTAGTAAAGGTTACAAGGGTTTTTGGGGATTTTTCAGAGCCTGGAACCCGTATTTTTTAAAAAACAGACCTGGGACATAGTTTGGAGAAAACTCTGTGGAATTCCGCACAGTTTAGAAAACTGTGGGGATGTTGTTTTTTAGACAGATCCACCTTGCATAGCTAGCTCTTGACTATGAAGTCAAACCATGTGATTTCCCCTTTTTTGCAGGTAACCATTCATGGATAGAACATGGATTGATGAAATCGTGAGGGGGATGACATTTTAGGCTGAACCGTCTCACACGGTTTGTGAACATTTTTTCAAACCATTTGGAAAAACCATGCGAAGGATATTTCTCTCGGAAAATTTATATCTTTTCCCATAGTTTTTAATTAATTCATCCTTTCCTCCCTCATCCATGTTTATGTAGTATTGACATATTTATATCACAATTTTGGTCTTTTTATGATCAAAACATAGAATTAGGATATCTCTATTATCCAACATATGATCGAGCTTCTGATATTCATGTAGGATGTGCAACTGTATGTACTCGAGTTCTCCTCATTCGTTCTTCTTCTCATTCGTTATTGACCTAGGTATCATCTTATGAGTTTTTTTCACCTTTTCATCGATCAACTCTGATCTGAGGAAAATCAAGGGCTGATTGCAGAGGAGGAGGATCAGACAACTATAAGGTTTGTGGTCTGTAACTCATCCCAAAAGTTCATTGATTTGGAAATATTTGTGTGGGTCCCACCGATCCAATTCAAGACCATATCATAAAATTAAATTTTATTATTATACTTTTTAGAATATAATGGTTATGTAGATTCCAAATATGTGATTAGTTTTTAGTTGTTACACCCAAAACTTAATCCACCTCATGTTGAATATTATGCCACAATTGGGTTTTTAGTTTTTTTGGAACATTGGAGACACCGTTTGGGTGTCCCCGTGATTGAACTTCCTAAATGTGAGCCTTCCTATAATAAATGGTTTAATGTTAAATGAGTATTTAATTATGGAATGTACAATATATTCTCAACACTTGACCCACCCCCCCAAGTTATGTTCATCAAATTATTAGTAAATGTGAAATGTTGAATGGAAATTATACTGAGTATATAACATGGCCTTATTAAAAGTTATTGAATAGTGGTTACATGTCTGTAGCACACATTCCATGTTGATGGATGGTAGTAGAGTGAACCTCAATAATTGAATATGACATAATGGTTAACTAAGATTATATAAAGTGGTTGTAGTGCTACTTGGCCTATCAACACTAATGAAAGATTAGGCATGGACCAATTAATGAATGGTTTCAACTCTACCTATCTTATCCACAATAGTAGAAGGCAAGACATGAACCAAATGAATTATCTCATAATTACAATATAAAATAGGAATGGACTGACCCGAGCTCGCCTTGGATTCTGAGAGGAGTATACTTCAGGACTCGGAAACACCATTCTGATTCAAGGATGTGGTTTGCTAAGGTAGATAGCCACCTAGATTCTAGTTCATGTGTATTCCATGGATGACTAGTATAATATTTTAGGGTCCCCATTCATTATTCCAGGAATCCTTGGATACACTCCATGGATCCAACATTGAAATGTAGTTGCCTTGGATACCCTCCTTAGACCAAGTCCTTTCTTATCCTTATTTCACCTTGGTTGAAATCATTGGAATCAGTCGGTTCCTTATTGTGTAATTCCATGGATTATGCTCCTTTGATTACACACTTAACTCTTAGTAATACGCCGATACTAATGAGTTATCTTTCTGTGAGATTTATGTTACCATGGTTATTAAACTGGAAGTCCCTCACTGGATATCATTTTAAGGTTTCCTTATTAAATCTTGTGATCTTCACTACTTATACTATCATGAGATCATTTTGGTGTTGGATATGCCTCACGTGACCTATTAACATTAAATGGTAATTACATAATCAATTTACTAGTTAAATGTTTAGATACTAGTTGATGACAGAAGTAGGTACTTGGGTATTTGGTTATCTTTTACTACTTTCTTTACTTATATGTGCATGCTCGCACACTGCTATATTCAATTACACGACCCAGATGTTATGGTCACCATTGGTTGTGGGACCCTGATATATATCTCACACTCTCTCTGGGATGTTTTTTGGTACCTATGGTAGATTATATGACTATAGGTGTCGACAAAGCGAGGCATACAATATCCAACACTAGAATTCCTACTGAAAGGATGGAGCTTGATAGTAGTTGACCATGTTGGATCTCGAGATGCTTGGAGTAGTATTTTTTTCATTACATTGTGGAAAATTTTATGTCTATTTTCTTTTATATGTGCATTCATTTTTTTAGTGACTTAACATTTACTCATCATTTTATAGTTTGTACAATTATGTTTTTTTCTAGTTTATCGATTGCATTAGTTTGCTTCCATAGTTCATTTATATTTCTTCAGTTGTTTACTATTACTTAATATTTTTTATGAAGTGATACAATCATAAAATTAGGGAATAGTATTCTCATAGTCACACCATAGGCCCTTACTTCTATTTGTTTGCCTCTAACGTTCAGGAAGATACACTTGAGTCCATGTGGCGCACCGGGCTCGGGGCACCCATTAAGTAGCATCTTGGTCTGGGATGTCACAGAAGAGGACTAGATCACCCCATGGTGAAGAACATGGTTTTTTAAAACAATTATCAAAAGTCTCATGTAGTTGTTTATTTATATCCTTACGCCCCAAAATAGTCATTCACTATGGAGTAATCGATATTGGAAAAGCCCCAAGTATCTGATCAATCGATAACTCAACATCTCTTATAAGAGGAAGACAAAGAAATTTCTCGGGAAACACATCAGTGAATTATCTAACAAAAGAAATGTATTATAGGATGGTTCCCTCTTTAGAATAAATAATATGTGAAAGATATGTGTTCTTATATGGTATTAATATACATGCTTGAGATGATGGTGCTAATGAAGATTCTTCCTCCACATTGCACTTGTATAGAATCAGGGGTTGATCAGCAAAATAGAGAGTGATTTACCTCACACATAAATTTATGTTTGATCTATATATGGAAAGTCAATCCATGCCATGAATTACATAAAATTACACTATAGGGATTATGATGAGGTTTTATAGAAAGTTAATTCCAAAAATGAATACATAGGAGGAGTTATATTCACGAGATGCAACAGTTTCCCCATTTTTCATTCTCACAGACAACTCTACTTCCTTGGTTTATGGTGGAGTTTGAACAATAATACTAAACATTTGGGATATAAAAGAATGTGTATAACCATAATAAAAAAGGACATTCTCTATTCATGAATGAATAACTAGCATACCATTCCTCACATAGTGGTCGGTATTCGCTTCAGTGGTAGTGACGGAAAAATATCATCCTTGCTGACTTGGAGGTTTCTGGTTGTCTCTTAAAACCATTATCTCATAGAAATGGTTTGAGAAGTACCTAGTTTCATTGTAGTTGTAGAAATTAACAATGATTTGATGTTTGAATAGATCTTTTCTTTTTTATTTAGCATCCATGATTATTTCTTGTTAGCAATTAATGGGCTGGTTACCTTCTCTGCCACATATAAAAAACTTCCTCATCACTTTCAGGATGCTTCTGAGGTGCTTATTTCTACATTTTTGGCAAGAGGAGTTACAGAATTTCATGGCACCATTGAATTTATCAATCATACCACTTGAATTATAGTCCACTTTCTTCTTCTTATCCCCATAACACCCTTGAGATTTTATTATCTCCATTTTGAATTTGAGGGCCCATCAGAAAATTTCATCATAGCTATCGAAATATTGGATTTCTAAATATTTATATAGGATAGGATTTATCCCACCAATTAAGTGGTCATCTTTGAATTTATGGGTGACAAAAAAGCCAGTGGCATATCGTGCAAAACTTTTGTGGCTTTACTCATACTTTCTGATGGATTCATCATCTTTTTTCATGGGAGAAAGGAAGTCCCTTCCCATGTTATGTAGGAGGGTGTGAGGAAAATATTTATCAAAATATATTTTCAGAAAATCAATCCATTCCAACACATATCTATCTTCCTCAAGCTTTGTATTTTTGATCAATACCCACCAATGATCCGCTTAACCCTCTATATGATAAGAAGACCAACGAACCATGTCATTTTCATAACATTTAAGGGAGGATAAAATCATCTCTTTGGAGTTAATCCATTGTTTTGAAATTGAGGGGTGAGATGTTCCATTGAATGTAGTAGTCCTTTGACTCTTAATGATCTAGATTAGAGCATGTTATTTATTACGGGGGATGTCAATTTATATTGACAAATTTTTCTATTCAAAACAATATTTAACTACGAGAGTATCATGGAAACTTTTGTGATTCCCTACCCATTGTACTGGGCATATCATTAGAACAATCATCACATTGATCATCACATTGATTGTTAGCACGAATCCTCCTATAACCAACCATTGGATAGAATAAAATGAAATTTTGCGGTATGATTATTAAAAACATAAAGGGGAATCCAATTAAAAATGGTTTTACATTTAAATTACATTGATATCGTTATCTAATAAATTTATAGGCTTCCATTTAATTTATCAATGATATACTTCCCAACATATATTCTTAGGGGAATTTATTTTATAACCTTAATAATGGTTCATATTAATCTTATGAATATACCAAAGAATATCCCTAAAGAGTGTGCAACCAAGAGTAAATAATGGAAAGCTTCCATGCACTAGTTTCTAATTGAGTCTAGTTAAGAATGGTGTTTTTGGGTTTTACCCCTATATACAACTCTTTTAGATCCACCTATAATGGTTTGTATCCAGACATAGATGTATTTTATTAATAAACCGGTTACACTACACTTACAAAAATTTAGGTATGATTTTTATACATAGTCTTATCCTTAAGGATTTCACTAGGGTTTTCTAATCCTAATCTTAGATACAATTAAACTTATCCTCTGATACCACCTATAACAAGACTTATCTTTATTACATACATAAATATATTTTTTTACAAAAACTTGTACTTAATGAAACCTTGAACTTAGGGAGGTATAATGTATTGTAAAATTAGTAACACTACATAATAAAAGGAAACATTAACTAAAAATTCATTATTTTAAAATTCATTGACCTGAATAACTCATTCCTTTGTACTTAACACTGCAATGGATAACCTGATGTTTCACATAAGAATGTGGTGAACTATAAATCCCAGTACGGCAGTAAACAAGGGATAAAAAGAATAATAAAATATATGTTATGTAATAGTAATATCAATGGGTCATAAGAAAAACATGAACATAAAGTCACGATATATCATGATTATCATCATATGGAAATGTGGCAACTTCATACAACATGATATTAGCATGAGAAAAGGCTCATTTCCCATGGATTATCATGAGTATACCCTAATTTCACATGAATTAGCATGAGTAAACCCTCATTTCACATTGATTATCTTGAGTAAACACTCATTTAAAGTGGTTTATCATGATACTAAACATTACCCAATACATTGGAGTGATATCAAGGTGTAGCCTTTATAAACATTTCATTTCATCCATAAGTTTTCCACATAGATCATTTAACATGTATCATTCAAAATCATAAGTTATTCCACAATTAAGGAATGTAGAATACCTAAATACAAGTAACATAAAATATTTATATCCTCGAAAAGGTGAATACCCCTGATAGAGAAATGCATATGGTATTCACTACATGATGATTTAGGATTCGAAAATCGCGGTGCAATTTCAGCAGCATAATGTCATCATATGGAAATTCATAAGTTGGCTTGATGAGATATAAATGGATCAATCATATTTTATACATGAAATAGAAAGTAGTGGGATAATTTCAAATAATTTCCAAATATATAAAATGTAATTTAGATGCATAATATGGGAGAAATACTTGAATGGAAATAAGAAGAGAGAAACCCCTTATGGAATGTCGACATGGTAACATGTGTACACAGAAAGAATTATTGAGATTTAAAGTCGTATATAAACATTAAAAAAATATGTATTCAAGTATTGGGGAGGTGAGAAATCATATCCCAAATTATTTAATTGAAATTAAAAGGGTATTACAAAATAATGTAACATGGATACAAATGAGAAAGGAAGGAATTCCTTACTTGAGTGTGTGACTTCAAAAGATTGAAGTGGGGATTTGGGAGCATGGGGTACCTTGGGGGGATTTTAGAGAGAGGTGGTCAGAGTAGTGACGTGTTCTACGTATCTTTAGTGAGGGGATGATGGATCTTGGGTGGATTTATATAGGAAAAGATTTTGGAATTCTTTAATATTCCCAAAACATAGGTTTTTTAATCTATATAATTAAATATTAAAAACTGCATAACTTACCATGGTTTTTTACCAAATACTTTGACTACATGGATTTGGAAACATTTTTTATAGGGCCAATGGACGAAAATATTAAAATATTAGGAATTATTATATAAGTATGAATCACATTAATAAATAAATGAATTTACAATCATAATATATATTATACATTTTTTATGATTCAATAAGGTTTTATAAATTAAGTAAAACAAATAAAAAAACAATAAATTTTAATGTTAAAACATATATTGTGCCTATATTAACCATTATAGTTTTCATTATATCATTTAGGGTTCATTATTAAGTCATGAAACACATATTTTATTTGTACGGTATTTAATTTTTACCCAAAAATTCGAATGTCTCTGAAAATTATGAAAATATAAATGTGGGATAATTTAGATGTACTAAATCAAAAAATAATATTCATTCTATATAAATTATTTTTTATGTATATGAATTCTCACTATTTAAATGAAATCTGACATTTATTGAAAATTCATAGGTTTTGAAAAAAATAGTTTTCAACCCTTAATAAAAATTACATTTAACTTCATATAATTTATATACTCAATTATTATTCATAAAATAATTTTATAATTATATTTTATTAAAATATTAATTTCTTTTGAATAATCTGTATTTCATTAAAATAAGTTGTTTAAAATATATTTCATGTTTTATCATATAAAAAATATAACTCTTATCCAACTGATTACCTATTAATTTAACGAAGAGTAACTAATATAAACCACATTTATAATAATTTTTTTTATAATAATTTTAATATAAAACAATAGTTTTATATAATTTATATATTTTTCAAAAGTGCCATTTTTACCTGAAAAGTCAATTTATCAAATTCTTTACAATTTAAGAAAGACTATTTTCATAAATGAATTGATGGAATAATAAATTATTCTTAAAAAATAGATTACATTATATGTAAACAATACCTTATTAAATAACCCATTTTAGTTGTTGTGTAAGACGTATGGGTTAGGTGTGCGATGGTAATAGACTCTTAGGGGTGCTTAGATAACATCGCCCTTGCTGTAATCTCTATTAACTTGATCTTCTCTCGTAGGCAATTTGGTTCAAGCTTAACATGTTGAAGCTCGGCTTGGGCTTGGTCAATAGAGAATCCCAGTGACGCTACATCATTTTTGAGCTCAAAAAAATGTTCTTCGTATGGGCCAGGTCTACTGGATGAGGCCATCACCCCCAGGTTTATTCCGAAAGGTTTATTTTTAAAAAATTTATATTTAAATCAGTTGTGTGATAACTATTCAAAGGTTGTAGTGTCTATGGTAATAATACATAACAGCCATTTAAACCAAAAAATAATAATAATAAGATAGCATATATTTTTATAAGACATTAAATTAAAGGAATTTTATTCAAAAATGATCTGGTCGTTACAAACACCAGCCTGAATTTCATCCTTCATTAAACAACACACAAGATATTCATAAGAACTATAATATCTTATAAATAACCCCTATCTAAGACTTTTATTTAACACACTAAAGACCTAGTCAACCATAAATTCTGGTTGGATGATAATTCTAGATTCATACCTCACAAGTCCTGTAAAATTGGCCTCATATGTATAGATAGATTAATCATCCATTTTCTTCAACTCAATGAACAGATTTTTCATATTTACATGTAGTACATGAGGAAATTAATTATTAAAAAAATATTTCCTTGAATTCATCCAAATACATTGATTCAATTTCAACATGTTTCTTGTATAATTCATTAGATTCCACCATTGGTCTGGTTCACCTATTAACTGATAAAAAGATAGAATGAATTTATGTTGTTTTAAACACTGGGAAATGCATAATATCTTTTTAGTGGTACTAATACAGTGTTCAACAACCATAGGATCAAATGAACCACTGAAGGATGGTGGATGTTTCCTCATGAAGGACTCAAAAGAATGTTTTTCCCTCCTTCTCTCATTTGGAAGTCCAAAATGGTTCCTAGAACGGGAAATTTGGGTTAACATAGAAACTATATTTTTCACTCAAAATCCCATATCATTCAGTTTATCCGGAGGAAAATTTTTATATTTACCACCTCAATTACTATTAATGTGGTTCCATCGGCTTCTACTCATTTAATAAAACTGAAATGTTTGTATTATGAAACTATTTTTATAGTAAGTAACCACATAAATGTGACAATCACTTTTATAATGTCTAAATTATTATACTTTATTTAATCTATGAAACCTTGTGATTACCCTTATAGACATCCCTAGGCATTTTCGTAGAAATATCTATATGGATCTCACCATAATTTACTCACCCATTTTTCTAAAGGTTTACTAAATCATTTCTCAGATACAAAATATGGTGACCTCACATTTCATAAATTTACATTTCATCATTTTTGTGGATGATAGAATATATTATGTAATTACAATGCAAAATACCATATTAGTTTAGTTCCTATGGAAACATGTGAAAAACATGGGTACATAACTGAGGAACATTATATCCTAATATATTCTTCATGAATATAATCCTTCGTAGACACATCATACATAATGCTTATTTTTATAACCTAGGGAATGGAATAATAAAATTTGGTGAGCTCAGATGCTCAATAAAGGTAAACAGGGAATATATGTAAATATATTATTATCATAAGGGTTTGAGAACATTATTGTAAAAATAGAATATCATAACATACATTTAAAATATCATATTCAAGATTCATGGAACACATATTAAAACATCCTATGAAATGAGTCATAAGTTAATCAGTTTCATAATCCATGAAATCATAACATAACAATATGACATAGAATTTGTGGAAGACACATAAACATGTAATATCATTCACTGTAATTCAATGTGCATTATAAAAACCTAACCATACACTTCATGAATACTATACCTACATCGGAGAAACACCCTCATCCCCAATGGCAGTCCTTTCCTTATAAGGGATTGGGGTTCCCCATCGTCCTATAATGGATTGGGATTTCTTATCTTCTAGAGTGGATTTATCTCATCAACTTCATTACCATCATTATCACATGAGATATAAATCAATATCCAATGCATTAGAGAGAGATATAGGTCCCATAAATCACATAAAAACCCATACATATGTCTGCCATAAGAATATTTCTAGTAAAACATAATTAACATCAAATAATGTTATCTTATATAGAAAATAATTTTGAGGGATCCACATAAAATATAATTGAGGAAAATAGCGTAACTTCATTGAAAAAGTTTTATTCTCTTAAAATACATATTAAATTTTGAATGAAATCATTTTATTTCAAAATAAACATGTATCATTGTTTGGGATACTGTAAAGTATTAAGGCTTCGTGATGGAAGAAAATTCAGTAAATTCCATATAAGATAAAAAATAATTCCTTTCATTGCTTTTCTATAAAAGTCACAATGTACCCTTTTTTGAAATGATAAAAAGATTCTTTTCCAACGATGAAGTAAAAAGTAAAAATGGGTAAAATTTTTATTCAAAATTCATAAGAGAATAGTAAAAAAATTGAAAAAATTTAGAAAACATGGAGATGGAATATTAATAGTTTTTATAGGATACTTAAAATGAATCAATACCAAATATTGACGACATTGTGAAATAAATACTCATCACAGAATAATCATTAGAATCATATACCCGATCAAATAAATAAATATATATATATATAAATACCATAATATTATAGATAAAAAATATAAAAGAATTCATGTGTAGTATATACACAACTTAGAAGAAAAACATAAGGTATAAGGAATGTGTACCACAAAAAATAAATGTGAGATATATATCCCTTACGATATATCATGACTCTCTTTTTTCTCATTCAAAACTCCTCTTCCTTGCATATCTACTCGTAGTTTTCACCAATGGGATTCCATAAATGGTTTTCTTCCTAAAGATATGCTTATATGAATATGTTATGGATGTTGGGAGAAGATGTGGATAGATTTTTGGTGAAACATATAGGTTTCGATGTGTGATGAAAAGTGAAGAAGACATGCCTCTTATAAGAGAGGCAAGGGGAACTTTTGTAATTTCTATGAATATATTAATTTATAATAAATTTAATATCAAACCAAATACCTCCAAAATTCCAATAATTAAAATATATGATGATATAGGTATTTAATATCATCAATCAATAATATTTAGAAATTTTTTTGTATTATTTTAAATCATATCATTTTGTTTAACCATTTATTATCCAGTTTGATTTTTAACTAATGTAACAAGTATTTCTATATTAAAAGGTGGAAATTTTTAATTATTTGATAGTAATTAAATCATAAAAGGATCTTTTATAACATTTTTTGCCATAATTTAATTTCTTATTATTTTTAAATATGTTTTATTGTATTTAAATAATTTAATAAATTATTATTTTCATAACATATCTTCTGTCTCAATTTTGACACAATTCATTACATTGACAATTAGAAAATAAAAAAATGTATCCATAATCAAAATTATTAATTTAATAGACCTATAAAATTTCATTATCAACTATAAAATTCGTGGATCACATTAATTAAGTAAAATTATATTTATTTCAATATTTCTAATATGATTTAATTGATTGTTTCATAAATTCAATAATGAGTGCATCATAACTTTTTAACTATTTAAAATAATTATTTATTCACAAAAAATTAATAATAAATATATACATTGTAGATAAACATTAAATATTTTTAAATAAAATATATAGTTGAATATATCTTATATCTTTCTAAATATTAAAAATATTATACTTATTAAAATTCAGAGTGAAATTTTGTCACTATCTTTGACATTTATAGTATCAAAATCATTTTCATGAAAAGTGGTAAATTAAATAAATATATTTCAAATCCATAGGTGATAGGAACCGAATTAAATTCATAAAATATTATTTTATCAAATGTATGGGTATTTTTCAAATATTTATAATATTATTTTTACCCAAAATTATTTTATTCTACCCTTAACCATGCTAATACAAATTACCAAATTTGGTATTCATAAAGTTTAAAAATAAAAGAGACAAAAGTACTAAATTTGGAATTCCCGATAAAAAATAAGGATCTATATTTATTAAGTTAAAACGCATAATTTGATAAAATTAATTTTATTTTAATCATGTTGATGGAATGGGAAAACATGTTTTTGAAGTGAAAACATCTAAAATATTGAATTGTTTCTGTATAGAAATACAATGAGAAATTGATACCAATGACATAGATTGGATTAAATGACAGAAATATGATTTAATTATATTTTAAAACCTTTCAAATATATAATTTTATACTATAAGGTAATTTCATGGAAAAATTTATCATTTAAAAGTTAGTATTTTTATCTATTCATCAAAACATGATAATGATAAAAAAAATCACAAAAATTAAACAAAAGATAATTTTTACATCTCTATTTCAACGAATAAATTTATTTTGTCAAATATTATTTATCATAGTGTCAAATATATATTTCAAACATTTGAGCCATCAATATGTGGAAAAACTGTAATTTTAGAAAAATATTTTTTTATTTATAAAATTGGATTTGGTCTTATATTATGACTAAAAAATGATTAATGTTTAACATTATATTTAGATATATATATATATATATATATATATATATATATATCATTGATATAATTCACAAATATTGAATTTTTTATTTATTTGTATAACACACACTTGTGTACCTTTAAATAATTTTTCATAAAAACCTTACCTTTTATTTAAAAATGGGTTTACATTCATTTATAATAAATTGGTCAAATAATTATGTGTAGACCATAATTTCATAATTTAGTTTTTTATATTGATACCATACACTTTAACAATGTGGTTTTAATTTTATTTTTTAAATAATAATAATAATTAAATTATGTCTCATAGAAACTCAATATTGCGGGTAAACCAAGGTAAGCCGGTGTTGCGTGTATAAAAAACATAAATTGTTGTATCATATAACACATAACCTGAAATAAATTTAATATATTAAATAAAAGGTTCATTAAAACATGGTGCTTCACTTATTGATCCTTAAATTTTAGGGATATCATTAATGGATATCATGTCACATGTTTCTTGATGCATTGAAGAAAACTAGGATAACATATGCTCTTAGAGATGTAAAATGGGTTGGGTACATGATGAGTGAAATTTCATAAATGGATAATGGGAGTGAGTATTTTTCCCTTCTATCCCTCAATAGATGTTTATATCTTATCCCCTTTTATTGGAGTGAAACTCCCAAGAAAATTACATGGCTATGAAGTTTAGTGGGAAAGTATAATTCCATTAATTCAAAGAATGTGAGATTGAGAATATAGGTTCATGGAACTAGAATGAAGCTTTCTTGATTTGAGATATTTTAATAAGGGATTATATTACATAATAAATGTACATAAGAGTTCAAATATCATTGTGACAATAACTTTTTTCTCAATGAAATCATCTGTAAGTTTCTAGTAATTATCCTTGTACTTAAGGTGGTTATATTGACCACCACTATGTGAGAGGCTTATACGTTAACACACTAAGTGTATATATAATCTATGTTAAATTTTATTAATGAATTTAATATGTAAGAAAAAAAATATTTATTTTTTTTAGGTTTACTTTAATAATTTAATCACATGTTACTCAAAATAATAATTGAGTTAAATAAAAATAATAGAAATTTATTTTCATAATTTCTGAATTTAATATTTATTATTTTTATCATAGAGTAATTCAGCTCCATTTATTTAATAAATATTAACTATTCTATGATTAGTAAATATATATGAAGGAATGCCGACCAAGAATAATGGTCTGATTGTAAATGATATTAATGATATTTATTTATATTGTCATTATAATTCACATGAAAAGTGGTTGATAATAAGAATAATAACAATATTATATATATAGTATACTAGGAATATTAAATATGGTTAAAGAATTGAGTACAATTTTCTAATCCTAAACCTATCTTAATAAAATACTAAATTTAAATCTTTTCCAAAATTATTTTAGTGTGAAAAATAGATAGATATAGACTCTCTATATCCATATATAGAGAGATAGTGATCTTGAATGAGCACCGTATTACTCCTATCTCAATACATTAAGAATTTATGAAGACTTATTCATTTTTCATGAAAAATAATTATGTGGCCAACCATGAACAATGCAAGTGATCTTGATTAGTCATGTGAGCACCCAATAATTTTTTGGTGACGTTGATAGATTATGGTGCATGTGTTGATCACAACTAGAGAGATTATTTACATATATTTTTTAGTGCTATGACAATTTGAAAATACCTATTCCCCCAAATAATCTGGAATGTTGAATTTCATGTTGATCTAATTCTTTATCTTCTTAAGAATTAATTATAAATTTCATTTGAAGATCCTCCTTTATCATTTTATGTGTTTTAATATAGTTGTAAAACTTATGGTTTTCATTAGACACAAGATTTCACACTTGTGTGGAAACAATTATATGTATCTACAGCCTAAATTTTGAGTTGGTCATACCATCCTAGGATGCTTCTCCTGTTCCAGAAACCAAAAATTGGTATTAAAGTGATCAAATGTTTAATTTATAATTATTTATTTTTAGTTGATTGGTTTCATGTGTTTTAATTTCATTGTACTAAAAAAATTAGTTTAAATATATAATGCATCATTATTTCATTTATTCATTATTTATAACACAACCAATAATATGTTAATTTTTAAAATTAACAACGCATTATAATAACACAAAATTGGATTTCCAATAGATCTTGTTGGAAAAAACAAGAACACATGGCATGTATTTCCAACATACACACTATAACATCCTTCCCCTACCTCATTGGCTTGAGGAGGTGGTGAGGGTTACTTTTCCATAAGCAACATTTCCAAGGTGCCAAAGGCTGGAAATAAATGCCGAGGGCTTCAAGGGAAAAGTAGGGAACGATTTTCCCTCAAGAGGATAAACCAACCAACCAACAACCAACAAAAATAATGCATGCATTTTAAAACAACAAACCATGCCATAACAACCCAATGTTAATACCATTGAAAATTTCCAAAATATCAGAGTACAACAGAATCTGAAATACAACCACGAAAATATGTGACACCACCACAGCTCCACTCCAGCTCCAAACTCCTTACACCACTAAGAATCACGAGGAACAACTAAAAGATGGAGATTCTTTACCTTTTCCCATGTCCCTATATACTATATCTCCAAAGACACCAAAGTGCCAAAGCATGGGATGAGTACAAATACTCAATAGGATTTACCCAAATTAATTCCCGACACATGCCACTACGATAACCGTTAGCACTTTTATATAAAAAATTTTATATAAAACAATTCCATTTGAAAACTGATTACAAAATCCAAACATGCCACACAAGGGAATGACCCCACAATCGAGCCACACGCCAGCAACCATGTTCATATTTCACTAACAAGCCCCATCTATAAACATCACATAGTCAAAAAAATCAACCAACAACGTGGGTACTTTCTCATCCAACCCGTTAAAAACCCAATAAGTGTTACTTTCTCGGCCACTTTCATTGATGGTGGCCCTTCCGACCATTATCTATCCATCTCCCTGATTATAGTGGCCCTTTCTCGACCACTCCACAACATCAAAATAATTTCCAATACAACATCCCATCCATACCCACACAAGCACAAGCCACACAAGATCACACTTTATTAAAAACACCATCACATGCCATTATCATGCTCAGGTTCGTTTTCATTTTAAAATCAACATTTTAAAATCATCCAATTGAATCCATTTCAAACAAAACCCATTTTCACCGAAAATTCCCAATTTCATGCCAAAACCCCCAAATTTCATCACCCATCAATTTTCCAACAAATTTTCGAACGATTTACCAATTAAAATTCAAGCACACAATTTAATTTTAAATGCACCACACAATTCCACCAAGTGGAGTCGAGAGGGAAGCCACCTACTTTTTAGGGTTTGGTGAAATAATCCTTTCGCCCAAACGCACCCCAATCCTGTAGAATGCCTCCTCGAAAATTCCATAGAAACCCTTTCCTAACATCAAAGGTCCTAAATATTAGCATCTTAGGACAAAACAACCCTAGATCTACACACAACAAGTGTATATCTAGAAAACCAAGGAGGAAGGAAGTGCATACCTAGAGGAAAACATAAAAGAACCATGGGAGAAGACTTACCCGGGAGAAATCGCCTTTAAACCCTCTTGAATCCATTTCAAAACCCTTCCAAAATGAGTGGGAGAGCCCTTCTAGCCCCTGAGAACCAAAAATCATGTGTGAGGCACGAGTGTGAGGAAGAGATGTAACGCCCCGACCCCAGCTACCCAGAGTCGGTGCATTACTTCGTAACATTGGCATGATCATAAAAGATCAAGTCTCAAAAGACCGATTAGTTTAGTATCCTTGGAAACACTAGATACATTCGTAAACGTTACATTACATCATAAAGTGAAAAAATACAATAACAAAGTCTCCATAGTCCACACTCATATCCTCTTCTGACTATCCCTGCAGGTCATTCATAAAATACTTCTTCACATCCTGGAAAATATTAAAACATTGAAAGGGGTGAGCTCAGATGCTCAGTAAGGATAACAATATTGCGGATGCTTTCATAAATAAACATTAACATTTAAGGAAATGTATAACTAAAACAAAAGCCTTTTTAAACTTGAACTTCAACATAATATGGCAAAAGTAAAATGAGATAAGTCCATTTACTTATTCACATGGATATTCTACTGGTCTAATAATCACATGCAATATCAATAACCACTTTCATAATGATGGAATGCATAATGCCAGACTATCATAACCACGTAGTCAAGGCCTCATGCCAAGACCACAAATAAGATTTTGTCAAGGCCTCGTTCCAAGACACTAGTTTGTCTCATGAGACCTACCGATGCATCGAGGGGCTATAGCGGGCTCCACCCGTCACTTATTAAGTCCAATGCATTCCTCATATGAATAGGTTTAAACATATCATAAACCATAACATAATCATATCACATAAAACATGCATAAAGGAAACATAAAATTTCCACATTTCAATCACAAGATATCAATACAACACATTGATATAATAAAAACACTTTCAAAACCATTTTCAATACCAATATAAAAGAAAGTTAAAACTTTGTATTTATTTTTCTTTAAAAAAAATGATGGCTTGTAGAGGAAGCTGAAACTCAAATAATGGTCACAGCGGTGGAGAAGTCATTTTCACCGCATAAGTACAGAAAGAAAAACATTTTCTTTTTGTCGTTTAGTAAAACGCTTCATATAAAAAAATATTCCTTTTGAACAAACGTAAAAGTCAAAGGGGTTTATACACCGTATAAAAGAAAGTTGTGTATAAAACCAAATATGCCTCAATGAAAGGAGATTGAGACGAAGTCCTTAAAAAGATAATTTTTTTAAATAAAGTACATCTATAATGTGTATTCACAATAAGTACACATAAATAAAGTACAAATACAAGATAGGACATAATAATATCATAAAATATTTTTAAAGTAGGAGATTAACCCAAAGAATAGAAATTGGGTTAAGAAGTTCCCTTACCTCGTGTACGACTTGACTCGACCGCTCTTTGACCTCCTGAATAATAAACTAGAGTTAATATCTACCTTCTTAATAACCTTTTAGTAGTTCATTATTCCTTTTATATCACTTATTACCATGTCATGAACATTATGTAATTATTTAAGTTAATAACGGTCGTTTTGTCGATCTTTGGTACTTGAGTCAAAAATATATTTCTTATAATTACAAGTTATTCATGTGTTGAAATATACATTATATCTATAATTATGTTCATGATGTAGATATAATATATATCTTATATATCCAGTATATACATGCATTTATAATATTACATAACATTTAGAGGTAAGAAATGAAATGCACCGTTCATGGAGATGGTAAGCCGTACGTACGCATGAACGCTACTTTCATTTCTATTTCGTATTTAATGGAATGAAATCATAATGATATAAATGTATAATATAATTCCAGTATTATATAGTGTATAATACCATTTACTCCATCCTTAATACATCCCACATATGGTATTAACGATTCAAATCACTTTGAGGGGGTGGTAGTCCGCACTTCCTAAAATGAAAATATCGTGTTTACCCATAATAGAAACCATAAAGGTATGCCATAAATGAAAAATACAAAATCATAAGGAAAACAAAAACATAATATATATCATATATAAAAATAGTGTCATCATAATAGCCACCATTAGAGGTGTTATATGAGTGTTGAACAATCATCTTTTCATGAGGCAAAAATTCTCCATCCACAGAAACAATATGTTATTTAACCATTAGATGTAGGTGTGTGTAAGTGTAGCTCGAATCCTTATTATAACAACATCCTAGTATATTGAGGATACTGGTGTTTTTACAAAAGAAATTATTAAAAAGTGTTTAGGGGGTTGGAGAAGAAAAATAAAATAAAAGAACACAAGAGAATACATTACCTTAAAATTGGGTAACTCTTTTGATTTGAGCCAAAGGATTCCTTGGGAAGAATTCTGCCCAAAGTGAGGCTTCTAGGAGTAAGGGGGGAAAGTTGGGAGAGTATTTTGGCAGAGGTTGGCCGAGCCAAATGGCATGAAAGTGTGAATGAGGTGGTAGAGGTGGGGGCCTTTTATAAGAGGAGAGGAGAGGCAGTCTTGGAAAGTAAGGAAATTTTACATTATTATACAATGATTTTCGGATTCTAAAGGTCCCACACTTATATAATTCGAGGATAAGGTTATAAGGGTTCTAAATATACCCATCCAATAGTCTTTGGACAAGTTTAATCCTTGGATTTGACATTATCTTTTCATTTTATTAAAATCGTTAAATAATGAGCTCATCGCTGCATCATCATGATGTCATAAATAAATAATTTATTTAATGTCTAAAAATTATAAAAAAAATACTATGATGTTGGAAATCGTATTATCTTTCCAGTGACTATTTATAGTCAAAAATATGACTTTTATAACCCCATGTAAAAATTGTTTTAGTAAAACATTTCTTGTTTGTGTCATTTTTTACTTTAACATTAAATAAAAGGTATTTATGTCATTTTCCAACTAAAGTGGCTACATGGGGCCCCCAAGTTGACCCATGGATTTTCTTGGTCGGACATGACACATAAAATGAGGGTAGGACATGTGTCAAGCTCATCTCATATTATTAAAACATTATTTTTACCTTAAACTACACTAATTACCTCTAATCGCGATTAAGAACTTAAAAGTTACTATTCACCAAAAATTATTTTAATCTCATTGAACCACATTTTACTTACAAATGAAAACCATGTATGTCTGATTTTTGAAAATCAAATCACAGAAGTGGTAATATTTCATTTAAATGAAAAATCAGTTATTTAACTACCACTTAGTGGTTTCACTATTCTTCAAAAATTGAAGTTTTTCATAACAAGGCCAAAATTTCACCCTAAGCTATAATTGATATTCCGAATCCAAAAATGATGTCTATTTTAAAAAATTCCAAACATATATGTTGAATTAATTAATTTTATAATTAATTCCCACTGTCACAACAAAGCACGTGTTTTTAAGAAACAATTTATATCAAAATATTGACAATTGTTCATGCCCAATTTCAATGTTAAGTTAATTGTAACGACCACCATTGGATAAAATGGTAAAAATATATTCTAATTATACTCTAAAACCACTAAATAGTATAATTTATCACTATAAATTATTTTGATTAAAGATGTTGTTTTTAAGTATTTTTCACTATTCATAAAAAATGGAAGTTCTCAGAAAAATACCAAAAATTCAACATAGGCTAATTTCGATATTCCGAATCCAAAAATGAAGTCCATTTTGAAATATAATATTTCTATAATTTTAAAAAGTGGTTATTACTATTCATAACGGGTACTTTCATTAGTCGCGGTGTTTTAGAACTCGAAGTTGCGTACAATGCAAGCTATTGCATTATTGAATGAGAAGCATATCGTGGAAGCTCGGGGTGTTACATTCTCCCCTCCTTCAATAAATTGCGTCCTCGCAATTTGAAATTTTTCTTTGAAAATAAAAGGTTGAAAATAGAAAATACCTTTGTGGAAAACCAACATCGAAAATAAGATTAATAAAATTTAGCCTTAATAAGAGGGAAAGGGAAATGAAAAAGTCACCACCCAATTATGACCTTGATTAGGAGAACATTGGTGGAAATTAGAGACATATAATTGGAGGAAAAAAGTAAATATTTGTAGGGAGTGATTGAGGTCATCAATCACAATCAACTATCAAATTGAGGGCCTCAAAGCCTTAAATCTATGTTGATTTAAAATATCATCAGTTCAACAAGACATAAGGTATTAGGATAACACATTTTTTGTTTTAATATCCCTTTACTAAAGTTTAAGAATTAATTTATTCATTGAATAAGAGATAGGTATATATATATTTATGCTTGACAATTATAGTTTCAACCTTCAACTCATCTTTCACTAAAAAAGATAATAGAACTCAAAAATATTATACTTAGCCTAATTGTATAAGGTTCCAAATGTTAACACATACCATTTAGATTAGTAAAATTATTTTTTAATAACCAGGGACTTCCTGTAGGCTAGTGGTAGGAAATAAAGGCCTGTCACACTATTGTTGTGGGTTCGATTCCTGCAGCTTTGTCCGACGCGACAGGTTATGCCCCACCCTGCAGGTTGTCCTTTTCCTAAAACTATAGTATTATAATATTCCAAAAATAATCTTCATAAATATTTTAACCTTAAACAATACTATCCAAATTTCAACTTAATACATTCTAACCTTTATAGTTATCCAACATACCTCCGTCCAGACTTTCTCTAAAAGGTCTCTAAATTCAAAAATTAATTGTATCATCAGATTCCTCAAACAAGGTAAAGTTTCTCTTATTGTAACATCCTAAAAATATGATTACCTTCATCATATTAAAACCTTAATGAAAACAACAAGTACTGCAGTAAAATCCTTATATATATATCACATTATTCTAATAACCAGAATATAATCCATGAGTCCAAAAGCACCAATACATTAGTTATTCTGCTTCAACTGTAGTAACAGCATAATATTGTCCTTGATCCCTTGGCCTTTTCTGAGGTAAGTTTCCCTGACACTTAGGACATTCATTTGCATAATGCCCCATTTCCCTACGATTGTAGCATTCAACATTGATAGCCTCTTTCTTTCCCTTGCAATCACGTGCCTGATGACCTTTTTCTCCACATTTACAATAAACTCCCATTCCTATTAGGGAAGTACTAGGGTGATTCTTCCCACAATTATCACATAATGGAAAATCCTTCTTTCCCTTTTTCCCTTTATCTGTCTCTTGTTCCACCGTTCTCTTCTTCTCTTGCATTACTTTGTTTTCATAAGACTTAGAGAATTCTTTTTCTGTCTTGATAGCACATGAGACAATATCTTCATATGTTGAGAAATATTGTGATACTAAATCTCTACAGAGAAATGGTTTTAACCCATCAAAGAAACGATCAATCTTACTTCTCGGGTTACGTATATAATTTGCAGCATACCTCGCCAACCTTGTAAAGTTGGCCTCATACTTTGTGACATTCTCATGCTCCTTTTGTCTCAGACTCTGAAATTGCCTTTCCATATCTGCTCGATGGTCATGAGGAAAGTATTTTTCTTAGAAAAGCTCTTTGAACTCCCTCTATTCCATATTTGATACGTCATCATCTTCCTTTGTATTTTGAATCAATGACCACCATTGATCGACATCTCCAGTGAGGCGGTAATCTTCCATGATAACCTTCTCCCTTTCGCTACTCCCCAAGGCGTGGAATATTTTCTCTAAGGATTTTATCCATTGCTCAGCTACTAATGGATTTGTACCCCCATTAAATGTTGGTGGTTGTTGCCTCATGAAGTGGTCTAACATTGATCCTCCACGTTGCGGATTAGGGTGCTCCATACGAGTAAGGTTATTATTCATAAACTGAGATAGTTGTCCCAGTATGGTAATATGTTGATCAGCACCAGTTGTATCTCCAGCTCTACAATAATTATCTTGATCAGCAGGGAAATCCCTTCACGGAGTGCGTGCATTGATACGGTTTCCATTCCTTCCACTAGGTGCCATTTCTAAACAATGGCATAAACTATATTAGTTTATGAATCAAAAGACATAATTCCATACTTGTAAGACACTTAACATAAATTGAACTATTTATGGATATAATCCATAAAAATGTTTTCTTTGAGGAAGTATATACTCATAACCCTTCATAGTGGTTTATAAAGAAAATGAGAATTATCCAAAGCATATCCCCCGGGAGTGTCATAACCAAGAGTGCGGCAAGGCCCGTTGTCGTGCACCGGTTCCCGTTCGTGTCTAGATCAAAGCGGTGTTTTCGGGTTTTACCCCTAGGTACATCTGTGCCAGAGCCGCCTCTACCTGCTCGTATCCAGACAGGGATTTATTGCTCGGAAAACTCACAAAATCTCTATAATACCAAAATTCTAGAAAGTTCTTCTATACTAATCTTTAAAGTCTATCTTCGGGCTATGTCCTCTAATCAAAGATTATCAAAATCTAGCTTCCAAGGTTAGTACTAAACTGCCTCTGATACCAACTGTAACGCCCCGACCCCAGCTACCCAGAGTCGGTGCATTACTTCGTAAAATTAGCATGATCATAAAAGATCAAGTCTCGAAAGACAGATTAGTTTAGTAGCCTTGGAAACACTAGATACATTCGTAAACATTACATTACATCATAAAGTGAAAAACTACAATAACAAAGTCTCCATAGTCCATACTCATATCCTCTTTTGACTATCCCTGTATGTCATTCATAAAATACTTCTTCACATCCAGGAAAATATTAAAACATTGAAAGGGGTGAGCTTAGATGCTTAGTAAGGATAACAATATTGCAGAAGCTTTCATAAATAAACATTAACATTTAAGGCAATGTATAAGTAAAACAAAAGCCTTTTTAAACTTGAACTTCAACATAATATGGCAAAAGTAAAATGAGATAAGGCCATTTACTTATTCACATGGATATTCTACTAGTCGAATAATCACATGCAATATCAATAACCACTTTCATAATGATGGAATGCATAATGCCAGACTATCATAACCACGTAGTCAAGGCCTCGTGCCAAGACAAGAAATAAGATTTTGTCAAGGCCTCGTTCCAAGACACTAATTTGTCTCATGAGACCTACCGATGCATCGAGGAGCTATAGCGGGCTCCACCCATCACTTATTAAGTCCAATGCATTCCTCACATGAATAGGTTTAAACATATCATAAACCATAACATAATCGTATCACATAAAACATGCATAAAGGAAACATAACATTTCCACATTTCAATCACAAGATATCAATACAACACATTGATATAATAAAAACTCTTGAAAAACCATTTTCAATTCCAAAATAAAAGAAAGTTAAAACTTTGTATTTATTTTTCTTTAAAAAAATGATGGCTTGTAGAGGAAGCCGAAACTCAAATAATGGTCACGGCGGCGGAGAATTCGTTGTCGCCGCATAAGTATGGAAAGAAAAACATTACCTTTTTGTCGTTTAGTAAAACGCTTCGTATAAAAAAAGATTCCTTTTGAACAAACGTAAAAGTCAAAGGGGTTTATACACTGTATAAAAGAAAGTTGTGTATAAAACCAAATATGCCTCAATGAAAGGGGATTGAGACGAAGTCCTTAAAAAGATCATTTTTTAAATAAAGTACATCTATAATGTGTATTAACTATAAGTACATATAAATAAAGTAATAATACAAGATAGGACATAATAATATCATTACATAACATGAAAGTAGGAGATTAACCCAAAGAATAGAAATTTGGTTAAGAAGTTCCCTTACCTCGTCTCCGACTTGACTCGGACACTCTTTAACCTCCTGAATAATAAACTAGAGTTAATATCTAACTTCTTAAGAACCTTTTCCTAGTTCATTATTCCTTTTATATCACTTATTACCATGTCATGAACATTATGTAATTATTTAAGTTAATAACGGTCGTTTTGTCGATCTTTGGTACTTGAGTCAAAAATATATTTCTTATAATTACAAGTTGTTCATGTGTCGAAATATCCATTATATCCAAAATTATGTTCATGATGTAGATATAATATATATCATATATATCCAGTATATACATGCATTTATAATATTACATAACATTTAGAGGTAAGAAATGAAACACACCGTTCATGGAGACGGTAAGCCGTACGTACGCATGAACGCTACTTTCATTTCTATTTCGTTTTTAATGGAATTAAATCATAATGATATAAATGTATAATATAATTCCAGTATAATATAGTGTATAATACCATTTAGTCCATCCTTAATACATCCCATATATGGTATTAACGATTCAAATCACTTTGAGGGGGCGGTAGTCCGCACTTCCTAAATTGAAAATATCGTGTTTACCCATAATGGAAACCATAAAGGTATGCCATAAATGAAAAATAAAAAATCATAAGGAAATAAAAAACATAATATATATCATATATAAAAATACTGTCATCATAATAGCCACCATTATAGGTGTTATATGAGTGTTGAACAATCATCGTTTCGTGAGGCAAAAATTCGCCATCCACAGAAATAGTATGTTCTTTAACCATTAGATGTAGGTGTGTGTAAGTGTATCTCTAATACTTCTTATAAAAACATACTAGTATATTTAGGATACTGGTGTTTTTACAGAAGAAATGAATAAAAAGTGTTTAGGGGGTTGGAGAAGAAAAATAAAATAAAAGAACACAAGAGAAGACATTACCTTAAAATTGGGTAACTCTTTTGATTTGAGCCAAAGGCTTCCTTGGGAAGAATTATGCCCAAAGTGAGGCTTCTAGGAGTAATGGGGGAAAGTTGGGAGAGTATTTGGGCAGAGGTTTGCCGAGCCAAATGGCTTGAAAGTGTGAATGAGGTGGTAGAGGTGGGGGCCTTTTATAAGAGGAGAGGAGGGGCACTCTTGGAAAGTAAGGAAATTTTACATTATTATACAATGCTTTTCGGATTATAAAGGTCCCACACTTATATAATTCGAGGCTAAAGTTATAAGGGTTATAAATCTACCCATCCAATAGTCTTTTGACAAGTGTAAGCCTTGGATTTTACATTATCTTTTCATTTTATTAAAATCGTTAAATATTGATCTCATCGCTGCATCATCATGATGTCATAAATAATTAATTTATTTAATGTCTAAAAATTATAAAAAACTATTATGATGTAGGAAATATTATTATCTTTCCAATGACTATTTATAGTCAAAAATATGACTTGTATAACCCCATGTAAAAATTGTTTTAGTAAAACATTTCATGTTTGTGTCATTTTTTACTTTAACATTAAATAAAAGGTATTTATGTCATGTTCCAACTAAAGTGACTCCATGGGGTCCCCAAGTTGACCCATGGATTGTCTTGGTCGTCCATGAAACATCCAATGAGGGTAGGACATGTTTCAAGCACATCTCATATTATTAAAACATTATTTTTACCTTAAACTACACTAATTATCTCTAATCGCGATTAAGAACTTAAAAGTTACTATTTACCAAAACTTATTTTAATCTCATTGAACCACATTTTAATTCTTAATGACAACCATGTATGTCTTATTTTTGAAAATAAAATCACAAAAGTGGTAATATTTCATTTAAACAAAAAATCAGTTATTTAACTACCACTTAGTGGTTTCACTATTTATCAAAAATTGATGTTTTTCAGAACAATGCCAAAATTTCACCCTAAGATATAATTGATATTCCGAATCCAAAAATGATGTCTATTTTAAAAAATTCCAAACATATAAGTTTAATTAATTAATTTTATAATTAATTCCCACTGTCACAACAAATAGCGTGTTTTTAAGAAACAATTTATATCAAAAGATTGACAATTGTTCATGCCCAATTTCAATGTTAAGTTAATTCTAATGACCACCATTGGATAAAATGGTAAAAATATATTCTAATTATACTCTAAAACCACTCAATAGTTAAATTTATCACTACAAATTATTTTGATTAAAAAAGTGGTTTTTAAGTATTTTTCACTATTCATTAAAAATGGAAGTTCTCAGAAAAATACCAAAAATTCAACATAGGCTAATTTAGATATTCAGAATCCAAAAATGAAGTCCATTTTGTAATATAAAATTTCGATAATTTTAAAAAGTGGTTATTACTATTCATAACGGCTACTTTGATTAGTCGCGGTGTTTTAGAACTCGAAGTTGCGTACAATTCAAGCTATTGCATTATTGAAAGAGAAGTGTATCGTGGAAGCTCAGGATGTTACAAGAGAGGAGTGTTTTAGGCCAAACTCGAGGGAGCCCGAACATAAAAACCCCAACATTAAGTGGACGCACGGTTATCCCACACAGTTTGGAAAATCGTGCGCTAACCATGCACACGCCACTGCCTCAAGATCAGGGGACCACATGGTTTCCTCGCACGGTTTGGTAAACTATGCGTAGGTCATTCGAAGCCTACTGCCTCCCTCTGCACGGTTTTCAGGATCATCCGCACGGTTTACACTAACCGTGCGGAAACTGTGCACCCCTTTAAAATCCTCCTAACTCTTCCAAATTCATTAAAAACTCATTACATGCACTTTAAACACGTAAAA
Source organism: Viscum album (assembly GCA_963277665.1). Classification (NCBI taxonomy): domain Eukaryota; kingdom Viridiplantae; phylum Streptophyta; class Magnoliopsida; order Santalales; family Viscaceae; genus Viscum; species Viscum album. The sequence goes on along the minus strand of OY728135.1, from coordinate 1,099,809,843 downwards.
GGGCATAAAAAAGGTTACATACTTCAACCCGAGGGTACTACATTCTCACCACCATTGGAATTTCCATCCTCAGAAAGTAGTAGACCCGAACATTGCCGAAAGAGCCCGAGCAACTGATCGCCCATTTCTTTCTTTCGTTCCCAAGTTTCTTCCTGGATCTAGAAATGTTGCCACAAAACTTGAACTAGACTGATGCGTTTTCCTTGCAAGAATTTCTCTTGCCTATCCACAACCCACACTGGCACGTGCACCAACGAAGCATCCAGATCTAGCTCAACATGATCCCATCGAATAACATAGCCTGGATCCATCTGGTACTTTTTCAGCTATGACACATAAAATACATTGTGTACCACACTTAACCTAGGTGGAAAATCCAACTGATAAGACACCTTACCAACCCGCTCATCAATCTCAAAAGGTACAATGTACCTTGGAGATAACTTCCCTTGTTTCCCAAACCGACGATATCCAAACCGAGGAGAAATCCTCAAGAAAACATGATCACTCACCTTGAACGACAACGACCATAGACAATGATTCGCGCACGACTTCTGATGATTCTGAGCTGTCTCCATCCATTTCCTAATCATCTTGATCTTTTTTGTAGTCTCCTGGACAATACTTGGTCTAACCATCGACGACTCACCTGTTTCCACCCATCATAGTGGAGAACGACACGACCTCCCATACAATGCTTCAAACAGAGCCATCTGTATGGATGCTTGATAACTATTATTATACGAGAATTCAACCAAGGATATGTTCTCCTCCCATGAGCCACCAAAATCTATCACAAAAGCTCACAACATATATTCCAAGGATTGTATCATCCTCTCGGATTGGCCATCCGTCTGAGGGTGATGTGTCATACTCAGGGTCAACTTTGTTCCAAGGTCATGATGCAGTGATTTCCAGAAACGAGATGTAAACCTCGGATATATATCTGATATGATTGATATTAGAACACAAAGCCTCTTTACCACCTCCCAGATATAGATTTTGAACAGATCCGCCACCGTATGAGATTCATGAATTGGGATGAAATGGGCCTACTTTGTTATCCGATCCACAATCACCCAAATGGCATCATGTTTTCTGACCGTTCATGGGTGACCTATGAAAAAATCCATCGGTGTCTGATCCCACTACCAAACAGGGATATATTATGACTGGAAAATTCCCGCTGACCTCTATTGCTCTGCCTTAACCTACTGGCATGTCAAGCATTGTGAAATGAACTCAGCCACTCTTCTTTTCATTCCATCCCACCAGAACTGCGCTTTCAATGCCTTATACATCTTCTGAATTCCAGGGCGAACCGCCCATCTGGAATGATGGTACGCCCTGAGAAGATCCTCCTGACAAGCCACTGGTACAACAATCTGATTCTGGAAACACGAAACTAATTCTTTATTCTATTGCCAACCCTCAATGGTCTCCCCACCATTAAGTCTCGACCCCATGGTCACACATTCATGATGGGATATCTGTGCATGTGTAACCAGGACAACCAAGTCATGAATCAAGGAAACCATAAACAAAACCACTTTATCACCTTGGTCCTCACCTTCTAGCCGCATGTCAACTATCACTGACATCAACTTCCACTGGTATGATGCCTGTTTCACCACCTGAGCATATGATTTCATATATAATGCATCCGCCACTAAATTTACCTTACCTGGTGTGTACATTAAGTCAAAATCAAACATCTGGAGATATTCCATACATCTCTTTTGCCTCAAGTTCATATCCCTTTGTGATAAAATGTTCTTCAAACTATTATGATCCCTATAGAATGTGAATTTCTCACCGAAGAGATAATGGCGCCACATTTTCAAAGGATGGACCTCTACCGCCAACTTCAAATCATGAGTTGGGTAGTTCATCTCATGCACCCTAAACTATCGTGAGCCATACGCAACCACATGATCCCCTTGTATGAGAACACACCCCAAACTTGATCCTGACGCATTACAATACACCACATACACTTTCCTCGGTTCTGGCAAAACCAAGATTGGTGCTGATGTAAGGCGACCCTTTAGCTCTTTGAAACACTGTTGACACTATTCATTCCACTGTAATGGAACATTATTCCTTGTCAAAGCTATCATTGGTGAAGCCAACCGTGAAATTTCATGAACAAAATGCCGATAATACCCAGCTAGACCAAGGAAAATCCGTATCTCAAACCCATTCTTTGGTAGTTTCCACAAGATAATAGCCTCTATCTTTTCTGGATCCACTGAAACACCCTTTTCAGAAATCAGATGGACAAGAAAATGGACTTCATGTATCCAAAGGTCACACTTTGACAATTTGGCATACAACCGATGATCTCGCAAGATCCCTAGCACTATCGCCAAGTGCTGCTCATGCTCCTCCCTTGTCATTGAATACAGTAGAATATCATCTAAAAACACAACCACAAATGAATCCAAATATCTCTGAAATATCCGATTCATCAATGCCATGAACACCGCTGGCGCATTCGTTAGACCAAATGGCATAACAATATACTCATATTTTCCATATCGACTTCTGAAAGCTATTTTTGAAATATCCTCCTTCCTTACTTGCAATTGATGATATCATGATCTCAGGTCGATCTTATAGAACCACCGGGATCCCCTAGATTGGTAAAATAGGTCATCAAATCGTGGAAGTGTATATCTGTTCTTTATCATCAATTGGTTAAGTCGATGATAATCAACACAAAGTCTTAAAGTTCCATTGGCCTTTTTCATAAACAATACTGGCGCTTCCCATGGAGATGTGCTAGGCCTGAAAAAGCATTTACTTTCTAACTCCTCCAATTGGACGATCAAGTCCCTCAATTCTGCAGGTTCCATCTTGTAAGATGAAGGTGAGATAGGACTAGTCCCCGGAAGGAGGACCATCATAAACTCCACATATTTTATAGGAGGAAACAAGAAGAAATCTTCAGGAAAAACGTCCATGAACTGATTGACCACTGCTGGAATAACACTATTCCCGACACCCTCTATCGATTCCAATGAAAATACCGCCAATTGATACAATTACATGCCAACTTCTGGTTCCAACAAGCCCGATAAAACCTCCTTCTCATGGCTCTCTCCACTAAGGAGATGTCTAATTCCATCATGTGTCGTAAAACTCATCGTTCGCACATCACAATCGATGTGGGCCTTAAAATCTATTAGCCAATCCATGCCCAAGATTGCATCATAGCCATCCATCTCAAGTACTAAGAAATACCACACTATCTCAATTTCTCCCACAACGATACAACATGCTCTACACAAGAAGGGTCGAAAATCTATTCTACCCAGAGGGGTTTAGAGTTTCAAAAATGAAGGCATCATATCTACGTTTAAACAAAATAACTCAACAACACATGCACCAATAAAAGCGTGTGAAGCACCCGTATCAAACAACACTTTCATGCAAGTAGAATTTAAAAGAATCGTACCTCACACTGTGGATGTTTCCAACTGATCATCCATCACAACCTGCTCAGCTCTGAAAAACGCCTTTGTTGCCACACTTTATTCTTTATTGCCTTGCTGAGGTGTCATGGTATTATGAGAATCACCATGACTAACCTTACCTTGTTCAAGAGGGGTATGATGCTGCCCCCATCCCGTCAAAGCATAGGATGCATGCGATCCTTGCGGAGTGTCATGCACACCTATCCTCGGAGCATTCCTACCGTAGCTCTGGAGATTCCCCATATTCTTATAACTATAACATGATATAGGTTGTGTCGTGCAATCCCGCTTGATATTCATTGAGCAGCCACACTGAAAACAACCCAATTAACACTTGGGCTTCGGAGGAAGGTTCACCGATCCCGTAATCACATTTTTCATCATGCGCCCGCTCTTGTAATATGTGTCCCTCTTTTACATGAACCCAACTTTAGAGTTCCCAATAGTCCCTATGGATATTACCACGCTTCCTCTGCCCGGAGTTCCCAGCAGATGTCGCTCAGCTACTGAGGCTCGATTTACCATTTCTGTGTAGTCCATGATACACAACACCGTAATTTTAGAATGGATTTCCTGCCTCAAGACCGCCTCGAAGATCCTTGATTTCAGCGACGCGAAACCCGCCACCTCAGTTGAAAACAACACTAAGCTCACAAACATAGCTGCATACTCCATTACCGACATTTGTACTTGCTTCAAACTGAAAATGTCAGTTGTACGCTGAATCTTGAACGTATGAGGGTAGAATTATTTGTTAAACAATTATTCAAAGGTTTCCCACATCATACCCTGGTTCGTCCCCACATGGACTAACATCTCCCACCATTGAAGGGAAATATCCTATAGCTTATACATTTCTAGCTTGACTTTCATCTCGGTCAGGGTTCCCAAGAATTCAAAAATTCTATTTATTTGGGTCATCCATGCATCTTCCCATTCTGGGTCTGCATCTCCCCTAAAACGGGTGGGGTTTGCTTTAAAAATGAGCCGCATAGTCAAAATTCTTTGGCTCTTCCACGCTATTTATACTTCCCACTGCTTGGAAGGCTTGAACTATACTTTGCAATAGCTGCTGGTTCACCTGGGGCTCTGGTGCAACCACATTCTCATAAGCTACTTCTGGTTGGTCTCTACGACGCCTACCTGGTTCCATTTCTATAAACATAAAACAAACAAGCATGGGTATCCCTTTCATAGACATCATGAATCAACCACGTCAAGTACCATTTCATAACAATCAATGACAACCAAGATTTCCATTCTTGCACATATCCCATGTTGCACCATTTTTTAAAATCAACCATTTGAAAAATCACTTTTCAATACAACCCATAAATCATTAAACCCAATTAAATATTCATCCTAGAGGGAAGTAATTTCTATCATATATGTTATGCTCATCTCATTGGCTACAACCACGACAATGAGATTTCCAATGCCTAAATATGTCTTCAAAACACTTATGTACCCAACTCCCTGGTAACATGAAGTTCAGCATAAAAGGGTAAGATATGACCATTTATGCTATAAATTCCAAATTTAGACAGTCCTACACCTTGCTACCATCCCGACTCAAGGAATAAACAAGAACAAATTTCAACTCCTAATCCGAGAATCAACTCCAAAGGAGCAAACAAGCTGATACCACTTGTAACACCCCACCCCTACCGCATTGGCATGAGGAGGCGGTGAGGGTTACTTGGCCTTAAGAAACGTTCCCATGGCGCTAAAGGCTGGAAATAAATGCTGAGGGCTTCTAGAGAAAAGTGGGGAACGATTTTCCCTCAAAAGGATAACCCAACCAACCAACAAACACCAACTATAATGCATTCATTTTAAAACAACCAACCATGCCATAAAAACCAAAAGTTCATAAAACCAAAAATTTACAAAACATTATAGTAAAAAAAAAATAAAAGAAATCCATGACAATCTCTGACACAACCACAGATCCACTCCCGATACAAACATTATGCACCATCAAGCATCACGAGGCACCGCTAAAATATTGAAATGGCTTTCCTTTTCCCATGTCCTGGTATACTACATCTGCAAAGACAACAAAGTGCCAAAGCAGGGGGTGAGTACAACTACTGAGTATGATTTCCCCAAATGACTTCCCTACATATGCCAATAGGATAACCGTTAGAACATTTATATAAAAAAATTTTATAAAATAATTCAATTTGAAAACTGATTTCAAAATCCAAACTTTCCACACAAGGGAAAGCCACCAAAATCAAGCCAAACGCCGGCTACCATGTTCATATTTCACTCACAATCCCCATCTACAAACATCACATAGTGAAACAATCAACAAACAACATGGGTAATTTCTCGGCCAACCCATTCACAACCCAACAAGTTGTAATTTCTTGGCAACTTTCCTTGATGGTGGCCCTTCATACCATTATCCATCCATCTCCCTGATTATAGTGGCACTTTCTCGACCACTCCACAACATCACAATACTTTCCAATACAACATCCCATCCATATCCACACAATCACAAGGCACACAAGATCACACATTATTGAAAACACCATCACATTAAATTATCAGTCTCAAGTTCTTTTTCATTTTAAAATTAACATTTTAAAATCATCCAATTGAATCCATTTCCAACAAAACCCATTTTCACCCAAAAATCCCAATTTCATGCCAAAAACCCCAAATTTCACCACCCATCAATTTTCCAACAAAATTTTCCTCATGATTAAACAATTAAATTTCAAGAACATAATTTAATTGTAAATGCACCACACAATTCCACCAAGTGGAGTTGAGAGAGAAGCCACCTACCTTTTAGGGTTTGAAAAAATCGACTGTTCGCCCAAACACACATCAATCTGGTAGAACGCCTCCTCGAAAATTCCTTAGAAACCCTTGACTAACATAAATGGGCCCAAACTTTAGAATCTAAGGCCAAAACAACCATAGATCTACACACAACAAGTGTAGATCTTGAAAACCAAGAAGGATGGAAGAGAAGATCTAGAGGAAAACATTAAAGAACCATGGGAGGAGTCTTACCTGGGAGAAATCGCCTTCAAACCCTCTTGAATCCTCTTCAAAACCCTTCCAAAATGAGTGGGAGAGCCCTTATATCCCTTGTGAGCCGAAAATCCTGAGTGATCCCCGAGTGAGAGGAAGAGAAAATGTTTTAGGTCAAGCCCGAGGGAGCCCATACTTAAAAACCCAAACTTTATGTGGCCGCACGGTTAGCCTACAGGGTTTGTAAAACCGTGCGCTAACTGTGAGCACGCCACTACCTTGAGAGAAGGGGCCCACACAGTTTCCTCGCATTGTTTGGAAAACCATGCCTAGGCCGTGCGAAGCCTAGTTCCTCCCACATCACGTTTTTTTGGAGCATCTGCACGGTTTACACTAACCGTGCACAAACCGTGCGCCCCTTTAAAAGCCTCCAAACTCTTCCAAATTCATCCCAAACTCATTCCATGCACATTAAACACATAAAAGGGCATAGAAAAGGCTACATACCTCAAACCGGGGGTACTGAACACACCGTGCACTTTTCTTGCATATTTATATCATGATAAATTCAAATAGATCTAGTTAAATCAGATATAAAATATGAGAAAAGTGGATTGGTGTATAGATCCAAATAAACTAACAAATGGATTGAAGATCTACATGTCATGTAACAACTATACATGACATGTATCCAAAGTTTGATTGCATGAGGGTGATACTTTTATTAGATAAACAACACGGGGATTAATGATCCATTCAACTCAAAGTACTCAATCCATGTGAGTCATACTACACACCTTTTACCGGAAATACATCCGTGGTAGGAAACATGGTCAGTATCTAGGAATGTGTTGAAAACATTAGAAAATAATAGTACACATTATGCACTTCTATATTTTCCATGTGTACTTCTACATTCAAATTTTCTATTTATTTTCTAGTGAAATAATTAAATATATAATCAAACAAATTCACATGAGTTCCATGTTTCATTTATTTGAAAAAACATACACCCTTACATAGGATTGATAGTTATATATTAAATAATTTCCATTCTTATATTTTGATAAGTATAAAATGGTTCCTCTAAGTACATTTGTGTTCTTTTTTACTTTTAAATGAGATTATTTTTTGTCTAAATTATATATGATAGTGGGTTAAAAATTCTTGAATAGAATTAAGATAAATTGAATTAATAAGATTAATTAATGGATCATTATCTTAATTAAAGAATAAATCAGTGTAACTAATAATAATATATAAAATTTATTCTCATTTCTTATTACTTCAAAGATCATATGATTAGTACAGACCTTTTAATGTGATCTCTTTAATTTTATTTCATTTTATTTAACTTATTATTTATGGAATTTTAGGAATACTCTCACCCATATATTATAAGGGAATGTGTGCTTTTTGTTTCTTTTATATTTACCAATTTATGAAATCCACTGTATTCAAGCACATTTGTCTCATTATAATTGATTTTAAGGGTGCTGCTCCACAAAAAAGTAGGTTGTCCAAGTTTAGTAGATGAGGTGAAACCGCACAATGTGATACATAGGAAATAAGATCAAATTCTATAACGTGAGCCAGATTACGATTCAATGTGTTTTCCATGAGGTTCATGGGTTATTTTATCATCTACTAGATAAAATAAACATTAAAAATTTCTTGATCATTCCATTTAGGATTTATTTCATTTTGTTTCATGGTTGATTATTTATTTTTGTGAATTTTTTTGATCACCAAATAAAATAATTAACAATCCTACAAGAACACCTAAAAAATAACTATATTATTCAAAAATATTTTAACATACCTGGTTAATCGTATAAAAATACACTAATTATTGTCATGGAATGCTAAAATATAAAATGGGATTTATACATAAAAATATCTATAAGACTAAAATATAATGTCAGTATATACTTTTAAAAATTGTGATAGAATTAAACTTAAAGTTCAAAGTACTTGACCAAACCATGTTGGGGTGATTTCAATTATCATGTAACTTTTGGATTGATCTTTTTGGTTGAGGTAATTTAGTTTACATAAAGTCTTGACTTCCCATGAAGAACATGCTGGAAAAAAGTGGAAAAGAATGAGGATATCATTTTAAATAGGAATTTATGATTAGGTATTCCACTAAAAGGATCAATGAGCTATAAGTTAATATTGTTAGAATGATCTGGATAACTATGATTCTTGGAATAACTTATCTATACCATGTCTTGGTTATTTGAAGGGGTATATGGATCCTTCCCACTAGAATATCATTGTGATTAGATATTCTGAATCATATGGTGATGTTTATTGGCTATTGAAAAATAGTGATAGATTAATGGAAATAAATTAATTTTAAATTTATTAATATATCTTTATAATCCAAAAATATATTTATAATATTCCATTAATTTATAGAAATGAAAAGTCAAACAACATCACAAATATCACAGTAATACATTCTAAAAAATGATAAACTTCTTAAAAACATGAATTTCTAGGAAGGGTATATATGATTACATGTTAAATATATAATGACTGAAAATTTTATATTCTAGAATCCACACTTCGAAATATCTATGCCTAAGTGGATACTATGTAATAAGTATTTTTCTTTGTAAATTTTTTTTTCATAATGGAACTTCAAAATTCAATGTTATCCTTCATATTCAAAATGAATTTAATAAAATATAGGGACATGGGTGAATGTAAGAATAATTTCTCACCATTGAGAACCCTATTATAAAAATTTCTAGATCTGAGATATATGGGGTCTCTAATGCATGTATCACATGAATGTTTAGAGATTTTATTACATTAAGGCCATAGATAGTCAAGATTATTAGATACATTAATCTTCTTTGACATATTTTGTTTTAAGATCCATAATGATTTTTTCATATACCTTGTTCTTTCATCATTAAGTAATAACTTCACTAGTTTTATTGTGAATTTTAATATGTTCAATAGAATTAAGAAACTTTATGAATTTATTACATATAATCTCCATGTTGATACAAACATGGGGTATGAAAATATGTTTTCCTTTTGATTTATTTCAATAGGAAGAAAAAGTTAAATGAGTTAAAGTCTCCCTAAATATATAAGACTCTAGTGCACGAGACTTTCAAGAAAAAAATATCCAGAACAATGGAATGGAACATGATGTGGTATGTTTTCCATGTGGGATATAGGGAAATTGGATGAGGAATTGAACCCCTAAAAAAATCAAAGGGAATATTTAGGTGAATTATTTATTTATAGTATTGTTTCTATATAGTCATGTTTGGTATTTTATAATGAATGTGGTGCACACATTTGTATTCAAATATATGAACAAATTAGATTTGGGAAGATTTAATAAAATTTGGTAGATCCACAGGATACTAATGGAGTGATGATGGGTTCTCTAGACATTGTATAATACGATCCAACATTGATGAGATGACTGTTTTTAGTTTGAATGTGTTGTTATTATGTTCCTATTCTTTCCAAGATCATTATTTTTTACTTAATTAGACATGGATAGATTTATTTTCCTAATTGGAAAATATGGGTATTTATTTCCATTAATATATCAAATGATTTGGTATGTAATAGTTGAATAATGGTCTTTATGTATTAAATTATGTTAACCAAATATTTGTAATTGATAAAAAACATACATGAATCATATCATGATTACTTATGGAATCACCATATTAGTTATTTAAATGATAATCATTTGACAATGTTCTATCAAACTGTTTACTTAGAATCATATGATCTTAACAACATGATTTTTTTCTAGTTGTTTTATACGGTATTTTGAATGAACAACCATTTGTAGGTAAAGGTTAAAGGTCTAAAGAGAATCTAGATTTAGTACACACATATATGTGTGGTCCATTTCAAGATAACTCTAGAGGTGGGTTCTCATACATTATTACTTTTGGTGATGATGTTTGTAGACATGGTTATAACTAATTGACGTGTTATAAGATTGAACCCTTTAACAAGTTCAAGGAGTTTAAGAATGAGGTTGGAAATTATCTTGGTAATAAGATAGTGAAACAATGATCGTTTTGAGGTGGACAATATATTAACCAATACATTGTTGAGACTCTTGGGGAGTATGGTATTTTATCTCAAATAAATCAACATTATAATTTATAGTGGAATAGTGTTACTAAAAGTAGGATGTCTTCCTTATTCAATATGGTATCTTCAATGATGATTCATGAAATAAGTAAATTATCCTTTTGGGTATATGAATTACTACCAATATCATACACACTAAAATGTGTAGCAATTAACGCAGAAAATGGTCTTTCCTTCGAGTATTGAAGTGAATGGAAATTTGTTTTTTCACAAGTTAACAAATTTTGTTGTGGGGTGTATTTTAAGGCCACCTAAAATAAATACAATAGCTCTCGAGGGCATGGAGTAAATATAAATATGGTATCCCATGGAAACAAGGGGATACTACCTATACAACCATTCACATATGAAATCGATTATTTCATTACATGATGTTTTTATTGAGAGTGAGATCATTATTAAGGTGGATAGTGTGAGAATGATTGGAATTGATATAGATGATTCATAACACAAAAAAGAGTTCATATGAAAACAAATTACATAGGTCCTTGTGAAAGATGTTATTCATGAAACACATGTGTTGTGCAAGAGGAATAGAGGTAAATGACAAATTTATAGATATGGTTCTCTTGTAATTTTTTATGTCAGATCATTATTAGTTGAAAATAATGATCATCTATCTAATATGGATTTAGTAGACAGCTGATAAGATGTGACGTGGAAAGAAGACATCAATTTTTAGATGTATTACATATATCAAAACCATGATTGGATTCAAATAGATCTACAAGTTGATGTGATTCTTGTTTTGTGAAAATGGACATTAAAGATAAAAATGAACATTGAAGGTAATTTAAATACCTAAAATTAGGTGTTGTGTCAAAATTGAATAGATAATGTCTAATAATTGACTACAAAGAAAACCATTCTTCGGTTTCCATGATTAAATACATTAAATGTTTTTTACACAACTTCATACCATGACTATGAGATTTGGAAAATAGATGTAAAAATATCATTCCTTTACATGAACCGTCAATAGGATGTGTATATGAAACAACCAGAAGGGTTTGTTGTTCCATGAAATGATAAAATGATATGAATTATGTAGATATCTATTTATGGATTGAAGAAGGCATCTATGTCATGGAACATTCAATATAATGAATCCATGATGAAGTTTGGTTTCGTTATGAAAGAATGTGAAACATGTGTTAATTATAATTTTAGTGAATGTATAGCAGTTTTCTTGTTAGTATACATTTGATGAAATATTACTAATTATAAATGATATTCCATATTTACAATATGTTAATATGTGGTATAAAATACATTTCTCCATAAATGAAATAGGTAAAACATTCTACATTCTTGGTATCAAGATCATACTTGATAGATCCAATAGGTTACATAGACTAAGGTAGGGTATATGAATTGACCATATACTAAATACGTTCAATAGGGATAAATCAAGAATAGGATTTTTTCCATTGTCACGTAGTACACATATTTCCATTAAAATTTATCATCAAGGATAATCAGAAATATAGAGAACTATAATGATAACAATAGATATTATGAAAGGATCCATTATTTAGGACATGTTGTGTAAGAGTCTTGATGGTGCCTATTCTTTCAGCATTGTAGGCATATTTCAAGAAGATCCAGTTGAAAAACATTGTACTTCTTTTAAGGACATCCTTATGTATCATAGGAGAACTATTGATATGTTCCTGGAGTGTGGAGTATATTAAGAGATAGTCAGCAAGGGTTCTATAGATTATAGCTTTTAGGAAGGACAAAATGATATGAAATCTTGGTTTGGACATATATATTTTTCTATAGTAGAGTTGTGATTTAGGAGAGTTCTAAAAAGCCATTTATTTCCATTTACATATTGGATTACGAGTTGATTGTGGAATCCAATACATTCAAGGAACAATTTGGATTTGAAACTTGCTCCATAAACTGAAGGTGGGTTCTATAAGTGAATATCCTATCACATTATACTATTATAACATTTTAGTGGGACCTCCCTCCAAATAGGAAAAGTCACACTAAAGGAAAAAACAAATAATTCAGAAGTTTTATCTCTACAAATAGATTTCTCAATGAGGTGATGTTTTTTAGAGAAATGTATTAATAAGGGAAAACATGGCTATCCTTAGTTCAATGTATTTATCTCATTATAGGAATCAGTATCACTTGATAGCTCATTATTTGAAATATGATTCTGTTAGGCTCTTGAGAAAGTGGGAGATTATCGTAGTTAGTTACCTAAAACCATAATTTTAATAATTGATTAAAAATTTTAATTATTATTGATGTTTTCTATCTAATCATGATTTTTAGTTTTCATGATTATTGAATGTGATAATTTCTATGGAATTTATGATTTACGGAAGGGTCATAATAGTTCCATGAAATGATAATAACCTATAGGTTCCGTGATATTATTCTGGAGTATTTATTCTATGGATAGATAATTTTGTCTGATGGGATGATGATGATATAGTCTATCAGTGGTAGGGATCTCTTAATACATTTAGGCACCTTCTCAGGGTGGTATCCCTTATTATTCAATTTTTTTGGAGGTTTTGAGAATATACCTATTAATATTAAACACACATTTCAATGATTCATCAGATGTTCTTATATATGGACATGTGTATCAATCATTATAATATTATATTATTATTATTTTTATTATGAGTCATGTACTTTTATGACTTTAAAGGAAAACATGATGAAATATGGACTTAGTGCGGTGGGATGCATAGGGTATTTTACATGTTATATTGCATTAATGGATAATATAAGAAACACTTTATCCCTTATATTCATCATTTAATATGATATCTCAAGCCATTTTCTGGGAATTGGATAACCTAAATAAATACATGTCCATGGTATTTAGTGGTATTTTGAATTAAAGAACGTCAAAGAAGGTGTCATTCACATTATAAGTTGATGTAATTGACATGTAACCTGCTTGGTTTGAGATATCGTGATAAGTGATTATATTAATCATTAAATGTTTTAGGTGTTTGGATGTCATTGAAACATTAAAATTATTATCCATGTGTGACTTTCCTTGTTTCTATATGTTAACATTAAACCATAGGTTTCTATTATTGAAACTAGTGTGGGAGAGGCCCATAGGGTCATACATTAAGAGTTTCCTCAATATGAGGTAAAATCATGTAATGAATTAAACAAGTTAGAATAAATAATACTTATTTGGGTATGCTCAATTTCGCTATGGTAATCACAATTTATTCAAAAGAACAAGGGATGTGAATAATAATGATAAATATTTTTTTGAATCTTCATTGAATTATATATTTATTACATTTTTTAGTGAATAATTTAGTGTCATTTTTTATTGAATATTCAGTATTATAAGATCAATAAATGTTGATGAAGGAAAGGGATTCGATCATAATGATTTAATTTGAAATGTTATAAATTATATTTATTTATATTATTAATATTTTTCATATTAATAAAGATTGATAATATTATTATTATTATTACACATGGGACTGACTAATAATATTAATTACGTATAGGGGCTTATGTGTGAATTTCCAACCATAACCATCCATAATAAATATCTATTTATAACTCTTTCCAAAATGAGTTTTGGTGTATTGAACAACAATAGAGAGAATATATAAATACCTATATATTTATATAGAGATCCATAATGAGCAATCTAATCCTTCTCTCTCAACACATTAATTTACAATCAAGAGTTATTCCACCTTTGAGAAGAATACTGCAGCGATCTACCTCAAAATATGCAAGCTATTAGGATTTTCCATGATAGTACCTGATGCTTCATCGGAGATGATTACACAATGTGTTTAATATGTAGATCACTACTAAAAGGATTATGCACATAGATCCTAAAATATAATGATATTCTAATATGAAATATTCCATGGGATCATCCATGGAACATGAATTACAAGATTAGGTATTTATATATCGTCTTATAAATGTTTTATAAATTAAATGTAAAAATATTTCTATTATGGTTCTATTATTTTTATCTAGACGTGTAATCTATAATTTCAATTTTATATGATGTTTTAATATTGTAAGGTAATCATTATATGTATATTAATTCTAACTTTTTAGTTTTCCAAACAATCAAAAGATGCTTCCTCTATGTTCAGAACCTATATTATAGTAGTTGATGGTGTTGTATATTTAATATATAGATTTTGAAATATTTTTAGAAATATATGGGGTGTCTCTTATGTATTGATTCGATATTTTTTTGATGTTTTTTGTATTCATAAATATGATCAAGAAACAGGTGATCCTATTACAAGATTAATTACTTACATGGCATGGAATATGTTTACTTTTGTGGGTTTTTTATACGAATTATTATTTTTTTGTAGTGTATAATTATTATTATTTGGTTAAATTTAGATGGTATTATATTCCCACTATCACACATCTGACCCCCACTACTAGTCATTATCCTCTTTCATAAACGGTGTCGTTTTTTTATATCTATTTCATCATTATCTTGAGGGTTATTTAGTAGATCTCGGTTAAGGATCCTACATATCATCTCAATGTTTGACATAAATGTTTATAAATTGAGTTTGGTTGAGTACCTGTAGTATTTTGATAGATATATATAATGTTTATCCCTTATATGGGGATAATTTGTTTATCAAAAGAGTAGGAATACTCAAACACAAGTGTCGTGTTTGGATTTTAGTGACTGGAAGATGATGAAAATCCTTTTTGAGATGTGTCTGGATATTTTGTTGTATCAGTATAAATAAACCATAATTTATTTTTTATTTCCACATAACTCCTTGAGATATTTAATGTGTTAAAATTATTTAAAAAATATTTCTTGATGGTGTGGGGTAGTTTATTAAATTGGTACCCCCACCCGATTAGTCCATTTTTGGTAATGATGCTCTTAATGCATGGGGTTCTATTGTATTCCCTAGGAGAATTCTTGAGGTGGTGATTCAAGATTCAATTTCCCTAAGTTGGGTTGTTATCATGAGTATTACCAAGATATATCATGATATTTTTGAACCATTATAAGTGGAATGGGATAATGAAATACATATCTAGGTTAATTTCAGGATGACTATCTTATCACTTGTTAAAGTCTGAGCATAAGTGACTAATGAGTATTACTTTTTCATTTCACACTCTCATGATGAAGTTAGATTTTGTGACCATAGATTCAATGATGGGATTATTGGGGTATCCACATGTAAATGATCAGGTATGGAAAATCATGATATGATCAATAACGGTTATACGTTTCATAAAAATTTAGGATACATATTTTGTCGATGATAATGGTGTGATATATGTTGATGATATTTTGTGTCTCCATAAGGTGCAAAAAATGATATTTTCTGATTCATATGATTATTTTACACCTAATTTCATATCAATGTTGTGTATGTATCTTCATAAATTGGTGAATTTAATAACTACCTATAATCCTCAAATTGATGTGTAGTTGGGGTAGACCATCCATATTGTGTATTAAAATTTTTCCTAATGTATCCCTATTTTTTGTGGATCATTTGAGAAATATATAACACTTATAGAGTCCTCATTAACAAATAATTAATAAGAATTTATTTATATCACTCCTTTTTAGTATTTATATGCTAGACCATATTTTTCATCTCTATCTTTTATAGAGGCCACAAATTTAATCGTTATTGAGACAGATCTTGTATTGGTTATATCAGACTATATTATTCTTATCACGAAGATGTTCATAACTCAAAAATATAAAATTTCTTTATGAACATGCGCACTATGTTTTAATACCTTAAAATAAACATGTGTACCAAGTTAGGTGACACTAATAGAAATACCTAGGAACCCAACTAAAGTCTAGAGTAAAAAAATAATATGTTGACTAATGCATTTTCCTAAATTGTTAAGGTTAGTGGAATGTTATTTTTTTGAGTTTCAACTCACACATGAATAGGAATATTCAAATGTAGTGTAAGTTATTTCCCTAGTTTTATGGGTCCAATTTATATTATTGAGAGAATGTCTACCATGATTTATAGGTTAAAACATACATAGAGATAAAAAGATATGAATTTTGTACTCCATGTATAATGTTCAAGAGATACCATTCCAATCCATAAGATATTATCAAAACAAATGATATTAAGATAGATATAGACACATTATCCTTGTAATAGGTGGTTTTTATAGTGGATTAAATTAAAAAAAGACTTGAATAGGTAGGATGTATCTATATTATTGTTTTTGTAAAAACCTTCCACATCCATGTGGATATTTGGGAGCACGATACTGATATACAGATACAATGTCTATGTATTCTCATCAATGGGGATAACTGATGCTCAATGACTTGTCAATGGCACATGATGCAAAATTTTGGGGAAGATTTAACACCATGAATCCATATGATGTATTTATTCTATCTAAATTTCACCAAGACTTATTTAATTTGGGTAAATTTGAGCGTTGGAGATGATAGGGAGGGATTGGAGATCATTTTAGGGAAACAAGATATATAATAGGAAACATGTTCATTGATATATTCCACCTAGAATTTGATGGATAGGTACAATTTACACAGTGTGTGTGGTATTGGAGGCAATGAATTAGGCTAGGTCCCTATGTGGCTAGTTACCCATGGGAGGCTACCTTGTTTCTGTTTAGTAACCAGTTGTTGTCTAATAGTTAGTGATGAGTTTTTCCATTGTTTTTTTTAACATTTTATGTAATTATCTGAGTGATTACTAAATGGTTTTAATGAAAATTTTATTAATTCTCTCGAGTGCATTAGTTGTTCCCCATTACCCTCCAAGGTTAATTTTATTATTTTAAGCCAAATACTTTACATGGCTTAACAATTCTGAAATTTTTGTATCTTACACAGTCTTAATAGGTAATTCTAAAAAAACTCCTCCTTAAATTATTAATGTTTTTCACTTTTTCACCATATTTCAATGGTTAATCCTAATTCCATATTTTCCTATTTTTATTAATTATATCAATTTGATGATTAATTTTTGTTTCTAATTTTATAATTTGGACCCTACAAGTCATATCTAGGTGGTCCCTTCTTTCTTGATGTTATATAACTATTTTTCATGCATAATATAAATTTCATTTAATGTTGTTTTGTTTAAAATGCCCCCAAAATTAAATTAAAATGGATTCCATGATTTTTAATTTTTAATACATAATAGGTTTTGAGTGGCTCATGGGATTTGTGTGTTGACACCATTGATCACTGATGACCAAATTATAGGTGTAATAATGTTTGAAACCATGATTTTTTACGTGTGATGTATACCTATAAATTAGAAACATCACTATGGTCTTTTTTTTGTGTTCATGTGTAATCCCTAGTGAAGACTTTTTAATAGTACAAGTGGAATAACGGTTCGATAGCTTTTCCATGGGACTCAGAATGGGTTGATGTCATAAGAGCATAACACATGTTATTTTAATTAACTATATATTTATGAAATTAATATTTTATGTTTTATTGTTTGAGTAAATGGGTTCTTAACAAATGGTGGTACCCTATCCATCAATAATTTATTTTTTTGGGTGAATCATCCACCCTTCATGTTAGCATTATCATTCCCAGTTAAATATAACTAGGTATCCATCATTCACCTCTTGGATATTAAATTTATACTACCTTACAGACTTTTTAAGGTCGTGTTAGGGTAAGAATATTCACATGAGATTTCATATTTTTGGAGAATTATCCACTTTTTTGATCCATCTTAGTGGAGAATCATCCACTCACGGACTTTATATAATATTATATCATCAACTTATGATTTAAATTAATTGGTGTGTCATCCAATATTGATTTGAAACTACCAACACGTCATCTACATAGATTATATATTAATAGTCCATTATACACCTCCATATTTGGTCTTGGTGGTATCTTTTCTTCATTGATACTTTATAAGTTGTTACACCATCCACCTCGAGAAATATATCAGTGTCACATCATCCACCACGATGGGATATATTGGGTGTTCCTCTAACCCCCATGATATGAAATTGTTGTACATTGTCCACCTAAACATGAATGGTGGTAGTGTATCATCCATCCAAGATTAGTGATTCCACATTCACCAAGAGATGTCACGATATACATTTATACTGGTTTAATAATGATTCTTTGAACTAAATAACATGTAATTGTTATTAAATAATAACCTTGGTTATTATGCATTGATTGATATGTCATTAATACTCAATGTGTGTTCAAATAATTGGTATATCATATAATTCGGCCACTGCCAGATGAATTTATTGTCATATGTGGTTCGGTGGGAGTAATTTCTTAGGTGACTGATTATTTACATTATGTTGTTAACATTAATATCCCTATATATCATTCATTCATTTTTATTTGCTAAAATTTTAGGGATATATTTTGAGAGGATACTGAGTTACCCTCACACCCTACTCAAGAGCACTAGTACCCAATAAGACATCAAGTTTCATAACCCAGATAATAGAAAGGGACCTAATACATTACATGGATAAGATATTATAGATCATAATGTAATGGGACCGACATCTTCATATGGACATGTTTGTGGGGTTCATTAGTGTTTGGATATGGGATCATGATATGATTTGGGAATAATTTTTGATTTCTTCATAAATTATATTTATTTTTATTCTAGTTTTTTATGTTCTACCAATGGGAGATCTTATTTCATGTTATATGACTTGTATGAAATATATAATAGTCCATTTTGATTCATCATTTCATGATATTTACAATCAGTTAGAATTTATATATGTTTTTATCTTCTATAGTTTTTATATTGGTATGAAAATTTAAATGATATAAATTAAATTCTGTTTTAATGGATATACATAATTTAGGTAATTGTATCACCACATGATATATGTTGACCAGAACTGCTAGTATATGTCTCCCAGAATTTGGGGAGACATAATTTTGGTGAATAGAACTTGGTTTTTTCATTTTTTGTGGTGAACTTGATCAAGGATGTAATAAAAGTTTAATCAAAAGTCTAATGAAATCCATTTTATTCTGTGATGATAATACTAAAGTGAGGAAGAGAATATTTCAAGGAAAAATCCATACCATTCTATATTCTATCGATAATTATTTTCAATATGTACTATAATTATTCATTATGGAAAAATTGAATATGATTATCAACTGGGTAGATGTAAATATATTAATATAATTTAATATAATATATATGACATAATCAAACTAAAAATGAGGTATGACAAATAGATTAAAAACCACACCCAAAATACCCTCGAAATAGGGAATTGAATCTAAATATAATCCTGCTTCTCAATGTTAGTCTCATACAATACACAAATAAAATAAATATGGAAATGAAATTCTTGAATACATCCATTAATGGGGATCATTTTGTGAACTACAATCCATATTAATTATATTTTTTATAAACCAATCCATTTTTTTGAATGTGTTGAAACTTATTCCACTTTTATCTTGGCCTCTGATTGATGTATATTTAATAAAAAATGGTGGAAAAAATTATTTTTATTGGATGTAAAGGCCCAGAATTTCGATTCAATCTCTTTTTAATTAAATGGGAATTTAACGAGTACATGAAAATTGACTGTGCGTGATTCTGAGGCCCGGAGTGCCCCGAATGAATTTATAATCTTTTATTGGGTACGTTCAGTAAATGTATGAGAGGGTTTTTGTAACATTTGATCTGGTGCTCCAAATTGAAATCTGAGGGCACCATTGATCTCGTAGCGCCAATATTTTTATATAGAGAGTTTTACCTTGATGGAAGTTGGTCGAGAGTTTAAAATAATATTTGGGTTTTTCGTGATAGAATAATATAAAATAAAAGTTGTGTAACAATTTATATTACTCTCCTATAGGATATCACATTTTTTTGTTGAGAGGTGCGGACCACCAGAACTAAAACCTCTCAACATAAGTTATGGTGGTGGGGACCACCCGAGCCCAACCTACCATGTGGGTTATGGTGGTGGGGACCACCCGAGACTTAAACCTCTTGAAGAACCCTCTTAATTGTGAGAATCCTATTGAGCTCTCCCACTTAATTATGACAACCCCCACCTTATTTAATTAAACCAACCCATAAAATA
Organism: Viscum album; assembly: GCA_963277665.1. Lineage (NCBI taxonomy): Eukaryota > Viridiplantae > Streptophyta > Magnoliopsida > Santalales > Viscaceae > Viscum > Viscum album. The sequence continues at coordinate 1,099,789,117 of OY728135.1, read as the reverse complement.
ATTAATTAATATAATTTTAATTTATACCAAAAACATAATAGATATCATTATATATTATTTTGGCTATCTCTTCATTTTTGGGGGATTGGGGAGGAAGGAGCCTATTGAGAAAATCTCTCTAATGAAGAAAACCAATGAAGAACACTGACTTCAACTTTGACTTCTTCCTATGGACATTTGTTGATGAGGAACTTCTTTAATGTCAATGAATTGACGATTGAGGGAACATCGACGTCACTGACGTCCGTCTATCCCCAACAATGTTGTATCCTTACTCACAACCTCTGTCGATGAATCAAATGAGGTAGGGGGTTATTATTGAATTCTTGAATTCTCTCGATTAATTTTCTCATTCTTGGATAGCATGTAAAACTTGGATAAACAAAAATTAGTTAATCCATGATTTGAATTAAATATTAAAGTTTTTCTTTCTTCACTCCTGATTTTGTTCACCCACTTGCTACCACTCTAACGCAGAGGGTGCAGTCTAAACAAACATGGCCCGACCCGTCTGACGTTTTGTTAATTTGGTGTGTTCTTTAATATGGAAGAAGTAAATGATCGGTGTTGGTGGTTAGCACCGGTGGAACATAAGAAATGCGATGAAGGAGAAAAAGGTGACAAAGTAAATGGCGTCACCCTACGACCTCCACTCCCCGCAACACTTCGCAGCCCGTGGCCAGCCGCGGCACCTACAGACCTCAAATCCCCCCAGCGGCCTCATGCTGCTCGTGGCCTCATTCGACATCCTGCGACCACCGCAACACCCTCCCGATTCTACGGCCTCCGCACCACCATCGTGGTCCCGTGGCATCGAGTTTCTAGCAGCCTCTGCGGCCTACGCCGCCCTGTGGGCAGTTTCCTATGTCGGGCCGCTAGGCCGGGCCAAACCCAGTGGGTCGAGCAGGGTCGATTCGAACCGGTCAGGCCAAACCTCGACCCACTTCGACCCATTTACGCATCTTTTTCCAAATATTTGGCATTTTGAATCCATTTTACAAACCATCTAAAGTGCCAGGAACATTTTAGCTATATGGTCCCTTTAGTATACCCCACTTAAGATTTGGATAAATATATAAAATGGTTGGGTTGGATTTAGCAAAAATTTAACCTGGCCCTCAGGAATAAAAGGATAATAACTCATATACCGGGTGCCCAATTGACACACTGTATGTTTCATTGAGACCCCTATGACGTGGCAGTACTTTGGAATTTTTCCTTCGCGAGACTTCGAGGAATTTGGAGTATTGAGAAGTGGATTGTGGAGAGGACCCTATTAGCGACATGCAAGCATAGTGCTTGAACCCTGTAGCTGGCTGTGACATGAAGAATTTAGAGAGATCTTATGTGGGTCAGCACCGAGTGATCCTGTGTCGATCAGCACCTAGGGATCCTAAGTGGGTCTGCACCGAGCTATCCTATGTGGGTTAGCACCTAGCGATCCTATTTAGGTTATCACCAAGTGATTATATGTGGGTGTGCCTCTTAAGAGAGTAAGATTATTTAGTAGTTACATCTAATCATCTCTACTAATGCACTTAAGTTATAACTGGTGTGAGATGAGTTCATACATGTGTGGTACTTTCCATCATGGTAATAACTTGGTGGTATTCGTCTACGTGGAATTCATGTGTGGTACTTTCCTTTGTGGTTTTCCTTCCTTGTGGAATAGTTATACATTTGGATTTTGGGTTGGACTATGTGTTTCCTCATGATTGGGATGGGTATATTTGATAACATAGGTATATGTATGGAAATATACCTAAGTAGGGTTTACAGTTGACTTCATGCATTGAGGTTTATCCATTGTGGTTTCTGTGAGACCTTGAGGGTCTCAGGGTCCCTACTAAGTATCGTAATACTCACCCATACATGGGATATTTCCACACCTTGTTGTGTTAGGTTATATGAGAGACAACGTTGATCGAGAGTGAGGGTACCAGGACTGGACGATGCCCGGAGGAGGACATTATGACGAGTCAGTACATGGAGGAGACAGACAGATGTGGAGTGCTGAGGAGGAAATCTGTACCTACCTATCAAGTAGGAACCTTAGAGGGCGGCCCCTCATATTTATTCCTTTTTTCTACAGTTTAATTAAACTTTTAGTTTATGGTACTTTTCAGTTGGGCTTGTATTATAGACCCTTTTACTTACTGTACTCTCTATGTTTACTATTTATTTTACATGGGTTTATATCATGGTGTGTGCTTTGTTGTCTGTGATTATAAGTTATAAAGGAACAACCTTCCCAGTTTTATGGATTACGCCCTTCGGTGCCAGTCACCAGCCCCTAGCCTTTGGAAGGCAGGCTTGGGGTAGTCATGGCACGAGCCTTGGGGTATGGGTCATGACAAATTGGTATCAGAGGAGTCGGTTCTACCATAGAACGTAGGACTATGATATTTTTAATGGTAATAGTGTTATGTGTATTGAGTGTGGTTATTAGTTTATGGATTCAAGTGTTGGTACGACGACCGATGTATCCATACACCAGGACCTTGACTTATGATTTCGGACTCAGTGCACGAAAACACTAATTGCGTGTTTGTTTTCAAGAGTCTTCTTTGTAAAATCTTTTTGTAAACTCACCCGGTATAACATAATGACCCTATAACACCTGTATCTTTTCAGGATTCCACCATGAAGAAGCCATCTAGGGTTCCGAGAGTTGTACGCACTGATACCACGACGCACGACGAGGCCTTGCTACAGGGACCTCTTCTAGTAGAGCTACCAGTGGGGGCACCAGTGATACTATTACCCATTGACCCAATGATTCCACCAGCCTGATAAGTAAAGGGTGAGTGCCTCTTTAGAGCATTTCACAAGTTCCTGTGCCAGAGGACACCCATGGGTTTAGGGTAGAGATGGACCCACATGCGACTGAGGATTGGCTGGAGGCCGTGGTGAGAGTTTTCTGACTACATTGGACACCAGCTAATGTCATGGTGATCCTTTCCACCAGCCTTCTATAGGAAGTAACAGGATGATGTTGGATCATGATGCATCAGTTTCACGACACGGTGACACTTCCCTGGGGAGACTTCGAGAGCCTGTTTCGGGCACAGTTTTTACCAACGACTCTTCGCGCAGTGTACAAATAGGAGCTCCTACATCTGTAGCAGGGAATCATGACTATATCTCAGTACTAAGAGAGGTTCACCGACCACTCATGCTACTCCACTGATATGTTTTGGGAACCATTATTCAAGGACCATATCTTCGAGGAGGGACTCTTGTGAGAGATCAGGGTTTCTGATGATCTCACTCAGCATCCCCACATAGGTGGGGGTGTTTGAGAGATCCCTATTACTGGAAATTTTCCTTGATGAGCAGTCGCCAGCAAAGAGACCCACCACATGTCATCATGTAGTAGAGTCTTCTATAGCTGGAAGTAGATAGATGACACATAGGTCTAGGAGGTCCATACCTACTAGTGGACGATCACTTGAATCTGGGTCGGTTGTGCGGGGCACACGAAGTAGAGCCAATCATGCTAGGAGCGGGCAGTGTAACACATGTAGAATATAGGATCACATGGCTCATGACTGTCTGACCCACCATAAGGATTATCAGTAGACAGTCAAAGGACCACCCATGAAAAGATAGAAATTCGACTGAGGAGGTCTACAGGGAGTAGGCGGACGTGGTAGAGGAGATGACTGTGTAGCTGGCCCTAGGATATGATTCCAGCTGTTACCGCCACCACCCATAAGAGGTCCACCCTAACCACATGGAGCTGGTGGACAGGGGAGATCTCATCGCTAGGTAGCTGAGGCCTATGATCACGATGCTCCATAGATGATATGTGGTCCGATCTATGTCTACTCCACCATAGCTGTAGTACTAATAGAAATAGGTGGTAGTCATTCATTCATTGACATTGACATTGTTCGGAGTTCCGAAATTCTGATAGATCCATTGGCTCGATCCGTACTATCAGAGACTCTTATGGGATATGATTCGATGATTACGTACTAGTTCCGACAGTGTGAGCATACTCTAGGTGGTGATAGATTCGGTTGGGATCTCCTAGTATCAGTGTCGAGGACATATGAAGTCATATTGGATATGGAATAGTTATCTACAATCCAGGCTCATATTGACTATATTAGGCACAATGTACGGTGTTTCAACATGGATGGGACCGGTTATACCATCATTGGAGAGAAGGGAGACTATTCTTTGTAGGATGGACTTACCTAGAGGAGGGTGCAGCCTATCACTCATCAATTGTCTAGCCATACCTTGAGAGCAGTTGATGTGGAGAGTCTGAATTATCCTGTAGTGGTGGAACAGTACGCGAATGTCTTCCCTGTTAATATTTTGGGTATACCTCCTCATAGACATGTGGACTTTTACATTGACTTGTACCTCGAGATGACACCGATATCTACACCAGTGTATAAAATGGATCTAGTGGAGCTTCGTGAGTTGTGGTTATAGCTAGAGGACTTGTAGGGGAAGGGATTGATTCGGCCCAAGGATTTAACGTGGGAAGCCACGATTTTGTACGCCAATAGGTGGAAGGGAGCATGAGGCTTTCTGTTGACTATCATCACCTGAACTAGGTGACTATGATGAAAAAGTTCCCACTTCTGAGAATTGACAACATCTTTTATTATCTGAAGGGAGAACAGTGATTCTTGTAGATAGACCTTAGATCAGGCTATCACCAGCTCTAAGAACGAGATGAGGATGTGCAGGAGACATCTTTCAGATGTCGGTATGGTCATTACGAGTTCTTGGATATGCCATTTTGTGTAACCAACACTCCAATAGTATTCATGGGACTCATTAACTGGATCATTCAGTCATACCTTTATCGCTTTGTAGTAGTCTTCATCAACAACATTTTGATCTACTCGGCTACTGAGGAGGAGCATGACTATAATTTACAGGTAGTTCTGGACAAACATCGAAATAACTGATATTTTGTAAGCTCCCAAAGTTTCAGTTCAGGATCTGAGAGGTTCACTTTCTAGGACATGTCATATCAGAGGCTAGAGTATCCACAGATCTAGTGAAGATTGAGGCGGTACTTTCTTGGTATGCACCCAAGAGTGTGACAGAGGTATGAAGTTTCCTTAGTTAGGTTAGATACAACTGAAGATTTGTACCTGACATCTACAGAGTTGTATAACCACTACCAGCCTTGATTAAGAAGGGGCAACCTTTCGTGTGGTTGAAAAGATGCCAGTAGTGTTTTTCTGGAATTGAGGCAGAGGCTGGCTAGTGCCCCCATATTGACGATTCTAGAGGAGGTTGTAGGGTACGTAGTCTAATACGACGCATCAGGGACCGGGTTCAGATGTGTCCGGATGCAGGCACGAGCAGTGATTGTATATGGTTCTTGACATCTGAGACAACATGAGCAGAACTACGCTACCCCTAAGATGGAGCTAGAATAGTGGTATTCTCCTTGAAGATGTTGTGGCACTATCTGACAGGCGAACATTTTACAATACAATCAGATCACAAGAGCCATATGTATATCTTCTCATAGAAGGAACTAAACCTGAGACTGTGACGTTGGCTTGAGATCCCCCACGACAATGAATTTGAGATAGTCTATAGTCTTTGGATGGGTAATGTTGTATTAGATGCACTCAGTAGGATATCTAGTATACAACTTCTAGGTGAGGTGATGGAGCAGCTAGCCGCATTGAAGATATCCTTTTTGGATCACAATGGTGTAGCTTTTCTTCAGTCTCTTATTGTCATTCCCCCACTTAATCATCGAGTCAAGGAGCCGTAGTGTTGGGACACTGACTATGAGCCACGACGTGCTCAGATATCCTCAGGACAAGCACCTGATTGATTTCTTGAAGGTGGGGAGCACGAAATCCTCTTCAGAGGATGTACCATGGTACCAGTGTCACTTTGGGTGGATGTGTTGAGGGATTTACACACATACCCTCTATCGGTACATCCAAGAGTGGAGAAGATGTACCGGGATATTCGAAGACAACACTGGTGGCCATGAAGAAAGAAATTAATAGTAGAGTTTGTCTCTTGATGCCTCACTTTTCAGCATGTAAAGGCGGAGAATCAGGTATCAGCAGCCTTGGTTCAGCCTTTAAGGGTCCTAGAGAGGAAGTGGGATGAGATATCCATGGACATAATGACAGGACTTCCACGTACATCTAGAGGTCATGACTCATTCTGTGTGATCATCGACCAACTCACAATGTCAGCCAAATTCCTACCTATTAGAGAGAAGTGTTCAGTAGATTTTTTGGTATCCCTCTATGTGCGGGAGATTGTGTGGCTACATGGTGTACCCTAGATAATTGTCTCTAATTGTGAAGCATGTTTTACTTTCCTGCTATGGTAGGGGTGGAAGGAGGCTTTCGGGATGTTGCTTCATTTGAGAACCGCCTTCCATACTGAGACGGATGTCCAGACTGAGAAGACCATTCAGCCCCTCGAGGAAAATTTTCATGCTGGTTTCCTTGAATTCGGTCATAGTTGGGATCATCACATGCCTTTATTGGAGTTTTCATACAACAACTGCTATCGCTCCACTTTTGGGATGGCACCTTTCGAGGCGTTGTACGGGAGACCTTGCAGATAACCTTTGTGCTGGACTGACCCAGTGGAGTCACCACTTGTGGGATCATAGATGGTACGGGCTACCACAGAGAATGTTCAGATCGTCTAGGAGTGGATGATGACTGCAGAAAGTAGGAAAAAGTCTTATGCTGACAGGTGATAGATACCTCTAGAGTTTGCGAATGGTGAACACGTCTTTCTACGAGTCTCACCTTGTCGAGGTTTGCAGAGTTTTGGCCGAGGCAGAAAGTCATCTCTGAGGATCATCGATACTTTTCAGGTGCTCAGTAGAGTTGGTGTGGTGGATTACAACTTTTATCATCCACATTAGTTGCACCGGGTGCATGATGTATCCCATGTATCGCAGCTAAGGAGATTCGTAAATGACCCTTCTCACATCATCGACCATGGAGAGTTGGACGTCGACGATGGGGAAAAAATTATGGGGGTTCTGGTAGAGATTGAGGATCGATACGAGCCTGTACTTCATGAATGGTCGATACCACTAGTGCGCGTTCGTTGTGAGTACGAGAACCTCTAGGAGAGCACATGGCAGTGGGAGGATCATATGCATGCTCAATACCCCTTATTGTTCCCTTAGTTTGAGTTCTGTATTATGGGGACGTAAAGCCCTATGGTGAGGAGAATGTAATGTCCAGGAATTTGCATGTAAATTTTTATTAATAAAATTTGAATTTTACGAGTTTTCCAAAATTGATGGTGCATGATTTCAAGTCCCGAATCCCCGGAATGAAATTTTGAATTATTATTGTACATTCAGTAAACATACGAGAAGGTTTTTTAACTTTTCAACCAGTGCTCGGAATTGAAATCTGAGGGCTTCGTTGAAATTTCAATTCCATTATTCGCTTAAGGAGACTTTCACCACGACTACAGTTGGTTGAGAGTGAAAGATAATTTTTGTGTTTTCTATTAATGAATAAAATATAATGAAATTTTTCTAACATATTGTTTTCTTTTTCTTTAAGATCTTCCATGTTCATGTTGAGAGTTGGGGACCACCAAAACTAACATCTCTCAACATAGGTTATGGTTTTGAGGACCACCCGAGACATAAACCTCTTTAACTCCCATCATAAGTGTGAGAAACCTCTTGAGTTCCCCAACATAATTATACCAACACTCCCCTTAATTAATGAAGAAAACCAATCAAATAATTAATTAATTGAATTTTAATTTATGTCAACAACTTAAAAGATATAATAATCTATTATTTTTTCTATCTATTAATTTGGGTGGGATTGGGGTGGAAAGAACCTAGGGAGAAAAGCACTCCAATGAAGAATTCCAATGAAGAACACTGACTTCGATATCGATTTCTTCCTCAGGACATACATTGACAAGGAACCTCTTTAATGTCAATGAACCGACGATCGAGGGAACTCATATGTCACCAATGCCCGTCTATCCCTAATAATGTCATCTCCTTCCTCGCGACATCCGTCAACAAATAGTACGATGTAGGGGGTTATTATTGAATTCGTAAATTTTCTCTATTAATTTCATCATTCTTGAAAATGTTGGGGAATGTGGATATACCAAAACGAGTTGATCCATGATTAATACTAAATTTTAGATTTCTTTGTTCTTTACTCCTGATCTAGTTGAGTCACTTCATACCGCTCTAACACAGAGGATGCGGGCCATACAATCATGACCCGACAACTCCGTTGTTCAGCTTCTTTACCGAGTTCTTCTCAATTGATGAAGGAAGTGACCGATGTCGGCATTTGGCACTGTTAGAACTCAAGAACTACAATGAAGGTGACAAAGGCGTCGAAGGAAATGTTGCATCCACGTGGCCGTCGCCGCCCACGGCCTCCCACACCTCCCGGTAGCCTAGTCGAGCTGCCCCGCAGCCTGCTGCACCGCCCTTCGGCCTAGCTCCCCCACCCATCGCGGCCCTCTGAGCCATCACTGACCTTCGAGTCGCCTTATGGCCTCCAATGACCACCCCGACCCCCTTGATATTCTGTGTCCCCTACACCGCCCTCGTGGTCTAACGGCCTCATGCCGCTCATGGCCTCTGTGTCCTCGTCTGCCTTCGCCGCCCCGCGGGTTGTTGCCCATTTCAGGCCGCCCAGTGTTGGCCAGGCCACCCAACGTGTTGGGCCTCCCACCACAAGTCAGACCTCCCACCGTGGGCTGGTCCGGACCCAGCGGGTCAGGCCGGGTCGACCAGAACTGGGTCAGCCCAGGATGGGTCAGGCTGAGTCAGTCTGACGTCATCGGACCAGACCCAAACCCACTTCGACCCATTTACGCATCTTCATCCATATCTTTGTCACCAGGAATCCATTTTACGAACCGTATTTGGCACCAAGAACCATTGAGCCAGACGGTCCCTTTGGTATACCCCAATAGATATTTGAATAAAGATGGGGAATTTTTGGGTTGGATCGAGCAATAATTCAACCGGGAACTTGGGACTAAAATGCTAATAACACACAGACCGTGTGTCTGATTGATGCACCATCTGTTGTGTTGACACCCCAATGACGTGGTGGTATTTTGATATACTTCTTCGTGATACCATGTGGAAATTGAATTATCGACCAGTGGCTTGTGGAGAGGACCCTCCCAGAGGCAAGAGAGTATAGAGCGAGAACCCTGTAGCTGGATGTGACGTGAAAAATGAAGAGCGATCCTATGTGGGTCAGCACCGAGCAATCTTATGTGGGTCAGCACCAAGAAATCCTTTGTGGGTCAGCATAGAGAAATCATGTGTGGGTCTGCTTCTCGCAATCCTATGTCGGTCAGCACCAAGCGATCCTTTGTGGGTCAGAATCGAGTAATCCTATGTGTATCTACCACTTAACAGAGTAAGATGATTCAGTAGTTCCATCTAATCATCTCTACTACTATGAATATGTTATACCTGGTGTGAGCTGAGTTCGTACATGTGTGGTACTTTCCTTCGTGGTAATACCTTGGTGGTATTCTTCTGTGAGGTGTATATGTGTGGTATTTTCTTTTATGGGTTTCTTTCCTTGTGAAATAGTTCTGCCTTGGGCGTTTGGGTTAGACCTTGTTTTTCCTCATGTTTGAGATGGGTATACTTGATAACTAAGGTATATTTATTGGCATATATCTATGTTGGGATGATAATTTACTTCATTCTTTGAGGTTTATTCATTGTGGTTTTTGTGAGACCGTGAGGGTCTTGGGGTCCCTACTCAGTATCGTTATACTCAACCTTGCATGAGATATGCCCGTATCTTGTTGTGTTTGGTGAAGATGATGGACATTGTTGATCGAGACTGAGGGTACCAGGACTGGATGGTGCCCGGAGGAAGACCTTACGATGATTCGGTTCATAGAGGAGACAGACGGATGTGGAGTGCTGATGAGGCGATCAGTACCTATCCTTCAGGTAGTAACCATGGAGGACGACCCAACATCTATCTTCATTTTCTATCTAGTTTACTTGTTCTTTCTTTTTCTTGTACATTCTAGTTGGGCTTGTATTCTGGGCCCTTTTACTTACACTACTCACTTTTTTTTACTATTCAGTTTACATGTGTTCGTATCTTTATGTGTGTTCGGTTGTGTATAATTAAATGATATAAAGGAAATCCCTTTCCAGTTTTAGTTATTACGCCATTTGGCGCTAGTTTCCACCCCTGGCCTATGGAAGGCGGACGTGGGGTAGTCATGGAACGGGCCTCATGGGACGGATCGAGGGATTGGAGGTTAGCAAAGAAGAAAATACTAATTTAGAAAAAATGCCTAATTTATGATCACATGTTCAATAAAATATGAAATGTCAATAATTTTTTTCAGGACCTTGAAATTGTATAAAACATATATTTCTCTATGTATTTCCTTCAAATAAATTATATATTAATAGCTTTCTTAATAGGAAACACCCTAATAAAATGAAATCAATATTTGTTTAAAATTTTATGTCCTTGATGTTTAATTCAAAAGTGGTAATATGGGTTATATAATTATAAATTTTATGTATAAGTAATATAAATATAACTTTTAATCCTAAAAATTCAACTGATATACATAAAACAACTAATATGATAACTTTTACATGAAAATTCTTTTTTCTAAAAGTTGAATTTTAATGTGATAAGAATTTATATTTAAAGAAACATCTGATTTATTGATGATAAAATTAATATTTATTAAATTATAATTTAATTATTTAAATATAGGATATAATAATTATAATTAGTATTCTAAAAACCAATTTTCCCAATAAAACAATATTTCATTATATTTAATGATTTTAATAATTTTCATTATAATTTTAGAATTTTAATTTGATAAATTGAGCATCATTTGTTTATTCAGAATAAAAAAAATTTAATATAAGATTGTTCTTTGGTTTTTTTAATAAATTTCATTTTAGATTAATAGGGAAAAATTCTGATTTTACAAACAATAAAAATTTTATGAAATTATTGTCATATAAGTGTTATCTGGAAATCAATGAATCCACATTATAGGTCCTAATTTTTTTATTAAGTGTGTTTTTATTAAAAAAAAATTAAATTCGCACACCCATATTTTACATTTTATAATATAAGATATATGTTTCAAAAATATTATTTTAAATACATTATGAATTATTTATTTTAGAATTTTATTTTTTCTCTATTTATTAATATTAATATAATTATATAGATATATTTTTTGTGAATATATTGTTCCAAATTATATTATATGGATGATTTTTTTTAATCATAATGAATAAATTACTTCAGTAAAAACATGTGACATTGAAAAAATCAAAACGGGGTAAAAAGGTTTAACGAAAAGGGAAATGCCACAAAAATGTTTACCAAATGTCTGGGAATGGATATTTGAAGGATATATAAAACATATATCTTATCATATGCATTATTTTCCAATTTTTTATCTCTATTCCTAGATAGAAACATCCAATTAATAATTTTTTTTGGATTTTTTCAAAAATGTCATCACTTTTATCTTATTGAAGTGGTACTTCTCTCCCCATTTCCCCTCAGACAACAACACAACTAGTTAAAACAAAAATATGAAATAAAATCTCTTATATATTCATATACACTATAAAATCGTTATAATCCTCTCAAAATACTATCATTAAAATGATTAACCCCTTTTGAAATGAGATTATCCAAGATGTTCGGTATAAATTTCTAAATTCTTATTTATCATTTTTATTTTATTATGTGAACATATTATTCTTAAACATAAATTATAGATTTTTCAAATGATAAAATCTGTATCAATATTATACTTCTATTTCATTATAATTATGTTATTATCATTAAACATCTTTCCATTTAAAATTTAGAAAACTGAAAATATCATTCATGCGTTGTGTGGACAACCGCGTCCAAGACACAACATATTTCATTTATCTATATTATCCTTAAATCATGGAAATAATATGAAATTTAATATATAGATTTATTATATTTATATCATTTTATATATTCTTAAAATAAATCCCATATTAATTTTTCCCCACTCTGTGAAAAATGTAATCCTCATAGAGGCGTACGTGCAGACTACAACATCTATAGAACATCATGTTCCATATTTTATTACTTCAAGAATTGGATGATTATCATGTTTGTTTTATATTATAAATATGGGTGTTATGAATATATTAAGTAATTTTTATATCAATATTGGAAACCATTTAACAATATGAAAAATAAACAATCATTGTAAATTTAGTAGTGAAATAAAGAGTAGTAAGAAAAAAATGATTTCTAGGCACTATATAATAAATTCCTATTGGTTATCATATTATTATAATTATTTCCATGTATGATATATCACCATAATAAAAAATAAATAAGGTTATTAGTTTACTTTCATAATTATATTTCAACTAAACCAGTTCAGAATCACCTTCAATTAGGGTATGTTCTTGTTAGGGTTAGTTAGACCATAGACTTGAATAATGCTATAAATTTTTTTCATGGATTACTTTGATAAATAAATTTATGATAATATATAACATAAATAATTATATTATTATTATTTCTATAATGGTTAAATAAAAATATAATTCATCATTTATGAATACACCTTTCGTTCGATAAAAATCCTCAAAACAAGCTTATCACCAAATTCAATTTTTACAATCATAACAAAAAATATCATAGAATGAAATTATAAAACCATATATAATTATAAAAAACAAATTATATTTCATTTTAATATTTTATAATGATTAAATTTTGGATGATAATGAATAACAACTGTGATATTACGAAACTAATCCAAATGAATTGGATTACTCACACTCGATATCGAAAATAGATAAAAAATAATTAATATAAATATAAATATAATTTATAAATGATGTTCATAGAAGTTAATAGATATGAATGTTTTTATTAAATTTTATATGGAGAGTCTATAAGTTTTTATAAATGAGGTTAAAGAATATTTTGACTTAGAGATAATTATGGATGAGGTTCTTTGTCTGAAATTTAATTTCATGAGACTTGTTTCTTATTTTGATCCATGGTATGTTTAATATGGTTTTATTAATTCATTATGAATTTATCATACAATATTCATGGTGTTTGAAAATTAATATCATTTAGCTCTTCTAAAATTAAATTGGTTCTATATATACTAAAGTTGAATGGGTTTTTTGATCAAAATATTACTCAAACTGTAACAGTTTCAATTTCAAATATTATTTTCCAATAAATATTATTCCCAAATGGTAATGAATATAGGGAATTTTTATTATTTATAAAACCATAAAATTTATGTTTTTATATTCATTAGTGTTTTCATATCCCTTCAAAATTTTATTTCACCTTGAATCAAATTTTACCAGGAGTATTTCTCATATGTGAAAGTAACCCTATCTCTTTTTTCTCAATTGAAAATTTACTTTATCCCAATATCTATATACATTATATTGGTTTTAATATTTAATTATCCATTCATAAATTATTTATTAGGTTAATTTTCTTCTAATTGACATTTTTTCATAACATTAAATAAATTATAAATGTTTTATGTAAGGGTAATTTTAATCAAAATGCAAAAAATGTCTCTTTTAATGTTTATGTGTGAAAAAAGTCATTAAGAATAATTTTTACTTTTATATGAAGATTTATCTAAGAATTTTCTATATTTTAATAATAAATTATTTTTCTATTTTTATAAAATATATATATTTAAAATTATTTTAGAAAATAAATAATATGTAATATTTCAAAAGTGGGTTTTTAATACATCAAAAAGAAGTTTTCATCATCTAATTAATTGTTCTTTGACATATCATATAATTGATTAAGTTAATTCTTAAACTAATACCATCCAAATTTTTTATGTAGATGTTTTATGTAACGTCCATATATTTTATAGTAATGATCCATCTAATTAATTTTCTTTCTTAATCATCCACTTTGTATAAATATGAGTTATCCGCCATCAATAATAACTATGTGTTTCCTTCATCTAATTGAAGAGTGTTCTATTATGTTCATTATATTGATTGATTGGGTAAATTATTTTCCTAAAATTATATCTTTTATCTATATGGTGTAAATATAATAAGATCCATTATGTTTATTTAATGTTATTTAACTAAATGTTACTTGATTTCATTGAATATCAATTTATTTTACATTTTTTTTTTCACATTTTGATTATTGATAAAATAATTAATGACTTCCTTATGTGAATACATTTTAAAAGCATAATAAATTAATTTTCCATATATGGGTATTTTATGATGTGTTAAATCAATCCCACATTCGTTCCTTAGGTTCTTTATGTTATAAAAAGTGAATGATTTTAATTTTATGGTTTTATGAAACTCAGTTTATTTTAATTCGTTATTTTTTATAAGATAAGTGAATACTTTTTATGTGGAACTCAAAAGTATTAATGAATGATGTATAGGTTCTATATTTCCCTTCAATGAATTATTTAAAGGTATATATCCCATGGGGTAATTATTTGGGAGTAATATTATGTTACTAATAAGCGTTGGAACTGATTATGTGGCTCATGAAAGTAATGTATCTTTATATTGATGTTTGTTCAATATTATAATGATATTTTGTAGTTGTATTCTTGTTCCCATATTCATTTTATGCTTTCATGTATCATGTTTATTAACTCATGTTTCCACACTCATTTGATCCATGCATTATATTAGGATAATATTGGTTATAATATTTAGGACTGATTATTCCATCAGTATATGATTCATTTGTGTACCGATTATATCGATATGCTCATCTTATTCTTACTTATGATATTTTATTATTAAATAGTATGTATAACCATTTCAAGCATCCAATATCAACACTTTATTACATTTACATTTTCCACTATATAATGACAGGAAATGTATGAAACATATATAAGAGTTTATTTTTTGGTGATTTTTGGTCGATGTTGATTACTTGTAATGGAAGAAGAAGATTCATATATAATAGTAAAAATATCTAATTTCAGGATAGTACATTAAATATATTATAAATTTTTTGATGATTTTGTATATTTGGATGATATATATTTGATGAAAAATTTAGTTGTTATAAATATCATAAAATATTGACAAGTGATGATTTATTATAATATAAAAGTTTTAGATCACACTTTAAGTTGGATGAGGGAATATTTTATGGATTTTGATAAGAGGACCTTTGTGATGAACTTATGGATAAATAGAAATGGTATAACATTATCTCTATAATAACATTGTAATTTTTTTTGTTAAAGTATAGATTTTGTGGTTTTACAAGAAATAAAATCCCTATATGGATACTAAAATTGTATTCACATTGTAGAACAGATGTACAAAGTGGTAATAATCCTGAAAATGGTGTGTTGGATATTGAATCGGTTGACACCTAGTGAACAACAAAGAGGTCAAATTTCACACCTTGTTTTACACTCCTAGGGGATATGAATTGCTTAATCACATTCTCATTATTAGTTATTATGTTGAATTTGTTATCATATAAAATTAGGAAAATAACTATGAAATTTCCCATCCTAAAGAAACTTATATTGAAAAAACAATAATTTAGGATGAACTGAAAGTTGATGTGATAATTTCAGAAATTATAAAATATTGATGTTGAAATTTTCATTTAATTGTCTTAAATTAATTATTTTATGGTGTTAATTATAAATATATATCAATGAATAACTTTTGGTTTTAGTAATTTATAACACCCAAAAGAATAATTTTATCACAATCTTCCATAGGAAATATAAAGATTGACCAAATTTGATATCCAATGAGATTTGATATGGAATGAGAAATTCAAATTTTTCCAAACTGTCTATCAAAAATTGAGATAAAAAAATAAACGTATTATAGCTTCAAAACACACCAAAAAATATAAATATAAATTCTCAGGGAAGTTCCCATGATTAAGAGATTGAAAGAATGAACTTTTAAATAAATTCATGTCAAAATCTAGAATGTAAAACCTAGGAAAATGACTTAATGGATTATGAGACGATTTATTTGTGGAAAAGGAGGCCATAGAGAAAACAATTTTGAGGAAAAGTGAACATATTAGTGGACATAGTGAAAGGAAAAAATGGGTTATCTTAATGTATCAATAAAAATTAATAGTCATAAATGTTGTGAACTTGGATATTATATAATTCAATGCAATTATACAATGGATTAAAATGATGATAGGAACCAATAACATCCATGTGAATTAATAGGCATACACAACAATAGAAGTGAGTATGGAAGTAATTTTGGAGTGAGGAACATTAGCAATCCACTAAATAATTGTGTAGTGTTGTAATTGTATCTTGATTAACACAATTCATTGAACCTAACGTGTTTGTTAAGGGAATTAAATTTTAAAATGTTTTATTCAATATTAATTTATTTGTAAAAATATCAATTTCAAAGTATATTTAACCACTATAAAAGTTGTTGAAAACAATGTATTTCTTATACAATCATATTTTACTTCCTTTAAACCAATTTGAAGGGCTATTTTGAATGGATTAGCTGTCTTGAGAGTGATAAATATCAAGAATATAAAATAACATCTAAAATTCAACCCATGATTACTTATTAATACTATGATAACTAAAAACTCTCATTGAAAAAAATATGGTATATTTAGCAAAAATGGTTGGTGAAAAACACATCACTGGTTATATACCTATTTTTAGGGAAAACATGAGTTCAGGGTGCAAGCCCAAGATAGTGGGGAAGAAACCTTATTGGAAGTTAAATCTGAAGTCATGGAAGAACATATATTTTTTATTGAGATATAATGAAAATTATGAAGAAACATTTTATTTTTGGTGCATATGTAAGGAATTGAGATTTCACTATTTATTTATCATAACAAATATTATTTTAATAGAATCCACCAAATGAAACAATGAACTAATCAAACATTATATTCATAGACCATTAAAAACTAGTCATAATATTAGAAGATGTGAATAATAGGTACCATATTATAAATTATATGTTGAAAAAATAAAAAAGTTTAGTTTTAATCATAATGAAATTAAATCGATATAGATTGAACAAATAATAAGATCATTTTATTATTGAATATGTATTTATTAAAAAAAATATTTTTTCTTATAGTATGAATTTATATCTCAAAAAATTGATTAATTTATTAGAAAATGAAAACAATTATTGATAATTTAATTATTAAATGATAAGAAATAAGATTTACTATAACAATTATTTTAAAAAGTCATCATCCATATAAAAAATATTTTTCATTATATTTTTACATTTTTTAAAATAAATTAAGAAATATTATAATTTTATTCTCGTAAAATAAAAATTATTTTTTGATTAATAATTACCAAATTAAGTAAATACTGTTTTTGATATATTTCAATTTTTTTTATTTTTATCGGAATAGTGAAAAATGTTGTCTTTTTAAGAGTAGCATGAATTCTCTGAAATTATTTGAATATGTGTATGAATTGGAAATCATTAAAACCATTTTGTAAGAGGAAATATTTATTTTATAAGTAATTTTACAATTTTCAAGTTTTTTGTTTTAATTTAAAATCCAATATTTTATATTTTAGATCAAATGTAATTTTTTTTCAAATATAATAGATTTTAATATATTTTAAATTTGGTATATTAGAATATATTTTTTCAAATATTATAAAATAAATATAATGAAATGGATCTAAAAATTGGAATAATTAAATCCAAATTATGTAATAATGACCATTTCATTTTCAAGCCTAAATGATAAATTACATCAATAAAAACTTGTTACCTCGGGAATATAAAGGATAAAAATCATTTAACCAACATAGAAACGTTAAAAACATGGTTAAATTATGTGTGGGAGTAAGTTTTTTATTTATATATAGTCTTTTACCCTACTCCTCTATATTATTTCCTAACTTTAGGAATATTTATTTAGATATTGACTTCTCGTTATTAAAATTTTTTGTGTATGTAAAGAATATCATTATTTTCACTTATCAAATAGGCACACCTCTACTCACTAACCCTCAAATAATAACCCACTTAGTTCAACCCAAACATTACTATAAAATCTCGTAAATATTCCTATCAACCATCACGTCGTTCAGGTCATCTCAAAATGCCACCACTCAAAGGCATAAAGTCCACTGAAAAGTAGACAATCCAAGAAGGGATGTGTAAATTAATTAACACATATTTCTCATTTCTATCTCATTATGTTAATTTATTGTTCCTCTAATATAATTACACCATATTAATATGATAAAATCATTCAAGTTATTTTACTAATATGATGTCATGATTAGGGTATAATAATTAACCACATTAACTATTTTTATTAATAAAAATGAATCTGTTATTCATTCATTGTGCAGACAACAACCTCCATGATGCAATGTGATTATTTTTTTAAAAAAATATATTGGGTACAATGAAGAATGAAGAACACAAATAATGGAAGAAAATACATTCAAACAAATGGCTCGGGGACATGACCCCACTACCATGCCCCAAACCCCTCCCCACCCAAGTGTGGGGGGAGACACAACATGATTCATTTTCCTTCACTACCATCAATGGATGGTACTAATTGGGAAATTTATATAGAATAATTATGTTTATAATATATTTTATATTATGAAATTTTAAATCATATTACTTCTTTTCCTCATTCTATAGAATAAAAAATCACCATCCATGCATACGTAAAGACAACCACCTCCACGGAATGGTGTATGAGGTAATTTTTATTACTGATTTTACAAAATATAAATAACATTTATAAGGAAAAATTTTATTAAATTAAATAATTAATTTATATTCTATCTAATTGAACAACATTTTAACAATATGAGCAATAAAAAATCATTTTAAATTCAACATCCAAACTCGTATATGAAGAAAAAATGATTTCTCCATAATAGAAAATAATGATGTATATTTATATTTTTCTTATAATACACTCCAATTAGGATGTATCACACTAATTAAAAGAAAATAATTTCATTATGATTCTGGTATAAATATATTAATAATAAATCACATTATAATCATCAATTAATTATGAAGTTTTCTTTTTTGGGTTGATTTAATCATCTACCCAAACAATGATATAAATTTTAATAATGGGGAAATATGGGAATTAAATTTATGATAATATATTATATAAATAAATAAATAATTATTCTTTCTAAAATAAATATAAAAATTGAGCTCTCTATTTATGAAAAAACAATCTGTTATCTAAGAATCGTCAAAACAAGCTCATCACCATAATTATTATTTAATGATATTTTGAAAATACAATAGAATTAATTTATAACATTATAAATAAATATAAAAACTAAATTATTATACTATTTATGTTTTTATAATGATGAAATCTTGGATAGTAAAAATTTATAAAACTTCTCTTATAAAACTACTTCAGAATGATCATGATTACTAACAAATTGTTTCAAAAATATATAATAAATAACTAATATTAATGAAGATAATATTTATAAATTATCTTTAATAAAGTTATAGATAATAAAATGTTCTTAAATGGGTGATTAGAATATTTATTTTTATATATTAGAGGTTAAATTAAATTTTTACTAAGCAAGAATTAACGTAAGGGGTTATTTGTCTCAAACATTATTTCTTGAACCTTTTTTTTATGTGGAACATGATATATTAAATATGATGTGATTAATATATAATTAATATATTTTACCATTTTCAAGTGTTCTTAAGATCCATGTTTTGTAATTTATTTAAATTACCATTTATTTTAATGATACTAATGTCAAAAGTGGTATTTATAAAAATGTTACTCAAATAGAAAGGTCTTCAACTAAAAATATTATTTTCAAAGATAAATGTTTTTTATAATGATAATACATCTAGTGAATTTTGTATTATTTTTAAAAATATCAGTTTTTATTTTTATATTAATTATATTTTACATTTCCACAAAAATGTTTGTTTCCCCTCAATTAATATTTTACCTGATGTATTTATTTCATGTGAAACTTACATCATCTATTCTTCTCACATAGGAACCTCTCTTTTCCATATCGTTAATCACAAAATTATTTTTCATGTGACAAGTTATAAGATTCAATAATTTATAAAGTTTATTCTCTACAACATGACCTTATTTTAAAAGTCATAATAAAATTTTTAACATTTTTTATATTGGATTAATTCGATAAAATGTAGAGGGATTATATTAATAAACATTACATGTGGATAAAACATTATCCCACAAATTTAATTTTATTTTACTACTTATTACTAGTTTTCAAGGTATCTAAAATAAATTTTTGATTTTTGTTTTTAAAATAATTCATTTAAATTTCATTCAAATGATCATGAATATTTCTTATTTCGGTTGTGGTTTTTCTATAATTAAAAAAAGTAATTTTATTGAAATTTATTTTACAACAGAATATCACATAAAAAATCGAGGTAATTATTCAAAAGATACCATCCACCATATTTCTATTGGTGGATTATGTAACATCCCCATATTTGGGAGGAACGATTCATCAATACCTTTATCTTGAAAATTCATCCACTTTGTGAAAATACAAGATATCTTCCAATGTTTTTCCTCTATGAACATTATACATTTATATCTTATAATTAAAGATTCTTCACAAAGGTTACATGATTTGATTTTTTTGTGAAATTATTATTTTATATGTATACCATTAATCTATATATTATAAATACCATATTATTTATTATCCTAATTGATGATATTTACAATGAAAATTCCCAGATGACATTAGATACCCATTTATTAACCTATTTTTTTATCATGTTTTGATTATTTACAGAATTCTTAATGATTTACATATATGAATCCATTCTAAAAGAACACTAATCATATTTTGTATATATGGGTTGTTTAAGATTTGTTGAATGAGATATATTTTCATAACATGGGTTCTTCATGTTATAAAGAATAAATGATTTTCATTTAAAGGCCTTATGATATCAATATTATTTCCATGGGTTCTTTATAATATGACCAGTGAATGATTTTCAAGTGGTAATCAGAAGTATGGATGAATGATGGGTGGGGTCCTATATCACCCTCAAATTAATTATTTAAATGTTTATATCTCATGAGATATGTATTTTGATCTAAATTATAGTTTCTAACAAGAAAGGGAATGGATTGTACGACCTAGGAATGTAATGATTTCCAATACTAATTCTTATTCCATATGGGAATGATGTTCCATAGTTTTTTTCTTTTTCTCCAATCTATTTTATAATCTCATGTATCATGTTTATTTACTCATGTTTCCCCACTCTATTCATTCATATATTATTTCATTAAAAGAACTATTTTATGATTTATGATCAATGATTTATTGGATATATGTTATTATACACATATTATTATCTTATTCTCACTTATGATACTTGATTGTGAATATTTATGTTTACCCTTATTGAGAATATGAGCCCACTAATTTCTTTTACTACCATTTACCTCCCTTATAGAGAATGTTTTTTTAAAATGTATAGAAGAGATTATTTTATTTATAATTTATTGGATATGTTCGTGACTAATTATAGATTTATTAGTATTATTTAAAATGAGATAACTTCAAATTGAAACAAATATAATTGGTTTTGTTAGTTAATACTTCTTCCTAATTCTAAAAATCTCTAATCATAAAAGGTATTTAGAATGTATTATAATATATTGATTACCAACCATTATGTAGATGGTGAAGTAATGTATGCATGCTACTATCATGACCCTCCACCTTGAGGGAATCATGAATTTATCATTATTTTGACCAAATAGACGAGTCATGCTAGATAATATTATGATAATTAAGGATTTAAATAATCCTAGCATATTGAAAAAATATATCCCTATATTTATCACTGATTATTTTCTATATAACATGTGCTTTCATATCTCATTTGATATTTCTATTGATTCTTTATACTTATTCTCCTTACATCTATAGGTTTTAAAATTAATTATAATTAATAACAACACATTCATTCTGAAACATTCATCCAAAAATTGTATAGTTCATTCTGAATAAATAAAATATTTCAATCGAATTAGTATGCCATTTTTTAACTATTATAGAGTAAATGAATCTTGATAAAATTCAATACATAACTAAGAAAATCCTTCTAACCATGGATAACGATTTACTATTCTATGTAACATTTTATTCCATATTTAATATAATAAACCAAGAAAAGTTATGAGCCTTTGATATCCTAAAAAACATTATAACCCTCATAAACATTAATTCTTGATCTCTATCTCTAATACCATGGTAGTTCAATGTGAAAATTTGCAACAATGAGACAATTTTTGAACCAAGCATATGAAGGAATTATCCCGAATAATATATTGACATAAACTAATATTATATTGATTTAACACCTCCATATGTAACTTGATACATCATTTATCCAATGTTAACACATGATAATATCATTCATATAGAGTGTATGAGAATTATTTTTTATCCTTGTTATTGAATGAATGATTTTAAACCTGTAATCACTCAAATAAAGTAAATAATACCTTCTAAGAGAAATATAATTAATGATAAAGATAATTATAAAAAATTATATAACTAACTAAAACCGTATATTGTGTGATGTATCACTCTAGAGAAGCAATTATATGGAAAAATACTAATTGATAAATAAACCCAACTCAAGAGGGCATATTTGATCCCAAACAAAGTTGAAACCTAAAAGGAAAATCCCCAAATTATTATGATAAAGTCATTATTTTCATCAATATTCTGTGAAATATTAATAGATAAATTATTTTTCTTACATGGGTATATAAAATCTCATCTAATATATATATATATATGTTTTTAATTTATTGAACCCAAACTAATTTGGGGAAACAATTTTCTTATGCCCATAGAAATTTTATTGAAAATCACTTGGATATTTTTAAAGAGAGTTAACATGTTAAATATGCTGAATATAGAAAATTTATCTTAAATTTTAAAACATTGGAAAACAAGTAATGAATTATGAGTTGATACCAATATGTATAAATTCTTTATGGACGAAATTAGTAAAATCACATTCAATAATTGATTGAATAATACTCCAATATTCTTAAATTAATATGTTTATAAAACCATCTAGATTCAAATTACTATCATGTTGGTGGATGAAAATAGAATCATTAATCTTAAAATAAATATTAATGTTTTTCAATAATATATTATGTTAATGTATTATATGTTGTAGAATAATTTAATTATTAATTTGGATAGTCTCAGTTTCATTATGGTTGAATAGATTATGAAAATATCTAATAATATGATATGCATGAGCACCTCGACCATTTGAAATATCATCTTCACCATTAGTTGATGTCATTGATGATAAAACATTTTTTTATCTATTAAATGTTGAATAATGATGTAATTTCATGAATTTCATTGATTCTCCTAACATATAATAGATCTTTTTAAATATCATACATCGTATTAAATATTTAATTATGTATTTTAGTGATTTCTAATACATTATTAAAATCCACACCCTTAAATTCCTTATTGGTATTTTCTATTTGAAACTGATTGAGATACCCCGCTACAAAATTGATTTCTATATCCATTTTTTGAAAAATTCCTTTCATTATTTCTATAATTTGGTTTTTTAAAATTTAATATTTAATTCACATGAAAAGAATTTATATCCACACTCTGTTGGTCTCGAAACATCACAAACAATGCCCATGTATTCTTGGAATTTTACCCATGCATAATTGAACCAAAAAGGAAGAGGGTAGTTTTCCTTTCAAAAAAATATATTGATCAAAATCAGGTGTTTTGGGATTGTACATTGGAAGAGTGATGATACTAATATCATCACAATGATCCAAGAAAAATTGCATAAAAAATAATCCATCTAATTTCCTAGGAATTTTTTTTCCACAGACCTCCTATAAGAGGTATATTTAGAACCAAACATATTAAAATAGAATGGTTACCTACAACCAATATAGATAATGAATGACATGTCTGAAATTAAATAATAAACTAGTATTATTTTTTCATTCGACAATTGCATTGAAATAATGAATAAAAGTTCATGGATTATCAATCAGTATATATAATTGAAAGATATAATTCAAAAATTACATTATATCATAAAATATGTTAATTCCATAAACAAATGAGAAATATATTATGTTTTCCGTTTAATTTAAGCTTATTTTAACAATATGGTTACAAATATGAATAACTGATATATTTTTCTAGAAGGAAGTAAAAAACACAAAAAATTTCTATTGCAGTAGTAGTGGTGTTAATTCCAACTAATTTGAGACCAATATTGAAAACAAATTCTCATTTTCTTATATAAATGTGGGTAATTGTTTCATAAATTCATATAAGATTATTTTTATTGAAAAACATATACCTTCTAAAGCTTCTATTAGTATAAAAATTATCCATCTCTTAGTCATTCCAAAATATGACATTCATTTTGTAATATCCAAGGTAAATAAAGCATAATACATTTTCATATTTATTAATATTTGTGAATTAAATATTAATATTAATTTAAAAATGATTCTATGTTCGATAGCATACCAGACATGCAACAATGGATTTCTCCAAAGTCTAATGTTGCACATAATGTTGATTCATACTGAATAATAATAATATAATATTAATTTAAATGGTAGTTAAATCCTAGAAATTGTGTTGGAAAGAATGAATAGAACTAACTAAAATATTACTATACAAGTTTCTTAAAAGTTTTTACATTTATTCAAAAAAATTTAGAGGCATAAATGTGAATGAATCTAATTTTAAGCATAAATATTCTAATATTCTTTAAAAGGACAATTTATCTTCTTTTGATGGTGAACCCTCTTTAAATATATATTTGGTCACCTGTATATGTTATTTTTGACAAAATAAAATTCTTCTTTAGAACCAGGACATCAAAATTTACTTTGGGTAAATGTTTGGTATTTCCATGAGAAAATTGATTTATTCAATGAATTGTGAAAAATACTATATTTTAATTCAAAACTGCCTTTTAATATAATTTATTTATATGGATAGTTTATCTTTTTAATTGGTTTTAATGTTTAATTAGATTATATTTTTAAAATTTAATCCAATGTTGATCATTGTAAGTAACTTAACATTAAAATTGGACATAAACAAGTGTTAATCTTTTGATAGTTATTATTTCTTAAAAACACGATTGGAAACAATAAATAATTTTAAATTAATTAATTAAACTTATATTTTTTATGAATTGGTAAAATATATATCATTTATGAATTCGGAATATCAAATATAGAATAGGATAAATGTTTTGTGTTTTTCTGAAAACCATCAATTGTTATGAATAGTGAAAACACAGAGTAGTAGTTAAAAAACTGACTTCTAAATTTAAATGAAATTATACCACTTATGTGAATTGAATTTTGAACATACCACATACATGGTTGTTATTATTATGTAATATATTGTTCAATAAGTTGAAAATAATATTTGCTGAATAGTAACTTTTGGCTTTTATTTACCGCGGATAATGGTAAATTGAGTAATTCAATGTAAAAATAATATAATATTAATATTAATTTACACTAACATGTGACCTAATACTCTTGGTTGATACATTTCAGAATATGGACTCTCTTTTGTCGTTTTGGGACCCCATGGTTCCACTTAATAATGATAATGTCACTATATATTAATTATTTTAATGTAAATACAAAAATGACATTAACATATATCTTTTAGTAAATGAATTTTTACATGGGGTTATATAAGTTATCTCTTATACTATAAATATTCATTCAAAATCAAACTATATTTTCTACGTCATGGTATTTTTTTATAATTTTAATAAATAAAATAAATAAAATAATTTATGACTCAATAATGATGTAGTGTTTACCTCATTAATGAATGATTTAAATAAATGAGATAATAAAATTTAATACGATATCTAAATCTAGTCAATTTCTTTTTGGATTATTTAATTTAGAACATGAGTGATATTATATTATACTTTAATTAGTTTTGGTTCTTTAGAAACCTAAAATCATTATAAAATAAAATAATATTTTCAAACATTCCTAAAGATCCCCTCCACCCTTATAAAAAGCCATCACCTCTAACCCATTAATCACACCTATAAATATCCTTGGCTCATCCAAACTCTAGACAAATAATCTCTAATTATCCCTATATTCCACCTATATGCCTTACCTTAGGCATAATGCTCTCCAAGAAATCCTTTTGGTTCAAACCAAAGGGAGTTACCTGATTTTAAGATAACATATTCCCTTAAGTTATTTTTTTTATTTTAATTATCCAATGTCATAACTCTTTCTATTCCTTTATATTATAAGCACAGAAGTATACTCAATATACTAGGTTTTTGTTATGAAAATTATTTTAACTACACTTACACTCACTTCCATCTAATGGGCAAAGAACATATTGTTTCTAGGGACGACGAACTACTGCCTCACAAAACTATGATTCTTCAATTATATCATACCACCTCTTATGATAGCCATTAAGATTGAAATTTTTTTATATGTGATATAAATTATATTTCTATTATTTCTATTATTCTTTATTTATAATTTATATAATACCTTTATGGTTTCCATATTGGTTAAATATGATAATTTAATTTGAGGAAGTGCAGACTACTGCCACCTCAAAGTTATACGACTCGTTCATGTCATAATTGGAATTTATAAAGGATAGAGTTACTAAAAATATATATGTTATATTATACTGAATTTATAATATACTTATATATCATTAATTTTTCATTCCATTAAATATGAAATAGAAATGAATGTACTATTCGTGCGTTCGTACGACTTACCATCTCCATGAACGATGCATTTTATTTCCTACCTTCAAATTTTATGTACTATTATAAATACATCTATATAGTTCATATATATGATATATATGAAATATAAATCATGAATATAATTCGGGATATAATGAAATTTCAACCACATTGACAATTTATAATTATAACAAGTTCAATTTTATCTCAAGTTCCGAACTTCGAAAAAATGTCTGATATGAACTGAAATAATTAACTCATTATTACAGAAAGGTAATAAGTGAAATAAAATGAATAATAAACTTGAAAATTTTTCTTAACCATGTTTAAATTATCTTTACATTATTTATCAGGAAATTAAAGAATGAACGGGTCAAGTCGGATAAAAGACAAGGTACTTCGTCTCAATCTCATTTCATTGGGGCGTACTTTGATTTATACAAAAATTTATTTTATATGGTATATAATAAACCCATTTTAATTATAATTTAATTAAAAGGGAATATTTTTTCTACGAAACGTTTTACTAAACAAAAAAATTAATGTTGTTAACATTTTTAGTGACAATGGCCTCTCCGACGCCATAATCGTTAGTTGGCTTCCTCTAAAATTCTTACTGTTATTAAAAAATGAAAAACGAACCCCTTATTCTATTTTTTGGTGTTTTTGTATTAAAAATGGTTTTTGAAATTGATTAATTATTTAAATATATGTCAAAATGATTTATATTGATTGAAAATGAAATATTATTAGTGAAATATTTATATTTGTAATACTTAATGTGTTATTATTTTATTATGAAGCATGTACATTTTATGGGTGGTTAGGTGATAAACCAAATAACAGGTGGTTCCATGATAAACTAGTATGTTTCGTTATGTTATAAAGTTCAATTCATTGGGTATGGAAGTCGGTCATATGACTATTCCATTTAGTGATAGGTGAGGAATCCAACCGTATGGTAATTCTATTTAAGTATGTTTATGTCCCAAGTTACCATTATATGTTATGTGTTCTATTATGGGTTTTAGGGTAATATTTTAGTTAAAAAATGGGTAAAAAGATATTTTATTCAGTGAAGATAATTTACTACTTCATAATGGTGAAGAATATTACTTATGATAAAGTATTCATGGTTTACTTGTTCTTTTGAAAAATTAATAGTTTTCCTTCATTGTGAATCCCTTACTGATATTTTTATGCTCATCCCAAGTTTATTTTTTTTGAAATGTTTATCACATGACATAGTGATGAATAGGGTCTAGGATGGGATCACGGAAAAGTAACATGGACTAAAATATGGAACTAAATAAGAATCTTCTTTATGTTTTTTTATTTTGTGAAAAGAATGGGAACTGAGTTGAAGTGTCAAATGTAATATAAAAGTTTTTATGTATATTTCATGACCTAATTCTTCAAAAATCTAAACCATAAAAGGTAATATCTTTGAATTATCCATTTAATTCACGATGATGTAATTTTTTATGGCTAGGTCCTTATTGTTGGTATCAGTGATCGGTTTAGACAACTTAAGGAGTTAGGATATTTTAAAATTATTGTCGATAAATTAATTTATGGTAAGATTAAAATGATATATGTCACGACCCATCCTCGGGTCCCGTGCCGTGTCTACCCCAAGCCCGCCTCCCATAGGCCAGGGGCTGGCGACTAGCATCAAAGGCATAAATCCATACAAAAAGGGAAGGCATTGCCTTTATAAAGTAAACAAACACCACAGAGTAAGCCAGTAGTTGTAAACACCAAGAAAAACTGGGTACAAATGTAAGTGGGGAAAGTAAATGGGCTAGAATACAACCCCAAACTGAAAGTAAAGTACAACTGGAAAGAAATTACAGCAACTTAAAGTAAAGAAACAACATCGATCCATCCACTAGAAGTCCCACCTGAAGGGTGGGTACAGATAGACACCTCAACTCTATGGGTCTAGTCGTCCGCTCCGTGTACGTCCCGCCCAGTGGTCCACCTCCAAGTACCAACTACTCCACAAACCACAACCACGATCAGCACTGTCCACCGTCTACATCCAACACAACATAGTGCAGGAATAGCCCATGCAGGGGTGAGTATATACTACTCAGTAGGGACCCTGAGACCCCCGAAGGTCTCCCAGAATCCACAAAGGGGAATCCACAAATAATGATACAATCACGAAGTAACATCCACCACTACTTAGGTTATGCCCATACATATACCTAGGTCATCAATTCCAGTACGGATCCAACATCCGAGCCCATGTTTGATCACGTCCACACAGGATAGTATAACCCAATCCACAAAGGAATACACAACACAATCCACATAGGAAAAACAAGTCAATCATATAGAAGACAATGATTGAAAGTCAAGACTCAGCTCACATGGGTATACTCCTTCATAAGGTGATAGAGATGATCAGATATAACCACTGATTCTTCTAAGCTTGGATCAATGTAGGATACTAAACCAGATAAGCTGTCAGACACACATAGGATACAGTCCAGCTACTCTTCTAGACCCACGTAGGATAGTAAGAACAGAGTCGCCGCCGTCAAATCCATGGAGGATTTCAGTACGGTCTTCATTGCTGCCGAACCCATAGAGGATTTCAGTGCAGTCTTCATCGTTGTCAAACCCACGAAGGATTTTAGTACAGTCATCATCACTGCCGAACCCATGGAGGATTTCAGTGTAGTCTTCATCACCGTCGAACCCATGAAGGATTTCAGTACGGTCTTCATCACTACCGAACCCACGGAGGATTTCAGTGCAGTCTTCATAGCCGTCAAACCAACAGAGGATTTTAGTACGGTCTTCATCACTGATGAACCCATGGAGGATTTAAGTGAAGTATTCATTTCCATCAAACCCACGAAGGATTTCAGTACGGTCTTCACCACTGCCGAACCCACGGAGGATTTCAGTGCGGTCGTCACAGTCACAGTCGCAGCCAGCTCTTGGGTTCCTGCACACACCATGCTGGTTTCCTAAAGAGTCCGCTCCACGAGCCAAAGGGGGTTGATAAATCAACTGAAACGTAGTCCGGAGTTGATGAATCTCAATGTTCTGTTTCAACTGGAGGAACTCAACGTGACAGACGTCGCGTTGATCGAACACCCAGTCTGAGAGTTATTGGCTTTTTCGTTCCAGGGGCCCGGTTGATTTCTAAGTCAAAACCAACCCGACCACAATCCAAATACATCCAAACATCGATCAGAGTAAGCTAAATGGTCTGTATAATAATGAAAAATCCAACAAAGTCAACGGCACATCAATCGGACGTCCGGAGCTCATGTTATAAGCGTTTCCGCTCTAAGGGTCCAGTTGGTTTCGTGTTCGAACCAACCCAGCTATACCAAAAGTTCTCCGAAACTTTGAGTGTAATATACGATAAAGACCGTATCGATCCAAGGATCACTACGAAACTAACGGTGCATCGATCGGAGGTCTGTAACCCATGTTATGAGCAAAAGATCGAAAGTGGTCTGAAAGTGGGGGGTCTGGGCTGGGTCCCCCCCCACTGAGTCGGCCCGACCCGGGTATGGGTCCAGCCCATGAGGTCGTGACCCGGCCTGGTGGGCATGGCCCGGCCCGACCGGGTGGCACGCTGGCTCAGCCAGCAGCCCAGAATGGGGGGACACGGTCCCCCCTTCATTTTCCAGCGATGCGGGGTTGGTCGCCGCATCTCCCCCAGGTCCAGTGTGTCCACGGGACTGGTCGCATGCCTTCGCAGCATCTGCCGCGGTGGTCCCTCCTAGAAGCGCGCCGGCCCGCCGCCGTCTCCTGCTGCTGGCGCCGCTGGTGAAGTCCGCGGGCCACCGGAGCCACTCCGGTGGTCGGTTCTTGCTCCCATCTCCGCCTGGGGTCGTCTCGGGACCCGTAGATTTCTGTGATGGCCTCCAATCGCTCAAAGTTCCCGTTTCATCGTCACCCAATGTTCCGCGCATCAAGAACAGAGAATCGGTGGGTTCAAACTTGTTCGTTGGTCCGCACCCACCGCATTAGTGGTTCAAATGACTTTCAATAATCTAATTATATGCCGAGGATATAATCGACATAAATTAAATTAAACCAAACACCTTACCTCGAGGTGTTGTTGAATGAAGGTTCGTCGCAGAAAGAGAACATTGCAGAAGAAGGCTCTGTAAGCATCATCGGTGTCGCGGAGAAGAGAATCATCGACGTCATGGTACACGTCATCACGTCGTCGATCTCCAAGGATTTGTAATTATTCATCGTCCTTCTTCGGAGGCCAGCGTTCTTCGTCGGCGACGGTGTGTTCTTCGCGTTTTTCAAGGAGGAAGATGAAGTTCAAGACATGAGGAAAACCTCTCCAATCCTTCTCGCACACCCAAACACCCTTAATGAAAAAAGTCTTTTCTTATTTAATTAACTCACATAGGCCACCAATCAATTCCAAATTCAAAATTGAATCCTTGAATTAATTATATTGAACAACATAAACAACTAATTAATTAAGAGAGTTGACTTTTCATTAAAGGGGGGTGCGGGTGTGTTACACAAATTAAATACTCGTGAGAGGTGAAAAGGAAATAAAAGGGGCATGGCTCCTATGGGCCCCACCTCACTAATATCCTACCTAGGAGTTAGTGTATTAGTTATCCCACTCCTACCACCATGCCTAGTTTATCATTACTTAGAATAAAAATAAAATCGTAGCACAATATTTTATTTTTATTCTTTAGTTAACCCAATTAAATAGTAACCTCACCCGGGAAAATGAAACTCCAGAAAAGGGTGTTCTTAACCAATTACCGGCACTGTGGTTCCATCGGTGCCCTCAGATTTTGATTCTGAGCAACAGATCAAAAGTTAGGAAAACCCGCTCATTAGTTCACTGAAAGTACCCGAGGTAAACTTTGGAACATGATTCCGGGCACACCGGGCCTCGGAATCAGGTGCCATCAAAAACGGAGTTCTTTTAAAATTCCAGAGAAAATTAATAATAAAATTTCCTTTGAATTTCACAGGTCTTCACATTAACCCCACCTCATATCATTATGTCCCTATAAAGATACATCATAAACTATGGGAAAAAACGTGGGTACTATGCACGCATCTGAGCCTGCCGCTACCATGTGCACTCCTCGAGGTTCCCGTGCTTCCATCAAATGCGCACTAGTGGAATCAACCAACCACATAGGACCTTCTCTTGTCGATCCTCGATCTCCACCAGGACCTCTGTAAAAGTCTCCCCATCATCAATGTCCGGCTCCCCATGGTCGATGATATGCGTCGGGTCATGCACGTATCTCCTCAACTGAGATTCATGGAAGATGTCGTGCTCTCGGTGCAACTGAGGTGGTAGAGCTAGATGGTAAGACACCTCCCCTACCCTGCTAAGGACCTGGAATAGTTCGATGAAGTGTGGAGATAACTTGCTTCCTCAGGTAAATATCTGTAATCCACATCGAGGCGAGACACGCAAGAAAATGTGGTCGCCATCCTCAAACTCTAGTGGCCTCCGCCTCCTATCAGCATAAGACATATGCTGGCTCTGAGCTGTCCTCATCTGCTCCTAGATGACCTGTACCTTCTCTATCATGGCCTAGACCATCTCTGGTTCCACAAGTGCTGAATCCCAAGGTATGTTTAGCACATAGGTGATCTGCATGGCCGGTCGTACAATGCCTTGTATGGTGTCATCCAGATGGTGGAGTGGTATATTTTGTTTTACAAAAACTCCACTAATCTTAGGTGGTCCTCCCAACTGTGACCAATGTCTTGGACACATGAACATAGCATGTCCTCAAGAGTATGAATGGTCCTCTCCGTCTGACCATCCGTCTGAGGGTGAAAGGCAGTTCTCAGACGTAGTTTCATCCCTAATGCCTCCTACAACCCCTTCCAAAACCAGGAAGTAATGTGAGCATTTCGATCGGAGACGATAGATGATGGAAAACCATGAATCCATACGATCTCCTGAACATATAGGTGTCCCAATATCTACACTGAGCCATGCTCTCTAATGGGTAAGAAGTTGGCCGACTTGGTGAGTATGTAGAAAATCACCCAAATGGAGTTGTGACCATTGGAAGTGCGTGGAAGTCCAGTCACGAAATCCATAGATATCCCATCCCCCATCCACTCTGGGACCTCCAAGGGCTGTACCAAGCCTACTGGTACCTGGTGCTCTGCCTTCACCCGCTGCCAGGTGAGGCATCGAAAAACGAACTCTGCCACAACCTTCTTCATACACGGCCACCAGTTCTGTCGTTTGAGATATGGGTACATATTCGCCACTCCTGGATGTACCGCTAAAGGGGAAGTGTGAAACTCTCTCAGCACCTCCTCCTGTATAGAAACTGGTACCATGGTACATCCTCTGAAAATTACAACTTTCTCTCCTCCTATGGAGAATCCATCAAGTGCCTATCCTAAGGATATCTGCGCACACCGCATCTCACAGTCAACGTCCCCACGCCGTGAATCTCTGACCCACTGTAGTAGTGGAGGAGTTACTGTGAGTGACTGAAGAAAGGCTGATCCATCCTTATACACGAAGGATATCTGCAAAGTGGCTAGCTACTATGTTGCCTCCCCGAGTAGTTGGATGCCCATCCTCCTGTTGAGAGTAGCAGCTACTACGTTCCCCTTTCCAAGAGTATAGACTATCTCAAAGTCACAGTCCTGGAGGAAATCAAGCCATATTCATTGTCTAAGATTTTGGTCTTTCTACGAGAAGATGTACCTAAGACTATGGTTGTTAGAGTAGACTGTAAAGTGCTCTCCCATCAGATAGTGTCACCACATCTTTAGTGCGAAGACCACTTCTACTAACTCCAGGTCATGGGTAGCGTAGTTCTGCTCATTCTACCTCAACTGACGTGATCCATAGGCGATCATGGTCATCTCCTGCATCATGAAACATCCGATTCCAATCCTAGATGCATCGTAGTTGACTATATACCCTACTCCATCCTCCGGTAGCCTCAAGATAGGCGCATTGGTCAATCTCTGTCACATCACCTGGATGATCTGCTGACATCTGTCTGACCACACAAAGGGTTTCCCCTTCTTCATCAAAGCTGATAGTGGTGAAGCAACTCTAGAGAAGTCTGGAACAAACCACCAGTAGTATCCAGCTCGCCCCAAGAAACTCCGCACCTCCATCACGCTCCTAGGTAGCTTCCAAGCTTGCACTACCTTGATCTTCGCAGGATCCACCACTACTCCCGCATCAGAGATTACGTGTCCCAAGAAGTGGACATCACGTTACCACAACTGACACTTCCTGAGCATTCCATAAAGCTGGTTCTCTCGGAGTGTGTCTATTACAACCCGCAAGTGGTAGGCGTGCTCCTCCTCAGTGGTCGAGTAAATAAATAAGTCATGGATGAAGACCATAACAAATCGATAGAGGTATGGCTGAAAGATCCTATTCATGAGACTCATGAACACATATGGAGCGTTGGTTATTCCGAAAGAAATAACCAAGAACTCATAGTGGCCATACCGACATCTGAAGGTCGTCTTCTGCACGTCCTCGTCCCGAACTCGAAGCTGATGATAGCCTGACCTGAGGTCTATCTTCGAGAACCACCATGATCCCTTGAGATGATCGAAGAGGTCGTTGATCCTTGGTAGAAGATACTTGTTCCTCATGGTCACCTGGTTCTGGTGACGGTAATTGACACACAGTCGCAAGCTCCCGTCCGCCTTCATGGCGAACAAAATCGGGGAAGCCCAGGGTGAAACACTGGGTCGGATGAATCCCTTGCTCTGCAAGTCCTCCAGCTGTACCCATAGCTCTCAAAGCTCAGCGAGAGCCATCCGATATGATGGGGTAGATATCGTGGTTGTCCCGGGGTATAGTACAATATAGAAGTATACCTCTCTTCATGGAGGTAGACCTGGGACATCATCAGGGAAAACATCCGCATAGTGATCCACCACTACAGGAAAACTCAGACTCAGCACGTCAACTTCTCCTAGGATGAGGCTAGCCAACTGATGAGTGATGGGATGTCCTCTCCTCTGCGTGAGTCCATCCTGCGCTAAAAAGGCTCCCTTGTCGTCGGTGAAGTTAAACCTGCTCCCATCGGTGCCTACACACCACACCTTGCGCCTAATACAATCAATCCGAGCATGGACTGTAGATAACAAATCCATGCCCAAGAAGACGTTGTAAGGCCTCGACGACACTACAAGAAGATCCTAGCCGAATATTTCCCCTCCGAGAGTATGCTCACACTTCTGATACTATTGCGTAATCATCGAGTCTTCTCCTGTAGGAGTCTCTAGCTTTAAGGATCGAGGAAACAGATCCGTCAGAATCTCCGACCTCCGAATAGGGGCAGCAGAAATAAATGAATGACTTGCTCCTGTTTCTATAAGAACTGCAACAAGAGTGGAGTAGACACAGATAGTACCTCAAATCATCTTTGGTGTGCTGTGGTCATAGGACTCTACCTCCTGAAGCTGAGACTGTCTCTGCCCGCCAGCTCTCTTTCGTCAGGGTGGACCTCCGGGTGGTGGTGGTGGTAAAGCCTCAAAATGTCGCCCACCACTTTCTACTCGTCCAGATCCCCTGCCTCATCCGCCTGATGTTGGTGGGCCACCATGGTCGACCCTCTACCTCTACATCGGTGGCCCCTCAACCGTCTTTTTCTCCTCTTCACGGCGGGTCGGGATGTCATGAGCCATGTGGCCATGCCCGCTGCATGCATAGCACCGCCTGCTCCTCGGAAGGCTGGCTCTGCGCCATGTGCCCCGCACCTCTGAGCCTGTGTCCTGAGGCCATCTGCCTGATGGTCTATTCCACCTAGACCCCTGTGACATCCTTTGACTGCCAGCTGTAGAAGACTCTGCTACGTGCCACCCTGTGATAGGTCTCGCTGCTGGCGTAGGCACGACAAAAAAGCTCTCTATGAGAAGGGATCTCTCTAGTACTCTTTTTTGTGTCGGAATTCTAAAGGATATCATCGATTCCCTGATCTCATGCCTCAGTCCCTGATCGAAGGTCTGGGCCCGGAAGAATGTGCCTCATACCATGTCCATTGAATAGAACGAGTGATTAGTAAATCTCGCCGCGTACTGGGAGACCGTGATGCTGCCCTACCGCAGCTATAGAAGCTCATGGATGCACACCGCACAGAGGTTGGCTGGGACAAACTCCAAGTGGAATAGGTTATCAATGTCCGTCCAGATTAGTGATGCCTCTTGGTGCACCTATAGCATCAAACTCCACCATCTCCCTGCTTCCGCTTGTAGGAGGCTCGCTGTGAGGATCACCATGAGGTCAGCTGGTGTCCCCACTAACCTGAAAACTCGCACAACCACCTCCAGCCAATCCTCAGCTGCCTGAGGGTCCATCTCCCCGCGGAACCTGGGCCCTCTCTGACACTGAAACTTGTGCATTTCACTAAGGTGACATGCACTCTCAACGTTTGGGGCTGGTAGCATCGGTGGCTCGGTGGGTAGTGGTACTGCCGGTACCTCAGCTAAAAAAGGGCCCTGCACTGATGCCTCGTCGCTCGGTGGGCTGTCGGCTCGCACAAATCTCGGAACCCCAGCTAGCTACCATCATGGGGCTATCATGAAAAGAAAGAGGTGTGCCACGGACAAACAGTATACCTGGTGAGTTGACACAAAGTAATAACAATGATAACTTTTGAAACACATAAGAAATCAATGTTTTCGTGCATTGAGACGAAAATCATAAGTCAGGGTCTTGGTGTACGGATACGTTGACCGCCGCACCAACACACTCCCTAGACTAATAACCACACTCAATACCCATAATACTATTTCTTCACATAGAGGAAATATCAGAGTCCTGAGTATTGCGGTAGAACTAAATTCCTTTGATACCAATTTGGCATGACCCGTCCTCGGGGCCCGTGTCGTGACTACCCCAAGCCCGCCTCCCATATGCCAGGGGCTGGAGACTAGCACCAAAGGCGTAATTCTAGAAAAAAGGTAAGGCATTGCCTTTATAAAGTAAAAAAACACCACAGAGTAAGCCAACAATAGTAAACACCATGTAAAACTGGTTACAAAAGTAAGTGCGGAAAGTAAATGGGGCAGAATACAAACCCAAACTGAAAGTAAAGTACAACTGGAAAGAAAGTACAACAACTGAAAGTAAATAAGAAATATCGAGTAGTGCACTAGAAGTCCCACCTGAAGGGTGGGTACAGATATCCACCTCATCTCCACGGATCCAGTCGTCCGCTCCGTGTACGTCCCGCCCAGTGGTCCACCTCCAGGTACCGACTACTCCACAAGCTTCAACCACGATCAACGTTGTCCATCGTCTGCATCCAACACAACATAGTGCGGGTATATCCCATTCAGGGGTGAGTATACGCTACTCCTTAGGGACCCCAATCCCTCGAAGGTCTCCCAGAATCCACAAAGGGAAATCCAAAAAGGAAAGATACAATCACGAAGTAACATCCATCACTAATTAGGTATATGCCCATACGTATACCTAAGTCATCAATTCCAGTTTAGCTCCAACATCGGATCCCAAGTTTGATCACGTCCACACATGATAGTACAACCCAATCCACACAGGAAAACACAACACAATCCACATAGGAAAACAATTCAATCATATCGAAGACAATAATTGAATGTCAAGACTCAGATCACATAGGTAAACTCCTTCATAAGGTGATAGAGATGATCAGATATAGCCACTTATTCATCTAAGCTGGGACCCATATAGGATACTAAACCAGCTAAGCTATCGGACCCACAGAGGATACAGACCAGCTACTCTTCCAGACCCACATAGGATATCAAGAAAAGATTCGTCGTCGTCAAACCCACGGAGGATTTCAGTACAGTCTTCATTGCTGTCGAACCCATAGAGGATTTTAGTGCAGTCATCATCACTGTCGAACCCACGGAGGATTTCAGTACGGTCTTCATCACTACCGATCCCACGGAGGATTTCAGTGCAGTGTTCATTGCCGTTGAACCCACGGAGGATTTCAATATGGTCTTCATCACTGCCGAACCCACAAAAGATTTCAGTGTAGCCTTTATCGCCATTGAACTCACAGACTATTTCATTACGGTATTCATCACTGCCCAACCCACAGAGTATTTTAGTTCATTCTTCATCTTCTTCGAACCCACGGAGGATTTCAATATGTTCTTCATCACTGCCAAACCCACGGAGGATTTCAGTGCAGTCTTCATAGTCGCAGTCGCACCCAACTCTAGGGTTCCCGCAAACAGCATGCTCATTTCTGGGAGATTTCACTCCACGAGCCAAAGGGGGTCGATACATCAACTAACACCTATTCCGGATTTGATGAATCCCAATGTTCCGTTTCGATAGGAGGAACTCAATGTGACAGACGACGCGTCAATCGGATGCCTGATCTGAGAGTTATTAGCGTTTTCGTTCCAGGGGCAGTTGATTTTTAATTCAAAACTGACCCGACCGCACTCCAACTGCATACAAACCTCGAGCGTAGTAATCCAAAAGGTCTGTCTCACTAATAGGAATCCAAAAAAGTCGACGACACGTTAATCGGACGTCTGGAGCTCATGTTATAAGCCTTTCCGCTTCCAGGGCCCTGTTGGTTTCGTGTTCGAACCAACCCATCCATACCCAAATTTGTCCGAAACCTTGAGTGTAATATACCGAAACGACCGACTCGATCCATGAATCGTTACGCAACATATGTTGCGTCGATCGGAGGTCCGTAGCCCATGTTATGAGCAAAATACAGAAAGTGGTCCAAAAGTGGGTGGTCTTGGCCCGGTCCGACCCGACCCAACCCCCCTTAGGTCTGCCTGACCCGTTTCCGGGTCCGGCCCATTAGGGCACGACCGGACCCAGTGGGCGCGGCCTGTTCCTATCTACGCAACCTGGCCCGGCCCGGCCGGGTGGCATGCTGGCTCGGCCAACGGCCGAGCATGGGGGGACACGGTCCCCACTTCCTTTGCTAGCGACGCGGCACCGGTCGCTGCGTCTCCCTCGAGTCCCGCGCCGCCGAAGGACCGGTCACCTGCAGCTGCGGCTGAAGCCACGTTGGTCCCTCCTGGCGGCGTTATGGGATGCCGCGCTGGCTACCCACACCACTAGAGAAGTCTGCGGGCCACTGGAGCTGCTCTAGTGGTCCGTTCTTGCTCTCGTATGCACCTGGGGTCATCTCGGAACCCATAGATTACTGAGACGACCTCCAATCACTCAATGGTCCCGTATCATTGCCGACCAATGTTCCGCGCATCATGAACATAGAATATGTGGTTTTAGACTTGTTTGTTGGTCCGAACCCACCGCGTTAGTGGTTCAAATGACTTTCAATAATTTAATCATTTTCCGAGGATATAGTCCACATAAATTAAATTAAACCAAACCCCCTACCTCAAGGTGTTGTTGAATGAAGGTTCATCGTGGAAAGAGAACATCGCGGAAGAAGGCTCTGTAAGCGTCATCGGCGTCGCAGAGAAAAGAATCATCGGCGTCGTGGTACATGGCATCGCGTCGTCAATCTCCACGGATTCGGCGTTCTTCATCTTCCTTCATCAGAGGCCGGCGTTCTTCACCAGCAACGGTGCGTTCTTCACGTTCTTCAAGGAGGAAGATGAAGTTCAAGACTTGGGCAAAACCTCTCCAATCCTTCTGGCACAACACAAAAACCCTTAATGAAATAAGACTTTTCTTATTTAATTAACTCACACAAGCCACTAAGCAATTCCAAATTGAAAATTGAATCCTTGAATTAATTATATTGAACAACTTAAACAGTTCATTAATTAAGTGAGTTGACTTTTCATTAAATGGGGGTGCGGGTGTGATACACAAATTAAATGCTCGTGGGAGGTAAAAAGGAAATAAAGGGGGCGGGGCTCGTGTGGGCCCCACCTCACTAATATCCTACCTAGAAGTTAGGGTATTAGTGGGTCCCACTTCAACCACCATTCCTAGGGTATCATTACTTAGAATAAAAATAAAATCGTAGCAAAATATTTTATTTTTATTCTTCAATTAACCCAATTAAATAGTATCCTCACCCGAGCAATTGCAACTCCGTAAAAGGGCGTTCTTAAGCAATTACCAGCGCTGCGGTT
Source organism: Viscum album (assembly GCA_963277665.1). NCBI lineage: Eukaryota > Viridiplantae > Streptophyta > Magnoliopsida > Santalales > Viscaceae > Viscum > Viscum album. Next base: position 1,099,749,186 of record OY728135.1, on the reverse strand, counting down.
CCATCGGTGCCCTTGGATTTCGATTCCGAGCACTGGTTCAAATGTTAGGAAAACCCGCTCGTTCGTTCACTGAATGTACCCGAGCTAAACTTCGGAACATGATTCTGAGCACACCAGTACTCAGAATCAGGTGCTGTTAGAAACTGTGTTCTTGTAAAATTCCAAAGAAAATTAAGACAAATATTTCCGTTGAATTTCATGGGTCTTTAAAATATATCATTTAAAGATTACCATGATGCTTCACCTAAGATATTTTTGTGATAATAATGGTTTTTCATTATATAAATATGGAAGCTATACTGGAAAGTTATATAGAGGGATATAACCTTCCAAATCAACATACTGAGATGGTCAGAATCATAATTAAATAGTTTGTTTCAGCGGCGACTCAGTTGAATCAGGTGATAAATGTTTGTTTTGTTTATTGATGTTATTTTGGTTTATTTTAAAAGTAAATATGATAATTAAAGTCATTTGAGGGTTATCTTGAATAGCTTAAAAGAAAATAAACATTATGGGAAATTCAACAAGTGTGAGTTTTGGTTATAACAAGCTTATTTCCTTGGTCAAATTGTTTCAAAAAATAGCATAACTGTTGATCCAAATAAAACAAAAGTTATGGAAGAATGAACAAGACCCACAAATATAACCTATATCTATAGTTTTATTGGGTTTCCGGATTATTATTGGAGTTTTTTTGAAAATTTTATATGGTTATCTAGCCCACTGTCTATGTTAACATGAAAATGTGTTCTGTTAATTTGGACAAAGAATGAATTGATTTTCTTCAGGAATTGAAAAGAAAATTTCTAAATGCTCTAGTTTTGGAATTAACTTCCAGAAATAGTGATATTGATATCTATAATGATGATTCATTGAAATTACATGATTTTGTATTTATGGAAAATGATTAGGTAATTGATTATGTTTCACATGAGTTGAAACATCATGTGTTAAATTACCCTATAGATGATTTGGAATTATATGCTTTTGTTTTTGATTAAAAAATTTTGAGGCGTCATTTTTATGAAGTAAAATTTGAAATGCATACTGACCAAAAATGTTTACAGTATATATTCACTCAGAAAGAGTTGAAAATAAGACAGAGGGGATGGATGGAAATAATCAAGTATTATGATTGCATGATCCATTACCAACTGGGAAATGAAAATAATCTGGATGATGCTTTGAGTCAAAATATTAATTCTTTATTAACCTTGTTATGTTTGGAATAAGATCTAATGATTAATGACTTGATGAAATTTTTCATTGAAGTTATTGGTGCAATAAATTACTCTATTTTGTTTTAGGTGTCAGTGAAACCATCTCTAAAAGACAGAAATAAGCAAGCACCGAAGAAAGATAGTGAGTTGTAGAAAAAGGTAGAGTTGGTTCAAAAGGGTAGGTTTCATGAATTTAAAATTGATAAAGATTATGTTTTGTGGATTGGAATGTTATTATGCATTCATTTTGATTCACAGTTGATGAATGAGTTATTATGTGAAGCTCATAGTTCTCCGTTTTCAGTTCATCATAGTAGTACTAAGATGTACGGAGATCATCGGGAGTATTACTGGTGGGATGAAATGATAAGAGATATTTATGACTATACTAGGAAGTGTTTTATTTTTCAACAGGTTAAATGAAGAGAATCAGTTACCAGAAGGTATGTTTGATTCATTACTGATGCCAGAGTGGAAATGGGAAAATATATCCATAGACTTTTTTGTGTGAGTACCAAAGACATCTTGGGGTAATAATGCAATTTGGGTTATTGATGATCAATTTACTAAATCTTCTATTTTCGATCCTATTCAAGATATGCTATATCTAGATCAACTTTCTTGGTTGTGTGTTTAATTGATATTTAGGTTTAATTTAGTTCACCTCTCCATTGTATCTGATCGTGATCTAAGGAGCACCTCTAGCTTTTTGAATGGATTTTAGAAGTCATTGGGTACTGAATTAATTTGTAGTTCAACTTTTATCCTCAATCTAATGGATGTCAGAATAAACAATTCAACCCATACAGGATATGTTCCATGATTTCTCAAATGATTACCAGGGAATTTGGGACCAACATCATTCTTTGGTTGAGTTTTTTTATAAAAATAGTTTTCATTCAGGTATACAGATGGCTCCACTGGAGGAATTATCTGTGATGTTTTGTCGATCTCTAGATTTTTAGGATGAAGCATGTGAGAAAAGGTTTATGGGACCAAAATTGGTATAAGAGATTGTAGAAAAGGTTTAGTTGATTTAGAAGAACATTAGAACAACTCAGAGGAGAAAGAAAAGTTCTCCGGATAACCGATGGAAGGATCTTTCTTTTGAGGGAGGCGATCTTGTCTTTATCAATGTTTCTCCATGGAAAAGTGTGATACTTTTTGGTAATAAGAGAAAGTTGAGTTTGAGGTTCATTGGACCTTATGAAATCCCTGATAAATATAGATCACATTCCTACATAGTGTCTTTACCTCCATGTTTATCCCAGGTACACAATGTTTTTCAAGTTTCAATATTGAGAATGTATATGCCAGATTCATCTCTTGTTTTGATCCCAGAGGTAGGTCAGTAGGAAGAGAATATCTTTTATGAGGAACAACATGGCCAGATTCATGGCCGAAGAGAGAAAGTGTTGTGGAATAAGGTAATTCATCATGTAAAGGTTTTGTGTAAACCCATATGGTCGAAGAAGAAATGTGGGAATTTGAAAATTCTACGAGGGACAAATAGCCCCATTTATTTGATAAGTGAATAAAATTGCGAGGAAACAATTTCCCAAAGGAAGGATGTATGTGACATCCCCGGGAAATAAAGAATAATACATTTTAATATTTATTAATATTTGTGATGTAAATATTAATTTTACATTAAATGGAATGATATTTTCGATGGCGTACCCAACACACAACAATAGATTTATCCAATGACTAATGTTTCACACAATTATGAGTCATACTGAAAATTAATAATATAATATTACTTCAAATGGTAGTTAACACATAGTCGTTGTATTGGTAGGAATGAACAAAACTAACTATAATACGATTATACATATCTGTTAAATTTTTTTACATTTATTCAGTAAATGTAGGAGGCTTCAAATGTGAATGAATCTTATTTGAAGAATAAAAAATAAAATAATATTTAATAAGATGATTATTGTATTTTGAAGGAGAACCCTCTTTAAAAATAGTTTTGGTCACTATTATAAGTTTTATTTGGGAAAATAAAATTCTTCTTTAGAATCGGGACATCAATATTTACTTTTGGTAAATTTTTGATATTTTTTCTAATAATATTATTTTTTAAAAGAATAGTGAAAAATAATTTTTTTTAATTCAAAACTACCTTTCGATAAATTTTTTTAATATGAATAGTTTATCATTATAATTGGTTAAAATTTTTAATTAGATTATATTCTTACTATTTAATCCAATGATGGTCCTTGGAATTAATTTCACTTTTAAATTGGACACTAATGAGTGTCAATATTTTGAAAGTCATTATTTCTTAAAAACCCGCTTTTGTTTTAACAATAGGAATTTATATTATATTAATTAATTCGACTTCATTGTTATGGATTTATTAAAACAGATATCATTTTGGAATTCTGAATATCATATATATCGTAGGCATAATTTGTGGTACTTTTAAGAAAACCTTCAGTATTTTATGAATAGTGAAAACACAGATTAATAGATAAAATCCTGACTTCAACATTTAAATGAAATTTTTATACTTTTTTTAATTGAATTTAAAAAATATTACATACATGGGTGTTATTATTAAGTAAAATTTGGTTCAATAAGATGAAAAATATTTTTTATTGAGTACTAACTTTTGACCTTTATTTACCGCGATTAATGGTAACAGGATAATTCAATGTAAAAATAATAGTATAATAAAATTAATTTACCCTAACATGTGTCCTAATCCTATGGGTTGGTACATTTCTGACCATGGGAATCCTTGTGTTGTTTTTGGGACCCCAAGGATCATCTTAAAATAGATAATTACACTTTATATTAATTATTTGTAAGTAATGACAAAAATGGCATAAACATATATCTTTTCATAAATCAATTTTAACACAGGGTTATATAAATTATCAATTCCACTAAAAATATTAATTTCAAATCTAAAAATATTTCCTACATCATGGTATTTTTAATATTTTTTAGACATTAAATAAATAAAATAATTTATGACACAATATTGATATAGTGTTTACTCAACAATGTATGATTCAAATAAATGAGATTATGAAATGTAAAACATTATAAACACCCTATCCAATTCTTATTGGATGATTTTATTTCGAAAATATTCCATCTTATATTCTACTTTAATGAATTTTGGTCCTTAAAAACCCAAAAATAATTAAATAATAATATAATACTTTTAAATGTTCTAAAAGAGTCCCTCCCCCTTTATAAAAATAAATCACCTCAAACCCATTAATCACACCTCTAAATCCCCTTGGATCATCCAAAATCTGCCCAAATAAGCTCCCAAGATCCTTATATTCCACCGAGAAGCCTTACCTTGGGTATAAAGCATTTCATGAAAGCCTTTTGGTTCAAACCAATTGGAGTTGCCCGACTAAAAGGTAACGTCATCGGTTAAGTTCTTTTTTTATTTTACGTCTCCAACCCCCTAAACTATTTTTATTACTTTTTTTTATAAAAACACATGTATCCTCAATATACTTGTTTTTTGTTATGAAAATTATTTTAACTTCACTTACACACACATGTATCTAATGGATAAAGAACATTCTATTTTTATGTAAGATGAAGTATTTCCTCACGAATCGATGATTGTTCTATTATCTCATACCACCTTTTATGGTGTCCATTAAGATAGAAGTGTATTTATAAGTGATATATTATATATATTTATATATATATTCTATGCTTATTTATTTTAAATTTTTAGAATAGATTTATGGTTCCCATAGTGGGGAAATATCATAATTTCATTTGAGTAAGTGCGGACTACCGCCACCTCAAATTGATATGACTCGTTCATGCCATATGTGGAACATATAAAGGTTTTAGTTACTAAAATTATATGTATGAAATTATAATAGAATTATAATATAACTATGTATCATTAATTTTTTATTCCATTAAATATGAAATATAAATGAAAGTACGTTCATGCATACGTACAACATATCGTCACCATGAATGGTACATTTCATTTATAACCTCCAAATGATGTGTAATATTATAAATACATATATATACTAGATATATATTATATATATTATATAAAAATCATGAATATCATTCTGGTTATAATGGAATTCTGACCACATGGAAAATTTATTATTATAACAAGTTTATTTTTAACTCAAGTTCCGAACATCGACATAATGTATGATATGAACTAAAATAATTAATTAATCGTTATAGAAAGGTAATAAGTGATATAAATGTAATAATAAAAATTAAAAAATGTTCTTAACTATGTCAAAATTTACTTTAGTTTATTTTTCATGAAATTAAAAAATGAACATGTCAAGTCGGACACAAGGTAAAGGACATTGTCTCAATGTCCATTCATGGAGACATACATTGATTTATACACGACTTTATTTTATACGGTATATAATAAACACCTTTGACATTTAATTTCATTCAAAGGGAATATTTTTTCAATGAAGAATTTTTCAATATTACAAAAGGAATTTCATTAATATTTACAATGACAATGACCTCTCCACCACTATTATCGTTAGTTGGCTTCCTCTATAAACCTTAATGTTTTTTAAAATGAAAAAGAAGAACCATATTATGTTTTTTTGGGTGTTTTGGTTTTGAATATAGGTTTTCAAATCGATTTATTATTTCAATATCTTGAAATTATTAATTTTTTTGCAACAAAAATGTTATTAGTGAAATATTTATATTTTCAATATTTTATGTGTTATGATTTTATAATGGAACTTGGACATTTGACAGGTGGTTACATGATAAACCAATGGATGGGTGGTGATATGATAAACCAGGATGGGTGGATACGTTATAACCTCAAATTAATTTGGTATGGATGTTATCAATATTTCTATTCCATTTAGTGATATGTGTTGAAGTCGGCTGTATGGTTATTCCATTTGATAATGTTTATGTCCCGAGGTACCTTTATATGTTATGTGTTAATTATATGGGTTTTATTTTAATAATTAGGTTACAAAAAGTTATGAAATGATATTTTAATCAGTGAAAAGTATTTACTACTTCATTAAAGTGAAAATTATTACTTATGATAAAGTATTCATGGTTTACTAGTTGTTTTGAAAAATTAACAGTTTTCCTTCATTGTGTATCCCTTATTGATATTTTTATGCTCATCCAATGTTTCTTTATTTGAAATGTTTTTCATAGGACATAATTATGTATAGCGTCATTGATGGGATAATTGAAATGAAATGATGGATAATATAAGGAACTAGACATGACACTTTTTTTTACAGTTTTTTATTTTATGAAAAAAATGAAAACTGAGTAGAAGTGTCTACATGTAATATTCTAGTTGTTATGTATATGTTATGACCTAATTCTTTAAAACACTAAACCTAAAATATCCTCAATTTGAATTATCTATATAATTCAATATTATGTAATATTTAAAGGTTGGTTCTTATACATTTTGATTTGAATGTTCCTTTCTCCCCCTCTAAAATCCCTTTTCTTTCTAGTGCAATTTTTAGGCTAGCGTGGACATATTATTTTTCAATTATTTAATGTTGGAGTGATATTATATTTAGAATTCATATAATCAATGTGTGAATCCTCTACTTAACAGGCCATAGAATTATCATTTCATCCACAAAGTTTTTCTATTGTATGTTTTTAGACTGCTCTCATAATTGATGCTGGGAACAACCTCTTTAGGTGATGCCACATTTCTATCATCATGTATTCTTATTATTTCATAATCAGTTGGTATCAGTTGAATTTTTATAGTGTCCTTTCATTGATCACCTTATATGTTCCCCTCCTCATTTACCATTTTTATTAATTTCATTTATGGATACCCCTATGAATTACAAGTCACATGATTAAAACATTTACTCATTTCGAAAATATTTTTTTTATAGTTATCCTTAATTGGATCCAAAAACATTTTTGCAAGTTTTTTTCTAGTATGACCCAACCATTAAACAATCTTTCGAATTTAATGTTAAACTTTTTTTAATCATAGGTGACATTTCCATAATTCATTTTTTTATCTCCTTCCATGTTTTCTTTTAACCCACCATTACTAGTTTTACATATTTATGAAGGCTCCAATAATTTGAGAATGAATTTTTAACTAATTTTTACACATTAGAAGTTCATGGAATTTATTTATATCTAATAGACACATCAAATATTCCATACTTACAATAAGAGCAATAGATTGAGGAAAGGTAGATGTATAATAAGAATTAACAAATACTAAAGAATAGGGACCCAAATGTCCTTCCAATACATGTTAATCGATTATAAAATATAGACCAGTAGGGGGTTCTATGATATAAAAACATTTTGGGTTATAAAAAATTAAACACATACCATGATACTGCATCCATATTTAAAAACACTTTTATATATAAGTGAAAAGGTTGGAATTCATGTCGTAGACAGATTTTATTAAAAATCATGGATTCAACTACAGATTCCATGTTTCATATTTTTTATTGAAATCCATAAAAATAGAAACAATAATATGAAATTTTTTATTTTATATGTTAAATAAATATTAAATATTAAATATTTTATGAATATGATAATTTCATTTCATTACACCAATATAGTTCATGTTGTGTCCCTGTTTATATTAATAATATTTCAATGAAGAGAATTTATTACAAAATCCATTATTTTATTATGAACATACAAATATATGGCCAATAATTAATGTACATATTCACCCTTATTAACCTAATACGTAAGACTCCATGATTTCATAGTACATTATCTCATTAAATAATTTGATAGCTTGCGATGCACGCAACAGCGAGTCTGAGCACACCACAACTTAATAAACTAACGGTTCAAAATACGGTCATGAATAATATTAACTACATTTTGAATCATATATAATCTAAATAATTTTATCATCCATATTATGTTTTTTGTAGACATAATATAAGAACAAATTCGTTTTTTTGGATAAAATAAGTATTTTCAAAAAAATGAAATTTTACAACCTTTTAATGGAGAACACTTTTTAAAACAAATATTTCACATTATTATATATTAAATTTAATGAAATTAAATTCTTCATTAGAAGTAGGATATAAAAATTTAGTTTAGAAAAATTTTTGGTTCTTTTCTAATAACATTAAATTTTTTACTAATAGTGAAAAATAGTGTTTTAATTGAAAACAACTTTTTTAATCAAAATAATTTATAGTGTTCATTTATGAATTTTAAAGGTTTTAAAGTATAAATAGATTATATATTTATCGTTTAATATAATTTATGTTATTATAAGTAATTTCACATTTAAATTTGACAAAAACACATGTCAATCTTTTTATAGTTTTTACTTTTTAAAAAACCCATTTTCTTGTTTTGACAAACAGAAATAAATTCTAAATTAATAAATGAAACATCTATGTATTTAATTCTGTAAAATAATGTTTATTTTTTAATACAGAATATCAAAATTAGCTTTGGGTGAATTTTTGGTATTTTTCTGAAAACATTCAATTTTTGATGAATAGTGAAAAACAATACATTATAATTTAAAACTGACTTTTTATTTAAATAATTATTTATTTTATTTAAATTTATTTTAAGTCAAAATTTATATATAATACCTATATAAGTTCAATGTAATTCATTGGAGTCATTTTATAATAAAATTAGATGTATAAAATTTTATTGAAATTTTAAACCTTTTTTACCCACCTTCTAGAAGCATTTGCAAGTTTTCATAAAACATAATTTTACCATTTCTGTGAGTTTAATTTCAAAAATTCGAGAGACAGAGTTGATATCAGTAAGTAAAATATTTTTTCATTATGATGAATTTTTTTTTGTTAATAGTATATTCTGAATTTTATTTACCATGGTGAATTAGATAGTTAATGTTCAAAAAGATATTATAATTAGCCTAAAATATTTCCTAATTCTATTTTATAAGTTTATTTTGACCAAAAAAACCTTAGTAATAAAATATTAACATTTATTTCCACTTTCATTAGATTATGACATTTATTATTATTTTATTTAATGAATTGTTAAAACTGTTAAATTCAATGTTTAATATCTAATCCATTTTTAATATAAGGATACACACATATAAATTTTACAATAAATATTTTTTAGAAAGATAAAAAAATTTCCTACTTAATGTTATTTTATTTTTAATTTTTATACATTAAATAATTTAACTAATTTATGACACAATGATGATGTATTAATTAAAGTATTAATGAAACAATCAAATAAATGGTAACTTTAATATAATAATAAATATAATTTCAATGTTTTTATGACATACAATAATTTTATAGGAGAATATGACATGTTAGGGTTGATTTAATGTATCATTTTCTATGTAATCAAGTTGTGATGACTTTCAAAAAAACAAAATACCAAATAATGAAAAATATGACATAAATTAATTTTTAAAACAAATACTATATTGTTAGTTGATATAATATTCCTAAAAATCTATGGTTATTCCAAAGGGATTAAATAATATTATATATGTCATTAATTAATCACATGAGGTTCTTTTGTAATTTTAGAGTATGTTTATTAACCATATAGTGTAAGAATAAAAGAAGACACGGTAAAAGATAAAATATTTAACTAAGAGTAAAATGTAAAATATATGGTTAATATGGTGACCTAAACCTATCTAAAACATATTGTTTGAGTGGTTTTAGTCCTATCCCCACATTATAAATGAAATAAATCATTTGGGATCCATTGGAAACGAAAAAATATTTTATTATAAAATAATATTTCAATCTTTTCGTAAGGTGCCCCTTACCTCTATTATAGTAGGAAAATTCTCCTTCTCTCAAATTCACACCTCCAATGACATTTGGATCATCCAAACACTACCCAAATATACTATCCACTATCCTACCTTAATCTTATAGGCATTAAATTGGTCAAAAAGACAACCTATTGTGACCTTTTGATCAAATCAAAAGGAAGAACATGAAGAAAATATAAATATTTCTCCACCTCTTTAAAATTCATTTCATCTTCCACTTCCTCTTTATTTGTTGTTTCCATACCAAAATAAAAACTCCAGTACCTCCTATATAATGTGATTTTATAATAAATATGGTATAACCATATTTTATATTATATCCTTCCTCTAAATGACAAAGTCACCATATGTCCATGCGTACGGTTTACCGTCTGCACGTCATGGTGTAGCTTGTTATTCAAACACATCATTATTTGGATGGGTATAATAATGAGTATAATGGATGTAAATAATTAATATAACATGTCAATTATTATTTATATATGATATACCATCAAATTACATATGATTTCACCATTAATATAATGATATTTCCACACGTGTGTAAGTACATATTACCATCTCCACGAAGCGATGTGATGCATTCTCACATTCTCCATTCAACAATGATTATAAAAATATACATCATTAATAATTATGTAATATATGAAATAATAATGCTTCTTTATAGAATTATATATATATTTATGTATGTACGTACATATATCTTATTCACTATCTTCTATTCAATACGATACGAAAACAGAAACAACGTTTATGCGTACGTACGACCTACCGTCTCCATAAATGATGCCTTCAATTTCAAATATATTTCTATTATATATATTTATATTCTGAATTCATGTGATATATAAATAATGTTTTATATTCTGGATGTATTTAAATCACGTTCTAAATGAAATCTTCACGAATAAGAAGTTAAAACATGTATGATAAAGAAAGAGATTATTACCCAAAATGTAAATTTATCATCGAAATAATTCTTAAATGGTAGTATAAATTCATAAATAAATCATGTATGATATAATAAATATGAATATGGTTGTATTTTAATTTAAAAACATATAATGGTCATTATAAAACAGGTTAAATGTTCACTCAACCAAAGGAAAGTGCAAGGTAAGGGTTAATTTCACAATCTCTTTTTTAACCGAGGTTGTTTTTACAAAAGTATCTACTATGACCTATTTTTCTTCCACATCTAAGTTTCATTAAAATATTTTAAAAATTAACATTTTAAGTTTTTATGAAAGGGAATCTTTAACTAGATCATCCTTTTAAATGGTTTAAATATGTATTCTTCTAAATCATTCTCATTAATTTTCATGCTTTCAAAATGGGTTTTAAGTATCTAATTATTTAGACACTAATGTTTTTAAAATTTTAATTCCTTTAAAATTCTTCAATGTGGTATGGGAAAACTAGAATAAAAATTTTCTATATATATATTATTTTATAAATTGTGTTACTTTTAAATGTTTTCAAGGAAAAGGGATATTTATCTCAAAGAGTTTTACAAATAATTTTCAACAATGTCAACATCATTTTTAAATATTATTCTTGATTTATGTTGATTTATTTTAAATACAATCTTCAATATTGTATTGAATAATTTATAATACGTTTGACTGTGGATGTGTTAGTTTTATAAAATTCATGGTTTATGGATAAATTATTGAAATTTTAAATGCTATTTTTAATATGAATGTTTATGTTATGTTTAAACCTTTTCATATGATGAATGTGTTGGACATTGTAAATGGTGTGTGGAGCCCATATAGCTCCTTGATGCATCGGTGGGTCTCATGAGATAAACTAGTGTCTTGGCACAAGGCCTTGACAAAATATTATTGGTAGTCTTGGAACAAGTCCTTGACTATATAGTTATGATGTCTAGAATTATGCATTCCATCATTATGAAATTGGCTGTTGATATTGCATGTGATAATTCAAGTATAAGAATACCCATGAGAATAAGTAAATGGAATTATTTTGATTTAAATTATCCATATTATGATGAAGTTTATTTTTAAAAGGATTATGTTTTAGTCTTATATATTACCTTAAATGTTTATGGTTATTTATGAAATTTTCTACAATATTGTTATCCTCACAGAGCATCTAAGCTCACCACTTTAATATGTTTTATTTTCCCAGGAATCCATGAAGTGTTTTATTATTTATAACCAGGGTTAATCTAGGGGAATAATGGAGTTCTCAAATGATCATTTTTTTGTGTTTATTTCTAATGTGTAATGTGACATTCATGCATATAATATATTTTCCATGTTTGCTAAACTGATTTGTCATTCAGGACTTGATTCCTTGTAATCATTCAAATGTATTAAAATAATGCATTGACTCTAGGGTTCTGGGGTCAGGGAATTACAGTTTGTATCAAATTTCGTATAGCAACAACCTTGAAATAAATTTAGGCAAAATCTGATTAGATAACATTTTCATAAGATATAAATAGATTATTTTTATAGAATAACTTCCTATAATTTTGGTAATGTATAGATTTAGTGTATTTTCTAATCAATACATCACTGGATGGATACGATCTAGTAGAGGCAACTCTGGAATAGACGTACCTAGGAGTGAAAACTCCGACAAGAAGTTTCTTGGTTTACCTGGGGTATCTTGGTACATGACAATAGGCCTTGATCCACTCTTGGTTACGACACTCCCGGGGGATATGTTTAGGATAATTCAAATTTTTTTCACAAAAAATTATTCTTGATTTATTAGTAAATACATCCAAAAAGATAAAATTTTATGAATATAGATTATATGAAAAATATTTTCAATTTACGTTAATTATTTTTCATGTTTGTAATTATGCATTGAGATTCATAAACTAACCTAGTGTATTTAATTTAATTGAAATGGAACCTAGTAGATGGAATGAGAATACCACCAATAATCATGATCGAAAGATTAATAAGTATCTTATCATTCATGGTATTAATCCAACATTTTGAAAGGAAATAGTATCCCATGTATTATCATCATATGAATAAATAGTATCATGTCTTAATAAAATAAGTAGTGAATTCTCTGGGTCCTAAGGCTTTGAAGTGAAGAAATGGATGAAATTGATGGAAGAGAGAAAGATTGAAAAATGTAAGAGGGGAAAAAGGATTTTTTTCTTATGTGATAACTATGGAAAGAATCACCTAGGTAAATTATTGAAGGGAATTTGAGTTTTTTAAAAGTGTGCTGAAAAAGTACACAATGTACATGATTGCGAGGGTAAGAAAAAGGTTTCAAATGTACAATGATTCTTCTGCAAGGAGTAAGGAAAATATGCGAATAAATGTCCTAATCAACAGAGTATACCCCAAATGCTTCTATTGGATAATAATCAAGTTTTGTTGCTACTGAGGATGAAGAATAATGATTAATGTCCTTATCTTGTTATTAAAGTATTGTTTTATTTGAGTATTGTGTTAATGATGTACATGTTATAAGAAGTATTCTGTATATAAGGACTGTACTGCAGTACAATTTATTAAGGATCTAAGATTGTATGGTTCCAAAAAAAAGTGACTCGATATGAAGTTAAATTTTTGGAAAATACATAGTCGGAGGAAAGATAAAAAATTTTATATGGGCCTGATACTGAGGTATTGATTCTGGAATAAGAGATGATTATTTTGGATAAATTATCTTGGATATTATTGACATCCTTGGAACAGATTAATGGTTTGTTTATTTTATTATTATTGGATTTTAAAATATTTTTGGATATTAGGAGAATATCTAGTATTTTATAGGGAATAAGTGAGAATGAAAGTGATCAATATGGTTTTATGGTAATTCATGGTGTTACCGTGTTTTAAAAGAATACATGATAATGGTATTCACATGTTATTACATGGAATAAAAGATCTTCATGGTGTTTAACATCTTCATAAATATTGGACTCTGAGTTTTGACAGAAATATTTTGGATATGTCTAAAGGTTGGAATGGATTAATTTTGACATTGGTTACAATTGTTAAGGTTAAAGAATTTATTATAATTATTTTTGTATTGTAATAATAAGGACAACCTGGAGGTCGGGTGACAACCCGTCGTGTCCAGCAAGACCGTGAGACATTAACCCATAACCAAAGGGAAACAAGGGTGAATCACCGACCACTGGCCTACGTGATTCTATGGTTTTTTTAATGTTGTTTAAAAAAAGATGAAAAAGTATTTATTAATTCATTATTTCTGTACCCACATATTATTAGGATAAATAGAATATTTTTGAATTCTATTATCATTGGGAGTGAAAGATGAATTTGTGGAAGGAATTAGTTGAAGAATGAAAATCTACATGTCAAGTATATATATATATATATATATATATATATATTCTCTTCTTATATGAAAAAATTAATTCCTAAACTTTTGGAAAAATATCTTAAAACCAAAAATGTGTTATCCAAATACCTTATGTTTTTTTGAACTGATGGTATTTTAAATCATTATAGATCGATGGCTTTGAGGCCATCAATTGTATAATTGCTTGTGATTGATGACCTCAATCACTCTATATAAATATTTATGTTTTATTCAAATTATGTATCTCTAATTGCCACTAATTTTCACTTAATATAGATTATAATTTGGTGGTGACCATTTCATTTCCCATTCCCTCTTATTAAGACTACATTTTATTAACCCAATTTCAATGTGGGTTTTCAAAAAAGGTATTTTTCTATTTTTAACCTTTTATTTTTGAAGAAAAATTTCAAATTTCCAGGAAACAATTTATTTAATTATGGGAGAATGTAACACCCCTAGATTTCATAGTATGATATCTCATTAAATTAATTCATAAGCTTGTGCTACACGCGACACCGAGATCGAGGGCACCACAACTTACTAAACTAACGGTTCAAAAAGCAGTTATGCATAGTATTAACTTAATTTTGAATATTATATACTATATATAATTTTTACATCTGTATTATATGTTTCTTATACATAATAGAAGAACAAATTAATTTTTTCAGATAAAATAAGTATTTTCCCAAAAATGCAATTTTACCGCCTTTTAATGGCGAACAATTTTAAACCCAATATTTCACAATTTTATACATTCAATTTAATGAAATTAAATTTTTATTTAGAAGTGGGACATAAAAATTTAGTTTGGATATTTTTTCTGTAATTTTCTGATAACTATATTTCTTTGACAAATACTCAAAAATACTTTGTTTTAATTGAAAACAACTTTTTAAATCGAAGTAATTTATAGTGTGAAAATATGAATTTGAAGGGTTTTGAAGTATAATTTTTTTTATATTTTTATCATTTAATACAATGTAGGTCATTATAAGTAATTTTAAATTTAAATTAGACATAAACACATGTCAATGTTTTGATAGTTTTTACTTTTAAAAAATCCCACTTTTTGGTTTTGACAGTGAGAATTAATTTAAAATTAAAAAATATAACTTCTATGTTTTGAATTTGGTAAAAAAGACTTAATTTTTGAATTTTAAATATCCAAATTATCTTTGGGTGAATTTTTTGTATTTTTTGGAAAATTTTCATTTTTTGATGAATAATGAAAAACACCGCATTATTATTTTAAAAAAACTTTTTATTTAAATAATTATTTATTTTATTTTAATTTATTTTAATTAAAAATAGATATATAATACCTATATAAGTTCAATGTATTTCATATGAATCATTTTATATTATAATTAGATATATACAATTTTATAGAACTTTTTAACCTTTTTTCCCATCTTCCAGGAGCATTTTCAAATTTTTAGAATACTTAACTTTACCACTTTTGTGAGCTGAATTTAAAAAATCCTAGAGACAAGGTTGATATTAGTAAGTAAAATTTGTTTCAATAAGATGAAAATTATTTTTTGTGAATAGTTTATTTTGACTTTTATTTACCATGGTTAAACATAAATAGGGCAATTTAAGGTAAAAGTGATATTATAATTACCCTAACACACATCCTAATTCATTTAGATAATTTTATTTCGACCAAAAAAACCTTATAAATAATATATGATCCATTAGGTCCACTTGGAATAGATTATGACATTTACTATTATTTTATTTAAAGAAGAGTTAAAAGTATTAAATTCAACTTTTAATAAATAAACCATTTTTAATATAAAGTAACACACAGTATTAATTCAACTATATAATTTCATTACAAAAAGGAAATAATTTCATACATAATTGTATTTTATTTATAATTTTTAGACATTAAATAATTGAATTTGTTTATGACACAATGATGATGTCGTAATTATCTTATTAATGAAACAGTCAAATAAATGGTATTACAAAAATCATCATAAATATAATTTCAATGTTTTTATTAAATCCAAGAATTGTATATGTTAAAATGACATTTTATTGTTGATTCAGTGTATCTCGTTCAAAGTAATAAAGTTTTTATTACTTCTAAAAAAACTAACTACCAAATAAAGTCAAAATTGACAGAAATTAATTTTTAAAACAAATACTATATTATTAGTTTATATTATATTTCTAAAAAATAAGGTTCAACCAAAAGTATTAAATAATATTTTATATTTCATTAATGAACCACTTTAGGATCTCTAAGATGTTCATGATATGTTTAGTAACCATAAAGTGAAAGAGTAAAAGAAGACAGGGAAAAAGTTATAATATTTAACTAAGAGGGAAATCTAAAAGATAATGATAATATAGTGACCTAAACCTTTATAAAACCTATTTTTTTGTGGTTTTCGACCCATCCCCACCTTATCCTAGAATGATGTCATTTTGGAGCTATTATAAATCGAAATTGATTTTAATTTAAAATAACATTTCACTTTTTTTAAGGTGCCCCTCACCTCTATTATAAAACGGCGCTTCCGCTTCACTCAAATTAACATCTCAGAAGACATTTGGCTTGGAGAACCCCTGCCTAAATATTCTTTCAACTATCATTACTCCATCCTAGAGGCATTACTTTGGTTAAAAATCTATCCCAACGATCTATTTTGATCAAATCAAATAGAAGAACCCGAAGAAGAGATAAATATTCCATCACCTCTTCCAAGTTCTTTTCATCTTCCACTTCCTCTTTATTAGTTCTTTCCATACCAAAATAAAAACTCCAATACCTCCTATATACTGTGATGTTATTACCAATACGGTACTACCATATTTTTTATTCTATCTATCCTCTAAATGAAAAAGTCACCAAACATGCGTACGTACGGTTTACCGTCTCCACGTCATGGTGTAGTTTGTTATTCAAAAAATTTATTATTGGATGGGTATAATAATGAGTATAACAGATGTAAATAATAATTATAACATGTTAATTATTCTATATATATGATATAACATCCAATTACATTCTATTTCACCATTAATATAATGATATTTTCACTCGTATGTAAGTACAGATTACCGTCTCCACGAAGCGATGTGATTGATTCCCACGTTCACCATTCAATGATGATTATAAAAATATATATTGTTAATAAATATATAATATATGACATAATAATTCTACTAGAGATATATATATATATTTATATACTTACATATATCTTATTCACATACTTCTATTCAATACGATATGAAAACGGAATAACCGTTTATGCGTAAGTACGGTCTAGCGTCTCCATAAACGGTGCCTTCAATTTAATATATATCTATTATAAATATTTATATTCTATATATATATTATATATAAATCATGGTTTGTATTATTTATGTATTTAAATCATGATCTAAATGAAACAATCATGAATAACAAGTTAAAACACGTATGATAAAAAAAGTGATTATTAACCAAAATGTTAATTTAACATTGAAATCATTATTAAATTGGTAGTATAAAGTCATAAATGAATCATGTATGATGTAATAAATATGAATATAGTTCTGGTGTAATTTAATAACATACTATGGTCATTATACATGAGGTTAATCATACCCTCGACCAAAGGAAAGTGCAAGGTAAGGGTTAATTTCACAATATCATTATTATCCGAGGTTGTTTTTACGTAAGTATCTACTAGGACCTCTTTATCATCCACATATGTGTTACATAATAATATTTTAAAATGGAATATTTGAAGGTTTTATGGAAGGGACTCTTTAACTAGTTCATCATTTTAAATGGATTAAATATTTATTATTCTAAATCATTCTTAATAATGTCCATGTTTTAAAAATGGTCTTTAAGGATTTATTTATATGGACATGAATGTTTCTAAAATGTTAATTAATATCAATTGTTTCAAAGTGGAATGGGACACTCTGAATCAAAAATTTATTTAAATGTCTTACTTTTTAAATTGTGTGGCTTATAAATGATTTCATGGAAAAGGGATATTACTCTCAACGAGTTTTAAAAATAATTTTCAATTATGTCAACATACTTTTTGAATATTATTCTTGATTTAGTTTGATTGATTATAATACAATCATTAATATTGTATTGAATGAGTTATGATATGTTTGAATTTGGATGTGTTATTTTAATACCATTTTATGGTTTATGGATAGTGTATTGACATTTCATATGCTAGTTTTAATACGAATGTTTATGTTATGTTTAAAACTTTTAATATGATGAATGTGTTGGACTTAGTAAGTGATTAGTGGAGCCAGCTATAGCTCATCGATGCATCAGAAGGTCTCATGAGAAAAACTACTATCTTGGCACAAGTCCTTGACAAAATCATATATTTAGTCATGCAATAAGGCCTTGACTATATTGTTATGAAGTCTGGCATTATGCATTTAATCATTATAAAATACACTATTGATTTTTCATGTGATTATTTTACTAGTAAAATAACCTTGTGAATAATTAAATGTCATTATTAGAATTTATATTTCCCATATTAGGATTAAGTATAAGTTTAAAAGGAATTTTTTTAGTCTTATTCATTCCCTTAAATGTTTATGTGTATTTATGAATGTTTCCGCTATATTGTTATCCTTTCTGAGCATATGAGCTCACCCATTTCTTATGTTTTATTTCCTATGATTCCGAGAAGTGTTTTATGATAGAAAGAAGGGTTAATCTAAGGTATTAATGGCATTCTCAATGGATCATTTATGTTTTTTTTATATTTTCTAACGTGTAATGTAACATTCATGTATGTGATCTATTTTCCAAGACTGCAAAACTTATCGTTCATTCAGGAATTGATTCTTTGTTGTCATGCCAATTTATTAAAATAATACACCGACTCTAGGATTCTGGGGTTGGGGCATTACATACGAATCATTTCTAATAATCAGATTCACACTTCAAATCATATATTTATTAT
The DNA here is from genome assembly GCA_963277665.1 of Viscum album. Classification (NCBI taxonomy): domain Eukaryota; kingdom Viridiplantae; phylum Streptophyta; class Magnoliopsida; order Santalales; family Viscaceae; genus Viscum; species Viscum album. The sequence goes on along the minus strand of OY728135.1, from coordinate 1,099,729,873 downwards.
ATTGAGTTTTATAAAATGATATACATTTTCCTCTCACCATTTCAACCATATCATATTTCTTCACAAGGAGATAATTATTTATTGATCAATATTCTTATGATTTTTTATATTATCACTAGACTATGAACTCAAATTAAAAATAACTCATGGAATCTAGAAATAATCCAATAGAACTCAAACAATCATTATGAAACTAAAATGATCACCTAAGAATAACTCTATTAAAATACCCCTGAAGACACTAAAAATTATAAAATTACTCAAATGAATTATATAGTATTTAGATAAACTATACGAATATATTTTGTAATTATATTTACAATGAACACATTATGTAAATATATTATACAGATATAAATGTATATAAATATATTATATAAATACATAAAAATATATATATTAATACAAGTTCTAAATGCATATTTAAATGTGCCTAACACATTACATCAATATATTATATAAATAATATATATTGGTCTTTTCTATAAATATATTGCACATTATAATAGTTGATATATAATTATACATATATTAATTCATTTATGACAAGTATATAAATATATTATAAATATGTTTGAAAAATATAATAAAATATTTAAATTTATTTAAAAATATAATACTAATATTTTATATAAATGTATTTATATTAGATAAATTCTATAAAGATATTTTACAGATATAAATTTCTATAAATAATATATATATTTATATATTTATAAAAATATTATCCATAATAATAATAATTATATATATAAATATACAAATATAAATTTATTATATAGATACAGAATTTGAATATATGAAAATTCATTATGTAAATGAATTTAAATATATTCAATACATTATTTGAATATATTAATTATATGTATTAATATATATAATAACCATTATTTACATAAATATGAAAATATAAATTAATTTCCAATTTTAATATTGAAATTTTTTTAGAGATATGTTATATAAATATAATAAATTATATACAAGTATATATAAATACACATTAAATAAAATATATATATCTAAAATTTAATTAAATATAATTTAATAATTCTTTATTTATTACTATATTTATATAATATATCAATATATTACAATTTATTTATAAATCCATATAATGTATTTATATAATACATTTATATAATATATTTATATACATTTAAAAAACATATATTGGTTTATATACAGTTAATATGAATTTATATAACTTATATATTTTTATATATTATATAATATATTTATAAATAATAATATAAATAAAAATGTAAATAAATATATAAATAGGATTAAATATGTTTAAATATATAGATATACAATAGTAAACTAAAGTGTAGTCGTAGAAAAGGGGTTCAAATAGACAAATTTAACCATATGTATTTTTGTTCAAATCCGTCCCTAAAAAATGTTTCATTTGGATTTTCTATAGAATCATCTAATTCATGTGGAAAACAACACATGGGGACTTTAATGGAGTCTTTTAATAATTTTAGTGGAATAGTTTTCCAGAGATTAAAATAAACACTAATTATGGATATATTAACTTTTAATAGCATCGTTTTTTGTAGTTTCTATTACTCAATAATAGTTGATGGTAATTTATACCCACGGTTAATACTAATTTGATTTGAGGGGAAATATAAGGGTTTTATCTATGGAAAATTTAGGAATTCATGTCTTATTTTATAAAAGAAAATAAATTAATAATCGAATGAAAAAAAATAATTAATGAAAAACTATTAGTCATCAATTGACTCAGGTGTATAATGAGTGAGAGTTTAACACTAATTTTATTGATTACCCTCCTATTTAGAAATATTTTTATTTTAATAAGGTGAGTTAGTTATTTTAATAATATATATTATTCTTTTTTAATAATATGGTATCAGAAACATGTGGGCCCTTTTATGAATGTTTGTTACATTTTTATTTAATAATATTTGTGAAATACATTAAATATTAATATTTTGGTGACTTGTAAGAATTTTTTTAAGATTTTATTATTAACCAATTTGGATCCTCATATACTTTCATCATGTGTGTATAGGAATAATATATCATTTATCTTCATCTATTATAAATGAATGAAAAAAAATTATGATTGATAATTAAAAACTAATTATTAATGATATATAGGATGAGTAAATTCTCACATTTAAATGATGCAATCTGGTTTATCAAAATTAAAATATAATTACTTCAACCAATTATGGACAAAATCAATGAATTTATTGATAATTTTTTATTGAATAAATTAATAATAATATGTCTTAGAGAATAAATTTAGGTTTTAGATTTGATAGAAATATTGAAAAATTTATTTTTTTCCTAAATGTAGTTGGACCATATGAGCATATTCCCATTTAGTCCTTTCCAATTTTGGCTAGTTTTTATTATGGGAAAATTATGGAAATCTCGAACGAGTATCCATATGTGTTGGAAAATATCATAGGTCGTCATAGTGTGTTAAAAATGTATTTAGTAATAGAATATAAATATTTATATGATAAATGAATTTCAAATTTTAATAATGGTTGGTTTCTTGGTTCTTTCATTTAGTTTGACTCTTAAGGATGTGGGATCAACTAATTAAGGGTGAGAATATTCACATTTTGGAATGATACCATTTTATAAATATATGGTATTTGTATATAATTTTTTATTAATCAAGATAAAAATTTAAGTAAGATGAATTCAATGTTTTTTCATATGTTTTTTGATGATGTTTCTTTTTTTAAGGATAATATTTTAGCATATTTGAGAAATAAAAGTGTATGGAAAACATGTAATCTGGTTGAACATTATGATTAAATGTTCACGGTGTGAAAAAATTAAATATAATTTTTTGAAATCAATAATATTGTCTTATCGACTAGCCCAGGTTAATAAGATTAAATACTTATGTTTACTGACACATCATAAAGACAATATTGAGATTCATTTTACAAATGATTTAAATTTTTTAAGCCCAGGCAGTATAAAAAGCACCAGATTATCCACGATTCTCAAGGTCTCTATCAATATTTTATATGAATAGAAGTGGAAACCCTAGAACTTACTAATTGGTTGGATGGATATTTAAATATTGGATAAGGATTTTGGTAGTTTTTTGTACAAAATGTTTGATGAATAGCTCAAAATGGGTGATTAGGATACTATTATAAATGAATATAGAATTGATGTTATTCTTGGTTAGGAAGATGTGTTTGTCATTTTTATTAAATATAAGGGAAGTTTAAATAGTGTAAAGCATAATGATTATTGGGTTTTAAACTCCTTGTATAGGGTATGTGTAAATTAATTTTTGTGTAGGTATCCTTTTGTACAGAAGTACAAAAAAATTAGCTACAAAAAATGTCAATGTTATTTCTAATTTTATGTTTACAACCTTTTGATTATTCTATAGATATGATTTCTTTTTATATTTTCTTCATTAATACCACTGTTTTGGGTGTTCTTTTGAGAGAATTTTTTTTAAAAGTATGGTATTATTTTTTTCTGAACATTGATTTCTTGTATTGGGAAGTTTATGAGTGCTTCTTCTGTTTGGGATATTACAGTGTGTTTGGATTGAGTTTCTTGTAAATTTTCTTCACAGATTGAATATGTTTAATCTTTTCCAAAAAAACATTAGGTGAGTACTTTTGGTTATTTCATGGAGGAACTCTTCATTCTTTAAATATTTCATTTATCACACAACTATTATTAATTTTGTTAATTTCAATGTAATATTGTTTGTTAACCACATTAGTGATGTAATTGAAATGAATATTCAAAAAATCCAAAATTTCTAGTGATGTTATAATATGTTTATAGAATTGATATTCTTTTTCCTCTTAACATATACATAAGAACATGATTTATGATACTTTTCTAATGATGTAACCTTAATCAGGGAATAAGAATAAGTTTTGACTAAATTATTCTTAAAGAAGTGATTAATGAATCATTGGCACAATGTATTATTCGGGTATAATATACCTGATATTTTTTGCTTTGATTTTATGGAAAAAATTTAATGAGTTAGCATTCACATCACCCACCCATATAATCTTTCATGAAAGGAATCATTACATATTATGTAATATAAATAATGATTAATATACATACATGCAATTTTCAAGAATAATAATTTATGTTAGAAGGCACGATTTACTAAATGAATCAACAAAGGGAGTCCTCAAACTCTATATATTACCCCTTATATGTAAATATAGGGTGTGTTTGATTTTACCTTTACTCACCCCGGATACCCCTTAAACATTTCTTTCTTCTTCTTTCTCCTCATTTGTTCCCAAACAGGTAAAAACTTTATGGAGTGAAAAGGGATCATGTTTCATGTGTAAAAACTTTTTTTTCTTCTCTCATGAATACCTATAGAGGGAAGGTTCATTTGAGTGTTCCTTAATGAACATAGTCAATTATAAGAGTTGTTTTTAGGGCTGTTATTGTGTAATTTACATGGTTTATAGGTTCCTCATTTTAAAGTTTATATATATAATCTATTGTTGGGAATAAAGGCCTCTTATTTCAAGATAATATTCACTAGTGTTGTTATGTTTAACTATTAAATGTCTCCATATAAAACCATTAGTGATATCATTGAAATACATATTTTCAAAAACATGAAATCATGATTCCTTATATTCAAATCCATAGTAAATGTTTGGATATTCATCCTAATTTTGGGCGAATAGGGTTTCTACGTTGGAAAATCCTCCCTTATGATAGTGACAGTTGATAAACCAGTACCCCCCCTCCCTACCCCCATGTTGGGGGAGGGACCTCCTCCATCCTTTGAGGTAACTACTCACTCCATCACCCCTTTCTCAAACCCATGAGGTCTCTCTTCTTTCCATCAAATAAAAATCAACCCTAGAGTCCCAGATATGTTCAATAGTCTTCCAAAACATTCGATCTGAAAATCAGAGTAAATTTAGACATAGACCTTCTGAATATCACCTTGATCACATGGTTTAAAAATGATCTGCCTTTGGTATAATACTTTTATAGGTTTATCATTTCTTTTTTGGGTATTTCAAGACTGAGAAATGGTAGGTTTACTTTCAAATTGGCACATAACGATCTTGTATGCTTCGAAGGAATATCTTTTTAGGGTCTAGTCCAAATCCCATCATAGCAATAATGGATTTTGGTTTTACCTCTTGTTGTGACCCGATGAATTCTATATGAAGAAAGACATCCCTACAATGGTAATTTTGTTTAGTTTACCCATGCTACATTTGTCTTTTCAAAATCTAGTGATTATACACATGCATCGAAATCTTGTTGGGTGGAACTTATACAATGATATTAGGAGTAGGTTAGTATCATAACAAGTTTCTCCTTACATTTTTGTGTATTTATATCTATCTAAACTACTTATGGGGCTCATTTTTTGTTATAGTGGAATATTATTTTTTATTCATGTAAGAAAAGTATTTCAAATCATGGTTCAATTTTTTCACTTCATATAGGAAACCGGGTCACTATAAGCATGCCTATAAAAAAGTGCATAAGAAATGTGATCAACTGTTGATTGAGGTTTCAAGAGAAAATGGAAATGGAATGAAGTTTAGTATTGGTGAAGAGATGTTGGGGAATTTTTAATTGGTCACTTTTATTAATCAAGAATGCTCTATATCTATTTATTGTGTCTTATAGGGGGGGAATCCATTAGTTTCAGAATTCATTAGGGAGTTGGAGAATTACTTAAGTAACTACACTACATCTAGTGGTGTTTCTTATTGTCTAGTAGACATATATAAGGTATGTTTTGAAGATTTCATGGATTCTTATCAAATTAAATCAAAAGAGGACTCCCATGGAGGGGTTCTGAGATCTGATAGTGGCATGTTCAATGTGGATGAAGATAGAGGTGCATGGACTCCCAGGGTGTCATCCTATATGTATGAAGTATGTTCAATTCATGTTTACATTATAAGAAAGGGATCCCAAAAGCCTAATAGGATTATTGAAGAGTAAAATACAATAAGGGGGAAATGTTCGTGAAGAGAATCTCCTTTCATAAATCATGGTAACCGATTTTAGGGTCTAGATTGTGATAGGCTAGATCACAAGGAAGCAGTTCTTCAAGATTCATAAAATGCAGAGTATTAATACCTCATAGATATATCTAGATATTAAAAATATTTATAAATCTTTAGAGACAATAATGATGATCTTTATGGTGAATATCTCTTTAATCATAGGAGAAAGGGTCAAAGGGGAAACATGATGGGTTAGAAATATTATTCCTATTTTCTCATTAAAATACGTATGAGATCTACCAATCTACTGAAATCCAATGAGATAATAGATAATCCCATGTTTTATGGTTCCCCAGATAAGGTTGACAATATCATTTTTGAGGAATTTCCTTTCAAATGGTTCCTTAATTGTCATCATCAAGATAATGTCATTATTCTAGTGAATAATGTTGATATCCTAATATATTCGGTTGATGAAATTGGGGAGGAATATCTGAAGATAAATTCATACCTCGATGATGTTGATATAATTATGGGAATAATGCTTTGATCATACTCTAGTAGCAAGAAATTTTATTTAATTGAAAATAATGACCATATACTAATAAGAGGCTTCAACATGTGGAAAATCAGTGAATAGAAATACATGAAATCATGGGATTATCTGGCATATCATTTTTAAGACCTTCATTTGGATGATCTAGGTGAATTGGAAACATCAATTCCATGGAAAGTATTTGTTCAAAATAATTTTAGACAAAATAAACATTTCATTGATTGTTACGTAGTATCTTATAGTGCATGGTCTGGTTATGCTATGTGGGTTCTCACTTCTTCCCCAAAAAGTGTGTTGATCATAAAAAGTTAATTTCTAGTCAGTCAAACTCATGAAATCTCATTTTTTATATTTTAATAATTGGATAAAATTTTATTAATAATTAACACATCATCTATTGAGAGATATTGTGATGTTATTATTATAAAATAATATATCATTTGTTATCACATAATAAAATATTGTTTTTATAACATATAAAATATTAATAGTTCTTGAAACTAATTTATATAGTAATTAACATTCAATATAATCTCTCAAATTATGTTTATTTGATATTGTAATCTATGTTGGGTCTTGACATTATGTTATACAAATGACATATTGTAGGGTATATATACCGACATTGAATCTAGTAACACAAAGATAATGATTTATATATTACATTTGTATAAGATACAATATATCACATCCCACATGATCAAACTATTAAAAAGTATTGTGATACTAGAAACATATATAATTATCATATTACATTAAAATATTTATAAATAGATAAAAACTTCTTGGAAACATTCATATTTATCATTTTAATCATTCAATTTTCCTTTCACGATACCCTGGGGAAACGAAAAAAATGGTGAACTCTGGTGCTTAGTAATGGAAATAATATAATTTAATATATCAAAAATATATTTGGGATAAAAAATATGTAATAATTAATAATCAACACTTATATCATTTAATCAATAACATGAGTATAAAATGTATCCCTTGGAGATATCAATGTTTTAATCACATGGATAAGCATAACTGATATATCAATGATGTATTTCGCAATCCTGGAAATTTAAATTATATATTTAAGAACACTTCCATGAATCCTTCCATAATTGGGTAGGCATTAAAAAAAATTCCTAAATCAAAATTATCTCATTCCCAACTGATTTTCAATGGATACTTATTAATACAGAGTGGGGATACCTAATTGTTTTTCCCTTCCTATCACAAACAAATGTCAAATTCATTCCTCATATATTGAATGATCAATATAAAAAATATTAATTTTTAATTAAAAATTTCATTATTGAATCATTTATAAATAATATCAAATTTCACCATTAAATAAAAGAGAATCATTTATTTTTAAATAACCCCAATACACTTTTCAAAAAATATAGTTCTTATAACATATAGATTATTGGAAATATTTATAATTTTATGCATCCATGATACTAAAGTATGTGGAGATATGGAAAAAATATAAATTCAAAAGGATGAATGCGAGTTATATATATCATTACTAAAAATATATGAGAAGAAACATTTTCAAAAGTGAGGTATAAATCAAAGATAATGAAAGTATCATGTGAGACATTATGTTCACAAAAATATTATAATTTTAAATATAGGTAAATATTTTTATATTTATAGAGAGATGTAAAAAAAATTGAAAGTAGTTTTTAAAAAAAATTATATCCTTTCAATAATAATAATGTTATAATAAAATTACAAAAAATATTTTAAAAACGTTTCAATGCTAATTCTATAACAATATTTATAAATTTTTTTCAAGAAATAGAATTTTAAAAATTCACTATTCTTATTCAAAAAAAATTATGTTGGTAGATAAAATTATTTACAATAACTAAATAAAAGCACTTGTTCAATTATTTTGTGTAAATAACTTCCCATTCATTTATTAAAATTTAAAATAATGTAAAATTTCCAAAAAAATATGTATATTATTTACTTTAGATAACCACTAAAATATGTTATGTTATATTTTTAAGGAATAATGGATATAATAGTTGTGAATTTGAGTAATGCGGTAAAAATTAAAATAATTAATTTCTAATTTTATAAATAGTGTCAAAAATGGCCCATTCTTAAATAAGAAAAAAAATATTCATTTTAAAACATTTTAAAATATGGTAACTATTAAAAAATCACCTTATGTAATTGTTTAGTCATATAGAAGAATATTATTAACAAAAAAAATTAAGGAATATAGAATCTGAAGGGATGAATTTGGAAAATATAGGAGAAATAAGATCACCTTTTATTTAAAAAAACATTCAGTGGATTTAGGGTCTAAATAGAAGATAAATTGAATGAATATATGAAAATAAAAATAAATTACAGTAAAATATGGTGTCTTAACAGAGAAATATAATATAATTTCCCTAAAATTATTTTTAGGAGTTGACTATCTTAGTTAAAAGTGAGATTAAAATATAAACACTTAACATGGTTTCCTTCTTGGTCTGATGAATTAAAATATCATTTATAATAAATTTAATGTTATTATTAATATATATCAGTTCCATATTCATAGAATTATTACTATATTCCATTCATTTGCAACATTTTTTAACCATACACTCATAATTCTGTATTAGAATCTTCCATTTATGTATTAACTATTATTCATGTATTGATTCTATGGTTCAGGTCATTTAACCATGGTATTTGTTTCACGAAATATTGAATGTTATAAATGAAATAAATAAAACATTTACATATTAAATATACCTTAAAGACTATCTATTTATGGAGGTAATAAAAATGGAAATACATTATTCATTAAGGCGGTGGACTGTATATATGCATGAGTGACATTTTAAATTTTCAATAGCTATAAATGATGAAGGTAGATAATTATTAATATACAAATAACTATAATTAGGTCATAAATATAATATATACTCATTATATCCATCAATATAACCATCTATTAGAGGAATCAATGAAAAATGAATTGCATAACTTCATGGTGGTGGTATTCTACATGGACACACATGCTACATTTTTCATTTTCTATTATATATAATAGAGAATGTAAATGGTTGTAAAATTAATATGAAAAACTTTTTGTAGTAAAGATAGTAAATTTTTATGTTAATATAGTTATATAATTTTTTAGAAGGTTAAATAATATAAAATCCTGAAAAATCTATGTATGAACATTTGCATCTTACATAGATAATCTACTCTAAAAACATGATAATGTATTTATATATGTGTCTTATGGGAACTCGAAAACATTTAAGTCATGTATAATAATTATTTGAGTGTATTTAGGTATATATTGGATGGTGTAATGGGAAATTGGTTGTGTTGAAAAGTGATTATGGGGGTGAACTTTTATAAGTGAGGAGAGTGGCACCCTTGTAAATACGTTATTAAATAAAGTAATATAAAGTCATATTTTGTGGAAAGTGGTATCAAATTGAAAACATTTCAAAGATAGGATATTTTAATGTTTAAATTAATTCAAAAAATTATATTTATACATCTTTTAGATCTATTTAAATTTCTTTCTATTAGTTTATTCTATCATTGACACTTTTAACCCTTACTATGATGATAATATTTTTACCATGGTAACTATTAATTATAGATCAAAATATATTGGGACTTATTAAAAAATATTAAGATTTTAATCTTAAATAGGGATTCTGTTTATAAAATATTCAATTCATAGAGGTGGTAAAAATTATTCTTATTTTAATTATGAAAAATGTAATGAATAATTTTATATAAAAATTTCTTCTTTTGTATAAAACTTATTTTATACCAAAATCATGTATAAAATTTATTATCATGAAATTTTCTTATTTTTAAATAAAATAAAGTATAATTATGTTACTTTAAAACCAATACAAAACTAAATGATACTTTAGAAATACATAATTAAAGAAATAGGTCAAATAGTTTTTTAGTTCAACAAATCATCACTTAGGTTTTAAAATGACAATCTTAAGTTTCTAAATTGAAATTAATTTTTTTTAAATGATTTATTTTACATATTAAATATTTATTTTGCCTGTAAAAAAGGTTTTATAATCTTTTAATCTATTATTATAACATAACAATGTCATTAAAGAATAGTTTTTGTAAAATCAATATTTTCATTATCCACTTAAAATCATCTTTTTGACAAAATAACTCAAAAATTAACCATTTATTTATTTTTACATGATTAATTAAAAAATCAATATCATTTATCCCAATTTAAAAAAAATTGGAATTTATATTTTAAAAAAATTCTTGAATAAATCTATTTTTTTTATTCAATAGAACCGAGATAAGAGAAGTTTCACTTTGTTGTAGTTTGGGATTTTGTTGTTTATATACTATAGTGGAATATTTTACACTAAATTTTGTACCATATATAATTTCATCAAGAAAATTAATCTTATTCATAATTTCGTAAATAATTGTGGTCTATACTTCATAACTTCATCCTCAGGTTCCCATGTTACTTTCTCTATGTTGTGATTTTTAAAATGCAGCTTTACCAACCAAGTTATCTAATTATAAAAAACATTATCTCTATTGTATAGTATATTAATACTATATTCAATATATGATAACTTTGTTTCCAAATATATTTACTTAAATATGTGTAAATTTCCTATTTTTGGTAGTACATACCAATCAACCAAACATTGAAGATATTATTCACATTAGAGAGGCTGGGAGGCATACCAAATAGTTGGCCAAATATCAAATCAATACAAAATTTAATTTTGATAATTATACCTTGGAAATAGTTTCCCATTTTTATAATGCCTTACAAATCCCATACATGGATTTACATTTATGAAGACATGATCTCTAAATAAAATTTTTAGTCCTTCCTCGGATTATTGGCATAACTATTTTTTCATACTTGAGTAATATAAATATATTTATGAGCAGTTATCACATTTATTATTATCTATACAATTATATTTGGGAATATATGATTCCTCTCTCTAAATTAATCCCAATAATGATTTATAAGAAATCAATTCCCAACTAATTCTTCATGTGTTTCAACTTGAAATCGTGTGTGACATTTTTTACTATAAGAAAATTTTATTAAAGATAAATAATAATTACAGATAACATGAACATCAAGTGATCATGATCTTATCTTATCATCTAATTTTTTTAATAGTTATATTTTACTATCAATATGTATAAAAATTAAAGTAAGTGATAAAAATTTATCCTTTGAAAGTGGTCCTTCTGATGACTATTTTATAAATTTGAATTGAATTTTGAGTCATGATATGATTCAATTAAAATAGGTGCACCAATAAGTCTCAATAAATAATTAATATAAATTTATACAATTCACTCAAAGTGTATATACTACCTAATAGAATAAGAGTTAGTGCATATTTTTAGAAATATCACAATCACCGAAATAGTATCGTTCTTTAGAGTATAATTTAGTAGCCGAGTGATCTATTTCATTGTAATACCATCCCACTTCCACAATGGAATACAGAAATGTTTCATGAAACATTTTGGATCATGTATCATAGACTATACCGACTTAAAATAAAAATATATCTATATACAACAAGAAGATACAGTATTAATATTATCCCATTAAAAATATTCTCTAAAATCGCTAAACATTATTGTTCATCCAGGGGGTATAAAAAAATATGATCACCACTCTTCATTATGTAATTATATTTTGAACATATGTATTGTCGAAATACATAACCACTTAAAAAATTTCAATATACCATATTCAAAAACCAAGTCTTCCTAATTATCTTCATTTATAGTTTTGACATTATTTTATAAACTCTTATCGCCAGGCATTTTACTTTTTATCTCATATAGTAATGATTGTTCAGAAATAATTTGGAAAAAGAGGGATGTTTCCCTTTTCCTAATAATTCACAAGTCCTTCATTACAAAATCCATGAATATAGGTTCAATTATTTATCCTCATAATTGTCAAAATTCAGTGATTCTTCTAAGTTAATGTGTCATCCACCTAATATTCTTTCCCATGGCATCGAGGTATTCAAAAATCATAATAGTTATATAGTATTATCCAAATACCATACTATATATTAAGCTATATTAGGGGAATGTGTATTTTAAGCTCTCATGATCAATATTTATTTCGCATATCTCACCATAGTGATAGTGTATCTATATCTGTTAGGAAAATATTATGGATTCTAATACATGATAAATGATTAGATATATCAATTAATGGATATTTAACTGCATTGATTCATAAATAATAACTTTTCATTTTTCATAAGGTCATATCCATGTACTTAATTTTATGCCTCATTATATATCACAAATATATATTTTATGTATGGTAATTTCAATAATGGTTCATTGAAAAATATATTCTTTAACACTTAAAAACGATCTTCACATTATTTCATCAATATAAAGTTACCCCCTTTACATGTAAACTTGGTTAATATGTTATCCAACCATGAAAAATTTTAACAAAATAACGAAAAATAACAAAGATTGTCCTAATAAACTATGTATCTCAGTTATATTCATCATCATAACACATTAATTTATTGAATTTGATTTATAAAGATCATTATATATCTGTACCATAGAGAAAATATGGAAAAAATAGCCAAATTTAAAACGTTTAATGTTACCATGTAACATTATTTCACTAAGAGTACAATGAATGATTCTAAAAAAAACCTTATGCTCCTCGTAGCTTTATAGTATACTTGTATGTCATCAATAAATACTATAATGAAATTATCCTAATAATACATAAATATAATGTTCCAAAGATCCATAATCAAAGAGGGTGAATTATTCAATATATATGTCATTTCTGTAAACACATAATGATCATACCTCATATGAAATGTCATATTCATCATGTCAACATTTTATCTATCCATTGATTATACACAGAATGAAGATCAATCATTGAAAAAAATTATCTCATTTTTTTGATCAAATAAGTCATCTATGTGAGTAAAATGATACATTTTATTTATGAAAATCTATTTTATCTCCCTAAAACTGATCCATACCATTATAGACACATATTTTGACATAGAAAATAACAGGGGTTACCTATGGTGAAATGATAGGGTAGATGAATCCATTATCACATAATTCATATAGTTTGTTTTCTTTAGTTCCAACAATTCCATTGCAGTAATTCTATAGGGTGTCATAGATATATGTAGCATATTATGGAAGAGTTAAATATGAAATTCAACTTCACACTCAAGTGGAATTCATGGTAATTCATTAAGAAATACATCAATGTGTTCTTATACAATGGGCACACCCACCATTCTCTGGTTCTATTTATCATACATAGATTGTGTATACCCTTAATAATTAAGAACTTTATTAAGTAAAGACACTAACAGTATATCCATATATCACCCAAATAATTAATTCCATACCACCTTCATGAGTTATAATTTAATTACCTTATATTAAAATCTTTTTTTATACATAGAAAGACAATCCAAACCCAATATTATGTTAAAAAAATGATAGACATGCTAAAAATGTTCACACATAATGTATATATATGCATCATAATGGGAATTTAATGACTTATCATTATTATAATAATATTTCCATTTTTTAGCATTATTGAAAAATCATTTCTTAAGAATCTATGGGAATTGTTTTATATCCTCCCTAGATAAGAAAGATATAACAGAATTAGAATATACCAAATCAAATATAGCATTATTTATCTTCATGTTTATAATAAATGTACATATTATAACATATTTAGGAACTGTAACTTATCTTATAGAAATAACATTAGCTTTTCATACCCCATGACCACTTCTGAGGTAGATTCCCTTGAAACATAGGGAATTTATTCAAATAACTCCTCATCTTTTTATAGTTAATGGTCTTAATATTAGTGGATTATTTATTTATCTTTCATTAATTATTGATTTAGACATTATCCAAAAACATTAATATACCCCCATTTAATTTATGTAAATTCATGGTTGTTTCCTTCCACATTATCAAAATTTGGAAACTACATCCTTCCTTTCTCCATATTTTCCATATTTCATTTTTCCTTAGTGTTCAATATTCCTCTTATTCTCCTAATATAATTTAAAAATATATGAGCTAGATAGTTTTTATATTACTTCATGGATATTGATAATATTCCATCGTAAGATGAAAAGTTTTGAGAGACCATTTCCCTTCATTAGGACCAACTTAATCCCTTTAAGGAAATGGTCAATTTTAATTTTTGTATTACTTATTTAATCCACAGTATACCACAATAATTTTTAAAATCATCCCCATTATCTGTAACAAATTTATTCTTACTTCTTCTTTAAATTAATAATTTTTTCATCCATATCATCTCAATTAACCAAAGAAAATATTTGTCAAATAATATAAACTTAAAAATATCCATTATCTAGTCTCAATATCATCATCGTTGTATTTTGAATCAATAACCACCATTGATTAACCATCATGTTAGGAAATATAATTCCAGAATAAACATATCCCTCTAATTAATTCTCAAATATAGGAATATTTTCTGATGTACTTGATACATTTCTCAGCTACCAATGTATTACTAGTTACATTAAATGATAAAGGATTCTATCATATGATGTAGTCATAAATAATTTCACAATATAGTTATGGAATATGTTAAAACACATGGGAAATGTTATTTTTCATAATCAGAGAAAACTTCCCTAATATATCCATAATCTTATTATATCCAACATCATCCATGTTGAATTTCTAAATAGGTAATCACTACATTGGTTATGGTTATGTACATGATTTTCCTTCCATCAATTAGGAACCATTTCTAAAAAATGGAACACACTTTATTAACATAAAACATCATGAGTATTGATCTTTAACAAAAAAAGGATATTGTGAAAATCGTTTTTGAATATTATTAATTGATTTTCATAATTTTCATGCATGATAGGATATTTTACATTATATTTCTCATGGTTTCTACTAAAATTTCTCTGATACCACTATAACAACCACGAATTCAGTAACCAAGAGTTAGTGGTTTCTATATTATATTAGAATATGATATAAGATATCACATCCCATGAGGTCTATAAATTTAAATGTAGTTTTAAAATAGATACATAAATAATTTCAACATTAAATTATAAATATAAAACACCGCTTAGAAAATCATGATTTTGTTATTTTGCATTTTGATTATCTAAAATTACATTTTAAATACTGTAGGTGATGGAAATAAATTATCGTGGAGCTCGGATTCTCAATAATGGAATTTATATGGTTAAATATATATTAAATAAAATGGAATAAACAATTTGTTAAAATGAATAATCAATACATATTCATTTAAAAAATAATACGAGCATAAAATTTATCCCCATAAGATAGAAATATGTTAATCACTTTGATAATAATAATTTATTTCTTGATGATGGAATACATAATTATAAAAATATAAATTAAACCGTCATGGCCTTGAATAAGTATCTTGTAATAATTTGGTTAACAATTCAAAAAATAATATAATAATACTTAAGGTATAGAAACTAGATTATCTCATGAAACCAACTGATTTGTTGAGCGGTATATAACTCTTGTCCCCACCACTGACCTCAACTTTTCAAATCCATTTCGTATATATTGAATTATCTATATAAAAATAATATCTTATTAATCCATAACATATGTACTGAAATACGTATTCAGAATATTAATTTTACCTAGTCAACAAAAGATCTATCAATCATAGTAAGAACCCCCAATATAATTCATGGAAAATAGTTTTTTACCTCATATATAGTAGTTTTTATATGGATAAGTCTATTTATCATTGATAATAATGATCAGGGATATAAAAAATCAAAAAATTCTAAATGGAAGGAGGAGAGTGACACTGAACAAAATCATAAGGAAGTGGGAATAACCCCTATGAACAAAAGATAGTACAAATAATAAATCAAAAAAGGAAGAAATAAGACCATAAAATCATCATGATGGATGGTTTTTAATTAAAGGAAATTATTTTGAGCATTATAGATAAAATATAAGTTAATTTATAAATATATTTTCTTAAAACCATTAAAACATTTTCATAACCATTTTTTAATAAACTGCTTCAAAAACACATTACAAAATGTGTCAAAGATACATTTAGAATATTATTTATAAAAAAATTTAAAAAATTTAATCTTTAGAATAAAATATTATTAATTAATAGATTTTACCCCTGAACATGAGAATATATATAAAAAAATGAAATAACTTTTTCAAATCCTTGGATAAAATAATATCACATTCTTTTTAGTAATATTCAAAAAATGAAATGTTCATAGAATAACGAGACTTTTATTTCATTTGAAAAAAATTTAATCATTTAATGTAATCATGATAATGATTATCCATTATAACAATGTAAAGTTTAGTTATTATGGTAACCGTTAATTTGTTTTCGTTTGTTCACTTTTGTAAAGTGATTTAAAAATGGGTCGTAAAAATGATTAAAATAATCAATTTAAAACATATTAATTGATGGTGAAAGTATAAATAAATTTATAAAAATAAATCATTGAGGCATATAAAATATTTTTTAGATAAATATTATGAATATGGTCATTGAAGAAAAAATTTATTGACAATAAATGAGAAATAATGATGCATTTTTATGTAAGAAAACTTTTATTATATTTGAGATCGAAATGGATGATATATTCAATTGATAGTTTAAAAACTATAAATAACCAAATTAGTATATAATATATGGTATTTAATAGGTAAATATTATATAACCTTAAAATTTATATTCAAGAATAAACAATTCTAATTAAAAGTGAGATTGAAACATAAACCCTTTCTTCGGATTCATGCTTCGTCAGATGTATTCCAAACTCTGGTATAACATGTTTATATTTATTATTCATTTAGAATAGATAAAAAATAAATCCTATTTTTAGATATAATTCATTCATAACATCTTCATACCCAATTACTCATATTTATTTGTTAAAACCAAATTTTAATATATTATTTTTTATTCATGTTTTGATTTAGTGGTTCCAATTCTTGGACCATGGTAATGGTTTCAAGACATAGATAATTTTAAAATTAAATATATATAATTTTTATACCTTAAATTAAATTTTACAGATATATATTTAATGTATTAATTTAAAATTATAAATTTCATTCACAGAGGATGTAGTCTACACATATGCATGGGTAACGTTTTCATCATTCAATGGATTGAAAAAAATTAGATGATTATTTCTCATTATATAACCAAATTATGTCATAAATGTCAAATATATTAATTTTATTAATCTATATAACCATCCATTATTTTCAGTGATTAAATGTGAATCACATCGCTTCGTGGAGGCGGTGCTCTCCACATAAGTAGATGTGGCGTCATCATTTTCCATTAGATATACAATAGACATAAAATGGTTGTACCATTAAGATAATAAAATTTATATGTATTTAATACTATAATATATTTATGTTAGTATGGTTATATAATATTTCAAGGGATTTTAATAAGTATGAAACATGAAAAATATTAATAACATTATATACCCCTTGGATAATCTCAATTGAAAAACAACTGAAGGGTTATTAGATAAGAATTTAGGGAATATGAGAAAAAACTGGTACTGTATAAAGGTATTTTTAGGGTAATTAGATGAATCATTCCTGATATAGGATTTTCTTGTTGATTTTATATGTGAGTATTGGATTTGACCTTTTTCAAGTGTTGGAAGTGTCACCATTGTAAATATATTAATATTTAAAATAATATAAATTCATATTCAAGGTAAACAAGTAAAAATGGAAGAAGAGAGAATATAAGATACTTTAAGTTATAAATAACCTCATATAATCATATTTTTTTATTGTTTTAGTTATATTATAACCCATATCTTTATTTGTATCCCCATCATTAAACATCTTAACACTTATCATAGTGATAAGATTTCTTACATTGAAACTATTCATTATGGATAAAAATGAAATATATCGTATTAATTAATTTTAGAATTAAAAATTAAAATATTTAATTTATAATATTATATTCCATTATCTTATGTGATAAAAATTAATATTAGTATAAGAAGGAAAAATTCCAAAAAAACACTTTTTTAGAAAAATTATTTTTTTATGTCGAAAAATGATTTTATTCCAAAATCATGTATAGGATTGACTATAATTAAATTAAATAATTAATTAATAAAAATATTTGATATATTTGACTTCAAATAAAAATAAAAAATTAATTTATATATTAAATTACATAATTAAATAAAAGCGTCAAAAATAGTACTTTTATTAGGATATAACATAACTATTGATTCAAAATGTAAATCATATGTTTCTAAACATAATATAATTTTTTAAATGAATTTATTTTAATTCGAAAATATATATTTGGTCTATAAAAATGATTATTAAAAATATTCATTCATTCTTATGTGAATAAACGCATCATTTTCTTAACAGCATTATTTTTTCATACCCCGAAAAATAAAAAAAATCGGAAAAATCCCAAAAATTCCCACAAAGTTATTTTTAATGTTTTAAATTCAAAAATGTTATTTAATTAATCTAATTGAAATTTAGAATAAAATTATTTTACCTTTAAATCATATTGATTAATAAATCTATATATATGTGTCTACAATGGTGTGAATATAGAATGTGGATTATTTTGTAGTTTAAGAATGTAGTGTTTACCTGATGTTGTAGAATATTGGGTATTATACATAGATAAATTTTATAAATAATATGATAACATATCCAATATCCATTTCTTAAAAAATATAGTATCATCCTTTATCTTCTTACCATTATGTTGTCAGACAACATAGTGTGAGGAACATCATCTAAAATTAAACAATAAGACAATAAAATGTAGAGTGTTGTACTGGCACTGTATTTTGAGACAATGAAGTGTGGGTCAATATCTAAAAAATAAATTAAGGGTTTACATATCCAAAAAAAATAAATTCCAAAAAAAATTAGAATTAAATAATTTAGTTCTTTTATTAATATAATTTATTATTTATTTATACTTGATAAATGGAAGCATATAAATTATTATTATGAGGTGTGATAGGTGTTAATTATTTATTATTGTTTTATTTATTTATTAATTATAAATTTGTTTGATATTATATAAAATTCATACCTAATAGAAATTGAATTGTTAAATTTTCATGAATTATAATATATTATATAGTTAATGAGAAATTACATATTTTAAATAATAATAATGTTCATATTATTTAATTAATATAAATTATTTTTATTCATGAATATGGAATGTAAATATTATATATGTTATTTCTAATTTGTTTATATTTATAATATGATATTGAAATTATCATAAATATTTATATAACGTTTATATATATATATATATTAAATTCTCATTTATTTAAAGGTTACTTCATTGTATATTCACAATTTTTTTATATATAATGAATGGTGTAATATTTTGTTAAAATGATAAACATATTCATGGATGTTTTTATACACAAATCTATGTAATTACATTCATGGATTGATAAAAATGTTTAGTTTATATCTTCTTTGATAACAGTTTTGAATTTATATTTTTAGATTGAAAATAGTGGTTGAACTATGTTTATCCATATTAGTTTATAGAGTTTGGAGGAATTATATTATCATTTAAGTAAAGTATCCATGGTTGAGTGGATTTGGGATAGACTTACAATAGTCCTCAAGGCTTATAACACGTTCTTGAATAGTACTGGATGGGTATCTGTTATAACACCCAAACCATTTTATGTGGCATTTCTCTTAAATACGTTCAATTAATTAGATAGCCTATATTTCATTAAGAACAATGTCTTTATCACAAAACATACTTATCTATAAGAGATAGTAATAACCTATCCAATAAATATAAATTTTCCACTTCTGTATTTTGAATTTTGAAAAAAGGACATACATTGTTGGGATCTAGGTGATATTTGTAGTCTGATATAAAATACACATTTTTTGGTGAATACTAAGCTAAAATTATTAATATTAACATACCCTTTTTTATAGTAACATATAATTGGGAATAGTAATTTGAATCTAATGAATGGTAACAATACCCATGCAAGTGTAAATAAAATTTAGGAACCTTAAAAATGAAGATGAATATTTTAAGTGTTGATATTTTTTAATAAAATGGTTCTTTAATTTTAAAATTATATTTCTCATATATAGAAAATTATTTTTGAAAAATTATGTTTTTTGGATTCTACACATAAAAGTATTTTTCGGTTGAATCTTTGAGACTTTACTAAAATACATGGATTTTTAGTGGATTGAAAAATATTATAAAGTATGATAAATGCTAAATACATGTTATATTGAGTCATGCATGATGTTCTTCTAAGGTAAGCACACTTGTTTCTAATTTAGATGCACTTATTACTAATTTTGGTCATTTAATCCTCACAATTTATTATTTTATGAAGAAAATATAAACTAATGATTAAAATATTTAGAAAACCCTCCTCCCCTCCACTATTTAAACCACCCTCACCCCCTTATCCTCTCACACCACTCATGCTTTCATACATTACCATGTTCTTATAAATGCACTATTGAATCACTCACCCACGTCCAAGACATAATGGTCTCTCCAAAAGTCCAAAAACAAAGGCCTTAAGAAGATTCTCAAGGAGGAGTATTTAACAGAAGAACCACACATCCTTTTTCATTCAAATTATTTTAAAAGTTCCATTATTTTATTTTTATCTCTTCACCCTCAATCATCAAAATTAAATGATGATTCTAGTACCATAAATGAAATGGAATTTAATTACTCTAATATTATATTTTAAATTAATTTTCCTTTTTCACCTTCTCTAATAATAAAAATGAAAACATTGTCTGAGATGTGTTAATTTATCAAATTCAAAGATTACATGCTTTCAATTAAAATTACTATCTTCAATTATAGACATGAAACCTTTTTTGGGTTGAACTAGAACATTATATAAGTAATATATACCATTTAATGTTCTCAAATCATTTATACACATTGTGTTTTATTTTAAAATAAGATGAGTTCGTGGTGATAAAAACCATCAATATAATCCATGCATTTATGATTAATATTTTATATAATGATTCATCATCACCCAAATTAATAAAAGGATTTATATCATCATTTAAACTTGTGGATGATCATTAATAACTATTATCTTCAATTTTGTATTTCAATTTCAATTTCACATGAACTTTTATACTCATATACAAGAAAACTGATCACGAAATCGAAGGAATATAAATCTCCCAAAACAATAAAATTGAACCTTTTAAACCCCTCAATGATGCCATGTATGAACCTAATAAGGTTATAATATATCAATTTAATCTACAAGAGGTTTTTTAGTTATTAATTAATAAAATTAAATTTGAATATTTAGGTCATTTAGATCAAACAAAAACACATTTGGGCATAAGGTAAGGGATTTCTCAACTCACTTTTAATTCTATAAGATTTCTATTTTTTGATACTTATTTCATGAATATGGTGTATTTTTACTTCCATTTGATATATAATATGAAGATTATATTTCGATTAATTGTATTTAGATATTCATTTGTTGATTATTAATTTTTGAATATACGAATTGATTCATTAAAATGTGGTAAAATACACTGTCTAAATTTTCATTTCATTGAGACTTAAGTGGTTTTTTGGATAACACCACAAAATAATAATGGTTTAAATGAATAAGTGATGTCACTTATTCCAAAAAGGTGAACCTTAATTTTCTATAACCTACCTGATTAGAACTCCATAGTTAAGAATGTTTAACCTACATTATTGATCACGATGGGTGACCTTTTGGAAATTTTCTCAGGTTGTGTGTGAGTGAGGAAAAAGTACATTAGAAAGGACATGTGTTGGTATGTCAGGACATTCATTAGTCATATGACCAGTTCAGGTACATGGGTGGGCCATAGTGTGGGGACCACATATATTCTAGGTCAAGTGGTTGTACCAGGCATGCCAGGACCCAACTACTATATTAAGGTAGGGTGTCTATGTTGTCACTGGGACCGAGTTGATACATTTTTTAACAGAGTTGGTCCCCATCCTTAAGTCTGATACATTTCCTGGGATGAGATGTAGGTCCCACAATGAGGGCATTGTTCATTAAAGGAGTGGAGAGGTGAATTTAACACCCCTGAATGATTAAGTGTTAGATGACTCAATGATGTGGTTCATGTAAAAAAAATGCATTTTCTTTTTCAAGATCCTTACTGATTAGAACTCAATAATCATGCATGTTTTTTTTGTCACTGGGAGACAGTTGTTACATTTTTTTCTAGAGATGGTACCCAGCCTTAAGTGCTATGCATTAACTCTATTGAAATGTAGGGACCATAATGAGGGAATTGTTCTCTAAAGGGGTGGAGGGGTGATTATTACACCCATAAAGATAAATGGTTAAATAACTAAATGATGTGGATCATGTCAACGAGGTGTGACTTTTTTTCATGATTCTTCCTAATTAGAACTCAATAGGTAAGTGTGGTTTACCGGGAATGGACATGTGTTGTCATATGGGGACATTAACTAGTCAGATGACCCGTTCTTGCCCGTGGATGTGACATAGGGTGGGTAAAATGTGTCTTCCAGGGAAACTGGTGTTACCTGGTGGTCCATGACCCAACGACCATGTTAAAGCGGTGTGTCTATGATCTCACTGGGACATAGTTGGTACATTTGGTATTAGAGCAAGTACCCAGCCTTTAGTGTGATGCACATCATGGGTTGAGATGTTAATCCCACAACGAGGATGTAGTGATCAAGGGGGGATAAATGTAATACAACATAAATATAAATGGATAAATTACTAAATTATGTGACTCATGTCAACAAGGCGAACATTTGTTTTATAGAGCCTTCCTGTTGTGATTAACATGGAGTACTGATTATGATGGGTGATCCTATGGGATGTTTTCTAGGGTGTGTGTGTGAGAGGAAAGATCACAAAAAAAGAGGACTTGTTTTGCACTAGGGGGACATTCATTAGTCAGATAACCCATTTGAGCACATTAATGGCCCCCAGGGTGGGGACCACGTGTCTACCAGGGAAACTAGTGGTACCTGGCTAGCTCGGACCCGACGACCATGTTATTGTGGGGTGTCTATGTTGTCACTAAGAGGTAGTTGTTACATTATGCACCTACTCATTCTTATTTGGTGTATCTGCTGCCTATTTGATTTCATTTTTCATTCAAAATTATAATTCTGGTAAAATTCATTTTCTTGTATCATGTATATGAATATTTCCTTAAATCATATATCATTTCACATATAGTGTTTATTTTGAATTCCATTTTAACTATTGAAATATTGATAAAAATTTATCCTCTACATAATACAATTATTGAAAAGGAATATTTATCTTGTATTAAATCACTGTATAAAGAATTAGTTGTACTGGAAGTGATGTGTGGGGCCTACTGTAGTCCTTTGAGGCATTGATAGGCCTCATGAGAAAAATCAGTTGCTGACAAAACCAATGAGTTTGTTTCCAAATATCACACGGGATTCTACCAACAGAGTTAAACCGTTTTGATTGTATAATAGTTCATGCATCATATAAATGACTTACAAATAATAATCATTATATTTATTGATTATTAATTTATTACTTTAAATTAGGTTTTCACTATGAAAATAATCTATGGATTCATTTTTTATTCTCATCCTATTGATGGCAATCATTTTCATTTATTCATCATGTCATATTAGTCATTCTTAATTGATTATGATTAACTTATTATTTATTCATGATTCCACTTTATATAACCCATACTAATAATTTGAGGTCACCTTTATTATGTATTGATTCCCTGGGTTATGAATAAGAATTCATGAATATGCTTTCAAGGAGGCTATTTTTTCAGTTTACTATGTATCATGTTGTATTTTATAAAATACCAAATGAACTTTGGTTATCATGTGTGTAATATGGTGATCCAAAATTTCTCAATTGAAAAGTCCATCAGGATTTATTTCATATATTCATGCCAATATAATTAAATAATTCACTAGCTCTAGGATTCATGGTTCCGGGAGTTATAGTTGGTATTAGAGGAAGTTTAGTATCAACCTTGGAAACTTGATTTAGGAAATCTAGTTTAGAAGACATAACTCTTAGATATAATTTGAGGTTAACAATAGTGTATTATCCTTAAATTTTTTAAACATAGAGACTATATATATTTTCCAAGAAAATACATCAATGTTTGGATAATACAAGTGTAAATTTTTCTGGAACAGATGTACCTAGAAGTAACAACTCCGAAAAGGATTTTCGGTCTTGACCCAGGGTAACCTAGTATAGAACTACATGACTTACTATGCACACGGTTTGAAACACTCAGGCAATATGCTTAGGACAATTCAAATTTTTATTAAAACCCATTATGATGTATTTAAATGTAAATAAAATCAATTTTTATTGTTATGAGATTGGTTATGAATAAATTTTATGATTATATTAAGTGTTTTCTAGTTAGAAATTATGAATTATGACATAATTTATTGTGTTTTATTATTATGTTATATCACCTAATCTAAGAACGAGAATCAATTCTCGCGGAAAATGTTGGGATTTCCCCACTTATCAATTCAACAGAGTCAGTGTTAGAGAGGATCAGATCATGACCATATTGGGAAAAATTACATAGGCTATGATGAATAATCATGCATCACCTATTTTTTATCATTTCATGTGATAAAAGACCCTATATTTTACTAAGACTACTAACTTAGTGGTAGCTAAGTAGTGGATCAAGTCCATTGAAAATATATTCTTGGAATTAAGATGCAATGAAAATTAAAAGGTATTGTTGGTATTATAATGTCTCAGGGGTGATGTTGATCAATCATGGTTCATGATCCGGAATACCATGTGGGAAGAAGAAATAAAAGATATGGAATGGAGACAATTAAGGAAATGTTCTTCGAAAAATATTTCTCTTGTGTCCAACGAACATAAATGAAGAAGAAATTACTAAGCCTAATGAAAATAGTGAAAGTGAGTGTTCAAAACTATGAGGATATCATCAGATAATTATCCAGGTATGTTATACATTACGTATTTGATTTAGATGTAATGATTGATCATTTCACTAAAGGTATTAATTCCAGTCTTCAAAGTGCAGTGTCTTCTCAAACATTTTAATCATATGATTAAATTTTATGATGATCCATAAACACATAGAGGGAATTTTCTACATAAAATTAGTTCAAGTGAAAGCAATATATGACGTGGTACTCTGATAACCATGGAAAATGAGAATCACCAAAGAAGAACAAGAGAATGATGAAATTTTCTATATTTTATATCTATTGGAAGAATCATCAAAGGAAATTAAGGAAATGCATGGGAGTCTTCTATATGTGTGGAGAAAAGGGTCATTTATCTAATGAATGAATGGGGAAAAAAAGTTAATGATGTTCAATGCTATAACTATAGAGAGATTGAACACTATGTAAATGAGTTTTTCTATGTGAAAAAGAATATTTTATTAGAAAAGTCCATAAGGGAAAGGGAAATGTTATTTGATTACAATAGCAAAGTTTGAAGTTCTTGAGTATATTATGTCATGTACATTAATTGTTTCCTCAAACATAGAAAATGTTTTATTTGATTCTGGATCATTTTATTCTTTTATATCTTCCAATATTTCCAAGAAAATTTTACATTTCCAATTTAATTTAATAAAATATTTTTCAGTCAAAACTCATAGTGGAAGTATCATTATAAAAAATATTTGTCGATCACTACCCCTCAAGACACATAAACATTATTTAGTATCTAACCTTACCATCATACCTAAAATTGAATTTTAAATAATTATCTACATGATTTGGTCATCAAATTATGATTCCTATATATATATATATTAAAAGAATAAGGATGTTACAATTTTTGAGAATGGTGTAGAATCACTTATCATTAGAGGAGAAACCTCAACATATAATTCTTTTCTAGATCAACCCCTAGTAGCTCTACTGAATGAATTTATTGTGGAGGAAAAGAACAAAATATCTAGGGGTGAGGAAATAAATATTCAAATTTGAAACATACTTATTATGAAAAAATGAAGTGATGTATTTCTAGAGGATTTTCAAGGAAATCCTTTATAGTGGGAAGTTAATTTCACTATTTATTTAATTCCAAATGAACGACATATATCAATGAATCCCTATATAATGGAAACCATAGAAGTTGTGGAGAAAAATAAAAAAATAGATGAATTGAGTGAAAAAGGATTTATTCGACCTAGTGTTTCTATATAGATATCATGTATTCTCATTGTCAAGAAGAATGAATGATCCATGAGACATTGAATGTATTATAGGTAAATAAATGATATTACATTAATGAAAAAGTATACTATGACATACATTGATGATTTATTTGATCGCGATAATGGAGACCAATATTTTTTTACAATTGGCCTTCGATCTGAGTATCGTCAACTATATATGAGGAATGATGATATTAAACAGACAACATTTTAAACTACGTATAGGCATTACGAGTTTATAGTAATTTAGTTTTGGACTGACTAATATAACCTTTGTTTTCATGTATCTAATGAATAGATTTTTCAAGGAATATCTTGATAACACTTTTTTTATTTATCGATGATATCATGGTATACTGTACATGCTATGAAGACCATTATAATAACAATCATATTAATCTAAATACTCTTAAAAAACTAAATTAAATGGGATGTTTAGAACGTGTGAATTTTATATTTAGTTAGTTTTATTTCAGGGAAATAATGTCCTTATGGATTTGATCTTAGATGATCCTTCAATGAAAAATGAAATCCATGAATTTCCTATACAAACGAACATAACTGAGGTACATAGTTTTATTGTATTAGATGTTTACTATAGAAATTTAGTTTATATTGTTTCTAAATTGTTTAACACTATAAAAAAGATCACACTTAAAGGGGTTAAGTATGTATTCATGAAAGAATGTAGATAATTATTTGAATAATTGAAAAGAAGATTTTTCAATGCTCCAATTTTGATTCTTCCCTCTAGAAATGATGGATTTTTTATACACTGTGATTCATCAATGAATGGACTAGGTGGTTTCCTTTTAAAATTATATATTTGTTGTTTATGAATCAATTCAATTGATGGAACGAGAAAAAATTATCCAACTCCTGATCTTGATCTATTAGCTATAATATTTTCTCTAAAAAATCAATCCATTATCTCTATTATGAAATATTTGAGATATATACAGATCATAAGAGTTTGAAAAACATTTTTACACATAATTAGCCCAACCTAAGGAAATGGAGATGGATCAAGTTACTCAAATATTTTTATTGTTCAATACACTACCACCGAGGAGAGGAAAATAATGTGACATATGATTTCTTCAGGAATGATCATAGACTTATGACCCAACTGATGATTGAGATATATACTATATTCATGGATCAACTAAAGATGGATATGGAAATTTTTATTGAAAGGGAAAATCAAAACGTTTTCAAATGATTGATAATTCATATTTACTAGAG
Organism: Viscum album; assembly: GCA_963277665.1. NCBI lineage: Eukaryota > Viridiplantae > Streptophyta > Magnoliopsida > Santalales > Viscaceae > Viscum > Viscum album. Next base: position 1,099,701,718 of record OY728135.1, on the reverse strand, counting down.
AAGATAAAAAAAACATAACTTGATTATGAGAATCTACAAAAGAAAATGAAAGATATTAAGGAAGTGAAATTAGAAGACATGATGTATGAGGATTGAGTTCTGAAATTTGGAAGGATGTTATGTGTTTCATCAGTACCTGAGCTTAAAATGAAACTATTAGATGATTCTCATAGCTCAAATGTTTCCATAATTTCATGTAACATGAAAATGTATCGAGATGTAAAAGAATATTTTTTGTGGGATAACATGAAGATTGAAAATGTATAAAATGTGTCAAGGGGAATTGTTTTAGAACCAGTGAAGGCTGAGAGACAACACCCAAGAGGGTTCATGGAACCAATACCTATTTTTATGTGGATGTGGAATGACATTACGATGGACATTGTCATATGACTACGATGGACACAAATAAGGAATGATTCAATATGGGTAATTTTTGTGCATCTTACAAAAGATCCACATTTACTTGCTATACGAGTGGATTTACCACTTCAGCGCCTGGAAAGAAATTATATTAATGATTTTGTAAGACATCATGGTGCACCTCTATCGATCTGTTCTGATCAAGATCTCTGATTTACATCCAATTTTTTTAAAATTCCCCATAAAGCTTTGGTTATTGAGCATCATATGAGTACTTCTTATCACCCTAAACCGATGGACAGTCAGAATAGACTATTCTAACACATAAAGACATGTTGAGATCATTCTTTTTTGACTTTTAAGATTTGGGGGAACAATAATTTTCATTGGTTTTATTTTCCTATAATAGTAGTTTCCACTCTTGTATTAAAATTTCACCATGATAATTATTATATGGAAAGAGGTGTTGTACTCCATCTTGTTGGGATGAATTTGGAGAGAGGAAATTTATAGTCCAAGAACATTTCAAAGAGATAACTACAATGGTAAATTAAATTCAGGTTCATATTAAAGCGTCTCTATGTAGGAAAAAGAGTTATGCAGAAAACCAGTGAAGGGATTTGGAATTTACAGGCGAGACCATGTAATTATGAAATTATCCCCATGGAAGTGTTGTTAATGGTTCATTGAGAAAGGGAAATTGGCCCCCAGGTACATTGGATCATATGAAATTCTAGAAAGAATCAGAGTTGTAGTTTACTATTTAACCATTCCACGAAGTCTCTCCATAGTTCATAATGTGTTTCATGTGTTGTTGTTAAACAGATACATACCAAACCCAACACATGAAATCACTTATGAAGAAGTAGAGTTGGAACATGATGTGTCTCAATGGGAAGATCCTATCATCAAACATGACACAAAATAGAATGTTTTGAGAAATTGGATAAATCTTCAGGTAAAGTTTGTTTGGAGAAGCCATAAAATGAAGGATGCAACATGGGAACCATATGATGTAATGAATAAAAACAAACCAAATAATTTTAGTGGTCTTTATACTTGAAAAAATTCATTGATGGAATTTCATAAGTTGGGAAGAATATAACACCCCAAACAATTTATGGTATGTTTCTATTAAATAATTTCAATTCAATTGATAGCCTGTATTTCATTATGTTTAGTGTATCTCTGAAACAACCATTGGTCATTTATAGGGGGTAGTTAAAACCTAGCCATTAAACATAATATTTCCACTTCTGTGTTTTTAATAATGAAAAATAGACAAACATGGTTAAGATATTGGTGGTATTTGGAGTCTAAGAGAATCAACTTAGTTCTTAGTGAATAGTATCATGCCATTATGAATAGTAACTTACCCTTATGAATAGTAACACACCACCTCATTTCTATTCACCCTCATCCCATATGATGTTAAACAATATGAACCATCCATCCCACTAGAGGTTAAACTGTATGCTTTCAAAATATGTGAGTTTTTATCCATGTCTCTTATAGAGTATACGTAGGAAGCAGCGTCGAGTTTCAAACCCAAATACTGGTAATCTTTGGCATCCCCTATGTCGGGACCCACATTCTTGGTCCCCCATTAGTGGTTTCATACTAGTTCACATGAATCTAACCATGAGTAAGCTTCACACTCAATCCAACCTCCTTCAACCAATAGTGTCCCTCTTGCGATGGGTTGCTAACCTTTTATAATCCCCAGCAAGTCTTCAAGTTGATTTCATTTGTGTACATTTCAATATTATACCCCCATCCTAAACTAGATGGACATAGATTAACTACCACAGTGATTTGTAGGAAACCTCCCTGAGGTTCAAACCCATCACCCATGTCCCATCATGGTCTCTCCCCTTATCCTTTGTGTTCAAGGAGGGCATGCCCCATCTCAAAGGTTACACATTCTTTGGGTCCCATCCATACATCCATTCACACATGTCGCCTCCTTATTTGACTCATCACCCCATTCTAGATCTATGTATAATTCTGTTCCCTGTTAGAGGGATACATAAAAACATATTTGAGGTTCAACCACAACACTGTCACCATCACACCGGTCCTCGGTTCTATCACAGATCATTCCATCCTTCGACACTCCATTCATATCAATCCTAATTTCACATGGGTTTCCCCATCCCGGTTAAATCATGACACTCATTTAGGCAACTAACCATGTATAATCCAAATTCATCTCATTTCTTCTTTGTAGTACCAGGGAATCTAACCAAACACAAGACCCAAAATTTCGTCAAGTTGGTTTCCATTGTGCACACCCCAATATAATGATTTACCCTCTCAAACTACATGGGTTTTGATCTCTGTTTTCTAAATCGGTTATGTAAGAAGACTTTTTAAGGTTCAATCCCAACCATTTGTAATCCTTGTTGTCCCCTTTTTCTGGACCTAAATATCTTCATATCTTTCATCACTGGTCATATTGATACACCCATCCAATAAACCTCTCAGGTGCTCACTCCTAGGGATGTACCTCTCTTATCCACTCCCCTCAGTGTTTCGATCATTCTGATTCGTCTCTGATAGACGTTAAAATTGCAGCAAATCCTATGTTAATCATGGGAAGCCAAGAAAAAACATAGAGACATGCCTATGAAATTCAATTATGCACCCTCGATGTGGGATGCCTCGAGCTTCCACCCCTTGACAAGCCCTATAATAAGGAGAGGAAATCTAGATGTACCAAGGTTTTAGCGCATAGCCATGCCAACAATGTACAATGTGACTACTCCCCTAACTAAAGGTTTCTTCCCTAACATTACACCTTGGAATGTTTTGATAAACGTAGTTTAATTTTAAAAAAACCTCAATGATAAGGCACTGTGAAGCATTTCATGAACAATGTATTAATCTTTATGAGAGACCCGGTAAAGATGATGAATTACAAGAACTAATCCACAATAAGAGAGGCCTAAATCCCCTCATCTTATTCGGATGAAATAAAAAACACCCATGAATAAGCGATGGATGCTACCCACCTTTGCAATGTGGGAATGCAGGGAAAAAATAGTGCATTTCCATGGATAAATTTGCACCCAAACGAAAGCATCAAAACACCTATACGTCCTAAGTGTTTAATGATCCCAATGGCCATATAACTAGTATACTATTCACTGGATGGATCGAGGAAAAACTCAGACATCTATAAACATTCAAAAAGAGCCTAAAATCTAATGAAATAGGGTACATGACCTAAAACCCAATAGAGTGGAGACATCATGCAACAAAACTCGGGATGTGGAGTGATCCTCCATAGAAACACTCTAATAATTGAATGTGGAACATAAATCCCAATTCCCATATAGTGTCATTAGTGCGAGATTCCATGAACTCAACATCCAATTTTAGGGAGTGTGGCATCACCATAGCCAACATAACCCTTACCGTCATACCACATCCTATATATACATTCTAATCAAAAATAGAATAATAAAATGGACAATGAGGCAGTACCTATCATGCTCTACATTTAGTAAGACCAATATATAAAAGGCATAACATTTCAATTATTTCATGTAGATAGCATGAAATAGGCAGTGTTTCCTTGTCACCCTTGACAATACATTTTACATTAAACAATCAATTAATTCTTGGAATGAATTCCACAATGTAATTCCATTCCATTTAATACTTTTAATTATATTTAAATAATTCATGATTATTTTATTATAATAATCATCATGGTCATGGAACCCAATTCAAATCCATTTTAGTGTCCATTTAGTACATTTAAGGTAATTAAATCCATCATGAACAAGATAATAAATTTATATCATTCCATTTTATTATATAAAACTAAAAAATTCAATTACAAGGATTAATAGGTACTTAGTAGGCTCCTTGGTCACATTAGGAAATTAACTTTATGGTTAATCCCATTTATTAATGAAATCCAACCCCTTAGTAGGGGTTTGGTCCTTTTTTCATTTTTATAGAAGAGGGAAAGTCTATTAAATGAAATATTTTTGGAAAATGTTTTTAATATGCCATGTACTATTCAATTTCATTAGAGCATAAAATACGGACAAATAAAATAAGTCCATGAAATATTTAAATCAAAAATCATAGTTATGTAGTTGTCCAGATTGTACACCTAATTTGAGGTGTTTTATTATAAAAACATGGCATTCATTATCAAATAATTAATTCATAATATTTTAAAATCCATTCCAAAGGCGTGTCCCAATTTATTAAATGAAATTTTTAAAATTAAATACCAAAAAATGATGTTCAATTTATATGGTTGAAATTGCACTTATATGGTTACGTTATCAATTAAAAAACCCTTAAAAAGTAAATTTAATTATCAAAACAAGAAGAATTATTAAGTGTTGTTCCAAGAATTTATAAAATTAATTAAAAATATACGTTTGACATAACACAGTCAGGGGGTTTCCACAGATAAGTTTCACATCCTATAAATTATGAAACATCAATCATGGTATGTATATTATGGTGTATATATCACCTTTATATGGAAAACGAAATTTAAAACGGATGCCTAGAAAAATATAGTTTTTAGAGCAACAAATTTATAAGAGAACAACATAAAAATAAATTCAAAGTCATATATAACATTGGTCGTACTTTGGACATAATAATCAACCAATATTGGGCTCTATTTTGGTTAGGTTTGGAAGAAATATAAGAAATTGTGATATGTATGGATAATTGGGAAAATGATCTCAAAACTAAATAACATAATCAAGAGGAGATTAAATGAAGAACAATTTCAAAAGAATCGATATCTTATCAATAGGAATCAATAGATATAGACATGGGTGGATATTCAAAACCAATGGATAACATCATGAGAATCCTATGCTTAGCATGGATGAGTTCCATGATGCAAGGATGGGGAGAAAACACCCTCTAGAGGGATAATAATGAAAAAGATAAGGGAAAATTAAACCCATTAAGTAAAAAATATTAATTTTGGCTTAAAAAGAAAAATACATATAGTTTGGTTGGATGGATTGGAAAAACAGTGAACCACCCATACAACAACCCTACATAAGAATCCCCCTCAAATGGTTTGTCCCACATGGTTACCCTATCCATATTCCAACCATGAGATGAATTGTGTGGGGGTAATGACTAAGTGGCATTAAACGTGTGGAAAACACAAGCGGTTTTGGTAAAACCTACATATCCCATGTTGGGAATTTCATCTCCCTTATTGCTTCCACATGGTTTGCTTCTGAGGGTCCTAATGGTTTTAGAAAAATTGTGTGCCCTATATAAACCCTCAAAATAGTGGATTTTCATGACCCGCCACTCACAAATCTTGATGATACACTTGATTAAATTCTAAATACATTATTGAATTCCAAAAACAACTCATTGAAGTATTCAAACTCTTAGTTATATTTTTCAAATCATGGTTTTAAAAATAGACAATATAGTAAATTATAAAAAATAAAATACCCTTGGAATTTTCTGTTGTACAAAAGATAATTCATTATAACATTTTGATGGACCCAAGAACACCTTGACAGGGGAGGGGTGACACAGCTTGTAAAATTTTTCATTAAACGTGAATGATATTTTTCCCAGGTTGGTAAGAAACTATTACACCTCTGTGAAGGGAATGTGTAGAAAAAAAATACGAAAATATATCACACATTAATTTTACATGGTTCACCACAAATGGAGAGTCCAAGAAGCATATGAAAATAGTTTGTTAGAAATATCTAAATCCACTAATCATCAGTAGTTTTAAAATTATTAGATTAGATATAATAACTATATTCTATGCACACTACCTTTCGAATATTTTTGGGGTAGCTCACTGTGTCTCTCAAAACACATCTGTCAAATCCCCATATCTCACTACTTTGAGAGAAGGCATAAATTTTTTATTGACTAGAAGTTTGATTAAATGGGGCATTAGTGTATTTGTACCTATCTAGCATGAGACTCTACCTTTACCATAGACCTCAGTTGATGCACATTGGAATCCCTATTCACTGAAATGAGGATATTCATAACTAAATTTTGTGAAGATTATTTAAGAAGCTCATGGAACTGACCACCTTCATGAGGCTCTCTTCCTTCATGGAACAAACTTCCTTCCTAAAGAACTGAATAATTATGGAGAAAACAACCTCCGTGAAGCTCACTAATTCAATGAAAGAAACCAACTCATCAAGTAGAAATCATTAATCAAAAGCAATAGTAACATTTAATAATCAAAAAGACCTCCAATGAAGCTCAAGCATTCATGGAATAATATTTTCAGGGAGTGCCTTTGATTTTCCTAATACGAATGATAGGCGATTTTCCGTTGAAACATTAATCCAATGTGAAGAGAGGTAGCCTTATATTTATAGGCATCAAATATTTCGATGCTAGACCACCACTTATATGATTTTTCTATATCGTTCAAAAACATCTTTGTGGTGCTGCTCCAGTCGATATGCTCCATAGACATTTAAATGCCATGATGATCATTTAAATGTGATAACATTCCGTCAAAACCCATTGTTCTATTCTCAATGCACGTAATAATCATAGAGGTTCCCATCAAAAGCTGCACAACATCACAATGCTTCAATTATAATATTTTTTGATATCACCTTCATCATTCGTGATGCTACTTGTCATTTTATACATAATCCATATACTTGGAAAACCCGCACAATTACCATTTTCATGAATAGTTTTTTCCAAAAAAATATCCTTCGCGATACTATCCTCCTCCTCTGGATTTTTGAAATTAAAAACATGGAAAACAGAAGGAAATGATGCCACCATAAATACTATATCTAGCCTGCACTATATGATGTTTTTCAATGGAAACTCTTAGATCATACTTGTGAGGATTGAGAACAAACACAAACCACTATCCATTTATAATAAAGAAATTATTTGGAGACAAAAATCTCCCCTTTAGGAATTTATGGCAACTCATATATAAATTCAATGAAAGAACAACCACAATAAAAGTTTGATATAGAAGAAACAAAAAATCCAGCACTCCAGGTCTACATGATCAATTCTCAGTGCAGAAAAAAAGAGGGGAAACATGATTTCTGTTAACATGTTTTTGAATGCTTAATGTTTTCCAATCTATGCTCAAACTATTTCTTCATAAAACTGAATTGTTTCACCATTATAATTCCATGAATTTGTTTCCCATGTTTTTAAGGCTTAATGATGTGTGATCTAATATATGATTATTTCCTCATACAACCAAGTTGGGTTCTCCATTCTCATTTTCCAACATTTTAACTCATCATTGTACCACGTTGTAACTCATTTAATTAATCCATTTTCCCCATTTGGAAATAATCCCAAAGCACCATATTTTTACTTGTAGACCTAAAAAACATAATACCCATAGATCATATATCTCCTATAAACCTATATCACATCCACAAATAGATTAAAATATTTAAACAAATTTAGATAGGGTATTAGATTTGACCTCATCATGAATTATGAGGGAGATGATATCTTAGGTTCAATTGATTTTACTCAAACACACGTGTTTCCAAAGGCATGGTCATAGTGAAATCCACTTGGAATTTATTTCCAACATGATCCATTTTAATCATTCCTTATTGATCTTTTTACATGATGAAGTGTTGTCTAATTTCAATATTGTTTATATGATAATACTGAACATGATTACTTGAAAGATTTATCTCACTCATCATATAATTGTGGATCAACATTGGTTGTTTCACCTCATCACCAATATCATTCCGTTGAAGCTTCTTCCATAATATTTGAGTGAAATACTTTTGTAGATATATACTCAATTTCAACAGTATTAAGATAAGAAATTTACTTTATATTACTCAACCAGCACATACATTTCTTACCAATACCGAAATATCCACCACTTTGGAAATTTCTATCATTAATATTCCCATACCAGTCAGTATTAGAAAAGATTGATAGTTTACAATCATTTTCAATGAATTTTATGTGTCATAAATGTGATTACCTTGACTGTATCACATGATTCTTTTCATATCCACCATAAATTCATTATTTGGATTAATTTGAATGTTTTCCACTTAGAATGTTGTAAAAACAATATTTGGACATGTCGATGTAAGATACAATAAGATTCCGATGACTCTATTATAAACACTGTTGTCTATAAATGTCTCATCCTCTTGCATTATTAGTTTTTTCCCAACCTCAATCAGAGTCAACATTGGTCTGAAGTCATGAATATTTAAATTATTCAACAACTATCTAGAATAGTTTTCCAAAGAAAATAAAGTGTTGTCTTTCCTTAAAATAACATGATCTCCAAGGAGTATGATATCTAAAAAATCATAGTAATTTAAAATTCTGATTTAATGTGACAGAAACATTCATCCACTAATCCCACCATCTTCCACCAAATTAATGATCATTTCTATAGACCAGTACCATGAGCTGATATTTTTGAGAATTATTCACATAGATATTTTGATCCACTCCTATTATTTTAAATTCAAGAATCATTAGATAAGAATCAATCTGAGAGTACCATGCATGTGGTGCCTATTTCTTACCATATAGTGTTATATTTAATCATAAAAACATCATTTCATCATTAATAATAAGAAAACACACTAGTTGTTCAATCTTAACATCCTATTTATAAAAAAAAATTTAGGAAAAAAATTTACATCAATTTGACACAATTTGTATCCTATTTGAAATTCCATATTTAGAAAAATTATGATTTACTACATTCTAGCTAGAAGAGAAAAGTTTTCTTCAACAGAAACACCTTTGATTTTTAAATATACATTAGACACCAATCACACCTTATTTATGATCATATTTACATTCTCATAAAATTTATTCTTTAAAATGTACTTCATACCAATGACACTGTGAAGTTAAGGTCACTTAACAAGATAAAATTTCTTTTTCTTGACAATATTATATAATTATTCATTCAGGGAATTCACCCATGATTCATCATATGAGGGTTATTCAAATAGGGTTGGTTCTACTATTGATAAAAATTAATATTTAGAATTATTCCTCACTCTCCACATCTGTGTGGGTGATGTCAAATCCCAAATGATGTTGGATTTCACAATTTATTCTCTCAGATTTCTCATGTCAGTTTCTATAGAGTTCTCTTTAGAATTAGTTTCCTCTTGTGATTCTTTTTCTAAATCGACATCAGTTTGTGCCCTAGAAATGTTTTTTACTCCTTCTTCAATTTCTACATTTTAATTTGATCCATGTCCAATCTCTCTACATATTAAATTACAAAATAATAATATCCCCTAAATGTTTTTTTGGACTTAGTTTGAGTTTGAAATCAATTATTTCCGCAATCCATTTTAGATATTTATTGAAACATTTTTAGGAATTACTATTAATTCAATATATATGAACTATTTCTTCATCTGTAGCATCACCCTATTTCCCATGATTCTCATCCCTATTTTGAATGATAAATTTACAACCAAGAACATTAATATTCCTCAAAAAAGGCATCCTTTTATTCAATAACTCATATGGTGTCTTGGTTTCTCCCAAATAAATCCGTGTTTGATTTTTTTATACACTAAAACAATAAAATACCCTTTCTGTTAATGGATAGAGATACATCACTCAATCATAATATTTATGGCCATATTATTCACCTAAAAATTTATGTTCTCAAGAAATCCATTTTTGTGGGGTTCTCATAGATTCCACCTCATTATGTATTCCAAGTCTCTCCATGTAATTTTCAAACTCAATGGATGTTTATTCCCCTCCATTTCAAACTACACAAAATTGATTGTCTATCCAGAGTCATTATCATCTATTCATAAATACATTTTCATCCAATGAAGTAATTTCTGTTTCATGTGTATAACCATTACATAATTCATTATAATATAATCAGTAATGAAAATAACAATGTACCTTTCAATATATGTTCCAATTTTTTTTCATACCACATACATCTATATAGATGAGTTAAATAAGAATTGATTCTCTTTTATTCTTTGGATGATATGAACTACAGACCAACTTCCATCATATGCAAGAATCATTATTATTTTCCCATTCACACTTTAAATTGGGGATATCCCTGACAGTATTCAGTGTATATATCTTTTCTATATATTGTTAATTAATGTTACCCAAACTCTGGTTTCACAAGTGGATTTCCTCTCATCTATCATATAGAAAAGTTTCTGTTTACTATCCACTTGATATAAGTCTCCATATTGTATGCATTTTTTCATAAGATAATTCTCTGTCTTTCCTCTGATAATGATGCCCTTTGATAAAATTTCACCATCTATCATGAGTCAAATATTTTAATCACACTCAAGAGATTCTGATGTAGACTATCCACATAGATAACATTACTTTTCTTCATCTCTCTATTAGATATTTTTGTACATCCACTACCTTTGATCTTCATAGAACCATAATTATAGAACCATACTATTCTATCACCCCTTTTATTAAAAATCATTAATAGGCCTACATCAGCTATAAATAATCCATGTAAAACTGTTCTTTGTAGCTTTTATTGTATCTTCTACATGATTGGATTTTTAAACTTTCTAATTTTCTATCAGTGGACTATTAGATTGAGTGGCTGAAAAATATGGTATTTACACAATGTTTTCCAGGTGTATTGGTTCATCATACTCATATTATTCTTATGAAGGAGAAACCCTATTTTTAAGTTCAACACCGACTTGTTGGAGAGTATTAAAATGTCCCTGAGTTATATTGGTGTCATTTACATATTTTCTCTTACTACATTGAATAGATTTGTAAACAAAATTTATAACAGTGAAGGAAATATCAATAAAACATATATATTCTAGAAGATATAGGATAAGAATTCATTCCCATTTGTTTACTCCCAAGCACATCCCAATTAATATAGCTTCTTGCCACTTCACATTATGAAATGGTGGAACAAGATAGAAGAAAAGTTTACATTTAATAAGAGCAAACATTTTTTCACTTCTATATCTACTCATTTCCCCTTATTTAGGAAACGAGTTTGACTAATAATCATAATTGGATACCCGTGGAAAGATTTCAATTCTCATTTTCATTTGATTTGAGGCATTTTTTATAGGACTTTAAGTTACTTTTTGATATGTCTAAATTTCATCATTCCATTTATTTTAGCCTATTTTATTTCCCCTTTTTATATTTCAGTATCACATCCAATTCCACATTTTCAAATGAATTTGGATATTTAATCATTAAAAGCATTTCATGCCCTTTTGATCAACGAATAGCTCTTTGTAGTAGCTCATCATTAGTTAATCATCCAAACAGTAATTTCCTCTTTGTTTCTTTGTATTTTAATTCACATTCATGTTTACTGCAATTAGTAATAAATTCATATTATTATCCCTACTCATTCAAGTAATTGTCCACAAGCATGGATGTATGTTCATTTATTTCCTTTGGATGTTCAACAATTATTAGTTTATGTTCATCTATATCCACTAATCATTAAAAGGTTGTTGAATGTTATTTTACTCATTTTTCTAGTTGATTAATTTCATCAATCAATTGATCAAAATATTCTGATGACTCTTTAACAACTTCTCTCCTATTTTTCTTTCCATTTCATTGATTATTAAGTTCACTAATATAATCTTCGTGTTTTATGATGATATTAACATAAAAAATCAACCGATTAACTCAAGATTTATAATTTGATGTATCTGAATTTTCAAATATATCCATCATAGATTCCTGGGTTGTATATTTAATATCTGGTTATTCTTCAAAAAAAATTAATTTTCATCATCTTCATCATTACATACAAAACTCTTTATCTATAATTTCTTTCCATCTTTGAAGTATTTATTTTGATAACACCTATTCTAAGGATTCTACTAGTTCTGTTCCCCACTTTATTCATCATTAAAATTCCATGAGCATCGAGAGTTAATGATCCCAACATGACTATGAAAATAGACCAAAAATATATTCCATTAAAATATTTCATTTCCATTATTTAATTTCATTGCTGAGAGATAATGTAGTTCATCTTCATCATTACCATCATTAAAACTCTCTCATAAAATCTCAAAATTCTCCATGTCTTTGAAAGATATCTCTTTGTTAACATGAATTTTTTCATCATATGGTTTCACTCTCATTTCATAATCTACTAGACTACTCAATATATGAAACAAGGAATTCATTTAATGTTTCCATTTTTCATGAGCTAAAACTAATGTATTTAAAAAATGTGGAATTTTTATCAATACATTCTTTATAATGTCAACGTATTTAATCTTTTCACCAATCCATTTAATTTATCCTACAACGTCAGTGATTCAATTGAACGAGGTGTCATAGTTTTCATTAAGATGAATCATTAGATCATCAAACCAATTGTGAAATACATGAAGTTTGGCATCCTTCACATTTTTATCTTCTTAATATTTATTTTCCTTCCTTCTACACTTATGCATAGATGAGGTGACACTCATTTCCTTCATATATATTTGTTCATTCATTGCTTCACTAAAGAAATTTTTCACTTTGACATCTATATCTATCATTTTACATTCTATTTCAGTCATAGATATTCATATTTTAAGAGTTACATGAATCCATTGTTTAGTAGAAAAGTGTACATCCATTTCAACATATAGTAGATGATATTCCACAATATTCATCAATATTTGGATGTTTCTTCAATAAATGAGGGGTACGCCCTTGACATTAACATAGTTATCCCTGAAAACAAAGAAGGAAAAATTTATCACCCCCAACCTGAACCTCCTATGATACCACTTTAAGAACCCCAGAAAACCCTGAGAGGGGAGGCTGAATTATTGAGTCGTCATTTTTTTTATAAATTTTATGTATCTTATTTCCATGTTGGGTGTAACAAATTAATCTAGTACGAAGGGAATGTGTATAAAACACACAACCATATGCCATGTGATCACAAAATAATTTTATATGGTTCACGATTATGGAATAGTCCCTGGAGCATATGCATAAAATATGTAGGTCATACCTAAATCCTCTAATATTCAACAGTTTATAAATCTAATAGTTCTTAAGAATTAAATCTATTCTAAGAACACATCATTTACAAGATTTTAGGGATAGCTCAATGCATCCTTTAGAACACATCTATTGACTCCCCATGGATCACTACTTTCTGAGAAGCCTAACTCAATTTATTAACATGATGGTTGATTCAGTGGATTGACATTAAAGAATTTTTCCATTTCTATCGTGATAATATTCATGCACTATAGTCTTAAGATGTTGCACTTTCAATTCCCTATTCATTGAAAACTGATATTCAATACCACCTTTCGTAAAGCTTCCTCACAAAGCACGCTACCTTTGCAAATCACCCTGCCTTTGTGGAACTAATTACCTTTGAAAATCACTATAACATCACCAAAAAATCATCCTTTATAATGAACCATACCATGACAAAAAAAATTACTTCGTTAAACTCACTGAGTCAATATGGAATAACCCTTCATCATGAAGAACTCATTAATAAAAGTCATTAACACACATCAATAATCAACAAGTATTTTTATGATACTCACACTCATGTGGAATACCAGTTTCTCAAAGATCCCTTAGCTTCTTGAAATTAGATCTATTTCATAATTCATTTGATCAAATCATGTGAAGAGAAGAGGTGTTTCCTTATATTTAAAGGCTCGAAAGTTCATGATGCTCCACCACCTCTTATCGGATTTTTCGAATCTTTCAAAACCTCTTCACGATGTTCTTCCTATTACCATGGTCCATTTAAATTTGAAATTTTTGATGATTTTTATGACAATAGAGATTTTTTTAAAACCCTTCACAACTTTTGGGATGTATTTCATAATCGTGGAGATGTCGATCAAAACATGTGATCCTTCGTGAAGCTCTAATTCTAATAAATGCATATGTCACTATCACCATTCATGATGATACTCATATTGGTGAACATCATCCTAGTTTTTAAAAAACCATTACTTTACCATTTTCATGAATATTTTTTCTAAAAAACTCCCCTTTGAGATTCGAGCCTCTTCCTCTAGATTTTTAATTCCAAAAACAATGAAAACACACAGAAATGACGCCAGCTAAAATATTGTAACTCGCTAGTACTGTAAAATATATTTCCTTCCAAAATCCATGATCTTCCATGTGAGGATTGAAAATAAACACAAACCATACTTCATTTCCAAAAAATAAGATGATTGGTTCCCTAAATTTGAGATGATTACATTTAATTTTTCATATTGATTAGAAATAATAAAAAATTTAATAAAACTCAATTCAAATTATTGTAATAATTTACTTTATAATTAAACTCACTACATAATATTAAAGTAACATTAAAAGAATTGTTTTGAATATGAAAATGTTTTTTATAAACATTCTTGGATAATTTTGATTCAAATAATATTTACTAAAAAAAATAATTAAATTTTTAAACCTATCAAAAATATAAGGTGACTTTCTAACTACATGAAATGGAATGATACTATACAAATAAAATTATTGTTTTTATGTTTTCTATAAAAAACCAAAATTTTGAATAATTCAAAAAAATATATCACATAATAATATTGATTTTAATATTTAACTAAATGATATCCATTCTATCAAATAATATTTTTAAAATTAATAAAATTTAATATAATATTTTCTCACAAATTAATAATTTTTTTTAAGGAACATTATTTGGAATCATATAACGAGTTTAATAATAATTGAGTTCATATTTCATAATAAATTATAAATAAATTTTATATATAGTAGAACCTATATTTCATTATATTTTTATTGTTATCCATACCATCCAATTTAATATCTTGGTTATACTATTCACATTTAAATAAAAATATATCATGGTATTTTAATGAACAATGTTTTTTTTTTGAATAAAAGATCAAACATGGTGTTATTTTAAAATCCCTGGATACAACACTATCATACCTATTACTAAATTTCATCATCGAAATTTAAATTTTTTTTAATTTAAATGTTCTAACATTTAAAATTACATAATCAGAAGTCGAAAATTATATAAAGGGCTAATAAAACATCAGCATGAAAAGATAGAAAGGGATATATTGAGGTTATCTATAATAAGACATAAATCGATTTCTAAAGGAGATATTACTATTGGGAATTCAAATATGGACATGGTGGAAATTTTTATTCCATATAATTATAGATGGTGACATATGACATTGATCACATGAAAGTGAATGACCATGAAAATGTCGATGACCACACGACCATAAATCTGTGAGGTATGAAAAGTGATCATAAATTCATAATAATTTATATTAATATGATAAAATTATTATTTCAAGAAAATTTTCCTAGTTTTTAGTGATTAATTTCCACCACAATATAACCTTTTTGTACAAAATATGAGTTTCTATGGTTAATTTCTCATGCTTCTAGGATTAAAATATACATCTACTGGATAAAAAAACACAAAAATACATAAATATATTCTTTATTCCATTTAATATTATAAATAATATAATGGAGAGTACATGGTATGTTAATATCCAAAGTGAAAAATCATTCAAATAAATAATGAAATGTTAAACTCTTAAATTTGACCATAACACCAATGGTTTAATATAGATGATTTCATTAATAAATCACCTTATATAATAATTTTCATAATAACCAAAACTTTAATGACTGTGATAAACAAAAATTAGTTTACATACCTTTCATTTTATTACTTATATACCGAAGGTACTTATAGGTTTAGTGTTTCAGAGAATTATGTAAGACTCTTACATAAAAACATGGATACATAACAAATGGCATAGAAAAACCATCTTAATCTCACACTAAGTTCTTCATGGATAGTAACCATACTAGGATTAACATACATAAAACCTTTCTTTACAACTTTTGGAAAATTAAACCAAATAATAGTGAGATAAATCGCTAAGTAAGGTTAACGTAAGAATTAACAATTCAATGTCATCAATGAACTTAATATTTGAATAAGAGTACAATAACATAATAAAAGATCATTATAATAGAATAAGTGAATTCATAAGCATTAAAACAAGAATAATAAGTCATCCAACATATCATAATGCTCTAAAAAAGGAAAAATTCATAAGAATAAATAGCAATGAGTTTTGTGATTTCCATCACAACCAACAAAATTTTTTAAAAACGAAATAATGAATAATGAAAACATGATGGTTGTAGGGAACAAACATATCATATAAATTTTATAATCCCTCTTAGAAATTGAAAAAACTACCTAGTAAATCTAAATAATAACTTAATAGAGACCAATAACGCGTTAAATATGTCTCATTACCTTAATATTTGGATGTATATAAAAGACAGACCCATAGTTGGTTTATAATGAAACCATATTTCATTGCTCTATACCGAAACAACTCATAAATGTTTAATAACATTACCACCCATCCTTATTTTATAATTATACCACACATCATTGTTATATAACAAAACTAAAAAACATTATAATCAACTTCCAAGAAAAATAATATGAATAACATACAGAAGTATTTCATTTCACCATAAAACTCAAAATAAATTGATTCAATTAAAAGAATGATTAAACAGTGGAAAATAAATGGGTTACAAGAAAATATCATTTAAACAATGACAATATATCTATATAATGAATTAGGATAATATCGTTACAAAATTACCCCAGTGGAGAATATGTAACATCAAGAGTTTCTATCATTACTGAATACCATTAATGGACCATTAAAAAATTCATGAGTAAAATACACTTTATACATTTAACGTAAATTTAAAAAACTAAAAAATCATGAAAATATTGTGAAAATACATTTCCATGAATCATATAGTGGAAACATTAAAAAATTATCATCACCATGGTAAAATCATTTCATGTCTAAATGTTGAAAATTAATATTAATTTTAATGATTTTGTAAAGTGAGTCAAAAGTGACCCATGTAAAAAATGTTTAAAAATTAAATTTTACAACTTTTAAAATAAGATCAAAGATCAAATAAAATAAAATTATTATATAATTTATTTTATAAGAATATAAATATTGAATGAATTTTAAAAAACATTATTATTGAAAATAAATATTCCCATCCCAAAAAAAAGATACAAGATCAGTATCACTTAAAAACAATTCTTAATATGTTTCTTGAATAAATATGGGACGAAATTAGAATTATACATGTAAACAACATTCATAAAAATATGATAATAAATTATATGTTCTTCAAGAAAATAATATTATCTGATTTCTTCCAATTTATCCCTGAACATAAACAATTCTAAAATTGAAAATATGTTTTGACATAAAGAATTTACCCCATTGGTAACATTAGAAATAAAAAATTTATTAAATTTATATATACATCTATATATTTAAAGAAATATATGATGTAAAATGTCAATATTTCTTGATATGGTAGAAAATACGCCATTTAGGGAAATCATGGTGCACTATATGAAACATGTTTCTGGAAAATGAGATTTAAACCAAGAAATACTTTAAAAAGATCATAATTGTTGATGTTATAATTAATCCATGTAGTGATAATTTCCATGTATTAAAATAAAAAATAATTATATTGAAAAATAAAATAAAACAATTTATAGATCAATTCACACATATTTATTGAAAAAAATTAACTACAGTGGCATTATAACCCAATATAAGAAAATTGAGTTACGAAACCCCTAATGAGTCGGTAACATTCATGTTATATCCTCATGGATGAAATAATTTGAATTAAAACATAAAATGAAATAAATGATTAATTATTAAGAATATAAATTTTTAAATGTCCATTTTATGAACCATATAAAATAAACTAGGCGAATAATTCTAAAACATGCCACAATGAAGGGAAATTGGGAAGAAATCACATTTCATAAGTCCATATTTTTTTTGTATGTCCTTTATCTCATGTATAATAAACATATTTAAATTATTTTGTTTTCTAATAATTTTTTCCAGCATTAATTATATATATTTTAAATAATTATTTCTATTATTATAATGAATTATTTAATTACATAAATACTTTAGTCTACTCAACTGTTTCAATGATGTTTAGTTCATAATTTCCAAATGGATTTGATGTGATGACCGTGATCAAATGGATCATTATTCCATAATATATAGAATAATAATCATGGAAAAATTATTATTTTAATATATATATATATATAATACATTTAAAAATAACCATTATTAATGCTTATAAAAAAAGAATTGCATTGCAATCATGGAGACAGTAGGACATACATTTGAATGAGTAACATTTCCATTTTCCAAAAAATGTGATAGAAAGAAGGTATGAGTAATTTTACCATTAAATAATGTTTATTATATAATTTATATCATATTATCTCTTCAAATTAATTTATGTATATCATACATTTTATGCAGTTATGAAAAACAAATCACATCCCTTCATGTAGGTGTTACTCCACAGATACTCACAAATGATGTGATAATTTTTAAATGAATGGAAAGATAAGATAAGATATGATATATTATATTTCAATAATTATAATTATGTCTTTAATATCATGTGTTTATATATATACCAATTGAATTATTCATTATAACAATCCATAATAGTTTGTCATGGAAAATTAATTAAATTGGATCACGAGGCGGTTGTCTATCAGACCCATGAATGATAGTTTTATTTCCCATCTGATGGAGGACGAGATGGTTATATATTAATATATTAAAACAATAACATATTGTTATATATAAGATACTTATTTAATTACTTAATAATGGTTGAATATTTTTTAATTGAGGTATAAGAATAAATAAAACTAAATCATTTTGTTAAAAGTTATACCTCATCTTCTGAAAACCTTGTTTTTTACATGTTAATCCATATAAGGCTAGTATTACTAACAAAATGAACATTAGAACATGGTTGGGTATTTTAGGAAGGGAAGTTATAAGTTATTTAATTAACCAAATGTAACATAATGTATGGATAATAGAGGAAATGAGGCTCCCATTTATGAGTGATTGAAGGTGCATTATTGGAATTTTTTAAATTACTAAATTAATAAAAAAATATTATTTATTTTTAAAATGGATAAAAATGTATTAAATTAGAAGATATGATTAATATGGGTCAAAATAATCTTATCCAATATATATATATATATAATAATAGGTGAATATTCACCCATATCTCTTTATTATAATCCCCTTAATCTTTTTGACAATCATCCTGATATCAATGTTTTTTTGCATTAGAGGCCAATAATGTTACTATAAAAGTAACATTTACCAATAAATGGACCCTTTGGATATTATAAAACATATCTCATTCACCCTTATGATGATATGATTTTTATGAATTGAAAAAAATTTAATAATATATTGTTTACTAAAAAATATCATCAATTCCTTTTTTGACACAATTAATTTTGTTTGACAGTAAATAAAAAAATATACAAATTCATCTTAAATTTAAACCTTTAACACATCTCAAAAATTTTATATTTATCCTCATTATTAATGGTACACTTTATCTCACCAAAATAATATTACCTTTTAGAATAAAAATTATTTTAATTTAGTTTTCTAGTGCCAACACAAGCACATTATTTATGTTTTGTAATCATTTATGATAATTATTTAATAACCAAAATTTAAAATAATTTGAAAAAATTATTTATCATCCAAATATTAATTTTTAATTAAACGTGTGTTTTTATTCATTAAAAAGATAATAAATATTAAAATCAATAAAGTGATATTGTTTACTTTAGATTTACTTTAAATATAATAATTATAAAATCATATAAATATAAAAATATAATATATTATAATTTTGGATGATTTTGGTTGAAATAGACTCATTTAATTAATTTAAGTCATGTGTTTTATTGAATTCAATGCCTTATCAGATTATTTTTAACCCTAATTAATTCATTTTACCTTAACCATGGTAGAAAAAATATATTATTGTTAATATTCATATTGAAAAAAAATAACTTTACCATCTTAAAAAATATTAATAAAAATTATTTCATATATTGTATTAATTTTTTCAAATAAAATTCTAATAAGTGATAAAGTTTAACATAACAATTATCCCACAAAATGGAATGAAATGTGATTTTAAAAAAGAATGCCTTTTTTTGTAAAACAATTGGTTTTATAGAAAATTAAAGTATAATTTCCATTTAAAATACATTTATTAGGTCAAAAGAAACAAATTTAATTTTAAAAATTATCAAAAATATAATTTTAATTTATAATTAATAGAAAAGAAGAGATAAGTTTCAATAAAAATCAATTTTTCACTAATCATTCAAAAAAGAAAAAATTTCAAATAATTCAAAAAATCATCATATAATAATTTTTGTTTATTTATTTAAAAAATAATACCATGTAAATAAAAATAAATATTCCAAATTTATAGAAATTAAATAAAACATTTTCACATTAAATATCATTTTTGGGGAAAAAGAATTTTGAAGCATATAATCTCTTTAATAAATATTGAGTTATTATTTCCTAAGAAATTAAAAATAAATTTATATTGATATGTAGTATATATTATAATATAGTTTTTAGTATTCATATACAATAATTTAATTACTATGTTATAACATTCACATTTAAATAATAATATTTCATGATTTGATTAAGCTCAATTTTTTCTATTGTAAACTCCATTGAACATAGTGTTCTTCTAAAATATTAGTGTATTATATTATGTGACATATTATTTTCATTTACATTAGGATTCACTTACTCAAGAAAAACTAACTATTAAATTCACATGATATTACATATTTATCATTATTAATCATAAGAGGTGTTGTAGTGGAAGTGATGGCGTGTGGTATGAGATTTATAAGTTCAATAGTTATAATTCTACACAAAATTTCTATAATATAGCACAATGATATTAGATTTTAATTTTATAAACATGTTCAATGATTTATTTAACATCTATAAATCAACTTATAAAATCATTAGACAAGAGTATCATGTGTGGTATAATAATGTTTGATATTGATTTAATTATAATATGCTCAGGTAAAACTGTAAAACAATTTCTTCTAAATCGTGTAATTTTTAATATTTATAAGATTCCGTCATAATTTTTATGACGATAGAAAAAAATATCATGTTTTAATGATTTCAAATATTTTATTTTTTTACTAAAAATTAATGGGTGATTTAGATTCTAAATAAATAAATATTTATTGAATATAATTTTGATTAACAAATATTGTAATTTCTTTTTATATGTTTAAAAAATTGTAAAATGGAAAATATTTAAACATCCAATATTTTTGGATGATTTTTATATGAATCATACATTAGTTTGAAATGGATCATATTTTTCTTAATCTTTAACTAATTGAAATCATGATCAATGTTGATCTATTAAATTGGGTATTTTATTAAACATTGCATAAAAATAACATATTTATAGTTAGACATTCATATATTTGATGATAAAAACATTATATATAAATATATAAATTTCATTGTATATATTTTTAAAAAAACATTCTTGGAATTCTTTCATAATCATTGAATGGATTTCTAATATCAATTTGTTATTGTTTTCATTCTTCCCTCAAGGGGTTCATCATGGGTTATATTTTTCCCTCAGGGGTTTTCACTAATTCAGGATTTTCATGGGTTTATGGATGTTTCTGGTTTGTGTAGTTTATAGATTATAGGTATTAAGAGATATTAATGAAAGAAAAACATTAGTGATCCAATGACCCAAAATATATGATTAGAAAGGAATATATGAAATAATTATATTATATGTGATCTATATTTCTCAATAACACCCCAAATTAGTATAGAAAATAATAATTTATTCAAATACTCCATGTTTTTACACACATTTCATACCTTATACCTAAAGTTACAAATTAATGATATTTATTGGAAAGGTATGGCAGGACAACCCCCTATAATATTAATAATAATATTTATTCCCAAGTCTGTTAAATATTCATTATTCCATATTTTTGTAATAGGGATATAGAAAAATTATATAAATGAAACAAGGAGAAAAGGGTTCAACCCAGAGTCTATTAGGTAAAGAATATGTGGTACAAGTTTCTCTAAAATTTAATATATTATAAAAAAATATAATAGATATACAACATTGGAATCAATTGAAAATATTTAAAAATATATCATGTTGGAGGATACATATATAATGTAATTTTAAAATAAATTAATGGCCTCTAAACCCACATACACAATGACATTCTAATTAATATTCGACCTATGTTATAAATATCATCTTAATAGATGTTTTCTACTTTAATTAAATAAATTTACATAAGATAAAACATGAAGTTCTATTATGTTCATTTAAACCTAAGATGTGTAAAATGGTAGGGGTGAGTCAAATGACCCATTAGGATTCCCCCATTATCCTCGACACACTGAGTTCTAGTGATCACATAAATTCTTGTTAAAACTAGGGGAATTCATGTATATAGTGATATAAACTCAACCCTTGTAGAAACATAAATCATTATTGTTCATTCAAATCCATAAAGCATCCCCTAATAGATAAAAGATACATGCCCATCAAGACTCATAAATACACTACCTAACCCAACTCTGGTCCCACATAATTATAAACGAATATTTGAATAAAATCATTTCCTAATTAGGATTACTAAACATCGAATCTCATCACATCATATTTATCACAAAATAGTTTTAAACATATCTATAAAGAATCATTTATAATACACCTAACTGAGAAATCAAGCACCTCACTGCCTATCTGTGAAAAAAAACCTGAAATATCCTGAGAAATAATAATCATATCAACAAACCAATAATAGAAAATAAAAAAAGTACTGACTAGGAATAGAAAAATAAAGTAATAATAGAATCCAAAAATTTGAAGTATCATAGGTTATAAATAATTAAATATTAACACAATTATAATAAAACGATAAAAATAGTCAAATATAATAATGGTTTCCTAAAAAATAAAAAAATAAAACCATTAAACATTACTTACCCCAACTAATTTCACTTATCTTCACCAGATCTATTTACTATACTACCCATTGAATTACCCTATCTCTTCCATGTAAATCGCAATAAAATACCAATGTAGGATTCCACTACACGATAATATATCCATATAACTGCACAATGATCAAACATATCATATATAATGTCATCAAACTGATAACTAGGATAATGTTTCAAAAATATAAAAAATAATAAAAATAATTTTCTTTCCCACGTTTTTTCCGTATGACGAACCCTAAAAGAAGTGGTCTATGTAGTCACATTCATCCATATAAACATCTTATGAATATATCCCCATCTAACATAAATACTTTTTAGTCACCATGTTTCATCTATACTATCTATTAGAACATCATTAATAATATGTGTTTGGGTATATATATATATTTGTATGTAACAAAAAATACACATGATCTAATATAAAAGTAGTCGCACTCTCCAAGATAAATTATAAAACCAAATTCAATCATATACATCACCACCCACAGTGTTGTATCCCAATCAAGATATACACACTGAAAAAATATTTCCCCTATAACCACACATCAATTAAATATTTCATATAATGTATTGTTCCCAAACCACATGAAAATATATTTTACATATATATACGATGCTAATTAAGGTGTATAATCACCTCATAATCCCAAAATATCAATCCACACTATGATTCATAAAAAAACAACGGTTTACAAGCCATGCATTTATTCTTGGAAATTAATCAAAATGAATAGGTTATATCTCTCACCATAAAAATTGAAGTTCAATAAATATGTCACTTGTTCAGGAATAAAAATTAGGATATATAATCCTTAATAATGTCATATAAGTATTAGAAGATGATAATGAACAAAAAAAAATCATCACTTGATCAATATCATGGTATCACATAAAATCTCACGGTCATCCCATGATCTGATCACAACCCAAATGTGATCACTCAATCAATGTCTCAGTGGAACCCCTAACTCAGTTGATGTTGTCATATTAATACAAGAGTCATGGAATCAACCATAATATAAAGAGTGTCTTTTATGGTTCGAATAACATTGCATTATAAAATACTCACAAGAAATCATAGACTAGTTCAATCTATATGTCAACCAAGGGTATTTTTCCTTTCTACAGATCTTATTATATCTTATATAATCATATAACATAAGATAACCTTCAATGAAACCCTAACAAAGAGGTTTACATAAGAGAAAAAATATTTATAAAATAATCCATCACCCATATGAGATTAAATGGGATAAAATACTGTCACGACCCGTCCTCGGGGCCCGTGCCGTGTCTACCCTAAGCCTGCCTTCCATAGGCCAGGGGCTGGCGACTAGCACTAAGGCATAAAATTCCCGATAAAAAGGGAAGTCATTGACTTTTTAAAGTAAAAAAACACCATAGAGTAAGCAAGCAGCAGTAGACACTATGTAAAAGGTGGTACAACAGTAAGTGCGGGAAAGTAAGTGGGCCAGTATACAAACCCAAAATGAAAGTAAAGTACAACTGGAAAAGGAAAATAGCAACTGTAAAGTAGAGTCGCAGCGTCGAGCCATCCACTGGAAGCCCCACATGAAGGGTGGGTACAGAAACCCTCCTATGCTCCTCGGGTCCAGCCAACCGCTCCGAGTACGTCCCGCCCAGTGGTCCACCTCCAGGTACCATCCTACTCCGCAAGCCTCAACCACGATTAGCGATGTCCGTCCTCTGCAACCAACACAACGTAGTGTAGGCATAGCCCGTGCAGGGGTGAGTATAAGCTACTTAGTAGGGACCCCGATACCCTCGAAGGTCTCTTAGAATTCATAAAGGATAATCCACAAAGGAAGGATACAATCACGAAGTAACATCCGAAACTGCTTAGGTATATGAAAATACATATACCTAAGTCATCAATTCTTGTTCGGCTCCAAAATCCGAGCCCAAGTACAACCTAGTCCACATAGGAAAGAAAAACGTAAATCCACACTGGATAGCACAACACAATCCACATTGGAAAGTAAAACGGAAATCCACACAGGATAGCACAATACAATCCACATAGGAAAGAAAATAGGATTCATCTCACACAGGTATACTTCTTCATATGACGATAAGGATGTCCAGATATTTCCACTGATTCATCTAAGCCGTCGGACCCATAAAGGATCAATAGGTACTAACCCCCGCAATGACCCACAAGGGATCTAATCCACAAAGGATCGATAGGTAAATAACCCCCACAATGACCCACAAAGGATCTGACCCACACATGATCAATAGGTAACTAACCCATGCAAAGACCCACACAGGATCGGACCCACACAGGATCTGTTGGCGCTGGCCCACACAGGACTGTTGAGCGATGACCCACATAGGATCGGTCCCACACAAGATCGGTAGCACTGATCCACAAAGGATCACTGAGTACTGTAGTCGTCGTCGAATCCACTGAGGATCTCTGCACAGTCGTCGTCGTCATAACAGTCGCAAACGCAGCCAGCTCTAGGGTTCCCGCACACAGCAAGCTCGTTTGGGAGGGTCCGCTCCATGAGCCGAGAGACTGATACATCAACTAACACATAGTCCAGAGTTGATGTATCCAAAAGTTCTGCATCGTCAATAGGAACTCAACGTCACAGACGGCGCGTCAATCGGACGCACGGTCTGAGAGTTATTGGCTTTTTCGTCCCAGGGGTCCGGTTGGTTTTTAAGGCAAAACCAACCCGACCATACTCCACCTACATCCAAACCTCTGGTGGAGTAAGCCAAAAGATCCGTCTCACTAAGAGGAATCCAGCAAAGTCAACGGCACGTCAATTGGACGTCCGAAGATTATGATATGAGCGTTTCCACTCTGAGGGCCCGGTTGGTTTCGTTTACGAACCAACCCGGCCGAATGCAAAGTATTCCGACACCTTGAGTGCGATATACTGAAATGACCATCTCGATCCAAGGACTGCATTGCAACTGACGGTGTGTCAATCGGAAGCCCGTATCACAAGTATTGGGCGTCCGACCGGAAAAGATTCGGTGTTAAGGGGTTTGGGCCTGGTCCGACCCAGCTCGATACCCCCAGGGTCGGCCCGAACCGGGTCTGGGTCTGGCCCGCTTGGGTGCGCCCCTTCCTGGGCGTAGCGCGCCAAGCGCGCTGGCCAGACGCTCGGCCAAACGGCTGATCCGTTTTGAGTGGGGGGGGGGGGGGCGCCTACCCCCTAGTTGTAACAGCGGCCCCCCATTAAGGGGGACGTTGTGCTGGCCGGCTAGGGGTTTGAACCCCTGGATACTCTCCTATTCGGCTAGCCTGCCCCGGCCGGCTAGTTTCTGCCTCCATGGGACCGGCGATGGCCGGTCCCCCCTACTCCGACACCTGCGGCCCGGAACCGGCCGCTGGTCTCCTTGCTCCGCCGCGGCCCGAAACCGGCCGCGGCCTTGATTCGTCCGGTGCAGCACAACGGCTCTGCACCGCTCTGCCACGACCCCGCTCCAGCCGTGGTGTTTTTTCAGTTCTCCGGCGCAGCACGACGGCGCCACGACATGGTTCAATTTCACGGTGCGGCGCGACGGTGCCACTCATTACTTGCCGCATGATCCTGCACGGTGTGACGACGCCACGCCATTCCGTTACAGTCCCCAATATAAACAAAATCAATAATGGAGGAGGGTCGGCCGTGTTTGTGCAGTCCGACCCCCTCTCGTTAGTCGATAGAAAAAGTTCGTATTTTCACGAAGAACGACAAGGCAGTATTGACGATCCAAAATAAATAAATAAATCCCCTACCTCGAGTGTAGCTTGAAATGTGGTTCATCGAATGAGGAATCTTCGCGGAAAAAAGACATCGCAGAAGGAGATGTTGCAGAAGGAGACGTCGCAGAAGAAGTCGTCACGGAAGAACCGTCGCGGTATACGGCGTCGCGTAGTCGGTTTCCGAGGACTCAGCATTCTTCATCGGAGACCGATGCGTTCTTCACATTCTTTGTCAATGATGAAGAAGTTCCTCAATCCTTATCATTTTTCTCCCCAAGACTCCACCACAAGAAACTCACCCAAAATAAATTAATCCCTCACTTAATTTATTAACTAGACATGAGTTTGAATTTCAAAACCACACACACATTAAACTCACTTAATTAATAACATAAGTTGTCAAAAATTAATGGTGAGGTGAGGGGGTTTAAAAATATGAAGGGGTGGGGATCATGTGGGCCCCACCACCCTCATAACCTCCCTTGGGATGTTGGGTAGATACCCAACTTCCACCCAAATCCTTAAACCACATAAAGAAAATAAAAATTGTAGTTAAATTATAAATTAAACTTCCACAATTTTTATCATCTTCTCTCGTCAAAATGCAACTCCGAAAATGGTGTTCCTAAGTAATTACCAGCGCTACAGTTCCATCGTTGCCCTCGGAATTCGGTCCGAGCACTGGTTCAAAAGATAGGAATTCCCGCTTGTTCGTTCACTGAATGTACCTGAGCTAAACTTCGGATAGAAATTCCGGGCACACCGGGCCTCGGAATCAAGTGCCGTTAGAAACTGCGTTCTTGTAAAAACCAAAGAAAATTAAGAAAAAATTTCCCTTGAATTTTACGGGTCTTTACATTAATCCCACCTCAGGGCTTTACATCCACGTAAAGTTAAATCATAAACTAGGGAAACAAAAGTGGGTACTGAGCACGCATCTGAGCCTCCCGCTCCCAAGTGCACTCCTGGAGGTTCCCGTGATGCCATCTAATGCACACTAGAGGAATCGACCATCCACGTAGGACCCGCTCCTCTCGATCCTCGATCTCTATTGGGACCTCCGCAAAAGTCGCCCCTTCATCCACCTCTAGCTTCCCATTGTCAATGATATGTGTTGGGTCATGCACGTATCTCCTCAGCTGAGATACGTGGAAGACGTCGTACACCCGTTGCAACCGATGTAGTAGAGCTAGGCGATAAGCCACCTCGCCAATCCTGTTGAGGACCTAGAAGGGTCCGATGAAGCGTGGAGACAAATTTTCGCCTAGGCCAAATCTCTGTAATCCACATCGAGGTGAGACACACAAGAAGACGTGGCCACTATCCTCGAACTCTAGGGGCCTTCGCCTCCTGTCAGCATAAGACTTCTGCCGTCTCTGATCTATCCTCATCCGCTCCTGGATGACCTGGACCTTCTCTATCGTGGCCCGGACCATCTATGGTCCTACAATTGCTGACTCCTCAGGGTCTGTCCAGATCAAAGGAGATCTGCAAGGTCGTCCGTACAATGCCTCATTTGGTGCCATCTCGATGGTGGAGTGGTAGCTGTTGTTGAACGCAAACTCCACCAAGGGTAGGTGGTCCTCCCAGCTGCGACCAAAGTCAAGAACACATGCGCAGAGCATGTCCTCGAGAGTCTGAATTGTCTTCTCAGTCTGACCATCCGTCTGAGGGTGAAGGGCCGTGCTAAGACGTAGCTTCATCCCGAAGGCCTCCTGAAACCCCTTCCAAAGTCGGGAAGTAAAGAGAGCATCTCGATCGGAGACGATAGATGATGGCACACTGTGAAGCCGTACAATCTCCTGAACATAGAGACGTCCCAAGCTCTCCACTAAGCCCTGCTCTCTGATGGGTAAGAAGTGAGCCGACTCGGTGAGTTGGTCGAGAATCACCCAAATGGAGTCGTGACCTCTGGAAGTGCGTGGAAGTCTAGTCACGAAGTCCATAGATATCCCGTCCCACTTCCACTCTGGAACCTCCAAGGGATGTACCAAGCCTACTGGTACCTGGTGCTCTGCCGTCACCTGCTGGCAGGTGAGGCATCGAGAAACGAACTCTTCCATAGCCTTCTTCATGCCCGGCCACCAGTTCTGTCGTCTGTGATCCGGGTACATCATCGCCACTCCAGGACGTACCACCAAAGGAGAAGTGTGAAACTCTCTCAGCACCTCCTCCTGTAAAGCAATTGGTACGAAGGTACGTCCTCTGAAAAAAAAGTCGTGCTCTTCTCCAAAGGAGAAACCATTAGGTGCATGTCCTGAGGATATATTTTCATGCCGCGTCACATAGTCAGCGTCCCCACGTTGTTCCTCTCTGACCCACTGCAGAAGTGGAGGGGTGACTATTGGAGACTGAAGGAAATCTTCTCCATCACTATCCATGAAGGATATCCGCAAAGCGGCTAGCTGTTATGCCACCTACTCAAGTAGTTGAATGCACATCCTCCTGCTGAGAACATAAGCTACTACGTTCCCCTTCCTAGGAGTATAGACTATCTCAAAGTCATAGTCCTAGAGGAACTCGAGCCATCGCCACTGTATCAGGTTCAGGTCCTTCTGAGAGAAGATGTACCTAAGACTCTGATGGTCAGAAAAAAAACTGTAAAGCGCTCGCCCATCAGATAGTGTCGCCATGTCTTACGAGTGAAGACCACCGCTGCTAACTCTAGGTCATGGGTAGTGTAGTTCTACTCATGCGGCCTCAACTGACGTGATCCATAGGTGATCACTGTCCGATCCTACATCAGGACACATCCGAGTCTGGTCCCTGATGCATCACAGTAGACTACGTACCCTACTCCCTCCTCTGGAAATCCCATGATAGGGGCGCTGGTCAATCTCTATCTCAGCTCCTGGATGCTCTGCTGACATCTGTCAAACCACACGAAGGGTTTCCCCTTCATTCTTAACGTTCTGCAAAGCTGCAAAGCTGCAACGATTTCTCCTTTTCTGAAAAGGGAAATCCGGTCTCATCCCCTGGATGGACTACGTTCCTTTCCTAAAACAGTCAATCCTGTCATGATTAGTTAATTCATGGAATGGATGACGTCGTAAGGCCTCGACGCTGCTACCAAGAGATCCAATCGTTAATCTCGCTTCCAAGGGTTGAGTCACACTGTCGGCATCAGTGTGTGGTCACTAGGTCTCCTCCAGTATGAAACTCGCAAGTGAGGGTCAAGTCAATAGTTTTTAACAGGATCCTCTTAGTAATTACAAACAAAAGACAAAATGAAAACATCACCATTGTAAGTGTCTTTTATTACTTCCATTCAAAGCACAAGGACACAAGGCAACACAAACTATAAAGCTAGAGGCATTATGGGCAAAGGCCTCTATGCCTGGAGCTAGTCCCGTACTAGTCCACCCGCATCCGGAGCTCCATGATCGTATGCTTCATCTGCCTCAAGCTGCGCTCTCCCCTGAGGTCGGGGTGGACCTCCTGGTGGTGGTTGTGGAGAGCCTAAAAACGTCATCCACCAACTGCCGCTCGACCAGCTCCTCAGCCTCGTCCACCTACTCCCTATTGACCGCCATGGTCGAACCTCTGCCTCTTCCTAGGTGGTTCCTCAACCGTCTGCTTCTCCTATGCATGGCGGGTCGGACAGTCACGGGCCATGTGGCCCTGCCTGCCGCATGCATAGCACTATCTTCCACTCGTAAGACTGGTTTTGCTATGTGTGGCCCGCACCACTGAGCTAGTATCCTGTGGTTGTCCGCCCATTGGCCTGGCCCGCTTGGACCTCTATGATATCTGTCTACTGCCGGCTACAGAAGACTCCGCCACATGTGGCCCTGCAGTAGGTCTCGCCACTGGTGTAGACTTAGAAAGAAAACTCTCGATGAGAAGAGCTCGCTCAATTACTCCTGCCTGAGTCGGAATGCTGAGGGAGATCAACGATGCCCTGATCTCATGCCTCAATCCCTACTCAAAGGTCCGGGCCCAGAAGAACGGTTCTCGTACCATGTCTGTCGAGTAGCGCGAGAGATCGGTAAATCTCGTCGAGTACTGGGCAACCGTCAAACTGCCCTACCGCAGCTGAAGAAGCTCCTGGATGAGCACCTCACGGAGGGTGGTTGGGACGAACTCCTAGCGGAATAGGGTCTCAAAGTCCGTGCAGAGAAGAGATGCCTCAACGTGCACCTGGAGCATCAAGCTCCACCATCATCCTACTCCCGCTTGTAGTAGGCTCGCTGCGAGGATCACCATGAGGTCTGTTTGTGTCCTCACTAACCGAAAAACTCGTACCACTGCCTCCAGCTAGTCCTCGGCTGCCTGGGGGTCCATCTCCCCACGAAACCTGGGTGGTCGCTGGTGCTGGAACACATGCAGTGCCCTAAGGCGACATGTATCGTCACCGGCTGGGGCTGGTAGCATCGGTGGCTTGGCAGGTAAAGGTACTGCCGGTGCCTGAGCTGTCAAAGGGCCCTGTACCAAGGCCTCGTCTCTCGGTGGGCTGTCGTCACGCTCAACTCTCGGAACCCTAGCTGGCTGCCGTCGTGGGGCCATCCTGAAAAAGGAAACAGATGTTCCACGGTCAGAACAGTATACCTGTTGAGATGATACGAAGTAATCACAAAGAAAACTCGTAACACACACCATCAATGTTTTCGTGGAATAAGTCAGAAATCAGAAGTCAGGGTCCAGGTGTACGGATACGTCGGCTGCCGCACCAACACTGGACTCCATGGAATGATACCCACACCCAATATGCTAAGCAGTATTGCTTCACATAGAAAAAGATCAGAGTCCCATGTTCTGTGGTAGAACCAAACACCTCTGATACCAATTTGTCAAGACCAATCCTCAGGGCCCGTGCCGTGACTACCACTAGCCCGCCTTCCATAGGCCAGGGGCTGGCGACAAACACGAAGGCATAAAATTCCCGATAAAAAGGGAAGGCATTTCCTTTTTAAATTAAACAAACACCACAGTGTAAGAATTCAGTAGTAGACACAAAGTAAAAGTTGGTACAACAGTAAGTGCAGAAAAGTATGTGGGCCAGTATACAAACCCAAACTGAATGTAAAGTACAACTGGAAAGGGAAAACAGCAACTGTAAAGCAAAGTCGCTGCGTCGAGCCGTCCACTGGAAGTCCCACCTGAAGGGTGGGTATAGATATACTTCTCTGCTCCTCGAGTCCAGCCAACCGCTCTGAGTATGTCCCGCCCAATGGTCCACCTCCAGGTACTGTCCTGCTCCGCAAGCCTCAACCACAATCAGCGCTGTCCGTCGTCTATAACCAACACAATGTACTACGGGCATAGCCCGTGCAGGGGGGAGTATAAGCTACTCAGTAGGGACCCCAAGACACCCGAAGGTCTCCCAGAATCCCAGAAGGATAATCCACAAAGGAAGGATACAATCGTGAAATAACATCCGACACTGCTTAGGTATATGCCCATACATATACCTAAGTCATCAATTCTCGTTCGGCTCCAACATCCGAGCCTAAGTACAACCCAGTCCACATAAGAAAGAAAAACGTAAATCCACACAGGATAGCTCAACACAATCCACATAGGAAAGAATAATGGAAATCCACACAGGATAGCACAACACAATCCACATAGGAAAGAAAACATGATTCAGCTGAAACAAGTATACTTATTCATATGACGATAAAGATGACCATATATTGCCACTGATTCATCTAAGTCGTCGGACCCACAAAGGATCGATAGGTACTAACCCACACAATGACCCAAAAAGGATCTGACCCATAAAGGATCGGTAGGTAACTAACCCCCGCAATGACCCACAAAAGATATGACCCACACAGGATCGATAGGTAACTAACCCCCGCAAAGACCCACACAGGATCGGACCCACACAGGATCTGTAGGCGATGGCCAACACATGACCACTAAGCACTGACCCACACAGGATCAGACCCAAAAAGGATCGGTAGCACTGATCCACAACGGATCGCTGAGTGATGTAGTCATCGTCAAATCCACTGAGGATATTTGCACAGCCGTCATCATTGTCACAGTCGCAAACACAACGAGCTCTAGGGTTCCCGCACATAGCAAACTCGTTCCGGAGGGTCCGCTCCACGAGCCGGGAGGCTGATACATCAACTGACACATAGTCTAGAGTTGATGTATCAAAAAGATCCGTGTCATCAATAGGAACGTAACGTCGCAGATGGCACGCACATCAATCGGACACCCGGTCTGAGAGTTATTGGCGTTTTCGTCCTAGGGGCCTGGTTGGTTTTTAAGGAAAAACCAACCCGATCGTACTCCACCTACGTCCAAACCTCGGGCGGAGTAAGCCAAAAGATCCGTCTCACTAAGAGGAATCCAAAAAAGTCAACGACACGTCAATCGGACGTCCAGAGCTTAAAATATGAGCATTTCTGCTCCGAGGGCCAGGTTGGATTCATGTACGATCCAACCCGGCCGAACCCAATGTATTCCGAAACCTTGATCGCGATATACTGAAACGACCGTCTCGATACAAGGATCGCATCTCAATTGACGATGCGTCGATCGGAGGCTCGTAGCACAAGTTATGGGAGTCCGACCAGAAAAGATTCGGTATTATGGGGTTCGGGCCTGGTCCGACCCTGCCAGATACCCCCAGGGTCGGCCCGAACCGGGTCGACCGGAACCAGGTCCGGGTCTGGCCAGCTTGGGCGCGGCCCGACCCAACCGGTGTGGCCCGGCTTGGCCTGGGCGCGGCCCGGCTCGGTCCGGCCCGGCCTCGGCGCGGCCCGGCCTGGCGGACCGGCCAGGTAGCCGTCCCGGCTTGGGCGCAGTGCGCCCAATGCCCTGGCCTGGCGCTCGGCCAAACGGCCAAGCCGTTTGGAGTGGGGGGCACCTTCCCCCTGGTTGTAACTGTGGCCCCCCATTATGGGGGCCGTTGTGCTGGCCGGCCAAGGGTTTGAACCCCCGGCTGCTCTCCTGTCCGGCCGGCCCGCCCCGGCTGGCCGGTTTCTGCCTCCACGAGACCGTCAACGGCCGGTCCCCCCTGCTCTGATGCCAGTGGCCTAGAACCGGCTACCAGTCTCCTTGCTCCACCACGTCCTGGAACCGGCCACGACCTTGATTCTTTCGGTGCAGCGCGATGGCACCGCACCCCTACACTGCGGCCCCGCTCCGGCCGCGGTGTTTTTGCAGTTCTTCGGCGTGGCGTGACGGCGCCGCGACTTGGTTCAATTTCACGGCACGACGCGACGGCGCCGCACATTACTTGCCGCATGATCCCGCGCGATGCGACGAGACCACGACATTCCATTCCAATCTACAATAAAAAACATCATCAATAATGGAGGATGGTCGTCCATGTTTGTGCTGTCCAGCCCCCTCTCGTTAGTCGATAGCAAAAGGTCATATTTTCACGAAGAATGACATGGTATTATTCATGATCAAAAATAAATAAATAAATCCCCTACCTCGAGCGTAGCTTGAACGATGGTTCATCGAACGAGGATTCATCGCGGAAAAAGACGTCACGGATGGAGAGGTTGCAAAAGGAGACGTCGCGGAAGAAGACGTCGCGGAAGAAGACGTCACGGATTAACCGTCGCGGTATACGGCGTCTCATAGTGGGTTTCCGAGGACTCGACGTTCTTCGTCGGAGACCGATGTGTTCTTCGCGTTCTTCATCGAAGATGAAGAAGTTCCTCAATCCTTAGCCTTTTTCTCCCCAAGACTCCACCACAAGAAACTAACCAAAAATAAATTAATCCCTCACTTAATTAATTAACGAGACATGAGTTTGAATTTCAAACCCACACACACATTAAACTCTCTTAATTAATAACATAAGTTGTCAAAAATCATGGTGAGTTGAGGGGGTTTAAGAATATGAAGGGGTGGTGTTCATGTGGGCCCCACTACCCTCATAACCTCCCTTGGGAAGTTGGGTAGTTACCCAACTTCCACCCCAATCCTTAAACCACTTAAAGAAAATAAAAATTGTAGTTAAATTATAAATTGAACTTCCAAAATTTTTATCATCTTCTCTCGTGAAAACGCAACTCCGGAAATGGCGTTCCTAAGCAATTACCGGTGCTAAAGTTCCATCGGTGCCCTCGGAATTCGATTACGAGCAACGGTTCAAAAGATAGGAATTCCTGCTCATTCGTTCACTGAACTTACCCGAGCTAAACTTCGGATAGAAATTCTGGGCACACCAGGCCTCAGAATCAAGTGCCGTCAGAAACTACGTTCTTTTAAAATCCCACAGAAAATTAAGAAAACATTTCCCTTGAATTTTACATGTCTTTACAAATTCATATTAAACATTTCCCCTATACATTCCATTAAACATATTTAAAAATTCCTCATTTAGAAAATAATATTAAAATTCATAACATATTGGATTTATACAAATAATGGCATTTTAAAAATAATATGAAACACCCTTAAAAACACAATTTTTTGAAAAACCAATTATAAAAACTCTGTTAAATCAACATTATCTTTAGAAATTTCATTTTAAAATAAATTCATTATATATATTATTTGGAAATAAAATACAATTTATACTAAACAATAGATTCAAAACCAACTCATTCTACAAAATGAATCTATCAAATGGCCCATAGATATAAATTAGACCAAGGTACCACCAAAAAAAATTGTAACGTGTTGTATTTTCATTGGGGAATATTATCCCAAACTAATCCCATACCAACTATATAGAAATTAATTTAAAAAATCATGTGATAAATGATAATATAAATTAATGAGAAAATATATTATAACTATAAGGACACAAAACCAAGGAAACACAATTATCAATGATCTAATGCCACCTATCTCAATTAAAAAAATCTATTTTATTAAACCAACATCATACCAACATACAAAAATAATATTATCACATATCCCATCCACAAATAGTAATAATTATTCAATGTATTATTTAATACAAAAAATAACATAATGGTATAATTGGATCCAAATTTTCTAGGGGTATCAACAGTTGAGAAACCATTAGAAATGGGGTGTGGTCCACTACCATAAAACAATCATAACTATAACACACAACACCACCAAATCGTGAGGCATAATTGATATTCATTTACATTAAAATCGCCAACATTCCAAAAAAATTCATGGCTGAAAATATATCATGTCAATAATTTTGTGATGATTACAATATAAGCTGCTCAAGTGAGCTCAATGCACATCACATGAAATCCACTTTTTGTGATTCTCTTATAATGTTCTCTAGAGGAATATTTCTCTAATTCACATGTAATTAATAGTGAAATAAAACGTCTACAGAAGGGAATAATAAAGGGGGGAGAATAAAGTTTAATATGATCAATAAAATAAAACCATCCTAGATCAATTAGTCCAAGGGATTAAAATGTGTATAATGAGAGGAGGAATGAGGAGGATCTCTCACCCATTTTTCTAGATATATAACTCAAACCTAGAATGAGATTTTAAAAAACACAAAAAATCGTTAAAATTACCCCAAATTTTATAGGGTTAAAAACCTCTATCAGGCACCCAGTTGAGTCTCATCAGGTTCTTATTTTCATGGTTCCATGATTATGATAGCATCTATATTGTTATTTTATTACATCCCACCCTATCTGACTCTTGGTGGACTATAAAAATGTATTTTCTGGGTTCTATAGCTACCTACCAGGTCTTGATCACTTTAGATCATGGTAAAATCCTGAAACACAACTTTTCCCCGAAAACACCCATATTCATAATATTATTTTATATTTTGTAAATATATCTAAAATATATTCAACATGTTCCACTTTCAAAATTCCAAATTCACCCGGCAACTAAATCAATGGAAAAACTACTCAATTCATAATTTACATTTATATAATGGTATGAATTGATAATTAATCTACACCATAATGATTCTCATCATTTAGAAGCCTCACAAATTACCATACCATAAAACTAAAACTTCATCTATTTTCAAATCATCACCAACTCAATGTGTTCCATTCTAGAATATTTTTTTCCCATACAACATGACTCTGAAATCAACCAAATGAAACACAATTAAATCAAAAATATTCCCATAAATCATTCTTTATATTAATGAATTCATTTGAAATGGTTTAAATTCAATTTTACCAACAAAATATTACATTATAATTCTTAACACCTCATCATGATGCTCTCCCTCATAAAGAGGTGGTGTAAAAATGCACTAAAAAATCCTAAAAAACTCATAATTAATCTATATAACAACATATGAAACTCTATACCCAAACTAATACATAATGGATATCCATATTATTTAAATAATATTAATAAATTCTTCCCATGTTTTCTAATTAATGAAATAATCAACTTCTATTTCAAACTATACCAACATCACACTGAACACTTATCCATCAATCCATACTCGCATGAGTCGCGATAATTATTCTAAATTAAAAAACTAAATAAAACCCTAATCAAATCATATAAAAAACCCATTTAAAAATATGATAAAATATTTTACTTATTAACAATATACCATGTTTTTTTGTTCAAAATACCCTTAGTATCAAACAGTTTTCATCAAAACATAAATCAGAATTCTCCAACCTCACTGATCGTTTCTTCATAAACCTCTTCCATTATCCAAAATAATTTAAAAATTATATTCCAAATCATCTTTCCTCATTATTTGAAAATCCAAGAAATTTAAAACCATTTCAAAAATCATTGACTCTATGATCCCTTTTAGGTGAACCTGATATATTAAATCATTTTACTCATGCCTCATACCTGAATGTGTGTTTCCCTTTTCAAAATCCTAGTTTTTAAATATACCAAACACATTTACCCATGATTTATAACCAATTATATCATTATTAAATAACATTAATCATGTATCCCCTTTCATTATTATTAATCTAGTAACATATTAAAGTTTTATATGAGAAAACATTGAATATGTGTTTAGTTACATTTAATTAACAATGGATCCTATCAAGATTGTATGAAAAACTACCTTCCTCATCAGCATGTGTATCATTCACTGGGATTTTTTTATCATGATACATGAAAAAATATATTCAATCATAAATGATCTATATAACATATCTTGTTGTGATTTTAGGAATAAGACCCCCATGAGTAGCTCTAATAAAACGTTATGGGGAGGTTGAACCATTATAACTATCTATAAATTATAAATGGTTTTACAACCTTCCATAAAGAATTAGATATCCTCATTTCAAATTCATTTTCTAATATCCAAGGCCACTGGATGGTTGAAATCTTATAGAACCCATTTTAGCATAATGACTATAAATGGGAAAACAATTCTCTATATCCACCACATTTAATCTCCATACATTATTTCTAATTAAATATAATTTGATCATCTAGAGAAGAAAATGAATATAAAATAATATTGAAATTAATTAAGACATGACAAACACAACACACAATAATAATATTATTAAAACATATTCCATCACAAGGAGAAAACATAGTGAAACATTCATGAAGAGAAACAAATTAGTTATAAGGAATCCATGTCCAATGCCAAATGAAAAAATTTAATGGTGAAATTGAAATGAATTTTGTGGAAATATTTAGGCTATAATATCCACAAGGGGAATTCCACACATATTGAGGAATTTCATTGCATACTATCTCCTAGTGACTCCCACTCAACCATATTTCATAAAAAATGTGATGTTAAAAACTATATTTGTTAAGTTTACCTATATCCTAGAGTAGCTTCGACTAGTCCAAATTCCATTTCATCATCATATACATCGAAATGTTTTGTTAAAGTAATTGGTTGAGAATCACTGTCTCAATTTTACATTTTTTATATAGTAAAATCTCCATATTCTATGGTGATTTTCCAATATTCATGTTTCTATTTCTAAAATTGAATTATTTTCCCTTCTACCTGATCTAGAGAAAATAAGCTTACAAATGGGTGAGATCAATTGTTCAATAAGTGTAAACAAATGAAATATCAATCATATCCTATTCATAATAACATATCATTTTAAAATCATATCACAGTTAAGTGATTATAATATAATGCCATGGGAAAAATCATAGAAGTGCAGTGTAATCCCAATAATCATAATATAAGACAATAAAACTTATGGAATACACATATAAGCACAGAAAATCATTTCATATTAGTCAAGGCTCAATGTAAAGTCCATAATAGTGGACATCGTCCATTACTGAACCGAGTTCACTCCGCGTTCCAGTCATGTATCATTGAACCAAATTAACATGAAATTCCAGACATTTATATCTCATGAGATATAAATCATTACCCAATTCATTGGAGAGATATATTGGTCCCACCAATCTTATAATGAAACCATTCTTATGTGTTCCAAAAAACATAAATAATACATCATAGAATAACACATGTAATAAAATGGGATTCTTAAATATCATGCCATCATAACATAATACACATAAGATAAAAAGACTTCATAGAAGTAATTCCATCATAACATAATCAAATAAAAGTAACAATGGTGATAGAAAAATAACCATATATCATCGTAGATAAAAAATAATTTTGATAAAACACTTGAACTTAGTTCTTCAAGAAAATATCCTTTCTTCTTAAATTTTTGTTATTTTATAAATATTTCATGAAATTATAAAAGAAAAGAAGTAAATTGTAAATAGAAATAAAATCTTGTAAAGGATACTACTTGGATATAATGTTTTATGAAAGCATAAAAATCTGTAAATGTCGTATATGTTGAAAAACATTCTTCTTGTACTTTTGCTGGGAAAGTCAAAAAGTGCCTTGTATGGTAAAAACAGATAGATTAATTCCAAAAAATGTAGTAAAAGTAAAAATGTGTAAAAGTAACACTAAACATACACCGAATAATAGTAAACATTTCTTATTAATTTTTTAGAATACATGGACATGGATGATAAATATATACCCAGTAGATACTTACGAACGAACAATCTTGGATAAAATGTGATTTGGAAAAATTCTCCCTTACCTTAGCTCTGATATTTATTATACATATATGACCATCATGTATAATGATTTAAAAAATTTAATTTTCTTATTAAATAATAATAATCATTTTTCAAATATTATATATAGTCATATTCTTAACTATTTATTAGTAATATTTCAATGTTACTCGTTATCCGAGTGTTAACTGATTTATGTCCTTATGCATATTTTGTTGAATTAATTATTAATAATATTTTTTAGGCTGTATTTATATAATTTATAGAATGGTATTAGTATAAAATATATCATATATATTCATTCAATTCATTTATATAATCATTTTCAATGAATATCATTTAGAACATATCGCATCACATCATGGAGACGATAGGTCTTACGTATGCACAAGCGATGATATCATTCCCATAATTGTGGAAATGTATTGAAGTTTATACTATATAATATTATATAATGAATATAATTTTACAATAATCATATATTGTTATTTCTTCTATCAACATACCCATCAAGGTATGATGGTGATGAAAAAAAAAAGATTACACCACGACGTGTAGACGATAGGTCGTATGTATACACGGGTGGTGAGTTCAATTTATCATAGGTTGGATAGAAGATGGAATATGACTATTTCATATTAATAATAAAATATTAGTATACATGTGATACTGGGGTAATTAATTAAAAATTAGAGAACTCATATAGAGGAAGTACAAGAAGAAAGAAGTTTGAAAAAATTGGTAAAGAATATTACCTCTTCTTCGACGAGCCTCTTCTATACCATCTCTTAGGGCGCTAAATATGCCCTTTGAAAATTACAATGAACTATAATATGTTTCTTTGGATGTGGATAAGGAAAATTAATTGGGGTTTTCTTAGATGGAAGGCACAAAATGGAGTAAAGAG
Organism: Viscum album; assembly: GCA_963277665.1. Lineage (NCBI taxonomy): Eukaryota > Viridiplantae > Streptophyta > Magnoliopsida > Santalales > Viscaceae > Viscum > Viscum album. The sequence continues at coordinate 1,099,660,761 of OY728135.1, read as the reverse complement.
GGGAGGGAGGAGGTGCCTTTTTATAAGAGAGGGGAGGGCACTTTTTGAAACATCAAAAATATTAATTTATAATAAATTCAAACCCAAATTTTAACCCTCCAAAATAACCCAAATTAGAAGATGATATGGGATAGGGTTGTAATATATTCATCCAATAAAATCTAGACGGGTTTTTATTTTAATTTAAATTTTAGCATTTTTCTTTATTCTTATTTAATCGAGTTAATTTTATATGTGGTAATATTATTATAAATTTTAAATGGTTATAATTAATAAATTATATGTTAGTAATTATACATAATTGGATACTTTATGAAATTTTAGTCCATATAATTTTCAATTTGTAATTTTTAAATATTTTTGTGAATCTGAAAAAATTTAATAATTGTTATTTTTATAAAATATTAGAAGTTTCAATTTTGACACTATTAATTGATTTGAATTTAAATAAAATCCATAAAAAAGATAGATTCAAACCAAAATATTTAATAGATTTATAAAATGTTATTTGAATATATAAAATCATAGAGAACATTAATTAGTTCATATAAAATTTATTTTAATATTTTTAATACCATTTATTTGATATAACTATTAATAAAATAATTTTTCATGTTTTTTGTATAATTATTTAATATAAATATATGTTGCATAAACATTAAATATAAAATTATATGATGAAGGTAAATTTAATATATTTCATAATAATAATTTAGACTAATTTATCTTCTAAAAAAATCAATATTTTAAATGTTAAATTAATTAAATTATGAAGGTGACAGCATTGACATAATTTAAAATAAAATAATATAAGTATCATAATATATTTTTTAAGGCTTCAAATGGTAAAAAAGTTTACCGTTGGATGCTTAGGGTTTATATATACTCGACCAATAAGTTTTGGTCGAGTGTTTGGGTTTCTGGATGGGTGTTATTATTTTGATAAAAACTATATTATTGTTTTTTATTAATAAAATATTTATGCATCATTATTGTGCAAGCAATTAATATATTTCAATATTAATTAAAAATTTCAAAAAAAAAATTACCATGTTAAATAAAAACATTTAACATTTCAAAATAGAAATTATAATAGGATTTACAATCTATATAACTTTATATTAAAAATAATTTAATTATTAGTGTTTGAGTGAGACATATTTTACATTTCATTAAATAAAATTAATTAAATGTATTAATTTTAACCAAGTGGGATCCAATAAAAACCATTTAGACCCAAGTATGTTTTAATTAAAAATTAAATATTCCAATTATATTATGACAATTATTAGTATTATTTTATAATATTATTTTTACGCTTAATGATATGATTCACCTTTAATTTTGGTAAATAAAATATAACGTAGTTAGTTTTCATAATTTTTATAAAAAAAGGTACCTATTGACATAATTTGGACCTTCTTAATTCTAAATATGGAATCCAATTTCGAAATTCATAACACATAAGATGTCGTAATTAATTTAAAACTAATTCCCATTGTTGAAAAACCAAGTTTTAAAATTTAAAACATTTCAAAAGAATGAAATGATTTTACCAATGAATGAAATTTAAAATTAATTATAATGACATAAATAATATTAAATGGTAAAATTATATTCTATTTATTCTTTAAAACCATTCGATATTATAATTTAACCATTTAAATTATCTCAATGAAAATATTTTTTTAATTAAAATTTAGCGTATTTTTATTATCCATCAAAATATGATGTTTATTGGAAAACTATAAAAATTTTAACCAAAGTAAATTATTATATTTGGCTTCCAAATAAAATTTATACATTGAAATATTAAATTTATTAATGTATGTCAATATTAAATTAAAAAGGGTTCTCTAATAAAAGATGAAAAAACATCCGTTTATAATGTATGTGTTTTTATACAATAAATAGGGTTTATAAATACCCTAAGACAATAATATCTAATTCATTAATATCAAAAATATATTTTTAATTTTATAAATTATATATATTATTAATTTCATTCACTAATATTAATTCACTCGTTAACAAATATGACATATAATTGATTTATATTTTTCAATGATTTTTCAAAGTAAGATAAATTTATTCTCGCAACTATAACAATTATGTTGTAAGGGAAATTTTATTATAAGGGCATATCATGGTTCGTTTATACTCAAGATTGTGTGGAAAGAAAGATACTTATGGATGAAAATTATTTAAAGAAAAGATTTCATAATGAAAAATGGGTGTTACAGGAATGGGTCGATGAATATCGAAACAACATGTCTCTCTAGCCTATTATCTAAAATCCTTGTCCAGGTGAAACTCATAGGAACACATTAGTTTCCTCCTCAGACTCCAAAGGCCTATGTACCTTTCCTACAGATGACTTATTACATATCTATGTTTTCTTTATATGCTTTTGGATGATCATTGCCTTATCTGTTGATGTTGGAACTAATTCCAGGCCCATGAGTGTTGACTCACCTTGGTCACCCTACCAATGTGGTGACCTATAGGGTCACCCATAAAAATCCATGAATGGTTCCATAACAGTGGTGTAATTGTTTTATTTTTTGAAAGAAAAAACCACCATTATGGCCCACAGGACTGCTTGACAAATATATATAGAAGGAGGGATTTGTTGTCTTTTTACAAAAAAGATTCATATTTTCTTTCTGACATCCCATCATGTTCCACATGGGTCACAAAACCACAAGACCTAGTTTCCCTTGATTTTTCGTGGGGGTTAAATGACAGATTTAGATCTAGAGCCGTAGGAAGAAGATGTAATAGAGTCGTGTGGGGATCTGATAATTTTAGTGTCTTAATAAGAGGTTGAAGGCAACATAGAGGTAGGAAGTTCAATTTAAATTTTTGATTGACAAGTACCAATCAAGATTTTCGTTGGTCAGAGTAGTTAACTCAAGAGGGGATGTGTGAATTGAGTTACTGTATAAAAATTTCTGTTTAAAAGAATATTAATTTTACAAATAAGGATTTCCCAAAACATAGATACAACCCAGTTAATCAAGGTTATACTGTTATAAAAGTTTGACTATCTAAACAACATCTTAAAATATTGATTAATTCTCAGTAATCTTAACCTGTATTATTAAAATAACTTTTGAAGTTATCCTACTAAGAAAAATCAGATATAACTTCTTTCAAAGACTAATGATCAAAGTGAATTTAGTGTTTTTATGGATTATGAAGTAATCAATAAAATAGAGTAGACTAAATTAAAATAGAAAAACAGATATAAAACAAGTGGTTCACTCTCAAGCTGAGACCTAATTCACTCCACTTGGTGAACACCTTCCACCAAGCAGTTTATATAAATAAACTCTGATCCACACCCAGGAACGGGGTTAACAATAGTTCATAGACTATCCAGGCCACGCAGGAACCTCTTCCGTAGTTTTCTTGGGTGAACAAAATAATGACTAGTCCACACAAGGACCCCTTCTACAGTTTTCGTGGGTAAACACGGGTAAAGAATTTGGTGTGAGGATTTCAAAATCCTCCAGTTCTATGCAGGAGTCACTATGTCTATAAAATATAAAGAGTAAAAAAAATTCTCGAACGTAAAATAAAAGAATCACAGAGTGAGAGAGAGAGAGTAAATATGAGTTTAGAATTCTCTAGTGATTACCAATGTGGTTTTGTACTCCATGGATAAGAGAGAAATGCTTCTGAGTCCTTCTTTGGTTTTTGTGTTGAAAAATAGAGTGTCTCGATTCAGCTTTTGTCCTTCACAAGTAATGATGTTCTCTTGATTGTAGTGTGCTTCATTTTTTCTTTAGTAGAGTTAGACTGCATGAATGAGGCAATGTTTTATCTAAAGATCTTGCAATGTGTTCTTCGCAGTTATTCTCAGGCTTGATTTTCTGTTGAGTACAGTTCACTCGCGTTTCTTGTATTGTGGCTTCTGTTGTGTCTTGCTCTTGGGCACTCTTCTCTTTATCATCACAATGCATGAGCCTTAGCCGACAGGTTCCATATATGTCATACCTCGTACCTTGTACTACGTATGCAAGAAAATATTAATTATGATAGTGCATTAAAGATGTCATATATGACCATTAAAAAGTTAAATTGAAAGATGACAAAATGGGTTAAGAAACGGTGTCACGGTATGTTATGAAAACAATGTATTTTTCACAGTATCTCTTTTTCACGGTGTCTCCTACACGGTGTATCATTCACAATGTCTCCTTCATGGTTTTTCCTTCACATTATCTCCTTCACTGTATCTGGCTTATGGATTCTAGCTTTCGGTGCCTTGCTCAAAATTTATGGATTCACGGTGCCTTGATGACTATGTCTCACTAAATGTGTCTAGGACTTAGGAAAATAGAGTGTCTGGATTACTGTGTCTATTATTAGTGTCTTTCTTCACGGTATCAGGCTTACTATGTCACGATATCTCATGGTCACGGTGTCTCATTGTTCATGGTGTTTGAGACTTAGGCTTCATGGTGTCAGGGTTCACGATGTCTTGCTCACGGTGTCTGCTTTCACGGTGTCTTATACTTAGGAAAATAACAGTATTCATACTTAGGCAGTAATATGCATAAAATGAATTGAGCTTAGCCATTATCATGTATGATATAACTTGAAACATAAATACACATGATTGATAATATTTTTAAAATTTGTTATCATTAATACAATTTTTAATTATTATTGAGATTTATAATCATTAAAACATGATTACTACATGAGGATTCCAACAATATCTCCCTTTTTAATGATAAGAAATCATGTTCAGTTAAATTATAAGAGAGATGAAACTATAGAGAAAAACAACATGTAAAATAGCATATAATAACTGAATAACTGATGATAACTGATAAATTATCCCCCTTTTGGGATTATCAAAATGTTCACAGAATATAGGGAAAATAGTGCATATGGAATTAATAGCGTTCATAATACAACAGACATTAAAAATATATAAAAATAAATTACATCCCCACAAAAAAAATAGTCGATGGTCTTCATCAGGAAGTTTCCTTCTCTTTTCCTTTATCAGTATCAGAAGAGGAATCCATAGGGGTAGTTGCTGAAGTCATAGAAGGAATAGAAATGGTATAAAAAGAAGGTAAAGGTAGACCTTTGAAGACTGATGGAGCCAAAGTTGGAGTAGTAGAAGATCGAGGCAGTTGCTGGTCAAGGATGAAAGGCCTGATCTAAATAATATCATGTCCAACAGAAATGGTTGTGGAAGATAAGGTAGAAGTAAATGTAGGTATTCTAGGTCTGAGAGGAGCAGCTGATGGAGCCACAATGGATGTACTTTGAACATGAAGATACAGTCTCAGAAGTTTAATGAAGTTGGCAATAATCTCCCCTCCATAATGCATGGCCTTTTCAAAATCATATTTGTTTTCCATGAACATTTCCAACAATATGGTAAACTTTGTTAGATTCTGGACTTTTTTTTGATGTCTTGGGTAACTGGAGGAATTATACGATTCTATACAAGGTATTTGAAGTGATTGGGCATATCAGTCTAGGAGAATATCTGGTTGAAATAGATGTCCACTTTCTTAGAGATCTCATGCTCGTCATCATTGAAAATCTTTGAGTGAATTTGAACCAAGTCAAGCACTCTATCACTATTATAAACAACATCAGATAAAGAAGCCATATCAAATCCCCTGAAAACATTTTTAATTTCTTCCTTTACTATGGATCTGAGCAAAGTATTGTCCAAGGAAGGAGTGGAGGTCAGACCAGTGGAAGTAGAATCTTTAACAGCTATCGTCAAAGATTTGAGCTGTTTTAGGACTATTGAAGACAACCAATATATTCATCAGTGGGATTATTAATGTTTTCCAAAAGTTCTCTCATGTGTTTCAACATGTGTTTGTGCATTTATTCAATCATTTCATAAAATGATAATATGTATGGATGAATTGGGGACACAATATCTCTAGAAATGTGAGAAAAATCAGGTTCATGAGAAGCAGCAATAGGTGCATGCTCTGATCTAGAATGGAACTATCTCTAGAGGTCTTCAACCATGATTTTTAGAGTTACAACTTAGATACTGAGTAAAATATTCTCAACTACTACTTCATGAATTCAATTCATCATCTTGGGTTGAATGTGCCAAATGATCTTTTCTAAAAGCAGTGAGGCATTTCTTGACTGAGTTTGGCCACAAGACGAGGTTAAGAGGACATAATTTTCTCAACTCCAGCTAAGATAGTGTCACCATAATACTTCAAATCATCCTTTCTGACAAAAGACTGATGATCAGGTAAAGGTGCAGGATGTGGTAGATTTCAGTTGAAACAATGAAGAAAGATCAATCCCTGTGGAAGTAACCTGTTGAGATTCACTCACATCATAAAATCTAGGGAATGTATACCGATTGTACACAGAATATGACTCCGTAGGTTGAGATGCTTCAACAGACTCAGCTTCACCAGTCTCAAGATTTTGAGGTCCTTCCCCCTCAATAAGTGCTTCCTTTTTAGGACCTTGAGGGCCAGGTACTTGTTCTAAATCCACAGGTTCATCTCTAATTTCCTCAACCATTTCTTTCCTAGACAATTAAAATGTTATCTTCATCCTCTCTTTAACTGAGGGTATTATCTCAGGAACAGATTTCTCTTCAGGGATTTCTTCGTGATTTTCATCTTCCATAACAGGGATTTATTCTAAATTTATTTATTCCACATCATGGAGTTGTTCCAAATTTGTTTCTTCTATAACAGAGAGTTCTTTATGAGTTTCTTCTTTCATAGTAAGGAGTTATCATACTATAGAATCTTACATGGATTTCTGCTCAGATTTTAGGGCAATTAATTCTCTTGTAGCCTCATACTGTATTTCTAGATTAACATCATATATAGGGTCCAAAGGATCTTCTTCACGAACATAAGGAGGAATAATCGGCCTTTCTTCCTCAATAAAAACATCTTACCTATGAGGTATTTCATCCTCTTCTCTATGTGGTACTTCAGCTGCCTCTTCCTCTTCTTCTTTATCTTCAGGATAAACAACAACATCATCTGGTTCCAAACCAGAATCAGAAATGTCCTTTGGCTTATTTGGATAATCCACAGGATTATAATTCTCATAAATCTTATCATTTTCTTCAACCCATTCCTTCTTCCAGGGGTTCGAGTTTATTTTCATCCTTCTGATGGTAGGTTTAGATAAACAACAATCATAGTCCACTAGTACTTCCTCATTGGGTCCAACTACTCTTTTGGCAATAAGCATTGCTGAAATCAGCCTAGAATAGAACAAATAGGTGGATATGGATGTGACCTTGATCAATTCACAAATATTGGGAATGATATACTTGCACAGATTGATTTTGTGTCCATTCCTCATAAGACGAATCAAGAACACATATTGATACTTCAAGATAGAAAAGTCACCTTTCCTCAGGCTAATCAGATTTTGAACAAATTTAAACACAATCCTTGTATCCCCAACAATTTTAGTAGCTATGGCCCTTCTCTTGGTTCCTTTTCCAGTTAGAGTTTCATGTGCAGTTTCCAGGTCAAAGAAATCGGTTGTAGGTGGGGGGGGGGTCTCTCTAATAATTATCACAAATCCATTCGTGAGGTATGTTAAGGAATTCTTCCCTTAACCTTGACGAGAAGGAGAATATTTTTCCATTAATCCAGCTTCTCAAAACAAAACATTCACTAACATCAAAAGAAAATTGTACATACGGATAGATGTGAGCTACTAACCTTGGGTAAATGGTTCCATCTTTCCTTAATAACTATTCGATCCATCTTTGTTCTATTAAAACTTTTAAAACCAGAGATTTTCTAGACAATAGCCAGTTAGGGAAAATTTCCTTTTTAGGTAAAACACTACAGTTTACCAAGTTTTGATTTTGGGGTCCTTTTGGTTCCAGCGTCATTGCTCTCTTATTCTTCAAGATAGAATACTTAGGAGTAGATGAATAAGGACGCTTCATCCTTGGCATCAACTGAAGGGCGAGAGAGAGAGTTTCTAGGTTAAAAGGGTTCAGAAGGAGTGACTGGGAGAGAGTTCGGGTGAAGAATCCAGTGAAAACACTTTTTTTATCATTTGGGAATGTCAAACATCCCAAAAGTAAAAATGATGGAATGTAAAATGTGGTGAAATAAAAATTACCGTGATACAGATTAAAATAATAACCTAAATAATTTTCATATTTAGACCGTGAATAGTTATTACGGTTTCATTGTAAATGGTCGTCAAAGTGAGACAGTTAGTGGTCGCCACGGTGAGACAGTGAATGGTATGTTCTATCATAGTGAGACAATAAGTAAACTTTTTTCTGTCATGGTGAGACAGTGAGTAATAGACCGTGAATACAAAGTGCTAACTGTGAGACCATAAACATGAGACTGTAACCATGAAACCGTGAACATGAAACAGTAAAGTAAAAAAGTAAAAAAGTATTAAATAGTAAGACCTGTAAGATATCTATTTGTGATTGATCATTCCAAGATCATGTATGATGTAGTCTATTCTCTCATAATTTAATGTTTTAGTGAATATATCAGCAAGTTGATATTCTGTTCTAATGAATTCTAAGGTAATATCAACTTTTTGATAATTATCTAACAAAAAGTGATGTCTTACATAATTATGTTTTTTTTCCTAGAATGTGAAACAAGATTTTTTGAGATGTTAATAGCACTTGTGTTGTCACACTTTATTTGTACATCTATGAATTGATATCCATAATCTAGTAAAGTGTGTTTCATCCACAAAATTTGTGCACAACAACTTCCAGTAGCTATGTATTCATCTTCTGCAGTAGATAATGTGACAAAATTTTGTTTCTTACTACACCATGATACTAGTGACTTGCCTAAAAGGTGACATGTTTCAGAGGTGCTCATTCTATCTAACATACAACCACTGATTTCGGCATCAGAATAACTAACTAGTTCAAATGATTGTCTTTTAGGATAGAATAGTTCAATATTGGGTGTATCCTCGAGGTATTTGAAAATTCTCTTTACAACATTTAAATGAGATTCCTTAGGGTTTGCTTGAAAGAAGAAACACATACACACACTAAGCATAATATCAGGATGACTAGCATTTAATTAGATTAGACTTTCAATCATTCTTCTATAAGTGTTTTAATAAACAGATTCTCCATCTTCATGAAGATCAAACTTACAAATGGTACTCATGGGAGTATCACTACTTTTTTTTCTATCCAATCCAAAACGTTTTAGAAGATCTCTTGTGTATTTACATTGTGTTAAAAAAATTCCATCATTATTTTGAAAGATTTGAAATCCAATACATAATTTTAGATCACCCATTAAACTCATTTCAAATTCATTTTGCATCATTTTAGAAAATTCAACACATAATGAATTTTTTGAAGATCCAAAAATAATATCACCTACATAGATTTGAACAACTAAAAAATCATTAAAAAATCGTTTTATGAAAATGGTAGGATTAGCTATTCCTTTTGTAAAACCTTTGGAAATAAGAAAAGTACTGAATCTATCATACCAATCTCTTGGAGCTTTCTTTAAACCATATAAAGCATTTGATAGTTTAAAAATATTATTTGAAAAATGAGGGTTTGTAAATCCAGGGGGTTGTTCAACAAAACATCCTTATCTATATACTCATTTAAGAATGCACTCCTAACATCCATTTGATATATTTTGAAATTCAGATGTGCAACATAAGCAAGTAGAATTATAAGGGATTCAAGTCTGGCTACTGGAGAAAAAGTCTTCTTATAGTCAATTCCTTCTTCTTGAATATAGCCTTGTGCAACTAATCTAGCCTTATTCCTAACTATATTTCCAGATTCATCTACCTTATTTCTAAACACCCATTTAGTTCCTATGAAAAAAGTGTCCTTGGATCTTTCAAAAAGTTTCCAAACCTTATTTCATTCAAACTAATTGAGTTCTTCTTGCATATACATTACCCAAAATTCATCATTGATGGCATCATCAATGTTTTTAGGTTCATGTTGTGAAAAGAAGGGTTGGGGTTCAACTTGATTTCTAAGAGAATCTCTAGTTTGTGTTCCTTTATCTAAGTCTCTTATAACAACATTTAATGGATGGTTTCTAAGGGTTATAACCTTTCTAAAAAATGAGGGACAAGATATTTCAGGTTCATCAATAGATTTAGGTTCATTATGACTTGATTGCATAGAATTTCTTGAATTGGAAGTTTTCACATATTCGTTCACAGAGGTATTTTGGGATTTTGAGTTGATGTTTAGATTTGATACATTATCCTCTAGATTTTATAGAATGGTTCTAGGATCATGTGTATTTGTTTCATCAAACATGATATGGACAGATTCTTCCACAGATTTAGTTCTCTTATTGAATACTCTATACGTTTTTGTTGAAATTTAATAATCTAGGAAAATTCCTTCATCACATTTGGATGAAAATTTGTCAATACTATCTTTAGTGTTGTGAATAAAGACATTACAGCCAAAAACTCTAAAGTAATTAACATTATGATTTCTATTGTTCTAGAGTTCATACGGGGTCTTTCTGAGAATTGGTCTAATCAAAACTCAATTGATTATGTATCATGTTATATTAATAGCTTCAGCCAAAAAGTAAATTGGTAGGTCATATTCACTAAGCATTGTTCTAGAAATTTCGTTCATGGTTATATTTCCTCTATCTAAAACACCATTCTGCTGAGGTGTTCTAGGGGCAGAGAAATTGTGACTATAACCATTTTGTGAGAAAAAGGATTCAAACTCTTGATTTTCAAACTCACGACCATGATCAGTTCTTAATGATTTAATTTTATGTCCACTAAGATTTTCTATAGCCTTTCCATACTTAGTGAAATAAGCGAAAGCTTCACTTTTGTGAGCCATGAAGAAGGTCCAGGTATATTTAGAAAAATCATCTACTAGAACATAAACATAGTGCTTCACATTTAAAATTGAAACTCTAGATGGTACATAAAAATCCATGTGAACCAATTCGAGAGGTTGAGAAGTAGAAACTTTTTTCTTTGGTTTGAAAGAGATTTTGGGACGTTTTCCCTTTTGACAAGGATTACAAACATTGTCATTTGGGAACTCATTTTTGGGTTAGTCTTTAACAAGGTCTTTTCTAGTTTACTTTTTAAGGGAGTGAACATTACAATGTCCTAGTCTCCTATGACAGATCCAAGATTCATTATGAAATACACTTAACCATGATGCATTTTGAGAAGTTAATGAATCTAAATTAACAAAATAAACATTTTAATTCCTTGATATAGAAAATACTAATTTTTCTTTATAATTAAAGACATTACATGCATAATTTTAAAATTTAACATGATATCCATTAACACACAATTGTGATATACTAAGAAAATTATATTTTAGACCATTAACAAATAGTACTTTAGAAATTAGAATCGAATCACAATTACCAATCTGGCTGAATCCAATGATCTTCTCCTTTGCATTGTCACCAAATGTGACATGTCCTCCATCTAATTTTACAAGGTTCTTGAAGCATGAGTAGTCTCTTATCAAGTTCCTTGAAAACCCACTGTCCAAGTACCACAGATTTTTTCAGGAGCTCTTTAAGAAGCTTTCCTATAACATGATCAAGCAAAGACATATTTTGGTACCCATACATCTTTGGGTCCAGTGAAATTTGTAATAAGTGATTTAGGAACCCATATTTTTCTCATAGGTTTCTTATAAGCATTATGTAAAGTATTTGAAAAATAAACTCTATTTTGTCCACAAAAAATTGAAATAGTCGAATGTGTATCATGACTCGAGATAGATGAGTTGTGTCCAGAACTTGGAACAAAAAAATATGTCCTAGAATTTTAAACAAAATTTTTTCTAACAAGGTTTGTTTTACCAGGTTTATAGCAAATGCTAGAATTATATTTAGGAGAAATTTTTTTTCCTAGCATTTGGGTAACAGTATTTTTACCAATAGTAATCTTTTCTAATTTACTTTTTAATTCCTCATTAGTCATTTTTAGTTCATTGTTTTCTTTGAGAAGTTTAGAATTTTCCCCTTTTTCAATAGTATGTTCAGATTTAACAGGTACAATGAGAGCATGATGTTTCTTCAATGATTTATATTTTTCATTTAATTCATTTTATGTCACTTCATGAATGTTTCAATATTCAAACATTTAATCATGGGTCATATTTTCAGAGTCACATTCCTCTTCAGAATATCATGAATTATGCTTATAAAAGTTTAGTGTTACCTCAGATGTGTTTGTCATAAAACACATATTGGATTTGTTAGCCTGTTCATCATGTAATGTATCTGAGTCACATAAACTATCCTCAGAGGAACTCAAAGTTGCTTTCATTTCCATTTTGTAATTCTTGTCCTTATCCTCATATTTCTTCTTATATTTGATATTTGGACAGTCAGACTTTATATGTCCTGTGTGATTACATTCATACCATACAATCTCATCATTTTTGTCACTTGTCTTCCAATCATTTTTCTAGTTTCCATTTTGATCATACGTTCCCTTGATGTTAGGATACTTGAAAAAGTTTTTCTTCTTGTAAAATCATTTGAATATTCTGGAAAGTTAAGCCATCTCCTCATCACTATCTGGTGATGATTGTTCAGTAGTGGAACTGTCTATATAATCTTCCAGTTTTCCATTTTCTTTGTGCATTGAGAGGGTGGTCATGAATGCTACAGATTTCCTCTTTGGTTCATCCTCCTCTTCTTTGTTGACATTTATCTCTTCCTCATACATCATCAGTTTCCCAATAATTTCCTTTACAGGTAGAATGATGATGTCGCATGACTCACTAATTGAGATAGAGGTTCCCCTTTATATGGAAGGTAAACATCTGAGAATTCTCATGATCTGTTCTTTGGCAGTGACTTCTCTTCCTAGAGAAATCATTGTGTTGAAAATCTCATTTAACCTAAGATACATATCAGAAATTTTCTCATCAGGTTTCATCTTGAAATTATCATATTTTATAGTATAAGTAATAAGTCTTATTTCCTTTACACTTGTTTTTCCTTGATTTGATACAGACAAGGTATCTGAAATTTCAAGGGTAGTTTTACAACCAGAAATCCTGTTAAATTATTCATCTCCTTAGGAACATTATAGATAATTCATGGATTTTCAATTTTTATTTTAATCAAGTTTTGTAGGTTTATCCCATGTATTTCTATCAGTCACAGGATGTTTGTATTCATCTATAATGGATGACCAGATTTAAAAGCTCATACTCTCTAGATGGATTTACATTTTAATTTTCCATTGAGCAAAGTTGGTTCCATTACTGAATGGTTGTCTATTAGTTGCAGCACATTCCAATCTATTGTCCATACTAACAAATTATTTTTAAAGATTATAAATTTAGAATTTAAAAAATTTTACAGATCTTTAAATCACAACTATAATCACAGTTGAAAGAGATTACAAAAAGTCCTAATAAATCAACCTCTGATAACAAATGTTGGTCGGAGTGGTTAACTCAAGAGGGGAGGGGTGAATTGAGTTACTATATAAAAATTTATGTTTAAATGAATATTTTTTACAAATAATGATTTCCCCAAACATAGATACAACCCAGTTAATCAGGTTATTCTATTATAAAAGTTTGACTATTTAAACAACTTCTTAGAAGATTGATTAATTTTCAATAATCTTAACTGGTATTATTAAAATTACTTTTGATGTTATGCTACTATGAAAAATCAGATATAACGTCTTTCCAAGACTAACAATAAAAGTGAATTTAGTGTTTTTTTGGATTATGTAGTAATAAGTAAAACAGATTAGACTAAATTAATATAGCACAACGGATATAATACAAGTTGTTATGTCTCAAGTTAAGACCAAATCCACTCCACTTGGTGATCACCTGGCACTAAGCAATTTATATAAATAAACTCTGATCCACACCCTGGATCGGGGTTAACAAAAGTTCATAGACTGTCTAGGCCACACAGGGACCTCTTCCACAATTTTCATGGGTAAAAATAATAATGACCAGGACACATAGGAACCTCTTCCATAGTTGTCATGGGTAAACAAGGGTAATGAATTTGGTGTGAGGATTTCTAAATCCTCCAGTTCAGTGCATGTGTTAGTGTGTGTGTAAAATATATATATTACACACACTTCTCGAATGTAAAATACAATAATCAATAATAGAGAGAGTAAATATGAGTTTAGAATGCTATAGTGATTATCAGTACAGCTCTGGACTCCATGGATAAGACATAAATTCTTCTGAGTCCTTCTCTTGTTTTTGTGTTAAAAAATAGAGTGTTGTGATTCAGCTTTTGTTCTTCACATGTAAATATGTTCTCTTGATTCCAGTTTGGTTTGTGTGTTCTTCAGTCGTGTTGGATTGCATGCATGAGACAATGATTTCTCTGAAGATCTTTCAATGTGTTCTTCGCAGTTATGCTCAGGCTTGCGTTTCTATTACGTACAGTGCACTCGCATTTCTTGTGTTGTCGCGTGTGTTGTGTCTTGATCTTGGGAACTCTTCCATTTATCTTCACAATGCATGAAATTTATCTGATAGGTTCCATATATGTCATACCTCTTACCTCTTAATATGTCTACCAGAAAACATTAATTATGTCAGTGCATTAAAGACGTCAAATATAACCGTTAAAAAATTAAATTTAAAGATGAAAAAATGGGTAAATAAACGGTGTCACAGTATATTATGAAAATAGTTTATTCTTCATGTTATCTCTGTGTCATGGTGTCTCCTTCACAGTGTCTCCTTCACGGTGTCTCCTTCATGGTATATCCTTCATGGTATATCCTTCATGGTATCTCCTTCACGATTACTCGCTTTCAATTTCTGGCTTTTGGTGGCTTGCTCATAATTTCTGGATTTATAGTGCCTTGATGATTGTGTCTCCCTAACTTTATCTGGAACTTAGGAAAACAGAGTGTCTGGATTACAGTGTCTGTTCATATTGTCTTTCTTCATGGTGTCAGGATTACTGTGTCACGATATCTCGTGGTCAAAGTGTCTCATTTGTCACGGTGCTTGAGACTTAGGCTTCATGGCATCAGGGTTCATGGTGTCTTGCTCACGGTTTCTAGCTTCGTGGTGTCTAATACATATGCAAATAACATTATTCAAACTTAGACATTAATATGCATAAAATTAATTGAGCTTATCCATTATCAAGTATGAGATAACTTGAAACATAAATACACATGATTGATAAGATTTGTGAAATTTGTGATCATTAATAAGATTTGTAATTATTATTTAGTTTTTTGATCATTAAAAAATGATTACTACATGAAGAGTCCAACACATATCATGGAATTCTTGGCTCTCCCTTACTCTAACACTCATCTTCTATATAACAGTTTTGTACATAAGCTGTCAGCTATGCCCGTTCTAGAGACAATGTCAGCAGACATTGATAGTCTTTTCTCCCCATCATCTATCCTCTAGGATCAATACAATATATCTGTTTTCAATGTTCCTCCACGTTCTAGGGAGATTTATCCTCTTACTCATAATATTCATTTTTTGACTCTACATTCTCCAGATATTATCTAGATGTATCCACTTTTCTCTTCTGAAGTCCAGTTGGAGGTCAAGATTAAGGTTCATGGAAATGCTATTCCAGAGGGTTTTTTGATTGAAATTCTTTCTCCCAGGTCATTTCCTCAACTATTTATCCTCGTATCCCATTTTTTGTAGGATATCTCATCCCATATTCCAATCCTAGTAGGTTTTAATTGCTAAATGAACTAGTGGGAGTGTTGAGGAAAAATGTCATCTCCTTGGTTATAATGGGTTCAACTTCTATGTATGCATGTCCTATTACTCGATCTAAATATAAGGGTTACATAAAATGAGATCATCTTCTATTTCAGATAGTGTCGACTAGAATTCCAAATGCCTTTTTTTATTTTTTCTAAAATTATCCAGAACATTAAAGGTATGGGGCAATAGCTACTAGCGCTTTTATTGCATTGTTGTCCATAAAACATAGTGATTCTGTTTTTACCCTGTTAGAACATTAGCATGATCCTGGAAGGATCAGTGTTTTTTCAATGATAATCAGATTCATGAATTTATTGAATGTCTTTCCTATTAATATTAATATTTGGGTTTGTTGGAAAAAAGATGTTAAATATTAATTGTTTTGTGCTATGACACAATGCATCACTACTAATACCAGTCTCAAAAGTGAGGTGGTTTTCATCTCCTTTGTTAATGGAAGCGGTGAATCTCTATGGAGGAGGTAGATTTGGCGTAATATAGGTTCCTTTTAGCTTGGTTCTTCTCCTTGGTATGTCGGACGTAAATTCAATTCAATCATGGTATTGGTAGAGAAACGAGGAGGAGAGAGAATATTCAATAGTGGCATGTAGGATTTCAATGAAATTCTATCATCATTGGGACTTATTTATTTGGGGTTTTATGGTAATAAATTGACCTGGTGAAATAATTATAGAGTCATCAATCATATTTGGAGTCATCTGGATAGCTTCATTTCCATCCTCTATGGCACGGACTCCTCCCCCTCCCACATTGGTTTCTCACCTCACTCATTCTATTTCAGAACATGCCATTCCATTAGTTATAATAGAGATAGGATATGTATAATGTAATTCCCTCTATTATTATATAAATTGGAACCAGATAGAATTTTTCATGAAAATAAAGAAATGCTCTTTGGAAACTAAATAGTTATATAGAATATGCGATGGTATGTCTATGTTCCTCTTATGGCAGAAGAAATGCATTGATGTCTGCTTGGATTATCATCCAATGGGGGGTAATGGTCTCAATTTATTACAATTAGGTATTGAGGATAAATAAGTGGATCTATAGTAGAATTTGGATAATGAAAAAAAAAATTCCTCTATGATAAAAAAATCCTTGCAGACTGAGAAGATGTCTAAATTCTTAAGGGGTGCATAATCATGTCCAAAGATGTGTGGCTAAAAGAATGATTCTGAATCACTACATTCTTCCATGATTTTTTGAAATAGAAAATAAAAAAATGAGAATAAGAATTAGGTTTTACAATTAGTCTTTCACATAAGATGTTAATCTCGTAGGGAATATGGTATTTTCCATCTTTAAGGATCTGTAGATAGGTATTGGAGTTAACTGATTTAGTGGGACAAGTGTAAGAGAAAAAGAGGAAAACTCCACAGACAACCTCCAAAGTAGGGTGGAACTCTCGGACAGTCACACTCTTATGCTGAGGAATCCAGAGGAAGATATCAAAGGAACTATTCTTAGAATTAATTCAGACCACACACCGCGTCTTGATGGTTTCCCTAGGGGTTTTTATGTCACTGCATGGGACTTTACAATGGACCAAGTTGTTGAAGTCATCCATGATTTCATCAGAGGTGGCTACCTGAATAGATGTGTGCATGCCACCAGAGTTGTTTAAATTCCTAAGTTGAATGATCCCATGATAATTAATCATTATAGAAACATATGACTTTGTAATGTCTCATACAAAATTATAACTTTCCTCTTTACCAAGAGAAATTATGGTATTATTCATTATCTAATATAAAAAGAGAAGCATTGTTTTTTTAAAGGAGGCACAGTCATGGTGTGATCAATATTTCCATGTAATTAAAGGTTGATTTTTAAAAAACCAACTATTTTTTCAAATGTGTTTATTCAAATTGTCATGGAAAAGGCTTATGAAAAAATGGAATGAGGCTCCTTCATCCATTCATTGAGAATTCTTGGATTCCAAAAATGGTTATATGGCCTTTTTTTAGATGATAATCCTCCCCATGTCTATCTATATCTCTTTCGGAGAAGGGTTTTCTATTATTAAAAGATACCTATGGAGCTAGAAAAGAGGATATTATTTCCCCCACTATCTTACATTTGGTGCAAAAATACCTCTCTAAAAAAAATTCAATGAAATCAGGAGAATGGAAGGATCCTTCCATATTATAACAAGTCTCGGTGTGGTGTTATTGCTAAAAAGATGTTTGTAGATGACATGATTATTTTTATTAATGGATCCCATATATATCTTCATTGTTTTTGGAATATTATATCCACCTATGGGAAGATTAATGAGAATAATATCAAAAAAAGTAAAAGAAATGTCATTACCTCCAACAATTGTTCAGGTAGGTGCATCAGGGGAATCTATAGATTCTAGTCATTCAATGGAAAAAAATTGATTTTTGTACTTTGGTGATCTGGTCTCCAATGGAAGGATCAAGAATGTATTATTCAATGAAATAATAAATAGGATTATAGGGAGGATATATAACTAGAATAAGTGTTTCCATTCATTCAGTGGAAGATCCACCCTTATAAATAGTGTCTTTACATCAACTCTGATGCATATGATTTCTATCACCAATCCTCCCAAGGGGACTATTTGAATCCTGGATAGGGTCATGAATGGGATTATTTGGGATTATAATCATTGAAGGAATTTCCATAAGGCATCCTAGAAGTGAATGGAAAACCCTATGGAGGATGGTGTGGGTGGGTATCTGGGACATTTTTTAACCATGTGTTCAATGCAATCGCAGATTTCATGGGGTATTTTTGAAGTGGAATATTTATGGGATTCTTTAATGAGAGATAGATACATATAACACTAGGAGGGACTGGGTATGTAGGAGGTGATGGATTTCCAACCCCTCACATTGGTATTCTTATGAACATGGGAGACCTTTTTGTATCATCTATATAGATGGTGGGTCCTGGCAACATCAACCTATAAAGATGCAACTGGGTTGGTGAGAATTTATTCATCCCAAGTTTCTCAATTCTAGATATGACCTTAAGGGAGGCCAACAGGTATCCCAAGTTTATTTACATGATCCTTAACTTATATCATAAGGTTGTTTTTGATGATATTATCATCAATGGTGGGAAGGATAAATGTTTCCTCAAAAGTCTGACTTCTGGTAGATTTAATTATCAGGACCTCAGAGAAATTTTTCATGCTGATAGTGTTCATGACGATGGGGATTCTAGGTTGTGGTAATGTGAAGTTTACTCAAATAATACTTTCCACATTTGGAGGTTTCGGATCCAATAAATCACTACTAGTGAACATATGCAGATGAATGGTATTTCTCTGGCATAGTGATGTGATGTGAGTGTTTGAGTTCCCAAAACCTAAAACATTCTTACACATGTTTTTTAACAGGAATTGGATTTCGAGCCTTTAGTGTCCCATTAATTTAATATTAGTGACTCTCTATGAAGCTTATTCCTTAAAAAGGGAGATAGTCATCTGGTTTCAATGGTTGATGCAAGAGGATATGGAGAGAATGATCTGTCGTGTCATTTTTATACTTATTTTTTTGGATGTTGTGGGTGCATGGAATCTAGAAATAATGGTTTTGAGACATTTCGAACATGACCTCCAGATTCGATCAAGGTCCATAGTGATGTAGTTGTGAGTGTTGTGGAATTGTGGGAAAAATAACCATACTCTCTATAGCTTTGTCAACAGACTAGTTGTTGAGCCTCATTCTATGAGTCAGTGGGTGATATGGTTCATCGTAATATTGAATTAAAAATAAATGTATATGGTTAGTGCATGAACGGGTAGATGAAGGTGTGTATTTTGATTGGAAATTGAGATAGATTTGGTGTTTTATATTTTTGACTTTTTTATGGAACATAAAATTTCTCGGGAGTGTAGGTGAGAGCCTTAAATTCCGGTACCATTATATTCCAAAGGTTTCTTTTACTGATCAATGATGTGGAATCTGAATCAGAGGTTTTGGTGAAAAAATTTCAACGGAAAACTAGTTCTCCCTTGGATATAGTTTATCTTAATCATGGATACAAGAAGGAATTGGTCACTAATGTTCCTGTGATTCATATATGGAGAGAATGGAATCATTCAACTACTATCATAGCTACATGAGGTAGTAATGATTAACTCCTCTCCAACTACACCCATTTGAGATCTCTTCGGATGAATTTTAATGAAATTATTTGAGGGTATTCCCTTATTATTCATTATTTTATGCCTCCTTATTCTCCATTCTTTTGGAATGCTGTTTAATTGGTCTCCCTATTTTTAATAAAAAAATTAATTCATATGGTTCTCTTGGGAGTTGGACTATCTTCGACATGTAGAGGCATCCCATGATCTCTATTGAACTCTACTCTCATATATCTAAGAAGTGGTCCGACATTGTGAGACGATCTATGATCACTTAGTAATAATCAGGTCCCTTATACATATGCAGTAATCCCTTCATTGAGTATATGGATATTTCATCCCACATACACTCTATATCCTCATGGTGTGGAGCTAAACCCGATGAACCTTGGTTCTCAGCCTTTAATTTGTAATACACAAGGCATCAAGTGAAAAAAGTTTCAACTCCATTAATCATCCATGGCCTCCAAAAAATGAAATTATGGGTCCTTATACATAATTTTCACACCTAGATATACCTCTAAATTATATGTATCAAACTCTATTCTAACATATTCTTGCATTATCACTGGTATCATCACATGTCCTCTAAGAAGAACAATGTGTACCCCACCATTATAAAATATATAAGGAGCATGTCCAGGGGATATATGAGTAGGTAGGGTCTCAAAATTCGTATGACCAAGCTATTATTCCCTGAATCACTAAAAGAGAAGAAGAGTAATAACCATCAACTAGATGTAAGCTGCTCCATCTCCATCAAAAAAGGATAATTGTAACTTTTTCAGCTACTTGATGCCTCACTCAGTAACTATAAACAAGATAAATGGTCGAGATAATATACTACCACAATCCCCTTCCAAGGAGTATAAAAAAATTCAATTTCAAATTCCATGATTAAATATAGAAATTCCTTATACATCAAGATGATAACCTTCTATGATAAGATATACATGAGGCTATTGTTTTCGAAGTAGACGACAAATCACTCGCCCATCTGGTAGTGTTGAGAAACCATCGATGAAAAGACTACTACTAAAAACTCAAGATCATGGATAACAAATTTTATCTCATGTTTTGTCATATAGTGTGATCCATTGGAAATAATTTCATGGAATAACATCAGAACAGAACCACACCTGATTCATGTTGTATTCCATAACACTATGTACTCAACACACTCCTCTAGACATCTCCAGAATAGAGCCCTCTTCAATCTATACCTCAACTGCTAAAAAATATTTCAACATCTATATCTAGAATAAAGGCATACCAATTAGATTCAATGCTATCAGGGGTTCAAATATCTTGTAGAAATTGGATATGAATATCTGATAACAGTCTATCTACTAATGGAAGCTCTGCACCTCAGCACGCTCTTAAGTAACTCCAATGAAAAACAATTCCTCAACCTTGGCTAGTTCCACTTCTATTCCATCCAATAAGATAAAATGTCCTAGAAAGTGTAATTCCTCAATCTATAACTAAATCTTATAGAGATTTCCCTAAATCTAGTTCCCTCACAGCACATCTATAATCTTCCCAAGGTGCCTTGTGTGCTCCTCCTCAGTTGCCTAGTACACAAGGATATCATCCTTGAGGACTACCATGAACTGGTCTAATAAAGGATTAAATGTCTAGTTTATGAGTCCCATAAACACCCTTGGGGTTTTTTTTCATGCCAAGGGGAATCACCAATTACTCATAGTGACTATAAAGACATCTGAATGTCATCTTAGGTATATCCTCACCCCATAGTCGTAGTTAGTGATAGCCTAAAACGAGGTTAATCTTCAAGAACCATTATACCCTCCCCCCCACAAATGATCAAATAGGTCATTTATCCTTGATATTTGATACCTTTTCTTCATAGCCACCAAATTAAATCACTGGTAGTCCAAAAACAACTTTATACTCTCATATACGATTTTGGGAATCAACGCTGGGGCATCCTAGGGTGAAACATTGGGTCTAACAAAGACCTTATACTGAAATTCCATCTATTTTACCCTTATCTCATCAATATCTATAGGATCCATCTAATATTATGGTCTATATATTGGGGTCATATAGGGGTGTAGATCAATGAATAAGTATATATCTCAGTGGGGAGGTAAACCTATAACATCATCAGGGAAGATGTCCTTATACTCCACCACCTGTACAGGAAATTGGAAATTTATCCCATTTTCTTCACTAATGGCAAGGTTATCCATATGATTAGTGATAAATTATAAAATCCTTATAAGTGTCCATCATGTACTACCAGGTTTTTTTTCAACAATAATGGAGAACCTTGTTTGGTCACTAAAGACACACCACACCACTCAATTAAAACAGTCAATCTATGCATGGAAATTGGTTACCCAATCCATATTATGAATGAATTCTTATGGGGTTGTTTCTAATACCATGAGAATACATTATAAAATATTACCTCCATGATTCAGGTCAAACTATTGGAACCAATGTGAAATCACTGAATAATCCCCAGTAGGAGTTTCCAAATGCAAGGGTTGAGCCAATGGTTCATCTAGAATCTCAATGTCTCAAACTAGATATCTGGAAAAAATGAATGACCAAAACACATGTCTATCTGTACAAAAAATAAATTAGAAAGATATATATCCTACTTCAAACCATATTTGGAGCCTCTAGCTTGTAACCTTCAACCACATGTAATTTCCCCCATCAACTTTCCTTCAACTCCCTGAGCCTAGTGTGGACCCCCTAGCTGTGGTTGTGTTAACAAGTCAAAACATCAACCGCCTTATAATACTCTCCCATATACATTTCCATATCTCCCACACTATAGATAATCATACTCCATCCACTATATCTACCTCTGCGGTCTATCTATGGTCTCCCTATCAACCATATGGAAGGTCAGGAAATCTTGTTCAAGATGTCTCCTTCCATTACATTAGTAACACCACCTCTCTCTAGAAAGACCAAACTTTACCTTTGATCCGTATACCATAGATGCACCATCATGGGACTTCCTCCTAAAATTTCAAACAATTACATGTCTCTAATACTGGCATAGACTCCTTTCCATTGTGGTCTCTACTCCTACATTCTCATATCTGACAAACAGTAGTCATATATACTCATCCAAGAAACTTTCATCCACCAAATTTCTCTTTAACACTCCAACATAGGTAGGAACTCATAGATTGATATAACTATTCCAGATTGCTCTATAAAATCCTCATTAAACATTTTATGTCCTAAATATCTGATCACGAATAATATACATCGAGTACCTAGAGAGGGTGGTAAACCATGATGAATACTCATCTATTATCATGCTTCCCTACTGGTGCTCTAGAAGCACCTGGGTATGTATATTCCTTTGCATTTCTCATGATAAATAATCATTTAAAATGAGCTCAAAATTTCTACATGAAAGAGTCACCTCATCATTATATTTGATAACTAAACCCCATTATCGCCCATGAAGATCCATATGGAAGGCTCACTTCCATGACCACCATCTGCTCTACTAGGGTCCTGACCAGACATAAAACATAGTTCACCTTATCAAGTTATTCATCAACCGCCTATGGATTTGGATCACCTTATAACCTAAGTGTTCTATACCCGTAAAACTCATTATATAAAATCATCATCCACACCTCATTTGATGGTAATATATGAACCAAGTGATGTTTTACAGGTCATATAAGCTGGGTCACCTATTGAGGTAACATATTAGGAACTAGTCTCTATATCAAGGACTAATCAAAAAGGGGATCAACCTCATTAAATTTTTGAATCCTAATGAGAATACATTGTGAAGAAATATTGATGTAGAAAATATATAAAACAGTAAATGAGTATATCTGGAGATTTTTCACAAGAAGGACCTCGAAACTACAACCCATTCCAACATGATGTCTGTGCCATTTTCCATGCAACTAGTGTTATGATGTATCGCGTTGAAATATACGTGATGAGTGTCCTATTTTATTGATACATCATATTCTACACCAAAACAGGAGTCCCTCTCCAAAATGAAGAATTAAAAACATATAACACTATTCCCTAACCCAATCTCATAAGACTCCCAGTCCAAATGTAGAACTGACAGCCCTAATACAAATCTTTCATGACCCATCAAATTGGGGCTCTTATCGTGACTCCCCAAACCCACATTCAAAAGTATTGGGGCATGAATATAGCATCTATTAGGAAATTCACTCAGATGGGAGGCCTTACCCGAAGCACGTATAAGAACGTTTACATATCTAGGCCCGTAAAACGTTAAAATGTAAAAAACAATTAACAACCATGCATGTATACCTCTAAATCTCATTACCAGAGTATACAAATTGTAAATTAATGTATATATGGCCAAATACAAGCCCACCAAAAATATTCCAAAAACAAAAGTATATCATGAAGGAAATGGGATTGATGTCTAAAATCTATTATTACAAACCTCAGTCTGTCTAGTCTCAATAAACACCATCTGGTCTTCATCCACCTTGGACTCTTTCAAAGGGTCGATCTTCTACATAAGACATGGCATGTTCTAGAATATTCCGTGCTCTGGTGAGTATAATAATACATAGTATTACAACTTGAAAAAAAATTCATACAATAATGTATATACATTCAACTCTACATAGTTATATTTCTAAAACAAATATAACAAGAATATCCAGATATACTCAACAATGACACATAGCCTAGAGGTAATCCATTACCATAGTATTATAGTCTACGATTTTAGCTTTAATATTCCACAACGAACTCATCTGAGAGAACACACTCCAGAGTTTGATTGCACTAATGATTTATATATTAGTTTTCTTCTTATTAGGTCTCATCATCAGAAATAACACACTTATAGTCTAACAAGAAAATATGATACACATATGAGGATCACTTCAAAGTTAATGGGGTGATAAAAAACTCCATATTGGTTAACCAACTATATATATTATTGAAACTCTTGTAGTGTTTGTTAAAATGATACCATGAAATCCACATATGAAATGAAGATGAATATAGAATCTAACTCTTGGCCTCTCAGAGGGAATCCAACAACTCTATATAGGAATTCGTGTTAAAGGGATTGTAGTCCTTAGAGTAGGATATGATTCCATAATAACCTTTAGAGAAATGATACAGGGAATAAAACGTTACTATTATTTTCCAAGATATGGGAGAAAGAGATCGAAACCATGTATAAAATAGTACACCATATTTAGTATGAATCACACATCACTTCCCTTGACCTGGGTCCTACTTGTGTAAACGACCCGTGTCTTCCAGACATGTACATGTAGTACTAAATGACATGTAGGCCGATCATGAAGTCTACCCATGTGTTAATACACAACTCCAATCCATGTATTTATACCCATGTACCAATACATGGACTATCCCATGTACCTGGTCATGGATATGTCTGTATGGGGCAGTACATGGAGTGTAGGTCGGCCGAGTAGTCCACCCCGCACTTGTTTACCATTTAAAATACATGACGTGTTATCCTGGGATTTACCACATGCTTTGTGATAGGGTTCAAATGATGTGTTATGATTAACAACCTCTAGAAAGCCTATCCCAAAATTAAATGGGTCCCACAAAGCATACAGATCCGACATATGCACCATGTAGCACTATATTTTAAAAAATGACATAATCTTCCTCCATAATTCTTATATGAAACTTCATCCTTCAATATTTTGGTCAAATTGCTATGAAATCATCGATTACATCTCATACAAGCCTTATTTTTTGACAAAAAAACATGTTCCAACATCATATCTTTTATGAAAAAAGATCGTATCATAATTCTTCATTGTGAACCAAAGAACATGAAATTGGGAATCTAATATTGTTTGAATCACTCCATTTACATCATAGAACCCCCATTGTGTCATGTCAGTCCAAGATATATGCTTTTAGATCATTGTGCTATGAAACAGGTGCTCATATATTGATATATTGGGATTTGTCAAGCAGCGGGCCAAATGAAGAATGCCTGTGATGAAATATAGATGGGGGGAGAAATGAACAAGAACAGATTGAGGAATAATCTTAGATCGACATTCATATAGATCACAATCTATCTCTATTTGAACAAAAATTGAAATAAAATAAATCACAAATAAATTATCCCTTCAAAACCATTAAATATAAACCCATCCTACATGACAATCCTTATATTGATTAATATATTTGTTGATTGATTAATTTCCATCGTAGAAATCAAGGACATGGAATAATGAAATCAAAAAAAAACTACATTCCTCGATTTGAATCGACCACTAATGAATAATTAATCTACGTTGCCTTCGTTGGTGATATCGTATGAATATGAGGTCTGTTAATCATATATCCGTGATATCATCACCATTTTCTTAAGAGAATTATTCTAAGCACTCTTTGATGGATCTTTAATCATTACAGGGTTATACGACTAACCTTGTGATTTATATATAATAGTATATTTAAATATTTTAAATTCATACCTCAACACCATGAGAATAAAATAATTTTATTCAATAATTTTGTTCACTTCTATTCTTACCCCGAATTTTCCATAAATGACCCACGTCGACTAATGTTAACTCCCTCCTAGGGTAAAACCCAAATTATAAACTTAATGGTGGCCTTAGATTTCATATATGGGAAAACATTTATAATTTAATATAATTTTTCATCAAAAATTCCTTCAATTGATATTAAATATATTTACAATATTTCAAACACTTATTCTGTGCTCATTGGGGATTAGAATCGAACACTGTCTCAGCGACTAGTGTTGAAAGAATTCCGTATAATATATTTAAAAATACTTATAAAATCCGAGAAAATACAAATCAACCCATTATATACATTCCTTTTTCTAACTCCTAACACCACAACTATAGAAATTGTGTGTCTAGACCAACCCATGGGACAAGAACCTCATGGATTCCTAAACAACCATCGCAACCTTATATTATTGATTTAAGGGGTTAAATCTTGTTAAATAGAATATTTTTGTTACTTTGGTCATAAAATCAAAACCACTGATGTCCATGCACAACACTCATTTTTCATAAACGGGTGGCTGCTTAGCCAACCTTCTCACTGTCATGAAGTGCGACAAGAATATATGATATACAGATAGGTTACATATCCCTAATTTCTTATTTTCATATGTGCATGAATCTTTTTTCAGGAGTCATTATAACCTCATACTTGAGTTTAAAACTCTTCATTTCCTTTGAAACTAAGAATTTTGATTTTTCCATTTCACCGGATTTCAGAATTCATTCTGACCATTACCAGCTAACCATATATAGTTGTGTCATATTTACCTCAAAATACACTCTTCTTAATAATTACATGATTCTCCCAACCATAGGTGATTTCTAATCAACACATTACTATGAATGAGAACATATCCCATGTAACATGCGTTATCCACCACTAAAAATGTTTCCTAGACATGGCCAACATGCATATATCCAGCGTAAAAAATAAATGACATATAAAATAATCACATATAATAATAATAAATGAAATTCACTTTTATGAGTACATGTGATTCTTCTATAGAGTAACTTCCATACACATCCTAATCATTAATAATGAAAACCAAAACCACATTTACTAACAACATCCCAACACCTAACTTTTTTTTCGCTATCTTAGATACCATGATCATAAGAATCCATTAATACTTAGGTCACTCTACATTGAAGATAAACCATAATTGTATCCCTTAAGAACACGCTACCATTTAAACAATATGTCATGTAAAATAATATCTAATGTTCTATTTGAAAATTTTATAAACTAACTCAAAACATAAACAAACACAACTAAACTGCACTGAGTTCAATACATCTCTTTTAGGCCAAAGGTGTCACTTTAGAAAATGCATACCACCTTGATATAATAATATATAATATAAAATACTGATTATCTTTTAATTCAGAATCCCAATGGTCCTATAAATATCTGTATATGATAGCCTGTACCTGTATAAATCCCAATCCATTTTATCAGTTACAAATGATAACAAGGATGAAAACCATCAATGTCGTCTAAGAATAAATATGAGAGTTCCCATGATTATCAAAGTGGAAAACATTTTTGAGAGAATTTATACCCTAATGAATGTATTAATTACACAATGATCACAACACTAATAATATTTTAACTTATCACACAACCACCCCATTACCGATGGTTTTTGTTTCGTCCTTATGATTTATTCTATTGTAAAATGACACCCAAACAACAACACTCTCCTAGGACTCCACATGAGCACTTACTAATGATTTTTACCTCTGAGGGTGTTACCACAATGGTTGAAACCATCAACTGTATAAAGAATCATCCAGAAAACCAGGTTCATGAAAAAAGGGTCATTGAGTTCACTTTCCTACCCTCTAGTTCCAACATAATTTACAAAAATAATCTAAATGATACCCATAGACAATGACAATGTTCCGATCCTTGGGACACTCAATGAAACATTAACCAAATCCCAACACTCAATTTTTATCTATGAAACTTTCTAAAGTTTTTATTCTATTTGTAAAATCATTCATCTCTTATATGAAATATTAAAGAGGGTAATAAATATGACATAGAAATTACTATTAAAAATTTATCATTTATTACAATTTGAAATTAACACATTATTTTGTTTATTATTTTTAATATGTTAGGTAAATTATCTCTTAATTTCATCTTAAACCATTTCATTTATCCATACTTTCTCACACTTTAGATTATTTAATGAAAATATCACTCATAATTTATAGGTTGAAACACCCTTTAGTTTGTATCTAGAATTTTAATTATCTAATGCATTATATCAATATATCTCGAAGCACATGAAGGTATATTATATTTTACGGGGATCAATTAATGAAAATGACACCACATATTTATGCATAATAACTTATAAATGGATACTGGAACATTAAATAAACATCCATATTTATCAAAATTGAACCCACAAGTGTTTACATAGAAAGACGTATAATAAATAATCAAAGGAGACCTATTAGGGTCCTCTCATGAAAATACTTTAATGAGTGTACATTCCCAAATTATATGAGTACATGATCAATAAGTTACATTATTTATCACATTTAACTACAAAAATTTATTTTATGTGATAAATTTAAATGAATTTAACATTCTCACAATAGTTTAGTTCGATGAATCTATAATCCCAATAAATATAGGACTATGCTTTATATGTTACCATTGGAATTCATGAAAATAAATGAAGACTTGTACACCAAATATTAGGATGTAATGAGTCCAAATACAATTATTACATTCTACAGATCAAAATATAGAATTTGTACATATACAATGTTTATAAATTACAATTGGAATCAAATTAACCATGATTAACTAACGTTCAATCCCATGAAATTTATGTTTTATGGAACAAACATGTCATAACTTTTAAATTAAGGTTCCAAAATCAATCTATATAAGAAAACTCAGTTTAGGATGATATACAAAATCTAATACCAAATTATTACTTCGCATTTATCAAAATGAAATTTTAGTAAATTTACATAAATATAAATCAAGGGACACAAAAATGTTGAAATCAATGAACGTAATAAAGTAAACATGGAATTGAATTTTCCTAAAAAATAAATACTCATGTTTCTAT
This sequence comes from Viscum album, assembly GCA_963277665.1. Lineage (NCBI taxonomy): Eukaryota > Viridiplantae > Streptophyta > Magnoliopsida > Santalales > Viscaceae > Viscum > Viscum album. The sequence goes on along the minus strand of OY728135.1, from coordinate 1,099,631,226 downwards.
AATGAGGCAAGATAAAATAATTCCTTATCTTACCAGTATAAGGGTAAAAAAGAATCCATAATAATAATAATAAATACTACAAATCATTTGGGTCATTCAATGTTGAAATAAAGACCACTTTAGTATGAAAAAAATATAACAACATGTCAGATCCAATGAAACATGTCTTTTTCCCCATACGTGAGTTAGCTACTCCTATGAAGTGGATAATTTCATGATTATAACATATCCTTATTCAATTTATACAAACCCAACCCAGTATGACAAAGAGAAAAAATATGTGATACATTTTGTAACATCCCAAGATCAGTTCACATGGATTGAACTTGTCTTGGGGGGTTATGATGAGTCAAGAGTGCCTCCTGATACACTAGAGTCTTCTGATTAGTTGTCAGGGTCTATGATATTATAGTGGGAATAATATACCTTCATAATCAGAGTAGGTAACAGTAGTGGAAATAGTAAATAAAAAACAACACAAGAATAAGTTCCTTGATAATTCACCTCGTTCCAAATAAATATCTTTTCATGAATATTCTAATCCATAAATACAATGAATACAAGAATAAAATATGTAATATATAATAAATATGTATATAGAGAATGAATAAAAAGATAAAATAATCCCACTCTTAAAATAATCCCTATTACATTCTGAGCCACTACACTCATGTCATGTCTAACACTCTAAGTTACAATGGCAAGGAAGCACATGACATCTCATATCGTGTAGTTAGAAAATTTTTCAGTGTACTAATATGCAGCCGGAAAGGGGTTTTATAAAACATCAGTAGGAGAATGCCAACTTTTTCTATAGTGTAATCTAGATCATGAATATAAAATGATACAATATTCATTTATAATAATCATATTAGTGAAATAAATGGTAAACATATCAGCTCAGGTTTTTCATGGGAAATCTCATCCACTCTACCTACTTTTTCATAAGATGGAATGTATTTGAGTATTTATATTCGTTATAAATTGACATGAAACCCATGGTAAATTACAAGGGATGAATGTATATTTATATGAATAAGGGGAATAATATTTTAAATAAGGGAACTATATATCAAATAAAGTCACCAATCTATGAATCCAACCAAGGGGGCATGGAGAATTAGGTCCAGCCTTATCCAATAAGTTATATGGGATATCACTTCCTATAATATTCAGTAAATAATACTAATTTTTAACATTATGTTACACCCTGACCCCTCTAGAAATGAGATGGTGCATTTGTTATGAAATTTTCATGGTTAGAAGGAATTAAAATACCGAAGGAACGATCAGTTTAGTAGTCTTGAAGAAACTAGATACATATATTTATCCCAAATTACATTGGATAAGGTTATAAGATACAATACATAATGAAAAAAAACTGCATGCACAAGCACTCAATAAATGACCTCTTCTTCATAACCTGCTAAAGGTAAATAATGAAATGGGTGAGCACAAAGGCTCAATAAGGGTTACAAATAGCAGAATCATGAGTACAATAATAAGTGAATCATAATCAATCTGACAATCAAAATGGAATAGTGAATAAGTGACCAATTAATTCCATTAATAAACTGAGAATGAAACTGCATCCATAGATTTTGTCATAGTGAAAACCTCATGGATAGTAATAATAAATGATAATGAATAAATATAATGCTTATTAATTGGACGTCATGTATATGGCATATGAACCATAATAAAGTAAAAATCGTCTAGTTCTATGGGTAGAAACCTGTCTGATTTTTTGGAAACAAACTCGAAGGGTCTGTCGCCAAACTGTTTTGTCTCATGAGACCAGCCGATGCATAGAGGGGCTGTAGTGGGACCCACCAACCTCTAAATCCATGAATTCTCTATAAATAGATTCAATACATGAGTAATATGTATTTACATAATCCATATAGTATAGAGGATACAGATTATTAAATATTTCCACTGTCAAAAAAATGGTATATGGCTTAGACAATAATAATATCCATGATATGAGAATATGGATATTTAAATTTAATATAATTTATATTAAAAAGTGATATCAAATGGGAAGTAGGTACACCACATAAGAAAGAGTAGGTGCACAATTACGAAGCAAGTCACAATGAAGTGAAAATTGAGACATAGATCATTACCGTGTTGTATTCAATTGAGTCATATGACAAAGAGTTAATAATCACCAAAATAGTCACACTACAATGAATGTAATTTTAACCATGATAAAATATGAAAAATGGAAGTACACATATACCACATATAAAAAATAATTGGTGAACAATGAAGAGCCAATAGAATTAAAAGTGAGATGAGAAAAAACCCCTTCCAATTATTTCAGAATGGTAATGAGTGTTTTTGCGAGGGATTAAAGAGAGATAAAAGGTTATCCCATGATTTATATATCATAAGAGAAGTATGGGGGAGATGTGAAAACATACCCCATCATTAGAAATTAAAAACAAAAGCACACAAGATAGGGTGGATTCTTGAATAAAAGTGAGAGTGAGAATCCCTTACAAAGATTGTTTCATTAGAGTGACGATAAATCCCTGAAGTTTTTATGTGTGAAAAATTAAAATCTACAAAATATAATTGGATATACATTATAAAACAATAATAGGTCATTCACACATATTCTTGGAACAATTTAACCAATGAAATAGATGTTTAACTCAAAGAATGAAAATTGAGTTAATCAATCCCTTACCTTATGCTAGAAGGTGTTCTTGACTAGTTTTTGAAGACGTGAATAAAAATATTAAGATTAATAATTCATAAGTCCATAACCTCTTTTAAATGTAAATGATTTATTATAATCCATTTTAGTTCATTCTATTCCTTTTTTATTGGTTATAATGTTTAATTTCATTGTTTGGGCTTGTTTGTCTACTTCGTTTTAAATGATTGGTTCACTTATATTCATGTTCGGATAAATATATAAGATGGATGTGGTTGTCCAGAAATGTAGTTATACACTATTAGTGAACATCCACGATATTACATGGTTTTAAATTTAATTCGGGTTACTTAGATAGAAGTCGAATCTTTATATATATATAACCTTAGTGATAACCGTTTTGGTTAATCGGTGGGTTTTCTTATGATGAACATGTTTTTATTTATAACTTAATAACATTTGTAAAAAAGTATTATAGAACAAAAAATAAGATATATTACATAATAATCTGGTTCAATAATAACAAAAATGGTTTCCTGACCATAATTAATGATTATAATTGAAATCGATAAACCGTTGTCCCTGAATGTTCTAAATTAGTACATCTCAAACGGTGCTTTCATTTTTTTCAAATAAAAGTGGGGAAAGGGTAGAAGATAATGGAATATATATCATTAGAATAAATACATTACAGTACATGTAGGTTACTAGATTTATCATACTCTTTTGGTGAAGGGAGGTGAGAATAGAAATAAAAATAAATGAACTTAAAAGAAAAGAAGGGATTTGAAAGAGGAATTTACCTCTTGAGATTTCATCCTTTGAGAACCTCTTAAAGGGAGAGGTTTTGGTCTTTTTATGAGACCAAAGCTTTCTCGACGTGGGGGAGGAGGTTGGGAAGGTATTTGGATAGAATTTGGATAAAGAACAAGGCTTGAGAGGAGTGAATGGAAGGGGGGTGTGAGGGGGGTTTTATAGTGGATGAGGGAGGGGAATTCTTAATATAAAACTCATTTATTTATTATTTCCTCTCAAGAAAACCTATGGTGAGTATTCCATGACCAATAATAGTAATATATTCATGTGGCTTCGGAACAATTGGGCCTACATCATCAGATCATCATCAATGACTCAATTAATCCATTATTTAGCATTTATTGTGAATTATCAGATTTTACTATTCATCAAAAATTCAAGTATTTTAGAAAAATCCAAAAAATTCACCTTAACCATCTTTTGACATGTTGAATCAAAAAATGTATCCCATTTTCCGAAAATAATTTTCTAAATATGATTAATTAATAATTTAATTAAATCATTATTTAATTGAAATATATAAACACTTAGAATATCCATCTTCATCTCTAGGGTGTCTATATTCTTTTATACACCCAAGGGCATGTATACCATTAATAAGAGTCATATTACTATTTATAAGGTTAATTTACTATTCATAAGGGAAGGTTACTATTCATAACGGTAAGTTACTATTCACAAAAAATTTTGTTAATTCTATAAGACTCTAAATATCATCTTGAACAAAAATGTGTATATATGATTTCTAAAATTCAAATCACAGAGCTGGTAAATTTATGTTTAGTGGATAATTTATGGCTACCTTCTATAAGTAAACATGTTTTGTTCCATAGGGGCTCAGTGATTCGTGAAATATAGGCTACCTAATGAATAAACTGTATTTAAGAGAAACATACCATAAAATGTATGGGGTGCTACATTTTTCCCTCCTTACAAAACATTAATCCTAGAAATTCACAAAATATTACCTCAAAAGATATGGGTATGTCTTTAACATAAGCTCCTCAGGCTCCTATGTTGCTTCCTCCATCTTATGGTTCCTCAATAGAACCCTTAGTAGACGAGTCATCCAATTTCTCAATACATGTTCTCTAGTATCAAGAATCTTGATAGGCTATTCATAATAAGATAGATCTAGCACAAGTTATACTTCTTCATAATTGAGTACATGTGTTGGGTCTTGCATGTACTTTCTTAGCATTGACACATGGAACACATTGTGAACCTTGAAAAGACTTGGCGGCATTGCCAAACGGTAAGCTAGGACTCTAATTCAGTCCAGAATTTCAAAAGTACTGATGTGCCTGGGACATAACTTTCCCTTCTTTCTGAATCTTATAATACCCTTTCAGGGAGACACCTTTAAGAAAACGTGATCTCCTTATTGAAACTCCAAATCCTTCCTTCGGTTATCTGAATATCTCTTTTTCCTACATTGAGCTATTTTGATATGGTTCTAGATATTCATCACCTTTCCATTGTTTCTTCAATAATTTCTGGGCCCACGATATTTCTTTCACCAACTTCATCCCAGAAAGTTGGTGTACGACATCTCCACCCATATAATGCTTTATAAGGTTCCATCTGAACACTTGTATGAAATCTATTGTTGTAGGAAAATTCCACGAGAGGTAAATAATGATCCCACATGCCTTGAAAATAAAGTGAACAAGACCTCAGCATGTCTGCCAATGTTGGAATAGTCCATTCTTATTGTTCATTAGTTTTTGGGTGGTAGGCAGTGCTCAAACGAAGATTAGTATCTTGGGCCTTCTGAATACTTTTCCAGAATCATGATGTAAAATGTGGATCACGATCCAAAACAATCAATATGGGTTCTCCATGAAGTCTCACAAATTCATTAATATATATTCCTACTAGACATTCAAGTTGTATATCTTCTCCTAAAGAATGAAAATGTACTGACTTGGTAAGACGACCAACAATGACCCATATTGCATTGTTCCTTCTAGGATTCTTTTGTAGTTCCAAGACAAAGTCCATCAGGATATTATCCCATTTCCACTCAGGTATGGTAAGAGGTTTCAATACTCTTCCAGGCTATTGCCTTTCAGCTTTCACTTGATGAAAAACCATACATTTTGACAAAAAATCAGCAATCTCCCTCTTCATGTTGTCCCACCAAAAATTTTCCCTCAAATCTCTATACATCTTAGTGCTACCAGGGTGTCAAGAGAAATTGGAACTATGAGCATCATCCAACAATTCCCTTTTTAGATCAGGTATATCAGGAACACAAAGTCACTTCCCAAATTTCAAAATTCTATCTTCATATATGAAGTCACTAAATCTCCCATCATTCACAACATTAATCTTCCTTTGAAATTCCTTATCATCAGCTTGAGAAGTTTTTATCCTTTCTAGTAAAGATGGTATGAAAACAATTTGAAAAAGAATTGATGTTTTACCTTCCATGGTTATTCCCATATCCATCTTTACTTGATCCATGAAAATATGATCCATTTAAAATCTCATCTTGATCAAAACTCCATGATCCATTCTTTTCAAAGCATTTGTCACCTTATTTTACTTCCCCATGTGGTAGTGTATCGTGAAATCATAATCCTTGAGTAGTTCCAGACATCTCCTTTGCCTCATGTTGAGTTATTTCTTTGAGAAAATATACTTCAAACTCTTGTGATATATATAAATCTCACATTTTCACCATAGAGATAATGTCTCCATATCTTCAAAGCAAATATTTTATCAGCTAACTCAAGATCACTATTGGATTATGTTTCTCATGAGTCTTCCATTGTCTTGATGAATAAGCAATATCTTTATCGTTTTCCATAAGGACGCAACCCATCCTATTATTTGATGCATCGCTATATATCAGAAATCCATCACTTCCAGATGGAAGAGTCAAACATGGAGCATTGAACAATATTCATTTCAATTCTTCAAAGCATTATGTACACTGTTTTGTCAACCCAAACATAACTCCTTAACATGAGAGCTTGGTTAGTGGGTTAGCCAGTCGGGCAAAATTCTAAATGAAACGCTGATAGTAACCTACTATGCCAATAAAACTGTGTACCTCGGTTATGTTTGTTGGTGTGGGACAATCCTGGATTTCCTTTTTCTTTGGAGGATCAACTAGGATTCCATCCTCAGAGACAATATGGCCTAGAAAAGAAACTGACTGAAGCCAGAATTCACACTTTCTAAAATTCCCATATAATTGATTTCTTCTAAGAGTTTCCAGAATAATCGGAAAGTGATTCTCATGATCTTCATAGCTTTTTGAGTATACTAGGATATCATCGATGAACACAACAACAAAGTTATCAAGATATTACTTGAAAAATCTCTTCATTAAGTCCATGAATATAGAGGGTGCATTAGTCAGTCCAAATGGCATCACCTAAAATCGTAATTCCCATACCTGGTTCGAAATGTTGTCTTAAAAATATCTTCCTTCCTCACACATAGCCGAGGATATCTAGACCGAAGATCAATCTTAGAAAAGTATTGGGATCAATGGAGTTGATCAAATAAATCATCAATATGAGGTAGGGGATACTTATTCTTTATTGTAATAGCAATGATTTCCCTATAATCAATGAATATCCTCATGAATCCATTTTTCTTCTTGACAAATAGGACCAGGGCTCTCCATGGAGAAACACTAGGTCGAATAAAGCATTTTTCACTCAAATCCTCTAGTTGTTTATTTAGCTCTACCAATTACACAGTTTCCATTCTATAGGGAGTATTTTATATAGGTTGTGCATCAGGAGTTAAATCAATAGAGAACTCAACTTCCCTCTCTAGAGTATGTCCAGGTAAATCCTCTATAAATACATCAATTTACTCTAGAACTATGTGCAAGTCTTCAATTTGAAGACTTTTTTCCTCACCCATAGATGTTGTTTTATCTTCCTCTCCAAGTATTGAATTTAGTTGAGCTACTAGGGGTGGTTCTCCATATGAATCAGGTGGCAATGTTTCTGCCCTAAAGGCAAGGGATTATACACCATTTTAAAAAATTGTAAATTCCTTCTTCTTACAATAAATCTTCACCTCATAATTTGATAGCAAATCCATGCCAAGAATCATATCAAATTCCGTCATTGGTATGATGAAAAATTTATCAATTAAAGAATGTTTTGGTGACTGGAGGGGGACTAGTCATCATTCCTTTGTTGAAATGCTATATCCCCCGAGAGTTTTGACTAACAACTCCTTTATTAAATCAAATTGTAAATATCAATTTTTCTTGGAAAACTGAGAAGATATAAATTAATGCGATGATCCAGAATCAAATAAGGTGTTGGTTAAGTTTGAAGAAGCAATTAAAGTACCTTCCATGACATCATTAGGAAATTATTCCTCCACAGTTGTAATCGCATAAGCTCTCCCTTTCTCACTTGGCCTTCTATGAGTCATGTTTCCTTGGCGGTTAGGAAAATATTTTTCATAGTGTCCCTTCTCTCTGAAATTGTAGCATTTAATATCATTGAATTGTTTCTTCCCCTTGAATTCATTGGATTGATGACCCTTTTCTCCATAGTTATTGCAGACTCCCATGCCTTTCATGAATTTCTCGAGATGATTATTTCCATAGTTCTCGCATAATGGGAAACTATTCATTCCCTTGCTCTTCTTTGGTGATTTTCCATTTCATTTATTATCAGAGTACAGCTTCTTATCCTGGTTTCCTTTGAGAAGATTTTATCTAGAAAATTCCCTCTCTATTTTGATGGCACTTGATAAAATTCCGTCACATGATAAAAATGTTTGAGAAGCCAGTTTCCTCCGAAGACTTGGATTACGAACTTCAAATAAATGATCAATCTTGTCTGTAAAGTCATGTATGTAATCTATGGAATACCTGGCTAGCCTTGTAAAAGTAGCCTCAAACTATGCAACACTATCTTCTTCCCTTTGTTTGAAGCTATGGAATTTCTGCTTCATTTTAGTTCGCTGCTCACAAGGGAAATAATTCACGAAGAATATTTCGTTAAAATTCTTCCACTCGATATATTCTATTTCTTCTTCTTCTATGGTGTTCTGAATCAGGGACCACCATTGGTCAGCGTCACCCTTGAGACAATATACTGCCAGCACCACATTCTCATTTTCATTGCCTCTTAATGCCATGAATATCTTTTCATATGACTTGTTCCACTGCTCAGCTTCCACTGGATTAGTAGTCCCACTAAATGATAGGGGCTTCTGCCACATGAAACGATCCAACACAGGTGTGTAATGGTTATTAGTTACAACTGAGTCAGTTTTACCAATATATTCATGATCTGATCTGCTCCAACATTGACTGTGTTGACTTCCTCAGTAGGGAGATCCATACCTTGCCCACGAGTATTGATTCCCCTTCTGCTATTAGAACCCATTTCTAAATAATGGGATAAACTAGACTAGTTTATGAATCTTAAATAGAAAATCACTCAACATAGATTTAATTTCTATGCATAGATAATCTTATAAACGTGGTTTCTCTGCGGTAAAATTTACATTAAACTGCTTCATAATGGCTTGAAAAGAAAATATTAATTATCATAAGAATATCCCTTGGGAGTGTCGTAACCAAGAGTGCAACAAGGCCCATTGTTGTGTACCAGTTCACATTCGATTCTAGATCAATGTGGTGTTTTCAGGTTTTACCCCTAGATACAAATGTGCCAGAGCCGCCTCTACCTGCTCGTATCCAGACATGGATGTATTTCTTGAAAGATCCACATAATCTATTCCATACAAAAATAACAAGACGTTATTGTAAGTTTATCCTCAAATTATACCTTAGGGCTTTGTTCCCTACTATATATTTCCTACTCTAGTTTCCAGGTTTCCTACTAACCTTCCTCTGATACCAACTGTAACATCCCGACCCCTCTAGACAGGATCTGATGCATTAATTGTGATATTGGAATGGTTAGAAGGAATGAAAATCAGAAAGGAACAATCAGTTTAGTAGTCTTGAAGAAACTAGATACATAGATTTAACACAATTTACATTGGATAAGATTACAAGATACAATACATAATGAAAAAAACAAAATCCTCATCCACAAGCACTCAATAAATGACCTCCAATTCCTAACGTGTTGACGGTAAACAATGAAGGCCGTGAGCTCAAACGTTCAGTAAAAGTTAAAAATAGCAGAAGCATGAGTACAATAATAAGAGAATCATAATCAATATGACATAATCAAAATGGAATAGTGAATAAGTGAACTACTAATTCCATTAATAAACTGAGAATGAAACTGCATCTATATATTTTTTCGTAGTGAAAAACTCATGGATAGTAAAAATAACTTCTAATGGATAAAAAGAATTCTTATTATTTGGATGTAATATATCTGGAACATGAACCATAATACCGTAAAAATGGTTTAGTTCTACGGGTAGAAACCCGTCTGATTTTTTTGGAAACAAACTCGAAGGGTCTGTCGCCAAACTATTTTGTCTCATGAGACATACCGATGCATCAAGGGGCTGTAGTGGGCCCCAAACACCTCTACATACAATCATTCTTTAAAAATAGATTCAATAAAAGAGAAATATTTATTTAGATTATCCGTATAGAATAGAGGATACAGATTCATCAAAATTTCCACAGTCAAAACAACATTCAAAATAAATACCGTATGTAAAATTGTATACGGCTTAGACAATAACAATATCCATGATATGCGAATATGGATATTTAAATGGAGTATAAATTCAATCGAAAAGTGATATCAAATGGGAAGTAGGTATAACACATAAGAATGAGTAGGTTCACAATAATGAAGTTAGTTACTACGAAGTGAAAATTGCGACAAAGCTGGTTACTATGTTGTATTCAATTAAGTCATATGACAAAGAGTTAATAACCACCAAAATAGTCACAAAATAAAATGAATATAATTATAAACATGATAAAATTTTTCAAATGGATGTACACTTATACCACATATAATAAATAAGAGGTGAACAATGGAGATCCCACAGAATTGAATGTGAGATGTGAAAAAACCCCTTCTATACATTTCGGCATGGTAACGAGTGTTCTTGCGAGGGATTAATGAGAGAAAAAAGGTTATACCATGATTTATATATCATAAGGTATGTATGAGAGAGATTATAAAACATACCCCATCATTATAAATTAAAAACAAAAGCACACAATATAGGGTGGATTCTAGAATAAATGTGAGAGAGATAATCCCTTACAAAGATTGTGTCATTAGAGTGACGATAAAACAATGAAGTATTTATGTTTGATAGATAAAAACCCACAAAATATATGTGGATATACATTATAAAACAATAATAGGTCATTCACACATATTATTGGAACAATGTAACCAATGAAACAGATGTTTAACTCAAAGAATGAAAATTGAGTTAAGCAATCCCTTACTTTATGCTTGAAGGTGTTCTTGAATTGTTATTAAAGACCAGGATAAAGAAATTATTATTATTAATTCATAATTCCAGAACCTCTTTTATATTTAATTGATTTATTATAATCCTTTTTAGTTCATTCTAGTATTTTTTTATTGGTTATATGGTTCAATTTCATTGTTCGGGCTCATTTGTTTACTTGGTTTTAAATGATTGGTTCACTTATATTCAAGTTCAGATAAACATATAAGATGGATGTGGTTGCCCAGAAATGAAGTTATACACTATTAGTGAATATACAAGAGATTACATGGTTTTATTTTTAATTCTAGTTACTTAGATTGAAGTATAATCTATATATATATATATATATAACCTTAGTGATAACCGTTTTGGTTAATCGGTGGGTTTGATTACGATGAACATGTTTTGATTTATAACTTAATAAAATTTTTAAAAAAGTATTACAGAACTAAAAATAGGATATATTACATAATAATCCAGTTCACCCTTAAACAAAATGGTTTCCTGGCCATAATAAAAGAATATAATATAAATCGATAAACTTTTGTCCTAGAACGTGCTAAATTAGTACATCTCAAACAGTGCTTTCATTTCATTCAAATAAATGTGGGTAAATGGGAGAAGATAATGGAATATATACCATTAGCAAGAAAACATTCCACTACATGTATGTTACGAGATTTATCATACTATTCTGGTGAAGGTAGGTGAGAAAAGAAACAAAAATAAAAGAACTTAAATGAAAAGAAGGGATTTGAACGAGGAATTTACCTCTTGAGACTTCCTCCTTTGAGAACCTCTTATTTGGAGAGGTTTTGGTCTTTTTATGAGACCAAAGCTATCTGGATGTGGGGGAGGAGGTTGGGATGTTATTTGGAAAGAATTTTGATAATGCACAAGGCTTGAGAGGGGTGAATGGAAGGGGGTGAGAGGGGATTTTTTTAGTGGAGGGGAGATGGGATTTCTTAATATAAAACTCATTAGTTTATTATTTCCTCTTAATAAAACCAATAGTGAGTATTCCATGACCAAGAACAGTAATATATGCATCTGAACTCGAACCAATTGGGCTTATATTAGCATATCATCATCAATGAATCAATTAATCCATTATTTAGCATTTATTGTGAATTATCGGATTTTACTACTCATCAAAAGATGAATTATTTCAGAAAAATCCAAAAAATTTACCCTAACCATTTTTTGACGTTTAGAATCCAAAAATGAAGTCCATTTTCCAAAAATAATTTTCTATATATGATTAATTAAATATTTAATTAAATCATTATTTAATTAAAATATATAAACACTTAGAATATTCATCTTCATCTTTAGGGTGTCTATATTTTTTTATACACTTAAGGTTATGGATACCATTCATAAGAGTCATATTACTATTTAAAAGGGTACGTTACTTTTCCTAAGTGTAGGCTACTATTCATAATTCAAAGTTACTATTCACCAAAAAAATATGTTAATTCTATCAGACTCTAAATATCATCTTGAACACAACCGTGTATATAAGATTTTTAAAATTCAAATCACAGAGCTAGTAAATTTATGTTTAGTGGCTAATTTATGGCTACCATATATATGTAACCATGTTTTGTTCCATAGGGGATCAATGAATCATGAAATTTAGGCTACCTAATGAATATAGTGTATTTAATAGAAACATACCATAAAATGTTTGGGGTGCTACACATTATGCACAAATATTTAATTTAAGGAAGATAAAATTTTTACATCATGTAAAATGATACAAATAATGTTCAGTAATTAATTGACCAAAAATTAAAATAATGATAAGGAATTTCAAATCCAAATATTATAAATAATTGATATAGAACATCTTGTTCGTAAATTATAACAAATAATGTGGAACATAATGTAAATTGTGTGTAATTAAATGATGTGGATCTTCATTTTGATAATACAAATTTCAAGAATAAATTTAATAATTTACATATTAGATACCAATTTACACAAAAATACAATTAACTTCACAATGTGAATATTTATATAAGGAGAATGTCCCATTAATATGGTGATAATTTTCAATGGAGTACGTAATCCACCCATTCCCATTTCACCTGTCAATAAAATCCATTTACTCATACAAATTTTAGTGACAATCTAGCTCACCTTATAAGGGGTTTTGGTTAGATATGAAAAGTATAAATATATATATATATATATATATCATTTCATATCACTGAACTTGAGGGGTGGTTCCAACTAGGGTCATCAACCATCATTAATTTCAAGAGACTCTTAGTCAAAGTCTAATTAATTGAATCATTTCACTCTCATATTGAATTCAATTAACTGTTTATCCAATGGTATAATTCATAATATAACATTTTCCAAGTGATTATAAATTCTCTAGTGATATTCAATCATTTCATTTATTGTTATTTTACCATTTCTCATTCATAGAGTCAACCCAGACACAGCTAAAGAGGGGTTCTGGTTGTATAAAATAATTTCAATAAAGGTAAAATATTAAAAAACATAAAAAAATGGTGACCAAGTTGAGTTAAAAAACTAAAATCATAGTAAAATTGATTAATTTACATCAAGCTTGTTGTATAAGTATTTAATTTAATGGATTTCTTATTTTAGAAGCAATGTGGTGGAATTCATTTAGGTTGAAAATATATAATTTTTAAATGATATATCATTAAGTAAAAGGCATATATACCACCTAAATAATACATATAAAGATTTATTAATCCACTCTCGACCATTGATTTCATCCAAAATGATATAAATTAATGAAACTTAAAAATACACTAATAATAGAGCATATGATCTCAAATGAAAAAAATATCCAACTTGGAAAGTGTAATAAAAAATAGGAGGAATAATTTCATTATCATTGGATACGAAACAAAATGAATTAAAGTCTAATTATACTCTATATAAATTATATATATCCAATCCTAATGGAGTACGAGAGGGGTTCACAAGTTACTTCCTAGAAAGAGAAATAAGGGAGAATGAAGAAGGAATTAAACATGGGGAGGAATGGGTAAAACCAGTCATTTTACCCCTTTTTAATAGGGTTTCGAGTTTTTCAGCATGGTGTGATGTAAATTAACATTTTTACACAACCTCACAAGTCATGGTGTATGGTTCTCTAAACCGTGTGATGTCCATGTGGAGCTACTGTCCAAGAACCTCACCCCCTTACAAAACAAGACCCAAGGATATACAAACTGTGTGTAGCCCATGCAGTTCAGCTCTGAAATCCTCTATATTTTTTTTGTACTTATTCATTTCCCATATTTAATTGTTTGAAAAAATGTGTTCACCCTTACATTATCACATGTTTTGGGAGGGTGGGTAACAATAAAAATCGGCTAACAATAAACCTCCCTTTACCTTTCCAAAAATCAGGCTTCAATAGTTTGATTCTCAGAAAATCCATCTAAGCTCAACTATCACTTAATGGTTCTTAAAAATCATCCAAACAAAATATATGTACCCAAAAATTTGTAGTTTAATTCTTAAGATCAATTCTAAATACAACTATCATACCAAAAAGAAACTTAAATATTCATCTAAATTTTCTACTTATTCCAAAACATGGAATGTTACAACTTCATCTATTTAATAATTTTATTGAGGGAGATATTACATTATAATATTTATTTGAATAATAATATCCTCTTTAAATAATTTATAAAAACAAGAAATTAAGTAATGATATCTTTGAAAGATAATTATATATGTTACCCCATGAAATTTCAAATCTAACTAAATATATATCTCCCAATGTTCCTCAACTTTTCTATAATAAATTATCATAAGGAAGTGGTATGGTTTATTCAATCACAAATTAATTAAACAGATATAACTATTCTTATAAGGGATATTGCAAATTCTATAATGGGATATTTATTCCCTATAGAGCTAACAAAAAATTATAAAAAGACTCAAAATGTTCTCTGAATTATTTTATATATAGTATTGGAAAGGTAATGGTGAAACCCATGAGATGGTGATTTAGTTTATTTTGGTTTTTAAATAAAATTACTTTATTTAATTTATTTAATAACATAGATAAAATAAATAACATTTTTTTGTAACATTGTTTTGTAAAATATATAGAATCAAAGAAAGTGATGTAGATTGCGTTTTAAAAATCAAGCATTGAATTCGTTTTGGGCTTTTGAAATATTATGGTTTTTATGAAATTGTATTTATTAATACAACTAATTATTCTTATTTGGAATAATATTTATTACGATTTGGGTTCAATGGTTATAGAATCCCCCCAAGACAAAAAAAATACCCCCTTTACCTAGTTAGGTAATATTGGGTATTATTGATTAGTGGTTTTCATGATACCATTTTTAAATTTTGTTTCCCTAAATATGATGATCATCACAATAATATTAGGGTTAGTAGTTATGAAATTAAAATTTATTTCTGGATTACAAATCAATGATCATGATTAAATAAATATAATTATATTGGTAGTTTTATTCAAAATCATAACAACCCTAATACATTAATATAATGAAAATAAAAATACAAAAGCATCATCCCCATTTGGATACATTACAATATCACAATATAGGAATAAAAACCCAATACAAGTGAAGATAATGCAAGGAGGATAGAGAAAATAACAATATAACATTTTGAACGAAAATATTTTGACTAGTGAGGCCCCTACACAGTGCATTTACTATCCTATACATTTGGTCTTCTGAATCATATTGTATGTACAAGAAAAGATCTCTATTTATAAAAATAATGGGGCTCTTTTTTTAATTTAGATGACCATTAAAATTTTCTATAAATGATCGGTAGGTCCTACCTTAGGAAAATTATTTTCCAACGAATTAAAATTTTCTCTTTATGTGGAATTCTTATTGAAACACATAAAATTGGGAAAAGATAGATAATATGATGGGGTGAAGAGGAATTCATGTCATGAAATTTTATTCTCTCCTCTAAAATAATATACTACCTATAATCAGTGAAAAAATTTTAATTTTGTATTGTACTATAACGATTAATGACATGAATCTTCAATTTATATCATTATAACCTTTCTTTAACCAATTATCTTGGGTTTCAACAAATGAGAGAGTCCAACATATATCCAATTTTGGGGGAATACATCATTTAGTGGGAATCTAGGCCACTTTAATTTCCTTTTGTCATATACTATAAATTAATGTACCCTCCCTTGTATGGAAAAAAACAGTTAGTTCAAAATAATGAATTAATAATAAAATTTCCAAAATCAATTCATTTTAATATAACGAATGTATTAATATAATTAATATATCAAATCCCCCACACATCAATTACGAATTATGTTCAAGGATGAAATATCAAAATATTACAAATAACCCTTACCATAATGTGATATAAACTCAATCGGAATAAAATTAATTCATATAATGTGAAATTTAATATTCAAGCATCACATTTAAAAATTCAACGATGCCTCAATTATCTAAAGAAACAAATCAATCATGTAGATTAGTTTTTTTCTTAAGAAATCACCACACCTCTTTATTCAAATATTTATATTTTTTAATTAAATCTTAATAATAATTCAATTTTCAATTTTCCTCACTTTGAATTTTTTACCTCGTAATTAGAGAATAATTTTAGGTAGATTTTATCACATACCTCAAAAATGTGTCACTTACTATAAGATTTAAAGGAACCTTGAATCTCAACCTTATAAAGATATAAATGAAATTTTATCATGAGGGATTTAACATTTTTGATCAAATGAATTCGATTCTTATGATATGTTGGTAAATGTTATAAAACATTTAAATATAAAAAGAGTGGTTTGAATTTAATTTAATTTTCTATATATCAAAAGAAAAGCTCAGTGAAAATATTCCTTAACAGATTTCATCTCTCTCATCCACAAAAAATTTAAATTTGGGATCATGATAAAACTATGATAATGAATGAATCAACATGTCATACCCTTATTTTTTTCTAACATTATACTTATGTCAAATCTCACATCTATATCCCAATATTATACAATCAAAATATCATTTTTTGAAAATTGTGATTTCTTATCCACCTAGGATGCTGCCCGTTTATTATTATTATTATTATTATATATATATATATATTATTATTTAACAAGAGATGTGAATAATGATAATGTACATGCAATGATTCCATGGATTCTCCCAAAATTACATGAAAATACTTAGTATGGTGTACTCAATGAATAATATCTCCATCTACCATAGAATGTATCTTTGCAAAACTTATTAATTAAAATAGCATAAAATGTGTATATTAGAATGTATGAATGGATTAAAGAGTCATGTAACATAAAACATTTACTAACAAGGCTATTTATGGATTCTACTAGAGTGAAAATTATTAATGCAATATGGGTCCAAGGATAATGGGTAAAAAACATTACCTCAATAATATTAAAATTGATTCTACTAAGGCATATCAATGATAAGATTCCAATAAATTTCTAGAAGAGAACTTGTTTGAATATCATAAGAAATATACTATAAAAAGATTAAGAAATATTTGTTCATAAAATCTATTCATAATGAGATAAATGGTTGTTAAAATCACTCATGGAAATTAATATGAATAAATAAATCAATTAATGAAACTCTTTGAAATTTGAGGATTCCAAATATCAAAATAAAAATCATTTACAAGAATTAATATTCTCTCCAAATCATGATTTTATATATCCAGAATGACATAATTATCTCTACTAATTTTTCCCATTTTTCTCATTCAAATTTTAGGAAATTAAAATTTTAATAATGAAAAAGAAAGAATCATAACTAGTTTATGACTCCTAGTTCAGTTTATTAGATACAAAATTAAATTTAGGGAATTTAATTAAAAATTTAATGTTCTAAAACAATTAAATGTGGGGATTATAGTATAAAAATTTGAAATTGAAATACCTACTCTCCATTGAAGGATACCTTCAGTATGGCTATTTAGTTTCAATCTAATTTGGATTCAAGACATGAGTATATTTACCAATGTGTATTCTCTACATTTCTTTATATGAATGGGTTTCATGATGTTTAATGGTCCTTCAATATCTTCTTCATAATAATTTAAATGCAATTTATGCTCCATTGAACAAAAAATAATAACATGAAATCATAGTCTATTATAAAAAAGATTAAAATATTTGTGGGAGAGATCATACACCTAAAAAATAGTGAAAATACTAAAAAATCGGAATTCCTCCTGGAATAACATTTCTTTAGCTTCATTAGCTTAGATTTACTGCATTTAGATTTAGCTAAGGTGACCTATCTACATAATTCAAACCCTAGTTTTCCTCTCTAAACATCTTAACATTTCCTCCTGGAAGAATATTATAGATTTTCATCAATATGACCCACCCATTCTTCTATGACACTAAAAAAATGAATGGTAGTTCGTGTACCATCCATACCTATTGGACCATCTAATAGATTGTGGAGTCAGCCACTCTTCTAGTTTCAATGGTCTTGCCTTTCAACTTACCTTTCATCATTTCACTACCATTATATTGAATTTCTTCTTGTATCATATTTTCTACATCCTATAGTTCTTTATCTTTAGTAATATTATTAACATCAAGTATTCTTAATTATATAAACATATTTTCCACATTCACATCATATTTCATCATAACCTAAAGGATATTCAAACTCTCATGATGAAATTAAACTCGTTTGTAAAGTAAAACTCTTTGTACAATAATCAATTCATATCATGTGGGTAAACGTTTTCTTCCTATAATGAGTTGTGTTCTCATATCATCCATTGTTTTTACTAATAAGTCGACTACGAAGTATTTTTTTTTAAATTTTATTATATTATCTTTTATGAACCCTCAAGGGTACATCACTGTTAAAATTTCAAATTGAAAAGAAAAAATTACAGACATTAGTCCTTCTAATTATATTCTCTTTAAAGTGGTGTATAACATTTTATTAAAAGTCACGCTTAATTCACATAAATATTTTCAAAATTGTTTTTTCTCCAATAAATATATGGATGGAAAAAACTAATAAAATAGATTAGAATCATAGGTTTTTCCATTGTTAACATCACTTAAAACACATATGTGAGTTGAATGGTTCAAATTTCATCTAGATTATTCATGTTTATCACCAATTATTTCATGGACTCTTCATATTTCTACATGTTTATAAGAACATTTTAAATGAAATAATAATATGAAAATTATTAAATTGATCCAAAAATTTAACTTTTCTTATAAATTACCACTTTTGAAAGTCCCCCTAGATATGGTCGTCTTGGCATGCACTATGGTGGTAATTATTTTTAATATTCCTTAGCTACTTGTTCCTTACACGTTTTAATAACTTCTTTATTCTATTATGGAAATTTTCAATGTCTAAGAAGGTCCTGAGTGACTATTCCACATAACAGTGAAATGAATGTAAAATATTCCCAACTATTCATATCAAGGAATCCTTGATATACTCCTCAAGTTCATTCTTTGAGTTTCTCAATTATTTTATTACTTTTAACTTTAGGTTTTTGATAAGTGTATATCGTTCATATATTTCAGAGTGTTTTATTGTATTTAATTATGAATTAAATCGATTAATTATTCCAATTATAGAATGAGATAATTTGTATTGTGTTTTATGGTTGGAAACAATAGATTTATGAAAATTGATGAAAAAAGTAGAATTTATAACCATCAATACACTTCACGCCATGAGGAATGTGAAGCAGCATGCAACCATATTTTATAGATAGAAGTGGAACTAGAAAACTTGTGCTGGATAGTTTCAAACCGTGTCATGAAATTCCACATCATGAGTTTTCAAAATATGATTTTTTTTCGGAAAAAAACATGACTTCATTAAAAATAGTAAATTACCATTACACGTCATGTATCCATATTACATGACGAGACTTTTTTTGAGACATATTTTCAGAGGAGATTATGATGAGATTCATGATGCTTGAAATTCGATGGATTACAAGATGTGAAATAACATTAAACTTCATGTAAGTGTTGGCGATTAGAAATTTTAATGTAGAATTAACTGAGGGTTTGGTGTGAATTCTTATAAAAGGATCCCCTCGGTCTCCCTTCCAAGGGATTTTAGGGCTATAAGAAGCCATTCAATACCAAGGGATGACCGATAGATCGAATTGTGACTATTCAGAGTCAGGATTCGCAGCATTTCCTCTTCAGGTATGCATTATACTCATTCTTATCATGATTATCTTGCATTATTAGTTCTATTTTTTCTGGGTGATGTTATTGTAGGGGGAGTTCAACGAAGCACGGTTTCTTTTTTATTATTATTATTTTGGAACACTCCTACTCCATTTATTCAATTCCAATCCATCTTCTTTTTATACTTCATGACCATTGCTACATTATGAAGTTGTTATTTTAATTTAATAAATTGATTAATCTATTTTTTGTATGACCATTACAGAACATATGATATTTGTGATTAAATCTATTTTTTTGTTTCCTAGTATTTTGCTTATATTTATTTGAGTATCATTTAAATGGTTGAATCGTTGGATTAGTGTAGAGTACCTAGAGAAATGATCTTTTTTGAAAGAATTTTGACACCATACCTGAATAATTCCATTATCAACTAAATCCTTAGAACACAAACCAAAAAATCATTAAACCTATCATACCTCTTCTAATATAAATAACATCCCATTACTTCTATTAGTTTTTCCATTTTCAAAAACAATCAATTAATTTCAATTTTAGTTCCTTTAATTAATTTAGATTATACAATCTATCCACATGGGTTCGACACTTGTTCTTACTATTTCATACATTTTTAGTTAGTTTGTATGATTTTAGAGGATTATTAAATTTGAGTAGCCTCATATGAATTTAACAACACCCTATGGACTGCAAAATATTTTGAATCATTTTCTGAGATGGTTTCTACTATATTAATGTTAATTAGGAATCTTGATAATTGTTTTTATTTTAATTAACTGTTTTGTACATTGTCTTTTCATGAAATTGTTACAGATTCCAATCCATTGCACGAATACTCCACTTTTGGTAAAGATAACGGTAAATATATTACATTTAACCCAGAGATAGAGAATACACAGTGCCAATAGAGAATGTAACATTTTGAAACTGAGAAAGAACATAACATCACTGATGTAAGAGGCAAATTTTATAGAGATTATCATGATATGGGTTAGAGAATAGGACCAAATGACTATGAGAGAAATGAAGAAGGAAAATTTTGATCAACTATGAAGGACCATAGAACATTGGTGTCAATAAAAGCATTCTCATACCCACATTCACTGATCAAAACTATGATATTCAGCTCTCAACATATCTCTTCTAGTCTCTATGATTTTTGATGTACCAAAAAGTGTAACTTCAAGTTTCTTCCAGATACTATTTTCAGCTTCACATGAAGAAATTGGACTATAGATGTTCCCAGTCCTGGAACATAACAAATTATTTCAGACTCTGAAATTTAATGATATACTAATTTCTCCTGATTCATAAAGGATCTAAATTCCTTATCTGGAATCTTATAATCTCCAGTCAGCATTAGATAGTATCAACTCCAGCATTGATAATGAAAGTCTTCATCCTATCTCTCCAGTACTCATAATCATTTCATCAATGATAAGAGGTCTGGTAGGATTTAGATTATCAATAGGACCAACATTTAAACCTTCCATTCGTAAAAAAATATTTAGCACACAATATTTTTAGTACTATAAGTCTGTAAACAAGGAAAATATAGAGAAATAAAAAAAATATATCAATAGTATCTCTATGAAAAAATGAATATGAATCCAAATAAATCAATTCTGAGAATTCTCTTCTGAATCTATTCGTGAGATTAATTCAGATTGAACCAATGTTCTGATACCAATGGTTAGGATGTTTTGTCTGAGTATGATATACTCTATTATAACAAATGTTGGATCATATATGTAAAATGAGATGATCAAATACAAGAGGGGGGGAGGTGAATTGTATATTTAAAAAATATTTAAGGAAATGTTTTATAACGAAAATTCACATCACCACTAAGATCTAAAATCTTCCATGATTCCAGAAAAGTGATTCCAGAAATGAAACATAATAGAAGTTAACAAAAAATGAGATTCTACCTTAATGCGTAGAGAATGTAACTAATATATAGTTTATGTATGAGGAGGTATAAGAAATTTATACTTTCATCAGTAATAAAAATGCAGTGGAAAAACACAATAGTAAAACAAAAAGTAACAAGAATAAACTCTTTTAACCCAAAGAGAAGGGTATCCAACATCTATGGATAAGAATTCCCTTGATTTATACTTTCAAAAAGTCTTTCATACCCAAACCTAGGTAAGACCTCAATCCAAATATCGGTATCTATCTTATTATCCACGCAAGCGCTCGATTTGTATGGAAATCGGCACCTCTGACATCACAACCTGATGTCTCTGATTTTAAAGGTAATCGGACTTCTTCACTCTGTAAGCCTACATGACGAATGTTTTGAACGAGCAGTTCAAAACATTCTTCACAAAACATGAGAGTATATAGGAGTCTCTCTCTCTAGAAATCACTTCAACAACACTTTTTCAAATATCAGTATTTTTTTTCAAATGAACCCCTATTTATAAGCACAACTCCAACGGTCGGCTCCCTCCTCTAATGGTCATATTCCTCCTTGAATTTTGGAGTGACTTGTACAAGTGCCACTCAAACAATGGTTAGTTGATAACTGAATACACGATATCATTTTATAATAGATCAAGTGAAAGCATAACTAAAACTGATATTCAATATGGAGAAAAAATGAAAGTTCAGAGTGATGAAAGTTAAAGTTTGGAGTCTAAACAAAAAATGATTTAGAAGTCCATAATACAAGGATATTCAGATTCTATTTATCAGAATAATTCAGAGTCAAAATTCATACAAGTTCGTATCCATAATTCGTAAACAGAATTCACAATCAGAATTCATAATGATAATTCGTAATCATAATTCATCATCATAATTTGTAATGAGAATTCATAATCAGAAATCGTCATCAAAATTTGTTATGATAATTCTTAATCTGAATTTGTCATCAGAATTCGTAATGA
The DNA here is from genome assembly GCA_963277665.1 of Viscum album. NCBI lineage: Eukaryota > Viridiplantae > Streptophyta > Magnoliopsida > Santalales > Viscaceae > Viscum > Viscum album. Next base: position 1,099,608,227 of record OY728135.1, on the reverse strand, counting down.
GAATTCTTATTAGAATTCGTCCTTAGAATTTGTAATGAGAATTCATAATCTGAATTCATCATCAGAATTCATAATTAGAATTCGTAATCATAATTCATCATCATAATTCATAGGTAGAACTTTATATAAGTTCGTAATCAGAATTTAGAGTTGAACTTCATAATAGTTCATAACAGTGAATTCAGAGTAGAACTTCGTAAAAGTTCATAACAGGAACTCGGATCCTAAAACAGAATGCTTCATATCTAAGTATTATATGATTTCGAGGTTTTAGATATGATTCCCATTTATATACATAATAAAAATATTGATATAAAAAAAATGAAAACATGGTAGTGGTAAATTTCCATTGGGAAGGAAATTTTCCTTACTGAAGTAACACATTTGTAAAATGAGTTTTGTCTTGAAATATGGTGTTTCTGTTTAAAAAAAGAGGAATGGTCAAGTCATAAGGAAACCTTGATGACTTAACAATATCCCCCTTATATGAAGGAATGGAAAAGTCATAAGTAAAAACATATCGACTAAACACCAATCACACATGATATTATTTTTAACTAAGGTGCCACAAATCCAATCCAATTTGTCCTAAAAGTATATTATATATGATATATATATATAACTCATTTTACACTCGAACCCTATGTGTTTTCATTCATTTATAGCGCCTCCATCAAGCTTCTATCGATCTCTTCTCCCTCTTCAAACCATGTAAGGGCCAGGTTTTGTCTTTCTTTATTATAGTTTGAATATATATATATATATAGATTGTTTAATATAATATCTATTGGGTTCTTCTATGATGGTTAATATTTGGTCAAAAATGATGTTTTTAATTCATTACCATGCAAGGGAATGAGATATTTGAGGTTTGATAAATCAATATATATATAATTTTATTTAAACACAAAAATATATACGTATTTTCCTAACAAACAAACCTTACATTTTTTATATCATGATTTGAAATTAATGAACAATTTTTTAATTAATGTTCCAAATATATTTGAATCATGTAAGGTTCATTAGATTTTTTTGTAAAACCCTTATATACATTATGTATATTTGGTAATTGTATATATATACACATATTCTTTTATCCCAATATTAATATGGGTTCAAAAAGGATTGATAAAGAGTTATAACAAGTTCTTGGAAGTTTGAAATGTTATCAAGAATCAATTTGGAATATGTTTTATTAATACAACCCTTCATAAAAACTTTATGTGTATAAGAATTTCACACTTATTTACATTAGTATTAATGGTATTGGTTATGTTATTTGTGTGGTTTATTTTCATGGTTATCAATTTGTAACATTGCATTTAAATAGTTGGGAGTACCCTTGTAGTATGTTTAATCATAAACATTCATGTAATTAGTGTTTAGACTACTATGTGTTTGATACCTGACATGAAATATTTTTTTACCTTCAAATTATTTATTTTTTCAATCCATGATGAATTTTTATTATGTATTTTATAATATAAAATTTTTACTTTAACTGTATGGATTTTGGAATTTCATGGTTATCATTTTATCTAATGAAACCGGAATAATGATTTATTTCATATGCACTAGTTATCATCACATGTCATTGGTTAGTTTATTATACATGTAAAGTTGTTAGTGTTGAAAATTAATGCATGATTCATTATATATATCTGTAAATTATAAAGAATGAATTTAAATATTATTAAAATTTATGGATTAATGAAGTAAATTATTCAATGTGGTATGAGACACCTTGAATAATATGAAATAAGAAATTAAATATTCAATGGTCTATGTGACACTTTTAAAATACAATATTACATAGCATATGAGGAATTTATTGGACTAGGTATTTGATGGTTTGGGTACTAGTTAAAGAAATCCCTACTGGTTGGGGACCTGATAATGAAATACCTATGGTTTGGGGACTAGTTAATGAATGACCTATGATGCATTAGAAGTTTTAATAAGACAAATTTGGTCATGTCATGAGGCCTTGGGGCAATCTGGTATTATAGGTTCCCTCATTCTGTTTAGGATATTTAATTAACCATGTAAGTATTTAACTAGTAGAATATACATGGATAAGATCCTATACTTATGAGTATAAGAATAAGTAAATGAACATGAATAATGTTTATTCAAAACTCAGAGATTTATCTTCCAATTTATGATTCACATTTAGTAAGGGAAGAAATTAATGTTACTATCTTATGCACAACATTGTTCATGTATTACTTTCATTTGAAAATTCTATACATCCACAATCGCATGTAAAACTTAATGTAGATAGAATAAATCATTATTCATATGTTGCACACTATATATTTTATATAATAATTCTTATGAACAATATATGATTCATTGTAAATCATTAAATTTTCCTTGAAATTTTCACTTGTAATATTTGGACAAAATTTTATGTAATGCTTCATGTATTGCATTTTTCCTTATGAATATTTTTTATGAATAATTTTAAAATAATTTTTTCAAAAGGATTCAATTAATATATTATTTTATTTTAAACCCCCTTACTAGGCATTCAAATGCTCACCATATGTTTTAATTTAAATTTTATAGGTTTAGTAGATTTGAGTTAAACTGATTTGTGACAGCTTTGTGTAGTTATTTTCTCTTTCAGTTGTGAAGGATTGTATTATTTGTATATGGTTTTATAGAATATAATCAAAAATTATCTTCTTAAGTGGAAGATGATGTGTGATTTATCATCACATATTTCAATAAAATAAAAGTTACACACCATGTTTATTGAAACCTCATCAGCTCCGGTGTAGTCTGGGGCTAGGGCATAACATTTTGAATCAGATAATTGGTTTAAAAAACCCTAAAAAATTAGAAAAATATTAAAAAAACATGATTACATATTACTTAGTAAATGTTTTTTTTAAATTTTCATATGGCAGATAAATCAAGCCTTCTATTTCTTCTAACAGATGCAGTAGACACTATAGTGGTAAAATCATGTTTAGACGGCTATGAGATTTTTTAAAACCTTCATTTTCTATAAAAACACCTCTACATATATCAAATTCTCCACATGTACTTTAACATCACTGAGGTGGAGGCTTCAACTATTTCTGTACGATAAGCTCTCAATTAACGTTTATTGAACTTAAGGGAATATAATTTTACTTTTATTTAAATGCTTTACCCTATGAGAGAATACTTCATATTGAGAGGACTTCCAAGAGGCTTCCCAGGAGGGTGACCACCAAGTAGTGTACCTTTTTCAAATCTCAAACTATGTTCTCTGTGGTCAAGTAATGGACTTGTAAATTTTTGGGGATAAACATTCCCATTTGATTTGATTACATGAATCTCATACTAATGTTTCTTAATATGATACACGTCATGATTTTCTCACACTGTACTTTATATGTCCACATGTAGTTAATCCTAGTTGCCTGTGTTGCATCTAGACCAATGAGATTGAATAAATTTTGAATAGATTTGGGTCTATGCTTACCTGGAAACTGGTGAAATCACTATCATAGGTGGTACCTAGGAAGAGACATCTCTAAGGATGTCAGCTGATCTATTCCAGTGAATTTTGAGAGGGAACGAATGGTTATGTAACACCTTGGGTTTTATGAACCTTGTATAGATGGATAAATTTATTTTTATGTTTTGGTACTATGACATGATTTTACAAAACGACGTCTATGTTTTGATATGGTTATGCCTTACTGAAGTAAAACATGACTCTTGAAATTTTCATATGGGAGACGTGTGTTCACCTACCAACGTCTTAGCAGTCCTTACCAAATTACTGGAAAAAATAATTTTCAAGCCATGTTCAGAGACATACCCGCCATTTGTGAACCTGCTCTTAACTAAGAAACACATGTATAAAGTTTCCCTTAGCTCAAATATCATATTATCATACAAAGGATAGATATATATCTATAACTATATATAAAATTATCAATTTTCAGAGTATAGGCTGAGGGGGAAGTACCACGAAGGTCTCCACCTTTGTTTCACCATGTTAGTGAAATATCAATCTTTTAGAACATTTTAGGAAGCTGATTTGGAGGATGACACTAGAGTAGACTATTTGTTCCATGTTCTAGGTTTTAGTATGTATGGTATGCTCTATGACATAAATGATTTCAAACACGATGTAGTTCGAGGGATTTGTAGGGAACTAGTACAGTCTCAAATATATGATCCCCACACCACACAATCGTCCCTCTAGAAACCAAAATGATTTATGTACAGGATTGATCTTAGCTGCTCTCTATGTATATGAACCACAGAGGTTGAGGAACTAGAATCTGATATGGGGATCCACTTGGAGTCATTATCGGATTATCTATAGTGGTGGTCCAGGTTAAGGGGACCTCGAGAATGAAGTGTGTTAGGTTATGCTGGTGGATGTGTTCTAGTGATTTTCAATTTTGAGGGTACAATTCTTTGAAGGGGGGAATAATGTGATGCCCCAAACCTATATCCCATGTAATATAAATAATATTATGGTTTTATTTTGATTAATTTTCATACTATCCAAATAAAATTTTGAAAATATAAAGAAGCCATATTTTGTTAAATTATACACTGAAATGATTACATTACTTCATGGCCAATAAAATACAACTAACCAAAAATTCCCACTAAGAGACCTATTAAAATCACATAGAGACCACCAAATATAACAAAAACACCATGAAATTAGTGGGGGTATTTCAGATCTGTCATGATGTACATCAGTATAACTAGAACCACATCAACCATACTTAGCATTAGAGGGATGATGAGAACCATATTCTCTAATTTGTTTTGATGTTGGAACACCCTAATCATTTTTTATAATGAATTAATGATAATCCAACCATTTTCTACATTAGGGGAACATTGATAATCTAATGTCTATAATACCTTATAACCATTGGTTATTCGGGTGATTTATTTTAAATTAGTAAGATATAATGGGTTTTCTAGTTGTGTAAAGTGTACATTAAAGTTATAACTATAAACATGTTTGTAATAAACTATTTTTTTATTTTAGAATGATAATAATTTAAAACATAAAATGGGAGTTAATCATAACTGTTGTATTTTAAAAGAAATACCAAAAGAAGCACACATTTGATACTACATCGTTTTGGTTAAAAGAAACATTTTTTTTGTGTTTGAAATAATTCCTTGGGAAAACTAAATTAATTAATATTGTTGTATTTAATATTTTATCTATAATTAGTGAATTATATATTTATATATTTCAAATATCATAAAAATAGGTTTATAAATTTTTTCATCCATGGATGAATAAAAATGGTCTGAATTAAAAATACGTATTTAATTTTCAATATGAAACAAGTATGGGATTCCCCGTAAGACATATTGGACATTGATTTTAGATTCTGAACGTTGATGTTTTGAAACTAAAATTTGTCGAAACTAATGAAATGTTTGGATAAAGGATTTTGTTTAACCATAATAGAGAATTTATATTCTTCATTTATAAACATAATAAATTTATATTATTGGGTATAATAAAAATGTATTTTTAACTTTCTAAAAAATTTAAGTGAGTCTTGCACCTAACTGAGGGCGACGTACAAGGCCGAGACACTAAAGGCATTTGTTGGAATCTCACAGATCCCATATGGAAAAGGCCCAGGGTTGTGCATTCATTATGCATGCTAAGTTGCATGTGTAGGTATGCATAGTTAGACACTGAGTTCCCACGGGCGTGTTCAAGGGGTGACAAAGCATGAAACTTTGTGGGGTGGCACGTCAGTATGGGTGGGCGTAGAAGAACACCCACATAGACCTCGTACGGGGCATTACAATGGAGGGGGAGGGGAATTTTTAGCTCATGTCGAGAGGTCTAGACTTATAATTTCGGGCCAGAAGTCTTCTCATATCAATGTGGGACACATTTTTTCATCGGGAATCAGATCATGACTATCTGATCATTCCATGCATGGTTGAAGCAATCTGATTGGTTCGTCCATCGAACCCACATAGTTGTAATTTTCCATCCACATTTTTATCAGCCATCCGATCCAGTCATGATCGAATCCCGTCCTTTTAAGCTGTTTTAAAATCTTGTGTCACTCACAGTTGTCTGATCCACTCCACATCAGATCTCAACCATTCATAATTTTTAAACTAATAGATGCACCTCACAAACTATATCATTTTTGGTTAAATAATTACAGTCCTTCATTTTTGTACCCATCATCATCACCTTCGTCTCTCTCCATCTTCTTATTACACTAGTTGTTATCTGTACTTTGCCTTCATCATTTTTTTCCTCTCCCTGTGACACATGGTGGCCCCCTTCCTTATCATTTTCCACAAGTCCGAACACACATGGTGTTTTTTAAAACGAAGGTGCCTCGAATCCTATGGATGTTTTATTAAAAATATATTATATATGATTTATATATATAACTTATTTTTCAATCAATCCCTAAGAGTTTTCTTCCATTCCAGTGCCTCCATCAAGCTTCTCTTGATCTCTTCTCCTTATTCAAACCTGGTGAGGGGATATATTCTATATGCTTAATATATATATATAGATGTTTAAATATATATCTATATATACACATTTGTGTATAATATCTAATGGGTTCTTCTATGATTGTGAATTTTTGGTCCTAAATGATGTTTTTAAATCTTTACCCTGAAAGGCCTTGAGATATTTTGAGTTATATATATATATATATATTTATATATAAACATGTATATGTATTTTATTAATAAACCAAACATTTATGTTGTATATTACAATTTGAAATTAATGAACCTTAGTTTAATTAAAGTTCTTTATATATTTAATTCATGTATGTGTCATTAAATTTTTAGTGTAAAACCCTTATATACATTATATATATTCGATTATACCTATATATATTTATACATATTTATTAATCCTAATATTAATATCGGTTCACATAGGTTTGATAAAGAGTTATAAAAAGTGTTTTGAAGTATGAAATGTCTTCATGAATCAATTCAGAATTTGTGTAAGTAATAAAACACTTTAGAATCACTTTATGTCTATCCAAATTTCACATTTAATTTCATAAGTATAAATTGTATTGGCTATGTTAGTTGTGTGGTTTATTATCATTCTTATCAATGTGTAACAATGTGTTTAAATAGTTTGGTTTACCCTTGTGGTATGTTTATACATAAACATTAATGTAATGGGTTTTTAGATAGAAATACGTTTAATTCCTCACATGAAATATATTTTTACCTTTACATTAATTTTGTTTTCAATGCATGAAGAATTTCCATTATTAATTATAGAATATAAATTATTTTACATTCACAGTAATTTGTTTTTTAATTTCATGGTAATATCTTTATGTGATGAAACCTGAATAAGCATTTATTTTATATTCATAAGTTATCATCACATGTCATTTGTTAGTTTAATATATCTATATAGTTGTTAGTATTGAAAATTAATGTATGATTCATTATATATATGTAAATTCTAATGAATGAATTTAACTATTATGACCATTTAAGGATTATGGAACAGAATTATTCAATGTGTTATGGGACACCATGAATAGTACAAAATAATAAATTAAATATTCAAAGTGGTAGGGGACACATTGAATATTTGACAATAATTTGCATATGAAGAATGTATTGGGCTTTATATATGTTGGGTTGGGGATCGGTTAATGAATTTCCTATTGTTCAGGGACCAGTTAATGAAAATATTATGATTCCTCATCAATTCTCCCAAGACATTTCAAGTCATGGAACGAGGCCTTGAAATTGCACTTAATTATACGTTCCCTCGTTATGATTATTATACGTAATTATCAAAGTGAATATTATACTAGTAGAATATACATTCTTAAGAGATTGTACTTATGAGTATCAGAAGAAGCAAATGCATGTAGAATAATTTTTATTCAGCACCCAGAGATTTTTCATCCCAATTATCATTCACAGTTAGTAAGGGAAGAAATTAATATTATTATCTTATGCAAAAATACGTTCTTGTATTAATTTCATTTTAAAATTATTTACATTAACATTGGAATCTTAGAATTTTTATAGTTAAAATAACTCTTTCGTTATATGTCACACACCATATATTATGTATAAGCATTCTTATGATTGGTACATGTTTCTTTGTAACTCCTTAAATAGTCCTTGTAATGTTCACTTGTAATATTTTTAAAAAATGTTATGTTATGCTCTATGTATTGCCGCATTCCTTAAGAAAATGTTTTATGAATAATTTTAAAGGATTATTTTTTCAAAAGGATTCAATTTAATAATTATATTATTTTTAAATCCCATTACTGGGCACTCTTATGCTCAACCGAAATTTTAATTTAAATTATATAGGATTAGTAGATTGGAGTTACACTGACTTGTAGCAACATTTTGTAGTTCTTTTATCATTCAGTTTTGCGGAATTATATTATTTTTATCTAGTTTTCCAGAATCTAAAATGAAATTATCCTCTTATGTGGATCATGATGTGTGATTTATGAGTAATTTTTTCTATAAAATATAAAATACAAACCATGGTTTTTTGAAACTGCACCAACTCCAGGGAAGTCTGGGGTCGCGATGTGACATAAATCAAAGTGTTTACAAGTATAGATTCTAGAAACTTTCTTTTATCAGGGAGTTACTTCAAGATTTTTTATCAAATTGAAAAAACATGTATTGAATTAAATGGATAATGTTAAATCAATAATTTATTTAGAGACACATGTTAATGGGATCCCAAATAGTATTTATGAATTAAGATCTCCACTCAACATATCAATGAGCAGAATGCCTACTGTTGGAAAGACTGCCTACCTAATTGCCTTCGAATGATATTCATTGACAATGTTTGGATCATAAAGAATAGAAATATAGATCCATTACACAAGAGTATATTGATTAGTAGGATAATCTCATATTAATAGGGATGGATATAATAACATGGTAATCTAGTTTGAAACTTAATAAAATTAATTATTATTATTTCTCAACTAACATTTCATACTGAAAAGTATTAATAATCTACATTCCTATAATAGTATAATAAATGAAATTTTCATCAAACACACTATTCATAAGATCTATATAGGATAAAATTCATCTCTTAATTGTAATTAACTTCTTGGAATCTTTTGAATGACTTTTTATTGTGTTTCTCCCTGACCAGTAATATTATTTGTAAAAATTATCATTTCTAGATACTCATGATTTGAAGCCGAGTGATATAGAGTTCTTTATCAATGAGAAAAAATTTAATGTTGTGCTAAAAAATTTATTTTCTATGATGCCAACTATTTTTAGTGAACTCATAAAGTCACATTAAAACTGGGATGCTTATATAATGATCAGGAATCTCTATGGTCTTTATTAGGATAGAGTAATATAGGAATAGATTGAGATCTCCAAGGAAGTATTTAGAGTAATCATGAAGAGGGTATTTTTTTTCCTCATTTAGTAAAAATTGTTGTCTACATTTTTAACATAGAGGTTCTAGTGTTTATACTACACAATGGGATACACACCGATCTCATTTTTTCAGCACTCGTTTAGATCTTATCTATGTTTTTCCTCTAAATTTTAATATGACTAACATTGAGAAGTCACTTCTAGATAATAAATCTTCTTTAACATGTACATATGGATAAAAAATGAAAATCCCCCCATACTTTTAGTAAAACAATAGGATTTCCATGAAAATATTTTTATGACTAATTATTCTTTTCATCACCCTTATATGAAGAGAAACCTCAATGGGAATGAAAGGAAGAGGGATGCTATCTATTATTCATGTCGAATGAATGTAAAATAGAATAATCAAATTTCACCCATTCAATTAATCAATGTGAAACTTCATGTGAATTTGTTATTGATTGAAATTTAGATGATTCTAAATTTTTTGAATTAAATAAATCATATGGTACGTACAAATTTATGAAAATATATGAACCAAGTATATTCAGAATGATTGACTAAATAGAGGTATATCTACAAGTATCCAACAAATCAAAACTATATTTTTTTTGATATTATTGAATACCACATCACATGGACAACAAAATTGGTTTTGAGAAATCAATATTATGTTACATCCATTAAAAAAAATAATATCAAAACATGATATATATGGATTTATCTTCATGTTTGGGAATAAAATTTGATACATTTATAAATATGGAATTTTATATTGTAATTCATATTTAAATAATGTTAATAATGTGTAGGATTACACAACCCATGTAATGGTAATTAATAACAAAAAACGTTCACATGACTCGTACCACACAAAATATTGGCATCAATAACTACTCGTTGTAAACAAAACGTTTCTAGATAAATTAATGAAGATGGATATTTTTATTCTTTTGAAATAAAACGCATTTTTATGTCACATTTGTTTAAAATAAATAATTACCAATTCCCTACTCAATGGAGATAGTGAAAGGGACAAAATATTCTCTAATTATTTCACCATGATGTGTGTGGACCATTTCTTATTCAATAAAGGGTTGGGTACTCATACTTCATAAACATTTCTACTAATAGTAGTATAAATGGTTATGTTTACATGATGAGATTTAATTCATATTTAATTATTCTATTAATGGAATATAATAATGAATTTTATTATCATCTTCATAAGAGGATTAAGAATATTCACTCAAACCATGGTGGATAACATCTTACCAAATACATCATTGACTATTTATAGGATTTTTGGATTCAATATAAACACACTCCTCTATAAAAACATCAATATGGTGGTTAATGTAAATGTATGAAATAACCCTATTGTATATGACGAGATAAATGATGAGTCATTCAATCATGGATTATTCTTTTGTAGATACACATAATAAATTTTAACATTTATACTAAACTGAGTTCCAAATAAAGAGGGAGACAATATTCACTAGAAATTGTTGAATAGAAATAAACCGATGTTGTTGTACTTTCAAGTGATGGGATGTGAAGAATTTTTTAAGAGATCTTTTTGAAACAAAATTACTCTTAGTGGAACAATGTGTGTCTTTATAAGATATCCCAATGAAAAAAATGTGTAACGCCCCGACCCCAGCTACCCAGAGCCGGTGCATTACTTCGTAACATTGGCATGATCACAAAAGATCAAGTCTCGAAAGACCGATTAGTTTAGTAGCCTTGGAAACACTAGATACATTCATAAGTCTTACATTACATCATAAAGAAAAAAACTAATAACAAAGTCTTCATAGTCCACACTCATATCCTCTTCTGACTATCCATACAGGTCATTCTTAAAATAATTCTTCACATCCTGGAAAATATTAAAACATTGAAAGGGGTGAGCTCAGATGCTCAGTAAGGATAACAATATTGCGGAATCTTTCATAAATAAACATAAAATTTTAAGGCAATGTATAACTAAAACAAAAGCCTTTTAAACATGAACTTCAACATAATATGGAAAAAGTAAAATGAGATAATGCCATTCACTTCTTCAAATGGATATTCTACTGTTCGAATAATCACATGCAATATCAATAACCACTTTCATAATGATGGAATGTATAATGCCAGACATTCTGAAACATTTTGTCAAGGCCTCGGCCAAGACGTCTAAAATGATTAAGGCCTCGGCCAAAACCATAAATCAAATTGGGAAAGGGCCTCGGCCAATTCCACATCTAGTTGTCTCATGAGACCTACCGATGCATCGAGGAGCTATAGCGGGCTCCACCCGTCACTTATTAAGTCCAATACATTCCTCATATGAATAGGTTTAAACATATCATAAACCATAACATAATCGTATCACATAAAACATGCATAAAGGAAACATAACATTTCCACATTTCAATCACAAGATATCAATAAAACACATTGATATAATAAAAACGCTTTCAAAACCATTTTCAATACCAAAATAAAAGAAAGTTAAAACTTTGTATTTATTTTTTATCAAAAAAATGATGGCTTGTAGAGGAAGCCGAAACTCAAATAATGGTCAAGGCGGCGGAGAAGTCATTTTCGCCACATATGTACGGAAAGAGAAACATTCCCTTTTTGTCGTTTAGTAAAACACTTCGTATAAAAAGATTCCTTTTGAATAAATGTAAAAGTCAAAGGGGTTTATACACTGTACAAAAGAAATTTGTGTATAAAACAAAATATGCCTCAATGAATGGAGATTGAGGCAAAGTCCCTTAAAAAGATCATTTTTAAATAAAATATATCTATTATGTGTATTCACTATATGTACACATAAAGAAAGTATAAATACAATATACGACATAATAATATCATGACATAATTTGAAAGTAGGAGATTAACCCAAAGAATGGAAGTTGGGTTATGAAATTCCCTTACCTCGTGTCTGACTTGACTCAACCGTTCTTTAACCTCCTGAATAATAAACTAGAGTTAATATATACCTTATTAAGAACCATTTTTAATTTCATTATCCTTTTTATATCACTTATTACAATGTTATGACCATTATGTAATTATTTAAGTTAATAACGGTCGTTTTGTCGATCTTTAGTACATGAGTCAACAATAAATTTCTTATAATTACAAGTTGTTTATGTGGTAGAATATCCATTATCTCCAGAATTGTATTCATTATTTATATGTCATATATATCATATATATCTAGTATATACATTTATTTATAATATTACGTAACATTTAGAGGTAAGAAATGAAATGCACCGTTCATGGAGACGGTAAGCCGTACGTACGCATGAACGCTACTTTCATTTCTATTTCGTATTTAATGGAATGAAATAATAATGATATAAATGTATAATATAATTCCAGTATAATATAGTGTATAATACCATTTACTCCATCCTTTATACATCCCACATATGGCATTAACGATTCAAATCACTTTGAGGGGGTGGTAGTCCGCACTTCCTAAAATGAAATTATCGCGTTTTACCCATAATGAAAATCATAAAGTATGCCATAAATGAGAAATACATAAGCATAAGTAAAACATAAACATATTATATATCATATATAAATATAGTGACATCTTAATGGCCACCTTTGAAGGTGTTATATGAGTGTTGAACAATCATCATTTCGTGAGGCAGAAATTCGCCATCCACAGAAACCGTATGTTCTTTAACCATTAGATATAGGTGTGTGTAAGTGTAGCTAGAATACATATTATAACAACATCCTAGTATATTGAGGATACTGGTGTTGTTACAAAAGAAATTAATAAAAAGAGTTTAGGGGGTTGGAGAAGAAAAATAAAACAAAACAACATTAGAGAAGACATTACCTCAAAATCGGGTAACTCTTTTTGATTTGAGCCAAAGGCTTCCTTGGGAAGATTTATGCCGAAAGTGAGGCTTCTAGTAGTAATAGGGGGCAGTTGGGAGAGTATTTGGGCAGAGGTTGGCCTAACCAAATGGCTTGAAAGTGTGAATCAGGTGGTAGAGGTGGGGGCCTTTTATAAGAGGAGAGGAGGGGCTCTTTTGGAAAGATTGAAATGTTACATTATTATACAATGATTTTAGGATTCTAAAGGTCCCACAATTATATAATTAGTGGCTAAGTTGATAAGGGTTATAAATCTACCCATCCAATAGTCTTTGGACAAGTTTAATCCTTGGATTTGACATTATCTTTTCATTTTATTAAAATCGTTAAATAATGAGGTCATCGCTGCATCATAATGATGTCATAAATAATTTCATTTATGTAATGTATAAAAATTAAAAAAAAATACTATGATGTAGGAAATCTTTTTACCTTTCTAATTAATATTTATAGTCAAAATTTGGATCTGTGTAACCCCACTTAAAAACTGTTTTAGTAGAACAACTCATGTTTGTGTCAATTTAATTTTAACATTAAATAAATATATATTAATGTGATTTTCCAACAAAAGTGGCTCCATGGGGTCCCCAAGTTGACCCATGGGTTGTCTTGGTCGGACATGACTCATATAATAGGAGTAGGACAAGTGTCAAGCTCATCTCATATTATTAAAACATTATTTTTACCTTAAACTACACTAATTACCTCTAATCGCGATTAAGAACTTAAAAGTTACTATTCACCAAAAAATTATTTTAATCTCATTGAACCACATTTTACTTCTTAATGACAACCATTTATGTTGGATTTTTGAAAATCAAATCATAGAAGTTGTAATATTTCAATTAAACGAAAAATCAGTTATTTAACTACCACTTAGTGGTTTCACTATTCATCAAAAATTGAAGTTTTTCAGAACAATGCCAAAATTTCACCATAAGCTATAATTGATATTCCAAATTCAAAAATGATTTCTATTTTACAAAATTCCATACATATAAGTTGAATTAATTAATTTTATAATTAATTCCCACTGTCACAACAATAGCGTGTTTTTAAGAAACAATTTATATCAAAAGACTGGCAATTGTTTATGTCCAATTTCAATGTTAAATTAATTCTAATGACCACCATTGGATAAAATGGTAAAAATATATTCTAATTATACTTTAAAACCACTAAATATTATAATTTATCACTATAAATTATTTTGATTAAAAAAGTTGTTTCTTAGTAATTTTCACTATTCATAAAAAAGTGGAAGTTCTCAGAAAATTACAAAAAATTCAACTTTGGATAATTTCAATATTACGAATACAAAAATGAATTCCATTTTGAAATATAAAATTTCTATAATTTTAAAAAGTGGTTATGACTATTCATAACAGCTACTTTGATTAGTCGCGGTGTTTTAGAACTCGAAGTTGCGTACAATACAAGTTATTGCATTATTGAATGAGAAGCGTATCATGGAAGCTCGGGGTGTTACATTCTCCCCTCCTTCAATAAATTGAGTCCTCGCAATTTGAAATTTTTCTTTGAAAATAAAAGGTTGAAAAGAGAAAATACCTTTGAGGAAAACCCACATCGGAAATAAGATTAATAAAATCTAGCCTTAATAAGAGGGAAAGGGAAATGAAAAAGTCACCACCCAATTATGATCTCGATTAGGAGAACATTAGTGGAAATTAGAGACATATAATTGGAGGAAAAACGTAAATATTTGTAGGGAGTGATTGAGGTCATCAATTACAATCAACTGTCAAATTGAGGGCCTCAAAGCCTTCAATCTGTGTTGATTTAAAATATCATCAGTTCAACAAGACATAAGGTATTAGGATAACACATTTTTTTTAATATCCCTTTACTAAAGTTTAAGAATTAATTTATTCATTGAATAAGAGATAGGTATATATATATTTATGCTTGACAATTAGAGTTTCAACCTTCAACTCATCTTTCACTCAAAAAGATAATAGAACTCTAAAATATTATACTTATCCTAATTATATAAGGTTCCAAATGTTAACACATACCATTTAGATTAGTAAAATTATTTTGTAATAACCAGGTACTTCCTGTAGGCTAGTGGTAGGAAATAAAGGCCTGTCACACTATGATTGTGGGTTCGATTCCTGCAGCTTTGTCCGACGTGACGGGTTATGCCCCACCCTGCAGGTTGTCCTTTTCCTAAAACTATAGTATCATAATATTCGAAAAATAATCTTCATAAAATTTTTAACCGTAAACAATACTATCCAAAGGTCAACTTAATCCACTCCAACCTTTATAGTTATCCAAAATACCTCTGTCCAGACTTTATCTAAAAGGCCTCTTAATTCCAAAATCAATTTATCAGATTCCCAAAACAAAGTAAAGTTTCTCTTATTGTCACATACTAAAAATATAATTACCTTCATCATATTAAAACCTTACTGAAATCAACAAGTACTGCAGTACAATCCTTATATATATATCACATTATTCTAATAACCAGAATATAATCCATGAGTCCAAAAGCACCAATACATTAGTTATTCTGCTTCAACTGTAGTAACAACATAATATTGTTTTTGATCCCTTGGCCTTTTCTGAGGTAAGTTTCCCTGACGCTTAGGACATTCATTTTCATAATGACCCAATTCACTACAATTGTACCATTCAACTTTGATAGCCTCTTTCTTTCCCTTGCAACCACGAGCCTGGTGACCCTTTTCTCCACATTTATAACAAACTCCTATTCCTTTTAGGCAAGTACCTGGGTGATTCTTCCCACAATTATCACATAATGGAAAATCCTTCTTTCCCTTTTTCCCTTTATCTGTCTCTTGTTCCACCATTCTCTTCTTATCTTACTTTACTTTGTTGTCATAAGACTTAGAGAATTCCTTTTCTGTCTTGATAGCACACGAGACAATATCTTCATATGATGAGAAGGATTGTGATACTAAAGCTCGATGGAGAAATGGTTTTAACCCATCAACGAAACTATCAATCTTACTCCTTGGGTAATGTATATAATCGGCAGTATTCCTCGCTAACCTTGTAAAGTTAGCCTCATACATTGCGACATTCTCATCCTCCTTCTGCCTCAGACTCAGAAATTGCCTTTCCATATCTGCTCGATGGTCTCGAGGAAAGTATTTTTCTAAGAACAGCTCTTTGAACTCCTGCCATTCCATGTTTGTTAATTCATCATCTTCCTTTGTGTTTTGAAATAGTGACCACCATTGATCGGCATCTCCAGTGAGGCGGTAAACTGCCATGACAACTTTCTCCCTTTCACTACTCCCCAAGGCATGGAATATTTTCTCTAAGGAATTTATCCATTGCTCAGCTACTATGGGATTTTTACTCCCATTGAAGGTTGGTGGTTGTTGCCTTATGAAACGGTCTAGCATTGATCCTCCACGTTGCGGATCATGGTGCTCCATACGAGTAAGGTTATTATTCATAACCTGCGTGAGTTGTCCTAGTATGGTGAGAAGCTGATCAGCACCAGTTGTATCACTAGCTCCTCCATAATTATCTTGAGCAGGAGGGAAATCCCTACACGGAGTGCGTGCATTGATACGGTTTCCATTCCTTCCACTAGGCGCCATTTCTAAATAATGTCATAAACTGGATTAGTTTATGAATCAAAATACATAATTCCATACTTGTAAAAAACTTAACATAAATTGAACTAATTATGGATATAATCCATAATTATAAAAATGTTTTCTTTGAGGATGTATATACTCGTAACCCTTCATAGTGGTTTGTAAAGAAAATGGGAATTATCCTAAGCATATCCCCCGGGAGTGTCGTAACCAAGAGTGCAGCAAGGCCCGTTGTCGTGCACCAGTTCCCATTCAAGTCTAGATCAAACCGGTGTTTTCGGGTTTTACCCCTAGGTACATCTTTGCCAGAGCCGTCTCTACATGCTCGTATCCAGACAGGGATGTATTGCTTGGAAAACTCAAAAAATCTCTACAATACCAAAATTTTTAGGAAGTTCTTCTATACTAATCCTCAAAGTTCGTCTTAGGTCTACATGCTCTAATCAGAGTTTGTCTAAATCTAGCTTCCAAGGTTAGTACTAAACTGCCTCTGATACCAACTGAAACGCCCCGACCCCAGCTACCCAGAGCTGGTGCAATACTTCATAACATTGGCAGGATCACAAAAGATCACGTCTCGAAAGACTGATTAGTGTAGTAGCCTTGGAAACACTAGATACATTCTTAAGTCTTACATTACATCATAAAGAAAAAAACTAATAACAAAGTACTCATAGTCCACAATCATATCCTCTTCTGACTATCCCTGCAGGTCATTCCTAAAATACTTCTTCACATCCTGGAAAATATTAAAACATTGAAAGGGGTGAGCTCAGATTCTCAGTATGGATAACAATATTGCGGAATCTTTCATAAATAAAAATAAAAATTTAAGGCAATGTATAACTAAAACAAAAGCCTTTTAAACTTGAACTTCAACATAATATGGCAAAAGTAAAATGAGATAATGCCATTCACTTCTTCACATGTATATTCTACTGGTCGAATAATCACATGCAATATCAATAACCACTTTCATAATGAGGGAATGTATAATGCCAGACATTCTGAAACATTTTGTCAAGGCCTCGACCAAGACGTCTAAAATGATTAAGGCCTCGGCCAAAACCATAAATCAAATTGGGAAAGGGCCTCGGCCAATTCCACGTCTAGTTGTCTCATGAGACATACCGATGCATCGAGGAGCTATAGAGGGCTCCACCCGTCACTTATTAAGTCCAATACATTCCTCATATGAATAGGTTTAAACATATCATAAACCATAACATAATCGTATCACATAAAACATGCATAAAGGAAACATAAAATTTCCACATTTCAATCAAAAGATATCAATAAAACACATTGATATAATAAAAACGCTTTCAAAATCATTTTCAATACCAAAATAAAAGAAAGTTAAAACTTTGTATTTATTTTTCATCAAAAAAAAAATGATGGCTTGTAGAGGAAGCCGAAACTCAAATAATGGTCACGGCGGCGGAGAAGTCATTGTCGCCGCATATGTACGGAAAGAAAAACATTCCCTTTTTATCGTTTAGTAAAACGCTTCGTATAAAAAGATTCCTTTTGAATAAACGTAAAAGTCAAAGGGGTTTATACACTGTACAAAAGAAATTTGTGTATAAAACAAAATATGCCTCAATGAATGGAGATTGAGACGAAGTCCCTTAAAAAGATAATTTTTAAATAAAATATATCTATTATGTGTATTCACTATATGTACACATAAAGAAAGTACAAATAAAATATACGACATAATAATATCATGACATAATTTGAAAGTAGGAGATTAACCCAAAGAATGGAAGTTGGGTTATGAAATTCCCTTACCTCGTGTCTGACTTGACTCAACCGTTCTTTAACCTCATGAATAATAAACTAGAGTTAATATATACCTTATTAAGAACCATTTTTAATTTCATTATCCTTTTTATATCAATTATTACAATGTTATGAACATTATGTAATTATTTAAGTTAATAACGGTCGTTTTGTCGATCTTTGGTACTTGAGTCAACAATAAATTTCTTATAATTACAAGTTGTTTATGTGGTATAATATCCATTATCTCCATAATTATATTCATGATTTAGATTTCATATATATCATATATATCAATTATATACATTCATTTATAATATTACGTAACATTTAGAGGTAAGAAATGAAATGCACCGTTCATGGAGACGGTAAGCCGTACGTACGCATGAATGCTACTTTGATTTCTATTTCGTATTTAATGGAATGAAATCATAATGATATAAATGTATAATATAATTCCAGTATAATATAGTGTATAATACCATTTACTCCATCCTTTATACATCCCACATATGGCATTAACGATTCAAATCACTTTGAGGGGGCGGTAGTCCGCACTTCCTAAAATGAAATTATCGCGTTTTACCCATAATGGAAATCATAAAGTATGCCATAAATGAGAAATACAGAAGCATAATTAAAACATAAACATATTATATATAATATATAAATATAGTTACATCTTAATGGCCACCTTTGAAGGTGTTATATGAGTGTTGAACAATCATCGTTTCGTGAGGCAGAAATTCGCCATCCACAGAAACCGTATGTTCTTTAACCATTAGATGTAGGTGTGTGTATGTGTAGCTCGAATCCTTCTTATAAAAACATTCTAGTATATTGAGGATACTGGTGTTGTTACAAAAGAAATGAATAAAAAGAGTTTAGGGGGTTGGAGAAGAAAAATAAAACAAAACAACATTAGAGAAGACACTACCTCAAAATCGGGTAACGCTTTTTGATTTGAGCCAAAAGCTTACTTGGGAAGAGTTATGCCCAATGTGAGGCTTCTAGGAGTAATAGGGGGAAGTTTGGAGAGTATTTGGGCAGAGTTTGGCCGAGCCAAATGGCTTGAAAGTGTGAATTAGGTGGTAGAGTTGGGGGCCTTTTATAAGAGGAGAGGAGGGGCTCTTTTGGAAAGATTGAAATGTTACATTATTATACAATGATTTTCGGATTCTAAAGGTCCCAAACATATATAATTCGTGGCTAAGGTGATAAGGTTTCTAAATCTACCCATCCAATAGTCTTTGGACTAGTGTATGCCTTGGATATTACATTATCTTTTCATTTTATTAAAATCGTTAAATAATGAGGTCATCGCTGCATCATAATGATGTCATAAATAATTTAATTTATTTAATGTCTAAAAATTATAAAAAAATACTATGATGTAGGAAATATTTTTATATTTCTAATGAATATTTATAGTCAAAATTTGGACTTGTGTAACCCCACTTAAAAACTGTTTTATTAGAACAACTCATGTTTGTGTCAATTTAATTTTAACATTAAATAAATATATATTAATGTAATTTTCCAACCAATGTGGCTCCATGCGGTCCCCAAGTTGACCCATGGGTTGTCTTGGTCGGCCATGACTCATCCAATAGGAGTAGGACAAGTGTCAAGCTCATCTCATATTATTAAAGCATTATTTTTACCTTAAACTACACTAATTACCTCTAATCGCGATTAAGAACTTAAAAGTTACTATTACCAAAAAATTATTTAAATCTCATTGAACCACATTTTACTTCTTAATGAAAACCATGTATGTCGGATTTTTTAAAATCAAATCACAGAAGTGGTAATATTTCATTTAAACGAAAAATCAGTTATTTAACTACCACTTAGTGGTTTCACTATTCATCAAAAATTGAAGTTTTTCAGAACAATGCCAAAATTTCACCATAAGCTATAATTGATATTCCAAATTAAAAAATTATGTCTATTTTACAAAATTCCAAACATATAAGTATCATTAATTAATTTTATAATTAATTCCCGCTGTCACAACAATAGCGTGTTTTTAAGAAACAATTTATATCAAAAGATTAACAATTGTTTATGTCCAATTTCAATGTTAAATTAATTTTAATGACCACCATTGGATAAAATGGTAAACATATATTCTAATTATACTTTAAAACCAATAAATAGTATAATTTATCACTATAAATTATTTTGATTAAAAAAGTTGTTTCTAAGTAATTTTCACTATTCATAAAAAATTGGAAGTTCTCAGAAAATTACAAAAAATTCAACTTTGGATAATTTCGATATTATGAATACAAAAATGAAGTACATTTTGAAATATAAAATTTCTATAATTTTAAAAAGTGGTTATTACTATTCATAACGGCTACTTTGATTAGTCGCGGTGTTTTAGAACTCGAAGTTGCGTATAATGCAAGTTATTGCATTATTGAATGAGAAGCGTATCGTGGAAGCTCGGGGTGTTACAAAATGAATACTATCTATAAAATCCATCAGATAATAAAAATTTGGTTAATAAATGTTACAAATTTCTTATAAATAATCATATATATATATAACTAGATTATCTTAGAGATATATAATTATAGGATTTATAGTCTCGAGATACATAAGAGATAGAACAAGTACAAGTTCCACAAAGATACATGGAAAAAGATGTTCCAGAGACACAACTATTATAAAGGAGTAGAAGAGAGATAGTAGAGAACTAGAATAATATGGTTTTCTAGTCTCTAGGGATGGTGAATCATTATGAGTTGATAATAATTATAATATATCCTAATAGGAACCAATAAGTGTCCCATAAGTTTCCAAGTGGAAATAAGTTTTGAATTTTGTAATGTGTTCATGTACTAAAACCAGGTTTTAGATTTTTCATCATTCTCTAATAGATGTAAATCTAATTAGTGGAAAATTATTATTCAAGAATAAAATTGAAATTGATTGAGTATTTAGTACATGTGAGGCATTATTAGGTGTAAAATGTTTCATACAACATCAATCCATAGACTAAAAATCCATTTCAATACTGTCAATGTTTAAATCCATCAAAGTTCTACTTTCCATTATTGATTACCATGACATTGGGTTTAGAAAAATGTATGCCAAAACTTCCATCATTAATGAAAAATTTAAAGAATATAATGACATGACACAACATCGAGGGTTCGAGGATCCATGGGATATGATAAATGTTTTCAAGTTGCAAAGATCCATTTATGAATTAATGTAAAAATCCATGTCACGGAACATTCATTTCATTGATTTGAATATTAATAAAATATAATGTTATTTATTTTTCATTGTTTTTAATATAGTAATGCAATAATGTATTATAGTATATTTTACAGTGATATGTTCTTAACAAT
This sequence comes from Viscum album, assembly GCA_963277665.1. Taxonomy (NCBI): domain Eukaryota; kingdom Viridiplantae; phylum Streptophyta; class Magnoliopsida; order Santalales; family Viscaceae; genus Viscum; species Viscum album. The sequence continues at coordinate 1,099,586,161 of OY728135.1, read as the reverse complement.
TCACCATTACAATGAGATCATTAAAATTATATTGAAAAAATCTTAAATATAGTTCTATGGTTAGATAACATTATATAATGGGAAACATAGAATTTCACTTTTTGGTCTGAGTACTCATAAGTTTACGAGACTTCTTATCATAATTTTTCCACTTGGTAATATTCAAGATGGTATATTAAGAAAATAAAACCACAATTAATAATTCATCATTTTTTATGTGTCATCAAATATTCAGATCTATGAGTACATGAAATAGTCCTTAAAATTTATGTTTATTATTAATGAATATTTTGACTTGTGAACTTATATATATTTTGGAAAAAAATTATTTTATAGTTCATATAGAACAAAGATATGTTGTGTGCCTCACAAGTGACATGTATTAATGTATAATTAAAGGAAGGATTTATCCCTTCGAAATTTATGGATGTTGATATATTATACCTTTTATTGGAATACAACTAACACAACATAATTCCATGATTAGAGTTTAATGGCCTTCATACTTTTGATAGACATAGAAAGATGTATCAGGCATATATGATAATGAAAATAACATACAAATTAGTTGGGAGATATTGAGATAAATGGATTTCATTACATAGTGAGTGTTCATATGTGGTTATAGAGATTTTGAAATTAAGTTCATTCTTTTGGGTTTTTTAGCCTATTGTTAGATAATAATTTGGGACTTTAGGAAAACCTACCTAATGACAATGAGAATGAAATATATAGGGTTACAAACATAGTTATTTTTTAAAACACAATTAAATTCTATTTTAATTTAATTATTGTAATTAATATTCTTCTAAAAAATGAGGAATAGTTTCATTAAATTTTTATTGATTGATAATACTCACTATGTAATAATTTATTAATTTGATTTCATAATTATTTTATAAATATTTATTCATTGGATTGTGATGATATATTTATTTTATTTATTAATTAATGAATTACTTCGATAAATATTTATTCATGAATTCCACAAATATCAATTATTTAGAGTAGACCAAGATTAGTTTCAGTGATGAATATTTATTTAAAAATGGTAAATAATAACTATCATTTCACAAGATAGAGATATATACAAAATAATGTTACTATTATTGTTTTATGGCATGGGTTTTGTTAAGAATTATTATATAATTCATTTTTTGTTCTAAAATAAAATAATTTTGTAACCCAATTCACGACTCTATAAATATATTGTTATGACCATTATGTTGAGATAATCGATAAATTGAAAATTGAGAGTCATTGCACAAAAAATACTTCTCTATCTTTAATTATTCCTCCTATATTCACAAGAATGAAATGAACTCAATCATACTTAAAGGAAGTAGAATTGATAAAAATAAACATTTCAGGATGATTGATTCACTATACTAGAACAAATAAATAAATCGATATTTTTCAGAAGTCAAAGGAAAACTTTTGGGTACTCTCAATAGGGAATCTATTGGGGGATTCCAAAATCACAATGATGGTAATCCGAATAGGTTTTTTATAATGACCAATATATATATCATAGAAATATTCTAATATTAGGAAACCTTTTTATATGATAATAAATATATTTATTATAATCATAATGTCTAGAGATCCTCTAATTTAATTTCATTAAATTCTATGTGAAACTAATTTTATATTTGTCTCTCAACCAACCACTTCTGTTGGACCTAGAGCCTCCATAATATACCTATGGAAGTTTTCATCTATTTCAACATGTTGTCAATGGGTCTTTCCTTGATTTATTTTCGAAATAAATTCTATTTGTTGTCTTGTCTAGCTATCTTTACACTCTGTTATGTATAATCATGTGGAATATTTTTTGTGTTTAGGGAAATGCTATTTATAACAAAAATACCAAATTATATCTAATGAGAAAAATAATGGGGGGTTAAATTCCTTTATGACTCCAATGGAATGGACTAAGTTAACAAGAAACCTTAGATTGGTTGAGGTTTAAACTTGGCAGATTTTATTATTGGAAATATGTACTAAATGATATGTGATATCCTTCCCTCAAACCCCTATATTTTTTGATGATGTATAATCTTCTACCCATAAGGTTGATATAAAACCATGGAGTGTAGTAATTTATAAATAATAGGACTTTGAAAAATGTGGAGAAAAAAAAATAAATATGTATGTTTGAAGATAAATCTCTATTAAATCAAATAAAAATATTTTTTAATATCAACCTTCATCTTAATATTATTCCTGGTCAAATTCCTACTTTAGTACCTAGTCATCTCTTTAATTGTCCCATGAAATCATTGAATGTGTTTATATTTGATAAAACCATGTCCATGGTTACTACAGTGTGTAGTAAGGTTGGGATACTATCATTAAATAAATTTTCATTTATTTAATGATGAGGGGAGCACATGATAATAGGAAGTACTGAGAGAAAGAGTTGGCGTGCATGCTTTTTTGGTACGAGAATAATCATTAGCGACCAAATTCCCTTTTTATAGAGTATAATTTTTTTTAAAAATGATGTTTAAAATATTCTTCCCATGTATTCTATATATTATCCCAATAAATTTACAATAATATATATAATAGCCTTTTATAATTGGTATCTAGCATAATATTCTTATCAAAGTGGTAAATCCACTAGAATGTTAGAGCATATATAACATCATCCAACTCAAGTACATGAGTACGGTAATTCTATTCATGTGGTTCTCACTAATATGAACAATACACTAAAACACCATCCATATACATAACAATGAAATATAGACCTATACCTAAAGCATAGAAATAGAATAAAATGCATTTCATATTTCATAAAAAACTAATATTGAAGCTAACTCCCATTATCCTTTCAATTAAACAAAATATTCTTAAAATTAAATATACCAAGAAATATTCACTCATTTGTGAGCGATATTACACAATAGTGACAATAAAATTGATAGATAATTTACAAAATACCCATAATATCCTTAAAATAATATAATCACTATATCATGAAGAAATTCATTGCATCTTCCAAAGACATAACCGCTTTCACCATCCCAAAATTGGCTATTATTCCTTATTTTGAAACCACCAATCCTATGAACATTATGTCTTGTTTTGAGAAGTAAAATTTAGATAATTTTCTATATAAGTGATGATAATGAATAATTTCTATATTAGTCCTTATTTTACATATAATTTTTAGTTAACCAATTTGTAATACACTAATATAATGAGAAATATGCTGAGAAAGTAGTGAAATATGTTATTTTTAAGAAACTTAAATTCTCTAGGACCATTACTCAAATGAAATATATCACAATATATGTATAAATTAATATATAATTCATAAATCAATATTAGGTATATTAGATTCATTAAATTATAGTTGAGGATATACATACTTGATTTTAATTCTACATAACAACATCACCCCATTTTACTAATCAAATAAGTCATGAATATATGGAAGAGGGAATTTTGTTTCTTTAATATAACCTTTTTAGACATTATATAATTGATTCATAGGAATAAAATATAATCAATATTTTAGAATGATCATGGTAGATTCACAATGTGACAATCTATGATGGATAAACATTTTAGATTCCAAATTGCCAAAATTAATTTTTAACTCTTTTATATTAGTTAGATTAATATGATATAGTGGAAATGATCATGGTTACATCCGAAGGATAAATTAATATAAATATATGATTAAAAATATATAAGAAACCAAAAGAAATAATTAAGAAATATATTGAAAATGCATCTCACCATGAGTTAAAATATATCATATGAGTCCCTTTCACTAAATTATATAATAATGAAAGATAATTGATAATAAAACTCCCAAAATTCTTGAATATGATGTCTTGATATAATTGATATGGGAACACATTATCATTAAATTATATTACAATTCCAATCAAAAAATAAAAATACCACAATTTTGTGAAAATTATTTATGAAGTATTTTAATTAAATCATCATGTCCATAACTATGAGGATTTAAAAGTGGTTTATTACAAGAACATAAAATTCCCATGAAAACTAATCTTTAGAAATATATATGATCCATATTGTAAAATGGAAGAAAAAATTATTATTCATCCTATGAAGAGTGGATATTTCAATGACATGTGGCATTATATTGGGTGACATATTTAATAAATAAAAAATTCAAACATATATAAAAAGATAATATGAACTTGAATCATATATATTAATATACATAGGGGATATAAAATGCATAAAACCTCTCACCATAGTAGGTCCTTCTTTAAAATCCATAGGTGCATTCATAATAATAAATAAATGTTCAGATTCTCGATTAATCTAAAATATCACACAAAACTAAAGCTCTCTACTCATTTCACTCTTAAATGGAAAATATTAGTATTATTGTTAGGCATATTAGGATGAGATACCACTTATTTGGAGGTAGACTACTACATTAAATATCATTTTGAGGCGAGTAACCCACATTTCTCCATTTCAATGGTTTCATATTATAAATAGAATAGGGTTGTCTCTTACAACCACATGAATGATAGGACTTTGGATTTCCATAAGAAAGTCATAGATGGTTCAAACACTCCACAATAATGATGTATGAGAGGCTTATTAACCCCTTAAACCTAATATGTGGATTAAGTAGAATTACATATACTCCTCTAGATTTCCTATATGAGCACATAATTCTTCCTCTTCCTCTCTATGAAGTAGCCTCCACTAACACTTTAAATATATGATTCCCATCCAACACCTCAAACTTTACCATTAACTATTTTTCTGTCACATAAAAATTATCCGGTATATTATGTATGAACACCATTAATAAAATATTTGGTTTAAGTACCATCTAAAATCATTGAGTTTTTATTGCGTCATCAGTGACCAACTTCGCTTAAAATTAACTTGATTAAGAAATTGATTAACATACTCCATGACTATCCAAATTTCATTCTAAATACAAAAAAACTCATGTGTCTTGCCCAAAATAATTTTATCAAGGTAAAACATATATATAAACATGGTTTGAAAATATTTCAATGATAGATCATCATGTAGTTCTTCCTAGATAATGTATTCCCACCACTTCATATTTGGTCCCTCAAATATAAATGTGAGACATTTCAATTTACAGAACACAATAATATTTTAGAGTCCTAAAATACTATATTTATTATTTATCCAATATTTTGTGATTAAGGATCATTACATCCATTAAAAGTATAAGTATTAAGAAAATTAAACGATTAATATATATTTATGGATTAATAATGGTCAGGTTAATATTCCAATCAGATTATAAGATTCTTATAATGACCATATTGATAATAGTTTGATCAATTATATTACTTTATTAATGATTATTATCCAATTATCACTCAATAGGGTTCACTATGACTCATCATGGAGGCATGAATCAATATAAATATCATGAATATTAAAATTTAACAAACACATTTAAATCTAAATAGAGCCAAAAATAAATATATTAAACAATATAACTTATAAAAAAATATAAAAGATCATATAAATTCATTATATATGAATATAAAAATAATAAAATATAAATTTCATAATGCACAGTTTGCTTTCAAGGTCTAGAGGACCATTAACCAACCTTGATTTTGAAATTAAAACCCCATAAATGGATTTTAAGCTTACTATGAATAATATTAATCTCATTCATCTTAATAATGAATCTATATAATGTAATTATAATTTACATTCAACACCTATAATTTCTCAAACATAAAGAATAAAAAATTCTATAAAGAAAAATATCATATAAACAAATAATAAACCAAGCTAAAAATATAATCATACAAAACTTAAAGACCATGTTAAATAAATAATTTTTTTGAAAATTATTCTCCAAAAACATTCTCATAACATGACCCTATTATCCAAAAAACCCACTTCTTTTCCTTGACTAAAAAAATATTAATAGGTATTTGATAATATTCATAAAAAAACCCATCCAACCTGGTCCCAATACCGATGTCAATCGACCACAATGACCAATGTGTTTTTATAATTTACATGGGTTATAAACTACTAATAGGACATCAATTTTAATGATTTTTTAGTTTTTTTCCATAAAAATTATTCATCTAGATAAATGAATCCATTTTTGGAATCCAATATGATCATTCCATCACATACATATGGAATACATATAAAAAATAATAAATATCCAATTTAGTTATCACATGAACACTAACTCAATATAACAAAAAATAAATACATCTAGAATAAAAATCATCATTAAATTATATATAAATCAACATATCTAGTTGTCTGACTCATTTTATTATAAGGTGAAAAAATGGTATGGGAAAATAAATAATCATGACAAGGGGGAACGAAAATGATTCAGTCTAAGAGAATCACAACAAATTATATTATTACTGTCACAATGGTGTGAACCACCAATAAAGTGTATAATAAAATCAAAATAATTCACAAATTTATAGGCTTTGTAGTCCAATAGAAAATTATTTTGCGCCAGGTGTGAAGGATATCTACTCCCTAGTGGACTAGATATTTTCATGGTCAAATTTTATAGGAAATTCTTTAGTAGAAATAGATAATCCCAAAAAATGAACTGAACCATATTTGTGAAATACACTTTAATAATAGACAAAAATTAATTTTTCCATGATAATATATATAAAATATTGATAAGTGTAAGGGATAAAATGATTGTAGAATTATTATATCAATATAATGTTGAGAGTCTAAAATCATTAAACCCATATAATTGATTCCACGTTAAGGAATTATGTTTTCAATACTATATATATTTTAGTTGATTATATTTCATTTGATACTTGATTTAAACTAAACCCATTAATCCATCCTTTCCCCATACCATGAAACATTTTACTAAGGAGTGAAATAAAAACACTCTATATAGACAATGGAATAACCTCACTCATGGTTAATAATAAATGTGAACCAAAAATAGAGTTAAATGTATTCATGATACTACTATCATTTGGTTGGTTTTCTTGGTGAGATAATCATTATAGATCTCCCATATCACCCAATTTCTAGCAATAAATGAATTAAAATTACCATGAAATATTTACGGCTTATCAAAGCTATTTATAAAAAATGTAACGGTAAAAAGAAATAAAATAAACATCTTCCATGAAGAAGCCTATGAGGTGATAATATAAACAAATAGTCCTTTACATTTTTCATAACATATGTATGATAGATTCCATATTATCAATTTCATAGAACATTAATTTTGAAACAATAGAAATTCATTTTTTTTCTACACTTTAGAATCCATTGGTAAAGTGACATTATATATTCACTAATCTAAAATATTTATCATTATAGGAATGGTTTTACACCATAAAAATAATTCCCACGATTTCATTGGGCCTATTATCATGGGTGATGCTTCAAAAAACTATTTTATTGAAAAGACAATAGGGTTTGGGAGTAAAGAAACACTCATCAGGGTCATCAATCATCAGGATAGAAGAGAGAGAGATTTGTTATCTACACCCAACACAGTGTCTATGAATAAAGGGAATGAAAATGATTAATGTAAATTCATGTTGTGAATTGGGAATCCTAAAAATAAAAAATTATTTCCTATATAATTATCAATCCAAATTAAGATATTACCCATGAAAATTTTCCATGTTGATTTAGAATTTATGATCTGAATGGAGTTGCAAAGACTATTCCAGATTCAATATCCATTCATCTATTGTTCATGTTAGTTGACTGGGATCTAGTATATATTTTTATATAAATTTTTCCCATATAGTGTGACATGACATCACTATCTATAATTGTTTATCTAGATAAATCTTAAATGTCTCATCTATTCATTGAATATTAATCTTAGTCATATTATAATTTTATCCCAACCAAGGAAAATTATACCAGCAATGCATTCCACCATTATTGGAATCCAACATGAAACTATGGATAATTTATTATATTTTTTTAATAACAAAATCTAGGAACAAATTTTTAAAAGGGAATTATAATTGAAAGAATATTTTATTGATGAGTGTTATCATGCCATCAATAGAGAGGAAATTATTTTTCTAGTTGGTTATTCTTCCATTAATTATATTTAAGATAAAATCAATGTCTCAGATATGAACTCATTTATTTAATAAGGGATATATCAATTATTCCAGATGTTGTTTTATTCTCAGAAATCCATGTAAATTTTTGATTCCTTTGGTTTTCATTCTCATGAATTTTATAAGGATGAATACATTGATATTACTGATATTGGATATTTCAAAACACTAATTGTTTTCAATAATGAAATATATTAGAATATTAAAACTGAATTTTATCTATCATTAATGAAAAATACAATGGAATCTATAGAACATAAAAATAAATTTCTCATAAATCCATATCAGCCATTTAAATTTCCTGCAACACCATGTAAATATAAATAGTTTAGATTCATACTAATCATATCCTAGGATAATAAAAAGAGATATGGAGAGATAAGGTCTCCTTCGAGGAGGCCTCATGTCATATTAAAGAACCCAAACCTTCTTGTACAGCTTTCTAACCAGTCCTGTGAAGGTAGAGTGCTGATATCATGACATATGCTGGGGAGGAGTAGTTCCAAGTTGTCTTGTCTCGGTGATTCCTATAAGACCTATGGGTCATGTAATTGTCTCTAACATTCGGGCCTTGTAAGGGTTCCTCCTCACCCCTTCAATGGTTTATTATCTTAAATAATAAAAAATGAAGGCCTTTAGGCCATTCTGACAAAAGAGAGATCGTAAACCAAGGTGAATTGATATACTGGAAAATAAAATTGTAGATCCATTCAGATAATTCACACTTCTTATGAACTTTGTGAGTCAAATTATATTCCTTTTTATCATAATAATTATCCATATCTATCTCGATCATAACATTAGATTTTTCAAATTTCTAGTCAAACTCCTAAATCATTTCATAATCTATGCCAATCTCCTCCTAAACACTTATACTATTAGAAAAACATAATTTTTCATCTAAAATTTAGAGATTAATAAGGTTATATTATCTCTTATTAGGAATATTTACAAGAACCATGCATAAAAAATTTAACAATATAATGGGATGGAATCCAGTAAGGATTCTAGGGTGTTTCACCATGGGGATAAGAACTAGAATAGTGTAAGTGATAACCAAAGTAATGAGACCACACATGAAATATTTTTTAACAACCATAATCAAATATTTGTTGAATTAATACTAATTCCTGATATATAATGATCCTAAAAGTAAACATAGACCAATTTCATTTAATGAGTTGTGGAATTTAATTGTAGAAATAATTTCTCCCTCATCTAGGATGTACCTAAAAAAATAATCTTCATATTACTATACTAATTACAAAATTCTATAAAAAATGATAATATGTTTCTATAGGTGACTGAAACTCTCTCACTCAGTGATAATGAAAAGATAAGAGTGTTATAGAATGAGAAGTCACACATATACCAACAAACACAAAATTTCTTTTGGGAGATACTTATTTAAAAATTAATTTGATATTACCACATAGTTTATTTTCCCATATGAAATAATGAATATATTATTTATTATGGTCTCCTTCCTACATCCACGTGATCTTGGAATGATATTGTTTGTCCCTCTATTCAATAATAGGTATTTCTTAAATAGTATATGTTTATTGGAAATTTGAATAATGTCATCAACATCCCATTTTTCCTGAAGTATTACTTCTAGCTGACCAATACAAATTTGTTTCTCTTATAATGCTTGAAAGAAAATATTTGATTATCAAACCAAATATATAATTTAATATAGCAATGTTTATAATTTATTATCGAATAAAAAACATACACGACCATGAGAATTTTTATTATATGAATTTCATTATAGGGACTTGAAATATTTACCTTATATTCAATAATTATGAAAATGAAATCTATAAGGGTGTACGGGGAAATATTGAATTAGTAAAAGAAGTGGTTAGTGATCAGATAATGATCTGTCAATGTGAGTTATGGTTAACTTTCCAAAATATGTAATGGATTGAAAATTGTCAAAGAACATATCTATATTACTTCATAATATATTATATTCTCTCTTTTTATTACACCATGTGGATTTCACACTAATGAAACCCATGTCTATGAGATTATTATGATCAAGAAAGTCTTGTAAATCATCCTTATTTTGGCTCGAGTAAACACCCCTAACATTATTTTTTGACTTTCCTAAAAAAGAATTTATGTTTCCACTTATAACCCATGTGTTTTGATCATGGGATAAAGAAATATAATTCATACTATATCACATACATTTCTATTATAACACACATGTCATATATGAAAGGCATGAAAATGGGGGTTGAATATTTTACATCCTTGATAATGATCTACTAAGTACAAGTGTTGATGATATCAACCTGCATTGATCTATTATAGAAGATCCATATGCTCTCATTCATTGGGATTCCATACATGAAATTCTATATACAATGATTAAAAGAATATTTGTTTATTGTTTCTAACACATTATTTGGTTCAACATAGAAATTTTTACATTATGGTTTTTGGATAACAAAAACACATTTTTCACAAGGATCCAATGCCACTATAATGAAACATTATGGTGTTAATCATTGAAATAATGAATTAAATTTTTAGAGACTTTAGTATAACCACTTTGGAGTGGGTGGGGAAACCATAAAGGATATAGACCGACATTGATGATATGTCCCCCTCAATGGATATAATTTTTTACTCTTATTCTGAGATTTATATATTGGAGAATAAAGGAAATGTAATTCATCACAAACCGATGACATAACTATGTTGGTGTTATTATAAAATGGATAAACATATATATATGTCATATTAATATTTATATATATAATGTTTAAAAATGAGAAATTTTTTATATGTAAAGATGAAGAGGTATTCCACATTTGGATTCAAAATATATAACCAACAAAATTCTAAAAATGAACCACTACTACACATAACCATTTAATAAAAGTACATCTCCAACTTTTTATCCCCTTCAGGCACTAAAAACTTTATCAGGAACTCATAATTTCATAACGGGTCATTTAATTAACCTATTTCAAGAGATACCATGTATATATATACATAATGTGTGTATATAGGGTGTGAGAAATGAATAGGTCCCTCCAAAATTGAAGGTAAAATATGACTGTTGGGGGAGGGAGCTGACCGTTGGAAATGTGCATATAAATAGGATCTCATTTGAACAAGCTCAACAATGTTCTATAAATATATAAATTACATGCTGCTAAAGTCATTTCTAGAGAGATACTCTCATGATTTGTGAATATTGAACATCTTGTTCAGCTTGCTTCGTGTGACTCTGATTGTGGTTGTGTATAATCGAGGGCTTTTGAGTATAGGAAGTCAGAGGTTCCAACTACATTAATGTTCGAGGAATTCTTTGATAAAGAAGATATAGGTTCTTACTGCCTTAAAGTTTGAGGGTTTGTAGGGATAGAAAGGAAGACTCTAAAATTCATATCGAGGGATTACCCCGGTGTGGGTAAGACAGACATTCTTGAATGTATAACTCAAGGGAAATTTAACCAAGGTCGTTGGATACCCTACAATTTGGGATAAAATATTTTTTAATTTTTAGTTGCATTGTTTCATGTTTTTTTATTGAATATTGATTAATAAGCAAATTATAACTATCTTATTCTTTCTTTTACTTGTATAATATGATTAGTATGATTCTATAATCATTATAGTAGAATATTTTTCCTTGTAAACATTTCATAAGATTCATTTCTGGAACTATATTTCTGGAATCTATCATGTTTGAAAATCTAAGAGGTCTTTTAAATTTACCTTGATTATCATTGTTAAATAATAGAATGTTTTAACCAATATTAATGGTTCCAAATGAATTTTTAATGTAATCAATTAAACCCCTATTGTATATTGAGAATATACATCATATTTTGATCCTACAATTGTTGTCAGAGTAGGTCACTGAAATACTTATATTCATATATATTTTTTCTTGCTGAAGTTTCCATTGTTCTATTTTTCCTTGATTAGAATTTTTATTCTGGTTTACAAACGTTTTTTACTAACAAGACTCTATAGAAAGATATTTTCATTGAGATGGAAAGAATGAATGTTGGTTTGATTTATAATATTAATCCTACTAGACCACCTATATTTTATGAGAATGATTATGAATATTGGAGAGATTTCATGAAGGATTTATTCATTAACACTGCTGTGGACAACTTTGTAATGCTTACTGGAGATTATAATATTCTTTATAAGGAAGTCAGAACTTCTACAAATAAAGAAAATTTAGAATATCAACTAAACTATAAGGTACACAATACTTTGTTGCATTCCATGACTTGGAATATATATATCCATATTTCTTATTGTGAAGATGCAAATTGTATTTAGAAGAATCTTGAAGTAACCCACTTTGGAACATCCAATGATATCGAAACTATAAGAGCTATACCTATAAAAAAATATCATGGATTTTAATTTCCTTATAATGAACTAGTTTTCATAGAACAACATAGGTTAATTACCATTGTTAATTTCTGACAATCCATGGGTGAAAATTTTTTAGATGATTAGTCACTTGTAGAAAAGTTGATAGAAATCATGCCTAATGAGTGGGAGACAAAGAGAACAACTATAGATGAGAATGAGAAAGTCTCTCAGATTACTCTCGATGAGATTTTTGGAACTCTTCCTCAACCTGATACTAGAATGAGAAAGGATTATGATCTAAATAAAAATAATATACGGAATGGGAATGCTGCTTTTACAACTAATTCAAATCATAAGAATGCCAACACTCCTGAGAGAGTTACAAGATCTATATCAAATAAGGTCACTGTTTTATTTGAATAAAGTGAAAGTGAACATTTGGAGAATAAAATAGAAAATATTTCTCAATGTATGAAGAAGATAGTTGGGAGGAAATAATTTCAATATAGATACAAGAATAAGGAAAGAAAAAAATAATGCCTCCTAAGTCAATTGTTAGGATTGAAAAAAGGCAGGGAATATAAGAATAAATTGTTCATTACTTAAATGAAAAGACAGAATGGTATAGAATTCATAGAGGAATAAAAAATAGTACTAAAAGGATTAATCTATGAACATTTTGAAGGCTAATGACACCTAGAGTTCCAGTGATGGAAACTCTTCTAAAGAATCCTTAGAGTATGAATCTTCTGGATAGAAGTATATTGGTCTATTATCCATGTTACCTATTGAAAATAATTATCTAATGGATAAGGTACACAATGTTGAACCAATAAACAATGTACCCATGAATGCTAAATATAATGATATTAAATATTATAAATCATTAGATAAAGAATATATTTCTAATGAAAATAAAACTTTACCTACTTATGAAGAAGATTCAAGGTTTGCTAAGGTCATTGAGAATGAAAATTCTAAAGTAAAAAAACATGATAAAGAAAATTTTAGGATTTATATTCTTACTAAGGAGGTATCAGATCTTTGTAATGATCTTGATAAGAAAACCCATGATTATGAATGTATTTAAAAACCCTCGATGAATTTAATTTAGGGGAGTATAAACATTCTAAGGATAGAGAATAAGTAATTTCGAAGAAAAATGTTTTAGAGACTATCTCTAGTTCTAAAACTAATGTTTTTGAGGATAAAAACATAGTTATTAAACTGAAGTAATAAATAATTTCCTTGAGGAAGTGTTTGTAAAACTTTACCTCAGGTAAGGAAAATTTTGATAAAGTGTATTCCTAAATTCATCCTTGAAGGAATAATTCTGGATTTGGTTATACTCATTTAAAACAATTTTTTAGTTACAACTATTTTGTTCCTGAATGTGTTCCATTCTGCACTAAGTGCCAGTGTGGTGGGTATTATGAAACAATTATTCCTTAAAAAACACAGTCTATTGGCTTTCATAATTCACATTTTTCAATGAAAATGTGGATTCCTAAAAATTTTCTTTCTGATGTTTCATGATCGGAGAATGTTTGGTTTCCGAAAGACTAACACTCTTGTTTTTAAGAAAGTAAATATAGTACCAATAGAAATACATGATACATGGATAGTGGATGTTCCCAGCATATGACTGGTAAAAAATACTTCTTTGAAAAGATTATCAAGATGAAATAAAGAAAAATAACTTTTGGAGATAACTCTCAGGGAGAAATTATTGGTATAGGTAATAATTTTCTTCTTGGAAAAACATTTATTTCAAATGTTTTATTTCTTAAGGGTCTTAAGAACAACCTTATTAGCATATTCCAATTATGTAATGATGGTTACGTTGTGAATTTTATGAATGAAAACTATTTAGTAAACAATTACTAGGAATATTTTATTCTTTCTTCCCCTAAGAAAGAGAATCTATACACACAAAACATTGAATAACTTAGGAGCTAAGAAATACCCAGTCTTAGTAAAATTTAAGATCATTCATGGTTATGGAATAGAAGGCTAAAACAATTTAAACATAGGAATATGAAAAAACACTCTAAGAAAATACTAGATAAGTATATAATAGAGCATTGATTTGATTCATCAATTTTTTTTGATCCTTGTCAATATGGAAAACAAAATAAATCAAGTATTAAATCTGTCGGATAAGTCAGAACCCCTGATGCATTATAGTTGGTGCATATGGATCTTTTTATTCCATCAAAAACTGGAAGCAATGGAGGAAAATATTATGTATTTTCCTTAGTTGATGACTACACTTGATTTACATGGTTGTATTTTTTAGCAATGAAATATGAAGTTTTTTCTTATTTCAAATGTATTGGACCCCAAGTTAAAAATAATAAAAACCTCTTATTAGAAACTATTCATAGTGATCATGGAGGAGAATTTAAAAATTCTGATTTTGAAACTATTGGAAGTAGAAAAAAAATTACTCATAACTTCTCATCACCAAAAAGAACTTATAAAAATGGTGTTGTTAACAGAATAAATAGAATTATTCAAGAGATAACAAGAACCATGTTGAGTGAATATTCTGTTGCCGAACATTTTTGGGCTGAATCAATAAGTCTTCTTATTATACTATAAATCGTGTTTTGATTTGAAATTTTCATAATAAAACTCTTTATAAGTTATTGAATGGTATAAAACCTTGAATTTCCTAATTCGAGGTTTTTGGTTGGAAAGTATTCATTTTGAATACTAATGATAATCTTCAAAAATTATCACCAAAATCTGATGAAGGAATTTTTGTAGGCTACTCCACAACTTCGAAGGATTATTGAGTTTTCAATAAAAATACTTGTAATGCTGAAGAAATAATACATGATAAATTCGATGAAACTGATCCTTTTGTTTTTAAACAACCTAAACCTACATCTTCGGATGTGTTTTCAAAAAATGATTATCAACCCTTTATAGAAGATCCTTCTGCTAAGGATAATTCCCAATAAAATATTTCTGAATCATTTACCCCAGAATATTTCCTCCCCTATATTGGTGAACTGGTTTTACAACAACCAAATCAGTAGTTTCTATAGAATCATCCCAGTGATAGTATATATGGTGATGTAAATAAACCTATAAGAACTAGAAGTTAATTAATAAATGAAGTAGAACATCTAGAAATCTTTTCCCAATTGATACCAAAAAGAACTGATGTTTCATTAGGTGATGAAAATTGGATAAAAGCGAAGAAAGATGAGATAAATGAATTAAAAAGGAATATAGTCTCGACCATGGTTGAAAGACCTAAGGAAACACTACAATATAAATTGATTTTTCCAACATGGGTATATCTATTGGTAAAAGTGAATTTTCTATTGCCAAAACGTTTTACCATAAAAAATTGACATGTCACTAAACTGGTTGTAAAAACTCTATCGCTAAATGTTATTGCGATAGATAAAATGATTCTGCTGCAAATATAATAATACCAACAGATAATATATATGTCGGTAAAAATTTTTAGTAATAGATTAATTCGACTAATATTTTTTTTGGGAATATTAATAAGATTTATAAACAATACCAACAATACATATTTGTTTTTAAATTATACTCCAAATGTTGGTATTATAATATTTATTTTGAAATTTTTATATTATATTTATTAATATATATACATATAATATATCATTATATTTATTATATATTTATTACAAAATTATCGTATATAAAAAACCAAAAAACCGAGACTTTATTTGAAAAAACACATTCCAATATAATTTAAATACATGTTCAAACTTAATTAAAAGATAAGAAGCTCCAGGAAACATATTAAAAACATGTTAAAACACTAAGAGACATTACATGGAACTCAATAAAACTTAATAAACAATCTATTTCTCGTAAACATCAGACACCACTGTCATAGAATCCCCATAACTTCACTTGAGCTATTATCTACTGTAGTGGATCAGGATATGCACTGCTTCAAAATCATCTCTTTGGCTGCAGTGGACCACCCTTATATGCTTGAAGTTTCACTTGTCTTCGCTCCCTCCACTTTAAACATGCACTATCACGAGCAATGATCTGATAACACAAATATAACAATTGGAAAATAGTTTTCATTTAAATGCAATATATAAAAACAATAACACATGATATAAACAAGAGGATAATCTTACAAGTGGAACAACAACCATAAGATAATCTAACTAGATACCACGATTATAAAATTATCAAGTGAAAACATCAACCATAAGATAATCTAACTATATACCACAATCATAAAATTATCCATCCTGACCACAATAAGAATATATAACGAATACCAAAACAATTTTCATAATGCATGATATAAAAATAACCAGTGACCACAATCCATAGAATCTGTAGAGAGAAAGAACATTTTTATCATTGATTCATCATAGAAAAATGCTCGCACCAGCTAGAATGGAAAGAACATTATGATATTGAAGGGATTTACAACCCATAGAATTGTAAATTGGATATCTGCACTAGTTATTTTTTTTATTATTTTTTTTGTCCAAAAAAAAGTTCTTGATGAATGGTATAATAATAATCAACACCCAAAGTAATGACTGGAAAAAATACAAATCTCATCTCAATAAAATTGAATAGGAAATTTCATAGAGACCCAGGACATGATCAAGGACATGCAGTCGTAATCTTCTTCCCCTTCATCCACTCTTCCAGTGAGTATAATCAGAAGGTATGGGTGTCACATCCTCAATGTGTCCAATATTCAAGCCATAAAGGCCAATCTGCACCTATTATTATCAGGAAATGAGAAAAAAAGAAATATATGAGATACATGACCAAAACTCCTTGAAGACCAGATTCTATGACCAAACAGAGTCTCTCAATTCAATGATTTATGGTTGATTCCTTGAAAGGGAAAAATATGAGTGGTATAACATTGGTGCATATGAAGACACATAAAGAAAACACATGAAAAAAAACAAATAGAAAACCAAAACACCAAGAATTTGCAGCACTAACAAAACAACATCAAAAGCATGGAACATGCAACTAGACTGAAGCTCGACATTCATTACTCAAATCCAGATGATAACTCCCAATCCAGCAGAAAATTGCAGTTAGAATACACCAAAAAATACTACAGAATTTCCTAAATAGTATGAAAGGGAAATAATAGTTAAAATGAACTAAAAAACCACTCCTGATAGGCCTAAATAGTAGGAAAGGAAAAGTTAATCCAGTGCACCAGTAAAAAATTTTATGGAATCCAACTAAAAATCAATATCCAAGAACTGAAAAACTCACCCATATGAAATAGATAATAGCCTCATCCCCAAAAACTAGTGAAACTGTACAGACTGCTAATAGATTCGGCAAGTACTTGATCCAAGATGCAAAAGAAGAGAAACATAATAAAAACCATCCAAAACACTGCAATATAGAAGACCAGTGCTGAAATCAATGTTTAAGATGGAAAAAACACATTTCCCCCAATCACTTCATATTAGAACCCAACTGAGAAACATATTAAAAATTAAGACATTAATTACATACTGATATCAATTAATAGAGGAGTAAATATTTTAATTGGGAATATTAAATTCATAACATACCTCTAGACAAGAACTAATTTCTAATAAATTCTTCTTGTTATCAAAATAATGTAGTATGAACATGTTGAGAATGAAATTAAAGAACAATAGTGTGTCATCACAAGAATCCTTTAAAATTTTAAAGACCCAACCATGACCTTAAGTAAAATAATTATTGAAAAGAAGTCATAAAACTACCTACTCAAGTGGTCCAACATATCTTGAATACATAATCTATTGATGCAACAAAAAATCTAGAATCAAAATTGGCCAGTTGAGATTATCGTTACGACCAGATGAGTCCATCAAGCCACTTAATCAATTTTGTGCATACCTGACATAGCACTGAATATCTATCAGGCCTCTACTTTCATTCCTTGACATGAAAAGGAATAAAAAGATACAATTTAGAAGACTACTTATTACAAAATTATTAATACAACTGCTAGCACTACACTCCAAAATTATGTAAGGGTTGTGCCCCTACAGGTGACGATGAAGCCTTCCCCCTTACCATATTACTGCTCACATAGTAGAACAATCACATAGTAGAATTTCCAATGTTGAAAGAAGAAGAAACTTATACAGAATCAATAACATTATCAATCTAAATTCTCAGTATACATTTGATAAATATTTGAAAATCCTCCGTCCACATGAGTTGATCATCATAATTACGTACCAATAAAAGAACAGACTCATCATTAAATCAGCTTATTTTTTTCATAATATTTTTTCCAAAACATTTATAAAAGATGAGTGTAATTCTTACAAATGTTTATTAATAATAAAAAGACAACATCAAATTTGATATTTTATACAAGAAGCTCATTATGAACAATATGAAAAAGATCATATGAAAAAATGAAATGATGAAATAAGAAAAAGTAATTTATCTAGTTTTCCCAAATAAAACACAAATAAAATGAATTAAAAACAATTAATCATATAACAAAGAAAAATTTACTAGAGAAATATAAATTTAGTCAAAGAAATCATGCAAAATAGAAAGTATGTGCACTCAGGCATTCTAACCTAATCAACTTTAATATTCTGTCCAATATGCCTCAGAGAATAGCTCAGCCTTGTGTGAGATCTTAAAGGGGCAATTAATCTAGACAGTGTTTTATTCTTCAAGTCTGGTCTATAACTATTTTCTAAAACAAACAATAGTTTCTTGTTTTAATATTAACAACATACATACATAATATTAATAATGAATTATAAAAATCATACCACTAATATATAGACTAGAAGAAAAAGCTCAGAATAATTGTGTAACAAGGAAATTTATTTGAACGTTCCTTGAAAAAGAATCATTTATACATGTCACCTTCTCATCATTTCAAATAAACATACAATGAATAATTTAAAAACAACTAGAATCTCACCTAATATAAGTACAACATAAAATTTTATAAAAACATTGCAACACAACCACATTAATATATCTATTTACTTTATTCATATTCATATCAATAATCAACCTAATCAATAATATCATGATGTTCTGTATGAAAAATCAACCTAAGTGATGCTGAAGAAGAAATATTGGAAAGTGGTGAGGGGGTGAAGTAGCAACACCTGGTCTCCTATAGCCATCCATGAACCCCTTCTTAACATGGAATCTTGGGAAGAAAAATAGATCATTCGACGAATTGACCTTCCTCGAACTATTGGAGTCTGTGTATATTATAGTTCCATCACCACAGTTGATATCCACATGAAAAACAACACAGATGAATAGCTAACGAATAATGCACTCTGGGTACATAATATCTAATATGAAATCTAGCAATTTTGGGTTAAATCTCTATTAAAATCCATTTATAGTTAGCAAATACAGACCTTTCAGAAACCCTGGAAGATCCTTCTATAAATATTTCCTTGAGCACATCAAGATCACTATACTTTTTCTCAGCGTTAGAAGATGATTCTGTGAGTTTTTTGTGGAAGATGGAATTTTGATGATGTATATCCCATGTTTCATTGGATATAGTTGAGGCGGGATTTTCTTTGATGGAGGTATTATAACTACCACAATACAAGTCATACAACATCATGAATTCCATTCATTGTAATGAAACCTTGAAATTTAACACGGATCGAACCCAAACTTGGAAAATCTTGAACAAGTACACTGTCAGATAGTCTGTATGAATCGTCTCCTTCAATTGACATTTGAGACATGCACAATTGAACCTCAAACAAACACAAGCTCTATCACATATCCCCACTAAATGCATTATAAAAAATAGAAGAATAGAAATTCAAAAGCAGGTACTGAGCTTACCACCCTTCGCTGATAGGACAATCTTACTCTGGGATGGGGGGATCGGCTTAAAGACCTAGCCAGGCCACCAGAGATGACAACTTCATCCACCCTTAATGAAATCTGTATTTGCGATCTTGAGATCGAAACAATATGAAACAATGGAAATCGAAACTGGTTAAAGTGTAAATCAAAATACACCAAATCCAAATAGATAATGGATTATAAAATCTATTCGAGGATCGATCTGAAATTATAGGGAAGAAAATAAAATGAGAGAACACCACAATAAACCTAAACAACACCAAAATCACTCTACGGGACCGACCCCTCATAGCATCATGAGCAAGAAGAACGTGTTAACGAACATGATTCAAGAGATAAACAATAGGGATTAGGATGTAAGGTGAGGCATGGGCGATTCGATGCGAGATGGGACGATGGGCGGTAGGCCAGAGCTGGCCGGAGTTGGCCAGTGGGACGTGAGGCTTGGCAGCGGGATGCGCGGGTGAACACGGAATAAGGGATGACAATGCCTTGAGGACGAATAGGGTTTTAGTGGTGTTATTTTTTTTTATAAAAAGAATTTAAATATTTATTGAATAAATAATATTAAAACATAATAAAATAGTTAATATTTCAAGAAAAATAAATAACAAATATTGAAAAATATAAAAACATTTAATACTACATGAATATTGAAAAATTAAAATCAATTATGTGATGATTTTAAACACCATGAAATTAAATTTTAAATTGATAATAAAAATAATATATATATACACACATTGTGTCTCATGATTAGTTATTGATAAAATATATATTTCTTTTTATTTAATTTTTTCTTGTAACATTTTTTATTTATGAAAAATGATTTCTTGGTTATAGTGTTATTAATAACAGATTCATGTGTAAATAATGAAATTTTGGTATTAGTATGACAAAGCAACAGATTCAACTATTGGTAAATGATATGTGGGTATTGAATTATAAATATCAACAGATATATATGTCGGTGAAAAGAAGTGTTGGTATTGAAAATTAATAATAATAGAACATAATATCTGTTAGAATTACTCATTTTTACCAACAGATATATTATATTTCAATAAATTTATATTGGTATATGGCATTTTTTTGTAGTGAAACATCTATTATTGGTGTAAAATGGGTCTTCAGATATAAGTGTGATAAAAATGAAATCATACTAAGAAATTAATCTTGGTTGGTTAGTAAAAGCTATAATCAACAAGAAGGAATAGACTATGAAGAAACCTATTCTCTAGTAGTTAGACATGAATCTATTCATATTCTACTTGGATTTGCATCATTGTTTAATTTCAAACCTTTTAAAAGGGATGTTAAATTTTCTTTACAAAATGGTAATGTTCAATAGAAAGTTTTTGTTGAACGACCTCTTGGTTTTGAATATATAAAAACATCTTGCACGTGTTTCTAAACATACCAAATCATTATATGGACAAAAACAAGCCCCAAGAGCCTGGTATGTTACAATTACATGGTTTTTTTCATCAAAAAAATTATATTAAGGGAAATTCTGATCAACCCGTTTTTATAAAGAAGGATAAGAAAAAGGTTTTTATTGTTCAAATTTATGTTGATGACATTATATTTGTTTCAACTCAGCAATCTATAATTGATTCTTTTTTAGTTCTAATGAAATTTGAGTTCACAATGAGTATGATGGATGAGTTAACATTTTTCCTTGGTTTTCAAATTTCTCAAAAAACAGAAGGAATATATATATCCAACATAAGTATATTAAATATCTTCTTAAAAAGTATGGATGTAACAACACTAAGAGTATAAGTACTCCCATTGGTACCTCAAATTCACATGATCTTGTTGATGTTGTGAATCATGTAGATCAAACATCTTTTAGAGGTATGATATGAAGTCCACTTTACTTGAAAACTATTCATCAAGACTTAATATTTTCAGTATGCTTTTATTATTGATATCAATCCAATCCTATGGAATCTCATTTAGAGGTTGTCAAAAATATTTTTCACTACTTAAAGGGAAACATAGATCTTGGACTCTTTTATACTTCTGTAGATGATTTTGTTTTAAAAATCATTTCGAATGCTGACTTTGGTGGATGATTAATGGATGGGAAAAGTATATTTGGAACATGTCATTTCATACGAGATTCATTAATTTTTTGGTCATTCAAAAAGAAACACTCAGAATAACTTTCCTCTACTGAAGCAGAATATGTAGAAACTAGAAGTTGTTGTTCTCATGTATTGTGGATGCAACAGACACTCACAATCTATGGTATGATTTTTACCAAAACACAAATTTTTTGTGATAATACTAGTGCCATTTAATTATGAAAAAACTAATCACATCACTCTCATTAAAAATACATTGATTTTAAGCATCACATTCATAGGGATAACACACAAAATAGATATTTAATTCTTCAATTTATCGGAATGCAATATCAACTTGCTGATATTTTCCTAAAATCCTTACCATATGATAGATTTTAATAAATTAAACAGAATTTAGGAATGATAAATATAAGGTAATATTTATTATTAAGATCTTGTTGAAACCAATCTCCATACAACAACATACGCATTTTCATAGGGGGATTACATTTTTTTATTATTCAATTTTTTAGGTTATTTCTTTTTTTAATCCAAAATGATCATAGTCAAAATCATCGTAGACAATGTTGTTGTTATCAAAATATTCATTTTCATTACTTTAATAGTTAAATTATTTCATAATCAAAATTTTGGAATCTAATGTTATTCGAAAATAATTTTTTTCTCATTATGAATTATCTTCCTAGCAATCTGAATGGTATATTTCCATTCCTAAATTTTCTAATCTTCTTTTACTTGATGGGTTTTTTAATTTTCGTTTTAAATTATTTAGTTCCAATTTTCCTTAAATATGAATGTTTTATCTTAATAACATAAAAATATTGTAATCTATCAAAATCCTTCTTTAGCTATCATCTAAACCATCAGATCTTCTCAAGAAGCTTTCAACCATTGGATCAATCAGGGATGCTGAATTATTGCTTGAATTTTCTATATAAAGGACCACTAATAGTCGTCCCAAATTGAACCCCAATCCTTCACGTGCTGAAGCTCTGACTCTGTTTTTAAATTTGTATTGTTTTTTTAAGTTTATTTACTTCCAAATGTCTGATGAAGCCCTTTTTAGAAAGAAATTTTAACTCTTAATGAGATCTCCAAGTGGCAGATCTACCAAGAAAGGTTAGTTGATCTGAAGTTTTATGCCATGTATGATTCCACCATTTCTAAGAATATCATGTTGAATAGTTAATAGAGTGTATGTATATCAATACGAATATCACATTATCCATTTTATCCATAATTCCTCGTAGAATTCTATTAGACAGTTAGTGTTTTCAATAAAAGATGAAGAGATAGATTTTATTTCAAGAGCTATTGAAAGACATACTCTATTTCTTATAACATTGCAGTAAATCTGATAGAAATTACTTATGAGGGAGAAGTGGAGTTTTTCTCACACAAGATACCTAATGTAATATGATCTTTTTTCAAGGAAAAGGTTCTATCTTGTCTTGGCCTTTCAGAGGAAAAGACTCTGAAAATTATTCATCTGTCTACAAATATTCGGATTCATTATCTATGGGTTCAAGATTATCTCATTCCGAGAAAAGGGGAAAAGGATACCCTTAAGAAAAGTAATATTTATATTTTGTATTTCATGGTGAACCTAATAAAAATAAACATTGTTAAGCATATCTTTGTTACGATTGAGAATATAATGAATGGAAATCTGAATTCTCAGATTATCATGTATCAAACCATTCATTCAAAAATTATTGTACGTTTCTTCAGTCATTCAAGATTCCATGTATCTTTAAGATGAGAAATTTCAAGGTGATTCTTTTAGTGATGATACTCTAAGGATGATACTGATTGGATTTAATAGTGGATTCAAAGAATTTTATAATCCACTTGAAAAAGAATTTGATGCTCTTTCAAAGAAACAATAGGTGGCTGAAATGTCTAAAAAGGGTGGAAGGAAGAGGAAGGTGATGGAAATGGAAGTAATATAAAAGACACCTGTGGAGAAGGAAACTGAATACGCACCCCCAAAACCTAAGAAAAAAAATGAGGTATATTGATGATGTGGATATTAAATAGAGAGAGGAAAAGAAGAACAAGAATTGAGGGGTGCCTAGATTTGGTTTGGATCCTGCTGAGGTAGAATCCATGAAGATAAAAGCTTCTCAAGAGCTTGAGAATCAATAAAAGGATGAAAATAAAAAGAAAACGATGTCTAAGCCTGAGATATTCTAATCCCTTCTTAAGGCTACCGAAAAAGTCTCTAAACAAATTCTGGTACATGGATCTTTTTTGATAAAACCTTTAATAGAGACTCTAGAAAAGAAGTTAGTGATTCTGAAACAAGATCATGTAGAATAAATAGTACAAGAAGAATAAGTGTAATAACACGAGGAAGAAGGGAGTTTTGATACCGAATATATGATAGAGCAGGTAGAAGATTATCATGAGAAAGAGTGTCCTTACGAGAAGTTATCAATCTGAACTTATAATGTCGAGTCTTCAAAACTTGTTACCCCAAGAAAAGAATATAAGGGTGTGGAAGAAGTGAATAAGATTTCTGAAATTGGAAGAAGCAATCATGATATCATTCACCCAGGGGATTATTAGGTAAGAGCTGAGAAAGAAGAAGTTGATGAAGATAAAATTGTTTATCTATCTGACAGTGAACATGAATATCCTAATCAAGAAGAATTAATTCTAAAGAATGATACGGGATAAGAAGTGGGTTTTAATACACCTAGAAAATATGTGTTAATGAATAAATAATATGGTGCTTCATCAAAATGGAAGGTTTCTGAGATTGAAAAAGAATCTTCACCAACCAAAGTTTCATATTCTAAATAATCTTCTCTTGGTCATCAGATTTTTGTTCAGTCTTTGGAGAAGATGGTTGGGACTATTCCAATATTACCTAGTATAGAATCAAGATGTCATATGCTTTAGCATATGTTAAATCATGAATTGGATACAATATCCAAGGGGATGGATATGTCTGTCAAACTAGAGGCTGATTTAAAAACATCATTAATTAATTAGGAAGCCCATAAATAATCATTCATAAAGATGACTAATTCCTTAATGAAAACTATTGATGACATGATAATACTCAATGATTTACTAGATAATTTCAATGATGCTTCTGAAATCAATGATGGTAAGTTTAATGATCTTACCCACTCTATTGATGAAAAGATATCCCTTGAAGAAACTACAAGGAAGCAAGAAGTGAATGATCAAAATGGGAAATTATATTCAATTGCTTTGTGTTGGAAGAGGGAAAGGGATCTCAAAATTGATATTGAATAGAATCTTGCTAAGAAAAAGGATGTTCTGGAGGCCCTGTAATAATCGCTTAAGGCTCGAGAAGAGAAAATTAAAGCCTTAGAGAAGAAAACAGAAGATCATGATTAGTTACTCAAGTGTGTAGATGAGGATCACAAGGAGCTCAAGAAGTTAAAAACCATAGTGAAGAAGACAATAATGAAGGACAGGGAAGGATAATCTCTTCCAAATATGATCTTTTTTTGTATTTTCATATTTTTACAACTACTTCCAATCATAATAAAAAAATTCATTTTTCATATTTTTGGTTCTTTAGTACTAAAATTTCAGGAACCATTTTTTTCATTTCCATTCCCTTTATTCCTTTTTGAAAATCAGAATGGGGAAAAAGTAATGTCAAAAAGGATACTTAGTAAAGAAGAAATTTTCCAAAGGGGGACTACATCCATGGGGGAGTATTTATCATGAAGATTTTCTTATGCCTGAAAATCTAAAATATCATTCAAAATATCAAGAATATGATCTATAGGGTTTCTAAATCCTAAGGAGAGTTAGTCGTATTCACTATGATCCATATGTAAAGGGAGATATCTTTTTTTCAAGATCATAAAAATATAAAAGTCCTTATATTCTTTTTTGTAAGGATTTTTGAGCTTTCCAAAAAGGGGAAAATTGTTGAGTATATATGGTTTCCGTATGGATTTTCTATTCAGATATTTTTTTAAAGTAACAAACACTATCTTTAGGAAAATTTTATTTCCCAGATATTTTTCCTTAATAAAAAAAATTTTCCTTCCCCATGGAAATTTATCCTTACATGTTTTTCATTGTCCATTTTTTAATTTCTCTAAATCTAACTCTCTTTATACCTGAGTAAAAAAAATTGGATTCCCATCTAAAAACTTGGAACTCTAAAAAAACATAGATATTGAGTATTCTATTTTTAGGATCCAAATTCAGGTTCTGAATTTCTTAGAATTCAGGTTTTGAATTCTTTGAAATTCAGACTCTGAATTCCTTAGAATTTAGGTTCTGAATTCTCTGAAATTCATCTCCAAAATTATCTGAAATTCATGATACCAATTCTATGAAATTCTAGTTCTGAATTCTCTGAAATTTAGTCTCTAAATTCCTCAGAATTCAGGTTTAGAATTCAGATAATTTTTTTCTTTGAATTCTCTGAAATCCAGTCTCCAAATTCATTAGAATTCAGACTCCGAATTCCTTAAATTCAGGGTTCTAAATTCTTTATAATTCAGAACCCGAATGCCTTAGAATTTAGACTCCGAATTCCTTATAATTTAGACTCTGAAGTGTACTGAATCCTGATTCTGAATTCCATATAAAATATAATTTTATTATACATGTAAAATAGACTTCGAACATTTTTTTTCATTAGAATCTGGAAAAAATATTTGGTTGAGCAACCATATTTTACTTACGCTTGTTATAGTTATAAATCTATTTCATGCATTCTGTTTCTAACTAACCATTTCTTGAGTGAAACATGTAATGGTCCCTCTGAAATTTAACGGATATTATGATCTTTGGATGAGGGAGCTGACCATTGGAAATGTGACAATATATAGGAGCTCCTTTGAACAAGATCAACACTGTTCAACAACTCTAGAAATTTCATTCTTATGAATTGATTTCTATAGAGATAGACTCTCTTTCTTTGTGCATACTGAACATCTTGTTCAGATTGCTTCACGTGACTCTGATTGTGGACGTGTAAAATCGAGGGATTTTGGTAATTAAAAGATAGAGGTGGATACTACCTTAAAGTTCGAGGACTTCCTTGATATAGAAGACAGAGGTGCGAACTACATTGATGTTTGGAGAATTGCGAGAATTGAAAGACAGACTCTAAAATTATTATTGAGGGGTTACCCTAGTGTGCGTAAGACACACTTTCGTTAATGTATAAATCAAGGGACCTTTATCCAAAGTTGTTGGATACCCTACTCTTTTGGTTAAAATATTTCATACTTGTTACTTTTATAGTTTCAAATATTTTTTCTACAACATTTTGATTAATAAGGAATATATAACTATCTTATTTTTTCTTGTACATGCATACTCAGATTAGAATGATTCTATACACTTTAAGGTATAATCATTTTCATTGTAAACTTTTCTTATGTTTCATTTCCTGAACAATATTTCTGGAAACATGCAAGTTTTTAGAACTTAAAGGTCTTGTGAATTTACCTTGTTTAACTTTGTTAAACAATACAAATGTTTAACCAACATTAAAGGTTTAAAGGAATTTTTTATAGTATATAAGTAAACCCGCTCTTGTATATAGAGCATCTACATCATATTTCGACCCTAGAATACAAAATAAAATGAACTTCTTAAACATCATTCTAACATAACATTATCAATAAAAAATACCATTCAATCATAAACACAATTAGTTAATACTAACAATAGGGATACAAACACAACCCTATTTAAATATCATCATCTTAGATGGAAAATAATTTTAATAAAACAGTTGAACTTAATTCTTGAGGAAAATATAATTTATTATTCAAAAAAATTTTCTTTTCTAAAAATGATGTGACATTTTGAATGAAAATAATTTTGTTGGAAATAAAAATGAAATAGTTTAGAGTTTGTTTCATTGAAAGAGGTTTCATGAAACCATACAAAATAAATACATGCTGTCTATGTTAAAAAACATTCTACTCAATCTTTTTCCGAAAAATTCAAAAAATAATTCTTATGGTAAATAAAAGAATGATTCCTTTCAAACAATGTAATAAAATTAGAAAATGGTTAAAAATTAATTTAATCATACATATAATAATATTTAACATTTTATTAAAAAATATTTTGAAAACATGGACATTAATGATATATATATCCCCAGTAAATACATATGTATAAACAATCTCAGATAAAAAGGTGATTGAAAAATTATCTCTTACCTTAGGTTCGATATTCATCAAATCTATCAGAACCTCATGTATAATTAATTAACTAATGTTATTAACTTATTCCATAAACATAGAAATTTTTATGATAACATTAATTGTCATGTTTTCATTAGTTTGTTAGTAACATTTCATTGTTACTCGCTATTTAGGTATTAAATGATTTATGTTCTAATGCATGTTTTGTCAAATAAGTTCATATTCTTATGTGTTGTTTAATGTAATATAAATTTAATCATATTTTGAGTATAAAATATATCAAATTTATAAATTTGATTCATTTATATATTCATGATTTAATGATGATTATGTGGAATGAATCACATCACACCATAGATACGGTAATCCGTACGTACGCATGAGCAACGATATCTTTCCCATAATTTTTGTATGGTATTGAATTGAATGGAATATAGTGTATCATAATCAATTTAATTTTATATTAATAATATATAAACGTATAAATTCCATAATTACACCCATCCTTGTATGGTGCTGGTGAAAAAAAAGATCCAACCATGGCATTAAGACGATAAGCCGTACGAACGCACGCGCGGTGATTTCATTTTTCATTGGATGGATAGAAGAAGAAAAATGGTTGTTTCCTATATATAATAAAATATTATAATATGATTGAAACTTATGTTATTAATTTATAGTTAAAAAAATAATAAAGATGAAGTAGAAGAAGAAATAAGTTTGAAAGAGTAGATAAATGATATTATCTCTTCCTTGACGTGACTCCTCTAAATCTCCTCTTAGAGCACTAGAGTTTGTCTTTGAAGAATACAATTAACTATAGAATGTTATTGTGGATTTATATATTGGAACCAAGCATGTAATGTTTGATCTTGAAGGCACAAAATGAAGTTAAGAGTTGAGGCAGGAAGGTCCCTTTTATATTTGAGGTGAGGGGCAATTTTGGAAACTTCAAAATTATTAATTTATAAAAATTTTGAAATTAAAACAAAACACCTCCAAAATGATATAGATTAGAAGTAAGGATATTATAAGATTTAATATCATAAACCATTAATATTTATATAGGTTTCGAGGTCAATATAAACATTAAAATTTTAATTAACAATTAGTTATTCTATTTAATTTTAATTAAGATAACAAGTGTTTCAATATTAAAAGGGATCAATATTTACTTATTTGAATTCAATTATAACCTAAATTAATAATTGAGAAATTTTATAATAATATCATAACTATTCTACATTTAAATATAATATGAATTTTAAATAATTTAATAAAAAATTACTCTAATAAAATATAAATTGTGTCAATTTTGACACAATTCATTTCATGGATCTTTAAAATAAATCAATATAATGTTTTATCCATGAAGAAAAATTATTATCCTTCCAATGGGTCAATTTATACTATAAAATTCATTCCAAAATTTATTTGTCCCCAATTATTTTTATTTTAATATTTTTTTTAAAAAATTATTTGATTTTTTATTATTAAAATAATCCCAACATCAATATTTTGTATTTATTAAATATAAATATTTGTGGAATAAAAACTTGAAATAAAATACTATGATGTAAATTATTTTATTATATTTCATAATAATATATGTAGTATAATTTATCATTTGGAAAATACAATATTAAATATGTTATACTTATTATGGTATGAAGGTGACTACATTAACATCACTTTAAATAAAATAAAATAAATGAAATAATATCTTCTATAAGGATCCAAATGTCCACTTCATTGGAACATGGATTATTATGGTCAATATTTACTCTCCGGTATGATTTGATCATGTGTTTAGGATTTTTTTATGGTTATTAGTATTTTATTAAAAATTGTTTTAAGGATTTCTCAATAATTAATTAATTTGTACATCATCAAATTATAAGACTTTAAATTAATTTTAAATTTAATAAAAATAAAAAAATTACGTTTATGCAGGTAATTATTTTATATTTCCATGTAATATTTATTGTCGAATATATCACCTGGTTATCCCTATATTAAAACTAATATACTTATAAAAAATG
Source organism: Viscum album (assembly GCA_963277665.1). Taxonomy (NCBI): domain Eukaryota; kingdom Viridiplantae; phylum Streptophyta; class Magnoliopsida; order Santalales; family Viscaceae; genus Viscum; species Viscum album. Next base: position 1,099,555,508 of record OY728135.1, on the reverse strand, counting down.
TGAGTTTGACATTTTTTCACTTTCATTTGTTTTATTGATATCTATATCAATTTAATATTCATGTTTCACATAAATGAATACGTTTTGAACATAATATTTCAATCGTATAATTTTATTCAACCAATTTTTTCCTTTTTTTAGGATAATTTTATTATTTTTTTCATATTATTTCTTACACTAATTTACCTAATTTACCTTTAACAACGTTAAATAAAAATTTCCTTAATTATTATTCATAATATAAAAAATGTAAAAGTAACCTATTAACATAATTTGGACCAAATGATTCCTAATATGGAATCCATTTCTCAGAATTCTAAAAAAATTATTTGAATAAATTAATTTAATAATAATTTTTGTTCTTAAAAACCAAAAATAAGGTTTTTATGAAATAAAAACTTATCAAAATATTATCATGTTCTTATGTCCAATTTAAATTTGAAATTACTTTCAATTACCAAAATTATATTAAATAATTAATAAATAATCAAATTACACATTAAAAATAATGAAAAAAATTATCTATCTATATAAATAAATTTTATGAAATTGGAATTTGTAATTAATGTACAGTATTTTTCACTATTTACTAAAATATAGATTTTATCAAAAAAATAAGGAAAATTCAAAAAATGTAAATTTTTATGTCTATATTCCAAATAAGAAATTTATTATGTCTAATAGAACTTATAAAATTGTCAAAAAAATATTTAAAAAAGGTTCTCCATCAAAAGGCGGTCAAATTTTATTTCATTGAAAAATACTTCTTTTATTTGTAAAATTGAATTTGTTCTTATATCATGCCTTGAAAAAACATAAGATTAATTTTAATGATACATAAATCACAAAATGTGGATAATAATATTCATAATGGCATGATTATACCCCATTAAATAATAATATTTTAATTATATATCTTTGTTTAGTGAAACTCAGTATTGCGTATAACACAAGAAATCAAGGAAGGATGCTCTGGGGTGTAATGCAAGACAAGTTAGTTTTACGATTAGTGAAAGAATAATTTTGTGTTTCTTATAACATAATGCAAACAAATTTCTTTTATATGTTGAAAAAATATATACTCATTGTTGCGTGAAATAAATTCTATCAAAATAACATGAAATTATTTGCAACACAAGGAAAAATATTTTTGCATATACTGAAAGCTAATACTGTGTTGCGCATAGTGAAATATTATCTTAGTGTAGTGTACAATAGAAGACATCAATCAAAATTAAGAAGAATATTTCTCATATAATTTTGTGGTGTTAGAACCCTCACAACCCCACCCACCATAATCCTAATGGGATCCTATCAAAATATCATTGTGGCATATAACTACACACCTGGTCATGGTAACTCATTCTAAGGATTAAGACCTTCTACTATAATTTTATTCTATAAAAACATTCATATAAAGTAATTATAGAATTCATAAATATAAAAAAAGTACCCACACAAAACTCATTTAAAAATTTTCAATTTTACAAAACCACCAAACAAATGAAAATTGAACCCACTTCTTAGTTCTCTGAAATCTGATGGTCAATATTGTTATAAGATCTTTGGAAAAGGTTTTAAGTTATTCCTATTAATAATTCAGTTTATGTTATTTATTTTTATCAATTATAAATTTTTTATATTGTTTACATGGTAAATAATTTATATTTTTCTCTTTAAGGGGGGTTTTCACCCTTTCATGAGGTTTTTGTTTTATTATTTATTTTATTTAGGGATTTTTGTTTTTATAGGATGTAGTTTTAGCATATTTGGTTTCTATGTTGACAATAATGAATGATAATATGAGTCCAAAAAATTTGTTTTAAATTTCAACATTATTGTTACCTAGTTTACTGGAAAATTGGGATGTGTTGTTTTACTTCTCAAATTTGTGAACGAGATTCCAATTTCCCATGAAATGACCAAAGATTTTATCAATGGAAACCCCCTTATTATAAATATTTCATATATTATAATCACATAAAATCACATTTATAACCAAATTAAAAATTTATATATTATTAGTGAATGAAATAATAGGTATTTCTAGAAGTTATGTATCCTATAGTGAGGGAATAATTACATTAAATTTGGTATAAAATTGTTAACCGTATGAATAGTAAACCATCCAACAAAATAATAACCTCACCTATAAAATTATATATACATTATGGTATCATATAAATGAAAATATGATATATTTATATCTTGTAATAATTTAGTAAATGTTTTAGAAATGATAAATTAAGTGTTGATATTTTTATAAGTCAAAAATATTTAATCAAAATTTTATCATTAAATTAATAATTTTAAAAATAAATATATATTTAAAAAAATGTAGTCATAAATGAATATTTTTTCTTCTTATGAATATAATATAATTTAAAAAAAACTTAATTAAATACTCAATGTGTTATAATATCAATTATAATTTTAAAATCGATATTTTCCAATTGAACGATGATTTTATTTAGAAATTAAAATTTTCATATTCAGAAAATTATATTAATAAAATGTTGTTCCTATTATAATTCAACACATCAAAAATATTTAGTGTATATTTTTGATATTTTTATAAAATATCTGAATTTTGGTGAATAGAGAAAGAATAATAATTTATGATATTATCTAAATACATCAATTATTGAGTCATAGATAATGTATGGATGATGTACACATATAATCTAAAACCATCATTCTATATTTTAAAATATTTTTTGATGTTTATTAAACTATTAATTTTTCAATGTCAAAATAATAAACTAATTAATTAAATAATGAGAAAATAGCCCTCTCCTCCGTAATAAATATTACCCATCACCACCTCTTCTCCCCACACCATTAAATCTTCTGACCTTCACCAAATTTTCCCAAATACTATTTCCAAGACTATACTACATGTACTATAGTATTTTTTATAGAAAAAGAAAAAATCCAATATTCCAATGGAGGTTCTTAAGGAGGAGTAAATCTCAAGGCAAAACCAACATTATTTTTCTTGTAATATTTTTTTCAATTTCCATTCTTTTATCATTCTATCCCTACCAACTCATTCCAATCATTAGGGATAACTCTAGTATATTATATATACTATAATTTGTTTTTAATTTAAAATATATAATCATGTATTTTCTCATCTTAATTTTATTTTAAAAATGAAAACATTGTCCACGAGGTGTTAATTTATCACATTCAAGGTTGAAAGATTTTCATTTTCATTTACCTCCTTCAAAGTTGGTATTAAAACCATTTTAATGGTTGATACATATATTGAAATTCATTTTTTATGATTTTTTATGATCTGTAACTAACATATACACATAATATTAAAAAATAAAACTAAACACGTCTATTTTCAGTGATGCCACCCAAAATAATCTAAAATATTATCACTAACTTATTATCTAAGGATTCGTACCCACACAAGATATCCAAATTAATTATATAAACATTTAATCATATATATTTTCCTTAATAACTTATAACTTAAATTCGATATTTCTATCAAAATATTACAAGAACTTCCATACCCTTATACAAGTGAACCGATCTTGAAAACCCAAAAAAAGAACACTCCTAGATTATTAAACTGAACACTACAACCCATAAAAAAGGCCATAAATGAAATTTATAAACCTTAATAAATCATGTACATGTATAGGAGGATCTGTAATTATTAACTAATCAATATAATTTTTTATTAATGAAATATTGTATTAGTTAATAACTGTTTTAGACACAAGGTAATGGATTCGTTCCGAACCTCCATTTCTCTTTCAGGTCACACATTATCTCTCTTTATCCCAATGTAATTTTTTTTATTTTTTATATAATTATAGAAAATACGGAATATATGTTCCTAAATCATGTATCCGGATCTTTCATACCTTTATTTATGGGGAAATACATGTTTTGTGATGTTCACTACTTAATTTATCCCAATAATCAAGCCTGATTATAGGGAACATTCCAATTTCATACCCATTATCAAGTGCACTCCATATTTTTTTTGAAGCCAAAATTTTTTTTATAAAATCACTCATATTATAATTTAATAAAATTGTTGTTCATATATAGATTAATACAAATTGATATGACCTTTCTTGTTATAAGGAATCTTTAATTGTTTTCCCTTAAGCAGCACTGTAGTAGTTCCCTTCTAATGTTTCCAGACAAGTATTTTTAAATTGTTTCACACCAGTTCCATATAATTTATTATTTTATATGCCTATTTTCATTAATTAACGTCAATTTATGATCCATTCTTTCATGAACACTTTTTTTAAATGGAATTTGGTTATGCCTTAAGACATGTTTATGATACCCAATTATTTCTTTGGGTAACCCTTATATTTATAAATCATGTTTGATTCTTCTTCAGAAACACATATTAATGAACATGTAAGGATGGATGCAACAAATATCTATCCAATGAATATCTTAATGTTTAGTTTCATGCTATTTCATGTTGGTATAGGTAGTAATCCAATTTCTTTTATGGGGTGTTGGGCATCATGTGATATAGTATTTGAAGTTAGCCTTGACTCTTCTTTATGTTAAGTTATATGTTATTTGAACATTCATATAATTCCATTATTATGTGTTACCAGGTTATACATGCTAATATAACTAATATTTATTCGTCTTCCATACTTTTTATGTCTTCATTTTATGCCTTAAAACCCATGTTCTGTGTTTATACCTACGAGTATTCCCTATCTAGGAGATTTAACCCTTTTATTCATGTATTACCTAGGTTATCCTATATTGATATAATGTCACAAAGAGAGTTATTAGCTCATTATGAACATTAAATAAATTTTGTTTTTATTTTTACTTCTTGATGTTTAATTATGTACCTAATATTTCAATGACACTATAATATAAGATATGTGGTCATATTTAGAGGGTAATTATGCTTAAATCATGTAGTAAAATGTTTAAAGGACAATGTGTCAATAGTTGGTATTAGATAATGAAGTAGTTATTTTTGTAGATTAATAATTGATCTATAAACTAAGAACCCTAGGGGTAATTATATCACAATGGATAACCTATATTTTATCATAGGGTATCAAAATTTAGGATATACAATTCATTTAAATGTTTATCTTCATATACTCAATGTTTTATTTATATATGCTTATTATGTAGTTATTCAATCCCCCTAATTGTAATTTATTTTCTTTTGTTAACGGATTAAAATATAAGAACATGTGAAAACAATCAATGTGAAATAACATGTTATGTTTTCCCTAATGATATGCCTAATATGATGGGAACAGGCTCTCAAAACCTCATGACAACATTTTTTAAGATAGCTCAAGATATGATTAATAACATGAATCCTGTGGAACACCCTTATTTTTAGAAGAATGATTTTTTTATTAAATCCTTCTTGTGAAAAATGAATACCATATTTAGTGGATGTTTCATTACCATCATCATAGAACAATGAATTAACTACATTGAGATGATATTATATATCCACCAGTGCTCATATGAGGTGAAAGTTTTACTGTGATTCTATCATTTTTATGGGGAATATGATCAATGGTGGAAACTAATCATGTACACAATGTCCAATGAAGAAATTGATTCCTAATAATTGGAATATTTCTATAAAATATTTGAACATAAATATTTTCCCCAAACCCCCCATCTTAAGATGTAATGGGATTTACATGGTTTGAAACAATAGGAAGACGAGTTTATCGGGGCGTAGGAGGAAAAAATCTTGAGTCTTGAATGATATGTCTTGATATTTTTCTTGGATACTAGATGAAAGGTGAATCACTTATTTAAGGGATTAAAGACGAGTATATGAGAAGGGATGGTGATTCACGGCTTTTATATCTTTGAGGGGATTGTATTTGGTTTGCTTATGGTAGAAATGAAAATCGGATACTCTCAGTGGTATCATGGGCATGATTAGAAAAATAGGAAAATTGAGTTTAATATGGGAGGATAGAAATATAAATCCAAAGAATCAATGAAGACATAACATCCCACTTCTGAAAACTATGAAATGAATCATCCAATAAACCTCTTAAAAAACCGAGATATGCTTAAAATGTGGAAGATAAGGGAATATGGAAAATAACTATCGAATGAATATTATGAATATCACTAATGAATAAGGGGGAAGGTTCAGATCAACAATCAACATATAGTGCAGTGGTTAATCCTATGGAAGATGGGAATTATAAAAGCCTCTACCCTATTCCTAGGGTTGTTTAAGTAAATCAAAAATGAAAACCTGCCAGGAAAAAAGTAATGGTATATACTATCACTAATGTAGCGGTGGAACTAGATAATGATGTGGTGACAAGTATGTAGGTTATTTATTTAGGAATAGTAAATGTACTATTTGATTTTGGTTATAATAATTCTTTCTTGTCTATCATATTTAGTTGAACAATTCAAACACCATCACAAAATATAGAGGTTTAATTATCTGTGAAATTAGAAAATGAGTAAATAATTTATCCAAAATATATAAATCCTCCCCGATTAATGTTTATGGAATAGAAATCCTAAAAAATATTATCACAATTCTTTTGGAGGAGTTGATACTATGTTTGGTATGGATTAGATATCTTTATACAAACCAATCATAGAATATCAGGAAATGGAGATCCCACTTTACATCCTGATGATTCCTCCAATTTTGTACAACTCTAAGGTGGAAGATGAATTTCCTTCTAAATAATCATCTCAATTTCAGATATTTTTTCCTTATGATCAATAATATCAAGCTCAGATGTTTGTGAAAAAGGAGGGAATCATTCTTTAAGACATACCCATTATGAGGGATTACACTAATGTATTCCCTGAATAATTGACTTGTCTTCCTCTTGATCGGGTGGTTGCGTTCTCAATTGAAATTATTTAGGTACCTCTTCCTATATCATACACACCTTATAAAATGTCCACTGATGGTATGGAAGGAAAATATATTTACATAGATGAGAAACATTATAAGGTTTTTATATTCAGGTGTTCTGCACAATGTGGTGCACTAGTCCAATTCATTAAGAAGAAGGATGTATTAATTCTCCTCTGTGTTGATTATCATGTCCTTAATAAAATCACAATAAATAACATGTGTCCCCTAATATAGATGGATGAAGTGTGAGATCAGTTATCTAGGCATTGTTATTTCCCTATGGAAGACCTTCGGTCACGATAACACCAATTAATGGTGAGGAAAGAATATATTCCCATCAATTCCTTGAGACTATGGTACGAACACTATGAGTTCATGGTTATTACCTTCAAACTCATTAATTATCTGACTATATTCAAGGACATAATTTATAGAGTCTTTATATAAGACCTCAAAAAAAATTACAAATATTTTTTGATGACATTATGATATATTCCATGAATATGGAGGAACACACAGACAATTTCAATACTATTCTAGTGACTCTGATAAGGGAGAAACAATATGAATAATATAGAAAATGTGATTTCTAGATGATGAATTTATCATTCTTTGGGCATGTAATCACCATCATAATAATATATATTGTCCCTTTAATGAAAATTGTAATCAAAGGGTGGCCAATAACCATAATCATAATGGATATCCATAGTTTATGTGGTCTAGCTGGGTACTACCTAATATTTGTGTGTAAATTATCTTGATTGTCAAGTCCAGTAACCAAGCTAACTTGAAAAGGTGTAATGTCTGTTTAGACTAGTGAATGTAAATACTACTTCAAATAGTTGAAATGTGGGATTATATATGCACCATAACTTATTCATACAACAAGTGGGAAAATCTATGTGGTGTACATAAATTCATCAAATATTGTATTAGGTTTTATACAGATGAAAAATAATAATGTGATATCCAAGTCCTCAAGGTAGAGGAAATTTATGAGAAAAACTATCCTACACATGATTTGGGAGTTGGCAGTAGTGAACTTTGCATTGAAAATATGTCGACAGTATCTATAAGGGAAGATGTTTGAGATATATACTAATTATAAGAGCCTGAACCATTTATTAACGTAGAAAAAGATTAAAATGATCATGTGTTGATTATTACATTTAATCAAATAGTTTGAATACTCAATCCTCTACCATCCTATTAGGGAAAACAAATTATAAGATGATCTATGTAGAAATAATCATGCGATGTTATCAATGATAATAATTGAGAAGGATCCATTATTTTCATATTTACAAATGATGGACATGAGAATCATAAATGAATGAAAATTATCACTCATTTAGAAAATTATTGCTCAACTACAACTCACAGATAAAATAAAGGATTCTGAAAGAAGTGATGCGAAATTCAGAAGAATGTGGAAGCCATGTGAAATGGGAAATCCTTAGTGTAGTAATTGGATGAGAAAGTAATAATGAGATTTCAGTCATGAATAAGGGTAAAATCTAATCCAAAGATAAATAATGACCTTATGGATGACTCATATAGTCCAAGCATCTATATTTCATCATAGAGAAAAAAGATGTATCAGGATCTATAAGAGTATTATTGGTGGTAAAATATAAAGAACAAGATCGATGAATATACATCAAAATAACTTCTATTTCAAAAAATTAATGATGAATGAAAAAATTATATGGGGATGACGAATCCATTACCTATATCATTATAAAATGGAAAAAATCTCCATAGATTTTGTCACAGGACTAATGAAGACATTAAGCCAAAAAAATGATATATGGGTTGTTATTGATAATCCAAAAAACACAAATCACTTCCTCAAAATTTTATAGGACTTTTCACTGGATCAAATTTCATAGATATAGCTTAGATAAGTATTAAGGCTAAATAGATTAAAACTATAGATTGTATGGGATTAAGATACGAGATTCACCACAATTTTCATGAATGTATCTAACCTGATCTAAACACTGAAAAAACATACATGCATTTTATAATCATGAAAATAATGTCTAGTCTAAATGGAATCTACATACACTAGAAGGAATTTTTGAGATAATGTTCTAGGAAATTCAAATGTGTTTGGGAATAACATCTTCATTTTGTTGAGTTCTCCTAAAAAAATAGTTTCCACTTGAGAATCCTAATGTCTCTATTAGGATACCTTTAGTTGTTGAGTCATAAATGATGTATAGATTATTTAAGAACATAATATAGAAATATCAATCAATATTTTAATATATCTAATGATAAATATCAAACTATTCATAGCCTTGAGCCAAAATTGTATACTAATGAATAAAATAATGAGAAAACACCCCTCTCATCCACTATAAATACCACCCTCACCACCTCTTCTCCACAAAAATGTTTTTTGAGCCTTCTCCCAATATTTCACAATCATATTCCCAAGACTCTCTCCCATTTCTATTATCCTGTTGTCTCAACAAATGAGAAAATATAATTTCCCTATGTAGGTTCCCACAGAGGAGAATTTCAAGCGGTAAACCCCTCTTTCTTTTTCATTTAATTTCATTTCAATTTCCAATAATTTATCATAATCTCGTCATGTTATCTGTCGAAACATGATTGAAAACTAAAATGAATTATATATACTAGAATGTTATTATGTTAATGTAAAATTAACCATCATATCTTTTTTCAACTTCGTTTTATTATAAAAATGAAAATCTCATTTAAGAGATGTTAATTTATCATCTTCAAGGATAGAAAATTTGCATTTTCATTTACCACCTTCAAGGATAGTGTTACAATAATTATAATGGTTGAAAAAGATAGTAAATTCATTTAATAAAACATTATATAAAATAATAAAATAGAACAAGTTCATTGTGTGAAAAAACTGCACAAAATAATGCCAATGATTATCACTCACATCTTATCTGATGATTAATCCTAAAAAAATAACCAAATGAATTATATAGGAATTTAATTATTTTAATGTTAATTAATTACATATATCTTTTATTATGGATTTATATTCCCATTTTACATGAACTTCAATACTCTTATATAAGAGAACTGATCAGGAAAACAAAGAAAACGAACATTACCAAATGATTAAATTGAATACTATAACCCATAAAAATGTCTATAAATGAAATTAATAAAAATTAACAAACCAAATAAATGTTAAATATTTTGAATAATTATTTATTAATGAATATTGTTTCATTATTAAATACATTAAGTATATTTATAGAACCATTTCAGACATAATATATGGGATTATTTAAAGAGGTCAATTTTTCCATCAAGTTACACATTTTATCTCTTTATAGTAATTTAATTCTTGATTATTTATATATCAATATCTTAAATTATGTTTATATGTTCCAAAATATTGTATCTTAATCAGTTATGAATTATTTCATGGGAAAATATTTGTTTTATAGTCTTCCATTCTCAATTATTCCCGATAAGCACACCTGATTAAAGAGAAAGTTGTGATTTATTATAAATTTTCATGTAAACTCCATAATATGTTTAAATATACCATTATTTATATAGAATAACTCATTTTATTATGAAATTAAAAAATGGTTCAACTCTTGTTTCTTACAAACAATAATAATAATCCAGTTTTAATAACTCCTTAATGATTTCCTCTAAACAACAATAAAGTAGATCACTTATTGAGTTTCCTAAATTTTCTTTTAGTATGTTTTAACACCATTTAAAAATCATTAATCAATACATATTCTTATTTTATTTAATTAATTTTAATTTATGATCAATTATCTCATGAAATATTTTATGTTACACATAATGGTTATGCATTATTACATATTTATGATACAATATTCATTTCATTGGAAACCATTATGTTTATACCTCATGCATGATTATTTTTGGGGAAAATTTTTACATGAACATATTTTGATGGGTGCACCAACATAGAGATCCAATTCATTCCGAAATTTTTAGTCTCGTGAGATTTCTTTTTGGAACAGGGAGTGATCCTGATTCCATTATAGGACTTTTCCACCATGCGATATAGTCTTGGAAGTTTGCCTTAATTTATTTTTATTTCATGTTACATGTTGTTGCTACATTAATCTGATAAAATTATTATTTTTACCATGTATAACATGTTTTCATCCATATTTTTATTAATTTTCCATTCCATTATGTAATCATGTTATGCCTTCTAATCCATGTGCTATGTTTTTTCATTTTCTTATATTGTTACAAGGATTTTTAGTTGATAACTTTTGTTTCTATAATCTATATATTGTCCTATGTAGATATAAGGGATCAAATGGAGTTACATGGTAAATATTAATATTTACTAAATTTGGTTTATATTTTTGTCTTATGATGTTTGATATTGTACCTAATCATCCCAAGACACTATAGGTTATGATTCATGTTTCATTTGGTTAATTATTCTTAGAATCATGTAATAATATATATAAAAGGCTAGGGTCACAATATCTCTCATTCAATGTGAAATTCAGTTTTTTGATTCAATTTTTTGAATTAGAGCTAAATGTAACAATTCAACCAATAATGATACAACTATAACATAAAATATGGCGTTGAGGTGTTACGACGGTCAACATACAATTCCCTTGATGTGTATTGATAACGAATTGATGTTTTTTATTGGGATTAGAGTTAGGGGTTTTAATTTTATTTAAAATTATGTGTTCAAAATGTTAAAGAGTATATGGAAAAGCCTTTATGGAGAAAGAGGTTGGTTGTTCGGCATGTTAGGGTAATAATAATTGATATAAAAAAAGATAATACTAATATAATAAGATTAATTATGGATTAATGAAAAATGAAATGATTATGATTTATTTTTCATTAATAGTATTAAATAAATTTTCTAATATTCTCTACTTTTTGGAACAATTAACATCTATGTTATAGGTGTTGAATCAATTGAATTTTTTTCACAAAAAAATATATATATTTAATGATTTTTTAATTAATATATTATCCTGGGTAAAATTGTTCCCTATGTATATATATAATTATTTCAAATAATATATGTTTAATTATTATATTATATTATTTTATCAATGGTAAATTATATGCTTTATCCTTCCTCTTCAATGTACTAAGAAAACTCATGAAAATAAATGTTTCATGGTTTTATTAACTATTATGAAAGTGATTATAAATTTATTCTTTTAGTCGAATGTTCAAAATAAACAATAATGTAATGATTTATGATGAAAATGGAGGAAACATGAAACACATGAATAAAATTAACAAATAAATTAAATGATGAAATATTATAGGATAAATAAAACCAATAAGAAAAAAATTGTGTCAATGAATAATGTAATCAAGAAAAATAAAACGGGAGAAGATGAGTAAATCAGATTATAAGGCCTTTACCATAATGGTAAAAAAAATTAAATATCAAATTTAAAATTTAAAATATAATTATATTAGTAAATAATGATTACTTAATAATTGGGAAAAAATATAAAATATTATAAATTAAATTTAGAGATCTTTTAGAAAATATACATTTTTCACATTATATAATTTTCAATACTGGCGTTCAAAATCTAACATGAAACCTATAAAAAAATTCTTCATGTGATTACAATATATAAATATTTATTTACTATTTTTATGGGGTGGAATGTAAAATCTTCAACTATTAATTATTTTTTGTATTTTATATATTTTTTTTAAAAACTAATGAAAATGGTTTAAATATATTGATTGTTTTTAAATATATCTAATAAGTATTTATATTTATTAAATAATTTAAAAACACTATTATAGGTGGGTTTATTTTATCTAAATATCTAGTAATGTGTTTGGTATTTTATTATGTAAAATATAATTTATGTATTTTTTGAACAATAAAATAAATAAAAACATAATATTTTTTATTTGTTCATGAAAAAGTAAAATAAACAAATTTGTATAATAATATAATTATCAATGGAATGAATATGGTCTTTGGAATTAAAATCTCACAGTGCTCAAAAGGGGAAAAATTTATTTAATTAAAAATCAGAATATTCTTATTCTAATAGATAATTACCTGAGGAGAATTAAAATTTTATTTCAATACATTGTAATAGACATGGATTTTTTCAATGTCCATTTTGAAATTATCAAGGAATAAAATTCTTCTTATATTTTATATTTTATATCTTATTAAATGGAACATTATAATATATCATATACTAATATTAGATCCCAATTATATATCATAAAAATTAATTATGATTATATTTATTTAAATATGTCATGCTTAGTTGAATTATTTTATTATTATTAATTAATTATTTATATTTTATTAAGTTAATTAATAAATATCAATCCACTAAATTTATTATCAATAAAAAACCATTTCACTCATACATGTCCAAATATTTTAGAAATACAATTTTCATCCAATAAAAACATATTATGAATATTTACATCATCAAATAATTTCATCGAGATATCAATATTATTTTAATAATATTGATAAATAATAGTGTTAAAATATAAATCATTATTAAAAAATCATTCAAGATTGTGATTGATTCAATCAAATTCCTTTATGGCCATTTAAAACTGATATTGAATGCATGTTGAAACATGAAATTTTATGTGTTAAAAGATCTTTTACCTAATGTAAAAAATATTTATTATTTTAATTCATTTTAAAAATAACAATAATACATGATTCTCACTACTATAGAATGTGATTTTATTAGGAAATTTTTAAAAACAATAATAAAACCAATAAAAATAAAAGATATTTTCATTTATCAATAATAAATACTAATTTAGATAATAAATTATTTTAGAAAAAAAAAATTATATAACATGAAATATTTAAAATAAAATAAAACAATACCTAGATAAAATATTGAACTCGACAAATAACATGATGTCACTAATGAAGAATGTGTGTAGTATAGATTAAGAAAATATAAATAATATGAATAATATAGATAAAACAATTGAAAATCATGATATATAAAGTTTAAATAACAATTTGAAATTTTTTAACAAAAATTCAGTTTATAAAAAAATGAATACCATATATTTTAAATTATATCTTTATATCATTTTTCAAATCTTCATTATGTCCATCAAAAATTGATATTATTCTTAAAATGAAGAATTTATTCTTGTTGTATTTCTTACAAATATGTTTTTTGATGTCACAGAATGATATAAATACATATTTGGATTTTTAGGGGTGAGTAGAAACTAAAATAAAGGGATGTATTTTTATAATGTTTATAATTTTTTTTAACAACATGCACTAGAGTTGGTCAATGGAGCTAATGAAAATATAGGTACTAATGGAGGTGAAACTAGATCCAACATGACTTTTTGAATTTGGAATTGGAATTGTGGTTTTTTTACATTTTAAAAAAATTAATATATATTTTTGAGATGGTTGATCTGTAGGAAAAGGTCAATGTGAAATCTCAGGTGTCAGGTAATGGAGGTAGCCTAGGTGGTGGAAAATATAAGCCATCCAAACTGCAGTGGTAGTCCAATAATATTCTTGTGGGTTTCGATGTTGTGATATACCATGGTTTCTACAAATATATGTCTAGTGGAATATCACTATAGAATGAGTAGATGTCTGATTTTTTTTTAAATTGAGATAAAAATAAAATTTTACCATTAATTAATTTTTGGATCCCACTCAGTGTTCCCTTTTTTGAGCAGATGCATAGAGGGCGAGTCACACCCCTCATATGATTTTCATCCCTCTTCTCTTTGTTCAATAACAATGGTAAAATTACTAATTTTCATTTTTATTTTGGTAGTTTCCAACCCTCCTAGTATCAACTCTATTCTTCCCCTTCCCTCCACTAATTCTTTGGACCTGCTTTATAGATTTTAGAGTTGATTATAATAAAACATAGTGGAATATAGCCATTATGATGGGGATTTCTTAGGCCTTAGACAAAAGCGGCTAAGGATTGTTAATATTTCATGGTATATTTACTTTTTGGTTAGTAATTCCACAATTAATCTTTTTTGGGGTTTCATTTAAATTTTCATGAAATTATTAATAAATCATTTCCAAAAGGTAGTTAATTCATGGGTTGTGGTATTGGGGATATGTTAGGTGTGGAAAACTCTTGGTTGAATGTTATTTTTATATTTTTAGGATTTATAGTCATATATACTTAAATTTTAATAAAGGAAATTAATTATGTAATTAATTTTATAAATTCAGTATTATATTTTATAATTAATAATAATTATTTTTTATGGATCTAGGTCATTATGGATGTGGTTGAGGGCTGGAATGGACTTGGATGAACTTAAGAGGTATATTTTTATAGATTTTCAAAATATTAACTCTATCTTTATTTAGGTATTACTTATCCATTTCCAATGGTAATGTGTTGTTCCATGTGATGTGTAATTATTACTCTCTCTACTCCATAAGATTTACCTTAAATTAAATCAAATGAATGTATTTATTTTTCCATGTATGCGATGGCCCTAAATTTTATCAATGGAAGTTCCATTATTATAATCATGTAATACAATATAAATCAAATAAAATCCCATAAATAACACAACATGAACATTATAAATTAACAATGAATTTAATAATAGGTACTTATTTATGTCAAGTATCATATACCGAATGTATAGTAACTTGGTATTGGAATAGTAACATCACCATTAGGAATAATAATATGTCCAATATAATGTTATCCTCATCTATGAATGTGTAACTAATATTTTTATTTCTTATGAATAAAATTTTTTTATTTTTATATCTTGCTATATGTTAATAATTGTATTAACAATGAAAAATTATGTTTTTATGTTTCAATAAGTCATAAATATTTAATTTCAATTTTATAAAAAAATATATTTATTTAAAGAAAATTTATTTTCATAAAATTAAACCTTTAATTATTATTTTTTTGTCTTATTATTATATGATAATATTAATAGATCACAATTAACTTTTCTTAGATTTGTAAAATTAGTTATAATTTTAAAATTAACGTTTTTTAATAAATCATAATTTTGATTAAAAATTAAATTTATTATATTTAGAAAAAAAAATCACAAAATGGATTCTATTTCAATTATACACATAAAAAAATTAGGATGAATTTTTTGGATTTTTTTATAATTGACGAATTTTTTGTGAATAGTAAAATTCGATAATTTACGAGAAAGGTTAATAGATGAATTATGGACTTATAGATAATTTATGGATGATTTATGAGAAATATATCTAACTATAATTAATTATTTTAATTAATTTAGAGCTAATTCTTAAAATATTCATATTCTTCTGCCAAAATAATAAACTAATGAACAAAATAATGAGAAAACTCCCCTCTCCTCCACTATAAATACTGCCCTCACCGCATCTTCTCCTCACAACTCTCAAGATTTGAGCCTTGTCCAAATTACACTCAAATATCCTTTTAAGACACTCCCCAAGGCACATGATCCTTTGGTCTTAACAAAATACTATAACCAATCCCTTATGGTGGTTCTCAATAAGAATAAATATAGAGGTCATATCCTCTTTATTTTATTTTAATTTCATTTTTAGCTCTTATTATTTCATTTTCTCTAATCACATCCCTTGTTAAAATGGTATGATAACTCAAGTACCTAAAATATAATATAATGTTATTAATTCCATCTAATAATCTATAGTTATATCTTTCCACCTCCTTTTGTACTAAAATGAGGATACCATCTGTTTTGTTTTAATTGATCGCATTCAAGGTTGATGAGTTTTCAATTTCTATTAATGCCTACAAGGAAGATCATAAAACAATTATTTTGTTAAAAAATTTCACTAAACATGGATCAAAAATTATTTAATTTTATAAAACTATTATATATAAAAGATATTAAATAATGAAACAAAACTAGATCGTGATGATCGGAAAACCGCCAAATAAACACAAACAATTATAATTAATGTTTTATCCAATGATTCATCCTTATCTCATATAATAAAACGAATCATATAACCATTTTATATAATGTATTTTCATAAATAACATATAAATATAATTCATTTTATGTATTCCAATTCTATAAGATCTTTCATATATGTATATAAATGAGCCAATAATGAAAACCTTGGGAATGATCACTCCTTAAAAAAGAAATTGCATCTTATAACACATTAAAAATTGAATAAATGAACTTAATAAAAATAAAATAAATAAAATACATTTATAAAATAATATTTATTAATTAATAAATTAATTAATTTTTTTAATCCATGTTATTAAGATCATGTGAAGAACACTTTCTGACATATGGTAAGGGTTTCTCCATCAACCTTCATTTTTTATTCGTGTTACACTTTCTTTATCCCCACCCTAATGTATTATTTAATTTTCTAAAATTATTATAAAATATAAGAATATGTTGCAAACTCGTGGATCTATATTATGTCAATTTCCTTTTTTATTGATATAGATTTTTTAAAGGGGTCCCCTTCATAATTATTCCCGTTAAGCAATCCCAATTTAAGGGAACATCAAAAATTCAAACCCATTTTCAAGGGATCTTCATAATCATTGTTATGACACAATTATTTTTATTAAATCACTCTTTTTAACATTATAAAATTTCTTGGCTCATTTATCGATTGATACAAACAAATATATATACTCTTTTTTAAAGAATATTTAATATTTCTCATTAACATCACTAAAAGGATTGGTTTCTAAAGTATCTTCAGCACTATTTTTACATTTTATAAATTAAATTTAATGTAACTTATAATGATATATGACTATTTTCATTTATAAATATTCTTTTATTGTTTAAAACCAATATTTCCTTGACACAATTATGATATTTTGTTTTGTTATGTCTTTTGACATGATTAGATATCAAATTCATTCCATGAGTAACCCTTATGTTTATATTTTAATTAATTTTTAATTTTATTCATGTGGAAGACATATTCATGAACATGTTATTATTATTGTGACCAAATATCATTACAATTTATTCGGTAATGATTAGTATCATGATATTTCACGTGAAATGTTCTTGGTGGTTATCCTTGAATCATGCGACATGATCAATTATCTTGGCGGTTAATAGTGAATCATTATTTTTCATTTTAAATTGGAATTGACTGATGATTATGTCATGTTTTTTTCTACCACATATCTATTATTCCATGATTACATGATCCCATTTTATATATGTTATGTTGCTATATTTTTATGTCTTTTGATGTCATATTGTTATTCTTTCTAACACATGTGATATACTTTATTTTTATACTTATTCCCTTATTGAGCTCTTATCTCACCCCTATTTTCATGTATTATATAGGTTATCTTATTTAGATATAGGAGGTCAATTTATGATAGGATCTATTTATAGATGTTTTTAAAAATTTGTTATATTTTATTTCCATGTTTTTAGTTTTCGTACTTATTGATCATAAGGCACAAGACCTTACGATCCTTGGATATTAATTGATGGAATTCTACGTTTAAAATCAAGTATAAATATGTGAAAAATGTCTACATTCATTATTGTTTGTATTAGAGAAAAATATTTGTTATTTTGGGGATTAGGATTAGACATATGGATTAGACTATGTATAAGAAAACATCAGTACATTTTGGTAAGTATATAGTAAGTGGTTATCAAGAAAGTACATCTTTTTTATAGTATATGATTATTTTGGTCTAGTACATATGTATCTATGGTTAACAACTACAATAAGGTGTCCTAGTCCTGACACAGGGTAGCCTAGTACATGACAACGGGCATTACTGTGTCCCTAGTTTTCTCTCCCGATGGATATGATTTTGTAGATTCATAGGATTATTATGAAACATTAATAATGGAATAATAAAATTCTCAAAAGATTATATGTTATTCAATAAATCTTGGCTAACCAATTTTGAAATATTTGAATCACATGTCAGGATATAATTTTCTTTTTCATGTTTTTGTGTTCATATTTTATTTATAAATGCTCATTATCTATGTATTCAAACCTCTGATTTCTCATTATTATTCATAGTTAAGGGTTGGAAATATAATAAAACATGCCAAAAAATGCGATAGGAACATGTATGACTTCCATAATAAAATTACAAATATTATGGAAATGGGCACTAAAAAATTCATGATTATTATTTAAAAATTTGATCATGTTATGAATAATAACTTGAATCATGTGGAAGAACCTCCTTCTACAAAGAATGGGAATGTTTCCAATGAATCCTTAATGTGAAAATCACACCCATGTTTAGTGGATATTCTCATACCATCCTTACAAAATAGTGTATTAACTCCATTTACTATACATTCTCTGTACATAAATTCTCAAAAATATTTGATGTTGTGGTGGTTGTTAGTGGTTTTGATGGGTTAGCAGATCAGTGGTGGACACTGATCCAGAACACGAAGCCCATGGGAGGAAATTGATTCAATAGAATATGAATATTTCTTGAAAAACAATTCAATAAATATTTTCCCAAAAATCTTAATCTTAATATTGAAAGAGAGTTCCTCAATCTAAAGTATAAGGAAAAAGAGGCATTCGGGGAGTGTGAAGTAAACCTCACAATACATGAATGATATCCCTCTTGATTATTCATGAACACTAAATCTAAGGTGTACTTATTAACTAGTGGCCTAATCTTAATTCTATGAATATGGTTAGTGATTCGATACTTTTGAAACGATGAATAGAGTGTCCATTGTGACTTCATGGTTGAAATGGAGGTCAGATACTCTCAGTGGTCTTGTGGGCTATGATAAAAAAGTATGGAATGAAGACTAATACAGATGGAACAAAAAAGAAACCCCATGATTGAAAGAAGATCCAATATACTATTTGACAAAATTTTCGGAAAATAATCCTATAAATTGTCTAAAGGTAAGAGGGAAATGCATAAAATGTTGAAGAATGGGGAATCTGTATAAGAAATGCTTAGCAGATATGAAAAACTCCACTAATGTGGATGAAAAAGAGATGGTTCCTATCAATTCTCAGCCTATAGTTTTGTGTTTCACAAATAAAGAACACATGAATTATATGGACCATTTTTTGTCCAAGGATTTTTACAATAAATCAACAAAAACAACAACCAAGGCCCAATGGATGGGAATATAATTTCACTACTGTTGAAGTGGATCCAAACAAAGTTGTGGGGACAAGTACCTTGGTTATTCATTCATAGGTAGAGAACATAATTTTTTATTCTGGTTCTAATAATTCATTAATATCATTCATATTTATTAGAACTATTCAAACACAACTTTATTATATAGACGTTGAGTTGTGTATGAGAATAAAAATTGGGTAATTATTATATCCTATTTTTATAACTCCTCCCTAGTTAATGTTTTTGGACTGTACCTCACAGATAATATTTACCCACTACCATTTGTAGAGTATCATTTTATTTTGGGCATGGGATGGATATATTTATACAAATTCACCAACAACTATTGGTAAAGGTATATCACTCTCTACTACGCTAATTATTCTCCAATTATATACAAGTGTAAGGAAGAGAATTAATCTATTTTAGAATCATCATATCAATTATGGATATTTTTCCCTTATAAGAAATAATATTTTGTTAAAATGATTGGGAAAAAGGATAGAATCATGCTCTAAGACATGCCTATTGTAAAGGGCTATATTAATTGTTCCACGAAGAGTTCTATATTATTCCTCCTCAAATAGATGTTGATTTCTCAATTGAAATTTTCTTGGATCCTTTCCTATATCCACGAGACCTTATAGATTGACCATCATTGAGATGGAAGGGATAAAGAATTATTTATAATATAATATAGACAATGTATTTATATTATTGAGTGCTTCATCGTGGTGTGTTCTAGTCCTTTTTGTCAATAAGGAGGATGGATCAAGGCCACTCTACATTTATTATCCAGATCTTAATGAAATCATGATGAATAATAAGTATCCTCTTACATGGATATATGACATGTTTGATCAAATATGTGGGGCCACCTATTTCCCAAAGGTGTACTTTCAGTCGGGATATCACCAATTTAATGTGACAAAGGAAGTTATACCCAGGACATCCATTCTAATGCAGTATGGACACTATTAGTTCATAGTGATTCCCCTTGGAATCAATAATTCTCTCAAAATTTATGTGGATTTAGTTAATAGAGTACATAGATATTACCTCAACAATTTTATGTTAGTATTTATCAATGATATCCCGATTTACTCAATGTGAAGGGAGAAACAAGAGGATCAATTTAAAACAATGGTGAAGACATTGTGAAGGAAGAAACTTTATGAAAAGTACATTGAATGTTTGTTCTGGATGGTGGATGTATCATTCATAGGGCATGTAGTCAGCATCAGAGGGATATCTGTAGACCCTTCCAAACAATGTAAACATAAGAGTGGACCAAGAAAACAACTGCAATCGACATCCATAGTTTCATTAGTATAGTAGTATATTACTGACAATTTCTGATGAATATCTCTTTATTTTCTGATCCAATAACCAAGAAGACTCAGAAGGGAGTGATGTTTTTGTGGACTATTTAATTTTATGTCATTGTTAGGGATATGAATATGATGACTATCACTTTTCCTATGGTCAGACAAACAACAAGTGGAGAAAAATTTGGGGTGTACAATGATGATTCAAAAAAGTTTAATGATGTATATTGATTAAAATGATAAAGTAATATCATATTACTAAAATAAGTTGAAAATTAATTAGAAAAAATATCAAATTCATGATTTGGAGTTGGTAGGTGTGATATTAGTGTTGAAAAACTAACAGAACTGTCTATATGGGATATTTTTAGATCTATAATGATCATAAGATCATAAAATATATATTCACATATAATGAGAATAATACGTTCATGTGATGATGGTTAGTGCTACTCAAGGAATATAAAAACAAAATACACTGCCATCCTGGTAATGAAAACAATGTGGTGGATGCTCTATGTATAAAGATTCATATATATTCATCGATGATGAGAATTTAGAATAATCCAATATTATTAGATCATTAAAGGATGGAAATGGTAATCATTAAGGAGGGATCATCATTAATCATTTCTCAAATGTTTTCTCAACCATCCATCTTGAAAAAAAATATTCTCAGATAAATGATATGGATTTTTAGAAGTAGGTGGGAACTATAAATAATAGGAAATCATCTGAGTTGAAAATGGATGAGGAAGGATTCATGAGATATGGGTGACCACTATGTATACCATCCAATCCATAGATGAATAAGGACCTTATAAATGACACACATAGATCTAAATTATATATTATCCTAGGAATCACATGGATGTATTAAGTTCTCCAAGAGATATTTTGGGGGGAATATGAAAAAAGTGATAAGTGAATATACATTAATGTTTTAGATCTATAAGAAATTGAAGGTTAAAAGGAAAAAGTTCTAAGGTATGATGTAACAATTTTCCATACCATCTTGGTTGAGGGAAAACATTACCATATAATTTTTCATCCTACATCTGAAGTCATCATGAGGGAACAATTATATATGTGTCATTGGGGATCATTATATGAAGAAATATCACTTTATCACAATTCCAGAAAACTTATAACATAAAAATTTTCATGGATATATGTCAGAGAAGCAGAAAGTCTACATGGAGTACCACTATTAATTATATTATGCTAGGAATCCAGATTTACCTCCTGGTTGAAGAAATTTATGAATGATTCTCTGAACACAGATTTGAACTTCATTACCACCTTTCACCCTCAAACGGATGGCCAATGTGACTAGACTATTCAGAAAACATAAGACTTGTGAGGGGCATGTTCTATGTGTTTCAAGGTTGGATAAGACCAAAATATCCCTCGGTTTGAGTCCTATTATAATAACATATTCCAATCAAGCATCCAAATAGATCCTTATGAATGCCTTTGTGGGAAAACGTACAAAACACTAGTGTTATAGGATATAGTTGGTGAATGTAATTTGTGAGGACTTGATATGGACGATGAAGTGGTTGAAATTGTAAAAAAACATTCAGAATCACGTCAAGGGAGACCAAAGTTAATAAAATAGTTATTCATACAATCGTCGATTAGACCAAGAGTCTGAGGTTGGTGATATGGTTTTCCTCTGCATATCTTCATGGAATAAGGCCATGATATTTGGGTAGAAATAGAATTTATATTCTATGTACATCAACCCCTTCGAGATTATGAATCGTGTTGGATTTATGGACTATCAAATATGAATTCCACATGCCTTGTCTCAACTACACGGTGTAGTCCATGTATCCCTTTTGAGGAAGTACATACCAAATCCCTCACATTTACTGAATTCATTGGTTATATAGTTAGAATATGATCTTTCTAACAAGAACCTGGAAGTGAAAATATTAGATCATAGAGATAATTTTCTAAGAAAAATTCCACTCAGTTGGTCAAAGTACATTGGAAGAAAAATAAGTTTGAAGATCAAACAAGGGAACCATATGAAGCGATGATGGATAAGTACCTTCACTTTTTTAGTTTGTAAAACTAAATTTTGAGGGAGACATTTCTTATAAGGGATGATTGTAACAACCCTAAATTCTGTCAATGAAATTTCCCTTATCATGATAATGAAATATATTATAAGTCAAGTAATTTGACATAGGTAGCACAGTAAAAACATTATAAATGAATAATGTTGGAATTAAGAGGTATTTTTATAAGTTAATAACATATACTAATGGAATATTTAGTTGACCTATGAAATAGTAACCCGACCATTAAGAATACTAATATGTCCAATTGAATAGTAACCTCACATAAGAATGTATAAATAAAATTTTGGTATCTTATAAATGAAAATATTATATATTTATATCTTGGTATAGGTAAATAAATGGTTGAAAAATTATAAATTATGTGTTTGTGTTTTATTAAATTTTTAAATATTTAATTATAATTTTATAATTAGTATAATGATTTAAAAGAAAACTAATTTTCACAAAATATACGCATCAATAAATATTTTTTTGTATTGTGAATACAACATAATATTAAGATATCTTTATGAACTCATAAAAGTGTTATAAAATCAGTTATAATTTTAGAATGGTTATTTTTCAAATAAATAATGATTTTTTTTAAAAATTATATTTCTCATATTTTGAATTTTTTATAAAATTGAGTAAAATTTTTAATTCTATGATTCGAAAAATGTTTTGATTGAATTTTTGGGATTTTTATAAAATAGTTGATTTATGGTGAATAGTACAATACTATAATTTATGATAAATCCTAAATACTTGAATTATTCAGTCATAGATGATGTATAAATTATGTAAACCCAAAATATCAAACAATATTTACATATTCTAATACACATGATGATAATTTTAAAAATATTCTTTGTCTTGATCAAAATTAAAAAACTAATGAATAAAATAATGAGAAAACACCCCTCTCCTTCACTATAAATATCACTGTCACCACATCTTCTCCTCACAGCTATCATGCTTTGAGACATGTAAAAAATATACTAAAATAGATTTCCATTACCACCCACCATTTCCTATATCCATTTGGATTTTAAAAAAAATACAATAACCAATCCCCTATAGAGGTTCACAAGAAGATATATTCAAGAGGTAAAATCCTATTTCTTTTATTTAAATTTCTTTTTCATGATTTTTTCTATTATTCTTCCCTAATCACCTACCTTCATCAAAATTGTCTGATAAATCTAATACATTACATATACTGAATTTTTTTTATTCTAATTCAATTATTCATCATCATTTATTACTCCCTCAGTTTGTACTAAAATGAAATCATTATCCATGATGTGTTAATTAATCACATTCGAGGACGATGAGTTTTAAATTTTCATTAATACCTTTTAGGAAGTCCAGAAAAACATTTTTATTGTTTAAACAAATTATAATACATTTTTTACATCCTATTTAATGTTATGAAAAAAAATATATATACATGATATTTAAAAATCAAACAAAACATGTTTTTTATGATAAAAAAACAACCAAATTAACACAAGTTATTTTCATTAAATATTTATCTATTGATTCAACCTCATACCATAATCAAAAGAATTATATAACCATTTTATATTCTATATGTTAATTAATAACTTATACCTTCATTTATGTATGGTTATTCCTAATCTACATGATCTTTGATACTCATATACAAATGAACTGATCATGAAAACCAAGGTAAAGAACACTCCTTAACGAAGATATTGCATCTCATGACACATCTAAAAGGTTGTAAATGAACTTAATAAAATACTAATAAATCAAATACACCTTTAAATTAGTTTTAATTAATTAATAAATAAATTTTATTTGATTATCTAGGACATTAAGATCATTTTTATGACACTATCAGGCATATGGTAATGGATTCTCTCTGAACACTCTTT
Source organism: Viscum album (assembly GCA_963277665.1). Classification (NCBI taxonomy): domain Eukaryota; kingdom Viridiplantae; phylum Streptophyta; class Magnoliopsida; order Santalales; family Viscaceae; genus Viscum; species Viscum album. The sequence goes on along the minus strand of OY728135.1, from coordinate 1,099,530,185 downwards.
TTTCATTCAGGTTAATAATTCCATCTCTAACCCAATTTAACTGTTCTTTAATTTTATATACCTCTTATAAATTCTATTTATCTGTTTCAAACTCATTTATCTAGATCATTTCATCCTTTTTTTGTGACATACATGTTTTAGAAAGTTTCCCTTCTCAATTCTCTCGAGAACAAGCCCTATCTAAGAGAACCTCCTGATTTATTACCCATTTTAATGTTCTCTTCATAATCTATTTGAAGACACAATTATTTTCAGATAATACCTCATTTTATCTTTAAAAACATTACTTGATCATTACTATATTTATAAGAACAAATATTCCTTTTCCATTTTAAATAATCTTTAATATTTTTCTTTTAATTTCACTAAATTGTTTTGTTTTTAATGTTTCTTAAAAAATATATTTCAATGTTTTCACATCAGTTTGACATCAATTATCATTATCTATGAATATTTTCTTTTATATTTTTTTTTATAATTTAAATATTTTCATTCATGAACCCCGTTATGATATTACCTTTAGATATTCCTTTTGACATGATTATGATCCCTAATTATTTTCACAACCAACACTTATGTTTATTATTGATGTATTATGTATTATTCTCAATGTGACAAAAATATTTTTGAAAATCTTATGATAGGTGTGCTCATATATTTATCCAAGGAATTAGATAAGTTTTAGTCTACATAAGATGTTACCTTTAGCAATCTTTTTGGTTTTCCTTGATTCATTTCCATTGTCCAATGGTCTTAGCTGTTAACCATGACTCATGATCCTCCATGTGAAATGGGCCTTGACTCATGCTTATGTCATGTTTAATGTTTCTACTACATTACCACTATTCCATTACTAGGTGATTCCGTATTATATATTTTATTTTTCTATATGTTTATTCATTTTTATTTCATCTTATTATACCTTCCAAGACATGTGTTATGATTTATTCTTGTTATTGTTCCCATAGTGTTATTTTAGATCACCAAATTGATCATGCATTCACCTAGTTATTCTATATAGATATTGGTGCATAATTGATGTTAGGAGATCATTACAGATGATTAAAATAAATATATTCTATTCTATTTTAATTTTGAGGTTTTCTGTACCTAATAATCCAAAGGCAATAGACTTTTTGATCCCCAGATTGTAATTTTTTGCTAGATATGTTTATAAACATGTAATAGTATGTGAAAATGATAGGGTCACTATATTTTATGAGTAGGGAAAATACATCTATGGACTTGACTGAGTAACCAATTATTATTCCATTATTCCTTGACCATTGTTAGTCATGGTCATAAATTATATTGTGTTGATCTATATACATGGGGTGAATTGCGGGATTCCCTTGGGTGATGTTATCATTAAAAACCCATTTATTAGTTCCTTTTATTGCTTTGGTGATAGAAGATATTTAAAAACATGGTTAGTTAGTATGATCTATTATTTAGTATGTTCCCTTCATCAACTAATTGAAAATATGTTTTATATGGGAATTTTTTGGCCTCCTATTTAATGTAACCTGAAACCCTAGAATCTGAGGGCTGGTGGATGTAATTGAAGTATTAGAATATATTTTATGTGAAACTATATATAGTAACCAATGTAAAACAATTACATAATTGATCATTAAAAGTTTATCTTATCCACCTATGAGTAGAATATTTTAGGTAATTATGATATATAATCATAAGGCTTAGACTCAATGTAGAATTAGTGTTTTCTTATATATTTTTGGATTATGTGACAGATTTGTGAAGTGAGTGTTCCTTCCATTTTGGTAATATAAAAACTAAGATGGGTTTTCCCTAGTTTTGAGTAATGATGTGGGTTAGTTGTGTGGGGATAAATCTAACTAATAATTTACCTTATTTATATATAATCTCAATATGTTATGCTTTTCTGATATGATGTTTTCTAATATTCATATTATGACATTATGTTTTAGATTTTTACTATGTGACACTATGATTAGTTGTTATGTTATTATTATTTAGTAGGCATGTTTCCCCCATTTAATTTTTTTTTTCAGGTGTGGGATGACCTACCTAGTAACTTTTACATGACCTATTACATGGGATGATATCATTACATATATAATGATACACAATTTGTGCGATAGACTGCTCATTCACTCTAATATTTCATATAGAAAGGAATGAGATTTACATTTTGTAGGTGATCCTTAGGTTATGTGATGTTATATCATGTTGATTTATGTGTTTTGTTGAAGGATGTAGTTATAAATATTTTTGGATCATAATATCATAGGTGTTATTCCCATTATATTGGGATGTGATACCCACTAGTCCTGGGGTAAAGTGACTATGTATCCTTAATGTTGATAGTAATGGTATGGAGAGCTCGATAAAAATAATGATTCCATTTTGTGGAAAAACATTCCCATCATCATGTTAGTACCATTTATAGTGGTATGTATTTGAAAATATAAAATATTAACATGAAAAGGAATGGGACACAAAATATTATGTTCCAAGATATTGACTATTACCCTTTAATGTTAGACATACTTACCATGATTTGAACAATCTAATTAATGGGACAAGATGCAAATCTGTGAGATTTTATTATGGGATGAAATTCTGCCTATATGATGTGGCTTTGGGCTTGGGATTTTTTCCCTCTTGCTATTATTCCCTTAGAGAGGGATATTTTTCTATATCCAGATATTAAAATAGGAATGTGATGGGTGATAGAATATTTTTTCGTACAGATGATATGCCCACAGTCGTGATTATGTCATCAAGATTTAATGTTGATTTATTTCTTATTTTGATTATATAGGGATGTCATTCATTTTTATTGTGATACAGCTGAGATAAGAAACCAACTGTAGAGTTATTTATCAAGGACACTATACCCTCTTATAGACTTCTATTACTGGTAAATTATTACCACTAACACATGATATCTTAAATTTCCTTTTTTTGGATTTTTTAGTTTTATTGTTATGATGGATTTTCAATATATTTATTATTATACTAAGATGTGAAGATAAAATCCGATGATATGACATGAGATTTTATTCTTAGTTGGTTCTTATCTATTATGAATAGAGACACTCTAATAGTAGTTGAATAAGTTATTCATCACTAAGGGTGGCCATATATCACCTTTGGGTGTCATATTTTTTATTATTACTGTATTTTAAATTATACATTTTTTTATAATCATATCAAAACATATAGACACTTGATTATAGTAGTGTGTCATGTAAAATATTTTTTGTGGACTACTGATTTATACTCAAAACATTCTTGTGTTCTTTATTACACAGACATACTTCCTTGTTTTAGGATTAGGTAGTGCTAGAGACTTTCATTGGGTATCTATGTGGGTAGAGTCATGATGGAGTCGATAAATTCATCTAGGTAGAGAATTAATACTTGGTTTCTCTATAGAATCATTTAGACTATTTGATTTATTTGGGTCTTTTTCATAGCCAAGCTACAGGTAACCCCAATTGATTTTGGACTAGAGGAAATTACATCTAATAGTTCAATTATATTATGGTAGTTATTGTTTATTTGTTTAATTTGGGTCAGTGTGATGTATTGTTTCATTTAATTACTTGGGTGATGAAGGTAAACATATTACATTCAATGTTTTTATTGATATTTATAACATAATAATGTATAGGCTCTCCACCATGTATACTGACCTTCTTTATTGTTTAATAAACACTAGAATACAAGGATTTATGTTTTAGTATATGAATCTCAGATAAGTTTTAGCAATGATGAACCATATTGGGGATTCTCAAAAGTAGTATGACATCCTTATTTATTTTATTTTACTATTTGGAATATAGTATATAAATATTAGACTGGTAAAAACATAGAATTATTTTTATGACATATTCTTATATATAAATAACATAGTTCTAATACATGCTACTAGGGGGTGGGAATTGATTTTTTAGAATTCTACTATAATATTAAGGTTGTTTTGTTTTTTCCAAGCATGATGATTTATGGATTATTGATTTATATGTTTTTCTATTAGCCTATGGCAGAAAGAGTTGTGAGTTAATTCATAATATTTACATATAGGATCCACATGACATTTTTTCGTACCTATGATTGATCACCTTCATTATAATATACTATCTATTTATTTTAATTTTCAACAACTTATGTAGTGTTTTCCAATATAACTTTTCGGTGGAATTTTAAATAATTATACTCACATTTTTATTATGCTGTTAATATTTAATAATATATGAGGTTAACTCATTTATTTATATTATATGAATCTAAATTGTTGGTAGGTTATGTTAGAGTTTGGCCTACATGATATAAAAACCATATGTTTTATGGTGAGTAGTAGTGTGGTTAGTTTCTTATTACTACCTATTCTTTAAACATTATGATGATATAAGTGCTGTACAACACAAGGGCCCAACTATCTGAGTTCTTATGGATTTGATAGATATCCTTGAAGGGGTATTCTGGTATATTTTTTCCTATTGAGTATCAACACCTTAAAGAGGGTGGAATTTTATGGGAAAAAAGATTCATACTATTAATGAGGGCTTAGAATATGGAAATGGCTAATGAGTTTCCTTATATTTTTAATAATAGAGTATGATTCTTCATATTGGATTTTTACCTTTGTTGGATAAGGTATATAGACATGGTTTACTGTCATATCACTGATTGTTTTCACCTCTAGATCATAGCGAGCCATGTTTTTATTTGTGTATCAGGGGACATTCCCTACTTATACATAAAACTTGTCATAATTTTGAGAGGTTTTCCTAAGAGAGTGGTGATACCATTCATGTGGATTCCTTCTAAAAAAAATCATGGACTAATTTTTGTTTGATTGTAATGATATTTATAAAACACTAGTGTTGTGTGATCAAGTATTGTAATGTTATGGGAAATCCTTTATATGTGTTTATATGGAATAATGGGTTATTCATTGTGTTGTGACGTGGACATTATTAATGAAAGGAATGTCCTTTTTTCATTAGGACATTTTTCATTGGATAATTTGGATTTAACAATTGATGATGAGATTCATGTTGATAGAAAAGCGGCACTAGGATTTGTATCTATTTGGGTTGGGTTTTGATTAATTGTAGTGTCCACTTACACCGGTATAGGTATTTATGAATTAATTCTCAATTCCATTAGATTGTGATGATGGTCTCATACCTTAAGCATGTTAATTGTTTTTTCTTTTAGTCTAATATTAGAAAAATAGTGTTAATATTCAAGTTTTTATTGTTGTGATCGTCCTTATATATCATGTTTTATATTAAAATAGATTGATTTTGCAAAAACTCTAAATTAGAGAGAGTGTTTGTGCGGGTCACATGAAATTTTGTGTAATGTCATGATAAATTTTTTATTTGTTAGTGTTTTAATTTTCAAACCATATTAGTATGTGGTTAAGATGGAATGGATAACTTTTTATTCCCTTGAGTCTTATGTGGGGTATAATACCATGGATCATTTTCTCTTATTGTGGTGTGGTCTATGAACTCTTAGCCATCCTAACTACTTAGATCTCGATCACGTAATGCTGATGGAATTTTGGTAGATCTCACTTGGCGTGTGATTCAGTATGAGATAAGGATAAAAATTAACGAGATAAATTTTCCAATAAAAGGGCGATGACCCTAGATATGATTATTTTATTATAAAAACATTACCATTAGATATAGTCTCTTGCGTGATGTAAGAAATAGTGAGGCAACAAATGGTTTTACTGTATGAAATGAATCTAATGATCAACGCAGAAGCCTGAAAGAGGGGTGAATCTGTTATTTTCTAATTTTTTATAATTTATAAATATTTAATAAATCAATAACCAATTTGGTTACAAATATATGTCTCTTGTAAAAATTGTTGGATCTATTTTTGATTTTTCATGAAATCAAAAACCACATGAAATGCATGTAAATAATTTACAGGCAACACATTTTATTTTAAAATAGTTTATATACAAGGACTACTTAGTAAATTGCTTCATTATTCGACACAATCAAGGATTTTATTCTATAATAAATGTCTTAGTATAATGGTTTTGTGCCTCTCACATTTTTACGGAGTCTCACAATGCATACACTTTCATTATTATCACATGACATTAAAATACTCAACATAACATTGAAATCACATATTTATATCATTTATATTTGAATATCATGAGTTATAAAGTTTCTAGAGATTCAAACTATGATTATACAATATTTCTATTTATGTATCCTTCTAGTACTAGAACAACACTTATTCTGAAGATATTACAACATCTATGAATCAGATCACATTTATCATCACTATAGAATCTTAGACAACCGCTTATTCATCTATAATACATGATTAATTCTCAATAATTGTTTTTTATCATCACTGAATATATTATATAATTATATAAAATAGTTATATACTCATGGACATTCATTTATCTTATTTAATCTAGGAATATCTCAATATTTGAATGACTCAACTCTGTGAAAAAGAAACATAAACCCTAGGTAGGTCCATCCTCAACTCCATTACTCTTATAACTACTTTAGATCACATAATATGATCTCATATAAATAGAAAAATTCCTCTTATTCCTTCAACATTGATACTAATGTAATATAAACTTATTTTTATTATCACATCCTTTTAATTCACCATCCAGATGTGTCATTTCATCTCAAAAACAACTACTCTCGGTTATTACTTCTGAAATTTATCTCTCTTATTCTTTTTAATTTTATACATAGGTCACAAGAACTAATATTATACACATTTTAAATATAAAAAATCAATTCTCACATTTTGTTCCATGATCTAATTGAATTTTTCTCATATTTGTTCTATGTGAGTGATCACCCATGATCTGATATTATTTTTTCTCAATAATTGTTATCCTCTATAACATTATAGGAATTCCCTTTTCTTTTCTTATAATTTCTACATTCAAAAAAACATAGCTCATATAGATAAATATAAGTGTCATGGATTACTATTATAGTATTTATAATTTTCTTAAGAAATCCATTGATAATAAGTTTTCATTTTTTTTATTAAATTCACACTACACCATGATTAAAATCATAACACATTATTCACTTCTTGAGACTGTCATATTGATCATATATTGGTTTAGATACAATTCATATCATTAAAATAACATCTCATCTTCACTCTTTATCATATACAATCATATTAAATCACATTAACCTTTTATTTTTAAAACATTTAATCATTGGCCTCATATCTTTAAACTTAATTTCAATATTTCTATATTTGATAACCTGAAATGTCCTCTTCTGGTTTCATCTATTTTCGAAAAAATAATATCAACATTTACCTTCTTAAAATAATCCATAAAAATCATCTTACTCTTTCTATATATTGATTCACATATTATTTGGTGATAATTTAATAAATTATAACAACCACATGCATCATCCAAATTATTTATAAATTACGAGCACCAATAATGAATTTCAAAACGTCTCAATTGAAATTCCAAAATACAAAACAATGAACTTATCCATATTAAATATAATTAATCTTCCTTAAAACAACCTTATATCATGAATATTTAAGTATTTATGATGTTTTTAACATGATTAAAATTCTCGGGTAACATCCCAAGTATATTCTTCATCATATATTAATTATGGAATTCCACATATTTTAAAATGTAGAGTTATCAATTTTTTTAATGTTTGCTGACTATGAAACTAATTGATTTTTATGTATGGGAATATAATATTAATATAATTGGGTTGATACTTAAATAGATGATATACCCAATTATGATACTTATGAAAAATTGGTTGATGTTTACTTAAACAACAAAACATGTATAGGAATAAGATTCATGGTTACATGTGTGGGGATCCTATTTACACCTAACCTAGATAATAATTAGACACACTTATATTCATAATTGTTCAAAACTGAAATTTCCATAGATTATTGTTACACAACACTAGATCATTCATATGAATCACTTTTTTCGCTAAGATGATGCATACACTGAATTCTATAATAATCCAAATCTAAACAATAATATCTAAAATCTAGAATTATCCAATTAAGCTTAGATTATATTCAAATCATATCAGGGTCATTTATAACCATTAAAAACACTTTAACTAAAGCTATAAATTTTTATAATAATTCCAAATCATATAAATTCATCCTAAAGTCATCATAAATCATATAAAATGAAAATATAGTATTTCAAGAAACCACATTTTAAAAATATTATAGATTTGGATTTGTCCTATAAAAACCATCATTTATGTGATATTATCAATGATTTTATAATAAAAATTTAATAGGATACTATGATGAAATCGTTAAACATTATATCTATCTTTTTTATATTAACCACTCTTCTAAAATCCATCCATATAACCAATTTCTATATTATTTTATAATTTTTTTTAAAAACACTGCAAATACTCCTTTAAACGTTTTATTTCCAATAATGATTGGATCTATCAATAGTTTTTTATTAGGGAATATAAAATTGATTATTTACATCTATATTCCTCAATCCCCAACCATACTTTTTTTAACAGAAAAAGTATTTAAAATTTGGCTTCTTTCATTACAATGAAACTTCAATAAATCACCCAATAATCTAAGCTCATTGAAAACCAATTTACTGATATTATTTATTAAAAAACTATAATTCTGGCCAATGTACAATTTAATCTCCCCGTTTGGAATTTTTTTAAAACATTAAACCTCTAAACATAAATTCAAGTCAATTTTTAATTTCAATATTACTATTATTCTCCCCAATAATAATATTAAAATGAAATGATGAAAATGATTTTCACTCCCACTTATTTACATCATTTATGTGATGGAAATATTCAACCATTCATCTATCTAAGAGACATATTATTCATTTTTTGGTTTTTATAGAATTAATAAAACATGAGATTTGATTGACATAAGAAATTATTATTTGTAAGGACCTATATGTTAATCACTTTATGCCTATGTGATGAAACCCAATGTATAAAATTATAGTTTATAACCTAAACAGTAATGATTTCAGTATCTTTCAGAATATGATTCCAACTAATAATTTAATTCTTAGTGGATTTAAGAAATATATTATCTAGATGAAACTAATATTGAAATCATCTCAATAACACATAAAAATAAATTATGTGAAAATGATATAACTCTTTAATTTTTTTATCGTTACCCCCCACTGATGATTAGAAAAATAAAAAAATAATAGAGTTAGAAGAGTGGGTATCATACCTCAACCTTCATCAATTTTTAGTATACATAATTTCAAATTCAAGTAAATGTAAAAAATATGCAGTGAAAATATATTATTTGATATCTCCACCTCAAGGGATTATCTATAAAATTTTAATCATGGAAGTTCTTATTTATAAATAAACTCCAACCATTTTTATACCAGTTTATATGGATATTACCTATTGAAGTTTAATACCAATTTAAAGAACTGTGATTGTTGAATAAAATATATCCTGATTCTATTTTAGTTTCTTCTTACATTTTTAATACTCAACAAAAGTGGGAATAATGTGGGTCCACATTTTCTCTTTAAAAGTATTAGTAAAGATGATACTTATTTCTCTTCCTAGAATGTCATTTCCAGGAAGCGAAAAATTTATGGGTTCTCTTTATGATAGCCTTTTATTTTCCTAATCTTATCCGATTTATGTGGAATGGTTTCCATATCATATATTTCATATGGAATTTATTCATAGATATAGTGGCTATATATTATAGATCTATCAAGGAACTTTTATTCATTTCTACATTCTCTATCTTCATAGACATCTCCAACTACTCAAAACATACAATAAAATAATATTTTTTCATGTGTTTCTCCGTTGTTGTGAACTCCATTCGAATATGACCAGTGTTATAACTATAATAAAATGGTGAATTTATATTATATTATATATCTAATTGATCTTATATCCCCATAATTCACCTATTTGGACTATTGAATAGTAGATTTAATCTCTCATGCACTTATCTTTGGGTTTTTGAGATACCCTAATTGGGAAACCTACTAATCTCATCATTTGTGATATCATCTTCCATGTCAAAAATATAGATAAATTATTTCATTGAAAATCCATTTGATTCCATAATTATCCCATAAACAATGATCTTAATGAGATTTTTCATTAGTATATGATGTGGCTATTTCCAATAAGAATAGAATCGTATTCTATTCTCTAGTGAGACATATTTCTCATCCTTCATCAATGAAATTTGGGCAGAGAGATTCTCAATATATTTCTTCACTTCTTTACATATAAATGAGTACATTGTTGGAAAATAATGTTTTTCCACCCCATCCCTCATCAAAGGAGAATGACATATTTCTCTAATTTGAAGTGTTCAATTACCCAATTATAGGGACCCATCGAAAACTTATATTTGGATTATGAATAGAGAGAAGATGATTTCAGAAATGATATTCTCTTTTATAATTAAATTATATTTTACATGGGTATGAGGGAAGAATAAATGTTTTTAAAACCCACCACTTGTATGTTTTACCTTAAATCTCTTTTATTTATTTTTTGACCCATATAGTTTTCTTTCTCTAAGGATTACCTTCTATTAAAAAGGAATCAATACTTTTATTTATATTATTATTATTTATCCATTATTATAGGCTCCCCTTTATATTAGAAATAGACTATTGGATGGTTGTAACATTCTATTAGTCATAATATGTGTGTCTAAACGTTTTTCATTAATCACAAAAATAGTATAAACCAAAGAACTTGTTCTTGTTTGATAGATTTTCTTTATGGTGACTACATTAGACCACTAGGATTTCCCCCTATTTTAATAGTGGTCCCCCTATCATTAGGCCATATATAGTTTATAAATGTCGACATATTATTATAAAACACAGTGTATATATGCCCAAACCTCTAGAAGCTCATGAAATTTATGATAATTCATCATAATTTAGAGTTTTTATATTATAATCTTCTCTATTTTTGGTTAAAACTCGTCTTTTTTTTGTCTCTCTTTAGATTGATTATCTTATCACCCATTCTTATATACACCCTTTATTTTTAGGTTATTAATAGTATTTTTATCCCCATTTTCCTATAATTTTATGTCATTTCTCCATCATCTTTTCAAAAATATTTAATATAAATATATTTAAAAAAATAGTTTTATAAATTCTTCCATAAGGATGAGGTGGAGACTTATCCCCATAATATAAGGATCGAATTTCCACCATCATGTTTCCCTTTTAAGGGAAATCATATCAATATAACCTATGTGTAATAAAATTTCTTCTCAATTATTTAGAAATCTCCATATTGTTTTAATTTTAAAAAAATCTACTTTAGCTAGAGCTCAAGACACTTTAATGTAACATAATTACTCTGAGTCCCAACTATGATATCCCATTCCTTCCACTTAATCTTTATCTTTTGAAACTCTTCTTCTTGAATCATATTTTTTCAGGTAATCTATGATCATGATCCTTAATTACATTGGCATTGATTCCCAATTGGGCTTCCATAACATCCATATAATCATTCATTGATTCTCTCAATTCATATATATTATCATAAATAATTATAATCATATTTTCATTGTTTTTAATATAGAAATATATGTTTTTTCCATCCATTAAAAATTTCCCACGAAAAGTTTCTACGGATTTCTCGATATATTTCAACTCTATGATAAGAAAGTTTAATTTTTGAAACAATTTTGACCATTCCTTTTGTATTTCTTTAATATCATATATTAGTTATGATTTTTATCATTTAAATCTCGAATAAAAAAATATTATCAAAATACATCATAGAAACTCTACTAATGTAGTCCTCAACCTAGATATATATATTATTAGTAGGATTAATAAAATATGTCTCAGCAAATATTAAATTAGTATCACCACTCTAACTAACATCAGCTAGTTTTTTATTCCATATTTAGTTATATTCATTCATTTTCATAGCTACTTTATTATTATTGTTTTCTATAATTTTTTCAAACACTACCCTATGTATATAAATAGGAATGAAATATTTTTATTCAACGTGATAATATTTCACCTTAAATCTATATTTTATCATGTTATAATAAAACTAAAAATGTAAGGGAAATGGGATTCAACTAGAGGGAACCTTTTCTCTAATATAATTTGAAATTATCTTAAGAATAAGTTCAGACCATTTGACTCATGGGTTGTCTATGTTTTAAATAAATAAAAAATAACAAATAAATCAATAAACACATTTATTCATAATATTCTATTTGTATTATATATTATGAGATTTTTATTATTTTTACAATAAATTCATCAGCCACATGTAATTCATTTGAATATAGAAATTAGTATTTTTACATATTTTGTATTTAAGATCAACTCTTTGACTTTAGTGGTTACTTACTCCAATAAGGGATTCTCTACTATAATTAATATATTTTTATAATGTTTTAAATATTCCAAAATTTCCATAGAGGTCACTATGAAAAGAATTTTCATCTTCTCAGAGGACATCCACAAACTCAATTTCACATTAAACATGTATATTTTTTCATTGATATCATTTGATAACATTAGTTTCAAGGATTCCATAGATTTACACCATATATATAAACGTATTCTATTTTTTGTACTTTATATAAATATATTAACATATTCTCAATATACCCAATCATTATCATCTATGATCTATTTCGTCAACCAAAAAAAATATTTTACTACAAGTAGTTCTTTAAAAATAACTCCATATAGCATAGTCTATATTTTTTGATCAGTTCTAAATTTTTAATAGAATCGTTAGTCTAGGTTTTATCCTCACAGAGATCTTTTTAGATTCACGAATCCATAATATTTTTAATATATTAATGTCTCAGCCACAATAAATAAAAACATATATATTAGTTTTGTCTATCAAAGAATCCAATTTTTATTCTCACCTTATTTTCTCGATTGATCTGATATCAAATTAATGTTTGATCTTCTCTTATTCCTACAGATTTGATACCCATGTTAGTTTAGCTTAATTTTATTATCAGATCCTTCATTTTCAATGTCGAGTGGGCTCAATTATTCTACACAGATCATATATTTTGGTGTACTCTTGATGAACTTGTTTATCTCTATCTTTATTTTAATTTTTATAAATATGTCAACAGAAATAATATTTTGTATATTTATAATATAGATAAATCATTCCCAAATTCAATAACATGATCTCATTCATTTTGTATCACCTTTTTTATATGTTTATGATTCCACCTAGTATCATTTCCTTATTTTCCACAATGTTTTTCTATTTTAACATTGTACCTAAACAATTTTATCAAAATTTTTTATCTTTTCACATCTAAATAAATATCTTATAGATAATGTAATGTGGTTCAGTTCTATCTTATAATATTTATCATATTATTATTAAATCCTAAAATATACATATTTTATGGATGTATTTAATTCAAACAACATTAAAAATTGTTCCTCGAATCATTTTTTTACATCTTATGATATTCTCATTAAACCTACACATATTTATCTAGAATCATTAAATTTTTGATATTAGCTTAATGAAATAAATTTTCATCTCTTTTAAACTTATATCTCATTCATCTATGATGATTAGAAAATTTATTTCAACTCTTTCATGTTCAAATTGATTTTTTTCATTTCTATATTTGATCATATATATGTTTCTACTTTTCATATTCATCTAATATCTATAAACCATATCATTTTTATATTCTTCACATAATCCATGAATATCATTTTAATAATTAAAATTCTTAAATAATATCTTATTTGGTGATAATATTAACGTTTAGAATCATCACAAGCATCATCTGAATTATTTCTTAATTTTGACTACCAATATTGAATTTCTTATACTCTGATTTGAAGTTGTCAAGTATCAAATAATGATCTTCTCAATATGTCAATTAATTTTTCTTCCTCAAACCAATATTAGATCATATATAATCAAGGATTACTAGTGTTTTTGTGTTGGAAGGGCATCAAAAATATCATCGTAATTATTTTCACCATTGAATATTAAATATGCAATTCATCATATTTAATTCTATTGCACGTTGATTTTTTTTACTATAGATGCTTACACGGTACATTGATGTTCACATAGGGTGAGATTATTTGCTTTCAAAAACTAGCATTATTCTTATAAAAATTATTTTCCTATAAATGATTCTTAAATAAATTTGGATTATTACGATATAGATACCAAATCATATATACGTAAATTATTCTCATTTGTAGGGGAGTGGATTATGTTTACATATAGTCAAAATGATTCCAAAAAACATATATATTCTTGATTATGAAAAACATAGATCATATTAGATGATGTTTAAACAACACTAGATCATACCACATTGAATGATAATATTATTTTCATTGGTCTCTCATTCACCTCATGAGAATACAATTTTTCGTATCATAAGGAATATAAAATCCATATTTGTCTACTTATTCATGTCTTTTTGTTGTATAACTACTCTTTAAATTTGTGTTAGATTCTTTTTAATTTGGTTATTCTTCAATTATTTGAATACTCTGACATATTATATCCTCTTCTTCATTAAACACTCAATGACTATGACTCCTTTACTCTATTCCCAAAAAACTTCATCCAAACTTATTTCCCTATTTTCTTAATTATATAACTTTTTTATTGAAATTATATATTGAATAATTCAAAAATACATCTCTATTTTTGAGACTGAATTTAATATATAAATTCTAATATACATCTTCCATCAACATAAAATTTAAACCAATCATTAGGATCCTTTTTCCAATAGATATTAACCATATAATTTTTTTTGTTAGATATAAAATAATTGAGTAAAAAAATAATAATATAAATTATTCAAAGATAGAATATATATTCAGACAACTAATAATATTCCAAGAAAACCACTTCCATGGGGTAGCGTCCTCTATTATGTCATGAGGCGATAGTTAAAACTAGTTTTTTTAGTTTTTGGATCCTATTATAGTGTAAAAATTCATTATGTTTTATAGGTCAACTAATTTTCAAAAACATTAAAATATCCCCAAACTACTCTTGCAAGAAGATTCTCCTAATATGACATATCACCTCCTTTCTTCATCCTCTATATATTATCACATCTATTGTGGCCTGGATGTCTTTAAATATACTATGGCACCAAAATTAGACTAAATCCTCCATTAAATAGTAGAATTTTTTTATAATGTAATCTACCCAAAATTTCGAGGTCCAACATAACTCAAACCAATAACCTCTATGTCATAGAATTTTCATTATTGTGTTAAAGATCACTTCCAAACAACATCTACATCATTGTAAATTGAATTGTGGTGTGAGCCTGCTTTCATTAATATATTTTCTCCATATATTATCAAATATGTTTTTGACAAGTGTATCATCATCCACATAAACATTCTTTTATTTCCTTTAATTTCAGTTCAACAATCATCAAATTTAACTATGCTATAGTGTTTTGAACATCTCATAGATATCCTCAAGTTATTGACTCATATTAACTTTTCAACATATCATGGAAGTATCTCAATAATCTAATGTAAAAAATCTTTTTAAATTACAAGGATGTTTTTTCAATAATTACATCCAATTATCTATTAATATATCTCTTATTTACACGTATCATCATTAATAAATTACTTAATAGACATGTATCATTGATAAAAAATAATTAGTAATTAATTCAACTCTTACTTGGGTAGTTAAATTTCTCCCTTTGTAATTTATAGAAATACTAATCCTCAATAATAATCCTCAATTTAAATATATGGAATTTAATGAGTTCATTATTCTCTATCTTATTATATACCAATGAAAAAGTCAATATAATTTTCCCTTATCTCTTCCACATTCATTCAAGGAACTCATATTCTCTTCTATTTTATTAGAGAATGATGAAACCACATGGTTATCCTATAAAAGAACCATTATATGGTCTACTATAAGTCTATGTGGGAAAACATTAGTGTCAAAAATAATATAGATACAAACAAGGTTGTCTAGGGTTCCAATGAACTACCATGAATGTGACATCATGCTCTAGATTTTCTCAACTCTAAAATAAGGGCTTAAATAAAATGGATTTATCATGAAATATTACTCCTAACACACATCAAAATTTCCAAGTTAATGATAAATTACTATCAATTTTCCAAAAAATATTTATCATTCTACACTCTCCATTCAGAAGAGAAAAAAAATGAAATCATGAAGAGAGTTATATGAGTAATTTTCATTCCCAAAACATATATATTCCAAATTTGTACATAATTTTCAAAGTTGAGTAAAATATTAAGAGAGAAGACAAAAAATTCTTAATGTTTCTCAACAAAAATGATTTTAATCATATTATTCCATTTATTGGTAGTCTATAAACTCCTTTAAAATTGATCTCTTCATGTTTTCCAGAAATGAATACCCCAAATATCACATTTAGTTCCATTAAAATTTTCACTAATATAAAAGAGTAATGTGGAATAAGTATAAATCTTATTTGGTCACCATAAGAAACACTAAAACTGAGATATTAATCACACCATTGACCTATTTTCTTCATTTCTCAGAACATTTTTTATAAAAAAAATTCATTAGGTTGTTTACATAATTTACTCTCTAAAACATTATTTACATGCCGATCAATTTTCTCTAGATTAGATTAAACCTCATGTAAATTTAACTATTCATAATGGATGTATTACTTATTATTATCCATATAAAACTTCTCATATTCTTTAATTTTTTATCTTCTTTTATGAAATATATCCAGACATCCAAGAAATATTTCGTTCATTTCAAATTTTTTTTGGATTTTATACGTACATTATTTTTCATTTTACCATCTATTTTTCAAAATAATATTTTCATTTGAATATTTTTCATAATCACGTCCCTAGGAAATTTATGTATGTAACCTTATCATGATAACCTAGGTCAAAGGTCCCTATATCAAACATATCCATAACATTTCATCCAAACTTCCAAATATATTTTGGTTTGATATATTTTGGAAGTATCTAGTTACAATATTTTTTCTCCCCATTTTATAATTGGAAATCCCCCTAAACTATTTTCTAATTCATGGAAATTTAACATTTATCCCAAATGTATAGGATTTATGTCCATACCTTCTACAACACTAGTAGTGTCTCTATATTTTTACCTTATATATTTAATCCCATTTCATTCCGTATTGAGGTTGTTGTTTTCCGCTAGAATTGTAAACCTTATTTTTTCATTAGGTGAAAAAGGTTTCTTGTATTCATAACTTCCTTTTATGATGAATAATTCATTTTAATGTCCTTCATGTTCAAAAAATATACAATAATTTTATAACTACACTATTAGTCATGAATTTATTTTTTAGATTTATAAGTTCTCAAATTTATGTCATTTTAGTAGATATTCATCATACATTCATGATAATATTTACTATTAACCGATTTTTTTTTTGAGGTTTTATATAGATATTTTCAAATCATTTTTTACTAAATAACATATGGATTTTATTTTTAACAATTCCATATCTATAACAGTCAACTGATCCTCAATAATATAAAACAACATAACTTATTCATCTATATCTAATTTATGAACCATGATTTTATCATTTAAATTTACATCCTTCAAAAAACATTTTCCAATTCTTCAGAAAAAATTTTATTCTCTTTTATCACCATAATATTTTAATTATTTATTGGATTATTCTATTCAAGAATTGATTCAACTTTTCATTCCATTCCCACTAATGTAATGTCATCTCCTCTTCATTATCGAAACTTGTTGATGAATATGATTATATCTTCTCATGAGAAAACAAACAAAATTCACCATCTAGATAGGTACACAATATAAAATCTTTACCATTCATTAAAATAAAATTCTTCCTATTTAGTTAATGTTCTACATGTTTTTAATAATTTTTTAGCTTTTGATCCATCTAAACA
This sequence comes from Viscum album, assembly GCA_963277665.1. Taxonomy (NCBI): domain Eukaryota; kingdom Viridiplantae; phylum Streptophyta; class Magnoliopsida; order Santalales; family Viscaceae; genus Viscum; species Viscum album. The sequence goes on along the minus strand of OY728135.1, from coordinate 1,099,512,181 downwards.
TCCTCATCTGTTTCATATTTTTCAACATTCTTATTTGAAAAATATTTTACACACTTACCAATACCATTGCAATTAAATAACCTATGTAATTTATTATTTCTACCTTTCTAATTTCCCTTTTTGATCCACTTTTATAAAATAGTTGAAATTTCATTGATGTCATCATTAAACTCAGCATTTGAATCATTGTATCCTGTAACTTCACAATATTTAATTTTTAATTTACTGAGAACATAAAAATATATCTCATCATTGTATTTATTTCTTATAAATTAGTTATTTACACATTTAATAAGCTTTGAAAATGTTTTGAATCTCGTACAATGACAATTCCACCTTATGTTATAGAGATAAAACATTAGGATTAGATCTTTCTGAAAAATTACACGTGATGTTTTTTGATGATATTAAGACCACTAGGTTTTCTCTAAATACCAAAATATTGTAGGTTATCTCGTTCCCTGTAGTACAATATTCAATTATAATCTCATCATTATTGAATTTAATATCACTAAATCTACTTCTTCATACTTGTAGTTTGGATTCCTTCACATTAATATTGCCTTCATGGAATATTATTAATTTGTATCATATCTCTATGTATGCCTATCAAACCATGAACATTTTGTAGAACAGATTAGTTAGATACCTAAAGATAGTATTATTAGACTTTCTTTCTAACTATATATTAATTTATTCTTCTTGAGTCAAAGGAGAACCTTCATCAATGGGGTAGAAACCCACTGTGATAGTATCTATCACTTCTAGGCTATGTAAAAGAGTTGTGGGGACAGCTAATTCTTCTAACAATGATAGATTATTATATAAAAAGAAGGAAAAACTCATATATTAATAGAATTGAGATTCTCTATATCCATATAAACTTATTTTTGATCTTCATAGGATATATAGTTCTGATAACAATATAATTTTTTATGGACCTATTTTTGTACCCTAATGAGTGAGGGTGAGCCAATGGTAAACTGTTTTTATGGATATTCATCTTTTATTTTAATTCCCAAGTAGAAATATAATATTATTATTTAAATTTTCTAGGATTTGGATACTTTTATAACATCTCACTGGTCCTTCAATCCTTAAAAATTTTTACTAGTTTCTCACATCTTTCAAATTTATATAAAATCTACACAAAAAAATTTAAAAATATTTCATTATGATTGAATTTGGATTTCAAATACACATTCATCTTTTGAACTACATTCATCTTAAAATTAAATCTAAACCATAAGATATTTTACCAATAGATCAGCACCATATAATTCAAGTTGGCAGTTAAAATAGTATTCAATAACAAGAAAATTACTTAAGGGAATCCAAATCATCACTGATCATTAGAATACCCAAATGATACCAAGAAAAACACTTCTACAATGTATCCTCCTCTATTATTCCATGTGGGGTAGTTAGAACTATAAATTGCTTAACTACTTGAACATATTACATCTTAAAAAATTCACTATATTGTATAGGTATTCTAGTGTCCCAAGGAGTGAAACATATTTTATAATCCTATTAAAATTTAATCTTTATTAGGTGGATTATCACCTAGTTTCTCCATCGACTTTGGAATATCACATCTATTATGGTGTGGAGGTCATAAAATTTTCATGGCCACCAAAATTTTACACGGTCCTCCATTATGATGTTGCATTGTATTTTGTCATGGTGTTACTAAAATTTCGAGGTCCACTATAATTTTACTTATTCGCATATATGGAATAGAATATTGATTATTGTGAAAAAAATCTCCCTCAAACATCTTACAGGTCTCAACAAATTGATCTCTGGCATGTTCAGGCATGCATCAGTTAATTTTCTCAAAATATTCTTAGCTATGTTATACACTATTGTATCATCATCAACCTAAAAATTCCTTGATTTACATGAATATCAATACAATAATCACCAAATTTAACTATTCCAAAAAAAATTTACCATATTCTATAGGTCTTAAAGTAATATCCTCGAATTTCATTTCCCATACAACATGGAAATATCTCAATCATATTATCTCAGACATATGATTAACATTCATGGATTCTTCATTATTCATGATATCCAATGTATTGTTCATAAAATGATTACATTAAAGAATAATAATTACCACATTGATTCACAGGCACAAACCAGTTTCATAGAAATATTATTCACTTTACGATGATGTCTACTGAAACTATGTCATTTGAACTACCAAATAATCATTTATATTTCTATAGTCATAGAACAATGACTAACCCCGAGGATGGACAAAAGTTTGTAGTGTTTGATGCTCAATTAATCTTCTAATTGTTTTAATTTTTCTCAAAATTTGATAATAATAACAGGAAACAAGAAATACTTATGATGTAATGTGAAAAATTTGGAAAAAGTAAAGAATGATAGAAAAACAATAGGAAAGTATAATAAAAAGGATGATTGTAGAAAATAATGTTTGAAAGATCATGAAATAACTCTATAAAAATTTACTCTCTTATGTATGTGTAACACGCCAAGAATATTATGGGATATATTAAAAAATATATTTCTCAATGTCATTTATTATACACAAAACAATCTTATCTTGTGTTATACACAACACTGAGTTTCTAATAAATATAATTTTATTATTGTAATTATTTAAAAAGGACCAATATAATCAAAAAATTATAATGGAAGGTATGAACATTATTAACTGTATTATGAAATTATGGTTTACACACATATATATAATTTATTGACCAATTATTTATAAATAAATGTAAATCTCTTTTGAAAATAGAAGGATTTTGTTTTTCTAAAAAATATTCAAAATTGTGTTTTATGACAATAAATTAAAAAAATAAAACATGTTGGATTATATTAATGAAATATATATAAAATATTAAATAAAATTTTTAACATTCATCTCTTTTATTTTCTATATATAATGTAAGAACAAGTCTAATTTTACACATAAAAGAAGTATTTTTCTAAAATGGTATTTTTTTCCTCTTTTGGTGGGGAACCTGTTTTAAATATATTTTTTGAAACTTATATAAATTATATCTAATACAATAATCTTTATATTTTAATTTGATATATAAAAATTTAATTTGGTTATATTTTTGAAATTTTTTAGATAATGTCATGTTTTTATGAAAAGTGGAAAATACTGAATTTCAATTGAGAATGACATTGTCATCTAAAAAATTTATCATTTTCATATGTATTTTTTATTGGTTTTAAATTAATATTAGGTAATTTTTTATCATTTATGCAAATTAAAGTCATTTTAATCAATTTTACATTGCAATTGGATATAAAAACATTGCGTTATTTTGAACATTTTCATTTCAAAAACATACTTTTTCATTCTGTCAACCAGATTAATTTTATATTAATTTAAGACAATTATGTGTTTATAATTTTAGAAAATGGATTTAGTATTTTATGCTTCTAGAATAATTATATAACACATACCTTCATGTGTTTCATTTTGATTAAGTATGATATCTTCATTTGTGGGTGTGTGGACTATTGCCTCCTCAAAGCGATGTGATTCTTTCACTCTTTACATGGAATGTATTAAGGATAATTTTAGTAAATGTATATGATATTGATAAAAATAATGATTCTAATTTAATAATATTATATAAATATATATGACATTTCCCTTTTTCATTTAACATGACAAGCAAATATAAGCAACATTGTTGTGAACATAGGACCTAACTTCTCCATGAATTATGTATTTAATTTTCTATTATTATATTGTAAAGATTATTATAAATACTGAATATATATTATATTTTTATCATGGTTATCATTTTTATATTATTAAATAATTGTATAAGTAATAGGTCTATTAATATAACTAATCAAAATACAAACAAAATATAAAGCGGTAATTAGCCAAAACATAACTTTAACATAAAATTATTAATAAATTGGTAATATATGACCATTAGTAAATCATATATAGTATGATATAATTTAATAAGTTTCTGTAATATATTTATAATAAACATTTCATTATTATACAAGATTTTTTCAAGATAACTATGGGAGTAAAGATAAAAGTTAAGTGATTTATGTCTCCCTTTTATTTATGTGGAACAAATTTATTATAAAATATTTGTTTCTTTTATGTGGTGAATATTCTATCCATGAATTTATTTAAATATTCTTATCAATAATATTATTTTATATTCGTATCTGTATAATTTTCTTTGTTATTTTGGGGACATGATTCTACTGATTATAAAGTTATGAGTGTTTATTTTGCAATCTCATCAATATTTGGCATTGTTAGAAAAAAATTATTTTTTCATTTTATAAATTAATAATCTTGGGTGAATTTTCCAACATAAATATATAAAAATAATTTATTTAACTTATATGTCATGAGGGAGATATTTTTCCATTAAAATTCCTTATTTATTTAAATATCACCTTACAAACATACAAGGTTATTTTCAAATAAAATGTTTTATTTTTATACTGTAATAAATTTTATAAAACTAAAAAAATTAAATAAAAGAAAAGATATTTTCCTCATGAATTATTTTCAGCTGATCTGTCAAAATTAATTTCCATATTAGATTATAATATTTTAGATTACTTATGTTATTACAGGGATATGATTCAATTCCACCATTCTTATTGTTCATATTCATGCTTTTTGATTATAATGGAATTATATTGATGAAATCATTTTACATTTCATGAGTTATGTTATGAAGAATTGTTTATGAGACCTAACTTTTATGGGTTTTGATATGATTAATAATTTATGTTATTGTGGAACACATAAGTATGGTTTTAATTATGTGGTGCATGTGACCTATATCTCACTCTAATGCATTGGTTAATGATTTATATCTCATCACAAAGACATGATTGTGATATGAAATGAACTCAATTCAACAATACCTGATTGGAACACTAGTACACAAGATTCATTAATACATGGATAGAATGGCGAGAGAATATAGTTCAATAAATTACTTTGTCCACTATGATAGTCCTGTAAATGATCCTTAACAAATATGGAAATTAATTTTTATACTTATGTGTAGGAAAAAATTCTATGTATTATGTTATGATATGATACATTATTATTTATGAACATCTATAATTTATTCCATGATACAATATAATGATCATTGATATATAGGATATGATTTTTAAATTTTTTATTAATAAACATATGCCTTTTGATAATTTTATGCCTGATATCTCTCTTGTTTACCCTTACCAAGAATATGATCTCACCCTTTCTTATGTTTCTTTACCCCTAGGTATTAAGAAAGGGTTCAAGTTTGATAGGTCAAAAATGGGTATAGTTATGATAAATTAAGTGGGAGAAGAAGTAGATGTGTTATGAACCATTTTTTGGTTTCTACATTTCTAAAGGCAATAACTAATACAGTAATTGGGTGTGTGTTTGAGTAATGTATTAAATATTCCTAAAAATGTTGTAATCTCAATATATGTTAAGATTTTTTCACTATAGTTTGTATCATATTAATTGTTTAATCAAACTTTGGAAACTAGGATAAGAAACCCTTCATAAGATACCTATAGATAAGTATAAATATGGGTAACCGTCAGATAATTTTGTTGAAGATCCTCCATAAACATGGATTAAAACTAAGATGTTATATATTGAATGTACATTCCCATGAATATGTGATTTTCCCACTATTATTAGTGTTACTCACAATATAATTTTTGATTATGTTAATGGCTAGAACCTGAAGAAATAATTTAAATGATAATTTAAATTTGAAATGGGATGAATTTCATCATGAGAAACCAAATGTTATGGGATTTGTAATACAAAATCATATCATTATACATGAAAAATATATGAATCATGTTGGAATAAAATATGATCAGAGGATGGAACCACATTTAATTTAGTATTTTATGATGTAATGCCCACATTTTATCTACGGGTCTTTTGATCCACCAATTAATGAACAATTGATTGCAACAATAGAAAAGATATTTTTCATCCTTCAGTGTTTAGAACATGAGAAATTAATTTCAGTTGATTATCATTTAAAAGTTGAAGCAGACCAGTCCTGGACTCTATCCATGAATACAAGTTAGAAAGATGTCATTGAATCCATATATTATGATGAGTTCATGAACTTATTTTTTCATAAGTAAATTAAAAATATTTGTCATATTAAAATTGTAAAGTAATTTTTTGAGTTATAGAAAATGTAAGATGAATATTTGGGAACCTATGTAGAAACTTTTACAATAATAATATTCTATACATCTCGTATTATCATCCAACCTAAAAGTAAAGTTGATATATTTTTCATAAACAAAAAAACAATTTTTTATGAGTTATCTATATGAGACATCAGTTGACATGAAGAGGTTGTGTGTTGTGTTATCAATATAGAAATTGAGTTTGGAGTTACATATAAATCACATGGTTTTTATAAGAGATGGAATATAGATATTAAAGGAAAATATAAAAACCATTGAGAAAAGAAGGTGATATCTCTTTTATGCTCAATGTGTGGAAATAAATTTTGAATAAATTGTATTAAGGGTACTTGTATATGTTCTAAATATGGGAAAGGAGATCATTGAGAAATTGGGAACTGATGATATGGGAGAAATATAGCTAAAGATTTAAATAAGAAAATTTATTCATAGAATGAACCCCCACACTAAAATGAATAAAGTGACATAAAAAAATTTCTAATTAGTTTCCAAATATATAGGATAATAATGATGATCAATATCAGCAACCTATTAAAGCTAAAGACAAAGGGATGTATAATATGATCACTAATAGGGATGGGGAGAATGACAATTAAATTGTGGAATGTTTGAGATTTTATTTTATGAAATTCAAAAATATTATTATAGAATTACTTTTATAGTGTTATGGATTTATGAAACATATATGAATTATTCTACTGTAGTTTTTTTATTAAGGATCTAAATGCATATAATGAATGGTACTAGTGACCATAAATTGTGTTTGAGGTTTTAAGATTATATTTTCTATAGAACATAAAATTTAGGGAAAGATAACCATCAATATGTTCTAATTATTGAGATAATGATGTTTTGAAAAAGATATGTTGGATATGAATAATTAAATTAGATGGTACTAGTTTCATTTAAACTGATTAAGGATTTTTCTCATTATGGTTTATGCTATTATGAAATTTTTTTAATATGATTTTACTTGAAGGTATATTTCTAATCATCATTATATTATGATAGAGTACTTATGTTCAATAAGGATTAATGAAATAACCCTGTTTTAAGAGAATACAAGATGATGGTATTCACATGTTTTTTATATGACCAAAAATATCTACTTTATGTTAGAATAGGGAAAAATCCTAAGGTATTTTTGAAAATTTTAGTGATCTTATTTCTAAAGCATTGGAATTTCATCTTTCATAATGGTTATATGAATAACCATTTATGTAACAATTTATATTAAATTTGCATCAGTTTTTTGAGATTAAGGTAATATCTCTACACATGAAGATGTATTCATATTAGATAGCATGTACTGACTGTTCTTTAATGATAATAAATACAAAAATAAATAATGTATTTTTATCCTATTATGGATCTTATGATCATCTAGTTTTTCAAATATTACGATTTTAACTTCATTTGTTAGAGTATTAAATGTTACAGATATTGATCATCCCACAAAAAAAGAGTAAGATTGTACTTATAAGATGAATCAAACATAGTATTTCCTTTCAATATATTTTGAAATAAAATATTATCCTACTATAATCATTTTGTATTTTTTAAATTACCTTCTTAAGACTTATTTAATCAATGGTTTTGTGGTCATTGACCTTATAATGACCATATTTTCTATCACTCTTCATCAGAACATGATTGTTTACTTTTCTCATCTATTTCCATGTCTTCACTTTCAAACTGTGTTATCTTATGTGAAATCCTAGTAATGTGTTACTTTTAGTAACCATTAATCTTCTATCATTCCCTTTTCAATATGATGTGTTAGTTCTCCTTTTTTCAATGTGGGTTTTTACTAATGTGGCATTTGTGAATTAAAACATTAATGAACCAAATGAATTTTGAAGGAGATAATCATATTAAGGGGTGTATAATATAACATGACAATATTTCATTGAGATATAATTTTTTTAAATAATTTTATTTCTAGATGTCTTACGTTACAAGCAACAGTGGATTGGATTATGTTACACACAATATAGAGTTTGTACGAAACATAATTTTATTATTATAATTATTTAAATAAGAAAATTGATACCTATCCATTAGAATGGAATTTAAGAATATTATTAAATTTTCTATGAAATAAAGGTTTACACTTGTATATATAATTATTTTAAAAATTAATTATAAAAGAAAGTAAAACCCTTTTAAAATAAAATTAAATGTTTTCTTGAAAACCTTTGCACAAGTGTGTGTTATACAAAACAATTAACAAATACCTCAAGTTAGATTATATTAATAAACTATATATATATATAATGTTAAATATAATTTTTAACATTCATATTATTTTTTTCAATATAGTATATGACAACAAATCCAATTTTATGCTTAAAAGAATATTTTTCTAAAAAGGCACTTTTGATGCCTTTTGATGCGACAAATGATTCAAATATAGTTTCTAAATTTTTAGAAATTTTATTAGAAAATAAGAAATATTATTTTAAAAATGGTTTCCAATTTATTTTTGAATTTTTCATATTAATATGATATGTTTCATGATTTTTTGAATAATAAAAATACCGAATTTTTATTGAGAGCAGCCTTTTATTCAAAATAATTTTGTGTTAAATTATATTTTTTAATTGTTTTAAAGTATAAATATTTCAATTTTATATCATTTCATTCAATTAACTTCATTTTAATCAATTTTTCAATGTATTTTTATATAAAAATATTTCAACATTTTGAATGCTTTCATTTTAAAATGTTGTTTTCTCATTCCATCAATGAGATTAATTTTAGATTAATTGTATAAAATAATGTGATTAGAAATGATAAAAATGGCTTAAATATTTTAAACATTAAGTTCTCAATATATTAATTAGGTCCATTTTTTGGACTATATGAATAGTTACTTTAGTAATTTTTTTACCACATTTAAGAATAAATCTGTTAATTAATGGTAAAAATAATATAAAATCTATTAGAAAAATAACCTAACACTTTCCCAAATGTTAATGGATGAATAAATGTATATATTTAACACTATTGGTTACAAATTTAATTATATAATGGACTCTTTTATATGAAAATGACTTAGATGTTATTAAATGCTATGAGAGTGAAAAAAAGACCCACTCTTGCTTTTAATAAGTAATATATTTTAATATAGCATAAAATAGAAGATATTATCAACTAAATAAATTATTATGAAATATTATAGTTATATCAACATCATGGAATTATTTTTTTAAATATTAGTGACCAAATAATTTTCATAAATAAATAAATAAATATGATGCAGTAAGTATTAAATTAATGAAACAATCTATTAAAAGTGATTATAAATATTAAAATAATGTTAATATTAATTAATTAAGGTAGACCTTGAATATTATTGGTGAATATGAAATATTAGGGGTGTATTAAATAAATTGTTTTCAATTAGCATTATTGTATTTATTTTCATAATGTAAGTGTAATGAATAGTTTCAATATTGACAGTAATGATATTTTAGGAAAATAATATTTTATTAAACTATTTAAAAATCATAAAAAAACAATTAAAAATTAAAAAACTAATCCAATGTGGTGTAAAATGTTATAAATTATTCATTTTGAGTAAATTTACATATCAGAACTAAAAATTACATTCATTTAATATTAAAAATGATGTTACCTTAGTTATAATTATAATAGGTTAACTAAGGGTTAAAAGAAATGATAAGGTTTAAAATTATATCAATACATTTGTATAGTATTTTAGTATATGATATTTAAATATTATATCATATTAAAATTATATAAATTTCCATTCAGATATATTTGTATTGAAATTGAATTTATTAAAAATTAACCTCTTGAGAAATTCTAAAAGTGCCCTCCCCTCAATTATAAAAAAACCTATTAATCTATTTTATTCAAATATCATAACCTATATTGTTCTTCTAAAATCTGTCCAAATAACCTTCCAAATTTTCTAACTTAATCCTAGAAGCCTTAATATGTGCACAAATTCAACAAATGATGTACTTTTGTGAAAATCAAAAGAAGATACCCAATGAAGAGGTAACATTCATCAATGAACATTCTTATATTATTTCTTTCTTAAACCAATTAATTAATTTTATTTTATGTTTATATATTATTCGCATTATCCTAAATATACATATATGTTTCTATATTATGGTTTTGACCTACACTCACACACACTTCCATCAAATGGGATACGCAATAATATTTTATATGTATGGTAGATTACCTCCTCACGAAAAAATGTCAATCATTATTCCATCATAACATTTCATGGCTGGGAATAGTGATGTACATTATGTTTTTATATGATATATATTATACTTATTATGTATTTATTTTTTTATAATTAATATATAACACATTATTTCATGCGTTACATTTTGAGTAACTATGATAAAATTGTTTGTATATGAGTGGACTACCGCCTCCTAAAAGAAATGTGATCTGTTAATATTAGGTATCGGGATGGAGAAACAGAAGCCAGTGGGCTGGGAATTTAAATATTTTTGGAATCACCAGAGTGACCTAACCCTGTCAACTCTGGTGATCTTATCCCAATTCAGTCCGAGGATTATGCAAGGTTTAAATAAAGCACAAATAAATTGAACATGTACATAGTTTTGTTCAGTCATGTGTAAGTCCACCGTAGGTCTCTAGAAATCATTTCTCAAAAAATCTGATGTCTAAGCCCTCTAGATCATCCACACACACCACTTGAATCTTCTCACATGTCGTTGGTCAAGATCCAGGTGCTGGCACAGATCTTCAACGCTCACTTCAGCGTAGCGATGATCACCGCATGTCAATATCCTTCATTCCGAGATAGATGATCTAGAATATCATCCGTCACTTTAGAGACACTGTTTCAAGATTCCAGTAGGAGAGAGAAGATATCAATCCAAACATAGGAATAGTTCCATGGGAGAACCTTTCTCTAACTTATATAGGGAATGATTAAAACACACGTTATTAATTCCCGCCCCACCCCCCCTGTGTAATAAACATTTTATATACAAGTTTTCTAATTAATTATTTATGAAAACAAAATTCTTCCAAAAATAATATTTATAATTTATAACATCTTCATAATAAATATAAATATATTATGTGGTAAACTTATGTCTTTAACTTGACTCACACCTCTTTCTAATAATAAACAAACCTAGGATATTAAAATCCATTCGAATAATATTAATACATGTATTTACTATATAACTTGTAAACACATGTTAAATAAATTAAACGAATTATTTTAAACATGATTTATTTATTTATTTATTTTTTCTTTTTTGATCCACAGAATGAGGATAGTATTCAGATCTTTGGGAGGGTCCCACTACGTTCTATATTCCTATGATCAGAATAGGGAAGATTCTCTAAGTTCTATTGTGTGTGACCATATAGGACCTTACCTAAATAATAGTTAATAATATGCACCGACCATGAGTGGGGTCTAGAAACCAATCAAGGCCTATATAGAGAGACGTTAAAGTCAAATCAATGCATGCTTTCCTACGAACATGGTCAGTGTAATATAATCTCTTTGTCATAAATATCTCAATAAATCATAATGCACACTAGTGTTATCATCCTTTAACATGATTTATTTTATTTGTTGATTTTCTAGACGGTCTTAACTTATACTACCATGGCCATCGATTTAATGAAGGTGCCGCCATCCTAATCAACCGGGCCTGAGATATCTCTTTATGAGCTCCGAAGTGACAAATCCTTTCTTGATCATTCATTCAATGTCATGAAATTAATGATGTACCTGATACAAACTACCTCAAAATGAATTTTTCAACATGGTTTTAGACATGCACCAAATGTATGTAATTAAATGACATCTGTTGACAATGATATGAAGTCTAAAGGCCATTACAGTTGTTTGTAGAAAGGAACAACCAATGACACCTGAAACAAGTGGTGTTCCTATTATGCGGGTCTGTCCTCATGATCTCAACTACTAGAGATCATCAAGTGTGAAAATCATGAGAAGAAGTATCAATGCTTATGATCCCCTAGCACCTGATGGTCACACATCATCTATGTTCTTTTATAATGACATAACTAGACCATATGACATTAATTTAATATTACTGTCATTGCATCTCAGGGTTTACATTATAGAATGGGATCTACTATAACACTTTGATTCGATAGGTAATCTAAGAAAATTTCTATGAACAATGTTAATGAAGACATATATACATTATTATGGAAAGATAAACACATGTATTATAAAAAAATTAATACATGTAGCGGTAATCAAAGTACAAAACAAGTTGGTTCTATGGAACCCACATTCAACACTCTCACATTCACTAGAGCCAACAACTAGCAGGTTTCAATCTCTTAGATCTCACATGTGAATCATGATTCTGTTGATAAATGGATTTAGTTAGGTGGTCTGACATGTTGTCCACTATGGCTACTCTTCTAACTGTCACACCACATATTTCAGTTAAATCCCTCAAGAGATGAAACTTTTGAAGAATATTATTTGTCCTATGGTGAGAACTGGGCTGTATTGACAGCACCATTGCAACAGTATTATCAAAATATACTGGTATAAGGTCTTCACTTCTAAGTACAACACCAATTTTGGAGATAAATCTCTGTATCCAAACTTCTTCCTTTGCTGCATTGGAAGCTACAATATATTTGGATTATGCTTTAAAATCACCAATCAGATCATGCTTCACGCTTCTCCATCTCACTACACCACCATTCAGGAAAATGTTGTAGTCAGATTGTGATTTCATATCATCATGATCTATCTATAAACTAGTATAATTTTATCCCCTCAAAACGAGTTCCTCATCTCCTCCACACTCCAGGAACATGTCCTTAGTATGACTGAAGTACATTAGGATAGTTTTAATAGTGGTCCAATGTAGCTCTCCAAGATTTTCTTGATATCTACCCACTATGATTAAAGAAAAGACAACATAAATCCTAGTAGATTTCATGTAAAAAACAAGATAAAACACACTATTGAATAATAATGGACTCTACTAATTCTATAAATCACAACCTGTGTTTGTGGTCAAATTTTCTTGGAGAGATTTACACCATGTGATATATTTAACAACCCTATCTTGAATTTTTCCATACAATACATTTTGAGTACCTTGTTAATATATGTACTTTGACATTGCCCAAGTAGCCTTTGATATCTATCTCAATAGATCTTGATCCCTATAACATAGAATGCTTCACCTACGTCTTTCAGGGAGAAGCATTCATTTAACCAAGTATTAACTGAATGTAAGACATGCACCTCGTTTCCGATAATTAATATTTCATCAACATATAATATTAGGAAAACGATGGAATTCCCATAATCCTTTTTATAGATAGAAGGATCCGATTAATTTTTGAAAAAACCAAAATCTCTCAGGGCTTCCTCAAAATGAACATTCCATAATCTTGATGCATGATTCAATCCATAAATGGATCCTTGTAGCTTGTATACTTTGTTGGAATACATTGACTCAACCAACCCTTCAGGTTTAGTCCTATAGACATTTCATCCAATATCCCATTTAGAAAAGTAGTTCTGACATCGATTTTCCAAATTTCAAAATCATAAAAGGCTACTATTGCAAACAATATTCAGATAGATTTATGAATTTCTACCGGTGATAAGGTTTCATCATATTCATTACCATGATGTTATCTAACGCCCTTTGAAACCAGTCTTGCATTAAAGGTATTAACCTCACCATCCATGTCTAGCTTCTTCTTGAATACACATTTTAATACAATAGGATTTACATTAGCCAGAGGGTCTACCAAAATCAAAGCTTGATTTTGGTACAAGGACACCATCTCAGAATTCATGGCTTCCTTCCATTAAGCATCTTCTTTTACTTCTACTACTTACTAGTAGGTCAGATGTTCGTCATATCCAAGTACTAATGTTTCACCTGACTCAATGACAAGAAAGCCATAACGCACAAGTTCTCTAACCTCTCGCGTAGACCTACACAATAACTATGTCTCAAGAAAAACATCTTCTTCCACTTATTCTTGTTGAGATTATTCCACAACCAAGTCATGTGCATCTAGAGTATTAATTTCATCGTAGTGAATCTTGCTCCCTCTATTTACATTTGAAATCTGTTCCCCTTCTAGAAATCTGGTGTATCTTTCCACAATTACTTTTTATCTAAAGGGTGTTATAGGTATTATCCTTTAGTTTCCTTAAGATAACCCACAAAGATACACTTAGTTCTTTTGGATGCAAATTTTCACTTGGTAAAGTCTTCAAAAATGTCTTGAACCCCCATACATGTATGTGTGTCTGGTTGGGATTCTTTCCATAACATAAATAATATGTAATACCATCTACAGCTTTAGTTGGTACTCAGATAAGGGTATATGGTGCTATCTGCAAGGCGTATCCCCAAAAGGATAATGGAATGGTTTTATGAATCATAATTGATCTGACCATGTCAAGAAAGGTCATATTCCTTATTTCACTAACACTGTTCAATTGTTGTGTATAAGGAGGATTGATTTGGGATGCTATCCCACACTCCTTCATGTGATCAATGAATTCTAGGTTAAGATATTCTCCACCTGAGTCTGAGCGATGCAGTTTTATCTTCATACCAAGTTGGTTTCCTACTTCATTTTGGTATTCCTTAAAAAACGAAAGGAATATGACTTCTACCACATTATGTTGGTATTTCCATACCTACTATAGTAATCTGTAAAAGTAATGAAGTATAAAAAACCACCCCTTGCCTCTATTAGAATTAGACCACATACATCAGTTTGTATTAATTACAGTACTACATTGGCTATTTCTCCCTTTCCTGAGAAATGTTCTTTGGTCATATTTCTTTGTAAACAATCTTGACATACATCTATTGGTTCTAACTATACTGAGTCTAGAAACCCTTCTTGATGTAATCTTCATAATCGCTTCTGTTTTACATGATCAAGCCTGAAGTTCCATAAGAGGGTGATATTTGAGTCATGTTGGCTTTTCTTGTCATTGATTTCTATTACTGATATTTCTAGTTCCAACATATATAAACCATTGTTAAGATTTTCCATACCATAACATATGTCATCCCTATAAAAGAGACAACATTTATTTCTAAACATGAAATAAAAAACCATATTTTCTAGACTTGACACAGAGATAATTTTTTTGGTAACATAAGGTAAATAATAGAAATTTTTTAAAACTAGAACTAAACCAGTTGTCAAGGTTATGTGATAGTCTCCCATTACCATGGCTTCTTTACTATCACCATTTGTAGCTTAGAGATCCACTTGAATTTTTGCAATCTTATTGATCCTATGTGGTTCCTGTATATGAATACAAATGTGCGAGCCACATGATGTCTCCAAAAACCAACATATAGATAAATATAGATTGAATCCAATGATAAAAATACCTGAAGTAGAAGCATCAATTTTCTTCTTCTTCCCAACTCTACAATTCTTCTTCCACTGGCCTTTCATGCCACGTCCATAGAAGACAACATTCTTCTCTTTACATTGCCTCAGAATCATTGGCATTTTCTCAGGATAATGAATTGGTGTCTTAGGCATTGACTTGGCCTTAGACCCCTTTTCCATGCTATTTTTTTTCTTGTTCACCATAAGAACAGATGAATTGGTATTATTCATATCCTTATCTGCTTGGAAAACATAATACAAAAGGTACAGGAAAAACTCTGTCATACTATTCATAATATAATTGTCAATAAAAGTCAAGAATCTTGACTACAAAGAGTCAATAATGACATCCAATACTAGTTCTTGGTTCAGTTTGAACCGAAGGGCTTCAAGCCCCTCAATATACCCAATTCTCTTATGTACGTGCAGACTGGCCTAGTTCCCTTGTCCTAGCTTGCGCTTATAATCACACTTGATATCTCTTACCTTTATTGCATGGCCCTCTCTAGATATAGTTCTTGGGGATGTTAACGAAACTTGTAGGCGTCCTTACCCTCATGCATGTTTTTCAATTGGCTAGACATGGAGGACAACATGATTCATTATACATCAGGAGCATCGTCTAAATGCTTTCTCCATTAATATTTTTTTGTCTTGAGTACTCCCTAAGAAGGCTCCGTGGGAGTTGGGGATTCCTGCACATATAACACCCTTTCTTGGCATAGTACTATGCACAAGTGCCACTACCACTCCTGGATGTTATTGCATGTCAAGTTATTTTCTTTATCCAAGATCGATCGTAGTGATAAATTACTTTTGCTGTTGGTGATTGACATTTTAAATATATATCAGAAAATCATTTAGTAGTTATTAATTAGTCCTGATTATCATTTGACATTTACGATTAATAATTTTTTATATCATTTTAATGTCTCCCACTATTTTATCAAGCCTTAATAACCCTCACTATTAGATTTGGAATACTATGTCTCTTGAGTTTTCTAGTGGTAAGGATACTCGAAACCTCCCTCATAGTCTACAAGATATGGCTATGCCACTACTTGGAGTGTTTCAAGGTAGGCACTAGGATATCCAACCAATTGTTCTTATGGTTCCTTGTGTTGTTGAGAAAATTCTCAGCCTTTGGAATCTGAACTTGATTCCATAAACATCTTACCAGTAAAGTAATTCGAAGTTACTTAAGGATAATCCTTGACTACTCACTTTAGTAAAATTGACCTACTTCTCCCATGAAAATGTCCTGGTAGTTAGAGGCACTCTCAACTATGGCTGGCGAGAACCCCAAACAGCCGGGTTTGTTTTGATGTGATAAATTGAAGGCATTAATTGGACATAATATATCATTGAGGGATTTTTAATATTTATGACGAATATAATCCATTTAAATTTATTATGTTCAAACTGGGATGTCTTGATCACAACTAAACATGTCATAGAATATAATTCATCCCATATTTATGGATTGTATCTTGATTATAATTCTATGTGATCGCACAATAATCATGTAGACACATAAATAATAAACAATGCATAAAGTAAATCATAAAATCCAACTGGTCTTGAGAATTCTATAATGATCTATCAATAAAGGATCAATCATGACCTAGGGGCATCCATTCCAGAGTCGAAATATGACTCACATAGATGTGGGCCCCAGTGAAAAGTGCTCAACTTCTGTCTGGACTAGTGCCTCGACATGGAGGGGTCTGTATCTCGGATCATCAACGTATAATTACAAATATACTCACATGTAGTCGAGGGTGTGTGGGGGTACAATATATAACTACTGAAATGGATTCACATTCCCTTATACATATTTGAATTAAGAGATGATTTTTAGATCGTCATTTATCAAATTAAATATTACAATCATCACTTGCATTGAATAAATAATTAAAAAAATAATTCTTGACATGAACGGGTTAGTCGCTAGCACAAGACCAGTCAGGTTAAATTATTCACAATGAAATTAAAATGAAATAGATTTAAATAGTGAAAGGGTGTTCTAATAAATTAAATGAATTTGATTAAATTAAAATAATATATTTATCGGTTCCATTTATTTAATTTAATTTTAATTCTAAAAAATAATGTAAACCATTAATTTAATTTTATTCCTAAATTAAAATTATAATTCATATTAAAATAAATTTAAACGCCAAAAAAAATTCTTATTAATTTAATTTAAAAACAAAATTAATTAAAATTGATTTAATACGGGGTTACCACTAGCCGAGGAAGGGTCAAACATCAATGCGAACAACCGCGGGGTGTCGTCCTGGAGCAGGGCCAAATCATGACATTACCGCGCAATGAACACGGCGTGACCGCGGTGTGGCCGCAGTGTGGTTGTGGCATGACCGCAACATGACCGCGGCTTGAATGCAGCGTGACTGAGGAGTGAAATCGACTTGAAAACTGATTGATTATGGCGTGACCGCTCAGAAAAGTGACTCTCGCAGTGGCATCATCTTCTGGTGAGCTTCTAAAAGAGCGAGAAGAGGTCGGGCGACATTCCAACAAGTCACATGGCCAGAAGCCCGCTGCTACGGCCAGCCGACAGGGCGACATCCTTGTCCTACACGGCCTACACTGACGACAGTTGAGTGCGGTGGTGGCTAGGATCAGTGGATTTTGGTGCGGTTCGTGTCCCGAACGAGAAGGAAGGATGGACGGGGTGGGAGCATCACGACACAGTGGTCTGGGGGGGTTCGGTCTGAGGCAGTGCGACCAGGACGGTTCAGCGAGAGGGCGGCGAGCAGGTCGGGTGCTTTGCGGGGAGGCTCGAGGAGGCTGTTCTAGCGTAGAAGGACAACAGGATAGTAGTGAGGTAGTGGGAATTCGACTGCTGGCGGGCTCTGTTAGGTTGTTTGGCTGCCTCGAACAGGGTGCGAATATAGTTTCTCCCATAAGGGGGAGTCGCGCCCCGCATAAAGAAGATGACCCCATTGGGTCTTCTATGTTTTTTTTGGTTTTTTTTAATTTTTCCTTAGACAAATATGCCACCAAAATGTACCCTCTTTTTTTTTAAAATAAAAGGAAGAAGAACACAAAATGGGTTTTTGGCCTCCCTTTTTATTATAATCTTCATGGAAAATATTTTCCACATGCTTTACTTTGTGGAAAATATTTTTCCACACCTCTTTTCTTGGGAAAATATTTTATAATAAAATAGTGTGTTATATTTTGTAATAATAAAATATTATATTAATGTTTATCTCAATAATGATAGATAATAACATCAAATGATCGAAAAAACTATGACGTCGATCCGATTAAATATTTTAATTGATTGTATCTTGATCATTTGAAAACGAAACAACGAATGATCGGATCCAAATGAACCGTTTTAACACCCCGCACATAAATATAATGCATGTAATTATTGATGACATAGAAAACCCTTGTGATCTCTCTGATTCAACTATTAGGTACCGGGACGGCGCATCTGAAACTGGTGGGCCGGGAATATAATTATTTTTCATCACTGGAGTGAAAAAACCCTGCCAAATCTAGTGATCTTGTCCCGGTTCAGAATGAGGATTAAGTAAGGTTTAAACAGAGCACAAATAAATTGAACATGTACATAGTTAGTTTCTGTAGTGTGAAAGTCCACCGTACGTCACTGGCGATCGTTCCTCGAAGACTCCGACATCGAAGCCCTCTAGATCATGCACACACGCTACTGAATCAACTCATGTGCCATTCATCGAGATCTGGGTGCTATATCAGATCTTTAATACACACTTCTGTGGAATGCCGATCAATGCATGATAAGATCCTTCAATCTGAGATGGATAAACACGAAGATATTCCTTTTCTTGATGGAATCTCTCTCTAGATTCTAGGCGGAGAGGGAATATCTTAATCCCTACACATGAATAGTTCCAAAAGAGAGCCTCTATCTAACTTATATAAGGAATATTTAAAACACGAGTTATGGATTCTTGGCCCCTGTCTAATAAACGTATACTATATAAGTGTTATAAATAATTATTTATGACTAATAAAATTATTCCACAAAGAATATTTATAATTTATCACTTACTCATAATATATATAAAAATATATTACGTGATAAAATTTAGTCTTTAACTTGACTCACACCTCCTGCTAATATTTGTCAGACCTAGGATATTAAAATCCATTCGAATAATATTAATACTTTTATTTACTATATAACTTGAATATAAACTTTAAATAAATTCAAAAAATTATTCTAAACATGATTAGTTAATGAATTTATTTATTCTTTGGTGATCCATGGAACTTGTATAGTAGTCGGACACTTTGGAGGGGGCAACCAAGTTCTATATTCATATTCCCAGAATAGGGCAGATTCTCAAAGCGCTATTGTGTGGGACCCTCTAGGCCCTTAACTCAAAACAGTGAATAATATCCACTATCCAATAGTGGGGTCTAGGAACACATCATGACCCCTATAGGGATATGTCAATGTCAAAGCAATGAATTCCTTCTGACGAACATAGTCTGTGTAATATGATCTATTAGTCATCGATATCCTAATAAAGCAGAATTCACAGTAGTGTCTTCATCATTTATCTTTATTTATTTTATTTGTTGATTTGTTTGGATGTTCTTACCTTCCACTACCATGGCCTTGGATTTAATGAAGGTTCAACTATCCTAATCAACCAGGACTAAGATATCTCTTCCTTAACTCAAAAGCGGCAAAATCCTTTCTCGGTCATTCATTCAATGTCATGTCGTTAATGACGTACCCGATACAAACTACCTCTCCACGACTTTGTCTCCATTGTTTTCGCCTTTCATAAAATGTACGTAATTAAATGGCATCCATTGAAAATGATCTCATGTCTAAACACCATTACACTTTTCCATAGATAGGAACAAACAATGACACTAGAAACATGTTGTTTTTCTATTATGTGGGACTTTCTTCATGATCTCAACTACTATAGATCATCAAGTCACAACTTCATGAGAAGAAGTCTCAATTCTTATGATCTCCCAACACCTCATGGTAACACATCATCTATGTCCATTCAGAATGATGTAACTGGATCATAGGATGTTACTTTATGATTATTATCATGGCATCTCAGGGTTCTTATTATAGCTTGGGAACTACCATAACACTTTGACGCGACACATAATCTATGAAAATTACCATAAAAAATGTGGATGCAGAAGTATCTACACTATTATTTAAGGATAAAAATGTGTTATAAAAAACTGAATGCACGTAGCGGTAATCAAAGTACAAAACAAGTTGGGTCCAGGTAAGCCACTTTCAATAGTTCACACCTTTAATGGAATATATTACGGTTGGGTTTAGAGAATTTTTATGAAATTTATATCATAATAATTCTACTATAATTATATTATATATATAGATATATATTATTCACCTTCATTTTTTCATGACGACATGAAATTTGAAACAATGTTCATGTGTACACACGGTCTACCGTTACTATGAATAGTGTATTTAATTTTCAACTTCAATAATTTATATATTATTGAAAATAATGAATATATATGATATTAATATCATTTTTATCATTCATTATATAATTAAATCACTATATAATTAATATTATAAAAATATAACAAATCAAAATGCATGTGAGAAACAAAGCAGTTACTACATAATGCATAAGAGTATTATGGAATTGTTAATAAATAGGTAATTGAAGGCTAAAACAATACCATATATGGTATAATATAGGAGAATATGATTTTTTAAAATATATATAATATACTTAGATTTATTATACATGAGTTTTTAATGAGTACGAACATATTCTAGACATTTAGTAAGGTATTTATTCCTCACATTTATTTTAATGGGACATATGACTTATACAATGCTTCTGTAATCAAAGTAGTGTATATAATAAACATGAATGAATTATATGATTCGTAACCATAATATTATGGGAGTTTCATATATATTTAATTTTCTTTCCCTTATTAGGAATATGATTTTATATATTAAATAGTGATGTTTGTTTATTTCAAAATGTCATCAATATTTGGGATTATTTCATTTTATGTCTCTATTGGGGGAAATTTATCTTCCATTTCCATTTATTCTAAAAAGGTTTTTTCTACTCTCCTATAAAAATTAAAATTAATCTTAATGGTGTTTTATTCATTATGAAATGAAATGAGATGAATATTGTTTTTTGTTATTTTATAAAATAAGGCTCTATGTGATGTATCTGAAAAAAATATGTGAAAGGAATATGTTTTTATATTATATAGATTGATTTTGAACATATAACATCATAAATAATTAATTATTTTAATCTTAACTTACACCATTTATAGGTATTATCATATTAAATGTTTTTGTTTAAAATTTCCTGATATTTTATTAGATGAAAACATTTTCAAAGAAGAAATGATATTTTCCTCAAGGTTTATTTCAAAGTTATATCTAAAAATTATTTTCCAACTATGATAATGTTATTTGATGTTATATATAATTTACTATGGATATTATTCAATTCTATTATTCCTATTATTTCTATGAATGTTTTTTTACAATGAAAGGATATTTATGAAACCTATTTATTTTACATGAGATTAGTAATGATGAAGTGTCTATGAATCCAAATTTTTTGCGTTCTGATATGATGAATTATTTTTGTTCTTTTTTTCATGCATATGTATGGATTTAATTATATGATAGGTGGAACATATATCAACAACCAATGAATTGGTTAATTATTTTTATTTACTTACATAGATAGGAATGGAGAGTTGGTGAACTGGGTTTAGTATGATTGGACTAGGAGTAGAGTAAACCCTATTTTGTAATACACGGCTCGAATGGGGAGAGAACTATGTTCTATAAAGGACTTTGTAACCTATGGTTGTATTTGAAATGATCCTTTATTATATGGATATTATTTTCTACGAATATGTTTATTCTAAAATTCAATGTATTATGTTATGATATGTTCTTTGATTCTTTTTGAACTTATATGATTTACTCCAAGAAACTATATCATGGTCTCTGATAAACATGATATTTTTTTCTTTTTTTTGGTTTATTTACATATGCATTATGATCATTTTATTATTTATATTACACCATTTAACCCTTACTGAGCATATGAGCTCACCCTTTCTTATGTTTCTTTTCCCCATAGTATGAAGAAAGGTATGATTTTGATATACCAAAATGGGTTCTAGACATGATGAAATTTGTGGGTGAAGAATTATATGTGTTGTGAAACATTTGATTATATTTCCATGTTTCAAAAGACATTAAAATAATATGCTCTTTTGGAATGTGTTTTTATGATGTATGAAATGTTCAGAAAAAAATGATTTAATATCAATGTACTTTAAGCTTGGGAAAAATTGTGTATACTCTATTAATCAACACATGAACCTCTCACTTTTCAAATATAAAGAAACACACACACTATCAATATTTACATATCAGATCTATCATTGCTATAAAAATAATATCTTGGTCAAATCAATATTGGAATAGGATCTATTTAATGAAATTAATATCATCACTAGGTCAAAAAATCGAATAATGACTCCTTAGAAACATTTTTTAGTAATCGGGAGAAGAAGAGTAAAATGGAAAAGAAGTCGAGAGTAGAAAACCAACCTTATGAAAAGGTTTTCCCTCACATATCACCATTCACAATTGAAATATTATGACAATAGAGAAGATAAAAATTACTAATGGATTCTTTATTTATAATGAGAATCACGATTAACCTTCTACAAATAGTTCCACTAATTTTCCTTTCATAAATGGAGGTTTGAGATCATGCACATAGGAAGACAAGAATAAATATAAAAAATTATATCTAGGAATAGAATATTGAATAAGAATAAGAAGAGAGTGATAAAGATGATTTATTTGAGGATTATAAATGATATGGGAGTCTTACACAATCTTCAAAACCTATTTATTGGCAACAAAATAAGATGTATTTAAAAAACAATTGATGATTATAATGAATCAATGTGGAAACTTCACCAAATGTATCACCTTGTTCAAGTGATATAAGTAATAATTCCACTTGAAATATCACTA
This sequence comes from Viscum album, assembly GCA_963277665.1. Lineage (NCBI taxonomy): Eukaryota > Viridiplantae > Streptophyta > Magnoliopsida > Santalales > Viscaceae > Viscum > Viscum album. The sequence goes on along the minus strand of OY728135.1, from coordinate 1,099,488,456 downwards.
CTTCTATATTTTTTTTATTCAGCTCTAACTAATGAAATCCGAATAATTTTTATCGTTTTTCAAAAATTTAGTATACTTGTTTGATGAAATTTATATCCTTCTCCTACAAAACAACTCAATTTCACCATTATAGTTATGCCACCATAAAATGAGGAAACAAATTATTTTAACTAATATCACCCTGTTGAAACTCAAGAAAATACTCTCATTAGCTAAACCATATGGCTGAATGAATTTAATTCCCCCAATCATCCTCATAATGAAATTTCTCAGAAAATAATTTTTAACTTATATAGCTATAACTAAACCCTTTCTATTTTTGACTCTATGTTATATAATTATAATGTACATTTCTTGGACTTCATCAATGTCTGATATTATGGAAAAATGATTGAACAACGACTAACCTTAAATGAGACCGATGGAATAGCTATGAAGTCATGAAAATCCATCAAAACAATGCTCATGATTTCATTAATATTTACATAATTCATTGAACATCTGGTGTGAATTAATTATATAATATTAATTAAAATCCTATTGGTAAAACGAGGCCATAAATACATGTTTATTACCCCAAAAAAAGTAAATGATGATTTCTTATCTTCTATTCTAAAAAAATATCCAACATGATTCTCCAAACCCAGTGTTTGAGTACTTCAATTCAATGAATCTATAGTTCTCATTTTTTATTCTCTTATTATCATTAATAAAGATCAATATTTATTGAGTTTTACTTCAAACAGTAACACAATGTTAAATATTTATCCCTCAAACAGTTAGGTAGGTCAATTAGCCTTGGGTTTGTCATCTCAGGACCAAATATCTTTATTCAATAACAATGAGAAATGGTTTTTATTCACAGACAAAAATTTAAAAAACCAACTTCGTATCCAAAATGATTTGACTAATTCCATCTTCAATTCATAGATTATATATTCATTCTCTATGTAAATGTTGACATCTGTATGGTTATCATTGGGTTTTCAAATATTCATTCAAATAAAGGGGTGATTATGTTTTTTCCATCACAAACATAGTTTATCATTGACTACCCAAAATTCTACTTCTACAAGTTTCATTGTCAATATATTAAATTATACACACTCTATAACATAGTTCACTTCAATCCTCATATGATGAAACCAAAAAATCATATGTGTTTTTCAAATGAGTAGGACTCAGGTTTCATCATCATCACAAATCTAGATCAAGATAATCTTCTGTGGATTCAATCTAAATCATATTCTTCCAAGATTCCGCATATGAGCTCAAACTTCCACTCTTGAAAAATTTCTCTTATTCATGATTGGGACACTTACTTCTTCTTTAATGGGATGATAAATTCCAATAACGACTTTTAATTTAATGGATTTATATATGTCGAGTCGAGGATTTTTTATTATCCTCAGGATAAAATTGAGAATGTGGTCTCCAATAGTTAAATAGTATATATATCTATAAATTTTAGCTTTATCGGTAAGAGTACAAAATTGGATACATGAGTGCTGCTTTGAGAATTGATTATTTGGGTAGCACATTGTAAAATAGGTTACATGGACATTAAAATATTCAAAAGCAATTTTGATGTAGAATAAAAACTACAAATAAAACATTAGAATTTAAAGTAATTCAAATAAAAATAAATTCTTATTCCCAAAACAAAAAATTCCAAATTTCAAAAAAAAATGAATAAATTACACTTAATTTAATTAATTATGTAAATAATTAAATTAAAATATTAAAAAATATTAAAAACAATAAACTATAAATTAATGTTATTAATTATGAAATCCATAAATTCAATGAATTATAAATGAAATTTAGACTCAATTAACTATTTGATTAATAAAAAAATAATGAAATTAATCAATGACATTTATGATTAATGTTACAGAATAAAATAATAAATAAAAACCTTGACACAAAATACAAATTAAACATAAAAACAAAAATTAAACATCAGAATTATTAATTTAATAATTTAATATGATTACCCAAAAACAATAATTAACTAATTTAAAGCATATTATAACATTAAAACATAATTTAAACACAAAATTGATATGGAAAATGATAGTAATTAAAGGAGAATTCAAATTCTCCAAAACTAATTATTTTTATTTTACTCAAGAAACCACTTTTTCATATTCAAGAGAAGATAACTAATATCATAATCAAAGAACTGAATTTCTATAATTAATTTATTTTCAAATATATTTTCATCGATAGAATATATAACGTTGTGAAATATGATTCCCTCTATAATTAATAATATTTTCTGTAAAGTTAGTTTGTGTTTTATAAAAAATGATTTAAATTTAAATTAATAGAGAATTTAACAAACATAAATTTGCATTCATATGAAAGTTAAACCATTATATTTAACTTCATGTATAAAGACTCACATAATTTAAGAGTTTGTAATAGATAAAAACATAATTGGATAGGCTGTTGTAAAATTTTATTTGTGGAAAAAAATTCATTAAATATATTATGATTATATATTGAAATAAATTAAATACCGAGTTTAACCTGGATTTGGAATTTCATTTATGGATTAATTAAGAATCACATCTTATGAGATAAATTTTCATTACAATGTTTAAAGGATATTTTTATTGTATAAAAATTTTCTATAGTTTTACACTGAGACATTTTTTCAATAGGGTATAAAAAATTATTTATCTAATCAAATAAAATATGTAATTTATATTATTCTTCTAAATAATTCCTTTCAACCAAAAAATTTTAGAAAATAATTTCCTCCAATGAAAATTCATAAGTGATTATTAAAAATTTACAATTTCAAAAAATAATAGTTCTGTTTATTGATATCAATTAATTACAGGTAAGCTGACCTAGACACGATTCTTCCACACATAAAAATCAAAAATTCTCCCATTGTAAAATATAAATGTTATAGGGAACCATTTGAATGATTAAAATAATTTCTATTTTAAAAGTAGTAGAGAAATGAATGTTTGAAGTTCACAAGTATAATAAAAAAATCAATTTTTACAAAAAAAATAAGGTCCACATTGACAAATACACCCACTGGTTACTTTATAATAAACTTAGCTATACAATAATGGTTTTGAATTTCGATGCATGTTTACATTTGTGGATCAATAATGAATTAAAATAAGCATGAATAATGAATTCTCAACTGAAAATGAAATAAATAATGTAGTATAAAACTCTATATTTTAAGACAAAGAATACAACATGAATTTCACCATTTTAAAATAAATGTTCCACAATAATTTTCATAACCAACAAAAAAATGTATATTTTTTTTGAAATAAAAATGAATTAATGTAGAAAATTTTTAAACAATACTCCCCTGGTAAAGAAGCATTTACACTTTTAGTATAGTAATGTAACTCAATTTTTTATTTTCAAATGGTTCCATTGATATAACCTTTCCATATTTTTTCAGGTATTTTTATTCATGTTTCCATAACATGGCACATATTTTAAAAATTTAAAATAAAATTTTTTTATTACTACACAAAATTGTATAATATTCTCATTTAAAAACTGATAAAACAAACAAAACGTACATTTTTTAATTCATTATTTGATGAATAATATAGTTTCATGAAAATTCAAAAGGAAAGCATGTTTAACATCAAATATATTAATCATTAACACTCTTTTTTCAAATAATAAGAGAAAAAATGATATTAGAATATATCCCTCCCCCACACTTTATTTAAAACACATATTATTAATTTAAACTCTATTAAAATTTAGTGAGAAAGGATACAACCTCGAAGCATTGTTAATGTGGAATAAGTTAATAAGAATGTTTGAAACATGGTGGAATACACTTCCACTTATTTCTTATTAATAAATGATAAACCATTTATTAAAATATAATAGATAAAAAAATTAATGCAATGAAAACAAATCTTTGGATAACCCTCCATGGAGTGTGGTATTTTGTCAATACACAATAAGACAATCTTTGTATCATCCTCAATCACTTGGTATATGTGTTTTCTTTCATATAAACCACCACTTATGTTTTTTACTATTTTTTCGTCACACAATAGTTCTATAAACTATTGAATAAATATTCTTATTCAAAAAAGACTTTTCAATTGGAAAAATACTTCTCCACCTCCTCCATTGATCAAATTAAAATTTTAAAATGAAATGAAAGTGAGAGACTGAGTTTAGGAAACATGAATGGAAAAAAATTAAATTACATCCTTAATAATTATATTTTCTCAAATATTTAAAAATTCCATTTATCAATAATATGTATGGAAAAACGTTGTGATTAACTGGTAGGCTATAACACATCCTCTCCAATTTTAGCAACCTCTGATATATACTGAAGAAAATCACCATTAACATCCACAAAATTAATATTTTCAATGAGGTTCATTATCTCTTGATGCACCTCAAAAAGTGTAGGTTTAAAACCTTTTAAACTCACCCCAATGTCACAAACACATTAAAATATGCACAGTGGAAAACATATTAAAAAACAAGATCATTACATTCAAAATAAAATTGAAAAACAACATCTTTCACCATGTAATTACCTACCTATAAATAAATAATTTGTTTCTATTCAATTAAGAACACAGTTCCTAGAGTTGTGTCAATAGTGAGGTATTTAACCTCTTTATTCCACTCTTCAAATCCAACCACTTTAGTTGTTGTATCATAAATGGGAAAATTATAGAGTTCGAGATGTTCTCACAACCTATTCTAGAATGGAAAAATCACATGAAATATTAGAATACAAAATATCATTCCAATTAAAAGGATAAATTTATTGATCTTTCAAAGATAATATAGCTTCAGCAAACTCATCATGTAACCCTTCCTAGAAGACCTAAAAATATGTCTCGGAATAGTTACTTTGATACACCACCTTTTAATATGGAGACATTTATGGGACCAAAATATGTATCTCTAACTTTTTTGTATTATATTCTTATAATTCTTCTTTAATAATTTATTTTCATGAAAAAATGCCCTTTTGGTCATCTTGAGATATGTTTACATCTTTATTTAAAACCAACATCTTCCTAAGAGCTACCATAATATCCTCAAAATGAATTTTAATAGTTCCCCCTTTATGTCTAAATTAGGAAATCATCCCTAACAAGTGTAATTTCCTACAGCTAACTGAGTTTTAATATTAAAAAATATTTAAATTTTTTTATTTTTATCACTTCAGAAATTATTATTAATTAAAAAGGCTAAGAATCACTAAAACACACATGCCTCCCATGTAACAGTGCCAATTTTTATAGTCTATTGTTTGAACTACCAAATTAATATTTGTTATTCCTATGACATGGCACAATGGAAAACCAAACGATTATCCTCATGGTGTTAGTATGTTCATCTAAAATAATCTTCTAAAATAATTTTTTACTATTTTATCTAATTTTAAAATATTAACAGAAATATATTTATAGGGATTATCTAATTTGAAAAAAATGAGTAAATATAAAAATAAATGATAAAAAATATTTAAGGAAAGTGGAATCAATGCTTTGAGTGAGGATAAAAAATTTAGAAATATTGTGAACTCAATCCAGGATGATCGGCTCTCTATTTCATATCACTGATCGACAAGGATAATCTATGAATGAAAAAAAATTAGACATAACATGGTTTATCTCAACACATATGAACATATCAATCTCTTGAAATGAACATACAGCTAAAATTATACTTATAAACATGATCTCACTCCTAACTAATATTAGAATCTCTAGTTCAAATAAATATTTTCATCAAATATCTTTTTTGAAAATGTGGTCTTCACTAGGTAAGAAAATCATATGACCTCTTTTAAAAAACGTTCTTGAGTAAAATAGAGAAGTAGGGGAAAAAAGAAAATTAGTTGAGAGTAACAATCTGTCATAATGAAAAAGTTGCCTCTCACAATTCCTCCTTCACAATTGATACTTGATAATAATTAATAAAATATCAAAGATTGATTAATTCAATATCTCCATGTAATATCAATTTTGACCTCCAAGAAATACGTCTTAAAATTATTCCCCCATGGTTGGAGGTTTCATATCAACCCTATAGAATGAGAATAACAAACAACAAAACAATTTTTTTACAGTTGAAAAAGTTAAAGAGGGAATAAGAGGAAGAAGCAGAAGAGATAGAGATGGATATTTAGGTTAGAGTACAGATTGTTGGGATTCATACAAAAACATCCTAACATATTTATTAAAATAAAATAAATAATTATTTTTAGAAACAATGGACAATTATAATAGTTCCATATGTAAACCTCACTATGTGAATCTCTTTTATAATGTTATGAGAGTAAAAGTTCCACAAAAAATATCACTGCTTCTATATGAATATTTTTATTCAACTCTATATGAGGATAACCAACGCATATTTATTATTTTATTTATATATTTAGAAGCTTTTTTGGTGACATCCAAAACCATCCCTTATACAAAACTTCAATTTCACCATATCAGTCACATCATAATAAAACGAGGAACCAAATTGATTAAATTACTATCACCATTAAATAACTCAAGAAAATACTTTCATTAACTATAAAAAATTCCTGAATATATTTATTTCCTCCAACATTCCTCATAATAAAATTTATCACAAACTCATTTATTATATATCTAGAAATCACCAAAAAAATTTAATTCTTTAATGAAAACTATATTATATAAATTTGTCTTTCTAAAATTTCACCAAATACTGAGAAAAACATTTTATAGAACATGGAATAAAAAACCAGTTGTGATCTCAAAAACATTAACCAACGAAATACTTGTGATTTTAGTTTTCTTTATGAAATTTATTAAACAGCTAGTATAAATCAAACATTAAGAAGAATTATCATCTCATGGGTAAAATTAGGACATGCCAACACATAAATTGGACTTGAAAAGAGGAAAAATATTTATCCTAATATTCTATTCTAAATCTCTGTCCACATTGATTCACAAAAAAACTATTTTTAGAACATGATTCAATGACATGATAGTTCTCATTAGTTTATCTTTTATTTTCATAAATCCTTCTCGGTCGTGACCGGTTTCCATATCATATTATCAGACCATTGTTAAATATTCCTCGTTTAGATCATTATCCAGTATAATTTCCATTGGGTTAATCATATCATCACTAAATATATTAATTTGAGCACAAAGCTTATGTGGATTTAATTCAAATACAAAAAATAGAAATAACCCAACATCTTCTTCAGTTATTTCAATTGATTCCATCTTCAGATCTAAAATTTTATCATCATACTCGGCTTAAATGGTGAGAACATTTTTTTTATCTTTTTGGTTTAGTCCTAATTTTTAAACAAAAAAAGTATTATATTTTTTATAATCAAATTGTTTGTTTTAGATTGATACCCCCATCCACTAGATTCATTTTTTGCAAGCCTCATCTAAGAATATTATAATTAGCCTCCCTCCAGATCCCATTTCTCTTCAATCCACAACTGAAGAAACAAGAACTCATTTTTGTTCTTCAAATGAGTAGGATATGGGTTTCATAATCAATAAAGATCTTTCTTGGGATTATATTCTTTTCCTTCAATTTGAATCGACTTGTTCCTTATTTTCTTGTCTATTATTGGACTACCTCAATTCAACAATCTCAAAAATTCTGTAGCCATACCATTGGTTCTTCTTTAGTGGATCGATGAATCAAAAAAATAACCCCGCCTTTGATAGAAATGGATACAATGAGCTTGGTAATTTTCATTGTTATTAGTATAGAATTTGGTGATAGTTTTTTATTAGTAAAATCAGCAACAATGCTAAAACATTTAGAAATTTGGGTAAGATTGACCCTTCATATATGTGACAGCTACATTAAGTATCAACTACGTGGGAAGCACTTTGGAAAAATGGCTTTATAGTTATTTAAAATTTGTAGAATAATTCTGGTTCTACATCCAAACTAAAAAAATTATTGAATTACAAATAATAAACAATAAAAAAAAAATTTCTCAGAATAATGTAATATAAAATTGAATAAATTAAATTTACTTTATATAATAAAATATTTAATTAAACTAAAATTAAAAAAAAATTAAATATTGAATTTAACAACAATTTAATGATATTAATTATTAAATCATAAAATAAATTGGATAATAAATGAAATTAAACATAAATTACTTTTTTATTAATTAATAATCATTGTATTTAAGAATTGATATTTTAGATTAATGTTATAAAACAAATTTTAAATTAAATAATATATAAAAACACGCCGAACCTTATAAATTAAACATAGAAAACACAAATTAATAATAAAAATAATTATTTAAATAATTTAATTACTGATTAACCAAAAAAAAGTAATTACCTTATTTAAGCCGTATTTTTACATTAAAAAATAATTTAAACACAAAATTGATGTGGAAAATTACATAAATTAAGTTTAGAATCTTTTTGTGAACATATAATATAAATAAAAGGTAGTAAATAAGGGGTTCATATGTTTTTATTATTGGAAGACAAATTTAAGGATCTCCACATCCAACATAAAAAAAATCCACCATCTTTATGATAAGGAAATAAAATCAGACTGAGACAGTAGTAGATGTGACATATGTTGGGGAAAATAATCAAAGTGATCTTATATAATGTAGTATCATAATTCACATTAGGTCTAGAAAGATCCTACCACACAGTGAGCTTGTATCATCATAAAGGATGAGTGAGTGTGCCAGAAGGTAGTGGGGTGGTGGGATAAGGATAGAAACTATACCCTTTACCATATTCTACTAACATCAGGTAAATTTTTTGGGAACATTAATAGATTTAGATAGGATACTCTATGTCCCTCCACATCACTTCATATAACACCTCATAAAACTCAAATATTCCCACAAACTCTAAAACAATATCTATTATTATGATCCCAATACAAATAAAATATATAGCAGATCAGTGTCTTCCAACATCTCTTACATAATATTTGGGATTATAAGCCTCTCTATAATAGACTAATCCAAGAATTGACTATTGAGGTAAAACATAAGTCACAAAAATCAACACAAAAAGTCATTGCATAAGGTATAACAATCAAAGATGGGGCATGGGTGGGGTTGATGAGAATTTTTTTAAGGGGTGGCATGTGTCTTCCCGCCATTGCCTTAGTAGTTGGGTTAGATAATATAGAGGCTGGTGGATGAGGGGACAGTTTTGATGTTGTTGATGATGATAAGTATGGAACAGTTAATGATCCTATTGTATGGAGAATCACCATAAGTTAATGTGACTGAATAAATGGAATGTATGATAATTGATACAATTATTCCTTTATAAACACTCATTCCTGCATCAACTACTTCACAACTGTTAATGTGGTGGGGAGTTTCACACTCACAGAAGGATGATCTTAGTCAGTAATAACCTAATAGAAAAAGTAAAAAATAGAAAAATGGAATAAATAAATACAAAAAATCAGAATTTTAAAACTAGATGTTATGAGTTTCTATAGTACACAATGTGTTTTTATGTCATAGATCTAACATGTGAATTTTGGTTACATTCATTTCTTCCATAGGTAGGTTCATTTTTATAATACATAATGTCTGTGTAGTGTTCACATGTCATGTGTTGTAAATTGAGGATTTTCTCATGTTTGAAGGATATAAAGAAAGTGATTTACCTGGGAATGTTTTGAGGGTACACAAAGTATACAAAACATATATACTATGTTCTAGATGATGGATTCCCTCAATCCTGCAATATATATGCACATTTTTCTTCTTACAGGTCTGGGATAGATTGTAAACAATATTTCCCAAATCTATACATCGTGTGTGAGTGACTTGATATGTATGTCTATGTATAGTATTATAAATCATGTGTTCATAAAATCATGCATGTGTACTACTGGGTTTTAGTTGAAACACACCAAAAATTCAAATAACCTTAAAAATCAATGACATCAATGAAAAAAGGATATTGAAGCACATAATTGTATAAGAGATCTTAATGAATGAGATTTATTAATGTTAAAAACCTAGAAGAAATGTATTTTTGTTATTGTTATATAGTGTTCTCAAGAAGAAATTTGAGTGGTGTTGGGAACATGCATGGGTAATGGGGAAGGATAGGTTCTATTTGGGATTGAATATAGGTTATGCATCTTGTATGGACAATGCCACAATTCATGAACTATACTATTTATTAATTTATTTTTTTAGAATTATTTAATATCTCTCTTATTTATTTATTTTATTTTATATTATTAAATTTTATAAATTTTATTGATTTATATATAAATTATAATATATGTATAAATACATATATTTTGAGTGTAAAAATTAAAACATGATGTGTAAAATTAAAATTAAAATATGAGAAACATGTTTTGTCCTAGGGCATAAGGTCGGTCTCGAACCATCAACAAGTCAATTATATAGGTTACATGAAGCCACTAGGGAATCAATTTATCCATTAAAATGTAATAATATTATTTTCCTTTTCATATTTTGAAAAAATATCACACAATAAAACATTATATATATACACACAATATGTGGTTTTATTTTAAATAATTATGTTGGAGTTCAGTTGGATGGGGGGACTCGAACTCGGGTCTGTTAGACTCTAGGAAGAGACTCTACCGATCAATCCAACTCCATATTGTGTTTTATATTTACGTTTATAGTATTTTAATATTTATGAAAATACCAAAGACAAAAATACATGAGAAATAATGATCTTCATGACATATGGTTTTGTTTTTGAGGAAAGTGGTGGAAATGAGTTAGATGAGAGGACTTAAGCATGGGAATTTTAGACTCAGGATTCTAACCCTTCTACCCTAACCAACCCCAACATAATTCTATTATTAGTTCTGAATTATTTTAATATTTGTTAATATATCATAGAATGTGTGATAAAATTAATAAAAAATTATACACACATTACATGAAATATATTTACATAAATGAAATAATGGCGAATGAATGTAACATTCATGGTAAGGGTATTCGAATGTTAGACCCATTCATTTCCATAAGATTATAGTACTATTAGACCCATATAGATTATCATATTAAATTATTATTTCTTTTATTTACATTTTTCAAATGTGTTACATTTGATGTTAGTCGATATACACGATGTGTAATAAAAAGAAACAAAAAATAATGAATCATGCACTAACAGTTAGAGTGAGGATTCAAACCAAAAACTGTTCATTTCTTACTAAATATCGTAACTCTCAAAAGATTTTACATTCATTTTTTTATTTTCATTTGTTGTATAAATATATATTTACGTGATATATTTTTTCTTTTTTTGATTTTTTTATTTTTATTTTATATAAAATTGTTATATATATATAATCATATGTGTCATTATCACTTTTTTATTTTATAATCTATTTACAATATATTTTTAATGTATTTATACATAACGTCATTCAACACTAGTGGACATCATGTTTATATTGATTTGGATATATACTAATATATAAAATGGATTTTCATTTAAGGGGTTGTTTGCTTCTCTAGGTTTTCCATGAATATTAATAGAATATTTTATAATAGAATGATATAAAATTAATAATGAAAATGAGTTCATATATTAGTAATTATTCATACTCTCATAAATGTTCACAAAATAAAAAATATTAAATTCATGGAGTGAAGATTCTTAAATGGTAAGAAACTCATTTTCATCCTCTAGAGAGCTGTTTAGGATTAAAGGGAGAAGAACAATGTTTATGTACAAGAACTAATCTATCATTTCAGGGTAATAATATGTTGTAATTTGAGAGAAATAATTGATAGTCAACTTATCCTTTGTATTTAATAAAATATTAAATTAGTAAGAATTTATGAAATTTCTCAAATTCATTCATGGGAGAAGAAGGAAAATAATTAAGGGAGAGAACGATACAATGAGGTAGATAGAGTATGTGAGTTAGAGAGGTTCATTCATTTTCCTTAATGAAAATATCCTTCCCAAACAAGTGGTTATTCCTTTTTATATGGAATGATAGAGAAAATTTTTTATATAATAATTTGAAATAAAATAAAATTGAATATTTTCACAATATATATTAAACTCAAAAATAAACACTAGTATCCCACTTTTGCGGATTCATACGAATAACACCAAAATTTGATGTGGGCTAGCATGGGGAACACAAATTGACATTTAATATAAATACAAGAATACCAATAGAAATATAGTGACAATATATCGCGTCTCATAGTGATCATAATGTGTGGATATAATTTAATATATTTATAAGTTGAGAAAAATGAATAGTAAAAATATGATGGGTGTTTTGTCATTTAATTATAAAATAGGTTAGAGGACGATATAATGGATTAAAAGTGAGTTATTCTTTTTTTATTTAGGGTGAATGTTAAAAAATATGATGGTTTCTTTTATATCATTGAGAGTAAAAACATTATAAGTTAAATATATATTTAATATATTCCATGGTTTGGTTAGGATTTCCATTGGGGATTCAGATATAACCCCTATATTTAACCAATTTAATATCAAAAACCTTATAAATTAAATGAAGGTCCAATAACCCAATAACTTATATGTGTATAGGTTTTCCAAGCAACCCATGGATCCCCTAAATTTCATCATGCGTGTTAATAACCCATGGAAGATAAACTGAAGAAATTTGAAATAAATAAAAAATAATTAAAATATTTTCATCACGTTTATTTTACCATATGTAATCTCAAAATCATCTTTCCATGTAAATTTACCTAGTCACAATTATAATCAGATAAGTATATTGGGAAATAGATGAAAAAATATAAACTGAGGGAGTTGAACAATGATATAACTATATGGATTTAATGGAATGGAATTGTGATTAAAAATCATAAAATTTCATTATAATAAATTTATATTATGAATAGTAATGTTTACAACTAATGAAAATTAAGAAATTTGTAATAAAATAGGAATATTTCTTGGTGGAATGGGAATGTGGATATAAATTACCCCTTCTTGGAACATCTTGAACCACTAAACAAGACATATATTTATTGATTTTTAAATTAAGGAGTGTGTGCTACCTTTTTCAATGATTTCCACATGGATGGAACTAGATTTATTTTTAACATTGCCATTGGAGACAATAAATTAGTAGATGGATAACACATGATGTGTATCACTAACATGTATGACATGTAGAGTACTACATAGCCAAAAAAATACTTCTAGAAACATGATATAGTGTGTTTCTAAATCCAAATAAATAAGTTATGTTGTTTTTCTAAGAACCTAGGATTATACTTGAGAGATTATCTCTATATTCTTTCTAATGGTACATGGTGCATTCCATAAAATTATATATAAGGTATATTTTCATTATACTTCAAAATCCTTCTAAAATTTTCATTTTACCATGAAAATATCAAATATAGATATGGACACAAAAATTAAATATTTTTCCTTTAGATAGTATAATAAACATTATATATATCTTACTTCATAAAACACAAAAATATAATATACAAAAACTGTCATCATTAGACATGTACAAAGCCAGCAATATGTGTGGATTCATCTGATGAATTAGATATTAGTGGTCGATTTGGTTCACGTGGAGACTTTACGGGTAAGATAAGGTTTACGGTGGGGGTTTTATAATTACACACACCAGATTGAGTATGTATAACCATAGAAAATGAAGGTTAAATGGAGAATGAATGTTATTACTATTCAAATTTGGACTTCTTATTCAATATTAGAATTTATAAATTTATTTTAAATGTCAATAGGGATTTCTTATATTGGTTTTGAGGAGGAAATGGTGCAAAGTTGAATCTCGGGTCTCTTGTAATGGAGGTGTATTGAGAAATGGTTATTGGTAGCCACTAAAACATTATTAGAATTACAATAAGGTAACGAAGGTATAGAATATATTGTCGGACAACTATCCCAACCACCTCAATCCTAATGGAAATCCAACATAGTAATGCTGGTATTCAATGAAATGTACTAAAATCTAGGTTTAAATGCAATTTTATCCAATTAAATTTCGTAACACACTCAAGGATCACTTGTCAAAGCATATGTGTAGATGAGATGAGGCCCCCACCTGAAAAAATCTCTTCCCCCTTCAATATAATTTTCCATAGTGGTTTATATATTTTTTTCACACTGATTTTGGTAGTTTCCCTCCCTCATGTCCTCTTCTCTCCACTTACCATATTCAAATATAATTATAATGACATAGTTTAGGGATTTTATAGTCGATTATACCATGTTAGGGTGCAATCAAATGTGGATTTTTTATTTATTGACTAGAATAGGATTGGAAGAGGTGATATCCCATGATATCTCATCATTTTCTTAATGATAACTAATCAACCTAATCAATTTTTAATTTTTAAATAAATTATAATATAATCAGTTGATAAATAGAAGTCCAATATTATGTAATTTTGGTTTCTTTGACTTTAGGATATGCTAGGTGTGGAACATACATTACTGGATGGTATTCATGTGTTGTTACACCATATGGTGAGATATATATTGATTAATACAAAAGAAAATAATTAATAAATCAATCATACATATTAAGTATGATGTTTTATAAATAATTATAATTATTTGTATTATTCTTGGGTGTGTGTAGATATAGTTTATAGTTGGTATGGGATTTCCTGTCCATAGGAAATGGTGGTTGAGCCTTTCATATGGGAAAAAATACATCATATGTCAAGTAATACTTAATTATTTTTAATGGCTATGAATTGTTTTATGAATCATGTGATATGAAACATGCATCCCATGTTCCATTGACCTTATAATATATTTTATTTTTTCCCTCTAACCAATATGGGTGGGGAAAGAGATTTTAAGTTCATTATGGACTTTAATATTCAGACACATTGATTCCTTAAATGTCAATGGTCATATACATAAATTAATTTGTGTTAAAACATATATTTGAGATCCCTTGGGGGATTCCCATGGGTCATTATATGATGTATATGACCTTATGTAGGTGAATTAAGCCTCTATTATCATAGTTTAGGTTTATAAATCGGGGCGGTCGGTTTGTTCCATTACCTAATATATTATCTTCACAATGTGAGTTGAATTAGTGGTTGGGGGGCTATGTTTGGACACTTATTCAACATAGCTTGAGAGTATGGTCACTGAGGGCCAGGTGGTGTTAATTAATGTATTGGACAATATAGCCTTAGAACCAAGAAAGATGAACCCTTTGTATAACATGATGTTGTAGACTGAGAATAGGTACCATCAACCTATTTTAAGTACGAAATGTGTATGAAATATGAAAATATATCGTATGCCTTGACCACAATGGTTAATTAGTTTTGTCTTATATATTTTCATAATACATCAATGATGTCTTTGGTGACTATTTATTCCCCCTTTTCCAGTTTTGTTGACTCTGTGGGTTATATGTTTTTAGTTTAGATATCATATGGACATGTGTAGACCAATCATTTATATATTTTAAGTGATTTGGATGTTATTAAATCCTAGTAATACTTTTCTTATTATATAATTTCTATAGTAATTATTATTCCACTGTGTTTTTATATTCCATATGAAGTTATAGTCATTTGTAATTTTATTTCTATGTGGTGGATCTGTTTCACCCTTACAATATTTATTTAATCGAGTGTGAGATAACCTACCCATGTACTCAGACATTTCCTATAGACCCTGACTATTTTAAAACATATCCAACAACAGATATGAAATTGGTAAAATATGACATTCACTCTAATATTTCATTGTCTAGTGATATAATTCCCACATTTGTTAGTTATGGATGAAAATTTGGATGTGTTTCCACACTGAAATATATATGTTATTGAGGGACCCCATTCCCATTATGTATTGAGCTCATAATAAGGGATTTTATGCCCATTATAATAGGATGTGATTCCTGTCAGGTCATATAATGTAATACCCATTTAGCAATGACGATAATTGAAATTTGGTGGAATTACCAATGAAACTGTTGAATGCTTTGTGAATAAATAGTTATCCATTTACTTTCTAATACCCTTGGGAGTGGGATGTATTTACCATGATGTGATAATTATATTGAAAGGGATGATTTTCCCAATATGAAATTGACTACAATTGATTATTACCATTGGATTTGGGACATGTTGTTTAACACGAGAGGCTTCCAATTAAGGGGATGGGATGATCAAGTGATATTGGTTGTTGTGAGACGTGATTCATCCACTTGTATGATGTTTCTTGATACTAGGGACACTCTCCCCTCTTAAGATTATGTCTATGGATAGGGATGTTATTTCCTCTCTTGGTATTATTATCAAAATATGATTCTTAATTGTATATGTCAGTTTAGTGAATCTAATCCAATAGTTTTTTCTATGTATTCAGTACATACTAAAAATGTAATAATTATTATTAATTAATACTGAAGTGCTATTAGTATTGAGATAGTATTTTTTTCAATGTATGAATCAATTTTATGTGATGACTTAGGAGTAAAAGTGTGTATCCATCAATGAAAGGCGGCTAAGAAGATACCATTTTTTCATGGTAAAGGACGAGAGAATAGATCCTTCGAATAGATGCCTATAATTATTTCTATAACCAATCACATTATAAGATTGTATGTGTTAATTCTAAAGTCAAATATAAATTTATAGATAAAAGGGGTTCTTGTATAAAATAGGTTTTAATATTTTTTTGTGCTTAATAATCTAGATGGATAGTTTTATGTAGTATTCTATAGACATATGTTGATTATTTGAGCAAGATTATTTGTCCATGACATGTACTACTATGTTTTAATGCACTATCTACACCATTAACAAGAAGTGAAGAATCTAATGGAGGGGTTTTCTACTAAAATTCTACTATAAATCTTTGTAATTTTCTACTAAATACGTGTTTAATAGATTAAAAATTTCTAGGTGTTACCAAATTTGGAAAATACATCATTCATGTAACATTTCGGCCAATTATTGAGATTAGTCCAAAACACTCTTGGATAATGGATGGATTTCATTAAGATAACTCAAGATTGATTTGATAAAATAATACCTTAAGCCACTAAAAGTGTTTATTTACATGATATATTTTCATTACATTATATTTTAAAGAATCAAAGAAATTATCTTGATGGATTTGGGAATTATTTTAATAATATGTACCACTATGTGAAGATGTTATGAGATGGTTTAAAGTTTTTTGAGAAGGACATAGAATATTTTATGTCACCCTAATAACATTTTAAAAATGCTCCTGTTCTTATATTAGAGCATGAAAAATGTATTAAATTTTTTCCCATATAGCTATGACGTCATTCCATATCATACCACTGACTATTTCCTAGACTAATAGTCACTACATGTCATCCGGATTGTCTCCCCATATTCCAGAGGCTTCCAACTAGCGATGAGGGAATTTTAGGTTGCCGTGGAGACACAATTCCCTAGATATGAGAGTGTGAAGTATAAATTAAAATAAATAATTTCTATTAAACTCTTTTATTAAACAAAATATATATGAAAAAATCAACATAATAATACAATCACCAGATGAAATAATAAATTAATATGTCAAACATACTGAACTGGTTCCTCCTTGGTATATCATACCCAAGAAATAAAACATTAAATAATATAAACTAAGGATAAAAACCTTTCTATAATGGGTTCACAGTCAGGACCAATTTCTTCATCCAAACTCCATCCAAGGAATCCAAATCAACAATCCTTATAGAAACCATTTCCTAAAACCTAGAAATGAAAACAAGAATAGTTTATGCATGGGTACCCAAGTGCCATGGGGTCCTCAGTAGGGTGACAATATTACTGAATATGCCACCAACAATGAAGTATCTAAATATAACCACTCATTATAATTTTCATGAATTAATATGACATATAATAATTCAAAATAGTTAAACAGTTGTAAAAGATTTTTAAGAAAACATTAAGCAAACACTGATGCCTCAGGTTCGTGATGACACTAGAGGCCAGGTATACAATTATCGATCCTTGGTTTTGGGAACTTGATTTACCATACCTACATTATATATTTTCATGTGTCTCTAAGAATGTTCATGGGACTATTCCAAATATATAATAGACCCTAGTTTCCTCAGAATACAATGAGTAACATAAACATCATCTAATGGAGTTTTCTTACCCAATGAAATAAATCAAATAGAAACATGGACCTACCATAATGATGTTTTCTAAGGTATAGTAATAAGACTATTAAGGAAATGGGTTCCCTTATGAGAGTTTTCTCAGCCAAATCATAAAAAGAGTTCCATTTTAAATAAATCCAATTACCATTTCAAATTTTAAATTCAACGAGAAGTTTCACATATTGAATTATATAAAACACACTAGTCATGTAATCACATCCATTTCCCATTTCCAGTTAAAAAAATAAATCCATTTTTCATTCACATATTTTCATTTTAAAATAATAATTAGTTTAAAATTCCAAAATACATGGTTTCCTGGTACCACATTCAATATACCATTTCAATGTAAACACCATTTAACAATCCATTTCAATTGGTAAACATATTACAAAGGTGTTGGACTATGAACTACATTACATAAGGCCCATGGAACGTCATGTTCCCTAAATATGTTCAATATTTACTTTACATTATTAATTAGTTTCCATGTCCATTTGGTATAAAACTGGTTTGAAAACCATCTCAAGATGGTTGAATGTAGATAAAGAATTTGGTTGAATTTATGGTCTACATTAGTTTTTCTATGCATTGTTATTAATTCTGGAGGATACAAGTAGATTACAAGGAATTGTAATCCCTATTCATACCAAACATGTCCCCATTCTCCATACTAGCTGCTAACTCACACCACAAAACATCAATGAATAATTAGAATCAGTTGATAATTAATTATCAGTATAAAATTAATTTAAAAATGGTAAACAATATAGAATAATTTCTAATCAACTCATCAACCACATTTAGCTCAATTAACCATCTTGAAACCACAAGTTGGTGGCCCCCCAGACTCCCAACAACATTCTTATGCAAATCACTAACACGCATCATCATTACATGTTCAAAATTAATTTAATTTCATTTGAATCCCTTAAAATTTTTGGACATGCACCCTAAATTACTCAAAATGATGTGTGATAATGTTTATTTTTCATCATGGGATCACCCCTACACAATCCAAATTGAATCCTCATGTTACTTGGTTGATTCAACCAGGCCTTAGTGAAATCACCACCAGAATCCCTAACAATGGACAATAAAATTATGTATGGGTAATGATGAGAGGAAATAGAGGTCGTTGAGGGATAAAATACCATTAATTACAAAGAAATAATAAAAAAACATCACCTAACTGATGGGGGATAAGATATGAGGTGTGGAATCACCCTATTCTATGTGATTCACAAAAAATTAGAAAATGGGGGTTGTCCCTCTAAAAACCAAAGGGGAATAATTATACTTTTTCCCCATAGATGTCTTTTCAGCTTGTTGATGGTGGCTTCCCACTAGATGGTGGCCTCATATAGTTGGTAATTTCATTTATAGACTCCACTAGCTAGATAATGCACACCTACACGATTACATGACCATAGGTCTGGACACCAGCTAGCATGTGGCTATAGGCTACATCCTTAGTCACCAGACCATCCTCTGGTGCCATTATGCTACTCTTAATAACCAATAACCTTGATTCCTATCATAAAAAAACTTATCAAGCTGTCTAAACCCTTGAAATACTGTTTTCAAATCCAATTTAAAATTTGGCCCATCCACCAAATTAAGACACATAACTTATTTTTAAAATTCCAATTCTCTCACACGTATGGGGTACTATTAACTCACAACTCTAACACATCTCATCCCCAAGAAATCCCAATGGATATTCATCTACTTCACTGAACAAAAATTAGTCACCAAAAAAACAATATGACTTATTTCCATTTCAAAGTCATTAAATACCTCCATCTAACCACCTAGAACTCAGGTGGTCATACTGCTAAAAAAGGTTCCAATGCCCATTGTCACAACCAAATCACAAAGATAGAGATTGCGCTAATCCAATCTACCTCAAAACATGTATGGTTTATCATCTACACTCCCATCATGACTATAGTGAGATCTACTATAAGATTCATCTTACAACCATAAATTATGATGATGTGGTGCCTCCACTATCAGAATTTCTTATTAAAACTCCAAACTTGTATTTCAATGAAGTGCTCGATGTAGTTTCCGAATTACAACACCCAATGTACAAGAGAAATCTTGTCAAATATCTACACCAATGATTATTAATGAACTAATACCATAATGGATGCATAACCATCATCCACACTAATACCTATAAAAAAGGTTTTTTTATAAAATTTGGTTTATATTCTTAAAAAAAGTCCACATATCAAAAAAATTCCATGTCAGATCTAGTTTTAAACTTATTACATATCTTACTCATTACGAACACAAGTAAAATAATGCATTTATGGATCATCTAAAAATGCTCGACTCCAATTATAAACACATTACTAATATATTAAGTCTAAATTTCCTTATGTTTTAATTCATCCTTCAATCAACCCTGACATGCTCTCTAGAGTCAATACCTGACTCTCGGTGAGATTCCTCAGTTTGATCCTCATCTATTAAAAATCATTTTCATATTCTATCGTACACATTGATGCCCCTGATCTATGAACCCTAGGTTACCATTAATCCTCACTCCATCATGAAGCCAACACTCATACCCAATTTACCAACGCATATTATTTCACATTAAAATTCCTTGAAAAATCTAGGTATGCATCTCATTTTATATACACCAGCATCTAATACTGCCATGGCCACTTCCCATTCTATTCCAGACACCTTCAAGCCTTCTATCTCAAGGGTTATATTTACGTGACCAAAACATCACTCCCAACCATAGGAGATTCATTATCACCATTTAACATGAGTACTTAAAACTTCTTTATCCCCTTATTTATTCATCACTGACCTCTAATATTGGATTAATCCATCTTGTTCTATCCTATGTGAAGAAAAACACCAAATACTTCCCATTTTCTTCATCTAAGAATGAATCTCCTGATATTCACTAGCATTTCATCTATAATGACAGAATCTCCCCACAATTTTCAATGGTTGAATCCAATCATATGACCTTCCTTATACCACTCATAGAGTGTAACATAAAAATCGCAACACGTAATATATGTCTGTGAGTCCTCTAAATCCATGCTCAAAACAAAAAAAACAGGGCATCATCTATTCTCAGTAGAATATATAGCATACCTTACCTATCATGTCCACGATTAACACATTCACCTCAATTTGAGATGAACTCATTGGCCATAAACTGCTAAGACCCCATAACTCTATTCTAAGAATCATGATTTTAATGTTCATCATTCAATTACATCCACCACATCATTTGAGATTATCTATGCCTTGAATAAATCTCCCAAAAAATTATATGGTAAATTCTACTAAAAAAATAAAAAATATTCCCCTCACATATCTATCATACATTACCGTAATCGTAATGAAATTCAATTGGTTAATTCTCCCCAAAAACACCATCTTATAACCCAAATGGCATTGTTCATCTTCACAATGCACCATTTATCTCAACTATATCAAGACCTCTTCATAGAAAATTACACTATTATATACCACATTGGACTCATAGTTTTGTGATATTTTTCGCTACCAATCCTTGGCCAACGATCCCATTCCTGAATATGAATGTTCCATCTATTACGTCATCTCTATCAAACATGAGGAACAAACAATTATTTTATCAAATAGCTCATCATCCATCACAAGAAAATCCTTACCACACCACCACTCATCATCACATGCATTATTCCAAATAAACCATCTACCAATGATACATTGTATCTAGGCCATTATCCCCCGTTAGAATAGATTACAATATCAAAACAACATCAAAATAGTAGGGTTAAACATATAAACTATCATTTCCCTAAAAACCATCTTTAAAACCATACACATTCTCTCTTATGGATTCCCAATAAATTATTAAAGTCATAACCATTCTTTGTCCATAATACTTGATAGATCATTTTGTGCATCGATTATACATGATAAAGAACCTACCCAAACCTCACATTACTAAATCATGAAAAAATTGGGCTAACCCATCTTATAGGTACCCTCAATCACTAAAAACTTCTAACTACCCACCACTCAGGGCTGAATTATAAAGTTTATATATCCCTCATTCATAGAACCTTGGATATTTTCTCTCACACACCAATTCTCATGGGTATTAATACTACCCCAATTCCAAAACACATGGAATAGACCATACAAAATCCACTTACCCTAGGTCCCACACAACCATATATACCTATCATCAAGTCTACGTTCTAAGACACCCACTCAGTGGTCTAACACATCCCACATGGTTTGAAAACTCCCAAGGGTCATAAGAAACCAAGAAACAATGTGAAACATTATTACCCCATTTTCGTAGCCCTACATGAATAATAATAGGAAATATCACACTACAGAGTACACTCAAACCCATCAAGGTCACACAATCCATTACCAAGGGTCTAAACACACATGATCTATACCTAGCATAGAACTTACATCCCCTAATTATAGGTCATAAACCCAATGGAAACTCATTTCCAAGATCCCAAAACGTCCCATCATATCTGTTTTCACATTAACTAATCTACATTATTTTAAACCAAAGGATTCATATTTTTTTGAAACATTTTATTTCCCATCATTTTGAAATTCACAATCATTATCATGTTTCTAAATAAATTATTTTCCTAAAAAATTATATATATGTTTTTACTTAAAAACCCTTATATGTTTTTTAATATCACATTATTTTATCAAAAAATAATTTTATTATTGAATTTGTACATCCATATTAACCATATGTCATAAAAGATTTTTTCAGTTATAATTACACAAAAAATCATATGTAAACCATAGAAAGGGATGGATACACTTTAAATACCAACCCCTCTCAATTAATTACATCCATAGCTAGATATAAATTATAAGAAAAAAATGAACCATGGATGGTAATTACAACACTATCACATGTCAAACCATGGAATCCACAATTCAAAGAAAAAATGTCGATGAATTATCAAAACTAGGTTCTTAGAAAGATGTATAAACTCATACACCCTATTTTTATACAAGACAAGAGAAAATAAAATTAATCAATAACATCATACCCTTCTATGTCAGTCAAGGTGAATATTAATTAACTATAAAAGTATCGAGGAAGAAAACCAATTCTCATCCCTAGACACTAGGATTTTCCCATATATGTGGGGAAACAACACCCATACATGTGCTTAGTATCAAACCCTGACACATCCTAGTATATTTTCTACCACATACCGAAATAGTAAAAATAAAATATAAATTCTGTTGTAATATCAACTTGTGATGTTCTTCTATCAAAAAATCACCACATGGCCTCAAGAGTATCACCTTGTAGGATAGAGGCTACAGAATAGAAGAAATGGAATATTACATTATCATGTGACAATTATTCCCTCATTACCAGATATTGAAAAATAAAAAGCAAATAAATAAATTAGGAACAAAATTATAGGAATAGATAATATCCAGGGATTGTACCGCTAAAATAATATACTCACTAGATGAAATCATAAATGAATGTTTCATACATACAAAATTGGATACATCATAGAAGATCATACACAATAAGTATAAAAAAAGAAATAATATAAATTGAGTATTATAGAATATCCCCTACCGGTTCTATGTCAGGCCTATTCTATTCATTCAAACTCAGAATAATGTAGCTAAATGAATATTCATCAACATCAATTCATTTCTAAAACATGTAATTTCAAATGAGAATGGTGCTTTCATGGGTACCCAAGTGCCATGGTGGCTTGAAAAGGGTGTGAGTATAACGCAGTTGTCCAACACCAATGGTGTCCCAAAATATTAACAATCTATAAAAAGTGCATGAAGCAAAGAAATAAATAAAAATTTAAAATAGGTTACATGTTTAATGTTTTTAAAACAATCATAAACTACCACAAATGAATCATGTTTATGATGAACCCTAATGTCCACTATATAATAGATGACCCTTAGGTCTAGGACCTTGATCAAATATTCCAAATTTGGCCACTGTTGTGATATCTCTGAGTATATCATGCGAACTATCCAATCATATAACATGCCAAGGATTCCCCGATATGTAATGACTAACATGTACAACCATTATGAGAATTTACCCATCAAGGTGAATATGCCCAATAATAACATTGAACACACCTATTTAGGTATTCATATCCAAGGGAATATACCTTATAAATACATGGACCACCCCTTTAGTTTTTTCTTATCCAAATCTCAAAAAATAGTTCCATTTCAAAACCAAATCCAACTAAAATTTAGAATTCTCATTTTAATGAGCCACTCCCAATAATATTTCAAAATTTAATTTCCAAAATAACAATTTCCAAAACACCATAAATGTATCATCATATCCATTTCACATTTCCATTTAATGAAATAAATCCAATTTACATTTCCTAATTTTTTATTATAAACTCTAAATCCATTTACCATTCCAAAATACCGGTTTTGAGGGATCCATGTTAGAAATACCATTTCTATGTAAACAAAATTTAATTATCAATTTTGAAAACATATTACCAAGGGTTCCAGTATGAACCATTTTACATAAGGATAGAGGATGTTTTAGGGTTCTCAATATGTCCAATATCATTTTAAACACATAATTTGATTTTATGGGAATCTCTTGGAAAACTAGATTCACATACCCAATTTTTCTAATGGATTTGGATATTATGGATTCGAGGTTCTGTAATATTGATTGACATTTCTTCTTAGTAATTTTACATAGTTTATAGTATCTTATCATTGACCAGGACATGGAATCCTGAAGCACATTTGACCATTAACCAGTAAGGTGTGTCTAACTCCATTGTATTTTCGTCTATGCAATTTTGGAATGAATTATGACATAACATAATGTGTTGTACCATGATTATTTCTTTCTAGACATTCAAATAATTTTTGAGTCCCGTTATACCCAAAATTCATTCATCATTTCTTATATACCCTTGGGGAGACTCCATGTTATCATTGATAGATCGTTTATCCCATTATATGTTGGATTCAATCCCGACATTGGATGATTGAAGCTTTGTGATTAAAGGTGATCTCATATCCTATTCTACATGGGTTTCCTATATTCTATTGGTTTGAATCGTGTATTTATGCCTATGTCCCCTTATTCTTATGGAATATTATTTTGTAATATTTTTTTATGATTTTATATTGTTTCTAGGGATCATTTTCATCTACTATTTATTATGTTGGTGTGTGGGCATGATTAAGGGTATAAATCATTGATATGTATCATACTTTATCATTATCATTCATATGGAGGTAAATTCACTAACATTTGGGGACCTTATGTTCTACTATTTCAATGATTTTATACTTAACACTGTAATTTCATGGTTGACCATTCATGATATATATTGCATGTATGTGAACCCCATGAGACCCAAATATGATGTTTGATTCCATTATTATTCTTTTTTTGTTTTATATCACATGTTTGAATTTTATCACATTTATTTGTATGTTTCTATTGATTATAAAAATGATATGTTATGATATACCATTATTTGTTCCAACTGTTTATGTCTAAATACCATGCATTGGAGATTTTTCTTTTGTACATGAAATCGGTCGATTTTCATTAATATGCTTATCCCATATAGGGGTGGTGTTTATGCGATGTGATGATGATAAATATGGACATGAAAATAGGGCAGGGGCATGATATCATTAAGGATAGAGCCATGGTTGAAACAGTGGGGTAGGATGACATTATGAACTAGCCCAAGG
Organism: Viscum album; assembly: GCA_963277665.1. NCBI lineage: Eukaryota > Viridiplantae > Streptophyta > Magnoliopsida > Santalales > Viscaceae > Viscum > Viscum album. The sequence goes on along the minus strand of OY728135.1, from coordinate 1,099,462,524 downwards.
AGTAAATAGGATATGATCGCCTTGATTCCTAACATGTGACCGATATGGGGTTTGATAGTCTTACCAATAGGTGATAGAGGATAGAGAGATGAACCTCTGGCCGGAATAAAATCGATTCCTAATAACAAATAATAGAAATTTTTATCATCCAAGTGTCAAGATCTTGATCTATACCAACATCCTTTAAAATTATCCATCCAACATGGATCTAAAAAAGTTACATGCAGGGCTCGTGGTGTCTTGGTTATCAAATGAAAACTCAACATATAAGTATTAATACTTGTTTTTTCATTTATTTTATCATGGAATACACATTTCATAGCTGTTCACTCATTTTGAGGATGTATTATTTGTTTCATAAATATTTTATACTCAATCCTTGGAATATTATATTTATATAGGTGAAAACATCATCATCTGGGATTTTAGTAAGTGAATGGGTCCCCTGATAGATAGTTGATATTATGAGAAACAAGTTGGTATCGATACCAACATAGAATCTATAAGATTTCACAATTTTTCATGTTTTCTATATACACATTTTCCAATTTGGTTTGGACATTCAAAGTTGGGTCAGATATATTTATATGTATGAAATAGGTGAAGTTTGTTTTAAATTATTCTTACAAACCATCTAATTGACACTCATGGTAGAAATATTCTATTCATGTTAATGGTGTATGGTTGTGATTAATATTGTTATTGTCTCCTAACTAATTCCATAGACCCTCATTACTAGTCTATAGCCTATTTTATATAGAGAGGCACATAATAGGTCTTGTGACATCTCCAATACAGTGATGTTTGGTTTATAAGGGAAGGGTAATTACTAAATAATTGTAAAAGAATATTTTCATTTATTTTGTATTTTTTATTCTATTACGTGGTAGAAATGATAGATTTGTTATCTATAATGCTTAAGGTAGTTTCCATGTTCCTTTCTAACACTTGTGAAATAGTCCTATGAGTTTTGGTTGATGTGATTATTGTTTTAGTTTTATAGGATTTCCGTGCTTTCAGTCATCATGTATTGTCAAAAAAGATAATAAATAATAAATAATCCTATTAAGTGTTTCATGGTAGTTATTTATTTTAACAACTTGATTCATTCTATCTATTCAAGATAGGAATTAATTCATTATTAAGTGATATATATGTGTTCTTTACTATTGTGATAAAGCTATTTGAAATTTATTATTTTAAATAGATCATGATATTTTGTTTGGTATTTTTATTATTGTGAAAACCCTAAAGGTACTGAGGAATAATCTTTTTACTTGGGTAGAACTAGGATGGAATTGTTTTGATTTTGTATCACCTAGGATATTTCATCTGATTGGAATCCCAAATGTACAATTTATAATTTTTTATGTTGTACATTGAGAAAGATGTTTAGGGTTTTCTAAATGAATATTTGGATATTCAGAAAAAATTATACCATGGAGATGCATGAAGGCCCGCACATGGGTGTAAATTCTAGTTCTATCAAATGATATAAAAGAAAATCCACCTAATCAATATATCACACATATTATACTTGTTCAGGTGTTAGAGATAATCCATATGAAGACTATCTTATTATACCTACCCATGACAGAGGTGTACAATGAATAATGATTGATTATGTATGTGACTACTAGATCTCACATCTACTATGTTTATAGGGAATTGTTGGACGACATCATATTGAAGGGTAGATATATTTCATCTAGGAACTATTTAATATGTTCAAGACACCAGAGGAATGATGTGTCATGCAAGAAGCATTTTTTCTTAAGGGAACCACCTAGAGATGGTGGGGTGTCATATGATATCCGGTATAATCAAGTGTATTTATTAATAGGCATTCATGAACCTGTTCTTATTAGAATCATTTACCAAGAAAATTAAGATTTATTATGAAAATTAATTCATGGGTTTCTACTGAGGTTTCATAATGATATCTACATATTCATCTCTTTTCATTGAATTAGTATATTTTTCTCTTATATTGGATGAAAATGAGCCACATATGGATATGATGTTTGATATCAGTATTCAGATTAATATCAGAATATAAGTTAGGAGGTTTAACCTAATTATATACCCAATGGTAATGAAAAATATCATGACTATTGAGTAGGACATGAAAGAGTATTATGATGTTTTTATTCTTCTATCCTTTAGAACTCTGGACAGTGGACCACCTACTAATGTGGTGACTATCTCTTATAGTAATCGGACAAGGAATATTGGGGATGTTCACTGCAGTATTTAAAGTAGATTAACTAGATTATATATTCATTATCATCCTTAGGAGGAGTTTTGAGGTGTTTTAAATATGATAAGGTTTTGCATTGTCACAATTTATTTATATCACCGTAGTTCAAGTATTGGAAGTGTTGAAAGATGGTCCATCTCTAGAAGATATCCTTCATATATATGAGGTACTTTTTTCATAGGGGTATATGAAATATGTGATGTGTGACCCTGGTATACATCTAGGGTCAACAATAGTTGGTCCATTGTCCTTGGATGATGTTGAACCAAGCGAGTCATGCACCTCCAGAACAAGGTTGTGGAGCTGAGGTAGGTTGAGTGTATATGAAAGATTGGGTTTTAGATGACTATAGAGAGGGACTATCAACTATTTTAGGTATTTTATTCATCACATATTCCCTTTATATATCTCATTTGCATACTCGTTCATTCCATTACTTTTAATATTCTCATGTTGTTTCGGGACTTATATTACTTATTAACTTATCTTCTAAGCTACATTCTCTTGACACACCCTTGGGGAATAATTTTCAATTTATTTATTGATTATAAGTGTGTCTTATAGTTTTTCACACTATTGTCATTTATGGTATTTCATGATCCTTGGAATACTATATTTTATATTATTCTAAAAATTGTTTGGTTGACTAGAATTTGTGCTCACATAGGCTGTTATTGGAGGTGGATATCCATTAGTTCACCCGAGGGAGAAAATATTGGGAATATTGATGAGGGAGATGATCAATATATTAGAGTCGAACTATTTTGGAGACAGATTAGATCCATCATGTATTAGGTATAATTTCTAGTTATTGTAGTAGAACCAAATATTGGTTCTTCTTCATTTCCTCGAGTAGTTGATCTATACTAAGATATCACTCTAGATTACATATTAGGTTTTCCTCATAACCGAGGAGTGTATTTTGAGATATAAAATGTTTCATGAGTGTGTACTATTTCCATTCTTCCATATCACATAGCATCGAATGAGAGTAGATAACTCAAGATTCATCTTGAGGACCCAAGCATGAAGGGTTTCATTAGACTAGGAGCTTCTTAATGGGGTGATCCCATTTTGATCGCCAATAATGAAAGATATGATATATAGTTATACATACAATACAAGAAGAAGAGTCAATTTTAGGTGATAAAAATGAACTATTTACCCATGATTCATGATCTCTTAGATTAGTTATGGCGATCCCCATTGTTTTCCTAGTTAGAACTTCATGTTTTTTCCATCAGTTCTGATTCAGAGAAGATGATACTCCTAGTATGGAATTTAGAAGAAGATATGAAATGTATGAGTTTCTTATCATGCCTTTAATATTGGCTAATATTCTAGTAGTGTTCATTTCTATCACGAACATAATCTTCCACAAATATATTTCCTTTATAATCATGGACTTTGTTGACAATATCCTTGTATATTCAAAAACGTATATGTCACATGACAAACACAATGAGATAATTATGAGTAGACTACAAACACATCAAATTTACACTAATAATTCAAATTATAACTTTTTTATCCAATATATGTGTTTTTTTGGTCTTGTGGTATCTAATACGGGAATTTCTATAGACCCGTAGAAGGTAGAAGTAGTGATGCTTTTAGGTCACCATCAAAATATCATTAATATTAAAAGTTTCATTAGGATGGACAAATACTATCGATATTGAATTCTGGATTTATCCCATATAAAAGAACTAATTATGGGTCTTACTAATAATTTAATATTTCTGAATGGATTTATCAATGTGAGAACTTTTTTTTGATTTAAAGAAGATATTGACGACTATTAAAATTTGGATTCGTCTAGAACCTCTAATCAGGTATGTAATGTACTATGATGCATCAGTTGTAGGGATACGATTTGTGTTGATGTAGATAGAATTTTCAATTTCTTATGAGACAATTTAGCTATGAAATAATCAGAGGAACTGTATGATGTATGGCTTGAAGAGGGATGTTGTGGTCTATGCTTGAAAATGTTTCTGACATTATATATTTTTTGAGAGGTTTTTTTTCTAACAGAAACCAGAAGAGAATATATTATATATTCTCTCAGTGGGATCTCTATTTGAGGATGTGTAATTAGGTAATGTACTTATTGAATTTTTACTACGAGATGTATCTTTCTCTTATGAAGTGTAATTTTATTATAGGTTCTCTTTATAGGAATGCGCCATAGATACAAGATCTTGTTGAGCAGAAATAACCATAGAAATGGTATCTTATGAGTTTTATAGAAAATATATATTGATGAATATATATATTTTTGAGTCATTACATGCATTCTCCTTCTCATCTCATATTCAATAGTGGGCCGGGTTAAGACTATCCTAGATTCAGATCCTGAGTGTATAGTGATGTCAGAATGACTAGAATACAGAGACCCTTGTCTAGGATTGTTAATAGATAATAATAATGTGATTGACATAAATGGGAGGTTTATAATTATTTAATCCTTTATATATGAGATGAAAAGATACCCTCGTGATTCAAAATGTGTAGTGCATTTAGAGTTGAGAAATATCTTCCATAAAATTTGTAGTTAGTTCTAATTCCCTATTATGATGAGGGTAATATCTATTTTTCTTTAAAGAAGCCTTGACGAAAATAAGGTAAGGGTAGAACATCATCATCCTGGTGGTTTATATTAGCAACTTACCATGCCACTATATAATTGAGATAATGTGGTGATGGACTATGTGATGGTGTTACCTAGGAACCTAAGGATTTGTGATGTTATTTGGGATATGATTGATTGAGTAATGAAGGTTTATCATTTCTTACATATAAATGAGACTCATTTTATGGGTCCTAATGGAATGATATTTATACCTATGATTTTATACATCAATGAAATTCCCCAAATCAATGTATGTAATAAATACGTGTACTTTACACACAGTTTTGGTAGTGCCTGAAGAAGACATTGGTTACTCAACCACATCTAATTACAATGTATCATCTATAGAATAATGGTCAATCAAATAGAATGATATTTATTATAGAGGATATGATATGGTCATTCTTCATTGATTTTATTGTATTTTGGGATGATCATATATCCTGGGAAGAATATTTGTACATATAATCCTTTTAGGATTCTATTAAAATGGAACCATTCAAAACTCTTTATGGGAAATTGTTTCATTTAATACTCTATTTACATGAGTTACCTGAGGAAACTATGTTGGGGCTAATCATCATATAGGATACATTTGAGATAGTGATGTTGACCTCTATTTAATTAAACACCACAAAAATCTCATATTGATTATAATCTGACCAGAGGAAGAATACTTTATATTTTGTTTTTGGTGATAAGGATTCCTTACCGGTGACTCATCGGTTAGAGAATTGACATTTTCATTAGCATGGAAAACTAAAATCAAGATTTATTCAATATTTTTTGATTTATAATAATATTCAGGAAATTTATTATCATCTCCAAATTCCTCCTTTCTATTGAGGCAAGAATTATATGTGTCACGTATCACAACTTTGGCGGTACTCTTCTGATCATTCACATGTTATCAGCTATGTGGGTGTTGAGTTGTAACCAAATACTTCATTCATGGAATTCCTAATTCATGTTGTCTTACATAGAGATAATGTGTAACAAGGGATGATAGTTCCACTTAACTGGTTCATATGGTGGAAAATATGGATCCAAGATGATTTGTAGGAGATAAAATCTATTTTTAAGGCTCATTGGACTAATTTATTCATGTAAGATGCCCAGAAATACTTCTCAATGATGTCAAGTCATTATAGGTAGAGACTATGATGGATCAATGTTTTTAGGTAGAACTAGATACTATTGTGTAGATATTTATTTGTTTTTGTTGATGGTATCGCTACTGTGCAGTTAGGGAATTATTACGATGCTGTAATCTTTTATTGATTTGGTTATATTGGCCTAAATATGCTATATAAAATGGTATTTGGAATAGAGGAAATGGGTGGAGTTCATTTTTTCTACCATTGAATCATCTTCATTTTCACCAATTTTAAAGATCTCATCATTAACCATGGCATGTATTCTGGATGATAATTTTTAACAGGGACCACTTAGGCATGTCAAACTACATTGTGCTACAGTATTTCAAATTTTGGCATATATTTCATCATAAAAACAAGGTGTGTTCCCTACATACTTCTTATTCATATTGTCTACAAATTCCTACGGGTCCAAAAACCCAAAATATTCTAAAATTTTCATATAAAATATTGGGCAACTCCAAGACATAATTAACAATCTTCCTTCTATTCAATTATAGGATACATTCATGGAGTTGTAAGGACACCCCTTGGTGATTCTACAAGAGTTTATCACCCATTTTACTTCTATTTAATACTTTCTATTTGGGTAAATAGAATAACTAAGACAATTTATCAATATCCTTCCTGAATCCTATTCTTGAATATCTTTTGGGACAATTTGAAATTTGTTCAACGGTTACTTGGAATGCTGGCTCACTATCGTTGGTGTGCAGGAATGATTTAGGTATTGATCTCTGATGGGTTTTTAGAGTTTTTCATTATAAAAATTTATATAGAATGTTATTACCATTTGGGGACCTTGTATAGTCATGTTCCTTGAAGTGATACTTATGTTGTCATTTCTTATTTGACCATTATTGATAGTGATTTCGTGTGTGTGTAACCCATGAGACCCACATATAACTGTTGATTCCATGAGTATTCTTATACATATTGACAGTTCGTAATTTATTTTTATCATATGTACTATTATATTTATACTTATTCTCCTGATTACATGATATATTCTACCTCTATATGATCAATACTATTATATATATATACAATTTATTTGTAGGTTTTTCCCAATTAATCAAAACTATTAGAATATTGTGATATGTATATGTATAATATAGGGAGTGTTCAGGATAGGTGACGATGATGATAATAGACATGAATATATGGTAGGGTCATGAAATACTGAAGTTCATAACCATGTAAGAGGAATAGGGGGTATGAAGGAATTGCGGCCTAAACCAAGGAATGAATTGAATATGATGGTATTGAGGCCTAACAAATGTCTGATATAGGGTTTGACAGTCCTAAAAATTGACTAATGATGGAGGTAGGATGTGAAAACCTTGTGGATCGATCTTACATGATGCCTTGTGACTAACCAGAAACAAGTTCACCATCCTTATAAACATCTATTGGTCTCTCCTAACAACCTAAATGACTATCCATCGAGAAAGGGAACTAAAGTGGTTATTTATAATAATAATGGTAGTTGGGTTATAACAAAAATTCTTTACATATGATTGTTATTTATTTTTGTTGTTTATTTATATAATCATGGCATACAAATTTCATACTTTTTTGCTCGTATAAATGATAAATTAGAGGCATCCTACCCGGATTATACTCACACCCTATATGGGAAGCTAGATTTGCATGAAGAGTTCTTGATCTGGGATCTAGGTAAGGGAAATGGGTCTGATGATAAGTTTTTTTATGATGAGTATGGTGTTAGTAGTGGTACTGGGACCATCTCTGGAGGATTGCACAGTGATTCTTGTATTCAGTTTGTACTTTATGCACTTTAGTATTGATTTTCTCATTGGGAGCCCAGTTTGTTTATAATTATAACATGGGTGGCATGTTTTATTACATTATTATTAGTTATATTTTTCCATACACTCTAGGTTGTTATATTTTATTTATTTTTAATGTGTATGTACTTGATTAACATGGTTATAGTCTCCCCAATACTTCCTGAAACCCTTATCTCTAGTCGAAAACTACTTTTGTATGAGGAGGCACACATGAGGTTTTATGGCATTTTCACTCGGGTTTTTTTTATGAAGATATAATTTGAGTAATTTAAACCATGGGACCACCATCACATGCACATAGAATTTTTAGAAAAATAGTGGTTGAGTTTATGGATCATGTATCTCATTTGATGCATTGTGATTAATTCGAAAGGGTGATAATAGCTACCAAGGCCCATCAAGACTCGTCCATACCTAAACAATCCAAAAAACACTATCAACTCATAAATAACACAATGAATGATATAAAATTAGTTATAATTAATTTATAATTAAGTATCAATTTAAAATTTGTTTAGCAACATAAAAAACCATGGCCTGATTTCTAATTAACTCACCAGGTACATGCCACATAATGAATCCTTAGTAAAATACCCACGGAGGATCCCACATAGACTCCTGACACCATTATCAAGTCAATAACCAACACATAATCATTAATTAAAACATATTGATTATATTTAGAGTAAAATTGTAATGATTTTAGATTTATAACATAACGTCATTGAAACGATATGCGAAGACATGCAAATATTTTCATGGGATTTACCTTACACAATCCAAACACAATCCTCATTATACCTTTTTGATTCCATCATGACTCCATGGAATTATAATTTATAACCACAAAAAGTTTTAAAAAATTATTTTAATAAAGAATAGAAAAAATAGAGGTCACTGGGGGATAACTTACCATGATTTTCCTATAATGATGCCCAAAACCTTCCCAAATTGAATGGGATCAAGAGAGGAGAGGGGAATGACTTTGGTAGTTAAGTTCCAAAAAAGAGAAAATAGGGGTTATCCTAGTAAAACCCCAAGTGATAATAATATTAATTATTACCCTTAATATCCCTACCTTCCGGTCAGGAGACACCTAATGTCTAGACTGCCCACTAGCCCAACCACCTGCTAGACTGTGGCTACATGCTAGAGACCCAGCCACATGAACCATACCTGGTACCTTCCAACTAATAATTTTCACCATATCACTTTTACTAATCACCTGAAAACACCATATTGAGCGGTATAAACCCTTATAATTTTATCCTGAGTTCTAGTTCCAAATATAACCTTTCTACTAAATGAAAACTAAAAACATCTCATGAAAATTAAAATTAATCCAGACACATTGGTTATTATATAATCAAGAAAGTATTATATTTATTCTATTCGATAATAAAAATTTCCAAAAATGTAGAAAATATAGTTTTATATATTACCACTATAGAGGAATTTTGGAATTTTGTAAAAGAAATTCTACTACACAAGAGACTGTGTAAGATATTTCATCATCATGGAAGAGAAGTGGTCAACGTGTAAGAGAACACATCCTTTTGGGGAAATGGTTATGGTATTTATCTTATATGTAATGATAATTTTATCCTTGATGAGAATTAGATCCCATGTGAGAATATTTAGATACATGGAAGATGTATTGAAAAATAAATTGAGCTATGAGAACAAGCCTATTAGAAATTTATATAGTGAATATGTAATATGAGATACACATAGAATATCATGTAAAAAAATTATATTATGAATGTTTCAACATATAAAAATTCAATTTTTATGGAATAAAATTGTCTTCCTGTAAGATAAAATAGTTAATGGAAAGAATATTTGACTAACGACTAAAAAAATAATGTTTCTAGAATTTCTATATTCAAAAGAATGTAAAATATAATGATGTTACAATTATGATTATGTGATTTTAATGTCATGAAGCTTTAAACATCCATTATCATAGCTTGATTTACTAATATTTTTACCAAAGGAGAAGAAGATAAAATAATAATAAAAATGTAACATTCAAATGAACTAAAATGAATTAATCTAGTTTTCAATAATAATGTAGATATTTTGAGTTGAATACAATTTATTATTCAGTTTCTTGAGTCATTTATAAAAAGATAATTATTGATTCTAAGAAATTAATAAAACTAAAATTGACAACTATGTTGGTTTCATGTGAATATTTAGCACTATAGTAATGAGTTTCACATTTTATACATGTGTAATATACATTTATATACAACTATGATGTTTGGATTACAGATTTAGTGGAGATATTTTTAGTATAAGAAGAGGAAGAAGTTGATCATTTAGTTGAGTAAAAGGATTACATTATTCGGACAAGATTTCTGTAATGATATGTATTTAATTTGTGGTATTGTTGGACGATTAATTGATTTTATAATGTGTGTATAGAATCTCAAAGAAAACAAAATTAGTAATTATTTTGTAGTACTTTTAGACTTGGGGATAATTTTTTTCCTCAGTGTACTATTTTTGGTAATATTAAAAGAAATAAGGCCTTTAATAAGTTGATCATGCATGAGAGAACTATAGATATTGAGGAGAACAAAGATGATTCATTTTTAGGTCTACAAAATAAATTAAGTGTGAGCTGGGGTTGGAGAAGGGTGAGATGAGCACTCTGAGAATTTGAGCGAACATAGCTCTTGATAAAGCTAAAGAAGAAAATTCATTTAAATTTTCTACTGAATAAGATTATGAAAAATATATACGGTAAATGATATAAATGATCTTTTGGTTTTCAAAGAATAATAGAATAGAAATTAGGAGTAATCATACAACAATATTAGATTTTATGAAATAACATTAATCAAATAAATTTGATTTCTTTGATATCACTTTTTCCACACAACCCCGAGTTTAAAATAACTATGATATACCATTTAAATAATATTATTTTATGTGATAGCTATCATAAATATTTTGTGTTGGTGGATATGAATATTGAAAACTAAATTATGATTTTTTTTTTGTTAAATATGAATAAAATGAATTTATTAATTTACAATTATTTAGATATCAAAATACAAATCATTGGAAAAAATTGATAAGTTTTCCGGAAAAACCATCTTTGGGAGCGTAATATGTGATTATCCTGATAAATTAAACTAATAAATATGGTTTAATGAATTTAATTATATATATATATATATTTTAAATAATAAATATAATTTTCTATTATTTTTGTTAATTGTTTTTGTAAACATTGAATAAAAATAAAACAATTTTTAAGCTAAAAACTATTTTTATTTCTTAAAGAGTTTTTTGTCAAATTTTTCTCACATATATTAAAAATTAATTTATACCACTTACAGGTATTGAATTTGATAAAAATACACCTCATTTTAGTTATTTGGAGGCTCAAATATGTTAAATAGATTCATTTTATTTTTACGTATTTTCAATAGTAACCAAGTTAAAATTTATTACATAGGTAAAGGGTAAATCTAGTTAATCAATGTGAATAATATGTGGTAGGGCAATAATTTTCATCTTAATTATTATTTTATGAATTAAATTACACTATTTAAACATTAATCTTTTTATTTATTTTGTCAGTTTTTTTTTGTATGAAAATGACTGAAATAAAATTTAATGGGAGGAATGTTATAGTAACTCACTGTTTCATTTTTAAATATCTCTAATTTTACCATATAGGGACCAAAGAAATATATTTAATGAATATAAATTTACGTTTTTTCTTAATTATATTTTTCCATGTTATAAATTGATTTATGTATTTAAAAAATTATTTAATTGCCTTTAATTATTATGCAATGCCAACCCAATATTTATTCAATTTTTTTAAAAAAATAAATCAGTTTCAAAAATATTAAAAATAACAAATTTTAATTTATTTAGAGTGGTAAATGAATTTTCTATATTAATATGACATATTAATATTGTGTAAAATGATTATATTTTAATTTAAACTTTTTATATATGACTTATAAGTCAAATTAAAGTAATATTTTAAAAATAAACATTAATGATATTTTATCAAAAAAAATATATTTTTACATTATTTTGAAATTATAAAATATATAAAAATGAAAATTAATATAATTTATGGTATAATTTTTCATTCCTTTTCCATTTATTATCCAATTCTGACCTTATATGCAAAATTATAACACTTTTTGAGTGAAAAGGTGCTAATGTGTCTAATGATAAAATTGGTGAACTAAGGGGTTAAACCAAAATATAAGTTTTAAAACAACGCATAAACCTATAAAAATTAAAGTAATTTATTATATTTCCACCAAATAAAATATTATAATATAATACATGTATTTGGGGAGGAATTTATTTTACCCGATTACCTTATTATTGTTTAATATTTAATGGAATTCCATGACTGCTCATCTCCTCATTTATGAAATGGAATCTCTCTTTTCTCTTCTTCACACAACATTAATCCTTAGAGATAGGCCATACCCTACCAAAATACCTTTTAAATTCTATAGTATCATTATATATATTATATTATTCCCATAAGTTCAATCCTAGCATCCTTAAGAGCTTATCTAATGATGTTTTTTCCAAGAAGAGGTAAATGCCTCAATCGATCACTTCCTTTTTAATTCTTATTTTAACCTATATAAATCTGCCATATTATTAATTGAATATTAAATTAATTTTCCATAATTTTATTAATTTATATTATTATTATAAAACCATCTTTATTGCTCCCATTTTCCATCAAATGGTAAGTGAATATATCACTCATGCGTGTGTATGTATTATCATCTCCACGTAGTGATATAATTAATTCTCTTTAAACCATGTTTTATTGATGGTTATTTTGATGGTTATACAGTTTATATATGATAAATATGACACAATTACACTTTTAATAATAATATAATATCTACCTTGATGCCTTTCAATCCGATGGAAAATGATAGCATCATTGGTGCATATGTGTTGACTACACCTACACAAAGCGATATGATATAATTTTTTTTATTTCACTTGTAAAAAAATAAGGTTATATTTAATTAATATAATATATATATATATGTTATAATTATGGTTTCTTAATTTTTAATAATTTTTTACATTTTTTTATCCATCAAAAAGTGAAAATAGCGTTAATGTGTATCTACATCCTACCATCTCCATGAATGGTGCAATTAATTTTCCATTCTCTATATTTTATGAATTAATATAAATTTTTATATAATGGATATATATGAAATTATAATTATCTAAATCGTGATAATATATAATAATAATACATTTAAGTTTGTTATACAACAGGTTAAAGAGCCTTCAACACAACTGGAACTCAAGTTAAGGGTTTTTCATCTCGTTTTTATTTCTACGGGGCACATGTCATATTCACCAATTTTTTATTTAATGTAGTGTATATAATATACATGAATTACTATTTTAATTATTTTATCAAAATTATTTAGGTTTAAAAATCCATTTGACTTTATTTATATCAAGGTTCTTTTTATTTAAATGTAACCAAAGCGGTAATGGGTTTTATGTTACCATATCTTTGTCTATCAGGATATTTTATGAATTAGTTTGTAATGATGAATTATTATTATATACCTATCAGTAAACTCATAATATTTCTTATAATATAGTTATTTTAAATAAATATTTTCCATTTATCATTCTCACCATAGGTACTCAACAGACCAAAATTACGTTTATAACAAAATTCCACTTTAATTATCTCATTAGTAAAAAAACCATTTTATTCCATTCCATGCATTCAAAATATATTTTAATGATGATTTTTACAATAATACTATGTTTTTTAAGATCATTTAGTCCCATAGCTATTTTTAAAAAAATTAAAAGGATCACTGGTTTCATATTTTGAATGAGGTGCTTTGGGACCTTTTAGAAATGTGAAAGGTTGTTGAGAAGACCTTACCATAAAAACATAGTACCATATCAAAATCAGATCTCCCACCCACTTCAGCACTCCGCGATGCCCTAGTTAGTGATTTTGTCCATTGTGGTCCCCCCCCGCTCGAGGGGGAGGGACTCCTTCCTTTCCCTTCTCTCCCTAGGCCTACTCCCTTCATCCCCTTCTCCAACCCTAATCGTCTCTCGCCCTTCCCTTTGATCGATCATTGCCCAAAGGTGGCTGACCTCCTCTTCGGTTACCCTCAACTTTCTCTTTCATCATCGGAGTTCATAGAGGCCTTGACCTTGTTTAATTTGACCTTGGTAGCGTGTTTCTCTAGCCATCACCCCTCAGTGGACATCTTTGACCGCTTCGTCGCCAGCGATTGGGGTTTGTGCTTGTCGGAGATTGTCGGCCTTATTGATCGGTGTTACATTTTGATCCGTTTCTCCTAGGTAGAAGATTTGATCTCTTCCTTGTCTTCTGATGCTCGCATCTACATAGGTTCTCAATTATTTATTTTTTTCTGGACATAAAATCTTCACATGAAGCACGATTCTCAGCAGATCGCGATTTGGGTTAGTCTCCCCGAACTCCCACTTCCTTTCCATAATCCAGCTATTTTACGAATGTTAGGTAACTTTATTGGTTGTTTTTTATGCATGGATAAGAGAACTAACTTAGTGAGTCACCCAGTTTCACATGTCTATGTGTGGAGATCAATGTTTCTAGACCTCCAGTCGATTGGGTCTGGATCTCAGTTGGTGAAGAGTTCATGTATAAGTAGAGGGTGTTTTTTGATTTGTGGTTCAATTTCTATTCGTCCTGCAATATTCATGGTCATTTGGCCACTTCCTGACATCATAATGGCTGGGGTAGGAAAGATAAAGATGTTGTTGAAGATTCCCTTGCAAATTCAAATGTCGAGCAGAGTCCTATGAACCCGAGAGTTAAAGATGTGTATGCAAGACTGTTGCACAATCATGGTGTCCCCAAGTTGACAGAGCCGGTATTGGGGAGTCCTCCCACTTTTTCTGAAATAGTTAAGCACCGAGGCGGTGTTAATGCCTAGTTGAACGATCAAAGCTCAGTTCATGGTGATTTTGTTTCTCAGGCAAAAGATAGGGTGCTCAAAGAGTCACAGTTCTCATTGGTAAGTGAGACTTTCTCCCTGAGTCGATGACTCCCTGTCTCATGAATTGCTGCAAATCCTATTTTGATGCCTAGTCGTTTCTCGACATTGTTTGAGGAGGGAAAGGAGAACGTGGGTCCAGAGGGATGGAAAACTTCCATTCCAAGATGGAAGCGCAAGCAGCCTAAAAGGCTTTCGGATCAGGAGAAGGTAAGTGATTTTGATGGGGGTTCCCAGTTTAGTTTGGAATATGAATAGGAGGCCATGGTACAACCTATATCAAGGAAAGGGAAACAAGGTATTATCTTGACTAGAACCCTTCCGGTTCCCAAGGAGGTGAAAAAACCAAGACCATAGAAATATTATTTGAATAATCCAAAGACAATAGTAACTATATCGTCAAGTAAGACAAGGTGCAATGGTTTAGAGGTTGGAGCCGGGGAAGCTTCTGCGCATCTCGGTGGGGGAATCATGTCTGCCTTTACGAGCATGATGGCTACTTCTAAGGATTTCATACCTTCCGAGATTGGTGTTGGGGACAAGGAGTGTCCTAGTTTAGAATCAAACTCCGTCAAGGAGGGAGGGCAGTCAAGCGCAGGGGTGGCGGTTCCCTTGCAGCTAGCACTTTTCCCCACTGAGGGGCAGCAGGGGCTATTGGTTCAGGAGGCTGGAATGGTTGAATTTCGTTTGACAATATCGGTGGACTCGCATTAGGTAGAAGATGTTGTGACCATGGAGAAATAATTGGAACTTCTCATGCATTCTGAAGAAGAGATGTTGGAGAAGATTTTTACCATTCATGCGTCCAAAGAGGACGTAGACAGAATAAACGAGAGACCAATCCAAGTTGATGTAGGTAGGGATCTGGGGGATTTGATTTATAAACAACTTCTAATTATGACTAGAGGATTCAACGAGGAAAATATTTCAGTGGAGGAGTTCTTGCAAGCATGGGAAAATATGGCTTCTCAATTAGAAGGGGCTATCAAAACCAAACCGGATATAAAGGTATCAGGCTTGTCTTTGAAATTATTTCAGTAGGTTTCATCTAGTGGTTTTAAGATGGGTTTTAATAACACAATTATCTACTATAGTATTGACCCTTGTTGAACATGCGGTTTATCACTTTTTTTCCCATAAAAGTGATTCCTAAAAAAAATTATTTTTGATGAAATGTGAAAGGAACTAGTTTTTCCCCCCATCAAATTGTATGTGATTTAATTTTTGGTTTCTTTAAATAAAAGTGAGCTCAAATTGGAAAATAAAATAAAAAATAAATTGTAAATGTATTTAAAGAAACATATTGAATATGTATTATTAATTAATTTATTTTGTAAAAATTAAAACAAAATAATTTATATATTGATAATTTAATTTAAAAATGGTTATATAAATAAAAATTATAGTTGTATAATTTTTTATCAATGAAAAATGTTTGAAACACATATGAGACACAATATTTATGATACAAAGAATGTATAATATTAATATCAGGATAATATACATTTGTTATGATAGCCATGAGACTATCAAAAGTTAAATATTTAGATCATAGATTTTACTATAATTTTATTAAAACACTAAATAAAACAACATACATACAAAAATTATATACTATAAAACACTAATAAATCAAATGATTTTCATATTTGACCTTTAAGTTAAATGAAAAATGACTAAAAATTTAGTTTTAGTTTTGATAATAACATATTCATTTTCGATTTTGATAATTTATTATGAAGATAAAATTAAAAGGTCCACAAAAGTAATCTGATCCATCAAATCCCATCCATTTTTACTAAATATGTAAAAATTATCTTGAGGTTCAATGATTTATATTCCATAGAAAAGAAGATATTTAAGCCAAGCTCTTTAAGAACATTCATCTTGTTTCTGAAACCATATGGAATGTGGTTATTTTCATGCATACCTAATTTCATAGATGGTGTATAGATGTTTAAATGATTTAAGGAGAGATGAAAACATTCTTATGAAGATTATAATCTGGTCCTGTCTCTCTGTGTTATTTTTATTCAATTATCTCATTGAAAATTTAATCAATAACGTGCCAAAAATCTCTATGTAAAGCCTCAACTTCACAACATATGTTTTTTTCATACTGGTGAACATATAGAGGATAAAAATCAACAACATATACACAATGAATTATTTTATTACTCTTGATTCAACAAACATGGTGGTTTGATAGGTAAAGATCCTATCCAAGATGAAAAAAAATTATTTCATTCTTTGATTCAAATGCTTCATGTGATAATAATGGAACCAACATCAAGAAACCAATATATTAAATTAGGGGGGGGGGGTTCATGAAGAAAAAAACCTAGATTATAAAATTGACTAATAAGTTTTAACCACATTGTTATGGATATATTGTAGTTAATAATTATTAAAAATATTCAATTCTTGTTGTTGATGACCGGACCCACCTTGTTGTTGTATGGATCTCTGGCTCTCCTCCATTGATTCAGATTGTAATACCCTTAAAATCTAATGTCACTTGAGGTCCACTAATTCCCCTTACAATAGTTCTTTTTTCATATCTATAGAAATTATTTCCATATTCCCCTTTTCATTAGCTCTATTCTGGAGTCTTTCCATCTTAAAAAAACATTTCACTAACACCACTGATCTTCACGTAAATTTTAATATCTTATTTTATACTATATATTCCACTTATTTTTCTTTTGATTTATTTTTTAATACTACTTGAATCATTGTTATTGAGATAATATAATTTCAACTAATTTAATGCTTAATTTATTCCAACTAATAGATGAATCAATGATAGAAAAACAATATATCCAACAGAATTAGCGCATACGTTCCATCATTATT
Organism: Viscum album; assembly: GCA_963277665.1. Classification (NCBI taxonomy): domain Eukaryota; kingdom Viridiplantae; phylum Streptophyta; class Magnoliopsida; order Santalales; family Viscaceae; genus Viscum; species Viscum album. Next base: position 1,099,444,759 of record OY728135.1, on the reverse strand, counting down.
CATGATAATTTCATGAATTAAATAATCAATAACACAACTAATCTTCAAAAGTTCATACAATAAATAAATAAAAATAATATTTTACCTTGAGATAGTGAATTTTCATGCAATATGATAGATGTGTTGGGTTTATACAATAGACACAACAACCCATGCAGGTATTAAATTTTTCATCCATACTTTTTGATGTTTTCTTTTTGATATCATCCTAAAGTCAATATGAAAAAACAACAAAAACATGTGAACACTAAAATAAGAAAATTATAATCAAGAAAAAGGATTCTATAATTATATATAAAAAATCAAGATGCTTTCCAAACATGGATAATGAGAGTAACATAGAGAAATAAACAAACAATCATTATGTTAATAAAGAAAATACATCATAGTGTTGGTATCCATAAAAACTAACACCAAAATATAATTTTCACTGAGGAACATATTCAAGCCAATCTGGATATGTAATATTTAGAAAGAAATGACACTGAACACCAACTTCATAGAGGGAATATATTATTCATTAGTAGATGGGTTTTTATTTCTAAAAAATAATTGATACAAGTCCACAAAATTTTGAATTTGTTCCAAAAATAATACCCTAGTGAAGAGCACATACAGAAAAAATACATAATAAATTAATAAAAATAATAATACTCAACTATAATATCATAGAATTCATTGATGACTATTGACCAACTGATACCCCATACTAGATAGTAAAGGTTCTAGATATAATCATCCCCAAAATGCTAAATGAATATCTCTGTGTGTACCCGATTAACAAACACCAAGTAATTTTGATGAGTGATGATATTAGGGTTGAATGAAAAGGACGATTAATGTGGGAAGTTCAATTAACTATAGTAAATGTAAAAACAATACTGCATCATAGAATGTTATATTAAGTTTAATAATGATTAATTCTTGGCCAAGATGTTACAAAACCCCAATATAGAATTACGTCATTGTTATGACTGATTTGAACACGAATAAATCGACACAAAGTTTGAAAGGGATGAACAATAATTTACTAGGATAAAAAATATTTGGGAAGTTGGATTTTAGAGACCCAGATTTAAGTACATGGACATTACATTACTTTTTCAGAATACTTAATACATAACAAAAACCAACACACAAGGACCGTAATAGTTTAGTATCCTTGGAAACTCAGAAAAATAAACTTCTAATCTTGGTGAAGGATCATCAACAACTCCCATAAGGATCTTTCTCTTTTTTCCTACCTAATACCTTTATTTATGTCCTAGTGAAAAGGAAACATAAAATGGTGAGCTAAAATGCTCAGTAAGGGTAAACATAGAGAACATAAAACAATCCATAAAAATTTGAATGCAAAAACATGATCATAAAATCTAAACCTCAAAATCTTGAGCAAAGACATAAATCATGGAAGTATGTAAGGAATATATCATAATGGAACATCAATCACGATAAAACTGCATGGGAATAAAACATTTAATTTTGGAAAACCATTAATCAGATGATATGATTTCCATAGCGGCCAAGGCATTTCTGCTAAGACCATCTTAGTGGAGAAATTCCCTTTCTGAATCGAGTTCACTCCTCATGCCAGTCCTGTATCAGTGAACAAGATTTCCTTGTTGTTCCATCCATGTCTATATCATGAGATATAAATATTTACCCAATACATTTGAGGGAGACATAGGTCCCACCCATCTCATAATGAAATCATTCTTACATGTTCCACAACATAAACATAAATCAGTCATCACAACCCAAAGAATAAAATGGGTTTCATAAACATCATCCCATCATAACATAATCCATATAAAACAAATGGATATCATTTCATCATAAGAGAAGTGAAATCATCTAAATCATAGAGAAATTATACTTGGAACATACACATATGAAATAATGTCATCTTAGATGGAAAATGGTTTTGATAAAACACTTGAAATAAATTCTTGAGGAAAATATCCTTTCTTATTCAAAAAAATTTTCTTTTCAAAAAATGACATGAAATTTTAAAATAAGAGGATTTTGTTGAAAATAGTCATTAAATATTGTATAGTAACCTTCATGAAAATAATGTGTTATGAAACTGTAAAAATCCATTCATGCCGTATAAGTTAAAAAAACATTCTCCTCATACTTCTGTCTGAAAAGTCAAAAAGTTCATCATATGGTAAACAAAAGAAAGATTCTTTCCATAACACAATGAAAAAGTAAAATAGGGGAATACATGACATTAAAAATACATGTATTATTATTAAACACTTTATGAAAAACATTTTTATGGACATGGATGAAAAATATAACCCTAGTAAATTCTTACGTATAAGCAATCTCAAATAAAAATGAGATTACAAAATTATCCCATACCTTATGTATGATTTCTTCCGTATGTGTTCGTGAAACCTGTATAATGATTTAAAAAATGACATTGACTTATTAAAAAATAGTATTCATTGTTATTATATCATATATGGTTCACTTATGACTTTATATTATCCTTTCTTTTGTAAATTCCATATTAAAGCAGCGTTTTGGGTAAAATTGTTTTATTTATCGTACGTGCTTGGACTTGTTGTTCTTGATATTATTATTACTTATATAATGATTTAATTACTTACATAATGTATATCATGATTTATATATCATATATATTCAGTATATATATATATAACTGATAGATAAATGAAATGAAATACCCAATTCATGGAGACGGTAGGCCGTATGTACGCATGAACTCTGTTTTTATTTCCTTATTCACTTGAATGGAATTAAGTAGATGAAATATATATATATAAATAAATCCATTTGGTTTATCATGTCATATATTTAATTATTATTCATTATATATACTTTATAATCATTCTATATTTGGTTAACATGGAGAATGAATCTCATCGCGTCATGGAGACGGCAATCCGTACGTACGCAGAGGCAATGATATCATTCCCATAATTATTGAATTGAACTGTAGTGGATGATATAATATCTCAAAATCAGTATGATGTTATAATGACAATATATATTTATTATTTACACCATTATACCCATCCAAGTAAGGTGGTGGAGGAAAATTTGATTACACCACGACGTGGAGATGGTATTCCATACGTACGCACGCGCGGTGATTTCATTTTCCGTAGGATAGATAGAAGGTGAAATAGGGTTGTTTCATATTTATAATAACATATCAGTATATAAGTAATAATTATGTTATTACTTTATAATGAAACAACTAAATAAGAAGATTTTGAAGAAGAAAGAAAACATGAATGAATCGGTAGAAGAGATTACCTCTTCTTTGACGCACCTCTTTTAAGATTCCTCTTAAGGCACTAGAGTTGGACTTTTGAGGAGACCAGAACCTCTATAATGTTTCTAGGGAAGTTGGGAAGGGAAATGGGGAGGGTTAGGCCGATCTTTAAAGCTAAAAATTGTTTAAAGAGAAGAGTGAGGAGGTTCCCTTTTATAATGGAGGAGAGGGGCACCTTAAGAAAAACTTAAAATATTATTTAATAATAAAGTCATATTTAGTTTATAATTGCTCATAATTTATTTATTTATAATCTAAAGTAATTATGGGTATAAATACTCTCAGCCGATAGGTTTTATACAAGTTTAGGTTACTATTTTATCCTTATCATTTAGATTTAACTGTTACTGTGTCTTCTTGTTTTCTTACACTATATGGTTAATAAACTTACTATAACAAGCCAAAAGAACCCCAAGTGGTTAATTATTAATATATATAACCTTATATATGTCATTTTTCCGAACCGTATATTTTTAGGAATTGAATAAAAATTAAAAATAAAATATTTAAAAAAAACTATTTTATGTCAATTATGAAACTATTTGGTAATTGATTTTTTTTGAAAACCATAACAGCATGATTAGTTCGAAAAAAGTAAATTAAATCAATACTAACATGTCGTGTTATCCTATAAAATTAGTGTAATTCATAAAATGTCTCAAATTACATTTATTTGGGTATTTATAGTATCTATTTTTTTATATTTCATTATTTAGTTAATTACTGCATCACCATTGTGTCATAAATAAATGAAATTATATAATGTCTAAAAATTATAAAAAAATTCCAGTAGGTTAGAAATTGTTTTATCTTTATAATTCATATTTATAGTCGAATTCATATTATGTATAACCCTATATTATAATTTTTTTAGTTCTTAAACATTGATTTTAACTATTTTAACTCTTTTTTAAATAAAATATTAATAAATGTCCTAATCTAATCCTAGTGGACCTAAAGGGTAATATTTTATTCCTAAGGTTGTTTTTGGTAAAATTACACTTATCCTATAGAATTATGACATGTTTTAGGGTAATAATAATATCATTTTTACCCTTAAATACCCTATTAACTTTTAACCGTGGTAAATAAAAGTAAAAAGTTAATATTCACCAAAATTTATTTTTATCTTATTGAAACACATTTTACTCCTTGATATTAACTGTGTCTCTCGAATTTTGGGAATTCCACTCATAGAAGAAGTAAAATTATGTTTTATGTAAATTTTCAAATTCTCGTAGGAGGTGGATAAAAGACGATGAAAAGTTCAATAAAATTTTTATATGTCTAAAAATATTATAAAATGACTCCAATGAATTAAATTGAACTTATATAGGTATTACGTATCAATTTTTACCTAAAAACAATTAAAATAAAATAAATAATTATTTAAATAAAAAGACGGTTTTTAAATGGCAACCCATTGTTTTCACTATTCATTAAAAATTGAAAGTTTTCAGAAAAATACCAAACATTCACCCTATGAAAATTTTGATATTCCGAATCCAAAAATGAAGTCCATTTTGAATGGTAAAATTTATAAATTTTCAAAATGTGGGATTTACTATTCATAATGTCTAGTTTATATAATATTTTAATAACATATCTTTGTTTACTGACACCCGATATTGCGTACTACACATGCTATCAATGATGGTCGTGATTGCGTGCAACGCAAGCCAAGTCGAGGCTGCGTGTAGTTAAAGCTTCATTTTTTGTTGTGTATAACATAATCAAAACTTATTTCCTTTATACATTAAACAAAATCTATAATTAATGCTGCGTTGAATAATTTCTACTAAACGAACTTGAAATTGGGCGTAATACGAGCCAAGAATAGTGTTGGGTATACTGTAAGCTAATACAGTGTTGCGTATTGCACAAGCTATTTTTGGTGTAACATAAAACACAAGACATCAATGAAATTAAAAAGAATAATTCTCAGAAAATATTAGGTTGTTACATTCTTCCCCCCATAAAATGGATTTCTAACTTGAAATTCGTCAGGGTTATAAATGGTTTAATACTTAAGATTCATTCATTGAAACCCACATCATAAAAATGAATCCTAAAACATTATTTTAAAAATTAACGTTTGAAAAAAAATGGATACCCAATGTAACTCATCACTTGGGTTCCCACATAGGAGAACATAGGTGAAAATATGGATTTGGAAGAGAAATCAAACCATCATGTTCTGATGGAGAGTGGTAGAGAACATGGCTATAATAAAGTCAACAGTCATAATTCCATAAATTTGTGATGATCTAAGGTACCATATGATTCATTAGATTTGAGAGCACTTAGGAAACATTTTTTGGTTTTCAAGATCATTTCCTTAATGTTGAAGAAATTGGAATTAGAAGAAGTACATTGTTGATTTTGGTACAATCTCATCGTTGGTCGTTCCATGGACAATTTCCACTTCATATCTTAAAGAAATGAAGTTGAATTTGTCATTCGTGAAGTGTTAGAAGATCATGGGATAGAATTTTGGTTCATTCCATCTGTCTCAAACAAAAGGTTAGAAAAAGTTATCAAATATACATAAGTCCATCTATAGTGAGATTAATCATATATGGTTCCTAAAATGGACTTATACTTCAAATATCATACCGATTAATATAATAAAACGAGTTTCTACTAACCAGGGACTTCTTGTAGGCCAGTGGTAAGCGATAATGGAATGTCGCACTTCAGTTGGGGTTCGATTCCCACATCCTTGTCCGACGTGACTGGTTGTCGCCGGTTCTGTATGTTGTCCTTTTCCTAAAACTACACTATTATAACATTACAGATATTTTTTCGAAAAAAAGTTCTAGACATAAACAATACTATCATATGTCTAATTTAATTCATTCTACTCTTTAGGATTATCCAAAATACATCAGTCCAAGCACATAGTATAAAGAAAATGATTACTGGAAAGGTCACATAACAAGAAAGTGAATACCATCATTTATCCTCATATATCATAAGATATATTTTTTTGATCGCATTCCAAACTTGTGAATACCATAATTACATATTCTCTTGAAAAATGTATACCCATTGAACCTTAGTGAAAACATTAATGCTGTTAAAAGTTAACTCTTTCCACATAAAAAAAATACCGAAAATTTATATATACTAAAACCATGATATCACTTTGTCCTTATATCATTCATGAGCTCATTAATACTATCAAACATTTTATTTTCTCCTTATCCCTTCATTATGCGAATATCATCTGCTTTCAAAAAATATCTGAATAACCATTCATGGTTACTGATAACTTTCAACATATACTTTCAAATACATTAGGAAAAACTATAGTGTATCAATCCTTAGATTTTTCTTTATTCCATAGTACCATTACCTATACAACATAACTCTTAATAAAAAAAATCATTCCACTACCTTCTTAATCCATTGAACGAGCTTTAAGAATTCTTTCATCTCACATATCATTTTAAGTCTCATCATCATCATCAATATAAATACTACCCATATGGCTATGATGATTTAATTCATGAGATTTTTCCTTTTGGAATTGGTTTTAATAATGCCCACACATTCCACATTTAAATCATTGAATCGTTGTTGATGTCGTAGAAATACCATTATCCTTGTACAAGGTGTTAACTGAACCATTTCCTTTGCACTTACTAGCTTTGTTTCCTTCCATTCCACACCCAAATAATCTTCTAGTTCCTTTGAAACATTATCCATGATTCCTCTTCCCACATGATTTACATGAGGGAAATTAAACTTTATTTCCTCTATGATTATCATGAAACTCCATCTATCTCTTATTAGATGAGTCGGGATACATACTAAAGTTGAGATTTTTGATAATATTATGAAACTGCTGATTAGGAATAATAACACTGTTTGTACTTCCAAATCCTGTTTCATTTGGATGATCATGAATAATATCATTCCATTGTCCATTATATCCTCCATTATCGTGAATCTTCGTGTTTACAGCCATTTTGTAAAACCCAAAAAGGATAGTGTGAGAGGGAAAAATCATCCGAGAAAAACAACATAATAAAAGGGGTTTACCATAAATATATAACATCTTATGTTTAATTAGAAGATCGTTATCATAATTATGGTATAATAACCAATAATTATACTTGATCTTAGAGACATCCCTAGACATACCTTTGAAATATCTATTGGTATTTCACTAAATTTTTCGCATCCTATTTTCCAAAGGTTAACTAAACTGTTCCACTGATACCAACTATAGAGACCCAAGAATGACGTACATGGAAATTACATTACCTTTTTATAACACTTAATATATAACAAAAACCAACAAACATGGACTGTAATAGTTTAGTGTCTTTGGAAACTCGGAAAAATAATCTTCTAATCATGGTGAAAGATCCTCAACATCTCCCATAAAGATCTCCCCTTTTTTTCTAACCTAAAACCTTTCTTTATATCCTGGTAAAAAGAAAACATAAAAAGGGTGAGCTCAAATTCTCAGTAAGGGTAAACATAGAGAACATAAAACAATCAATAATCATTTGAATTCAAAAACTTGAACATTAAATCTAAACATCAAAATCTTGAGCAAAGACATAAATCATGGAAGTACGTAAGGCATATATCACAATGGAACATCAATCATGATAAAATATCATGGGAATAAAACATTTAATTGTGGAAAACCATTAAGCACATGATATTATTTCCATAGTAGCCAAGGAATTTCTTCCAAGACCATCTTAGTGGAAAAAGTCACTTTCTCAATCGAGTTCACTCTTTATTCCAGTCATGTATCACTGAACCAGATTAACTTTCCATTCCATCCATGTATATCTCATGAGATATAAATCATTACCCAATTCATTGGAGATAGATATAGCTCCCACCCATCTCATAATGAAATCATTCTTATGTGTGCCACAACATAAACATAAATCATTCATCATAACCCAAAGTATAAAATGGGTTTCATAAACATCATCCCATCATAACATAATACTTATAAAAAATGGATATCATTTCATCATAATAGAAGTTAAACCAGGTAAATAATAGATACATTATACTTGAAACATTCACATATGAAATAATTCCATCTTAGATGGAAAATGGTTTTGATAAAACAGTTTTAATAAATTCTTGAGGAAAATATCCCTTTTTATTCAAAATCATTTTCTTTTCACAAAATCCCATTCAATTTTAATAGAAGAGGACTTTGTTGAAAATAGTCATGAAATCTTTTAGAGTATGATTCATTAAAATAAGGTGTTATGAAACCATAAAAATCCATTCATGCTGTATAGGTAAAAAAACATTCTCCTCGTACTTTTGTTGGAAAAGTCAAAACGTTCCTCATATGGTAAACAAAAGAAGGATTCTTTCCATAACACAATATAAAAGTAAAATAGGGGTAAAAATGAAATTAAAAATACATTTAAGAATATTAAATAGTTTATGAAAGTCATTTTTATGGACATGGATGAAAATATAACCCCAGTAAATACTTACGTATAAGCAATCTCAGATAAAAATGAGATTGAAAAATTATCCCTTACCTTATGTCTAATTTCTTCCGTATGTGTCCGAGACTCCTATATAATGATTTAAAGAATTTCATTGACTTATTAAATAATCATATTCATTGTTAGGATATCATATATGGTTCAATTATGACTTTATATTACCAGTTCCTTTGTAAATTCTATGTTAAAACAGCATTTTGGGTAAAATCATCTTATTTATCGTACGTTCATGGACTTATTGTTCTTGATATTATTATTACTTATATCACGATTTAATTACTTCCAAAATGTAAATCATGATTTATATATCATATATATTCTATATATATATATAATAGATATATAAATGAATTGAGATACACCGTTCATTGAGATGGTAGGTCGTATGTACGCATGAACACTGTTTTTCTTTCCATATTGACTTGAATGGATGTAAGTAGATGACATATATATATACATAAATCCAATAGCTTTATCATGTCATATTTTTCATTATTATTCATTATATATACATTATAATCATTCTTGAATTGGTTAACATGGAGAATGAATCTCATCGCGTCGTGGAGACGGTAATACGTACGTACGCACAAGCAAAGATATCATTCCCATAATTACTGAATTGAATTGTAGTGCATGATATAATATGTCAGAATCAGTATGATGTTATAATAAACATATATTTTTATTCTTTACACCATTATACCTATCCATTTATGGTGGTGGTGGAAAAATTGATTACACCACGGTGTGGAGACAATATTACGTACGTACACACACGCAATGATTTTGTTTTCCGTAGGATCGATAGAAGGTTAAATAGGGTTTTTTCATATTTATAATAACATATCACTATATAATTTATACTGATTTTATTAATTTATAATGAAACAACTAAAAAAAGAAGTTGAATAAGTAGTAAAACATGAATGAATCGGTAGAAGAGATTACCTCTTCTTCGATCCACCTCTTTTAAGTTTCCTATTAAGGCACTAGAGTTGGCCTTTTGTGGAGAAAAAGACCTCTATAATGTTTCTATGGATGTTGAGAAGGGAAATGGTCAGGGGTTGGACGAGATTGAAAGCTCAAAATTGTGTAAAGAGAATTGGTAAGAGGTTCCCTTTTATAAGGGATGATAGGGGCACCATAGGAAAAACATAAAATATTATTTTATAATAATGTCATATTCAGTTTATAACAGATCCAAATTTATTTATTTCGAAGCTAAAGTAATGATGGGTAGAGATACTCTCAACCAATATGTGTTAGACAAGTTTATATTACTATTTTAATCTTATCATTTATATATAACTTTAAGTTAAATGATTTATCTTTTACTCTGTCTTCTTGTTTTCTTACACTATATAGTTAATAAACATACTATAACAACACAAAAGAACCACAATTGGATCATTATTAATATATATAACCTTATCTATGTAATTTGGCCGAACCCTAGATTTTTAGGAATATAATAACAATTAATAATATAATATTTAAAAAAAACTATTTTCTGTCAATTTTGACACTATTTGGTAATTGATTTTTTTGAAAATCATAACAGCATGATTAGTTTGAAAAATGTTAATTAAATCAATACTAACATGTCATATTAACCTATAAAATTATAGTAATTCATAAAAATTCTCATATTACATTTATTTGGGTATTTAAAATATCAATTATTTTAATATTTCATAATTTAGGTAATTACTACATCACCATTGTGTCATAAATAAATGAAATTATTTAATGTCTAAAAATTATTAGTAAAATACCAGTAGGTCGTATGTATGCAAGAACATTCATTCCATTTTTTTATCATATTGAATGAAATAATATAAATTAAATTTATGTGTATATATATATATATTATCATTATAAAATAATTATTATTATATATATATCATATACATTTACTAAATGCACCCTAAATATATTCCATCTAACGGGGGAATGAATCACATCGCTTTGAGGAGACGGTTCTCTATATATGCATAAATGACATTATCATATTTAAGAAAATATAAATAATGAAAGTTTGTTATGTATAATAATTATAAAATAATAAAAAATCTTAAAAATCATATATATCATTTAAAAATTATATTCCCATCATAATGACCAACCATGAGAGGTGGTAAAGTAAAAAATGAACAACATTATTTCTCCAGGAGGTAGTCCACCATACACATGAGCAGTACGTTCACTAAACATTTGATTGATTTTTTTGAAGTTATATGTATAAAACATACAATAAAGACATATAAATTTATTTAGGAAATTTAGGTTGTAATAAAATCATTCAATAATAATAATTTATGGGGTGGATAATGAAAATAAAACAAAAGTTCATGTTAAAGGATGTTACATATTCTTTGGGAAACTTCGTTTTGTTTGCACCAAAGGGATTCCATGGTTTGATTTCTGAAAAAATTTAGGAATCTAGAATGAAAGGAAGGAATTTTGGATCTTACATTTTAGGGTTTGATTATTCAATGTGGATTGATATGTGTAAGGAAGGGGAATACTGAGATTATTTGAATAGAGGAAGAGGGGTAAAATTCTTGTAAATTCCAAAAGGTATACTCTATTGGCTGGTCTCCTTTACTTTATGTTATTAAAAAAAATTATATATTATATGTTATTTATGGTCTATACATACCTCCAACATAGAAATATAAGTGAATTTTAATTAATTTTTCTCAAATATCAATGTTCTCCAATTCAATCATTTTTGTTATTATTCAGGTAACTAGTTTCATAACCTATGTAATTTGATAATTAAGACTAAATAATTTTTAAATTTATTAGAAAATATATAACCATTATGTTATGAATATTATAAATATTTTACAAAAAATAAATCTTTTGTGCGTTGGAAATTAATTTTAAAAAAAGTGCCTTTAACGCAAAAAAACATCATTTAACCCAAATCGTGCTAACAATGTTTTTACAATTTAATGTTCAATAAGTTCATTATAAAGGATCAATTTTTCCATTAATTTTCCATATTTTTTATTTATTAACATTACAAATCACTATTCAGAATATCTATTTTTTGTAAATTTTAAATTTTTTAATTAAATATAATTTATTATAAAATAACCTTAAAAACAAATTTGACATTATTTAATTAATTTAAATTAATAAATATCATAAAAATATGGAAATTGAAAATATTATTCTCAAACCTATGTAAAATTATATATTCATCTAAAAAATTGAATAAAACAATTCAATCAATTTACCTCAATTTTATTATTGTTAGTATCATTTATTTTGGTTAATTATTTACTAAATAATTACCTCATTTTGTGTTCCCTATAAAATTAATCTAAATAATTCATTTATATAAATTAAATAAAAATTAACCTGGTAAATAAATCATTTACCTTTAAAAATAATTTATACGGATTAACTAATGTGATTTTTTCCATATATTAAGGCTTTATAAATGTTAAATGTAAGGAAGGTTTTTTATCTTTTTTCTTTAATTAACTATTTATATAGGTAAATTTCATAGAATATTATAATTATACATATTAAATATTTATCCTTGGGTGGTGAGGGTAGAAATATTTCCAAAAAATTGATTTTGGACACTTTTTGAGTCATTTATACACCTTATATTTATTTTTAATCATTATGTAGTCATGATCTTACTATAATCACTATAATTAATTTTTACTATTTTAACTAATCAATTAGGTCAAAAAATAATTTTATATAATTAAAACACAACATTGATATTTATTCAAAGAAATTATATCAATTTTCTAAAATTCAATTCACAATGTGCCTAAAAAAATATAATATTAATCTTGAACACGTTGTGTGACAACATGTTTCTAAGGAGGATTGTTCAGAAGTTAGAAATTTTTTTATAACCAATTTCATTGTGAAATTGATTCCAATGATATAAATATGATTTATTTTGTATTATTGAAATATTTATATGTTAAAACTTATTTAAAATATAATATAACTATAAAAATAAATTATATAAAAAAAATTAATTTAAAATATAGGTGGTTTTTAGTATACACCAAAAAATAAAACTTCTTAGAAAAATAAAAAAATTCCCCCAAACTAATTTTTTATATTACAATTTATAAATATATGTTTATTTTTTCAAATAAAAAAAAATTGTTAAAATTAGATTAAAAATAAGTGTGAAATAAAATGAGGTGAAATTACCTTAATGAAACATATATATCTTTATGCATAAAATTATATTTATTTTTATCTCTTATATTGAAAACAAATAATATCAACATTAAATAGATTAATGAATAAAATATATCTATATATATATATATATCATTTAAATCATTAATCAAAATTATTTTAGTTAATTTATTAAGATAAAAAAAAAATTTCTTAAATATAGTTTTTCTGCAAAATATTTCCTATATTTTCAAAAGGGTTTTATTTTCATTGGTTGCAAAATAATTATTCTTATAAACATGTGTACAAAATATTCTGATAATTTATTTAATATTATTCATAACTTCCATTCAAATTTCTAGTGAAAAAATATTTTAATAATAATATTAATTGTAGATTTTAGTTTGGTAAAACTAGGTCTTGAATGTAACACAAGATATTGAAGGAACTTGAAATTATGTGGAACTCAATCCAAAAATAATTTTGTGTGTATGAAAAGTTAATCTATATGCTTCATGTATTGAATGATATACATGGTGTTGGGTAAAATGAATGAAAATGTGGTTCTTTCATATAAAACTAGTTATATTCAGTGTTGTGTAAAATGTTAAATATCAAAATGATAAAAATAAATTGAAAAAAAATAATTAAAATTGTAGTGTTACATATTATTTCTACAAAATCTCAAAGTTAACTTATTCAGGGGAGTTTACGAATCATCATCTTTTCACTATTGTTGAGGATTATTATTCTTTCATCAAGCTTCAATGTCTCACTTTGTCTTTGACTTGTGTCGAGTTGAAATGAATTGGGATATTTGAGTATGGAATTTTATATGATTTCTGATCATAGGTGAATGAATTCTAGTTATATACTATTATAGAAGTAGTGAACTATACACAATAGAACCTCATAGAATCTGGAAGTGTGAGGTAGGGAATTTTAGTTCTACGAAAAGACGACAGTTCATCTGGTAGTAGGAAGAGTTGTTTTGGGGGTTCGTGTGGGGTCGGTGCAAGCCATGTAACATACACTGAAAAATATATGGTGTGTCAATAGTGTCGAATGAAAGGATATAAAAATAATTTATGCATGAGGAACCCGATTTATTGCCTTGTTTGAAGCAGGATGGGTAACCTTTACCACATCTTCTAGTCTTTTCCTCCAGGTACTAGTGAATGAGGATATGTACTGACACCTATTACTGGTACATGATCGGTGAATCGTTGTCTTGGTTAGAGTTTCTCTTCTACTGAATGATCATTCTGTGGAAGTGGTTATTGATGAAGCAGTCTATCTTTAATGATTTAATGTTGATAGAGTTGACCTTTTCAGGATAGTCAGGAATGGTCTTAGGGTTGTGTTTCATGCAATTTTTATGACATGAAACCTACACCTGGTGTGTAGAGTTTTGGGATGTCTATGATTATAAGTTCTATTATATTACACTCTGAATTAGTTTCTTCCATTTTTGATATAGATTCATCACACTCTTGTGTTTAATCTGTGGTTTTGGAAGGTATGGGCCTTGAAATTGAATACTTTTATGGTGTTATGTCTCTCTACATGCTGCTAGGGGTCAGATCAGAGGTCATATTCCAGTGTTAAGAGTACCCATTTTATATAAGTGCGTACAGTTTGTAAGGAAGTATCTGTGTCCATGATATGACAAAATTTGTTATCATTCTCATTAAGAACATATATGTTCGTCTTCCTGATAAGTGGATTGATGTCATCAGTGGGTATCATTTGCATCACCCAATGTCAGCGCATACATCCATGTGGGAGAATGGGATATGAAGTCTTGTTAAGAATGACCCAATAATATTAGGCTTTGTGGAGTAACAACATAGTCGGAGAGTCTTTTTATTGGTGAATAGGGAATTCATCCTATTGAATTCCCTCCCATTGTAGATAATTTTTCGAAAGTCTTCCAAAATTATTTATATGGATAACCTCCAGATATACGGGTGGATTTTACCCTTGAACTATTTCTGAGAGTTGCACAAGTGTCCATTCACCCCCTAGGAAGACACCTACAAAGCCCCTGGAACTCTAAAATCGGCTAGAGGATGTATAAGAAAAAAGTTTTATTTGACCCAAAACCTCTTTATAAGGTTTAGAAGTCCTTTTTACAATAAAGGATGATAATATCATTATATTTTTTGTTAAATACCTCCAACTAAACACACTTATGGTAAAGAACCGGTATCCATCACCTCTTCTAAATTACCACTTCAACTAGCTCCATATAGATAAAATTTTATCTATGATCGATTTTTGTTCAGGCTACCATCTGGTACAGGTGAGGTTGTTGGACATACCATGTACAACTTATTGATGTAGGTATGGATTATAAAAGTACATGGTTATGATGTCTCACCTTACAAACACACCTGATAATTTGAAGGATCTAATGTATTGGGTCTTCCACCCATATGTTGATTCCCTTGTGTTAGTTTTTGCAGATGAAATCATAGTGTATTCAAAAACAAGACATAAGCATGCCAACCATATTTAGATCCTTATAAATACACTATGAGAGAATCATCTATATGCTATGATCATAAAATTTCACTTTTCGATCAGTAAGTTTCACTTCTTTATCATATCATTTCTCATGTAGGAGTATCTAATGTCCCATGAAATGTTAGAAATGTGGTTTCCTTGGATCAATCTAATAATCTGAGACATACAGAACTTCATGGGGATAATTGTCTATTACAGGTGATTCATCCCAGATTTCTCACTCCTAGAAGCACCTCTAATGGGTTTAAAGAAGAAGTGTGTGAAATTTTACTTGACTGAATCATGTTCAATAGTTATTCATGTTTTAAATTGAAGACTGACATAATTGTTGATATTTTTTCCTCTTGATCTATGCATAGGATATATTGTTTACTATGATGCAAAAAGAATTGGGCTTGGTAATATTTTGATACAAGGGGATTGAGTTTTAGCGTATGGGTCCCAGTGGTTGAAGCTTCATGAGAGGAGTTAACCTACACACCTCCTTGAGTTTGAGACCATGGTTCATGACTAATGCTATTGGATTCATTATCTATTAGGTTATTGATTGATTATTTACATAGATCATAAATTCTCCAAATATATCTCCACCATGTTAGAAATGAATATGAGGCATCACAACTACATTGAATACTAGCAGTTGTTTGACCTCTATATTTTCTACACACAAGGTATGGATAATGTAGTAGCTAACCCCATGAGATGAATGACTTAGAGAAATACCATTCAAGAGTCCTGTAGTGAAGGGTAGTTGATGGATTTATTTTCTGAGATGCACATAGAAGATTAGGAATAGTATGAGTAGCCAGTTTTAGATCTCTAGCAATGAAATCCACTATTTCAAAGCATGTATATATGTGAATATTATTTGATTTTTAGGTCCTTGTATTTAATAATAGTTTCATAGGTAAAACCCCTCCTCCTAGTTAGTTCATTTATGAGAATTAAAATATACTCTTCCATGATAATGTATGGGTGCCTTCAGATATATGGGAAGAGTTTATTTGGGAATCCCATTAATCTATTTGGGTAGTTCATCATGGGCATACCAAGATGTACTAAGATATACACTATCAATATTGGTGTACAGGTATGAAGAGGCAGATAACATGTTTCATTATGAGGCATTCCACTTGTTAGTATGGGAAGGATGAGAACCAAAGACCATCTGTAATTTTATAGCCTCTATCCACTCCTGAGTGGAAATGTAATGACATCACTATAGAATTCATTATAAGCTTTCTAATATCCCCCTGATGTTGTGATGCGGTATGGGTGATCATGGATGGGATGAACAATGTCGCAGATATCTTATAGATCCAGGAGACCTTCTCTAGTGATGTTTTTTTGTAAACTATATATCTATGATATAGTTTGTGGTGTTCACTTCTATATCATATTATAAGGAGATGCTTGTTTTATCTCATTTTTTTTATTAAATATGTAACTTGTATCACATGTACTATTGATTACATCATACCACCCACAAACCAATGATAATTTTGAGGGAACAATATAGGTGTTAGAAGATATTATTTGGGCATATATAAATGATTTTGGAGGATCATGGGAATATCATATCCCTCTTCTTGATTTTTCTTATAATAATAGTTTTCATGAAATGATACATATTCCACCGAATGAGGCCCTTTACAGTAGGTCATCTCACTCACCTTTGTGCTTGATAGAGGTAGTTAAAACATCTCTACTAGGTCCTCACCTCATTCATGACACATTAGAGAAATTATGGATGACTCAGAAGAGTATTGATACAATATAGTCCATATAGAAGTCATATAATAACTGTCGAAGTCGACCTCTATTGATTGAAATGGTATATTGGGTCCCCACATGTGTGTCTCCTAGGTTAGTTCAACGATGATTCTAGAGATATATAAAGTTATTGTCTTAATATTTAGGTCCTTTTGAGTTGGTGGAGAGAGTCACTCTGGTATCCTTTGTGTCAAAGTTACATTATTGGTACCATTCCAAGCATAAAATATTCGACATATTCCATCATTGATGTTATCAAGATGAACCATCCCAACATTTTGAACCATTGGATATCTATATAGAGGTGGATTTTAATTTTGAGGATTACTTGATGCATTTAATTAATAGGAGAATGAAGGAACTCTTAGGCTGGTTTGTCCCTCTAGTATGGGTCCTCTGAAGAAAGACCATAATCCAGATGAGGCATGGGAGTGGGTGGATGATGTACATGCATAGTGGTTGAAACTCTTCTCTGAAGATGTTTACCAACATCGAAATGGAAACATAGGGATAAGTTATCTTAATAAGGGGATATTGTAATGTCCCAAAATTTATCTAAGGTAAATACCGGTTATTGGTTTAAATTTATTTGTGTTTTCCATAATAATTATTCCTAAGTGAGTCATGGATTTCTCGTGGGTGTTCGGGGCTTGTACTGAGCATGGAGCCCTAAAATTTTAAGAGGAAGACAAGGATAGACGAGTTAGGAGAAACTTTTCCTCCTACCCATCACATTTTCTGTAACTATATGACTTGTGAATGTGTGGTGTATGGGGTCACATAGTTTTTCTGAAAACATGAAATCCTAAGAACACACCGATTTTCTATTTTTAGAAATCTTAGATAGTAGATTTTTTTCATGGTTTTTTCATGGTTATCCAAACTGTGCACCTCGACAATGATAAGGGTTCTCCTTGTGTAGTGTCTTGGCACAAAATTGGTGCACTTTTTAGTCCTCCACATATCCAAACAATACACCCTTGTCACTGTATTTAAAATTCGATTTACCTTTAAAATGTTTAAATTCCGAAATTCTATCTCGTCCCATGTTTTTCTACATTTGTAGCCACATGAGAATCCTCCTTCCCTCTCCATAGTGTTTTTCATATCTCCTTCATATGTAATATATTTTCTTCTCCATTAGATTAATTTAAAATACAGAGGTAATACATTAAATCCTCTTGTTTATATTTATAGTTTCTCTCATCCTATATTTCACTATTTATTTGTGACATATTTTTTCATACTTTTAGGTTATTTGGTTATTTTGATGAAATCTATCATTCCTTCTCAAATCAATGTTTGATAATAGATAAGAGGTCTTCTCTGAGGACATTTTTGGTGGTCTAGTTATTTTCTAACTTATTTCATTTATTTTATATCAATCACTATTATTCTACATGATGGACCCTTTTTGCAACACCTCTAAGTTAGAAGATAAATTAAACTAAATGTTTTCTCTGGTCTCTTGTGGGGTTTTTTTATGGGGAAACACATCGTTGGGGTATTATACTTTTCCAGATCCATCCATTGGGTGTGCCTACCAAAAAAATCATGTTTTCTTATTCCATGAGATTTTAGCCACAATGTGTGTTTGCATGTGTGGTGAACATGTAATAAATTCCATAGTCAATGAACAGAATTAAGAAGAATAATATGACATGACATTCCCCTTTTAGATTGATGATAATAATATATTTCTTGTACAAGATGTTTAATACAAATGTTTAATCGTTATGTCCAATTACATGTTCTTTATGCTTAATGAATTCTTCCATGACTGCTAGTATTGAATTAAATTTCTTGGATTACTTATTTGGAAGGCGATATTGAAATTAATTATTGATTAATATTGTCTGTGAATGTTTTTACTTGCCTGCTTAGGGGATGGGAGTGAACTTAGGTGTCAGCATGTGGGAAACGTTGAATGACTCCACATTCATGGATTGGAACTGTAGAATGTGCCAAGAGTGATACATGGCCTTACATGTATGGGATATCTAGGAGGACCATTCATACACTTTTGTGACACCAGTTCCCTAGGGGAAAACCATGGATGGACTCATTGGAATTATTTTTGTGCCATGCCATAAGGGATACTCGATCACTTGTGTGAGATACTGGGGAAAAATACTAGGTTACCATGAAAAGAGTGATACGAGGTACATTACTTTGGGTCACCTGGGATGGACATTTTGGTATTGGGTATATCAGAGGCTCCTAAAATGACCCTTGGGATTCCATGTGAATTAATCTGGATGGGATCAGGATTCATACTAGAATTGTTGGATAATATGTAAGAATTAATTGTCATGACATATTATTATAATTATTATAGTATGATAATGTTCAAATTCTATTTTAGGGGTGTGACTGAAAATATAAAGAACAGTCATGGGGTTTCCCACCTTAATTTCAGTATTTATGTTGTACATTGTATATAAATTTTTTCTTGTATTGGTTCCCTTTGTTTAGAAATCCATCATAAGTTAAAGCAGGTTGAATCAGTTGAGTATCCCTTTAGTACCCTAGAACAATATTTAGTTGTTTACATATTTATTTCCTTTCATTCATCCATATTTCAACATTTTTCACTTTATATTTCATGTACTAGATTGATCTAGACCCATTTGGTTGTGGAATACATGGATTATATCTCACTCCCATCATGTCCCAACCTTGGTACCCAAGCAGGCAAGATGATTATAGGTATAGATAAATGGAAGTGGGTACATTATGATGTTGATTTTACATTCTAGGAATTAGTATGGGGTTGTACTCTGAGCCTTTTCTTGAGTTTCTAGTAGTAATACACTTTTCATTTTTTATAATATTCATGTATCCACTGTTCCCTCTTCAGATTTTATGTATAGATAAATGAAAAATCATTATCATCGTCTTTTATATTTATTTTAGATTAGCATCTTCTAGTTGTTTATTTTTTATGAATGATTGTTTATTATTATTCCACTAATACCTAAATGATACTATTAATTCTTCTACACTTGGTTATTGGTATGGTCAAATAATGTCTTCCCCAACTATTTTTCATTTCTTATTTATTATCATGCCACTCCCAGATCAATGAGAGCATGTTATAATTAATAACACACCCAAGGCCATCACAGCTAGTCGGTATCCTCTAGAGTATATGGATTCCCATATTAGTTCATTAGTTTGTTTCTAATGTGGATAGTTTTCGGAATTATAATCCATTTTGTTTAAAATTTCCAATGTCCATTCACTATTGAGGATGTCTTGGATATCTACAAAAATATATTATAGATAAAATTATCTAACGAATAAAATATCACAACCATAATCTATATATTAATGTATAATTTTTAGAAATTATAGTGTATTTCATATGCTACCATGTTATTTATATCAATAATTTTTCTCTTTTGATTCTAGTTTTGATATTAGGATTGTATTTTGGGATGTTTGATGTGTTGTGATCATTTGGAAAGTAAGATTTTTTTAAATTATGGGTTTTCTATTGATTATATCTTATTGATTTTGTAGTACTAGTGAAAACATAGGGTAACACTTTGTAGTGTCTCAACATTATATATTTTTCTACTATGATAGGGAATTCTTAAATTTCAGGGATACCTATCTTGGTTAATTATTTTTTGGAAAACTTATATCATATATTATTTCTATTATTCTTTATTTTTCTCACTATAAATAATCTTTGATGAATTTCAAATTAAAATTATATATAATTAATTTTTAACTACATTTTCTATTTATGATTTTAAAATAAATTTTTCTCCTATAATAGAATGGATATAATCATGATGTATCATACCGATCATTTTTGAAATGTGTATTAAATGAATTTGGCTACTTTTTAGATTAATCATTTAACAATGATTTAGATAGAGGTATTATACAATATCCATGTTATCATTATGTTTGAATACCATTGTAATATTGGGAAGACGGTAGCTTCCATATAACAATATATGTATTTAAATCAAACTATTATGTTTGGTATCATAATGTAGAGACGAGACAATATTCTTCTCTTCAGAAATGGAAAGAAAGACCTGATGAGGATATTTTGATATTTGATTTATTTCCATTCTTTATTCATCCATTGAGAGATAGTGTTCTTGTTAAAGAAGATAATTATATTAATACCTATGAATAAAATAATGAAGATGATGATGTTGAGAGAGTCAAAAAAATTAATGGATGATTCCAGAACTACTATATATCTAGAATGTTCAAAAATGTAATTTTTTAAATTTTGTTGAGGTTATATCGGTGAAAACCCATGTATGGAATTTTTATACATGCATTGATTATATTATTATCTTTTTGATAGACATTTTTCATTATGGTACAGATACTCCCTTGAAACATAACAATGCATTGATGTTAATTAAGTAGATTTTATTTTCAAATAATAAAATTTATTCATGTATAAAAAATTTAATTTCATTTGGGATGATAACAACGTCCTTAATGACTATAAATAATGTGGTATATCTTGATATAAATAAAATGTAGATGTAATATCATCTCATATTCCACAAAAATTCATGTGGAAATATCAATTGATCAACATTCATGAAAATAAATTCATATTTGTAGAAATATCAACCAATATGTGATGGAATTATGCAGAGAGAACTAAATATATTGTGGAGTTTTTCATTCTATAGATTGATTATAATTGTCGGACTTTTATGTATAAAATATCAATTCAGAAGATTAGGTTCAAAATATAAGGTTGGGTATATCATATGACGGTTACAATTCATTTGGTCTGATTATTACTGATCACTACCCATGGCCAATTTTTATTCGTGTTTATAATCTTTATCCATGGATGTGTGTTTAAAAAAACTCTCAATTACCTGAGTATTTTAATTTTTTGTCCTTCTAATCCTAGAAATGATTTAAATTTTTACTTGAATCCTTTAATATGAGACTTGAATTTGTGTTTTGATATGGTTGTTCACACATTCAATGATTCTAAAAAAATATTTTAGATGTGTGTAACCCATATATGGAATATATATAATTTCCATGCCTATATAAGGATATATGGTTGGTGAATGAAGCAGAATCTATCACGTCTTATTTTAATTATGAATACATGAATATCAATAAATAGATATCAGTATAGTTTTATATTCATGTGTAATTGAAGATACTTGTTGATGGATCATCAATTCAGATTGAATTTATAGATTTTTGACAATAATATTGACCATGGATATCCAAATAAATATATTGTAGGAACTTATGTGATTAATGAATTGAATGAATTGGTTTTAAATTAGGTAAACCCTAAAGGAATTAAAAAAATTGGATGAAATTCTGACATTGAATCCATATTCAATTTTAAATAGAAAATTATCATTCATGAGATTCCATATTGGTATAACCATTTGTTATTTCATTGTTTAGAAATAAAAAAATCGATAGAAATATATGTGAATTTTTTCTTAAAATTCATCAAAATATCAAGTTGAATACCAAATATGACATACGGTCTCACCTGGGTTTATTGAATTGGGGTACTTGACTATAACTACATCGATTCTGTATCTAACAAAATAAAGGGAAAGTTCCATATGATTCACATGTGATAAAACCTTAAGGTAAAAACAAAATTTTGTAAGTATTGGAGAATATCAAGGTCAATGATGACTATTCTTCCAACATATATAAATGATTCAATTGAAGGGAGTTGAATCTATAATTCCTAAAAATGCATGATTATCACATAGTTATGTATGAGTTCATTCCAATAGAAATATGGCATTTAATATTAAATAATCTAAGGGAGATAGTGATTCTCTTTGCCATTTTTATTAGTTCATTTTTTAAAATGTTGTAAAAAGTATTTTGTAATAAAAATGAAGTAAGAGGAACCATTATTTGTTTCTGAGTGAAAAAAAAATTCTTCGATCATTTTCAATTGATTTTTGCATTTAACAGTTCTTATTCTAACTAAAAAATTTATTGGGGTACTATATTATTTTCAATGGATGTAATATAATAAATGAAATATATGAAAAATTTATTATTAGGTATAAATCATGAATCATCCTAAATACTCCATTTTTAAAGGTTATCTAGCCCAATAATGTATGAATTTTTTTTTCAATTTTTGTGATTTTTGCACAATACATAATCAGCCAATGAGAAATGAAGATGATAATTATGGAGAAGTTGAACCATCTTTTCTATCTCTTCCCCAAATTTAAGGAATTCATGGATCATATACGTTGGCTACATTGATCTTATAAGAGCAGGATATGACACTTCGAATGGTTTTGATTAAGTTTGGTTTGACCGATGATTATATAAATTATGTAATTTTAATATTTATATATTTCCTCAAAATATGTCATTTCTCATATACATTAATATTTTATTATCATTTTGTGTAGGAATCTTAATCAAATTAAAAGTAGAGTTCATCGATGTTTTCCTTTGATAAGGAGATTGGATTAGTGTAGAAAAGTGTTTCCATCATCGTTAAAAGAAAATATATGAATACTAATTTTTTCAACATAAAATATAGATTTTAATTTAATTATATTATTAATGTATATTTCAGGTATAAATCTTACCTTTCTTCTCCATTTGTTAAGAATTAATGGAATTGTATTTTGGTCTCAATTATTCTATTCATCAATGAAAATATTTAATAATTAATGGGTAATAAAAATTATAACCGATCAAGCAGTGGATATGAGAACACAACAATATTGTGTAATGTTAACTATAACAACTGACTATTATTCAATTACATGAAACAATAGTCCTCGATATGATTATTTCCATCATGAATTTTACAAGGTTTGTAATTCAGATATAATTTTTATAAGGTCTGTAATATTATATTATATTACAATACCATGAACATTTGTGTGTAATCAAATGATTATTAATTCGAAAATAGGATTCTTATTATGAACCCATTGAGAAACTCTTATTATTGTTTTTCTACTCTCATGATTAAGCCACTATGATGATATCTAAATGGTTTAATCAAATGATGGGACATTGTACATTTATTTATGAATACATATTCAAACATATTGATATTGATTACTTCTTGGATACCGAGGAACCATTAATTTTGGAATCAATGGGAGAAAAATATCATTATGTAAAATATCATTTGAAACATGTTTATTTTTTTGTTATTCAAGTAATCCGAAGAAATATTATTGATTATTAGGGGGATGAAATTTTAACCCTTGAATCCCCTATTGGTGTTGACAAAAATATTTTACATTTTGTCTCAAATTTTCCTACTAAAATAATTCACATTAAACCTTAGTATTGGATGTTAATTTATAGAAGAAACAATTTTTTTTTACAATATATTCAGTTTACATTGATGTGCATTTCGCGGGTTGGTACGAGTACAATTACATTAATTTAGTTTTTTTTTGCAATGATAAGGTTAATTTATTTTTTTTTCATTATATTTAATAATATTTATTTCAATGCATCAAATTGGGATTAAAATTGTTTTTAAAAAATCTAGAACTTTGTTTTAAATTATAGCTCTTAAAACATTGTATGATATTGTTTATGTCCTATCTGACTTCTATGTTATATGTAGAATTTTTAAAACTGTTTCCAAAAAATGTAAATTTCATTCTTATAAATATTTCTAAATATATTGAATAAATTAAAAGGATTTAATTATATGATAATGATTTAATGATGAATTATCTAGGTTTTCCACTTATGGTCCCCTTAGTGAGTAAAATAATTGAAATATTTTTCTTCTGCATTAAAATTATTTTCCTGTTCTTATTCATTATCTATTAAATTATGGGACATTACTCTGATCTAAAGTATAATTCTACTCTGTAAACATTCCTGGATCTAAGTGGGTGTTCTCTTATATCTTCACAGAACACTCATCATCCCCATTCATAGTTTGAATCAGTAATAGATATCCAATATACCACACATTTTCATCCTCCACTTGGGCCTTCAACGATATTCCCACCCATGTATCCATCACCTTCTTAATTGACCTTTAATTATCTTATAATGTATATTGAACCTCCATGAATTTTCCCACCTATATCTTATCCATATCCTATTATGTATCCACAACCCTTATATCCTTATCCTTCAATGTCAATGCCACCTCTATTTCTTATTATCCATCTAGGATCTGATGATTTTTCTCCTTTATCATCCACTTTAGTTCAAGAATATAACCCTATTCAGGCATTAGAATATGAACATCCATCAGAGGATAGAAATCAACGATATCCCATGGATCCATCATAGCCTAATGAGAAGCTTGATTCATGTTTTATGTATGTGTTTCAAATTGTATCACATTATTTTTTCACCTTTTGTACTGTGAAATTATTATTATTATTTATTTTATCTTATTCAGTGAGCTCTTCTAATAAGGGATGTGGGCACATCCATATACGAGAATCCTATATTCATAAAAAAATAATGTATTATTGTAATAAAGAAAACCAAGATATAGTTTAAAATTAATGGAATTTTAGATGTTTTATGGAAAATTTAGCCAAGGACAATGATATCATTCTGATGCAACTAGTCATATATATTTATATCATTAATGAAATCACAGATAAATAATGGGCAAAGATATGGTTGATTTTTAAAAAAGTGATATATATAACTTTTTTGTATTTATAGGATGTAATGTTCTCATTGCATCAATAGTTTTACATTACAGATGTCAAAGCTACTATGGTCATATAGTTGATGGATCTTGGGGTGTTGTGGTGACCATATAAGCATATGTTATATGTTGGTTGGAAGACTATAGTTGGTTGTGATTTATTGGGAATTCCATTATTGACTGAATTTCTAACAACACAATATCAATATGTGACTGCATATTTAGAGAGTAATGAGTATAAAATATTCTTAATATTTAATAGTATAATTAAGAATATATTTATTATCAATTTTTATGAATTTTTTTAAGATTTTTAGGAAAAATACAAAAAGGAGAATGATATTATGATGCATTTTCACACCTTGGGGAAAACTACAGTTCCTGAGCATGAGAGGCTCCACGTACATTAATACTAATATAAATATATATTTATTTATATTATTTATTATTAATAATGTATTTATTTGATAAATTTTTTATTTTTGGGGATCTCTCTATTGGATAGTATTTAAGATTTTTCATATTGAAATTGAATTGAAATATAATATTATAATTTTTATAAATGATTGAATAATAAAAAAATAAATCGATTTCCTTATTCCCAAACTTATAATAGTTTATCCAATGGCCTACAAATATTTTTTCATTATATGGGTTCCTTTTTCCTATATTTTTTAAAACTATATTCCAATTGTTTTGATATGGTATGAACAAAATGTTGCACATACATTGGGGAGACTACAATTTTATAAATTATTTTATCTACCAATGATGTTATTAGTCCAACTGTATGTGTTTTCTTTTCAATAAAATTATCTTAACATGAGTCTTTTATGTTCATTATTTTCAAATTTCTATATTTTAGTTTCATTTTCTAAAATGAAAACTAAATTTTATAAATAGATATCATGTAAAATATAAAAAATATATACATTTAATTTCTTATAGTCCACTAAAATCATCATGTATTTAATTGAATATAATGAAACTAACCAAATGAGGTTATTTCATTTTATATGTATTTTCAAGAATTATAAATACATAAATAGTCATAAAACGGTTTTAGACATCCATAAAAATGTCTTCAACTAGTCTGAAAACCTACTGACATAGTCTTAAAACATAAGGCCTCAAATGTAATGTTAATATTAATAGTTGGGAATATCTTATTTAGTTATATTTCATTACTGAAATTTACGGTTTCCTCTTATGAATCTTTTTAATATAAGGTTTGAAATTCCACAATTAATATAGAATTTATAGGTTGAATTTAATCCTCTTGCTTCATCTAGGATGTTTTCACATTAATCCTCTAAACATTATGAATGTTCTATTGACATCCAAAATTACCATCTTAATTGATTTTAATTAAACTCATCAGTGATATGTCAATAAAATCCTTATATAATTGAAAACTTAATTAGATGACTATATCATTCCTCAAGGTCTACATTTGATAATGTCTCAGTTCAAAAGAAACGTTTTTATATAAATGAATGATGCCCAATATAACCAATTGACATAACCCAAGATGAATTAAATACCCTATAAAATTGAAATAAACAACCTAACCGAAAAAAATATAAATAACTTATACAAAAATAAACTAACGGACTTAATAAAAAGTATTTGTTGTCAAAATGAATAATTTTTTTAAACTAATTGTGTTTTTAAAATAATAATATATTATTTATGATATTTTTTAAAATCAGGAAAATTTACTGACATGTGTTAAATACGTTTATATAGTCAAATTTTTCAAAATGAAAATATTTACTATAATTATTAATTAAATAATAATAATTTTTTAAAATTGGTTGGTATATTGAAATGATAAATTTTTGTACATTAATTTTGGAGTGTGTTTCCACATATTTTATTATCAAATAAGTTGACTTAGAGGTTTGATATGTAATTGAAATAATTTATTTGGGGATCTTAATCAGAAATATATATTTGGTGAAATTATATTTAATTGTAATTGATTTGACAATAAAAAAATCATTAGTAGGAAGGAAAAGATAATGAAATAGAGAATCATATATTTGGGAGTTCTAATTATTCCTCGATAGTTTGGTTAATAATATTTTTAGTATTTTAGGTATGATACTAGGCCTTTTTGTGGTATATCGTTGTGTTGATAATGGTTGTGTATATTACAAATTTATTTATCAATGGATGCTCAATTAGGTTTCATAGTTTGTATTAGTTATTAGTGGTTAAAACTCAATCTCGGTTTTGAATAATTGGTATTTGAAATATGGATTGAATTTGGGGATCATGTATTGAGGTTTTTATTGATGTCATGGAAATTATGTTGTTGAAGTATGTAATGTTTTTGTGGTTACGTAATAGTTTTTAGGATATTAGTTACCTATTAGGTATTAGGTATTTTTAAGAAGTTGGTACCTTGGTCAAAGGCCAATGTACAAAAATTATTATTAAAAAAAGTAATTACCTGAGTCTAACATATGGGATTATTTTAAAATATCTATCATAAAGTGTTTTTAAATCAATAGAGAGTTCATCCAACCCGGTGGTGACAAGGTTGACTCCTATATTTTCAAGACCATATTCCACCATGTTTGCTTCATGAAAGGCATGCATAATAATATTGTTGAAGCCCATGAAAGAATGAATAAAATCCATCCAGCGTGTTGTAGGAGGCCATACAAGGTTAATCACACCATTCCAAATAGCTTGGAAGATTATAGTTGAGTCACATTCAATCTAGATGTTTTTCTAAACATGTTTCCGGGCGAATGAGATAACATAGATCATGCTCATCATTTTGTCCTCCAGAGTTGTGGAGATGCCACAAGAGCCTTAAAAATCTATGAATCTTCTCGAGAGTGATTTCTAAAAATAGTACCTCAAAATGAAAAAAATAACCAAACCTAAAAATACCAAAACCAAAATGGTTAAAATGACATAACCCAAAACAATCCAAATAATACAAACCTAATTTAAGAACTTTTTATAAAAAATGAACAGATGGACAAATACCCTAGAAAAAAATTATGTAAAACTAAAATGAACCCAGTTACATAAACTAAAATAAACATAATGACTTAACTCAAAATCACATGACATAGAGATGAACCAAATTAAAAAAACCAAATATTAATGAATTGACATAACCCATGATGAAGAAAATACTCAAACAAAAAATGATCTAAATAACCAAATCCAAATAAAAAACAACTATCCTTTCGCAAAATGAACTAATTAACCAAACCAAAAATATAAAATAAATCAAATAAAATAATCCAAAACAAACTATTGACCAAATGTCAAAAACGAACCTAATGAAATATCCCAAATAGGTATAAACCAAAAATAAACGAAACGGACTGAATCAAAATAAAATATATAACCAAAAAAAGAAATAACCCAAAATGTAAAAAATTAACATTTCCTAAAAATTCGTAGCCTAAAATAAACAAAATTATATATACCAAAATAAACCAAATAACCTAAATCCTTGTAAACAAATGGATAAAACCAAAAAATGAAAAATGAAATAATGAACTAATTAAAAATTAAATACCCCACAAATGAACCAAATGGTGTAACCCAAAAAAACAAATTACCTAACCCAAATATGATTTAACCCAAATATGAACCAAATTACTGAACCCAAAATGACATAAAAAAAGTGAACAAAATAAAATTTTAAAGAATAAACCAATGTATATACCTAAAAAAATGACATAACAGAAAAATAAAGCAAACAGCCTAATCCAAATCACCCCAAATGAAATAACTTAAAATAAACCAAATGATCTACCCAAATAACCAAATAGGACAATTTTCCTGATGATCGAAACAAAAATGAACCAAATCACATAACTCATTAATGAAAGAAATTACTTCCCCAAAAATAAATCAAATTACCAAACCAAAAAATATGGAAAATAATCTAATATATTCACTAAATGATAAAATAACCAAATTCCCCAACAAAATAACCAAAAAATGAACTAAACTACCAAATAAATAAATTAACCTAGTTACCAAATTACCTAATTATGTAACATAAATTGAATTCTACATAACTTAACATACAATATGATATCATATCATACTCATGTTTAGGTTTCCAATTAATATGTATTTATTATGTTATATAAGTAGTATTAAATTTTATGTTAACTGTTTATTTGGATTCATCGTCATTTTATGGATATATTCAATAGGTAAAATTTTAATTCACTATAAATTTATAAATTTAATATTATTCATTAATTTACTATTTTAGAAATAAATAACATTTTTTGAAATCATCATTGGTCATTTAAGAATGTGTTCCTTCATCAAAATTATATTTCTTGGGTGATAATAAAGAAGATGGAAGTTATTAAAATTCATCGACATAATAAAAGATTGGAAGTGTTTTTATTGTTATTTCAAATTTTGATATGTAATTCATAATTAAATATATTGTTGATATTTTCAATAGTCTTCCATGGATGCCCTCGATGAAAAAAAAGATGAAAACACTAGGCCAACTAATCATTTGAGATAGGTATACGGTGATGATCATCAGGGGAGAGTCTGATGTTGACCCATGAAAAAATTAACCGCACTAGGTATGGGACCTCATTGGGTCCTCTCAAGCCTCTCACATAATCAAGACCCCAAAAGATCATAATCAACAATATGAGGTATAAAATAGAAATAAAGGAGCATGGAAGACATGAAATGTTCAGTAAACAATTCCAGAATGATATGTCAGTTATATTTCAATCAATTCCATCATCGTATGATATTTTTTATTCATGTATTGAAATAATCAAATATCTATATGATTCACCGAGTGATGTAAATGAGGTTCGTAGAGAGGGTTAATGTGATGATACTTCTAGTTAATGTGATGATGATGATTATGATGACACTGATGATAATGGTAAGGCGCCATGAATTGATTCGAGTGATTTTTATGAAGGAACTAGTTGTGATGAGTGAGATATTGATACCCTCTAGTAATGAGTTGATAGTAAAGAGACATATATCGATGATATTTAATAACTAAAACATATTTCTGTTGGGGATTATATATATAAATTTTATATTATTGTAAATTCTTTGAAAATAATTGATGACATAATATTTTAATGCTAAATATATAATTAGTTTACTATATTAAATGTGTACCATGGTTTTTAATTTATTTTGTTGGTTCTATAATGGGTGTTGGATGGTGCTACTAATTTCTATTTGGAATTGTACTGAATTCCCATTGTTTACAAAATCATGTGTATACATCAATTTTTAAAATTCTTTTATACCCATGGCTGGAAATTAAATATAAAACAAAAAAAGTAAATTTAATATATAATTGAAACTCATTTAAAGGATGCTTCTTCATAAACTATGGTATGTAAAAAGTATTAGAGTGAGATAAAATGGAAAAAATGGTTACATACAGTGGAAACTATCATGTGTAGAAAAGGAATAATCAAAGTGACATAATAAATAACTGGAAAAATATTCCATTTAATGTATAAATTGAAAAAAATTAATCAATGAATAATAAAAATGAATTAATATCACAGAAACTAATAACTGGATTCCCAATGAAGGAAATGATTTATATTTGATTTCATGATATAATACCCCATGGTATATATATCGTGAATATTTTTATGAAGGCAGATTAATCGATGGGTTGTTATACACAAAAAACCCGATATTATTTGATCAACTGATTCATAAAATGAGATATTTCGATCCATATAAGTGTTATCTATATCCTATTTCTATATATAACATCATATAAAATTCATTAATTATAAATTGAATGATCAATTCAATTCATAAATTATATTCCATATCAATTAATGTTAGTATAAAATAAATAATATGAAATATCAATATTTTTATATTCAATAAAATAACATCGAATGTAAAAAACCATATATATAAATGATATACTATTTATGAAATTAAAACATATATGATAGAAAAAATATTGATATTTTCCTTAACATTAATATCTAATTATCACTAGAAATATAATTTTTTAAGAGAAATTTAATGGATATAATGTTAATTTTGAAAAATTTATACAAGTACATTTCCTGGTAAATCTAATCATAAACCATCTATATAAACGATATGGATGGTATTAGTACAACATATCCCCAATAAATTAAATGTAAAATGAAGGTTTTTCATTGTATCATATATATATAACAAAAATATCATTAAAATAATTCTTAGGGAAGATTACCTTTTCACTTTTAGAATCACTATTTTTTAAAAAAATCTAGAATATTATGAAAATAAATTTTTTCAAAAATAAACATGTATAAATATAAATGAATATTTAATGAAATGTTTGTCAGGAAAATGGGAGAAAACTTCATGTTGAGCATGCTAAATGAAATATTCATTTCACATTTTTGTTAAAATATCAAAACATGCCTTATTTAAAAGAACCAAAATTTTCCATTTAATTTTTATTGTAAAATGTAAAAAATGAATAAAACATAATTTAAAAACTCATATTATTTGATTAAAAAAATTCATGAAATCATTTTTAAAAAACATGGATATGGAAGAAAGATCAGTTCTGATAGAT
The DNA here is from genome assembly GCA_963277665.1 of Viscum album. Classification (NCBI taxonomy): domain Eukaryota; kingdom Viridiplantae; phylum Streptophyta; class Magnoliopsida; order Santalales; family Viscaceae; genus Viscum; species Viscum album. Next base: position 1,099,412,225 of record OY728135.1, on the reverse strand, counting down.
AATAGAAATAATGATGGGTTTTATAAAGCACCATCTCAATAAATTTAGGTACCATAAAAATTACAAAGTACTATTACTTGAAAACATCATGAATTACATGATGAAAATAATATGTATTGGGTTTAGAAAATAAATTTCATGTAATCATCATATTTGGGACATAATCATGATCAATACTAAATAATGATGATATTGTGATAGAAATCATTACAATTTTTGAAACTTTTGAATCATAACCACTATAAAATAGATAACATCAAATAAAACGTTAAATTGAATGAATATATTGATATTCATGATATAAAACACACATGTGGTAGTAGATACACATCCTATAAATTAATAGTTTCATTATATGAAGTATTTCTCAATATAGTGGATATTTGGATTAAATTTTATTCAATGATCATACCGTTGAAGTGAGAATTAATTAATGAATTTATTATGTGTGTCAAATATAAATATATATGAATCAATTAAAAATACACCATAAATAATCCAAATTAATTAAATATAAAATCTTAATACATCAATGAGAATGAATAATTAATATAACCCAATGAATAGAATTCGAGTTATGAAACTTGTTTCCACTTGGTTGATTTCAATTCAAATCACCTTAGATGAAATAATTTGAACATCAATTTAGAATAACATTAATTATGAATTATTCATCATATTGCATCTAAAATGTAAATACATTCACCATATAAAATAAAATCTGTGCATAAAATGAAGACATACCACAATGAAGGGAAATTGAGATAAAGTCCCTAACCTTACACTTTCAGTTCGATAAACATGATATAAAATCATGTATAATGGTTCCAAACTTTTATTAAATTTATATAGCAACCATATTTATATTCATAAAAACATATTTAATATTTTATAACATCTTATCACCTTTTTATTAATAATATTGTATTATTGCTAATGTATAAAGTGCTAATTTTCTTTTTTTTTCACATGTATGTTTTATCACAGAAGATCCAGTTGTTATGTATATTATATAGTTCAATCATCTCTAGAATGATATTAATGTCTTATTTTGTGATTGGGTGCTCTAGAACCAACTCATTTACATACATAAATTACCATTAAATGTATGTATATTGATATATACATGTTTTTATTCTTATTATAATTATGTTGATACTAATGCATTCACTATTTACATGGAATCATCCATAGAATACGTGTTGTATGAAATTTTTATATTAATTCCCAACTATAATGATATTATTGAGAAAATATAATATTAATCATAAATATATATTCTATGGTCAGGATACAACATATAGGGACCCTATCCTTTTACACATATTATTAAATGATTTAATGAATAATTATACATATATACAAACCAAGGATCATAAATTCTAATTTATTTAGAATATTAGGTAAATAAATATAAAAAGAAGAAACTAGAATAAAATAAGACATTATTAATTTATCATAATGTGCACATAATTTCCATTGATCTCCCAAATCTACATAGGATAACCTAGGGAAATACATAAACACCACGGATGCTCTAAAAATACTATTAAATCACAAAACATTAGAACGAATCACAACACATGAGTTAGAAAGGAATAACATGATAACATAAAATCCATAGATCATTAGTTAACATATGGATGAATAAAATATAGAACATAGAATTATATGATCATGCAAATATTTTATTGTGGCAGTAACATATAACATGAGGTAAACATGATTCAAAAAAAACTACAAATAATATATAACATGGTGGGAAAGGTCCCATAATGGATTTGGTTTAATCCTTAATCCCCTACATGATATATAATGAGTGTAAAAATAACCCAATTAATTGGATCTCTATATGGTTCCCCAATTATAACATTTTCATGCATATATGTTCCACATAAAAAATCAAACATGTGTAATAAACATAACAATTACAGATGGAATAAAATGGGTATCGTAGTCAGGTCATAAGGCATAACCCAAATGGTGTACCATAATGGTATCCATGAAATAGGGTATTAAATATTTTCATTAACATAATAAAATAAAAATAAGAATAGATCATATATATTTATATCCAACTAAAGTGAATACCTATAAAAGAGTGTTTTAAGAAACTATATAAATGAGCTACTTTAGTGTGGTATAATGGAAAAGAATAATGAGTCTTTCAAGAGGACAAAGACATGATTATATGTTTAAAACCATAAACGAAATAAAATAATTTTCCCTAATAAAATGATATAAAATTTATAAATATCGGGTTTTTAAATTAGTTTAATGAGTTTAAATAAAAATGTATAAGAAATGGAGAAATTCCATTTAATCAGGCTTATGTATCAAGAGGAATTGAGAAGGGAACCTTTTAATAACTAAATTTCCGCATAAAATAAAGTTAAATTGAACTAGATACACATTTTTGGAACATATACATATAACATATAATAATTATTTAATAATAAATAAAAAATACATTGGGGAAGATAGAGATAAATCATAAACTGAAGGGAAATTGGTGGTTCGGAGAGATCACTTACCTTACTTTTGAATATGTTATGCACTTGAAATTAATATAATGAGTACACAAATTATTTTCATTAATTAATCAATTCATAACCTATAATAATATTTTTATTTATAATATATTTATTTAGTTCATTTATTTCCCTTCCAATGAGTCATAGAGTCCAATTTCGTCGTTCGGGGAGTGTTCATTTCACGGTTTCAAGGTCGTTTCTCTTCTCTACAATAATTGAAGTTATTTAAAAATGAGAATAATTCTCAAAAATTGAAATTAAATGGAAATAATGAACATATATAAATATAAAATTTCACATATATCATTCTTCTATAATAATGATGAATCATTTGATAAAATGTTAAATATAAATTTGAAGTTTATTTCACACTGTTTTTTCTTGAAATCATTAAACTAGTTTCGTTTTATTGAATATTATGTTTATATATTAGTTCTATAACATGAAATAGGTTTTAATGAACATATTTTAATATTATTATAATACAATAATGGTTGTATAGGCATCCTTGAAGTCGGTAATTGAATATGGAAACTATGCGTCCATGAGGGCAATGAAATGACATATCACAGACAATGTTTTCATTTTTAGAATACAATTCGAAGAAAATAGATTTGATGATGGATATTATATTTAAAAAATATAAATCATATAAATATATATGATACTAGAATTATTATTTTTCTTTTAATGGTGGAGTTTATGATATGATATGAAAATAAAATAAATTTAAAGAGAAGAATTTAGGATTTTATCTCTAGAATGTTGTCTCCTTGAGAACCTGCTTAAAGAATTTGAGTTTGGATTTTTTATATGAACAGAAGGTATTGGATGTGAGGATGTATCATGTGATGTGAATTAAAAAGAATATTGAAAATATAAAATTATTATAATATGTGATGATAAGGGGTGGCGATTGTAAGTATTTATAATGAGAGGAGAATACTCTTTTTGATTATTTTATTTATTTGGTTATTATTCCAGTTCAAGACTATAAATAGAATTGATCCCAATAAAATAAAAATAGTAAATAAAGAATTTTATTTCTATATAATGGGTACATAAGTCATCCATGACTCATCAATGACTCATAATTTCATTTATTTAACTTATAATAATAAATACGAAAAATTAATTTATTTCATTATTCACAAAAATTAAACTATTTTTGAAAACTACCAAAAAAATCACCCTAATTTTTTTAAATATATGTATTTTTAAAACGGATTCAGTTCTATGAAAATAAATTTCTAAATAAGAGAAATTTAATTTTTAAATAATATAATTATTTATTCTAAAAATATCGATTTTAATATAATATAAACAATTTGATGACCATTTGAAAAATTAATTATTGTCTAATAATATTATATTATAATTATAATAAAGAAAATTATAATTAATGAATAAATATTATGAAAATAAACTTCTTTCAATTCATTATATTATTTATAATATTATAAATAATCATTTGTGGTTTACAAAAATAGCAACACTTAATTTATCATTTTTAAAACATTTAATTACTAATATCAATATATAAATATATCATATTTTCATTTATAAAATAAATAAAGTTTATATATTATTTAATATGTCAGGTTATTTTTATAACATCGATATTACAATCCCTCATGGTCAAATTATTATTCCAATGGTCAGGTTACCATTCCAATGGTATAGCTTCCTTAATTTCAATAAACACATCTTATTCCATTCATTCTTCATTTACTTATATATTGTTTTATTGTTATATATATTCCATTATATTCAAAATTAATATTTTAGTATTAAAATTATGTTTTATTTATACAGTTATGTTCCCGAGTTCTTTTTTTCTAGTGGATTGAGAATATCCATATTTTTCCAGTCCTATTATCAAATTTTGTATTTATTGTCGAGCTATAATATTTGAAATCAATAATGATTTATTTTATGACTAATTATTTTTTCTTAATGTATGAGAATAACGTTTTTATATGATTTTTTATGATATATATATGTTTTATGAATTAATATGGGGGATTCCATTGATAAATTTTTTGGTTGTTACATTCTTTCACCCTTATGATATTTCACCATCAAAATTTTGTTTTATATACTAAGGTGAAAACTCGTGAGGGTATTTCTACTTCAATTAATCCTCTGGTTCAAATTTCACCTCTTTATATTTTTTTTCATTATAGTACCTTGACTATGAGAGTGGTCATATTACGTAGAACATTGTCTCTATAGTATAAAACCTTCACAAGCTACTCCTTATAAGAAATATTGTTTTACAGCTATATGAAATATACGTTCAGTATGTGTGGGGGATCAGGTATGTACATACACATGAGGGATGGATGGAATACGTCAGGTACTTTAGACATTGTTGGTGGATGTACTAGTCAATATTCAACAGCTTCAACTGGATCAAAAATCTCAAAGGGGTCAATGTACCAGGGACATAGCATTCCATTCTTCCCAAATCTCATAACCCTATTCAATGAATATATGCAAAGGAATAATTTGTCACCATCTTAAAAAACAAAATCCAATTTTTGATTATCTGGATTTCACTTATTCAATATTTGGGTATCCTAGATATTATTCATGATGGTCTTCACATTTTCATCCATTGCCTCGACCATGTTGTTACCCAGTAGCTTACATTCACCAACATCATCCTGACAAGTATGTGTTCTACAGCTTTTCTCATAAAGAGATTCATATGGATACATTTTTATTCTTTAGAGTAAATTATTAATATAATATAACATTACCATTGGAATATGTTTATCCCATAACCCCTTGATTTCCATTGATTAATCTCTCAATATGTCTTTTAGTTTCCTAATAATTCTCTTGTATTGGACATCAGTTTTGGCATGATAATCCATACAGAAGATCAATATGGAATTTAGAGAATGTTAGTGAATTTTGAATAAAATATAGGTAAATATAATATCATAATTAGATATAATAAATAATGGTACTCTATTATGCCTTACCACTTCTCTAATGTATATCCATAAATGTTGGTTGAGTGAGAAGGAATCATGAATGAAAATAAATTGGACATTTTTTATAAGATGATCCAAAATTACCCATATAGGATTTTTTTCATTGAATTTCTTCAGATGTCTTATGCTAATGTCCATAATATATTTTCCCATTTTTATATAGGTATGGGTAATGGTTTCTTCATCCACTAAGACTTTTTCCTTTTATCCTTCACTTACATTCTAGCTAGACACATTGACGTATATTCTGCAATATCCTTATTCATATTTTCCCACAAATCATTCTCTAAAGGATATCAATATATTTTTGTGCTCTCTATGGGAATGAAGATGGTCGACACATGTAATTCATTCAAAACATCCTTCTTTTTCTTTGGATATAATCGTACTAGTATTTTTGAACAAAATATTACGACTTCTTCCTCATCAAATTTTAACTCTGTGGATTTCCCAATTTTGATAGAATCCACCTTCTTTTGAATTTAAACACTATTTCATTGAGAATCTTATATATTCGATAAAAGGTTTTGTTGGTAAATAATTTGTGAAAGGAATTACGATATACCATCTTATATTATTTCCATTACCATCCATTTAAATTCTAAGAATATTGGATCCTTCTCTATTATCATCACTGATAAATTTGAAGAATCCTTTCATCCTATAGAATCGCTTACTTTATTTGGTTTAATAGGATCAATGCAGATTGATTAGTCATAATACATAGTAATATCTAACCATATTTTTAGGCATGTATTAAGCTCATTATGTGTGAATATATAATAGAGGTTATTATGATCAATATATATCTCATAGTTCAAAAAAACATATAAAATTATACTAGATCATCAATTCAAACATCACAGTTTCTAACTTCAGATCATGTATGGGATAGTTTTATTTTTTAATATTCAACTACCATTAGTTGTAGGATATCACATTATTATTTTGTATCGATGCACAACTCATGCCCTTTTTAAATCATTGGTGTATACCACAAAGATTTCCCTACTTTTTAGTAGTGTATGTACTTATGTAGTGATAAGCATCATTTTCAAATATGAAAAGAAATTTTTATATTCATTGGATTAGAAATAACCTTAATCCCATTGGATTTATCTTTTTCAGTGGGTTAGGAAATCAAGATAATTTCACCAAAATTCTTAGCAAGACCCATATATGCTGGGGAAACTGCATATCTCCATTACAGTTGATGGTCTAAACCACTGATCAATTGGATTTATTTCAGAAGGGTCTAAATCTATTCAATTCTTAATGATAACATGCCTCAATAATGATACTACCTCCACCCATTACTCCCATTTTTTTACTTATCATATCATTTATATGTTTCAAAATCAATTGGGATAGTATTGAAATTCTCCTCATGTTCTTCGATGATATTGGAGTATATTAAAATATAATATATAAATACTACCAGAAATGTTTCTAGGTAATCACTAAGGACACTATTAACTAAATAAATGAAAATTTATAAGGAGTTATCCCGTCCTAATTCAATTACTATAAACTCATAGTGTCCATATATCATTCGAAAGTTAATTTGGGAATATATTATTTCTTCACCTCTAATTGGGGATATCCTAATCTATGTTCCACCTTTGAGAAATATTTCAGCCCACGTAGCTAATCAAAAAACTCATCTATCCATGGTAAGGGATACTTTTTACTTATTATGATTCTTTTGAGATCATGATAATCAATATACATGTGTATTGATATATCCAACTTCTTGTCAAAGAGGATGGGCACACCCCATGGTGAAGCACTCGAGTATATAAAATTGTTTCCTAGATTATATTGTAACTTCTTCTTCAGTTCCTCCAACTCAATAGTGTCCATATTGAATGGATTCATTGATATCAATAATGATATAGATATTAGATAAATTTATAACTCAACCATTTATCCCTGTGGAAGACTAGACAATTCATCCTGGAACACATCAGTGTAGTCCCTCACAAAGGAAAGGTCTTCAAATATGATTATATCTTTTTTCAAAATAATTTGGTATAGGTTTGATTCTTTATAAGGAAATAATTTCCGTAATTGGGATGATGATTCTAAAGGATATTCATCCTTCTCTTTGAACTTGTATAGGATTGAAGGATGTCCAAGGATGTAAATATTTATCTCTCTTTCTTTATAGTTGATGTTGGAGTTATATAAAGATATTGAATCCATTCTTAATATAACATCAAACTCCACCAAGGGAAGTATAATGAGATTTTTTTGAGTTCAATCCACAAACATTGACAAGGGAGGAGTTATATATTTTAGATGTAACAAATTATCTATTCAGTGTTCCCCTAGAAAAATCAACTTTTTTATCTTGTCGTGGTATTTGATCAGTTATTCTAATAATTAAAAATATCAAATATTGCATGGAACAAGAATCAAATAGTATGTTTTCTATTATTTAATGCATAACTACTATACCTATCAAAATATCCTAATGGGGCTCCAAATCACTAGTAGTTTTAGAATATTCCCTTCCCTACTACCAAGGAGTTTTTTTTTGATTTCTACTAAAAACCCTTAGTTTAGGTTGATGGATAACAGATTTATCATGTTTCTTATATTGAAAGCTCTAAATTACAATATCACTGTTGATATAAACCTTTATTTCATATTTGAAATTTTTTGGATTATTTAAATCCATTTAAAATAAGTATGCAGATGCCCATCTCTTCAAAATTTGAACAATCTCTTGGTTACTTTTAGAGAGTTCTCAGGATTCTTGTTCCAAAACTTTTGACACTAGGATGTTGGGTTTTCATTACTTCATGATTTTTACCTCTTTATCATCCCATATTAAACACCATTTTCTCCTATTTATCTCTAGGCCCACAAAAAAATAAACCCTACAATAACTATTTTAATCATAACGGAACAATTAGAAATCTACTCATAACATTCAAAGTCCCTAATTTCCTTGAATTTTCATAGACTCAACATCAATACACTAATTAATTAATTCACATTAATTTTTTTGTCCTTGATTATTCATTTGGAATATCATGAAATCTTAGTAATGTTCACATTGTATAACCTGGTAGATTCATCTTCCTTTTTAATTAGTCTGAGGAACTCCCACTACATCATAAGATGGAAAGTTTCTGAAAAATTATTTATTGAAATTTTTTTCTTTGATCATTCTCAATCATTGGAATAAATTCATTCCATAAATAATGGATTTTTTTATCTGTTTCCACCATTTATTAGTATTCCCATCAAAATGAAGGACATCTGGTCTGAAATTATCTTCCTCAGAGCATTGAGGGACATTGAATATCTTATCTATGGAGTTAATCCATTATTCTGTGATGATGAGATCAAAAGATCCACAACAAATAGTATGAATTTTTTATAAAAAGGATTTGATGACAACATTTCATTTCATAGAATAACGAGGGTGTTACAAAAAATTAATGTTATTTTTCATAACATGAGATGGTTGATCTGGAACTGTCCAGATGTTTTGGTATCCCATTTCCATCATGTTTAGAATCTCATTACAGAAATCATTATATTTCCTATCACATTTATTATTGTTGTGGAATCACCTATTTACCACTATTAACAAAACAATGAGTAAAAACAATTATTTTGTTTTAATACTTATCAAATTGGAATATAAAAATTTCTATAAACATGAAAGGAATAACATATAAATGAAATTTATACCTTTATTTATGATACACTATATTTAAACATGGGTTATACATCATGTGAGAAATATACCTAGTGTTATTACTAAATTTTTCTAGTCCAAACATCCAAAAAAACATTACAATCTACTGATACCAAATATAGATGATCTATCCTTTTACACATCTTATTACATGATTTTAACTATAATTATACATCTAATACAAACCAAGAATCATAAAATCTAGTTTCCATGGATGAATAGGTACATAAAATTAAAAAATAAAGAACTATAATAAATTTTTTATTATTAATTTTCCATAATGAGATCCTAACTTCATTTGATCTCATTCATATACATAGGATAACCTGGGGAAGTACATAGATAAAAGGTATGACCGAGAACCCCAATATAAGAATACAAATGGGAATGAATAATAATACTTATGTTATAAAGACATAACATGATAACATAAAAATTAATGGATCATCTGTAATCATATAGAATCATAACATATTGAACATATAATCCTAGTAACATTGAAATACACGAATGTAGTTGCAACATATAACATGAAATAAATATGAGTAAAAAATAACTGCTAAGGCTATATCACAGGGTGGGCATGGTCTCATAATGGATTACGTTTACTCTCTAATCACATACATGATGTCTCAAGAAACTAAGCATTACTCAATTCATTGGATCATAATTTGGGCACACCCATCATAACAAGTTCATGTATATGTGTTCCATAAATAATAAATTATAACGAATAATCATAATGGTTTCTGATGAAATGAAATGGGTATCGTAATGATATATTAAAGAATAATTAAAAAGGTGTATCATAATGGCATCCATAAGTGAAGAGATAAAATCATTTGTGGATATTAATAAAATAAAAATGATAATAGACATCAATAAAATGTCCTACAAAAGTGAATACTTGAGAATGTCTTTTTATGAAACATTAGAAATAAGCCACGTTATTGTTGTTAAAGGAAATAGATTAAAGATACATTAAAGAGGAAAATTAATGGTTGTTTTTATAAAACTGTAAATTAACTAAAATAATTTTTCTGTATAAAATGATAGATATTAAAAAAATATCTTAATATATCTTAAGAATTTAACTTCAAAATGGGTATGAAACGGAGGAGTTCCCTTTAATTGGGCAAGTTTATTAAGAGTAATTGAGAAGGAAAACTTTTAAAAACATGTATTTTACCACAAATGAAGGATGAATTGAACAAGATATATATGTATAAGACATATAAACATATTTTAGAATAATTTTTTAAGAATAAATAATAAATACATTTGGGTAAATAGATAGTCTATGAATCCCAATGGAAACAATTTGAGGTTTGGAGAGACCCCTTAACTTGTTTCCAAATATATTTATCACATATATTTTTTACCTTATAATGAAATTATATTATCTAATCAAATAATTAGTAACTTTTATACTATTATTTTATTATATATAATTTTATATAGTTCATTTATGACCATTCTAATGATTTATAGAGTTCAATTTCGTTATTCTTAGCGTGTTGGTTTCATGGTTTCACTCTTGTTTTTCTTGTGTAAAATTAGGGAAGTTATTTTAAATGGTAATAATTTTAATTTTTTTTTGAGGAATGGTAATAATTTTACATTAGTGAGATTATATGGTAATAATTCAATTAAATAAAATTTAAATTATCCCATATATAATTTTTTTCTGGTATGAGGATAGTTCATTTGATAAAACATTATTAATAATTGTTAAGATTATTTTTTTTGGTTTTCCGACTATCACAAACTAGTTTTCTCTTATTGAATATTATTATTATTTATTAGTTATGGAATATGTAAAGAGTCATAATATACATATTAAAATCTTATTTTTCCATAATTATTGTTGTCACGACCCGTCCAAGTGGGGCCCAAGCCGCAACTCCCCAAGCCCGCCTCCAATAGGCCAGGGGCTGGTGACTAGCACCGAGTAGGCATACTACTAACATGGGAGGCATTTCCTAGAAACCTGTACACATGCACACACATATCCAAGCCCAAAAAGAATAAAAGTAAAATCTAATAAAAGTAAAAGATGCATGCATACAATAAAACCCAACCAACACAGTACGAAAGTAAAGAAAAGTACAATAAGTAACACCCTGGGCCAAAAGTACAATCCCACCAAAAGAGAGTCTATAACAAAGTCCAACCTGTAAAGAAAGGTGTTGGGACAGAAGTCTGTAGCCATAGGAACACACCTTGTCCTATCTAATCTCACGGAGTACCAAATGGACTTGGTCCGCCTAGAATCATGTCAAAGGCTCACTCGTCTACAAAAGACACGACACATGCGGGCAGACCCCATGAAGGGGTCAGTATAACAATACCTAGTAGGACACCCCGAAAACACCAAGGAAATACAATAAATGAAAATACCATAAAAGAAAGATATTGTTAGCTCCACACATTATATGTCTACAGAACATATAACAAGAATATTCAGATATGACAAACGACCATCGTGATACCGCCACTAGGATCCAGCTCAAAGATTCCACTAAGCATGCAACAAGGAGAACACACTCCTAGGTTTGAAGAGAATGATATGAAGTACTCATTCTGGTAGAACACATTCCACAAGTACATTGTGAACATGGGGCTCAGATGATGATCACAACCAAGTCATTGGGTGATTCTGAAAATTCAGTCTGAGCTAATCCGCTTAGCAGAGGATCGGCGCCCGGGTAATGTTGGTCACGTTGATACCAAGAACTCTACCTAGGTTTCCAGGAATGCATAGAGGATTCAGATCTAACTCTCATAGAGGGGATTCCAAAAAATCTATTCAGGAGGTCCTGTTGAAGGGATCATACTCCTATATAAAGGAAATAAAACCAGAACCTTCAGGGAAAAGACCAAGGGTACGAACCCTAAAGAAACTAGTCCATGTCCCAGACGACAAGTGGCTCAAGCCATTAATAATTGGTTACACGACATGTAGTATGGTTACAATCCGTGTTCCTTGACCCATGGTACTACTCGAGTAAACGACCCATGTCATTTGTCCAAGCTGTGTCAAACTAAACAATACGGCGTGTAGAAGAATCACAAGCTGTGTTCCTTGACTCCGAGTACTGATCATGTAAACGGCCCATGTAATTTGGATTTTTGGATAAAAAGAAACTACACGGCGTGTAGAAAAGTCAAACGCCTTGTCTGAGCGCCTGGGGCTTGCTCTGTGTATGCTGTCCATTTGCCTTTACACGGTCTCTTTCCGTGTCCATTTCTCCTGCCCGTATACCAGTACACGGGGTATCCCATGTATCTGGCCTGGTCTGGACGAGGAAGAGTATACACACCGTGTCCTTGGCTGTGTACCCAACCCATGTCCATGTACTACCGGATTACACTCAGGTGGTCTGCTGACAAAAACACGCCGTGTAGCCCATACTACAGGGCGTGTAGTCGGGATTTTTTTTCCAGAGGCGTCATCTTCCTCCTCACGTCGTGGCCGAACCTCTGGACCCTCGATTTCCCGTTTGTTCATCCGAATACTCCAGGTATTGGTTCATTTCATTGTAATAACAACATGATGGGTGTTTTTTTCTCTTAAATTGGATCATAAACCTTGATCGATCCATCCAATGAAAAATTCCCGAAGACTCGTATCTCCCGATCCGCTCCGAATCATCTGTTGAAATCGTCGTCGCACCTCTGTGACATCACCCAGGGGATGGATCTACAATCACGGATCATTGTGCCAATAAAAAAAATGTGAAACGATCGATTTCCTCTAAGAATGCGTAGAACACAACAAATAATGAATGAGAGAAAATAAAAGGATCAAACAAGAGGGATGAACCTAGATCATTGTTCGTGACGATCTGGGTTCGTCGCCATTAGATCAAAACCAAAACAACCTCAAAATCCCCGCAACAACCCGTCCCTCAAGAATGATAGATCCTTGGGATAATCTATTATCAGATTATTCCGCTTTCATCTTGGAAATCAATAATGGGGAAGGAAATCAAAAACAAACATCCTACCTGGATCCGCAGTGTTCGTTGGCGAAGATCTGGTTGCCGCGTCATCATCACTGACAAAGCTCTTCAAGAATTTCGTTGCCACATTGAGAGGTTTTCTCCAAAGCCTCCAGAGCCACCTAGGAAATTCTGGGTTATGGAAAATTGTAACCCTGATCCCCTGTGAAATCTCTATTTAAAAATAAATGATATTTCACTGTAACGAGGATTTAAATAAAATATTTTTATTAAATATTTTATTACGGTTGCGTCCAAAAACAATATTTCACCACCGACCAATGCCGGCTATTTTTAGGCCTCTCCTAAGGTAACATTGTTGTTCTGAATGTAATGGTGCCCTCATATTTCTGATCCAAGAATCCGTTCGAGAGTTATTCGACATTATTCATGAAAACCATACACGCGCATTATTTAGTAATTAAATTAAATTCAATCTTTACTTCTAGGCTCACCGGGCCTCGGAACTACACGTCGTCTCAGATCCTGGTTTCGACTTAATTCCCATATAATAATAAAATAGTACATTGAAAATTCTGGGACATTAAATTACACCCACCTTAGGGATTTTACGTCCCCGAAAAGCCAGAACAAAGGCTACTCAAAAAGATGTGGGTACTTCACGCGAATCTGAGCCTCCCGCTCCCACGTACTCTCTTGGAGATTTCTGTGCTACCATTGAACACGCACTAAGGGAATAGATCACCCATGAAGGATCTTCTCATGCCGATCCTCGATCTCCACTTAGTACTCAGCAAAGGTTTCTCCATCATCGATGTCCAGCTCGCCCGAGTTCATGACGTGTGATGGATCATGCACGTACCTCTGTAGCTGCGACACATGGATGACGTTATGTACCTATTCTATCTGAGGAGGTATAGCCAAGTGATATTCCAACATACCAACTTGACTCAGAATATGAAAAGGTCCAACGAACCTCGGATATAGCTTTCCACCTCAGCCAAATCTCTACAATCACCACCGAGGTGAGACCCGAAGGAACACATGGTCTCCCTCTTCGAACTCCAAGGGCCTCTGCCTCCTGTCGGCAAAATAATTTTTCCGACTTTGTGCAGTCTTCATCCATTCCTAGATGTCCTGCACCTTCTCTTTAGTAGCTCTCACCATCTATGGGCCCATATGTGCTGAATCTCCTAGGTCAGTCCAGCAAAGTGGTGACCCGCAAGGTCGCCCGTATAGAGCCTCAAATGGTGTCATACCAATAGTTGAATGATAAATGTTTTTATAATAAAATTCTACCAGTGGTAATTGATCCTCTCAAATATGAACGAAGTCAAGCATGCATGCTCGAAGCATATCCCCCAGAACCTGGATGGTCCGCTCCATCTGACCATCGGTCTGAGGATGGAACGTTGTGCTCAAGCATAACTAAGTCCCAAAATCTTCCTTAAATCCCTTCCACAACTGGGATGTGAAACTAGCATCCCGACCTGAGACGATTGTGGACATTAGTCCATGAAGTCGAACAATATTTTGCACATAGAGGCTTCCTAAACTCTCTACTGAACTCTACTCCCTTATGACTAAGAAGTGGGCCGAGTTGGTGAGTCGATCAATGATCACACAGATGGCATCGTGTCCCCTAGACATACATGGTAAACCCATCACAAAGTCCATGGATATCCCATCCCACTTCCACTCTGAAACCTTAAGGGGCTGAGTCAAGCCTATGGGAACCTGGTGCTCAGCCTTTACATGCTGACAAGTAAGGAACCGAGAAACCAACTCTGCCACACACTTCATCATTCTTGGCCACAAGAACTGACGTTAGTGGTCGTGATACATCTTTGTCATTCCTGGATGCACCGCCAAGGGGGATGTATGGAACTCCCTTAGAACCTCATCTAGTAGCATCACTGGAACAACTGTATTCCCTCTAAAAAGTGAATGTGCTCCCCACCTTCTGAATATCCATCAGCTGCAACACCTGTGGATATCTAAGCACGTAGAGTCTCACAGCTAGCATCCTCGCATTGTGCTTCTCTAACTCGCTGTAAGAGTGGAGGTTGAACAAAAATCGACTGAAGGTAAGCTCCCTCATCTCCATCCCAAAATGATAACTGTATAGAGGCCAACTACCACATTGCCTTATCCAGCAACTGCGAACTGAATTTCCTATTGAGAGCATCTGCAACTATTTTCCCCTTCCTAGGAGTATAAATGATCTAAAAGTCGAAATCCTGGAAGAAATCATGCCATCCCCTCTTCCTCAAATTCAGATCTTTCTGAGAAAAGATATATCTGGGACTCTTGTGATCAGAGTAGATGGTAAACCGCTCGTCCATCAGGTAGTGCCACCATATCTTCAACGTGAAGACTACCGCTGCCAACTCAAGATCATGGGTCGCGTAGTTCTGCTCGTGTGGCCTCAACTGATGTGATCCATAGGCAATCACTGCTTCCCTCTGTATCAGGACACAAACATGACCGGTTCCTAATGCATTGTAGAACACTACGTAGTCGACACCCTCCTCCGGTAATCTCAAGATCGGGGCGCTCGTCAGACTCTGTCTCAATTGCTGGAATGCCTGTTGGAATCTATCGGTCTACATGAAAGGATACCCCTTTCAGATTAAATCTTTCATGTATGCTGAAATCATGGAAAATCAAGAATGAATCTCTGATAGTAGCCTGCTAACCCAAGGAAGCTACGCACCTCCGTCACGCTCCAGGGTGGCTCAAATGTGAGAACTGCCTCCACCATGGCTGGTTCCACTGCTACACCATCTTCTGAGATAATGTATCCCAAAAATTGGACCTCATGTACCCCGAACAAGAACATCGAGAGTTTCCCGTATAGGTTATGCTCTCGGAGTGTGTCCAGAACCATCGTTAGGTGTCTCACGTGCTCCGCCTCAAACGTAGAGTACAGAAGGATATCATCGATGGAGACCACTATGAACTGATCTAGATAGGGCTGAAAGATCCGGTTCATGATTCCCAAGAACACTGTAAGGGCATTCGTCACACTGAAGGGCATCACCAAGAACTCATAGTGACCGTAGTGGCATCTGAAATCCGTCTTCGGTATATCCTCATCCCGTACTCACAACTGGTGATATCCTGATCATAGATCATCCTTCAAGAAACATCATGCCCCCCTCAACTGGTTGAATAGGTCATCGATCCTCAGTATTGGATACTGGTTCTTCACGGTCACCTGGTTCAAGCGCTAGTAATCCACACATAGCCTCACGCTCCCGTCTGCCTTCTTGGAAAACAGCACTGGGGCCACCTAGGGTGAAATGTTGGTCCTCACAAATCCCTTCTTCTGCAATTCGTCCAGCTGCACTCTCAACTCACGAAGCTCTGCAGGAGCCATATGATATGCTGATGTAGATATCAACATCATCCTGGGTTTCATCTTAATACAAAAATCTATCTCCCGACGGGGAGGTATCCCTGGGACATCCTCCGGAAATATGTCCTCGTACTCAGCCACTACTGCTAGAAACTGGAAACTTGTAACATCTTCTATGCCAAGGGCAAGGCTATCCAACTAATAGGATATCGGTTGTGTCTTCCTATGCACGAGTCCATCCTGTGCTGCATGGGTATCTCTTTCACCGACAAAAGTGAACCTCATTCCATCACTGTGGACACACCGCACCCTTCGCCTAAAATAGTCGATCCAGGAATGAACTAGGGATTGGCAATCCATACCAAGAAGACATCGTAAGGCCTCGACGCTATAATAAAGATGTTCCAACCAAAACTCTCACCTCCAAGGGTCAGGTCACACTGTCTACAAAGGTGTGTGATCTTTGAATCTTCTCAAGTTGGTGTTTCTAGGCGTAAGGGTTGATTCAATGACTCAACTAGAATCTCAATGTATCGAACTACATAAGTATCAAGAAAGGAATGAATAGAACTTGTGTCTATCAGTACGGAATCCAAAGTAGAAAAGAGACAGATTGTTCCTCTAATCATTCTGGGATACCTGGGTCATAAGCCTCTGCCACCGGCAGCTGTCCCTACCTATGTCCACCAGTTCCCTAAACCTGGGGCGGACCTCCTGGGGGTGGTGGGTGTAAAAGGTCAAAACGCCAACAACCTCCATCTGCTCTCCCATCTTCTATACCGTGTTTTCCGCCCCGTGGATATGTCTTCTCCACATGTTGCCTCTACCTTTGTGGTCTAACCACTGCACCTGTGTCAGTTGTATGGCGGGTCGGACAATCTCAAGTGAGATGTCCCTTGCCATCACATGAGTAGCATCGCCTCTCTCAAGGATGGATGGATGCACCCTGTGAACCCTGTATAGAGGATCCCCTATCCTGGGATCTCCTCTGAAAACGTCTCCCACGTCAGGGTCCCTGGCGTCGGCTCCTTGCTGTCGAGGTCTCTGCTCCAGCATGCCCACTAGTGACAACTTCTGGCTATCTCTGCACTGCCAAGAAGCTCTCGGCCACCAAAGCCCACTGGAGCACCCCAGCATAAGTAGTAATGATCATATAGATGATTCTAGCTTAGATATCTCCTCACAAGCCTTGATCATAAGTCCATGATCTAAAGTACTGATCTCTGACCATATCCATCGAGTACCGTGAGAGGTCAGTAAACCTCAATGAATAGTCAGCCACCGACATGGTTTCCAGCTGGAGCTGAACGAGCTCTTGTATACGTACTTCTCTCAGGGTAATCGGTGAAAACTCTTCTCTGAAGAGATGCTCAAACTCCTACCATGAAAGAGTCGCCACGTCGTGCGTCTGGATAACCAAACTCCACCATCTATTTACCGAGCCCTATAGAAGGCTCGCTGCCAGGATCACCATCTGGTTTGCTGGTGTCCTAACCAAACTGAAGACTCTGGTCACTACTTCAAAACAGTCCTCTACTACCTAAGGTACAGGCTCGACTCGAAACAAGAGGGGTATCTATCTCTGAAACTCGTGGAGTGCGCTCATCCTGCGCTCCTCCTCCACTGGTACAGCAGGAACTAAACACTCCTCCACGGGTGGCGGGATGACTGGCACACCACCTGATGGTAAAACTGTGGGATCTGGTCCTTTTATCAAAGCTTCATCACTAAGGGGGTCATTATTGTGATCGAGCTACTTGATCCGAGCGGGCGCGCGTCACGGTGGCATCCCTTAATGAATCAAGATAGATCTCAGTTAGTGAGTATATCTGTATAGATGACTCAAAAAGGATATGGAAACCACAACCCATTCCTATATAATGTATGTACCATATTTTTCCCCTAAAACTAGTATTCTCATATTTCGAGTCGAAAAGAATGTTTTCAGAGTCTTGTTGTATGGATTCATCAGCCGCCCACACCAACACTGGGGTACCTGCCCTGAAAGCTGAACTCGAAACACTTAACAATGTTGCCCCAAACTAACTCACAGACTCTCGGTCCTAAGGTCGAACCGACCACCTATGATGCCACTTTGTCACGACCCGTCCCAGTGGGGCTCGAGCCGCAACTCCCCAAGCCATCCTTCAATAGGCCAGGGGCTAGTGACTAGAACCGAGTAGTCATACTAAGAACATGGGAGGCATTGCCTATAAACCTGTACACATTCACACACATCTCTAAGCCCACAAAGATGAAAATTCAAATAAACTAAAAGGAAAAGATTCATGTATACAATAAAACCCAACCAATAGAATATGATAGGAAAGAAAATTATAGTAAGTAAAACTCTAGGCCAAAAGTACAAGCCCACCAAAAGAGAGTCTGTAACAAAGTACAATCTGTAAAGAAAGGTGTTCAGACTGCAGTCTGTAGCTGTAGGAACACACCTTGGCCTGTCTGATCTCACTGAGTACCGTCCAGTTCTGGTCCACCTAGAATCCTGTCAAAGGATCTCTCATCTTCACAAGACACGACACGAGCGGGAAAAGCCCGTGTAGGGGTGAGTATAACAATTCCCAGTAGGACACCCCGAAACCACAATGGAAATACAACAAGGGAAAATTCCACTAAGGAAAGATAAAGTCAGCTCCACACAGTATATGTCTACATAACATATAACAAGAATATCCAGATATACACATACACAAATGACCATTACAATACCTCCACAAGGATCCATCTCAAAGATTCCACTAAGCATGAAACAAGGAGAACACACTCCTAGGTCTGAATAGAGAGATATGAAGTACTCGTTACGAGAGAACACACTCCACATGAACATTGTGAACATGTTTCTCAGATGAGGATCACAACCAAGTCATGGGGTGATTCCAACAACTCAGTCCGTGCAAATCTGCTAAGCAGAGGATCAACGCCCAGGTAAAGTTGGTCACGTCGATACCAAGAACTCTACCTTGGGTTCCTGAAATGAATAGAGGATCTGACTCTAAGTCTCACAAAGGGGATTCCAAAAATTCTATTTAGGAGGTCCTGCTAAAGGGATCATACTCCTATATAAAGGAAATGATACTAGAACCATCAGGGAATAGACCAAGGGTACGAACCCTAAGGAAACTAGTCCAAGTAACAGAAGACAAGTGGCTCAAGCCATGAAGAATTGGTTACACGGTGTGTAGTATGGTTACATGTCGTGTTCCTTGACCCTAGGTAATGCCCATGTAAACGGCCCATGTCATTCATCCAAGCCATGTCAAACTAAACTACACGGCATGTAGAAGAATCACATGTCGTGTTCCTTTACTCCGGTTATTTCCCGTGTAAACGGCCCGTGTCATTTGGCTTGTCAGATAGAAAGAAACTACACGGCGTGTAGAAGATTCAAACGCCATGTCCGAGCACCTAGGGCTCACTCCGTGTATGCTAGCTATGTGCCCGTACATGATCAATGTCTGTGTCTGTGCCGCCTGCCCGTGTACCAGTACACGGGGTATCCTGAGTATCTGGACAGGTCTGGCCGGGAAAGGGTATACACGCCATTTCCTTGGATGTGTACCCGACCAGTGTCCATGAACTCCCATACTACATGAAAGGTGGTCCGCCAACAAACATTCACCGTGTAGCCCATTCTTCATGACGTGTATTTAGGATTTTTTTCTAGAGGTGTCATCTTCCTCCTTGCGCCACGCCTGAACCTCCAGATCCTCGATTTCTCATCTGGTCGTGCTGATACTCCAGGGATTGGTTCTTTTCATCATACAAACACCATGGAATGTGTTTTCATCTCTTAAATCACATTATGAACCTCGATCGATCCATCTGATGAAAAATTCCCGAAGACCCGTATCTCCCGATCCAATCCGAATCATCGTCTGAAACCATCGTCGCATGTCCATGACATCGCTCGGCAGCTGGATCTAAAATCTCAGATCGTTGTGCCAAAAAACAAAGGTTTAATGATCGATCTACTCCAAGAATGCATAGAACGAAATGAAGAATGTGATTGATAAAATACTGGGATCAAACAATAGTAAATAACCCCAATCATTGTTCATGACGATCTGGGTTTGTCGTTGTTAGATCAAAACCAAAACAACCTCAAAATCCCTGCAAAAACCCGTCCTGCAAGAATGATCGATCCGCAGGCTAATCTATTCGTGGATTAGTCCGCATTCATTTTGAAAATCAAAAACGAGGAAGGAAATCAAAAACAAAAATCCTACCTGGATCCGCGGTGTTCATTGGCTAAGATCTGGTCACTGCGTCGTCGTCGCCGGTGAAGCACTTCAAGAACGTCGTTGATGCGTTATGAGGTTTTCTACAGAGCCTCCAGAGCCTCCAAGTAAATTCAGGGTTATAGAAAATTGTAACCCTGATCCCTTGTGAAATCTCCATTTGAAAAGAAAATAGATTTCACTGTAACAAGGATTTAAATAAAATATTTTGATTAAATATTTTATTACGGTTGCGTCCAAAAACCAGATTTCACAACTGACCTGCGCAGGTTGATGTTAGGCCTCGCCTAAGGTAAAATCATTGTTCCAAATGCAATACTGCCCTCAGATTTCTGATCCGAGCACCCATTTGGGAGTTATTCCACTTTTTTCATGAAAATTCACGCATGCGTTATTTAATTATTAAATTAATTTCATACATTTGTTCCGGGCTCACCGGGCCTCAGAACTGCAGGCCGTCTCAGAGCCTGGTCTCGAATTAATTCACATATAATATTAAAATAGTAAAGGAAAAATCTGGGACATTACATTTGTTTTATGACTTTCCATTAATGAAATAATAAAATACGAATACTCATCCCCCATGAAAGGCGAAGAAACAACATATCATGGATGATGATTTCAATTTTAGAAAAAAAGGAGAATAGAAGTGATTTGATTATTGATTTTCCATTAAAACAATAACATATATATATATATAGTGTAATAATTCTTCTATGATATGAATGGTGATGATAATATACAAATATAAGATATAGTATAATATAATAATTGAGGATTTAACCTCCTGAATGTTGTCTTCTCGAGAACCTCCTTATGGAACTTGGGTTTGGACTTTTGTTGAGATCAATATGTCATGGACATGGGGATGATTATTGAGAAATGAATTGGGAAAAATATTTACAATCTATCAGGCATAGATGTTGTCAGTATAAGGGGTCGTGAGGGGTGGTATTTATAGAGAGAGGATAGGGGTGTTTTTGTATTTTTATTCTTGTCTTTATTATTTTTGGATCAAGACTCTTAGTAAAATTGATTACTATGACAAAATAAGGTAACCAATGAATTTAAATTCGTGATATTGTGTACTTACATCAACCATGACTCAACCATGACTCAACCATGAATCAAAATTCTACTTTTTTAACTTGAAATGTTAACTACATTAAATTATTGTATTTCACTATTAACGAGAAATTCCAATATTTTTGAAAAATCAAAAAAAACTATCAAACCAGTTTTTATGTGTATATTTACAAAATAGAATCCATATTATGAAAGTAAATTTTAAAATATTATAAATTTAATTTCCAAAAAATATCTTCATTTCATCAAAATAAACTTATTTTAATGTTACAGTCAATTTAATTACCCTTTGAAAAATTAATTAATTCCTCATAAAATCTTATTATAATTATAATAAAACCAAATATTTATTTCTAAATATATTTTATGAAAATATTTTTTCTTTTAAATCATTATATTAACTATAAAATTGTAAATAAACAATTACATATAAAAAATACACACACACTTAATTTATCATTTCTATAAAATTTATTTACTTTTACCAATATATATATATATATTGTATTTTAATTTATAATTCATGAAAATTTTATTTTTAATTTCATTGGTTATGTTACTATTCTGATAGCTAGATTACTATTCATAATGGTCGGATTACTATTCCAACAGTCAGGTAACTATTCCAATGGTATATGTTCCATAATTTATATATATTTTTCTTATATCAATCATTATTCATTTAATTATATTATATATTAAGGTGATATATATAACATAATCTTAATAATTAATATTTTATTATTAACATTATGTTTTATTTCAAGATCTTTGTTTGTGTGTGTGGTTATTCTACTGGATCAAGGAGATCCAAATTGTTCAATTATTGATATATTATTTTTTATTTACTATGCTCTTGTAGTCATTAGAATTCATATTTTTTATTTTATTACTAATTTATCTTTATTAATTGATGTGAATAATGTTTTTATTGGGTTATCTTTTTGATGTATGTGTTTTAGAACATAAAAGAAAGAATTCCATTGATAAAATTTTGGGTCATTCCACATCATAATGATGGTACAAAGATGATGGCTGAACATCATGTGATCGGGGCTCATAATCATTGATACCCCTTATCAATAATTTTCATTTTCTGATCTTGATTATATGATATCATGATGACTGACCCATCGATAAGAAAAACACATGTTTCGGGTTTAATTGGATGTTCCTATCAATGAACATTTGTATTGGTGTCTAGACTTGAGATCATTATCAATGTGTACCATTTATCGCATTCATGGATGCATGTAAAAAACTATGAAATTGAATTCTTGGAGAGGTACATTATGTTGGGTGCATAATTAGTGGTTCGACACTGGTTGAATAATAAAGATAGGATTTATTGGTTCTATGATGAGGAAGATATATCTAGTGGGTCCGTGTTGACAGAAATGGAAGTACCTTCATTAAATATATGTTCATATTAATGAAAGGAAAATTTGATTAGTATGATCTTGAAATATATAAGAATCAAAAGTATGTTGAAACAAGTGAAAAACTTATTTATTATATATCATGAGACAAAGAGATTATATTACACATAATGAGTTCATTGGATGTAGTTGGACCTATGAAATTTATTATCTCATTAGGTTCCATGATTGTCTTCTAGATTCATATCTTTGACTATATTTTGGACTCACTACTATAGAGATAAGATCTTAAAGGGTCACCCACAATATGTATCCACAAGATCCTCCTAATATAATTAATAAGAGTTTGGAATGACGTTGGCCCCATGTACTAGGTCAGGTGGACAACCTTGTTTGATGGATCACAAGTAAAAATAATTCAATTATATTATTTAGGTTTTTAATAATGATGATTGAATTTATTTCTCATGGTAATCAATGGTTTTCTAATCCTAAAATTTATTATAATAATATATAATTTTTTAATAAACTAAAAATGTTCAATATTTATTAATTATTTTGGGATATTATCGGTCTTTTTAATGGTTCATGTTTTATCACATAATCTTTTAAAATTTAAAATGTGGGTGAAAAAATATTTGTTTCATTCTTGACATGTTTATTAATTCATATATTTGTCCAGAGGTCAAAAATGAATGGAATTACTGATGATGGAAAAAAGATAAATTTTGGAAAGTATACACCTTGATTAAAATCATATTTTTGCATTATGAATAGAATAATATATCAGTTGGAATAATTCAATGAGAAAATATCACCTCTCAAATCATCTCATTCTCTTAAAATGATATTCTGTAGATAGAAAATCTATTCGATCAATCCCGTATTCTTGATCAAGTCCACGTTATTCACACTATCGAAGGGATGTTATAAGTCTATTTTATTTTCTATTCTTACATCATGGAAATATAGGTCGTTTATCAAAGGTCTATGGAGTGTGATTGGATGATCTATAAAATACCTATCTTGGTTCTTTTGAGCTGCAACAATCGATAGTGAACAAATAACATCGATGACATCAACTGAACAAGGGATCACTTATGAATTCATTCGATTTTATTCTTAATGATTAATTGAATCATATGAGAAACATTAAGAAATATAGAAAATGGGTTTTTAGTATTTAATGTATTTAACCTAAAACCAAACCCATCAAAATTAAATTGTTCATTTTTCATGCTTCTATTATACCTAGGGTTCATTCGATTGGTATTAGAGAGACCATGTAATTTTAATCATTTAAAACATTAAAATTTAAATTAAATAAAAAATTATTTATAATAAGGGTTTCTATTATTTCTCAACATAGTTTATTTCACATCAATATGAGTTTGTATCACCATGATATGGTAGATTAATGATCAATCGGTTTTGAGTAAAAAAATTTCATGAAAATAAATATTTTTTTGATTCAATATACTAGCTAATAGTGTGGTGAGTTTTTATTCAGATAATTTCCCAAAATGAAATCTACCAAAATTGATCCCCAATAATTTCAATCACATGTTCTTTAGTGAACCTCCACATATGCTATAGGTTGTCAACCAGTAGTGAGGGACTAAAGATGGTTCGATGGGGAGTCTATAACGTCATAATTTTAGTACCCCAATGGTATATGAGAGGAAAATCAACAGATAGTGGAAAGAGTATAAATAAGGAAATAACATTGTAATATAAATTAAATAATTGAATAAAATGGCCAACTCCAAACATACATTTGTGCATGCATGCCTAGATAATGCTAAAAATCAAAAGCAAGAAAATGAAACATATATTAGGCAGTACAACACAATACATAAATAATTAAAATGAGTAAAAATCACCAAGGGATATCTCAATGAAAAATATGACTACTATCCTTGTCCTATGCTTTTAATACCTCTTGTAAAATGAACAACACGAGATATAATCCGATGACCTGTGAAAATGAGGTTTTCTCAAGTACCCTACTGAAATATAGGTCTGAGAAAGGTGTGAGATATTCTCAACATACCACTACCAAATGTGTCTATAGCATAATCCAGTCTATGCTTATAAATTTTATTTGTGTACGTTTATATCAAAAAATTAGAAAATAAATTGATGTAAACATGTCCGTTTTGGATACTAAGAAGTAGTTGTCTGGCAATACCTCCTTCAGATCGAGTCGAAATGAATATGAACATATTAGAATAGGTATATATTTTAATGTAAGGAATAGATAAAAAAATTTAACTACATTGTTGATTAACCGTGTCTTATTACCCTAGAATCCAACTAATAATAAGATAGATATTTATATTATTATATGGTGTAATAAAAATTGATCATAACTAGCCTATAATAAAACAAAAATATAAATTTGGTCTGAACCCAAGATTATTCTTGGGATTGGAAGATGAATCCTTTAATATGATAAACATGCATGTCATAGATCATTAAACAATATACATTACGGATCTTAGAAAAAACATCATGGGTCCATTCATTGTGATCCATAAAGAGGAATCCAATCTGTCACACCAGGTGCACAATAATTACCCATCTCCATAAGAGTCTGGCCAAGGTGATCTGTAAAGTGGAGTACCATGAATCACTCTCAGTATGGTACAAATTCATAACCCATAGTCCCAATTCTATGTATCACATAAAGGGGATTGATTATCCCTTGTGGTGTGGTTTAACCATGTTGACACTTATCCAATCTAAGTAATTTCCCCTATCGTACTAGTATCCCTCAAATGGATAATAATATCAATTATATCTAAGAATATCTACATGGTAATTTCAGTATTGTACTAGGAAAATACAAAAACATGATTGAAATTGGAAATTTAATTGATGATAAAACAGTCAAAACAACCAGAATATTAAAAAATATATAAAAGTAAAACCTTGGGTAAGGGGTTCTAAAAAATAAAAACCCATAGCATCACTAATAATTATGTTCATATACTAAAAATAACTCAGACTAAGAGTCCGTCTAAGAAATTATTACCAGGGAATCTTAGTATCACTTCAGGAACGATGTGAATCATATAACAAATGATCCCTTCCTTGTAATTCAACAAAAAGGATCAGGAGTGTCACTGAAACACGCATATAATCATATAATCATATAATCATTTAAACTCCAAAACAAAGTCAGCATTTTAATAAACATTTTATATCATAATTCCCTTTTAGTATACTTAAATTAGTCCCTTCCCATTTAACATCTCAATTATAACATTAAATGTTGTGTACTTAAGCAATCTAATCATCACTATTAAAATTCTTTTCCTATACCATGGATTAATTCAATATTATAAAATGTCACATAAATTGATCTTATGATTCCATTTACATTTAATCAAGGTTGTACATAAAATATTTTCTAGTAAATAATTTTCAACCCTATAAATTACAATATTTCCCTTGATAATAAATTTAATTTAGTTGATATCTTTCAAAAATAGGAAATATGGAGTTAGTTTTCAATGTAAATAAAAGCCCATATAAACAAAATACTATTTAGTCACATTTTTCTTAGTAAATTATATTCTAACATTCTTATAGAATTTATATAGTAACTTTATATCTCATATATCTAACCAAATATTCTTGATATTCATCCAATAGATTCGATAGGCATATGATACCAACAAATCCAATTTTCGCATAAAACCCATATTTTGTAATTGAATTTTTACCACCTTTTAATGTTGAATGTAATTTAAATATTGTTTGTTACACATTTATAAATTTAATATGATAAACTAAACATTATGTTTTATGATAGACAAAATATTTCGATTAGGTTGAATCTTTTGTAATGTTTTGTAAAGTTTCATTTTTTAATGAATAGCGATAAATACTAAATTTTAATTCAAAAATGAATTTTTCTTCAAATTTATTTATAACTATATATTATATATATTCCAATTTAATTCATTGGAAACAACTTCACTTTGAAATTTGATATAAAAACATAGGAATCATTTGTAATCAATTACTTTAAAAACCTATATTTTCATCGTGTCTGTGGAATTAATTTTAAATTAATTTCATCCACATATGTGATTTGAATTTGGAAAAATAAATTAAATATTTGGAATATTAATAATTTATAATTTCTACTAATTTAATTTTTTTCAATGAATATTAGTGAAACCGATTAAAATTAATTATGATGATTAACTGAAAAGTTGGCATAATTAAAGACTAAACATTGAATATAAGAGTCAAAACAACCAATAAACTCTTAAAAACAAATTTTATTCTCATTTTTCGAAAATATCCTCCATTTTTCATAAATTGTTACAATTATTGGATCCACTTTTAATGGAAAAAACTTGGGTTAAATTCCCTTTCCAAAAAATTAACATGAATGAAAATCCTCAGCAACTATAAAAAAGTAGAAAACCCTTCACTTCATCACACATGTAGTTCCCTTTGGATCGCCAAAAAAATTATCAAATAATCTCCAAAAATATATCCTCTCAGCTATAATCCTAAATGTTTTCATAAATCCAGCCATGGAATCCCATCGGTGCAAACCAAAAAGAGTTATCAAAATAAGAATTAACATTCTTCATCACCCTCTCTTACTTTATTTTAAATCTACACCTACTAAAATAATATTTTTCCAAGATTGTATAATAATATAATAAACCTAAATATACATATGAAGTTATTAGTTTTTATGTTCTTCCTATAAAACAAAAAATTCCATCAAATGGGTAACGAACCTACCGTTTAGGTGTACGGTGACCTACAGCATCACGAAACATTGATTGTATGTTTTTCCATTACTAACTCTCATGGGTGGAATTTTTGTTTACGTGATATTTATATATTATATTTATAATTTATTTATTCTTAACTGATATCTATATAACCTATAACCTTAAGCTTTTTAAAAAATTTAAATATTATAGCATCGTTTGTGGAAGTGTGGACCACCGCATCCTCAAAGCGATGTGATTCATTCACACTATGCGTGGAACATATAAATGATGGTTTTATTAAAAACTTAATTGAAATAAATTACATAAATTACATATATATGATTTTATTGACAAAATTACATTTATGAAAATATAAAATATCATTTTATATATTTTCATTTCTACACACTGAAAAACTGATAATGTTATCCATGGACATGTGGACTACAACAACCTTGATGATGTATGGATACTTTTAAATCACAAAATATTATATATATATGTATAAATTAATAAATAAAATGATATTTAATATATAAATATCATTCAACAAAAATATAATGCAAAAAACCTTCATTCTAAAATGATCATTGAAAATTGTGAACATTACTCATGTGTATGTATGTCCTAGCATCACCAAGATTGTAACAGTGGTTCAATATTCCAACCATTTTTCATAATTGGTTTTAAATGTATAATTAATGAATAAATATTATATTTACTTCATGGTTATTATTTTTTAGCTGTCTATATAATGACCCCTTCGACCATAGTCGACCTACCAAAGATGTTATTGACACATGAACCGAATTTTGTAAAAAACATTCAATGTACGTAGAGACCCAATACTTGACGTACATGGATATTACATTAATTCTGCGGAAAACATATTACATGAAAAAAACAGATGCCCAAAGGCCGTATTATTTTAGTGTCTATAGAAACTCAAAACAAAATCTTCTAATCATGGTGAAATAACTTCAACATCCCTCATACTGTTCTTCCCCCTTTATTTACCTAAAACTTTTATTTATATCCTGGGGAAAAGAAAACATACAAAGGGAGAGATCAAATACACAGTGAGAGTAAACATGGATAACAGAAAACAATACATAAACATTTTAATGTAAAAACATGAGCATAAAATCTAAACATCAAAATCTTGAGCAATGACATAAGACATAGCAGTACAGAAGGCATAGATCCCAAAGGAACATTAATCATGATAAAATATCATGGGAATAAAACATGAAATTTTCACATCCATTAAGCACTAGTTATGATTTCCATATTAACCAAGGTATTTCTACCAAGACCATCATAGTGGAAAAAGTCAATTACTGAACTGGGTTTAGTTGTGTAGAGACCCTAAGCATGACGTACATGGACATTACATTAATTTTTCGGAATTCTTAATACATAAAAAAACACACACACAAGGACCATAATTGTTTAGTGTCTTTGGAAACTTGGAACGTAATCTTCTAATCATGGTGAAAGATCTTCAACATCTCCCATAACGATATTCCTTTTTTTTCTTACCTAAAACCTTTTTTTATATCCTGGGGAAAAGAAAACATAAAAAGGGTGAGCTCAAATGATCAGTCAGGGTAAGCATGGATAAAATAAAACATACCATATACATTTGAACTTAAAAACATGAACATAATGTTTAAACATCAAAAGCTTGAAAAATGACACAAAACATGGAAGTATGTAAGGCATAGATCATAAAGAAACATTAAGAATGATAAAATAGCATGGGAATAAAACATGTAATTGTGTAAACCTTTAATAACATGATATGATTTCTATAGTAGCCGAGTCATTGCTGCCAAGCCTATCTTATTGAACAAAGTCCCTTTCTGAATCGAGTTCACTCCTCGTTCCAGTCCTGTATTAATGAACCAGTTTAACTTTCCATTCCAGCCATGTCTATCTCATGAGATATAAATCTTTACCCAATGCATTATAGGGTGATATAGGTCCCACCGATCTCATAATGAAATCATTCTTTCGTGTGCCACAAAATCATAAATCATACATTATAGCATAACCCATGTAATAAAATGGGATTCTTAAACATCATGCCATCATAACATAATCCATAAACAATTGATATCATTTCATCATAAGAAAATTGAAACCATTTAAATAATAGAGACATTCTACTTGAAACATACACATATGAACTAATTTCATCTTAGATGGAAAATAGTTTTGACAAAACACATGAAATGAATTCTTGAGGAAAATATCCTTTCTTTTTTCAAAATCAATTTATTTTCACAAAACATCATGATTTTTTAAAAGAAATAGATTTTGTTGAAAATAGTCATGAAATCATTTTAGGATGCATCATTAAAATAAGTCTTTATAAAACTGTAAAAATCTGTTCGTGCCTTATAAGTTAAAAAAACACTCTTCTTGTACTTTTGTCGGAAAAGTTAAAAAAGTACCTCATAGGGTAAACAAAAGAATGATTCCTTCCATACCATGGGGTAAAAGTCAAAATGGGTATAAAATTACTTTAAACATACATGAATACACTTTTATAAAACATGGACATGGATGATAGCAATAACCCCAGTAAATATGTAGGAATAAGTAATCTCGGATAAAAATGAGATTTGCACAATTATCCCTTACCTTAGGTTCGATTTGCTTCGTAAGTGTCCAAACATCATTTTTAATGATTTAAATAATGTCATTGACTTATTCCAGAATTATACCCATTGTTATGATATCATATATGGTTCACTTATAACTTTATATTACCCGTTCTTTTGTAAATTCCATGTTAAAGAACGTTTTGGGTAAAATCGTTTCATTTGTCGTCCGTGTTTTGACTTGTAATTATTCAAATGATTACTTAGATCATGATTACATAATTAAAGAATATAAAACATGATTTATATATAATATATATTCAGAATTTACATATATATAATAGATCAGTAAATGGAATGAAATACACCGTTCATGGAGACGGTAGGCCATACGTACGCATGAATGCTGTTTTCGTTTCCTTATTGAGTTGAATGGATTTAAGTAGAAGTCATACATATATATACACATAAATCTAGTATCATTATTATGTCATATATTTTATGATTACTTATTATATATACTTTATAATCATTCATGAATGGTTAATGTGGATAATGAATCTCATCGCGTCGTAGAGACGGTAGTCCGTACGTACGCACGAGCGATGATATCGTTCTCAAGATCGTGTAATTGTATTGGAGTGTATGTATACTATTTCAGAATAAATATCACTTTAAAATAATCATATATAGTTATTATGTACACCATTATACCCATCCAAGTAAGGTGGTGGTGGAAAATAGATTACACCACGGCGTGGAGACGGTATTCCGTACGTACGCACGCGCGGTGATTTCATTTTCCGTAGGATGGATAGATGGTTAAATAGGGTTGTTTCATACTTATAATAACATATCAGTATATTATAGATACTGATGTTATTACTTCATAATTAAACAACCTATGAAGAAGAAGTGGAAGAAGAAATAAAGTTGAAAGAATCGGTAACGGACATTACCTCTTCTTTGAAGCGTCTCTTTGAGTACTCCCCTTATGGCACTAAAATTGGTCTTTGAAAAAGACCAGGACCTCTAGGATGTTTCTAGGGATGTGGAGAAGAGAATTTGGCAGGGGTTGGCCGACCATGAAGGCTCAAATTTGTGTGAGGAAGAGAGGGGAGAGGTGCCCTTTTATAAGGGAGGATAGGGGCACCTTTGGAAATCTTAAAAATATTAATTTATAATAAATATAACCCCAGTTAAATACATAAAAAAATGACTCATATTCGAATATAAGATGAGATAGGGTTGTAATCACATCGACCAATAAAATTTAGACATGTTAGGAAATTATTTTAAACATTATCAACTTGATTTATCCTTACTTAATCGATTTAATTTTATTTGTGGTAATAACATTCTAAATTTTAAATTATAACAAAAAATTACTTATTTTTTGTGAATTGTCCATAATTGGATAATTTATAACATTTTAAACCATAAAAATATAAATTTATAATTTTTAAATGTTTTTGTGGTTTTTAAACAATTTTATAATATGTTATGTTTATAAAATAACAATAGTGTCAAATATGACACTATTCATTTATTTGAATTTAGATAAATTATATCCAGATGATATGTTCGAACTAAAAGCTTTAATCGATTCATAAGAGGTCATATTTAACTAGAAAATTAGTGGATCACATTAAATAGTTCTAATAATATTTATTTTATTATTTTTAAAACCATTTATTTGGTTTGTCTCTTAATAAAATAATTACTACAACATTATTGTATAATTATTTAATATACTTATATGTTGTATAAAAATTAAAAATAAAATCCTATGATGAAGATAAATATATTAAATTTCATAATAATACTTTTACATGAATTTATCATCTTAAAATCACAAAAGGTAAATTGTTATATTTATTAAATTATGAAGGTGACAACTTTGGCATCACTTAAAATAAAATAATATAAGTGTCATAATCACCTTAATAAGGATTGAAATGGTCAACAATTCGGCCGGTGGATGATTAGAATTTATATATACACTAATAATATATTTTGTTCAGATTTTTGGGCTTTTTGATATGTATTAATATTTCAATTAAAACTATATTATTGATTTTTCACTAAATAAATAATTTTTGTATCATTAATGTATAAGATAATAAAGTAATTAAATAACTCTTTAAAAATTACAAATAAATTACCATGACAAAGAAAAACATTTTATCTTTCAAATTAGTATTTATAACCGACTTTATATTCTGAATAAACTTATATTAAAAATACTTTAATTATTAAAGTTGAGTGAGACATATTTAACTTTCCTTTAAAAAAATAAACTAAAGATCTTAATCACCTCCAAGTGGGTTCTAATGGATTCCATTTAGACCCAAATATGACTTAGGACAAATTATAATCATCCAATTGTATTAATACAAGTATTAGGATAATTTTATAATATTATATTTACCCTTAATTACCCAATTTACCTTTTACTATGGTAAATAAAATGTACCGTTGTTACTATTCATAAAGCCCAAAAATAAAAAGTATTCTATTAATATAATTTGGACCCACTGATTCCAAATATGGAGTCCATTTTTACAAATTCAATACACAGAATTTTCAGAAATTAAATTAAAATTAATTCTGTTATCGAAAGAAAATGGGTTTTTGTTGAAAACATTGCAAAAGATTGAATTTATTTAACCTAAGAATTCAATGTAAAATCAAGGCTAATAACATAAATTATATTAAATGGTAAAAATACATTATATTTATACTTTAAAACTATTAAAAATTATTATTTAACCACATAATTTATTACGATGAAAAAAGTTGTTTTTAATTAAAATATAGTGTTTTTACTTTTTATTAAAATATGAAAGTTATCAGAATAATATGAAAAATTTATCCAAGGTAAAATTTTATATCCTGATTCCACAGAATAATTTTATTTTGTAAAATTTAACTTATAAAAATGTCAAAAACTAGATTTAAAGTGGGTGCACCCTCAAAAGGCGGCAAAACTGCATTTTTTTAAAAATACTTATTTTACCCGAAAAATTTAATTTGTTCTTATACCATGTTCTAGAAAATGTGTAAGATAATAATAATGTTAGAAAATTCAAAATTTAGTTAATATTATTCATAATGGCTAGTTCATAATAATATTATAATAATATATCATTGTTTAGTAAAACGCGGTATTGGGTACAACACACGCTATCGAGGAAAGTCGTGATTGCGTGTAATGCAAGCCAAGTCAGGGTTGCGTGTTGTGAAAGAATCCTTCGTTGTGTTGTATAACAGAATCCAACCATATTTCATTTATACATTGAATATATATATATATATACACACACTCAATGTTGCGTAGAATGTCTATTATAAAACGTACATGAAATTGTGTGTAACACGATCCAAGAATAGTGTTGCGTATACTGCAAGCTAATACGGTGTTGCGTATAGTACAAGCTAAACATGTTGTGTTGTATAATAGAAGACATAAATGAAAGTAACAGAATATTTTTCATAAAATCTATGGGTGTTACATTCTACCCCCCTTAAAATGAATTTCTCCCTCGAAATTCGTCGGGGTTATAAATCGTTTACTATTCCTAGACCCCCACATCGTAAAAAAGAATACTAAAACTTAATTTTAAAAACTAAAGTAAGAAATGCAATGATTACCCAAAGTAACTCATAATTGGGTTTCCATATAGGATAACATAGGTGAAAATATGGACATGGAAGAAAAATCTAACCATCAAGTTCTGATGTAGAGTGGTAGAGGACATTGCTATGAAAAAACCAACAATCATAAAGCCATAAATTTGTGATGATCTAGGGTACCATCTGATTCATCAGATATAAGGGCACCAGGACAAATTTTTTGGTTTTCAAGATCATTTCCCTAAAGTTGAATAATTTGAAATAGAATAAATACTTACTTTATTTTGGTACAATCTCACTGTTGTCCGTGCCTTGAACAATTTCCACTTCATCTCTTAAAGAAATGAATTTGAATTTGTTGTTCGTGAAGTGTAAGAAGATCATGTGATAGAATGGCGGGACATTCCATCTGTCTCAAACAAAAGGTTAGCAAAAGTTATTAAATATACATAAGTCGATCTATAGTGAGATTACTCATATATGTTTCCTAAAATGGACTTATACTTCATATATCATACTGCTTAATATAATAAAACTAGTTTCTACTAACTAGGGACTTCTTGTAGGCCAGTGGTATGCGATAAATTCCAGTCACACTTCGGTTGTGGGTTCAATTCCCACAGCCTTATCCGACGTGATGGGTTGTCGCCCGTCCTGCAGGTTGTCCTTTTTCTAAAACTACATTACTATAACATCCCATTAATAATATCGAAAAATGTTATATACTTAAACAATACTAACATATGTCCAACATAATCCATTCCAATCTTTAGCCTTATCTAAAATACATTGGTCCAAGCTCAAAGTATAAAAAAAACTATTACTTGAAATGTCACATAACAATTATGTGAATGCAATTATTTATCCCCCATATATGATAAGATATATCTTGTTAGTCAAATTACAAACATCTGAATAACTTAATCATGTATTCTCTTGAAATATGAATACCCATTTAACCTTAGTGAAAACATGAATGCTGTCAAAAATTAACTCTTTCCGCATACCAAAATCCCAAAATTTCTATATAATCAAACCATAATATCACATAGTCCTTATATCAGTCATGAGCTCATGAATACAATAAAACATCTCATTATCTTCTTATCCTTTCATTATGCCCATATCATCTACTTTCCGAAAATACTGGTACCATTCATCACACACTTTCAAAACTTAAGGAATGTCAACAGTATAACAATCCTTAGATCTCTCTTTATTCCATAGTACCATGAGATTACTTATACAACATTACACTTGATAAACATGTAATCATTCCACTACCTTCTTAAACCATTGACTGAGCTTCAACAATTATTTCATCTCACATATCATTTGTAGTCTCTTCATCATCATCAACAGAAATATTACCCATACGACCATACAGATTCTCTTCATGAGACATTCCCTTAGGGTATTGGTTTGAATAATGCCCGTACATTCCACATTTAAAACATTTAACCATTGTTGATGTCGTAGCAATTCCATTATCATCATCCACGGTGTTAACTAAACCTTTTCCTTTGCACTTAATGGATTTATGTCCTTCTTTTCCACACCCAAAGCATCTTCCAATTCCTTTGAAACAATCTACCCGATGCCTCTTCCCACATGATTTACATGAGGGAAATTGAAATTTCTTTCCTCTATGATCATCATGAAACTCCGTCTTTCTCTTATTATCTGAGTCGGGAAACATACCAAAGTTGAGATTATTGATCATATTATGAGATTTCTGATTAGGCATAATAACGATGTTTGGACTTCCAAATCCCGTTTCATTTGGTTTCTCATGAAGAATATCATTCCATTGTCCTTCATATCCTCTATTATCATGAATCTTCTTGTTTCCATCCATTTTCTAAAACCCAAAAAGAATAGTGTGAGAGGAAAAAAACATTCTAGGGAAAACAACATAGTAAGGGGGGAGTACCCTCAATATCTAACATCTTAGGTTAAATTCTATGATCGTTAGTGCAATTCTAGGACTATAACCTATACGTATACTTAACCTTATAGACATCCCTAGACATACCTTAGAAATATCTATAGGGATCTCACTAACATTTTCGCATCCTAGTTTCCAAAGGTTGACTAAACCTTTTCTCTGATACCAACTGTAGAGACCCTAAGCTTGACGTACATGGAGATTACATTACTTTTGCGAAATACTATGTGCATAACAAAAACACACACACAAGGACCGTAATAGTTTAGTGTCTTTGGAAACTTGGAACGTAATCTTCTAATCATGGTGAAAGATCATCAACATCTCCCATAAAGATCTTCTTTTTTTTCTTAACTAAAACCATTCTTTATATCATGGGGAAAAGAAAACATAAAAAGGGTGAGCTCAAATGCTCAGTAATGGTATGCATGGATAAAATAAAACATACCATATACATTTGAACTTAAAAACATGAACATAATGTTTAAACATCAAAAGCATGAAAAATGACACAAAACATGGAAGTACGTAAGGCATAGATCATAAAGAAACATTAATAATGATAAAATAGCATGGGATTAAAACATGTAATTGTGGAAACCATTAAGAACATGATATCATTTCCATATTATCCATGTAATTTCTTCCAAGACCATCTTAGTGTAAAAAGTCCCTTTCTGAATCGAGTTCACTCCTCGTTCCGGTCCTGTATTACTGAACCGGTTTAACTTTCTGTTCCAGCCATGTCTATCTCATTAGATATAAATCTTTACCCAATGCATTGGAGGGAGATATAGGTCCCACCCATCTCATAATGAAATCATTCTTTCGTGTGCCACAAAATCATAGATCATACATCATAGCATAACCCATGTAATAATATGGGATTCTTAAACAGCATGCCATCATTACATAATCCATAAACAATTGATATCATTTCATCATAAAAAAATTGAAACCATTTAAATCATAGAGACATTCTACTTGAAACATACACATATGAAATAATGTCATCTTAGATGGAAAATTGTTTTGACAAAACACTTGAAATGAATTTTTGAGGAAAATATCCTTTCTTTTTTCAAAATCAATTTCTTTTCACAAAACATAATGATATTTTAAAATAAATAGATTTTGTTGAAAATATTCATGAAATATTTTTAGTACGAATCATGAGAATAAGTCTTTATAAAACTGTAAAAATCTGGTTGTGCCTTATAAGTTAAAAAACATTCTTCTTGTACTTTTTTCGGAAAAGTTAAAAATGTACCTCGTAGGGTAATCAAAAGAATCATTCCTTCCATACCATGGGGTAAAAGTCAAAATGGGTATAAAAGGACTTTAAAAATACATGAATAATCTTTTATAAAACATGGACATGGATGATAGCAATAACCCCAGTAAATACTTATGATAAAGTAATCTCGGATAAAAATGAGATTTGCACAATTATCCCTTACCTTAGGTCTGATTTGCTTCGTAACTGTCCAATCCTCCTGTATAATGATTTAAATAATTTCATTGACTTATTCAAGAATCATAATAATTGTTATGATATCATATATGGTTCACTTATGACTTTATATTACCCGTTCATTTTTAAATTCCATGTTAAAGAACGTTTTGGGTACAATCGTTTCATTTGTCGTCCGTGTTTTGACTTGTAATTATTCATATGATTAATTAGATCATGATTACTTAATTACAGAATATAAAACATGATTTATATATAATATATATATTCAGAATATACATATTTATAATAGATTAGTAAATGGAATGAAATACACCGTTCATGGAGACAGTAGGCCGTACGTACGCATGAATGCTATTTTCGTTTCCTTATTGAGTTGAATGGAATTAAGTAGACGTCATACATATATATACACATAAATATATTATCATTATTATGTCATATATTTCATTATTACTTATTATATATACTTTATAATCATTAATGAATTGTTAATGTGGAGAATGAATCTCATCGCGTCGTGGAGACGGTAGTCCGTACGTACGCACGAGCGATGATATCGTTCTCATGATCATGGAATTGTATTGGAGTGTATCAATACTATTTCAGAATCAATATCACTTTTAAATAATCATATATAGTTATTTTTTACACCATTATAACCATCCAAGTAAGGTGGTGGTGGGAAATAGATTACACTAAGGCGTGGAGACGGTATTCCGTACGTACGCACGCGCGGTGATTTCGTTTTCTGTAGGATGGAAAGATGGTTAAATAGGGTTGTTTCATAATTATAATAACATATAAGTATATTATTGATACTTATTTTATTACTTCATAATTAAACAACCTAATAAGAATAAGTGGAAGAAGAAATAAAGCTGAAAGAATCGGTAACAGACATTACCTCTTCTTTGAAGCGCCTCTTTGAGTCATCCTCTTAGGGCACTAAAATTGGTCTTTGAAGAAGACCAGGACCTCTAGGATGTTTCTAGGGAAGTGGAGAAGCTAATTTTTCAGGGTTGTTCCGAGCATGAAGGCTCAAATTGGTGTGAGGAATAGAGGGACGAGGTGCCCTTTTATAAGGGAGGAGAGGGGCACCTTTGGAAATCTTAAAAATATTAAATTATAATAAATCTAACCCCACTTAAAAACCTCCAAAAATGAATCGTATTCTAATATAAGACGATATAAGGTTTCAATATCATCAGACAATAAAATTTAGACATGTTAGGAAATTATTTTAAACATTATCAACTTGATTTATCCTTACTTAATCAATTTAATTTTATTTGTGGTTATAACATTATAAATTTTAAATTATAACAAACAATTACATATTTTTTTGTGAATTGTGCATAATTGGATATGTTATAGCATTTTATACCATATAAATTTATATTTAAATTTTTTAAATATTTTTGTGATTTTTAAACAATATTATAATATGTTATTTTTATAAAATAACAATATTGTCAAATTTGACACTATTCATTTATTTGAATATAAATAAATTATATACAGAAGATATGTTCAAACTAAAAGCTTTAATAGATTCAAAAGAGGTCATATGTATCTAGAAAATTAGTGTATCACATTAAATAGTTCATATAATATTTATTTTATTATTTTTAAACCCATTTATTTGGTTTATCTCTTAATAAAATAATTACTACAACATTATTGTATAATTATTTAATATACATATATGTGGCATAAAAATTAAAAATAAAATCCTATGATTAAGATAAATCTATTAAATTTCACAATAATACTTTTACATGAATTTATCATCTTAATATCACAATAGTTAAATTATTATATTTATTAAATTATGAAGGTGACAACTTTGGCATCATTTAAAATAAAATAATATAAGTGTCATAATCACCTTAATAAGGATCCAAATGATCACAAATTCGGCCAGTGGATGATTAGGATTTATATATACACTAATAATAAATTTTTTTCAGATTTTTGGGCCTTTTGAAATGTATTAATATTTCAATTAAATGTATATTATTGATTTTTCACTAAATAAATAATTTCTGCATCATTAATGTATAAGATAATAAGGTAATTAAATAACTCTTTAAAAATTAAAAATAAATTACCATTACAAAGAAAAACATTTTATCTTTCAAATGAGTATTCATAACCGACTTTATATTCTGTATAAACTTATATTAAAAATACTTTAATTATTAAAGTTGAGTGAGACATATTTCACTTTCCTTTAAATAAAATAAACTAATGGTCTTAATCACCTCCAAGTGGGTTCTAGTGGATTCCATTTCGACCCAAATATGACTTAGGAAAAATTATAATCATCCAATTGTATTAATACAAGTATTAGGATAATTTTATAATATTATATTTACCCTTAATTACCCAATTTACCTTTTACTATGGTAAATAAAATTTACGGTTGTTACTATTAATAAAGCCCAAAAATAAAAAGTAGTCTATTAATATAATTTGGACCCACTTATTCCAAATATGGAGTCCATTTTTCCAAATTCAATATAGAGAAGTTGCAGAAATTAAATTAAAATTAATTCCGTTGTCGAAAGAAAATGAGTTTTTGTTTAAAACATTGCAAAAGATTGAATTTATTTAACCTACGAATTCAATGTAAAATCAACGCTAATGAAATACATTATATTAAATGGTGAAAATATATTCTATTTATACTTTAAAACCATTAAATATTATTATTTAACCACATAATTTATTATGATGAAAAAAGTTGTTTTTAATTAAAATATAGCGTGTTTTTACTATTCATTAAAATATGAAAGTTATCAGAATAATATGAAAAATTTATCCAAGGTATAATTGTATATCCTGATTAAAAAGAATAATTTTATTTTGTAAAATTGAATTATAAAAATGTCAAAAACTAGATTTAAATTGGGCGCGCCATCAAAAGGCGGCAAAACTTCATTTTTTGAAAAATACTTATTTTACCCGAAAAAATTATTTTGTTCTTATACCATGTTCTAGAAAATGTGTAAGATAATAATAATGTTATAAAATTCATAATTTATTTAATAATATTTATAATGGCTAGTTCATAATAATATCATAATAATATATCGTTGTTTAGTAAAACTCGGTATTGCGTACGACACACGCTATCGAGGAAGGTCGCGATTGCGTGTAATGCAAGCCAAGTCGGGGTTGCGTGTTGTGAAAGAATCCTTCATTGTTTCATATAACAGAATCCAACCATATTTCATTTATACATTGAATATATATATATATATATATATACACACACACTCAACATTGTGTAGAATGACTATTATAATACGTACATGAAATTGTGTGTAACACGATCCAAGAATAGCGTTGCGTATACTGCAAGATAATACGGTGTTACGTATAGTACAAGATAAAGTCAGTGTGCTGTATAATAGAATTCATCAATGAATGTAAAAGAATATTTTTCATAAAATCTCGGGGTGTTACAACTTGTCGTTCGAGCCCTGTATTACTGAACCAGATTTTACTTGTCGTTTTAGCCAAGTTATCTCTTAAGATATAAACCTTTACCCAATTCATTGGAGTTATATATATGTCCCACCCATCTCATATTGAAATCATTCTTACGTGTTCCACAAAAGAATCATAAATCATTTATCATAACCCAAAGAATAAAATGGGCTTCATAAACATCATCCCATCGTGACATAACCCATATAGAACAAATGGATATCATTTCTTCAAAATAAAAATAAAACCTTGTAAATAATATAGACAATATACTTGTAACATATACATGATTAATAATGTCATCTTAGATGGAAATTTGTTTTGATAAAATACTTGAAATGAATTCTTGAAGAAAAATATCCTTTCTTCATTATAATCATTTTACTTTCACAAAATTCCATGAAATTTTAAAATAGAAGGATATTATTGAAAATAATAATGAAATATTTTAGAGTATGCTTCATGAAAATAAGGAATTATGAAACCATAAAAATCTGTTCATTCCATATAAGTTAAAAAAACATTCTCCTTGTAATTATCATGGAAAAGTCAAAATGTACCACGTATGGTAAACAAAAGAAAGATTACTTCTATAACACAAAGTAAAATTCAAATAGGGGTAAAATGAATTTAAAAATACATGTAAGTATATTAAACACATTATGAAATACTTTTTATGGGCATGGATGAAAAATAAACCCCAGTAAATACTTAAGTATAAGGAATCTCGGATAAAAATGAGATTTTAAAATTTTCCATTACCTTATGTCCAATTTCTTCGATATGTGTCTGATACTTCTGTATAGAGGGTTTAAACATATTATTAACTATTAAAAGAACCATAATAGTATTTATGATATCATATATTATTCACTTACAACTTTATATTACCAGCTCATTTTTCAATTCCCTGTTAAAGCAGTGTGTTGTGTAAAATCGTTCCATTTATCATCCTTTTTTTGACTTGTAATTATTCATATGATTACTTAGATAATGATTAATTAAATCTAGAATGTAAAACATGATTTATATATAATATAAATTAAGAATATAAATATATATAATACAGCAATATATGGAAATAAATACACCGTTCATGGAGACGTTATGTCGTACGTATGCATGGATGTTGTATTTGTTTCCATATTAAATTGAATTGAAGTAATTAAATAACTTATAATTAAATCAGGTATCATTAATATTTCATATATTTCATGATTATTTATTAAATATACATTATAATCATTTTTTAATGGTTAACATGGATAATGAATCTCATCGTGTCGTGGAGACGGTAATCTGTTCGTATGCATAAGCAATGATATCATTCTCATAATTATTGAATTGAATTAGAGTGGATGATATAATATCTCAGAATTCATATCGTGTTGTTATAACCATATATGGGGTTTTTAGACCGTTATAGACATCCATGTAAGGTGGTGGTGGAAAAACAGATTACACCACGATGTGGAGATGATATTCCGTACGTACGCACATGCTGTGATTTCACATTCTGTAGGATGGATATAAGGTGAAATATTTTTGTTTCATATTTATAATAACATGTTAGTATATGAGTGATACTTATTATGAAACAACAAAAGAAGAGGAAGTAGTAGACGAAATGAATTTGAAAGAATTGGTAAAGGATATTACCTCTTCTTCGACACGCCTCTTCTAAACCTCCTATTAGGGCACTAAAGTCTGTCTTTGAAGAATACCAAGACCCCTTGTATGTTTCTAGGGAAGTGGAGAAGAGAA
The DNA here is from genome assembly GCA_963277665.1 of Viscum album. Classification (NCBI taxonomy): domain Eukaryota; kingdom Viridiplantae; phylum Streptophyta; class Magnoliopsida; order Santalales; family Viscaceae; genus Viscum; species Viscum album. The sequence goes on along the minus strand of OY728135.1, from coordinate 1,099,369,247 downwards.
ATGGGTAGGATTTTTCCAATTTTGAAGTCTCAATGTGGTGTGAGGGGGAGAGGGAGGAGGTTCCCTTTTATAAGAGAAAAGAGGGGCACTTTTTGAAACCTCTAAAATATTAATTTATAATAAACATAAACGGCACATAAAAACCTCCAAAAATAACTCAAATACAAATATTAGATGATATAGGGTTTTAATATCATCAAAAAATAATATTTAGGAATTTTTTTTAATTTATATTAAACCTTATCAACTTGATTTATCCTTATTTAATCTATTTAATTTTATTTGTGTTAATAATATTCTAAATTTTAAATTGTTTTAATTAAATACTTATGTGTTGTGAATTGACCATAACTGGATTATTTAGACATTTTAGACCATATGATGTTCAATTTATAATTTTTAAATATTTTTTGTGATTTTAAAAAAAAATTATAATTTGTTATTTTTATAAAATAACAATAATGTCAATTTTGACACTATTCATTTGTTTTAATTTAAATTAAATCCAAACAAAGGATATATTCGAACCAAAATATTTAATAGACATTTAATATATCATATTAATCTAAAATATTTTTTTGAGAACATTAATTAGTTCATATAATATTTATTTTAATATTTTTAAATCAATTTATTTGATATTTCAATCAATAAAATAATTTATACATCACTATTGTGTCATCATTATTGATAATTATTTAATCCCTAAAAATAATAAATAACTTCTCATGATGTAAATAATTTTATTATATTTCTGGAGACTATTTATATTCGATGGTTTATGTGGCTTATCACTAAATTAAAATTATTACAATTATAAGATATAAGAGAGTGACATGTTGTCACTTTCTTTGGTTTTAATAATAATTTTATCCTTTTCTTGGTGAAAAGTCCTTTAAATGAATCTATTATGACCCTTATGTGATATGGGTAGATTTTTATTCATCCAATAGAATTTTAAAAGGTCCTTGGGTAATTTTTATAATCTTGTTTTTATTCTTAATTACCTGATTTACCTTTAATTGTAGTAAATAAAAATTATCTTAGTTACAATTCATAATATCAAAAAAATATAAGTAATCTATTTACATAATTTAGACCCATATAATCCAAATATGGAATCCATTTTTCAAAATTCAAAACACATAAGTATTATTAATTAATTTAAAATTAATCTCTTTGTTAAAAAATAAGTTTTAGAAGTAAAAACATTGTAAACGATTGAAATGTTTTTTATCTATAAATCAAATGTAAAATTTTTGCTAATGAAATAAATTATATTAAATAGTAAAAATATATTCTATTTATACTTTAAAACAATTTACTATTATAATTTAACCATTTCAATTATCTCAATGAAAAAGGTTGTTTTTAAGTAAAATTTATCCGGTTTTTTTACTAATCATCAAAATAAGAACATTGTCAGAAAAATATCAAAACATTATCCAATGTTAATTTTTATATCCTGATTCAAAATAAGAAGTTTTTATAAATTTAACATATAAAATTTTCATAAATTTTATTTAAAATGGGTGCGCCTTCAAAAGGAGGAAAAACTACATTTTTTTAGAAATACTAATTTTATCTGAAAAATTTCTTTTTTTCTCATACATCATTCCAGAAAATTTGTAAGAGGAATTATAATGTTATAAAATTAAAAATCCAGTTAATACTATTCATAACTTCTAGTTCATAAGAATATAATGACAATATATTGTTGTTTAGGAAAACTATGTATTGCGTACAACACACGCTATTGAGAAAGGTCGCTCTTGCGTGTAATGCAAGCCAAGTCAGGGTTGCATGTAGGTAAAGATTCCTTTGGTGATGCATATAATGCAAGATTATATTGTTGAAGCATACATCAAAAAACATCAAATAAATAAAAATGAATAATTTTCATAAAATCTCGGGGTGTTGCATTCTACCCCCCTTAAAATGAATTTCACCCTAAAAATTTTTCAGGGTTATAAATGGTTTCCTACTTGAAAGTTTATTTCCTAGAAACCCACATCATAAAAAGGAACACTAAAGCATTTAAAAAATTAATGTTAGAAACATAATGGATTCCCAAAGTAACTCATCACTGGGATTCCACATAGGAGAATATAGGTGAAAATATGGATATGGAAGAGAAAACTAACCATCATGTTTGGATGAAGAGTGGTAGAGAAAATGGCTATGAAAAATCCAACAATCACAAAGCCATAAACATGTGATGATCTAAGGTACCATCTAATTCATCAAATATCAGGGCACTAGGACAACATTTTTGGTTTTCATGATAATTTCTATAATGTTGAAGAATTTATAAATTAAAAGAAATACTTTCTTGGTTTTGGTAAAACCTCACTATTATTTGTTCCATGAACAATTTCCACCTCCTCTCATTTAGAAATGAAGTTGATCTTTTCTTCCCTGAAGTGTTAGAAAATCATGCGTTAGAAAGATAGTTCATTCCTTCTATCTCAAACATATGGTTAGAAAAAGTTATAATCATAAGTCCATATTATGGTGAAAATAATCGTATATGGTTCCAAAAATAGACTTATACTTCATATATCATACCACATTATAAAATAAAACTAGTTTCTTCAAACTAGGGACTTCCTGTAGGCCATAGGTAGGCAATAAAGGCCTGTCGCACTTCGATTGTGGGTTCAATTCCCACAACCTTGTCTGACGCTACAGGTTGCCGCCCATCCTGCAGGTTTTCCTTTTTCTAAAACTACACTATTATGACATTCTAGAAATAATATTGAAAAAAATGTTCTATCCATAAAAAATATTATCTTATATCCAACATAATCCATTTCAAATATTATGTCTTATCCAAAATACTTATATCCAATCTCTTAGTATAACGAAAATTATTACTAGAAATTTCATCAACCAAGCTTGTGAATACCATCATTTATCCCCCATATATCATACTATATATCTTGTTGGTCAAATTCCAAACATGTGAATACCTTAATCATGTATTCTCTTGAAACGTGAATTACAATAAAACGTTAGTGAAAACATGAATTCTATCAAAAGATAACTCTTTCCACATCCTAAAATCCTAAAATTTATATATACTCAACCAATGATGTCACTTTGTCCTTATATCAGTCAAGAGCTCATTAATAATATCAAACATATTATTTTCTCTTTATCCATTAATTATTCATATATGATCTGCTTTCCTAAAATATTTCAATCAATTTTCATGGTTACAGGTACCGTACAATTATTGAAAACCAATACCTAGATATTCAAATATTCAATGATACTATAAATGATATTCTACAACAATATTATGGAATCCCGTTACATAAACACTTAATTATTCAACCACATCTTTTTCATATTAGACATCGCTAATAGTGATCGCATGTGACTTCCCTTTTTTCCTTTCCCTTAATAGATTGTTGATTTTGATCATCATTAACCCTTGGATTATAACATTGGTTAGGATAATGCCCCATTTACTTTCACTTAAAGCATAGAAGTGTTGGTGGTGTGTTCTCTGTAGTCTTTTCTCTATTCACATAATTAGATACCCTTTTCCCATTACATCGACACTCATATGCTCGATGACATTATTTTCCACACTTAAAACATTTTCTAGTCACTTTAATGCAATCTCCACTATGCTTATTTCCACACTTTTAGCCTAAAGAAACATTCTTCTACTTTTCACCATTTTTTTAAGATTTTTCTCTGAACTACATACTTCATTTCTTGTCAAAACCATGAGAAGGATTTGTAACACCAACTTCTTGTTCTATCTTGATATCACAACTCACAATTTCTTCATAGCTACTGAAGTCTCTTATAGCTAATACCCTTCGAAGTCTACGTTTTATGCCACTGATGAATTGATCAACTTTACTCTCATGTTGGATGATAAAGACATCTGCATATCTGGAATGCCTTGTAAAATTCGCCTCGTATATAACAACAGATTCATCATCCTTTTTCTTAAGCTCTTGAAACTCCTTTTCCATCATTGTTCGATGAATATGAGGTAAGTACTTATTGAAAAATGAGTTTTTGAACTCATCCCATTCCATGGATTAAATTTCATCTTGGTGCCGTTTATTCTTAATTAGAGTCCACCACTGGTCTGCTTCACCTTCTAAATGGTAAATAGAAAGAATGAATTTTTCATGTTCCAAACAGCTATGTATGGAATATATCTTTTCAATGGTACTGATCCATTCTTTAGCAACAAGTGGATCAAAAGACCCACTGAAAGAAGGTGGATGTTGCCTCATGAAGGACTCAATAGAATGTTGTTCCCTTCTATGCTCATTTGGAAGTCCAGAATGATTCATAGCTTGTGTATGTATAGTAATAAGATTTTGCACATTATCTCTCATAACATTGGTTTCTTCAAGAGGAAAGCCATTTCATTGTCCATTACATTGATCAACACGGTTCCTTCATGTTCTATCAATCATCTAAAACCCAAAAAGAATAGTGTGAGAAGAAAAAATCAAGTTAGTAAAAAGACATAATAAAGGGAGAGTACCATAAATATATAAAATCTTAGGTTTAATTCTAATATCGTTACCATAATTCTAGTACTATAACCTATACTTATACATAGCCTTAGAGACATCCCTAAACTTACCTGAGAAATATCTATAGGGATTTAACTAAAATTTTCACATCCTAGTTTCCAAAGGATAACTAAACCTTCACTTTGACACCTAATGTAGATACCCAAATCTTGACGTACGTGGATATTACATTACTTTAGTGGAAAACTTAATACATGACAAAAACAGACACCCAAAGACCATATTAGTTTAGTGGCTTTGAAAACTCGGAACAAAATATTCTAATCATTGTTAAAGATCTTAAACATCTCCCATAAAGTTCTTACTCATTTTTTTACCTAAAACCTATATTTATAGCCAAGCGAAAAGAAAACATAAAAAGGGTGAGTTCAAATTCTCAGTAAGGGTAAACATGGAGAACTTAAAACAATCCCTAAACATTTGAACGTAAAAACATGAGCCTAAAATCTAAACATCAAAATCATGAGAAATGAAATAAAACATTGTAGTACATAAGGCATAGATCATAAAGGAACATTAATCTTGATAAACTAGCATGGAAATAAAACATGTAATTTTGGCATCCATTAAGAAAAAGTTATGATTTCCATAGTAGCCAAGGAATTGCTTCCAAGACCATCATACTGGACAAAGTCCATTACTAAACCGAGTTTACTTGTCGTTCCAGCCCTGTATTATGGAACCTAATTTTACATGTCCTTCCATCCATGTTTATCTCATGAGATATAAATCGTTACCCAATTCATTGGGGGTGATATAGGTCCCACCCATCTCATATTGAAATCATTTTTATGTGTTCCACAAAACAATCATAAATCATTCATCATAAGCCAAAGAATAAAATGGGCTTCATAAACATCATCCCATCATGACATAATCCATATAAAACAAATGGATATCATTTCATCATAATAAAATTTAAAACCTGTAAAAAATAGAGAAATTATACTTGAAACATTAACATGGTAAATAATGTCCTCTTAGAAGGAAAATAGTTCTGATAAATTACTTGAAATGAATTCTAGGGAAGAAATGTCCTTTCTTCTTAAAAATCATTTTCTTTTCATAATATGCCACATAATTTTAAAAGAAAATGACTTTATTGAAAATAATCCTGAAATATTGTAGAGTAATAATATTTAAAATAAGGCGTTATGGAACCGTAAAAATCTGTTCATTCCGTATAAGTTAAAAAAACATTATCATCGTACTTTTAACGGAAAAGTCGAAAAGTAAAACATATGGTTAAAAAAGAAATATTCCTTCCATAACACAAAGTAAAAGTCAAATTGGGGTAAAAATGACTTTAAAATACATGGATGAATATTAAACACTTTATGAAAAACATTTTATGGACATGGATGAAAAATATACCCCAGTAAATTCTTACGTATAAGCAATTACATATAAAAATGAGATTGAAAAATTATCCAATACCTTATGTCCAATTTCTTCCATATGTGTCTGAGACTCCAGTATAGTGGGTTTAAAGATATTATAAACTTGTAACAGAACCATAATAATATTTATGATATCATATATGATTCACTTATGACTTTATATTACCCATTCATTTGTCAATTTCATGTTAAAGCATTGTTTTGGGTAAAATAGTTTGATTTATCGTCGGTGTTTTGACTTGTAATTATTCATATGATTACTTAGATCAGGATTACTTACTTCTAGAATATAAAACATGATTTATATATAATATATATTCATAATATACATATATATGATATATAGATAAATGGAAATAAATACACTATTCATGGAGACGGTAGACTGTACGTACGCATGAATGTTTTTTTTGTTTCCTTATTAAGTTGAATTGAACTAAGTAAATAACATATACATAAATATAGTATCATTAATTCTTCATATATTTCATGATTATTTATTATATATACTTTATAATCATTCTTGGATGGTTATCTTGGTGAATTAATCTCATCGCGTTGTGGAGATGGTATTCCGTACGTACACACGAGCGATGATATCGTTCCCATAATTATTGAATGGAAATAGAGTGGATGAAATAATATCTTAGAATTAGTATCATGTAATAATAACCATATATATTTATTATTTACACCATTATACCCATCCGTGTAAGGTGGTGGTGAAAAAAAAACAGATTACACTACGGCGTGGAGACGGTATTCCGTACGTACGCCCACGCGGTGATTTCATTTTCTATAGGATGGATAAGAGGTGAAATTGGTTGTGTTCATATTTATAATAACATATCAGTATATTAGTGATACTTATGTTACTAATTTATTATTAAACAATTAATTAAGAGGAAGTATAAGAAGAAATGAATTTGAATGAATCAGTAAAGGATATTACCTCTTCTTCGACGCACCTCTTCTAAACATCCTCTTAGGGAACTAAAGTTGGTCTTTGAAGAAAATCAGGACCTCTAGTACGTTGCTAGGTAAGTGTAGAAGAAAAATGGGCAGGTTTGGGCTGATTTTTAAGGCTAAAATTGGTGTGGGGAGGATAGGGAGGAGGTTTCCTTTTATAAGAGAGGAGAGGGGCACTTTTGAAAACTTCTAAAATATTAATTTACAATAAACTCAAACCCCACATAAAACCTCAAAAAATGACTCAAAGGAAAATATTAGATGAAATGGGGTTTTAAACTCATCAAACACTAAGATTTAGACATTTTGGTAATTTAGTTGAAACTTATCAACTTGATTTATCCTTATTTATTCAATTTAATTTTATTTGTTGTAAAATATTCTAAATTTTTAATTATTATAAATAATTACCTATGTCCTATGAATTGTCCATAATTTGTTATTTTATGTAATTTTAGACCATATGAATTTCAGTTTGTAAATTTAATTTTTTTTATTTTAATCAATTTTATAAAATGTTATTTTTATAAAATAACAATAGCGTCAGTTTTGACACTATTCATTTATTTGAATTTAACAAAAATCCAAAAAAAGAATATATTCGAACCAAAATATTTAATAGACTCCTAAAATTTCATATTCGTCTATAAAATTTGTGGATAACATTAATTAGTTCATATAATATTTATTTTAATATTTTTCAAAACATTTATTTGATATTTCAATCAAAAAAATAATTTTTACATCACTATTGTGTCATCATTAATGACAATTATTTAATCCTTTTAAAATTCAAAATAAATTCTAATGATCTATATAATTTTATTAGATTTATTTAGACTATTTATATTCAATGTTTTAATAGTTTTATCACTAAATTAAAATTATTAAACTTATAAGATACAAGAGAGTGACATTTTGTCACTTTCTTTGGTTTTATTAATAATTATATCATTTTACTGGTAAAAAGTCCATTAAATGAATCTATTATAACCGTTATGTTATATGGGTTGACTTTTATACATCCAATATTATTTTGTCAGGTCTTAGGATAAATTTATAATCTTATTTTTACCTTTAATTACCTGATTTACCTTTAACTGTAGTAAATAAAATTATCATTGTAACGATTCATAATATAAAAAAAATAAAAGTAACCTATTAGCATAATTTAGACCCACTGAATCCAAATATTTAATCCATTTTTAAAATTTTAAAACACAGAAGTTAAAGTTATTAATATAAAATTAATCCCGTTGTTAAGAAAATGAGTATTAAAAGTTGAAAAAATTTCAAAGATTGAAATGTTTTTACCTATGAATTCAATGTAAAATTAATTATAATTACATAAATTATATTAAATGGTAAAAATATATTCTATTTATACTTTAAAAAAATTTACTATTATAATTTAACCATTTTAATTATCTCGATGGAAATAGTTTTTTTAAGTAAAATTTAGCGTGTTTTTACTATTCATCCAAATAAGAAAGTTATAAGAAAAATATCAAAATATTATCCAATGTAAATTTTTATATCCTGATTCAAAATAAGAAGTCTAGGTTTTAATAATTAACTTATAAAATTTTCAAAAATTATATTTATAATGGGCGTGACATCAAAAGGTGGAATACATCATTTTTTAAATATACTTCTTTTATCTGAAAAATTGATTTTGTTCTCATACCTCATTCCAAAAAATGAGTAAGATGAATTATAATGTTATAAAATTAAAATTGTTGTTAATACTATTCATAATGGCTAGTTTATGATAATATTATAACAATATATCGTTGTTTAGTTAAACTCTGTATTGCGTACAACACATGCTATTGAGAAAGGCCGCTCTTGCGTGTAATGCAAGCCAAGTTAGGGTTTTGTATAGGGAAATCTTTCATTGGTGTTACGTATTATTCAAGCTAATCTTGGGGAAGCGAATAAAAAAATACATCAAAGAAATTACAAAGTATAATTCTCATAAAATCTCGGGGTGTTACAATGAAAATTTAACTGATTAAGTAATTTAACACAAAATTTCAATAAGTAAAGTAAAATTAATAATAAAATATAAAATGGTTATGAATGAATAAAATAATTAAAATAGTATTATTATTTCTTGATATAAAGATACATGTTACAATTTTGACTCAATGTATGGGTTTTTGTGTCAATTTACATTCCATTGTGACTTATTTGTTATTATACACCAATTCACATTATTTGGGGTATATACGACCCATTTTTTGATTAATATCATGATTCACTCAATAATCGTTTTTTTCTATTTTAATTTTTATTATCTCACCCAATTTTCTTAGCTTGAAAATATTCAATTGGTAAATGTTACCATTGAAATCTTACTTTCATTTGTTCTTGTTGAATTTTTTATGAGACAACCATTTCATTATATTAATTTATCATTGGATATTTACTTAAATATCCACATTCATGGGTAATTGATATTATTACTACCTAAAATGTATTCTATTTTTACTTATTGGGTTCCCTTTGATAATTAAATTATTAATAAGTGAATTATTGATAAATATATAAAATATATTCAATACAAATATTTGATAAGGTACTTTGTTCATAAATTAAATAAAAGATTATATATATTAAGAAATATGTTGGACATGAAAGAAATAGGTTAGGGATTGTTTAATTCAATATTTATTGGTTGGGGACCACTTAATGCAAGCCCCTTAATGCATCGGTAGTCCCATGAGATGAATCATTTGGCCAAATCAGAATAGTTAAACTATATTACCTTGACAATAAAGGTATCATGTTCAAGGGAAACTTGATTTAAAATAATTAATCATTTATTATATTGATAATTAATTTATTATTATTATTATTCATGAGATTTTTGTGTTTACATTTCTAAGGATTCATTTCATTTTCAGTTTATTGATCAAATTGAATGTGTTTAAGTTTATCACATCAACATATTGATTATTCCAGTTGTTGTTATTTTAACAGATTATTGTATTACTTATTTACCTCACCATAAGGATTTAATCTCATCAGTTTAGTATTTCTCCTCTGTAATTACCACTTCTGAGCATTTAATATGACACTTATTTCGGTTTCCTTTTCCCACGTTATGAAGAAGAAATATTTGAATAAGATTTCATGGATCATGTTCATTTAAAATTATTAATTTTCATGTATTATTTTCTATTTACTAATATAATATGTGTATAAAATTGGTAATATGGTTTTACAATAGTGAAAAAATAATTATCCTTTATGGGAATTTAATCTTGTGCCTATTCCAATGTAATAAACTAATGCACTGGCTCCAGGTGTTCTGGGGACGGGCTGTTCAAATTGGAATTTGAGGAGGTTTAGTAGCAACTATTAAAAACAGATTTAGGAAATATTGAAAAGGTAACACAACTATAAGATAAGTTGGAGTATATGTACATAATAACATAATATAATGTTTTTAAAGTAGATATTGTGGGGGTATTCCTATCAATACATCCATATCAATATACTAAAAGTGGATATGGATATAGCACAACTGTGATGAGGGGTAAAAACACCAAAAAGGTGTGTTAGGTATTACTTTTCATATCCATGTAATATAAAATAGTCCTTAGTTCACACCTATTTTGACACTCCATGGGAATACACTTATGATAACTCAAATTTTCTTTAAAACCCCTTATGAAGGATTTAAAAGTAAAGATATCACCAAATAAACCACGCATATTATTATGATATTATTTATCGAAAATATCATCAATTTATGGTATGTTTTTCACTATGTTTTGGTTTATAAATTACGTTATATAATTTTGTAATCTAATCATGAATATGTCATTATTTAGAAATGGTTCTTGTAAGGATGAATTGAATAATTAATTGTGGTAAATGTTGAGGATGCCCTGCTAAGGAAGTCAATGTATCTTGTATTTGAACTAAGAATGTTATAGATCTATTATGGTAGCATACTCATGTTATAAAACATAACCTAGATGGTATGGATAAACCATATCCCTAGAAGGAATATTATATGGTGGATCACATTATGTTATAGAGATCCCCATAATTTAGTTGGATTATAGACCCAACGGTGGCTAAGTAATGGATTAATTATTTGGAGAAGATATTCATGGCATTGGTATGTGTTGAAATATAAAATGTTACAATTGAAGTGTTTTATCTCTGTGGATTTTAAAATCAATTATTATCATTAATCTATAAACCTATAGAGTAAAAATAAATATAACACATAGAATAGAGAACATTTAAGGAGTCGTTATTTGATAAATTCTTTCCTAATGATAAATAAATATGATTAAGAGAAATTTATTTAAATTAAATTAAAAGGTGGAATAAAGTGTTTCATACTATGAATCTACATTTGAATGGTTATCTAGGTGATATATGGATTACACACACAACATGGATTGCATGATTGGACACTGATTTAAATGTCTAAAGTGAAACCTCAATGTGCGTTAGTTTATTATACTTTTTCATCATATGATGAGTAATATTTTTGTTATAATAAAATAGAGAATAAATTTTCTAGGATAAATATAATCAAGGATAATAAATCGAATAATATTACATATATACACCAATACAAAGAGAATTCATAATATAATATGATGAATATATTCCATAATGTGAGAAATGTTGAAAGAATAACCTTGGTAAATGATTGAACGAAAAGGGTTTTTTTTCAACTATGGAGAAAAGATTCACCAAGAAAAATAATGATATGGGAAGATATAAAAAATTGTGACTAAGTGGTATAACTACATGGATATGGCTCTCCATGACAACAAATTCAGCTAGATTAGGGGAATCTACCATAGAAGAGGCTAATGAGAGATGTCCAATCTTATGCTATTGATATAGATGAAGAGGAATGACTAATTCTGTAATTTATTTGGATCATTTAATGATGTTTTAAAAGTTATTTTTTGAAGATCATAATTATGGATTGTACGATGATTATACTTTAATACATTTTCATTAGGTATTTTTGATCATATGTTGATTGGTATCACGATAAGTGATTCGGTAGTAGGTTAATTTTTTTGAAAATACATGTTTAAGGGAATGATAACCCATAATATGTTCTTGGTACTAAGAGTATGATATTGGGATGAAGAGATGATTGGTTTAGATAAATTAAATTGGATAGTACCAACTACAATGGAAATGATTATTAATTTATTGTAAAAGTGTTATATGCCATCATTATTAGAGTTTATATCATTTTTTGATTCAAGGAATAGAAAAAATAATCTTGGATGTTTTATGTAATAATAACAATTCATGTATTCAATAAGATTTTATGGTAACTCTAGTTATTACTATATTTACATGTTTGGTATTTGATGACTAAAATCCACTTCTTGTTATTTAAAATTTTCCTTTTAGAAAATAGTTGACATTCTTTCTATAGTGTTTGATAATGATATTTTGGAAAATTTATCCATTAATAAAATTTTTTAAGATGATTTTTGGTTGATGTTTTAGAATTTAATGTATTGAATCACCATATGATGAATCATGTGATAATAAATGATGTATAAATGGTTCAATTCACCAAAAAAATTATATGATTTTATTTATAAAATGGAAATATATTTTTACTTATATTCGCATAGAGTTGAATAATTACTAAACAATAGAAAAAAATATCTTGAAAATAAATTTTCCTGTTATCAACAAAGGTATGATATAAAGGGCCTTTTTCATAATATTGGTTTATGGCCATGTGGTCATCAACATTAAACTAAACATGTTCACTTTCACTGATTATAATAACATCATTGTTTTATTTTCCTTCTATATAAATGTTTTGTTACACCCTAACCCTAGTTAACCAGAGTTGGTGCTCTATTATATCACATTGCATGATCACAAGATATCATGTCTCTATAAAAAAATTAGTTTGGAAGATTTGGATGTTCTAGATACATACATAAGTTTGACATTGCATCATGAAATGAAAAAATACAATAAATTGTGTCCCCTATGAAAAAATTCATATCCCTTTTCCTATTCCTACAGGTTAATTGTAATATAAATCTTTACATCATAATAAAAATAAAACATAGAAAGGGGTGAGAATATATTCTCTATAAGGATAACAATATAGAGGAAATTATCATAAATACACATAAACATTTAAGGCAATGTTTAAGACTAAAACACAATCCTTTTAAACAAAAAATTCAGCATAATATGGAAAAGGTACATCAAATAATGCCATTTATATATTCACATGGATATTCTACACGTTAAACAATCACAAGTAATATCAATAGTGAATTTTATAATGATCGAATTCATAATTCTGATCATCAAAACCACATAGTCAAGTAATCATGCTAATACTAAAAATAATATTTTGTCAATGCATTCTTCCAACACACTAGTTTGTCTCATGAGACCTAACGATGCATCGAGGAGCTATAGCGGGCTCCACTTGTCACTTACCATGTCCACTTCATTCCTCATATGAAAGGGTTGAAACATAACATTATCATTTGTATAACAAATAACATACCAAATGTTAATAAATTAACCATAAACCATGAATGGTATAAAAATAACACATCCACATTCAAACATATCAAAAAACTATCAATACAATATGGATGATTGTACCATAATAAATAAACATCAAACAAGTGTACAATCCATCAACGGATGTTCACATAGAAGAAATAAAAACTATTTGAGAGAAATATATCATTATATGTTGAAATAATTTCAAAGTCACATTATTATAAAATAAAAAATTCATTTTGAAAATATTATTATAATCTTTTGAGGAAATCATTGAAGGTTTTATAATAACGGATGTTAACTCCACTCTTTGTATAAGTTAAAAAACATTCTTTCCGTAATTTTGACGAAAAGATTGTAACGGACATTGTTTGGAAAAGAACGGAAATATTCCTCTATAAAAAATTTAGAAACATTCAAACATGGGAATAAATGAATTTAAACCATAATCTAGTAAATAGTAAAAATGTTTTGAAATACATTTATAAGAAACCCTGACGTAGATGATAACGAATATCCAGTAGATACTCACGCATAAAAAACATCAGATAATGAAGAGATTGTAGAATTAACCATTACCATATAATTTCCCTTGATTGAGGGTAAATTAACCCCCTGTATAATTGAGAAATAAATTTTATTATATTATAAATGAATCACATAATCATATATGATTTTATAATATTTCATTGTTAATAATATTTTAGTAATATCATTGTTTCGGGTGTTAACTTATTTGTTTTCCTTTATATGATTTGTTTTGTAACCCATATTTGTTATGGATAGGAAGTACATGATTCATATAAAGAATGACATTAAGTTCTTAAAAATTATATCTAATCATAAAATGAATATTATTTTTGAATAATTATAATTGGGAATAAATCTCATCGCGTTCGTGGAGGTGGTAATCCATACGTACGGACGAGCAACAATATCATTTTATTGATGGTTAAATCCTATCTAATTTGGATGGTATATCATATAAAATGAATCATTATCATGTTATAATAATTATTTAAACCAATTATACTCATTATTATAACCATCCTAACAATGAAGTGTTTAATAACAAATTACACCATGATATGGAGACAGTAAGTCGTACGTACGCACGTATGATGACTTTGTCATTCATAGGATAGATAGAATAGTGAATATGGTTTTACCATATTTGTAACAACATCATAGTAATTGTAAGGTATTGGATTGATTATTTTGGTTTGGAAACAACAAATAAAGAGGATGGTTAACCACTAAAATTTATTTAACACATCAAACATCTCAATTTACTATTATATTAATATTTATGATATCAATTATTTTAATTTTTCAATAATAAGGTAATTATTTCATCATCATTATGTATTAAATAAATTTAATTATTTAATGTCTAAAAATTATAAAAAAATACCATTATGTTGGAAATCGTATTAGATTTTTAATAAATATTTATAGGTGAATTGATCTTATATATAACTATATATTAAAGATGTTTATTTATTAAACATCGAATTTAACACTTTTGACTCTTCTTTTAAATAAAATAATAATAAATTTTCTATTGTAATCCAAGTGGATAAAATGGATCTTATTTTATTCCTAAGGATGATTTTGGTCAAAATACACTTTTCCAATAGAATTAGGACATGTGTTAGGGTAATTATATTATCATTTCTTAACTTCAATTACCCTATTTACTTTTAAATGTGGTAAATAAGATTGAAAAGTACATATTCACATAAAAATTATTTTCACCCTATTGAACCGAATTTTACTTAATGATGTCAACTGTTTTTCTCAATTTTTTGAAATTCAATTCAAAGATGTGGCAAAATTATATTTTATGAAAATTTTCAAATGTGCCTAGAAGGTGGTTAAAAGGCGTTAAAAGGTCAATAAAATTGTATTTATCTTATCTTATTATAAAATGACTCCAACGAATCACATTGAACATATATAGGTATTATGTACCTATTTTCACCGAAAATAAATTTAATATAAAAAACTAATTGTAAATAAAAATTAGGTTTTACACAATAACAAAGTGTTTTTCACTACTCATGAAAAATTTAATGTTTTCTGAAAAATACCAAAAATTCCCCCTAATCTAATTTTGATAATCCAAATCCAAAAATGAAGTCCATTTGGAAAAAAATTATGAAAATTAAAAAAGTGGGTATTACTATTCATAACTTCTTGTCTGATTTGTCCTGGTGTCCTGGAACTTGAAGTTGCGTACAATGCAAGAGATTGCATTTTTCAAAGAGAAATGTACTTTGGAAGCTTAGGGTGTTACATTCTGCCCACCATCAAAAAATGTATTCCTCAAAATTTCTATAATACTACTAAAAAAATGACTCAGGCGGTTCTTTATCTTATGTTCCTTGGGATTCCATGTTGTCCCTTTCATCTTATGTTTTCTCAATAGAAGTTTTACCAGATGTTTCGTCTCGTTCCTCAAAACTTGTTCTCTAGTGTCGAAATTCTGGACATGCTCTTCACAATAAGATATATTGGGTTCTAGTTCTATTTCATCATAGGTGAGTACATGCCTTGGGTCAGGCATGTATTTTCTCAATAGTGATATGTGGAACGCATCATGAACATTTGAAAGATTTAAAGGCATTGACAAACTATAAGCTACAACTATAATTCGTTGTAGAATTTTGAAAGTTCCGATGTAATTGGGACTTAATTTACACTTACCGAATTATATGACACCTTCCCATGGATACACCTTCAAGAAAACATGATCTACTACTATAAATTTCAAATCCTTCAATTAGTTTAAGCATAAATATTTTTCCTTCTTTGAGGTGCTTTGATTTGGGTTTGGATAATCTTCCACTTTTAAATTTTTTCCTTAACTAGTTCTGGACCTACAAGATTTTTCACCAACAAAATTCCAATAAGTTAGTGTTAATCATCTCTATCCATATAACGCTTCATATGGTGCAATATGAATACTTGAATAGTAGCTATTTTTATTAGAAAATTCTATTAGAGGTAAATATTAATACCACATACCTTGAATGTCATGTGAGAAACATCTCGACATGTCTTATAAGGTCTGAATAGTCAGTTCTGATTGTCCATCATTTTGAGGGTGGTAGGCAGTGCTCAAACGATGTTCAGTATCCAAGGCCTTCTGAATAATTTTCCAGAATCTGGACATAATATAGGTATCATGATAATAAAAAATTGATAGGGGTACTCCATGATGTCTTAAAACTACATTAATATATAGTCTTGCAAAATTTTCAAGAGGTAAATCTTCACTAATAGGTAGAAAATGTGCTAACTTGGTAAGATGATCAATGATGACCAATATTGCATCATTACTTCTATGATTCTTTGGTAGCACCATGAAAAAGTCCATCATAATATCATAACATTTCAACTTATGTATGGTAAGAGGATTAATGACTCCTCTAGGATGTGGTCTTCCAGCCTTATCATATTGACAAAATATACATCTTGACACATAATCAACAATCTCCCTCTTCATTTTGTCCCACAAAAAATGTTTCTTCAAATCACTAAACATATTAGTGCAACCAGCATGTTTAGAGAAATTTTAGCTATGAGCATCATTCTACAATTCTCTTATTTGATCAGGTATGTCAAGAACACAAAGTCTCTTCTCAAATTTCCAAATCCCATCTTCATATACGAATTCGATCAATATCCTATCATTCATAGAATTAATTTTCTTTTGAAACTCCTCACTATCAATCTGAGATATTTTTATCCTTTCTAGTATACATTGTTGGGAAACCATTTGAAAAAAGTTTTGATGTTTCAATTAACATGATTATTCCCATATCCATATTTTCTTGATCCATGAACATAAGATCTCTTTCAACTATCATCTGGTTCAAAACTCTATGATCCTTTCTGCTCAAAGCATCTTCCACATTATTTTCCATCCCTGAGTGGTAGTGTGTAGTGCAATAATAATCCTTGAGTAGTTCAATACATCATCTTTTCCTCGTGTTGAGTTCTTTATGTGAGTAAATATACTTCAACCTCATGTGATTAGTATATATATCTCAAAATTTTTACCACAAATATATTTTATCCATATCTTCAATACAAATATTATAGCTGATAACTCAAGATCATGAGTTGGATAGTTTTGTTCATGAAGTTTTAGCTGTCAGGATGCATAGGGAATAACTCTATCATTATCCATAAAGACATAACCAAATCCTTTCTTTGAAGCATCACTATAAATAACCAACCCATCATTCCCTGATGGTAGAGTCGTGATAGGATAATTGACTAATATTCACTTTAGTTCTTCAAAACATTCTTCACACTATTTTTTACAAACTAATTTAATCCCTTTATATGTGATATTGGTTAATGGGTTAGCCAATTGGGAAATATCTTGGACAAAACAATGATAATAACCTGCTAAACCAATAAAACTGCGTACCTCAGTAATACTCGTCGGTGATGGCCATTCTGGTATTTCACATGTCTTAGAAGGATCAACACATATTCCACCCTGAGAGATAAAATGGTTATGAAACTAAATCTATTGAAGCCAGAATTCACACTTGCTAAATATCCGATATAATTCATTTCTTATTATAGTCTTTAGAAAAGTGTGCATGTTATTTTCTTGATCTTCCTAGATTTTCGACTAATCCAAGATATCCTCAATAAATACCACTAAAAATTCATGATGATATTCTCTGGAAAATCTATTCATTAGATCCTTGAAGACATATGGTGAATTAGTCAGTACAAAAGTCATTATAGTAAACTCATAAGGCCCATACCTTGTATGAAATGTTGTCTTCATAATGTCTTCCTTATTAACCCAAAACTAATTATATCATGAATCGAAGGTCAATCATTGATATTTATTGACCTTATTTCACGAATATGTTGGTTTTGTTCTAGAAGATTGACTTGGACATTCTCTAGAACGTGAAATTGAGTTTTCCATTGATTTATTTCATGGTAAAAGGCCCATATCGAAGACCCATTCTCTAGTGTTTCTTTTAAAGTTATATTTTTATTAACCTTATTTCCGATGTGGGTTTTCCACAAAGTTATTTTCTATTTTCAACCTTTTACTTTCAAAGAAAAATTTCAAATTGCAAGGACGCAATTTATTAAAGGAGGGGAGAATGTAACACCCCAAGCTTCCACGATACGTTTCTCTTTCAATAATGCAATAGCTTGCATTATACGCAAGTTCGAGATTCTAACACACCGCGACCAATCAAAATAGCCATTATGAATAGTAATACCCACATTTTGAAATTATATATATTTTATATTTAAAAATGGACTTCATTTTTGGATACTAAATATCGAAATTAGCCTATGTTGAATTTTTTGTATTTTTCTGAGAACTTCCAATTTTTTTATGAATAGTGAAAAATACTTAAAAACAACATTTTTAATAAAAATAATTTATAGTGATAAATTATACTATTTAGTGGTTTTAAAGTGTAATTAGAATATATTTTTACCATTTTATCCAATGGTGGTCATTATAATTAATTTCACTTTGAAATTGGACATAAACAATTGTCAATCTTTAGATATATATTGTTTCTTAAAAACACGCTATTTGTTGTGACAGTGGGAATTAATTATAAAATTAATTAATTCAATATATATGTTTGGAATTTTTTAAAATATACATCATTTTTTAATTCAGAATATCAATTATATCTTAGGGTGAAATTTGGGCATTGTTCTAAAAAACATCAATTTTTGATGAATAGTGAAACCACTAAGTGGTAGTTAAAAAAATGATTTTTCATTTAAATGAAACATTACCACTTCTATGAATTTAATTTCAAAAATCCAAAATACATGGTTTTAATTAGGATGTAAAATGTGGTTCAATGGGATTAAAATAATTTTTGTGTGAATAGTAACATTTAAGTTTAATTAATCGCGATTAAAGGTATT
Source organism: Viscum album (assembly GCA_963277665.1). Taxonomy (NCBI): domain Eukaryota; kingdom Viridiplantae; phylum Streptophyta; class Magnoliopsida; order Santalales; family Viscaceae; genus Viscum; species Viscum album. Next base: position 1,099,349,815 of record OY728135.1, on the reverse strand, counting down.
TAGTGAAATTTAAGGTAAAGATAATGTTTAATAATATGAAATGACCTTTACACATGTCCTACCCCTAGTGGATGAGTCATGGCCGACCAAGACAATCCATGGGTAAACATGGGGACCCCATGGATCCACTTTGGTAGGAAAATGACATTAAAAACATTTTATTTAATGTTAAAATAAAAATGTCACAAACATGAGTTGTTTTACTAAAGCAATTTTTAAATGGGGTTATACAAGTCATATTTTTTACTATAAATATTCATTAGAAAGATAAAAATATTTCCCATATCATGATATTTGTTTTATAATTTCTAGAGAATGTCCAAGTCAATCGTCTAGAAAAACACCAACATATTCGTGAAAAATAGGTACATCCTCTATTTGAAAATAAAATTTCTCACCCATAGTTATTTCACTCTCCTTCTCTCCAATAATGATATTTAGTAGAACTACTAGGCTTGGATCTTGAAAAAAATTAGATTGTGATGTTTCTTCTTTAATGATAAGGTATTCCTTATCATCATCAAAACTTTTAACTTCTTTCATTGTATAATAAATATTCACATCATGGTCTGAAAGACAATTCATTCTGAGGATTATATCAAATTTAATTTTGGGTTTGATGATGATATTTGCAGATAAATCATGGTAATATACCCTAATGGGAACATATTTATAAATATTTGTTACACTGATACGTCCCTTATGGGTTTTGACTCACAAGTCCCTTGTTAAATTAAATTGAAAATAACTAATTTTCTTAGAAAACAGGGAGGATATGAAACAAAATGATGATCTAGAATAAAATAATGCATTGGAATAAATTTGTGGAAACCATTAAATTACATTCCACCACGCCATTCAGAGCTTCAACCTCCAAAGGAGTGATCACATATGCTTGGACTTTCTCCCATGGACTTTTATGAGGTATGTTTCCTTGATGCTAAGGAAATTAAATTTCATAATGCCCCATTTCTCTACAATTGTTGAATTCAAAATTGAAAACCTCTTTCATACCCTTGAAATCACGAGCTTGGTGGCCTTTTTCAGCACATGTGTAATAGACTCTCATTCCATTAAGGAAAGTACCAGGGTGTTTCTTCCCACATTTACTACAGGATGGAAATTCAACTTTACCCTTCTTGCCCTTATTTCCATTTCTATAGTGCTCAATAGATCTCTTCTAATCTTTCTATTCATTAAGTTCATTAGGCTTAGAGAATTAATTTTCTGTCTTGGTATAACATCTAATAATATCTTCGTATGATGTGAAGGATTGTGAGACTAAATCTAGATGAAGAAATTGTTTTAACCCATAAAATAATTGGTTAATCTTTCTCCTTTGGTTACATATATAATCTTATCCATGCATTTAAAACCTTGAAATGTTCACCTCATACTTTGCGACATTCTCATATTTCTTTTTCCTCAAACTCAAAAATTGGCTTTCCATATCAACTCGATGTTCACATGGAAAGTATTTTTCTAATAAAAGTTCATTAAACACCATCCATTCCATATTTTATACTTCATAATCCTCCATTATTTTTTGAATTAATGAACCCTATAGATCTGTATCTCTCTTGTGGTGATAAAATTTCAAGAAAACTTTTTCACTTTCGCTACTCCACAAATCATGAAATATTTTCTCCAAGGAACTTTTCCATTGATCAGATTCAAATGGATTTGAAGTCCCATTGAATTATGCTAGTTATTTCATTATGAATTGTTCAAACATTGATCCTCTGCATTGTTTATCAGGATGCTCTATATGGGTAAGGTTATTATTCATAACCTGAGTGAGTTGTCACAGTATTGTTATATGTTGTTCAACATAGGTCACATCACTAGCTCCACTATCATTATCTTGATAAGGAGAGAAATCCCCAAATGGATTATGTTCTTTGATATAGTTTACATTCCTTACAACAGGCATCATTTCTAAACAATGGAATAATCTAGATTAGTTTATGAATCATAGTACATACTTAAAAACTAGTGAAATACCTAACATAAATTAGAATGTTTATCCATATAATACATAATCATAATAAAAATAATTTATTTAGGGAGTTATTTACTCATAAATCCTTCATAATGGTTTGTAAATAAAATGTGAATTATCCTAGGAATATCCCACAGAAGTGTCATTACCAAGAGCGTAACAAAGCCCATTGTTGTGTACCAGGATAACAAGGGTCAGGCCAAAAACACCTTGTCACAGTTTTCAATACTAGGAAAATTTATGCCAGAGCTACCTCTAGCTACCCATGTCAAGACAAGGAGTTATTTCTTGGAAAATTCACGAAATCTCTACATTACCAAAATTCTAAGAAGATATTATATATTTATACTCAAAGACTATCATAGGGAAATGTTCACTAATCAAAGTTTTTTAATTATAGCTTCCAAGATTTTTACTAATCTTCCTCTAATACTAACAGTAATGCCCCAACCCCAGTTACCCAAGGTCAGTGCATTATTATATAACATTGGCATGATCACTAGATATCACATCTCGAAAGACCAATTATTTTAGTTGCCTTGGATGTTATACACACATACATATGTTTTACATTGCATCATGAAATGAAAAAAAACAACAACATTATGTCCTCTTTGAACACACTCATATCCCTTAGCCTATTCTTGGAGGTTAATCGAAATATAATTCTTAGAATCCAAATAAGAATAAAACATAGAATGGGGTGAGCTCAGATTCTCAGTAACGATAAAAATATATCATAAACTATCATAAATATGCATAATCATTTAATGAAATGTAAAAGTCTAAAAAAATCCATTTAAACTATAAATTAAGAATAATATGTAAAAGATAAATCAAATAATTTCATTTTCATATTCACATAGATATTCTATTAGTTGAATAATCTAATGTAATATCAATAGCCAATTTCATAATTATGGAATGCATAATGTTTGACATCATAACCACATAGGCACAGCCTTATTCCAAATCTACAAAAAAAGATAATTTCAATACCTTGTTCCAAGACACTATTTTGTCACATGAGACCTACCGATGCATCAAGGATGTATAATGGGCTCCACCCATCACTTACTATGTCCAATGCATTCCTCATATGAAAAGGTTGAAACATAACATAATCATTTATATTAATACTATCATAAGAATTGTTAATAATTTAACCATAAACCAGGAATGGTATAAAAATATGACATCCATAGTCAAACATATCACAAAACCTTCCATACAATATAGAAGATTATATTATAATAAATCAATTTCAAACAAGTGTAAAATCCATCAAAGGATGTTGAAATATATGAAATCATAACTATTTGATAGAAATATATCTTTCTATTTGGAAATCATTTAAAATTCATAAAATTATTAATGAAAACATCCATTTAGAAAATATTATTATAATATTGTTGGGTAAGCATCTAAAGTGTTATAATAGAGGAAAATAGACTCACTCACCATATAAGACAAAAAATAGTCTTTCCTTACTTTTGTCGAAAAGGTCGTAAAGGAACTTGTTTGGAAAACGACGAAAAGAATCCATTATAAAAATTATATAAAAATTCATACAAGAATATAAATTAATTTAAACCATTGTCTAGGAAATAGTAAAAATATTTTGAAATACATTTTTAAGAAACACAGATGTGGATAATGAAGGGGTCCCAGTAGATACTCACGTATAAACAACCTCAGATAATGAAGAGATAGTAGAATTAACCCTTACCATATACTTTTCCATGATCCATGGAATGTTATACTCATGTATAATAATAAATCATTGTTATTAAATTATACAAGAACCACATAATCATATATGATCTACTAAAATTTCTTATTTTTTAATATTTTAGTAGTATCATTGATTTCGGTGTTAACAGATTCGTTTTCCTTTATATATTTTGTTACGTATATCTTGTTTTTTATGAATAGAATGTATTTTATTCATATACAGAATGATATTATGTTCATCAACATTATTTTTAATAATATGAGAAAAAATATTCTTTAATGATGTATATGGGTAATGTATCTCATCACGTTTGTGGTGATAGTAATCTGTACGTACACACGAGCGACAATATCATTATTTTTGTGGGGAAATCGTATGAGATTAGATGGTATATCATATATATAGAATCATTAACATATTATATTAAATTTTTTCATAATTTATACTCTTTATTACACCCAAATTTTTTTGATGTGTTGAATAAAAAAATACACCACTATATGGAGACGACAATCGGTACGTACGCAAATGTGGGGACTTTGTCATTCATACGATGGATATAACAATGAATATGGTTGTACCATATTTATATTTACATAATAGTAATTATAAGGTAATGGATTTATTATTTTGGTATGGAAACAACAAATAAAGAGGAAGTGGAAGAAGAAAATAACCTTGAAAGAGGTGATGAAATTATTACCTCTTCTTCGTGTGCTTCTTTTGATTTGATAAAAATGGATCTTTAGGTTGGAATTTGATCAAATTATGGACTCTAGGTTGAATTGAGGCTAGTTGGGATGATATTATAGTAGTGTTTGGCCAAGGAAAATGGAATTGGAGGTGTGATTTTGATATAAGGGGAAGTACCCCTTTATAAGAGAGGTGAGGGTCACTTTAGGAAAATCATGAAATATTATTTTATTATACAGTCATATTCGATTTATAATGGCTCCAGAAAGATTTATTTCAAGGATAAGATAGGTTTGGGTCTAAAACCTCTGAAACAATAGATTTTAGATAGGTTTAGGTGACCATATTAATCTTATCTTTTAGATTTAACACATAGTTAAATAGTTTAACTTTTACCATGTCTTCTTGTATTATTATAATAAAAGGTTAATTAACATTCTATAAAAAGCCAAGAGAACTCCGAGTGGTTAATAATTGATATATATAACTTTATCTAGTTCAGTTGGCCCAAAAATATTTTTTTCTGTATTATTATATGAATTAATAATATAGTATTTGTTTTAAAAACTCATTTATATCAATTTTGACAATATTTAGTATTTTGTTTTTTTGAAAGTCATAGAAACATTTTCACTTAGAACAATATTAATTAAATCGACCCTAACATGTAATATTATTCATTAAAATTAGTTTAAAACATAAAATGACCCAATTTACAATTATTTTAATATTTATAATATTAATTATTTAAATATTTCACTAATAAGGTAATTAGAGCATCATCATTATGTCATAAATAATTTTAAATATATAATGTCTAAAAATTATAAAAAACTATGATTATGTTGGAAATAGTTTTAGATTTATAATGAATATTTATATTCAAATTCATCTTATGAATGACTACATATTAAAAAAAATTAGTTATTAATCATTGAATTAACACTTTTAACTTTTATTGTTAATAAAATAATAATAAATATACTAATCTAATCTCAATAGACCAAAAGGATCATATTTTATTTATAAGGTTGATTTTGATCGAAATACAATTATCCAATAGAATTATAACATGTGTTAGGGTAATTATAATATCCTTTTTACCTTTAATTACCCTATTTACTTTTACATGTGAAAAATAAAAGTGAAAAGTTACTATTCACCCAAAATTATTTGCATCCTATTGAACTGAATTTTACATACCGATGTCAACCGAGTCTCTCCGATTTTTGAAATTGAATTCACAGAGGTGGTAAAATTATGATTTTTTCAAATTTACAAATGTGCATAGAAGGTGGGTAAAAGAAGTCAAAAGGTCAATAAAATTTTATATATCTAATCCTATTATAAATTATCTAAAATGAATTACATTGAACATATATAAGTATTCTGTATCAATTTTTACCTATAATAAATTTAAATTAAATAACTAATTATATAAATAAAAATTCTGTTTTAAATAGTACACAGTGTTTTTCACTACTCCTCAAAATTTGAATGTTTTTAGAAAAATACCAAAAATTCACCCTAAACTAATTTTTATATTCCAAATCCAAAAATAAAGTCCATTTTGAAAAATAAAATTTATAAAATTTCAAAAAGTCTGTATTACTATTCATTATGGCTTGTTTAATTAGTCAGGTGTTATGGAACTCGAAGTTGCGTACAACGCAAGCGATTGCATTTTTCAATGACAAACATACCATGAAAGCTTAGGGTGTTACATTCATCCCTCCATCAAATAATTTCTTCCTAAAAATTTCTAGAATACTACTACAAAAAAATATTCATGTGGTTCTTTATCATATGTTCCATGGGATCCCACGTTGCACTTCCATCTTATGGTTTCTCCATAGAACATTTACCAGATGTGTCATCTAGTGTTTCAACACTTGTTCTCTGGTATTGAGAATCTTGACGGGATCTTCAAAATAAGATATACTGCGTTTCAGTTATATTTCATAATAGTTGAGTACTTTCATTGGGTCAATCATGTATTTTCTCAACAGTGAAACACGGAACACATCCTGAACATTGGAGAGACTTAAAAGCATTGCAAAATGGTAAGCTACAACTCCAATTAGTTCTAGAATTTTGAATGGTACAATGTTCCTAGGACTTAGTTTATCCTTCTCACCAAATCATATAACACCTTTCCATGGAGATACCTTCAAGATAACATGATATCATACCTGAAATTCCAAATCCTTCCTTCGGTAATCGACATAACTCATTTACCTAAATTGAGGTGCTTTTATGTGGGTTTGGATAATCTTCCACCTTTCAATTTTTTCCTATATATGTTTTCGACCGATGAGTTTTTTTCCACCAACATCATCTCAACAAGTTGGTGTGTGACATCTCATTCCATATAACGCTTCATATGGTGCAATCTGAATTCTTGAATGAAAGCTATTGTTAGAGGAAAATTATACCAAAGGTCAATAATGATCCCACACACCTTTAAAGTAATGTGAGAAAGATATCAACATGTCTTTTCAGGTTTGAATAGTCCGTTTTGATTTTCCATTAGTTTGAGGGTGGTAGGTATTGCTCAAACAAATTTTAGTATCCAAGTCCTTCTAAATAATTTTCCAGAATCATGATGTAATACGAGGATCACGATCAGAAACAATTGATAGGGGTACTCCATGAATTCTTAAAACATCATTAATATATAGTCTTGATCAATGTTAAAGTGTTAAATCATCTTTTATATAATGAAAATGTGCTGACTTGGTATGATGATCAATAATAACCCATATTGCATCATTCTTTATAATAGTCTTTGGTAGCCCATGACAAAGTGCATCGTAATATAATCCCATTTACACTGAGGTATGTGATTAGGTTGCATGACTACTCCAGGATGTGGTCTTCTATCCTTATCCTATTTACAAATCATACATATTGACACATAATCAACAATCTCCGTCTTTATGTTGTCCCACCAAAAAATGTTCCTTCAAATCTCTATACATATTAGTGCTACAAGCATGTATAAAGAAATTGGATCTATGAGAATCATTAAAAAAACTCTCTTTTTAGATCTGGTATGTCAAGAACACAATGTCTCTTCTCAAATTTCAAAATCCCAACTTCATATATGAATTCAATCAATCTCCCATCGTTCAAAGCTATAAATTTCTTTCGAAACACATCATCATTAGTCTGATAGATTTTTATCTTTTCTAGTAAATATGGTTTGTAATAGATTTGGAAAAATTATTGACGTTTCAACTTCCATGATTATTCCCAAATCCATCATTACTAGATCAATGAACATAATATCTCATCCAATTCTCATCTTGTTTAAAACTCAATGAATTTTTCTGCTCAAAGCATCTTCCACATTATATTCCTTCCCCGAGTGGTAGTGTATAGTGAAATTATAATCCTTGACTAGTTCAATACATCGTATTTGCCTCATGTTGGGTTCTTTATGTGAGAAAATATACTTCAATCTCATGTGATTAATATATATCTCACATTTTTCACCATAGATATAGTGTCTCCATATCTTCAAAGAAAATATTATATATGCTAACTCAAGATCAAGAGTGGGATGGTTTTATTCATGAATTTTTAGCTGTCATGATACATAAGAAATAACCATATCTTTTTGCATAAATACACAACCATGTAATTTCATTGATGCGACACTATAAATAAAAAACTCATCATTCACTAATGGTTGAGTCATGATAGAATAATCGAATAATCTTCACTTCTGTTCTTCAAAACCTTCTTCACACTCTTTTGTCCAAACAAATTTAATCCCTTTACATGTGATCTTGGTTAATGGGTTAGCCAATAGGGAAAAATCTTGTATGAAACACCAATAATTTCCTGCTAAACCAATAATAATGTGTACCTTAGATATACTCGTCAGTGCCGACCATTCGTGTTTTTCTCTTGTCTTAGAAGGATCAACAGAGATTCCATACTTAGAGACAAAATTCCCAAAAAAAAATCTCTTGAATCCAGAATTCACACTCGCTAAACATACCATTTGATTTATTTCTTCTAAGATTCTTTAAAATAGTGAACAAGTTATTTTCATGATCTTTATAGCTTTTGGAGTAAACCAAGATATCATCAATAAATAGCACTAGAAGGTCATCAATATATTCTTAGAAAAATATATTCATTAGATCCATGAAGACATAGGGTGCATTAGTCGGTCCAAAAGGATTTAATGTAAACTCATAATGTCTATACCTGGTACAAAATTCCATCTTCTGAATGTCTTCCTTATTCACACACAACTAATTATATCCAGATAAAAGGTCAATCTTTGAAATATATTGATCTCCATAAATTTGATTGAATAAATCCTCATTGGGAGGTAGGGGATACATGTTATTTATTGTTATAGAATTGATCTCCATGTATTCAATGAACAAACTAATAGATCCATCATTCTTCTTAACAAAAAGAACCAGGGATACCCATGTAGAAACACTAGGGTGAATAAATAATTTAGTATTCAATTCATTTAGTTGTTTATTTTTTTCCACTAATTCTGCAGTGTTTGTACTTTAAGGGGTCTTCGATATGGTCCTTGAACCAGGAATTAAATCAATGGAAAACAAAATTTACCATTCTGGATAATGCCTATGTAATTCCTCTAGAAACATATCAATATATTCTAGAAGAATATATATGTTTTCTATTGGAACATTACATTCCTCACCCATAGTTATTTCACTCTCCTCCTCCCCACTTATTCAATTTTGTAGAATTACTTTTTTCGGATCTAGATAAGAATTAGATGGCGAAGTTTCTTCTCTAAAGATAAGGTATTCCTTATCATCATCAAAAATTGTAACTTCCTTCATCTTATAATTAATTTTCATATCATGGTCTGAAATAAAATCCATACCGTGGAATATTTCAAATTCAATCTTTGGTATGACGATGAGATTAGTTGATAAATCACATTTATATGCCCTAATGGGAACTGATTCACAATTCATTGTTGCAATGATTCTTCCCTTATGAATTTTGACATAAAACTCCCTTTTTAAATCAAATTAGAAATAACTAATTTTCTTAGAAAACTAGGAGGATATGAAACAATATGATGATCCAGAATAAAAAAATCATTGGTTAAATTTGAGGAAACCGTTAAATTAACTTCCAGCACATCATTAAGAGCTTCAACCTACAAAGGAGTGATCACTTATGCTTGGATTTCTCCCATGCAATTTTCTATGGTTTGTTTCCTTGGTTCTTAGAACATTAACTTACATAATTCCCCATTTCTCTAAAATTCTAGAATTCAACATTGACATCCTCTTTTTTTGCTGAGTAATCACGAGTTTGGTGTCCTTTTTCACCATATGTCTAATAGAATTCCATTAACATCATGAAACTAATAGGGTGTTTCTTCCCACATTTACTACAGTATGGAAAATCATCTTTTCCCTTCTTCCCCTTATTTACATTTCCAAAGTGTTCAACAGATCTCATCTTCTCTTTCTTTTCTTTAATGTCGTAAGACTTAGAGAATAAATTTTCTATTATGATATCACATCTAACAATATCTTCATATGACAAGAAGGATTGTGAGACTAATGCTCAATAGAGAAATGGTTTTAACCCATCAAATAATTGGTCAATATTACTCCTTGGGATATGTATACAAATATAGGTATTACTTTCTATCCTTGTAATGTTAGCATCATACTTTGGGACATTCTCATCCTCCATTTACCTCGGACTCAGAAATTGACTTTAAATATATTCTTGATGTTCAGGAGGAATGTATTTTTCTTAGAAAAGTACTTAAAACATCCTCTATTCCCTATTTGAAACTTCTTCATCATCCATTGTGTTTTTAATTAATGACCACCATTGATCTGCATCTCTCCTGAGGCGATAAATTTCCATGACAACTTTTTCTCTTTCGCTACTCCCCAAAGCATGAAATATCTTCTGTAAGGAACTTATCCATTGATCAGCTACTCATGGATTTGTAGTCCCATTTAATAATTATGGTTATTTCCTCATGAATCATTCTAACATTTGTCCTCCGTATTGGGGATCTGAGTACTCCATACGAGTAAGGTTATTATTCAAATCCAGAGTGATTTGTCTAACTATGGTTATAAGTAGTTCAGAACCAATTGCATCACCAGCTCCACTATAATTATCTTGTGTATCAGGTCAATCCATACATGGATTATGTTCTTTGATACAGTTTTCATTCCTTACACAAGGCATCATTTCTAAACAATGGCATACACTAGATTAGTTTATGAATCACAATACATATTTCCAAACTAGTGAAATACCTATCATAAATTTGATAGTTTATTAATATAATCAATAATAATAATAAAATGTTTTCATTGGAGAGATATTTTCTCATAAATACTTCATAATTTTTGTAAAGAAAATTTAAATTATCATAAGAAAATTCCGTAAGAGTGTCATAACCCATTGGGTAGCAACGCCTATTATTTCCTAATAGGATAACCCGGGTCAAGTCCAAAACACATTTTCAGGGTTTTCACTCCTAATAACATATGGGCCAGAGCCACCTCTACCTGTTCATCTCTATAAAAGGATGTATTTATTGGAAAATTCATTAAATCTCTATTTTACCAAAATTCTAGGATGTTTTTGATTCTAATCCTCAATTTATATCATACTGTAATGTTCTCTAATCAAGGTTTTTCTAAATCTATTTTCCAAGGTTTGTACCAATCATTCTCTGATACCAACTATAATTCCCCAACTATAGTTACCCAGAGTCAGTGGATTATTATATATAACTGGAATGATCACAAGATGTCACATCTTGAAATACCAATCAGTTTAGTCCCCTTGGATGTGCTAGATAGATACATATGTTTTACATTAAATCATGAAATGAAAAAAAAACAACGACATTGTGTCCCCTTTGAACACACTCATATCCCTTAGCCAATTCCAGTAAGTTATTCATATTATACTTATTCACATCCAAATAAAAATAAAACATAAAAATGGGTGAGCTCAGATTCTTAGTAAGGATAACAATATAGTGTAATCTATCATCAATTAGCATAAACATTTAATGAAACGTATAAGAATAAAACAAAAGACTTTAAAAATAAACTTCATGATAATATAGAAAAGATAAATCAAATAACTCCATATACATATTCACATGGATATTATAATAGTTGAATAATCACATGTAATATCAATATTCAATTTCATAATGATGGAATACATAATGTCGAACATCATAACCACATAGTCAAGGATGTGTGTCATGACATCAAATATGATTTTTTCAAGACCTTATCTTAAGACACTAGTTTTCCACATGAGACCTACCGATGTATAGAGGACCTATAGCGGGCTACACCCAACACATACTAAGTCCAATGCATTCCTCATATGATAATTTTGAAACATAACATAATCATTTGTATTAATACTGGAATAAGAAATGTTAATACATTAACCATAAAACATGAATGGGATAAAAATAACACATCTACAGTAAAAAAATATCCCAAAACCTTCAATATAATATGGAAGATTGTATCATAATAAATCAACTTCAAACAAGTGTAAAATCCATCCAAGGAAGTAGAAATAGATGAAATCATAACTATTTGATTGAAATATATCTTTCTATTTTGAAATCATTTAAAATTCAACTAATTATTAATGAAAACATTAATTTAGAAAATATAATTATATTCTTGTAATTTAAGTATTGAAGGTGTTGAAATGGAAGAAAATAGCCTCACTCACCGTATAAGTTAAAAAACATTTTTCCTTAATTTTGTTGAAAATGACTTAAAGGACCTTGTTTGGAAAGAGAAATAAATCATCCATTATAAACCTTTTATAAAAATTAAAACAAGGCAATAAATAACATTAACCCATGGTCTAGAAAATCGTAAAAATATTTTGAATTACATTTTTATGAAACACTGATGTGGATGATAAAGAGGTCCCAGTAGATATTCACGTATAAACTACCTCAGATAACGAAGAGATTGTAGAATTAACCCTTAAATTCAACTTTTCCTTGATCGGGGGTATGTTAACAACATGTATAATAGTACAATCATTTTTATTAAATGATACAAGAACCACATAATCATATATGTTCTTTTAATATTTATTTGTTAATAATATATCAGTAGTATCATTGTTTCGAGTGTTAACTAATTCATTTTCCCTTATATGATTTGTTAAAGAAGTCATGTTTGTTATGTATAGAATTTATTTTATTCATATAAAAAATGTAATGATGTTCATAAACATTATTTTTAATAATAAAATAAAAATTATTCTTGATTGATAGTGATGGAGAATGTATCTCATCGTGTTCTTGGAGATAATAATATATACATACGTAGGAACGACAATATCATTTTGTTGGTGGGGAAATAGTTTTTAATTGGATGGTATATCATAAATACAGAATAATTAACATGTTATATTTAATATTTTCATCCACTAAACTCCTTATTTTACACTCACAAATAATGAAGTGTTGAATAAGAAAATACCCCACGATGTGGAGACGGTAAGCCGTATGTATGCACATACAATAAATATTTCATTCATAACAATGATAGAATAATGAATATGGTTGTACCATATTTATAATAACATCACAATATGTATGATGTACTGTATTTATTATTTTTTTGTGGAAACAACAAATAAAGAGGATGTGGAAGATGAAAATATCTTTGAAAGTGGTGATGAAATTATTACTTATTCTTCAGATGCTTCCTTTTTATTTGATCAAAAGGTCTCTTTGGGTTGGCTTCTGGTCAAATTAAGTCCTCTAAGTTGATGTAAGGGTTGTTTTTATGAGATTTGAGTAGGGATTGGCCGAGAATATTATCTTTGGATATGTGATTTTGAGAAAAGGGGAAGTACCCTTTTATAAGAGAGGTGAGGGTCACATTATCAAAATCATGAAATATTACTTTATTATAAAATCATATCCATTTATAATGGCTCTATAAGGATTAATTTCAAGGATATGGTGATTATGGGTCAAAACCCTCTCATAAAACATAGTTTATATATGTTTAGGTGACAATATTTACCTTATTTTTTAGATTTTACAAAAAGTTAAATAGTTTAAATTTTACCATATATTCTTTTATTATTATAATAAATGGTTAATAAAAATACTATAGAAAGAAAAGAGAACCCCTAGTGGTTAATTATTGATATATATAACCTTATAAAAGTCCTTTTTCCTATCCTTAGATTTTAAGGAATTAAATATGAATAAATAATATAGTTTTTGTTTTAAAAACTCATTTATGTCACTTTTGACACTATTTAGTATTTGGTTTTAGTGAAAGTAATAAGTAATTTATCACATAGAAAAAAATATTTAATCAACCCTAAAATGTAATATTAACCTAAAAATTCATGTAATACATTAAAAATATCAATTTACAATTATATTAATATTTATAGTATCCATTATTTTAATCGATCAATAATACAGTAATTATGGCATTATCATTGTGTCATAAATAAATATAATTAATTAATCTATAAAAATCATAATTAAAAATAAATTATGTAGGAAATTGTTGTATATTTCCAATGAATATTTATAGTCGAATTTATCTTATTCATAACCCTATATTTAAAAAGTTTTAGTTATTAATATTTTATTTAACACTTTTAACTCTTCTTTTAAATAAAATAAGAATAATTGTCCTAATATATTACATGTTGACCAAAAGGATCATATTTTATTCATAGGGTTTATTTTGGTCAAAATACACTTATCCGGTATAATTAGGACATGTGTTAGGGTATTTATAATATCATTTTTTCTTTTAATTACCATGTTTACTTTTAATTGTTGTAAATAAAATTCCAAAGTTAATATTCATGAAAAAATATTTACATCATTTTAAACCATGTTTTACTTACTAATTTCAATCATGTCTCTCGGATTTTTGAAATACAATTCACAGATGTGGTAAAATTACATTTTATGCGAATTTGAAAATGAGCCAAGAAGGTGGGTAAAAGACATTAAGAGTTCAATAAAATTTTATATATAGTATCTTATTATAAAATGACTCCAATAAATTACATTAAACATATATTAGTATTATGTATCTATTTTTGTCCTAGAATATATTTAAATAAAATAAGAAAATATTTTAATTTTAATTTTGTTTTAAGTAATAACGGAGTGTCTTTCACTATTCATCAAAAGTTGAATGTTTTCATAAAAATACCAAAACATCACCCTATGATAATTTTGATATTTCGAATCCAAAAATGAATTATATTTTGAAAATAAAATTTATAAAATTTCAAAAAGTGGGTATTAATATTCATAACAGCTTATTTGATTGGTCATGTTGTGCTGGAACTCGAAGTTGTGTAGAACGCAAGCTATTGCATTATTCAAAGGGAAATATTACCGTGGAACCTTGGAGTGTAACATGTTTCTATTTATTACTTATGATATCCTACATATTAACCTGGTTATATGTAAATTTTACTACTATTTAATTATTATTAATAAGATGTGTTATAATACATATTCCTAATGTCGGTTATTCTATAAGAATTGATTTTCAAATATAAATCCATTTTTTCAAAGAACAATTTATAATTTATAGGACACAATTTATTTAATGTGGGGAGAATATATCCTGACAATCCTTTATCATGTTTCCTGTTTATAATAATTTTAATATAGTAGATATCTTGCAAAACACGCAATACCGAGTTAGTTTTCAATGCACCCAGCACCTAGTTTAGACACAATACTATTTTGTGGGGTTTTTCACAAACAATTACATTATAACACTATTAGAGAATTTATATAGAAACATTATATTTAATATATATAATAAAACATTATCAATATTCATCCAATAGATTTTATATTCATTGTATAAGAACCAAGCTAAATTTACACATAAAACCCATATTGTATAAATATATTTTTACGACCTTTTAATGGAGAACTTATTTTAAATAAAAATTTTAAACATTTATAAAATTTATATGGGAAAATAAAATTAATTTTTGAAATATAAACATCATATTTTTGGTAGGGTTATATTTTGATTATTTTCTATGAAGTTTCTTTTTTTGATGAATAATAAAAATACATAATTTTAATTCCAAACAACTTTTTCTTAAAATTTATTAATAATATTATTTTATATTTTAAATTAGATTTACAGTAAAATTATATCATTTATATGTAAATTAATCCAATTTAGTTCATTTAATTCTACATCAATTTGAAATTTGATATAATAACCAAGAAAAGATTTGGACATGTATACATCAAAACTCTGATTTGTTGTCTCGTCCATGGGATTAATATTAAATTAATTTAATCCACTTATATGATTATAATTTGGAAAAATTATTTCCATATATGTAATAATAAAACTATATAATGTATTAGAATGTATAAATTGTTTTTTAATAAAATAAATTTTAGTGAAAGTGATAAAATTAACAACAGTGATTAAGGGAAAAATCTGCTTAATAATGGAATAACCTTAAACATAAGAGATCAAATGACCCAAAATATCCAAAAACTCATTTTATATAATTATTAATACCATATCATACCTTTTATTTAATATTTACCACTATATGAGAATCCTTAAATGGAAATATCATTGGTCAAATTCCCTTTCAAAAAATTAAAAGAATGTCACTCTCCCATCCCACTTCCATAAAGCCCTAAATCAAATTTGGTCACCCCAAATATGATTAGGTAAGATAAAATAAATATCTTTACCCAACCTATAATCATACCTTTATGATTTAATCATTCCAACTAATCCCTTCAGCACAAATAAAAATGAGATATCAAAAGAAGAGGTAATATCCTTAGGTTCATTTATTTAATTTTCATTATCCACCCCATAAAATATTATTATTCCATACAAATAGAAAAAATATATTATGATAATTTTTTGCTATTATTTTTAGCTACAAATACACACACATCCATCAAATGGATAACCAACCAACTGTTTTTGTGTATGGCCAACTACTGCCACACAAAACATTGATTGGTCATTATTCCGTTACCGCCACTCAAGGTGGGAATTATTATAGACACGGTATTTATATAATAAATATATTATTTTTGAAATTTATTTATTTTTAATTATTATATAACACATACCATTTTGGTTTTTAATTTTTTTTAAATACAATGACATAATTTTTGGATCTATGGACTACCACTTCCTCAAAGCAATGTGATTCATTCAAAATATTATTGTAACATATAAAGGATCTATTTTCATAAAAATATGTGAATTAAATTAAATATATAAGTTATTAATTAAATAATTACCTTTCTATAAATATAATACATCATATTCATTGTTTTCCTTTTCACACACAAATGGTGATAATGTCATTCGTTAACATGTGGGCTACTGCCTCCTCGAAATGATGTGAATCCTTTAACATCGCAAGAATTAAGTATATAAGTATATATGATTAAATTACATTTTATTACTGATAAAATATCATTATGGAAATATATAATTTTACTTTACTTATTTCCATAGTGATTGTTGAAGAAAGAAAATGTTACTCATGCGTACGTACGACCCACCATTTCCATGATTGTAATGTTGGTTAATTTTTCAAAATAATATATAATAATTGGTTTTAAAAGTATAATTTATTTATAAATATTTTAATTATGTAATTGTTTTTATATTATGTATTTCAATATAGTAATTCTATTGACCATAGTCAGCCTACCAAAGACTTTTTTGAGACATGAACATAATTTGGTAAAAAACACCCAACATAAACCTAATTTTTTATAAAATTGTATAATCAATTATAATAAGTTAAGTAAATTTAATAGTAAAATTGAAAAGGGTTATGAATCATGTAAATAATAAACATAATTTTATTATTCAGTAACATAAAGACACACATTCAATGTCAGACTCAAGGTATGATTATTCGCCTCAATTTACAATACATTGAGACTTAATTGTTACTAAACACAAATTCACATAATTTGGGAATATATACAAAGAAATTTTTATTTTATAACAAGATTAATACATACTTCATGTAATTTTATGTTTTATTTTTAATTATCTCAGTAATAGTTCTTAGCTAGAAAATTTATAGGTGGTAAATGTTACTATTGAAATCTTACATTATTTTGTGATCATTAACTTTATACTGAGAAAGTAACTTTATTATAATAAATTTTTATTGCTTATTTCTTTAAATATCCAAATTCATGGGTAATGAATATTATTATTTCATAAACCATAATCCATATTTACAAATGGTGAACACTTTGAAATTTATTTGATTAATTATGGAATTATTGATAAATATTTATCTTATATTCGATACAAATATTTGTAAGGATTATTTATTTGGAATTAAATAGATTATAAGATACATGAGGATATTCTTTGGAAATGAAATACACGGGTTGAGGACTATTGAATGCAATCTCTACAGGTTGGGGACCGGGTAATGCAAGCCCCATAATGCCTCTAGAGTCTCATGAGATGAATCCGTCGGCCAAATTAAAATATTTCAAAATGTATTATCATTAAATTAAAGGTATAATTTTCTAGGGAAACAAGACATAGAATAATGAAGCATTTCCTTTATTGTGAATTCATTTATTATTATTATCAAAGAGATTATTGAATTGAAATATCTAAGGATGCATTTCATTCATATATTATTGACTAAATGGCTTGGGTTTTTGTTTCTATCATTTCCATATTCATTATGCCTTATATAGTTATTTGAATGGAATTTGTTATTAGTTATTTACCTTTAGATGTTTATTTAATCTCATAAATTCATTATTGCTTCATTTTTAAATTCCCTTACTGAGTATTTGATCTCAACCTTATTTTTGATTCCATTATGAAGGTTATTAATTTGAAATATCTGAATAATCATTCAAGTTTGATGTTTATATAATTTTATTATCCTTAATGTTTTACTATCTATCTTACAAGGTAATATGGGTGTCATGTATATAATCTGTTTTTTCAAATCTACTAAATTGTTAAGTTCCTACATATTTCAATATTGTATCTAGGTCTATTTAATAAACTAATGTATCATATTTGGGCTTCCTAGGGTTGGGGTATTAAACTAATACACTTAAGAGGTGATTTGGTAATAAGGGAACAAGTGGGTAGAATATATATTCACCCCATATTTTGTGGAAATGCATTTAATTGTCTAATTAAAATTTGATAAGACATCAAACCCAAAAAGGATGTTTTATTAGATAAAAAATTACATATTATATAATAACAATCAATAATAAAGCCTGTGTTTTTTGTATATATTGTGGTGAACAGCTTCAATTGAAAAAATCTATGAATTATAAAAAAATAGTTCAAGGCACTAATTCCTATGTGACTAAATTTACATTTTAAGGGAAATGCATGCACAATCCATCGTGTAGTACAACCGTGTAATTCAAAAATTATAAAGTGTTTATGGATAATTTTATAGACCACATACATCATTCTTAAAAAACCCACTCATCAAATATCGTGATTAGATTCAATATTGTCCAAGAAAAAATGATAAAATAGAAAAACACATTTAAAATACTGAAAATATCTCACCCAAGAATAGTGTTATAGATATAGAGATATATAACGAAATTATCTAAATGATAAAATCCCTTACTGAGATAAATTTAATGAGACTGTTTGTGCGAGAAATGGAGACCTAGTGAGGAAGAGGCTTAAAAGCCTATGTGAGGAGGAGGAAGTCTCCCACGTTAGGGGGAGGGGATGTTCATGGCATGAAAGAAAAGGGTGGAGATGTATTTTAATAAAGGTTGGGGAAAAGTTTCATTTCACAAACTCTTGAAAGCTGCATGCTTGGTCACATGATGTTTTGGACTCTACACCAACAATGTGACCTCCTATTCCTTAGATCCACACCCAATATGGTTATCTAGCATAGTTTGACAAAATGTGTAGCTATGCCTTGTGTAGATAATGGTTAAGTGTCACTAATGGTGTATGATGGGAATATGGTTTTGGAAAATGATGCATGTATGATGTGGTTCACTACTGCACATCTACAATAGGGAACCCATTTTCTCCTAACGGGACACACAATTTTAGATATAGCATGGGCATCTTCTAGATAATCCTAAAATAGTGTTTTAAGATGTTTTTTCTATCAAAAACATATGGAACACTCAAAGATATAATCACGCCTTTTAAAAATTATAAAAACTCTTTTAATTATTCTATGGATCATATTTAAATTATGTGTCTTGTTTTCAATTATGATACATCCACCTAATGGTAAGAAATCAAATTCCCTTTTAAATTTTACCTAGTACAAAAAATGGGATGTTACAACATCACTACCCTATAAATTCTCATCCCTAATAATCCTTATGGAATAATTGAAACAAAATTATAATGACTCAGATCATGACGTTATATAATAATATATTCTTTGTGTTTCGAAATACCAAATGTACCTCAAAATATCACTTTAAGCATATGATACATAATCCCTAGAAACTCAAGCTAATTCTAATATCCCAAAATGTAAACACTAAGATGGTTCTTATCTAGGACAATAAAATTGGATACATAATAAAATCATTATATCTTTCATTAGAAAGCCCAAGGAACATACCACCATGGGTTTTGAAATTTAACATATAATTTTGAGCTACAACACTCCCCGCTTTAGTAATTTTCTACCAAAGCACACCCTATGAATTATAATGAATCTCTTTGCATGATTCATTTTATCATAAAAATCCAATTACATCAAAAGGATGTAATATGGTTTACATTTATATTAAAAAAATAAATTATTATTGAAAAATTTGAAACTAGTTGCAAAATATTTTCTTTGAATGGAACTAAAACAAGTCACTACAATATTAATATTATGTCTTACCTAAAATGGTTTCTCACTGACCAAAATCATCAAAACAAGTATCTAGAATGCTGATTCAATTCTGTATGATTATTTTGAAGGATTCTCAAGTTAGATGTATGACATAAGACAACCTGAAAGATGATGAATTACTCAATAGAACCCTATGTTTACATTAAACGCATCTAATTAAGGATGTACATAAATTTCAGTTAAATAAATATTCCATAAGATCATTTATGTTGTCATGACACAAGATGAATGAAGTTGTATACCTGATCCAGTACACTTGGATAAAAACTACTAAAAAATATTTTTTAGGCATGACTATTGTCTAGGGTAACCTCAGAATCATCATGTAATGATTATATATTCTACTCAAGGTAGTCAGTACTCCAGCGTTTACAAGTGATATGTAGGTATTTATTTCAAATTTCAATGTACCAACACACTGAATGAGACCAATGTTGGTCAAGTCAAAGATATGGTTGGTATCCAGGATTTCTTCCATGGTTTTTATACTTTCAAAAAAATTTAACACTTAGTACTAACCATGCCTCAATAACAACCTTTATTTTAGAGAGAAACTCTAATGGATTGTATTTATGGAATGAAAATGGAATTTTAATTTAGCTATGTGTATAGTTGACACACTCTTATTGTATCATGGATGATATCGTGGTTAAAGACATTATCATCACTAAGAAAACAATACACCCAAAGTGTATTTAGATTTTAAAATAATACCAGATACACCTACGTCAGATCCAAGATGAAGTGATTGGTTTGGTTTTGATCTAACCATGTCAAAATGCATATAGAAAAGTAATTAAAATATCTCATGGTATATTCTATTGGATGAAATCATATTTAATAATCAACACATCACCAACCCAACCATGATCCCTTTATTAATTAAAAAATGTAATAACCATTCCAGAAAAAAAATTCCCCAACGTGAACAATAGTGTTTTTATATGTTTCATACTTATCCAACCATATCATTGTTGTACTTCCTCGAAAGCACAGAAAAATTTGAATGTTGACTAGCCTTATAGGAATTTCAAATATTTACCAACCACCTTCAAAGGGTCCTCCTTGTTTGAGTTATTTCAGCATGCGAAGCCACATATTACCCATATCGATGTGATAATCTCTAAATTATGAGTTTCATATTCATTTTATACTAAGTTAGGGAATTCATCCCCCAAAAAACGCTCCATCGACTACTAATCATGGGTCCTAGAGGTGTCCAAGACCATTTTACAAAGTTCTAAATTGAAAATAGTAGGAATTTATCCACTTAAATTTTATATATATTAGATATAGTTTAGATATACACATGATAATCCTCTCGAATTATTCCTACATGCATAGTAACATTAGGCATAGAATCTAAAAAAACTGACAAGTTTGTCAAAACACAGGATCCTCATTGAAACGTCATCCAAGGTATTGGAAAAAGTTAGAGTTTTTTAATCACATAGGTTACTTTATTTTTATTTATTTATGATAATGTACCATTCAAGGGTGGAGGAGGAACCCTTATAAGGCCCATATGCATAAGTATTATAGGGCTCGTAGGTCTTAGAGGAATTCATTGCCCGTAGGTTTCAAACATTACATACATACCAAAATAACTACTTAGAACTACTCCTCCCCACCATCTTCATCATGAAATCATCTCTCCACCTTCGCATGGCTATTCGGCTAGGCTTTCCTATGCATGTACATTCTTGTCCCATTGGTAGGTGCCATAAACTCTCATTCTAGCAATCTGTTTAGCTTCTGTTATGGTGATGGCTCGTTGTAACTCCTCCTTCTAAAATTTGTTCCTTTGTTGGTTGTCTAGTTTTAATATGCACTTAAGGTGGACTGAAAACCTTTAGGTCACCTGAAGGCCTTACTGACCTGATGGCCATGGTGTCCCGAAGGACCTATAGAACTCGAGGACCAAATAGGTGGCCCTAAGGGCCAAATAGGGGAATATTACGTACTTCAACAGTTCCAAATAGTGTCTACTACAGTTTCCCATTATTTTACCTGCTATAGTCTATACAGTACCAACTACAGTACCTAGTACAATAATTCTACAATACTGGAAAATAGCCCCCACCTAGATTTGATCCTAGGTCTCATGGATGAACATAAGGAGTCCTCACCAACTAGGCAAAGGCTCATGTCCATAACATAGGTTAATTTACTACGAATATGACCCATTATTCAAGCATGATGTCTCAATAGTAAACAATTTTCCCTGAACACATTATTTTTTCGAACCAATATATTTACTCAATGGTTACCACTTGCATAGATGGATACTACCATAATATTTTTCAAGAAAAATAGAACATCCATGGAACTATATATAGTATTAATATTCCCATGCATTCCAATATCTGGGGCCTATAAAAATGAATCTAACTCAGATTCATACAATCACATAATAATATAAAATAGTCTGAATACCTCATGAGTTTTCCAGCAATGAAGAATAATAACAATAAGAATAACCACACCATCCACTATGTGGCTGACCCTACCCTAGGCATGACTAATTTTCTAAAACCAAGAAGTATACGATATTGATACCTTTAATGATGGTCAATATATCAAATATTCACCCATTACGAGAAATGTTAAATTTTATAATCAATGATTCCTACATGTAGAATAAAACACCTAAAGGACACCACATGTCTAAAACTGCTTACAAGAATTTAGAATGGTTTTACAGTTTTCAGGGTGCAACCTGCATCAAGATAGACCAATTACCGAAGCACAAATAATCAACACTAAAAGGTGGGTTCTTTCCAAGAAGGGTGCAATGATTAATGGAATATCATCTGGGTTCTACCAATAGAATAAGGGGATTATGGGTAATGTTCACAATACCATTTCAAGGGAAATACTCAATGCAACACGTTAACTACCCCAACTTGATGGTCAAATCAAAGAATACCACTTTTAGGTTCCATTTAAGTCATTATATAAATTGAACATTATCTGTTTGAAACATTTAAGGAACCATTTTATGACCTCAAATACCAGTCATATGGATACTATACTTAGAAACCTTATTTATCTAACATATAAGGCACAAAAACAATTTTTTACCAAACATCCTTTAAATATTTATTTATTTAACCGATATTTTGTCATATTGAACTAGTATATCTTACAAAATCATTTTTAACCATCATTTATTTATTCATTATATTTCAACGTATACTTATTTATAGAAAATTTCAATTCCAATCTATAGGGGAAACAACCCTTTTGGTTTTCATTGGAATCATAATTAACTAAAACCTCACATAATCATAGATCAAAAAATATGGGATATTTTTTATAAATTATGTGGGGATTGGTAAACTAATAGGGAAACATACATATATAGGTGATCCCATATAGGTGGCGGTTTACACTTTAAATAACCATCAAAATGTTTCACAAACATACCCCCTTGTGGTTAAGTACTATGGAATATAAAACAAGGTGACCTACAAGGGTCCACCTAAACCATTATGGGTTTATCACTGTGAAAACCTAAATATTTAAACTAATTAAGATTCTGAAACACCCTAAGGGGGTTTATCATATAAATAGAATGCCCCAAAATACCTACTTTCATTCAGTTATGCATTTATAAATTTATCCATATGGTCGTCATTCCTATGTGATATAGTTACACACCTCTATATAGACAACTAACTCATTTTAGATCACAATTTAATAGGATTTAAATTTCTACAATGGTATCATAGGACATAAAATGCATATATTATAGTTTTATTATATAGGCTACCATTTCCCAATTTATAATTCACTGATACACTTTATAGATTAAAAATTGGATCTTGTTTCCTCACAACTTGTAATGTTTCATCCCATGCGACAAATGGTCCATGTATCAAACATGTCTACATTGGTTAGTCCAATAGAATCCCACCATAAATATATGTTGTAAAACACTACATAGATTTATGTTGACATTTGTTAACCAA
Source organism: Viscum album (assembly GCA_963277665.1). Classification (NCBI taxonomy): domain Eukaryota; kingdom Viridiplantae; phylum Streptophyta; class Magnoliopsida; order Santalales; family Viscaceae; genus Viscum; species Viscum album. The sequence goes on along the minus strand of OY728135.1, from coordinate 1,099,325,460 downwards.
AATTTTCATTTTAATTATAAAAATGGTGTTTATCATAAGAATAAAATACTAGTAAACTAGCTAAATAAGTATAAAAACATGAAAAATAAACATGGGAAGATTCTAGAATGAATAGTTACAATACTATATAATGTAATAAAAATGAATCTTACAAACAAGGTGATATAATCATATATACATTTTGTACAAGAAAACATGATAAATAAATCATTGATCATGTTATATCATAAGCATGATATTGTAACAAATAAGAATGTATAAAAATAAACATGCTACTAAAGTTCCGAACATGGTATATAATAGGCATGCTAGTAGACACACAATTCACATAAAAAAATATCGAATAGAATATCAGTGAAACCTACATGAAATGGAATATTCTTGTCATTTGAATATCTATATTACTATAATGATGCATATAATGTTATCTCCATGCCATACCAGGGAAAGTGTAAAATGAAATAAATATCATAACTTGGTAATAATAAAAAGTAAAAAATTAACTCTAGGTTAAATCCTAATCAACTATAATAATGAACAACAATCCTATCCCTACCATGTGGAATTTTCCCTATTTATGGTTTGATCACTCCCAAAAATACTATTTACCAGGTACCAACACATTTCGATTCTCCGGTATACCAATTACCAAACAATATGGAAATGGGAAGAAAAATAACATTGATATAACATTGTAACATCCCGAACCAGGAGCCACTAAATATTGAACTGATCCAATAGTTACCCACACCATTTACATATAATATTACATGATTTTAATCAAAATTATCCATTGAATAAAAAACCAATGATACAAAGGACAAGTTTATTTAGAAGAGTAGGAACATAATATAAAATCATGAAACTAGAATAAGAAATGTTTTTTAATCCTTATAATTGTATACTAACTCTTTTTGAGTTCCTATAATTCCATAGGATTAATTGGGGAATAAATAGGCAAAAGGGATTACATAAAAATACCATTAAGGGAATAGATCTGGAAACACATCATAAAGCATGAATCAGAAGGAATAAAATGGTAACATAAAATGAATGGATCACGAATAAATATATTTATGAAAAATATTAATAAAATGGAATCATATGATCATGGAAATATTGGAATATTGAAAAAAAAAATATCATGAAATAAATATTATCCAAGTCTAACTAACTATACTATATGAAAAGGAAGTTAGAGTCCTATAATGGATTAGGTTCGATAGGACCATGCTGGAAAAGAAGGTCATCATATTTTGGTATTGTCTTTTATTCTAATGAATTTTTGGAATAAATTTCAAGCACCACACTTTGAATTGGAAGAAAATTGGAATGAACGTCAAATTCAGGAAATCAGAATCTTAATGCATGAAAATGCCCATCATATTGAAGAAGATGGCTGGATTAAAAGGATCAATCTGATTCACACAAAATCTGTTAGGAATGGATTCATCCTAATAGTGGAAAATCAAAGTAATTATTTCTATGATAATAATGATACACCAATTTAATAATTGTAGAGTTCTCATAAATCACATGTACTCATGTAACATATTGGGAAAGGAAGGGGTGAAAGAGATGTTGCAAATCATATTGAGATTGATCATATCAAGATGGAAAGCTAAAAGATGATGGAGATCATATTTATCCTGATATTAATCATGATGAACATTGCCATGTATATAATATTCACGTCAATTGTATTCTGGAAAATCGTATTCATGATTAAAAGGATAGAATGAAATCTAGTTAAAAGAGTTTTGGAATGTTTCCATACATTCCACAGAAAGTTAGATGATGCTAAATCTAATATCAAGTGTATTCAAAGTCATGAAGGATGTTATGTTACAAGATCATGATTTTTAATGAAAGAAGTTTCTGAAGTCGATGTTTCAAAATATTAATCCATTGTATTTGGTATTTTATCATATTCACCAAAGATATAATTCTTTGTTTTTGAGAAGCAAGTGGAATTGTATTCTGAAGAGAAGTATGAAATCAGATTAGTTTAAGAATTTTTTATGTTCCAATTGGGCGAATATCCATCGTATCATAATTTATTCTAATTCATATATATAATGAGAAGAATAATAATATATAATTTAATTCTATCAATCATGTGGATCCCAGGAATACATGAAGGAACTATTTGGATGTGCGGTTTTTTGTTTCTAATAAATTGTATGGATATTTTTAATATCAAAACACATCAGAATGGTGTTTTCAAAGAAGATTATATTTTTATATTTATGTATGAAATATATAATTGTTATAGAACATCTTAATTAATAAATTATATTAAGAATTTCGGAATGAGAATTGAAATCAAATTTTTATTTATAAAATAATTTATGAAAAATAGATTATATCTTAAAGATGATTTGAGAAGGATGAAGAAGAATATAGAAGAATTGTGAAGCATGGAAAAAATCAAGAGACACCCAAAATAAAAGGAATCATGAAAATTTAGGTAACTTGGTTGGGCGAGAAAGATTCCACAACTTCTACTAAAACCACAGTTGGGTCACCTATAAAAGGTGATATTGTTGTGTACTTATTCTGATGGAACTATTGTTCACATAGGAAGAGAGAGGAGCTCAACATTTGAAGGGAGAGAAGAAGTTTTTTTATTATCCAATGTTATATAATTTTCTACAAATATATGTGAAAGTATTAGAGACAATAATGAAACATATTCATCTAATCATTGTATTCAGCTGTTTATCATTTTCTTCTTCTTAATGTATTCAGATGGACATCGTATCAGGCTGGATAATGAGATCGGTATATCCATATTGGGATTTTTAGACTAAGGGAGAAGGAGTTTAAAATTTTCTCAATATTTTTTGATATTGTATCATCCATCGTATTAGGTAATTGGATAGGAAAATTAGACTGGGAAGTCAGATTGAGTTCAATAACAGAGTCCTTGTTGTCCTTACTAGATTTTGGGTAAGAATGTGAATAATTATTTTTAAGGAATAAATTTTTTCTTTTTGAAATGGAAACATAGGTAACTTGTTTTGTTAACCCAACATTTAATTTCATCATTTGTGAAAGATGGAGCACACACACTATTGGATTGTATTCAATGTGGCACTCAAGTGAAAAGGGAATATATTACTTGTCATATTCCACATAAAATTATTGTATTCTAGTGAACTTAGGGGTGCTGGATTATTTCCAAACCATTCCAAGGATGCATCAATTCTTATTGAATATTGATCCTTGTAAATACTGTGTTTCTGTGGATGTGAGTTTGATTTTTTTAATCATGTAATGAAATCTTTAACATAAGCCAATGGTTCATTCATATTCTATGAAACATAAATGAATATAGTATCATTTATTCAGCCCATCCCACTCTTATTGATACAATAATATCGATAGGGATCATTCAACTGTAATGATAGAATAATGTTTTCTTCCCTTATCCTTTACAGATCAAAAATTGTAATTGTGTTAACAATAATGGTAAACCGGTGTTCAATGGTAAGAATCATTAAATATAGAAAGATATAATGTAGCCCAATCTTATTTATATGGGATATGATGTTACAGAAGCTAGAATATATGAGTTTCATCCTATTGATTATAAAATTACTCTTACAACTCTTGATAAGAATAATACTGAGAGTGATAGAAGGGAAAATAATTATTTATTAGCATTACTTTTTGGAAGTGAATTTCTAAAGGTGAAATGAATTTCAACAACAAAAGATATATATGATAGATTAGATAACATAAACAAAGGAAACACAAAAGTGATGAACGGAAAATTATAAATCTATAGTTTGAAGAATGAATATATGAAGATGGGTGGTTTCGAATATGTAAGAGAACTATTTTCCAAGGTGAATGATATTTTCAATAATTTCAGATGTCTTGGTGAAATGTTTTAAGATTCTGTAGTTGTTGATAAGATATTTAAATTCATTCTAGATAAGTTTTATGAAAAATATTCTTTATTAGAAGACAGTGATCCAAAAACATTATCTACAGATGATCTATATATCACTCTCATCACTTATGAAATGATAAGGTAGAAATATCTGAAAGGAAAAACAAAAGTTGATAGAGGGATCTATTTAAAGGCTAAAACCCAATATAATTCAAAGAATATTCTTATTTAAGATGAAGGTGGTTAGTCTTATTTGGAAAAAGATCTATTTAAAAACATTGATGTTATTTCTTCTTGGTATTCTATGAATGTGAGAAAAAGGTACATACACATAGAAAATGAAATTAACCTTGAAATGTTTTCAATTTGGATTTTTTATTGACTCTATTTGTCCTTGATTATTTAAATAATAATATATTTTTGAAGACAAACTAATTCAAATAAGATTGTGGAAGGAAAATGGAGATAATAAAAAACCATATTTCATAGGGAAATATAGAAAATATATCATATCCAAAAGGAAAATTTTCTTATCTAATGATAATTAAAAATAAGGGAATGATGCTGAATCCAAAAAATGTATTGATTATATTGTTGAGAATAAATTTATTGAAATTATGAATGGTTGAGAGTTCATAAGGATTAGTTCTGAAGTACAATAAACACAAATTTAATTTCATTTGAAAGATGAATTTAATTTATCTGTGAGAAATGGTAGAATTCTTGAAAAAAACAAGATGTTGGAAGATTAATGTTCCTCGACAATTGAATAATGGTTTTTAGAATATTATAACAAAAACTGGTAAATATTGGATATTTGATGATAACTCATTCAAAATAAAATAATAGTAATTAAAATCTATTTGTGAAGGTGAAGGGAAAAAATAATTATTGGAACTTGTAAAATAAAAAAATATATAATGATGAACATAGAAAAAAGTTACAAAAAATCTATCAATGATGTCGGTTTATTCTTGAAATTACAAAACTTATAAGGATATAAAATATTTACCTCAAAAGTATGAGAATAATGAAGGAGTTGTTTCATAAAATTTGAAAGATGGAAAAGTAATGTATTTGGCCAAGACCAACAACATTGAGAATTCAGAAGTTAAAAAATGCACTATGTCCAAAAATGATATAAAACATTATGAATATGAAAAAATTTGAAAACATATAGTTCAAATAAAACAGAATGGAAATGTATGTTTATGATATATAAAATAATGTTTGGTGGATAAAAAATGAAATACAAGAAGGTTTGTGAGAAACATGTTTACAATTATAGATAGTATAGAATTTTCAGAGAAAAACACATTTTCTATAGATGCAACTTATATTTTAGTGAATATATATATATATATATAATATGTGTTAGTTCAACCAATAATATTTCTTTTACTCCATAGTTTTTAAAACTAAAATTTTAGGAGGAATCAATTCCCTAAAAAGATGAAATCTAAGAAGGAATTTAAAAAGAAATCTAAGAAGGTTGGTTTGAAAATTCAAAATTGGTTCCAACCTTTGGAAACTAATTTTTAAATATGCGAACAGCCTGTAAGATATTAAAAACGATGTCTCTTATTGTTACTGGCACACCAATTTATTTTAGCAATTATCAAAAGTCATAATGGACAAAGGAAAAGGAAGAAGAAAAATTTTCATTTTTGTTGAAACATATCTGAAATATAAAAATGAGAATGAACATGTATTATTGATATTTGGTGTTATTTTCATATGACATGACATTTGAAGTAGTTGAATAATGTTAATGATTTTATATATAGAACAATAAAATTTTGTAATAATGAATATATGAGAATCAAATGTACTGAATCAGCCATCATTAGAATGGAAAAGTTTGAATCCATGAAATATTTGTATGTTGATGAGTTGAAAAAAATTCTACTTGTATCACAATTGTGGGGGGGAGGGTAACCAAGTAATCTTCAAAAAAGATGTATTTTTTTTTGAAAAGTGAATAAAATGAAATGATATTGTAACACCCAGACCCCAGAAACCCAAAACCAATGCATTATATTAATATATTATCATGATTACACGAAATTAAATCCAGAAGGACCAGTCAGTTTACATGTCATGGTAAATATATTACACACATGAAATTTAAATTAATATTCCAAACATAATATGAAATATAGACATTTCTTTGAGATCATCATTATTATCATAGATTAACTGTGTATATCAATCATAAAACACTTATTGTAATCTTGGGAAAAATAAAACATAAGAAATGGGTGAGTTTAGATTCTTAGTATGGGTAAATAATAAAATTTAATCATTCATAAAGATGCATAAAATTTAATGGAAATTTATAAAAATGAATCATAATACTTTTAAACATAATCATTCGCATAATATGAAATAATTAATCCAATAATTCTATTATAACATTCACATGGATATTCAACTATTCAAATTATCACATTTAATATCAATAACTAATCTCATAATGAGGGAATTCATAATGCAGTAAATCATAACCTTATTATCCTGGGATCATGACAAAACAATTCATAAATGGATAAAAATCCAAACTAGATTATATCATGAGACCCACTGATGCATCTAGGGGATATAGTGGGGCATTCCCACCACATACAATATCTAATACATTCCACATTGGAAAAGGGGAAATCATAAGCAATATAATCATTCATATTAAAACAATCTTATGAAATATTAGAACATTATTCATAATCATGGAATGGTATAAAATTTCATATACACTATCTTACAATTAATAAAACCTTCAACACAATATGATTGGTCATATCATAATAAATCATCCTCAATTAAACATAAGATAACATAAAATATTTTGACATAGATGGAAATGTACATAATAGAATCATGAGAAGCATCTTTACAGAAATAACCCTTTTATTGAAAATAGTTACATAAAATTACATTACATTTTAATCGAGAATATTATCATTGAATATAATCTTATAATCTTGTAAATTAATCTTCAAAATGTTTTGGTGTCACGACAAAGGAAAATTCCCCTCACGCCGTATATGATACAAAAAAATATTGTGAAACTAAAAAAAAAGTACCATGCAAGATAAATGAAAAAGATATTACTTTTTATAAATTCGAACATGGTTAAAAATGTCTTTAAACAATTTTAAAATATTAGAAATATGGTATTTAAATACATTTTTCAGAAATATGAACATTAATAGTAAATATGTCTCAGTTATTTCATATGTAAAAGAAATTGTGTATAATAAATATATTTGAAAATTAATCATTACCAAGTACTCTATTTAGTAGAAGGATATTTAACATCAAGTATAATTGTAACATAATTTTATTATGTTATAACAGAACAGTACCCATTATTTATGATATTATATATGATTCTCTTCTATTTTTTTCATAATAATATTTTAGTATTACTATTGTTTCAAGTGTTTACTAAATCATTTTCTTATGCATGTTTTGTTTTGTAAGTAATGTTTCCTATTCATAGTATTTTATTCATGTCCATATTGATATTAATTTAGTAATTTTTATAATTAAAATTATTATAAATTTTTTAATAATTCTGTGTTGATTAATGTGGATACTGAATCTTATTGCTTCATGGAGATGGTAGGTCATACATACACATGAGCGATGGTATCATACTCTTAATGGTTAGATGATATGCAATTTCCAGTTATATTAATTATAAAGAATAATTATCATTTCACATTAATTATTTATTTCCATTATAATCATCATTATACACATCCAAATAAATTATTGTTGAATACAAAATTACACCAGGGCATGGTTACAGTACGTCAAACGTACGCATGCATGGTGATATTGTTATCTGTATGACTGGTAAAAGTATGAATATTGTTTTATCATAACCATAAAATATATAATCATGTATATGATACTGGATTTATTAATTTATTTTGGAAACTACATATAAAGAGGATATAGTAGAATAGATGAAATTGAATTGAAATGGTAAAAAAATTACCACTTCTTTGAATATATCCTTTTGATTTGCAGAAAAGCAATTGTTACGTTGTATTTCGGCCCAAAGTATTGAAAATATGATTCATTTAGGGAATATGGAAGGACTAATGGTCAGGTATTTTTTTATATAAATGCATTTATAGATGTTAATAAAAGAGAAGGGTAGGTTCCCTTTTATAAGAGAGGGGATGTGAACTTTTAGAAACTCTCAAAATATTAATTTAATATGAATTTATTTTCTATTTCAAATAGATCAAAAGTGATTTATATTAATGATAGTATGAATATGTGTTTAAATCCATTCACTAATGAATTTTTGAAATATTTAGGTCACTATATTACCCTTTTGTTTTTTTCTTTAAACCTTAGTTAAATACTTAAATTCTTACCTTGACTACATCTCTTTTTATATTATAGGGTAAATAAAATTACTATAAAAATTAAAAAAACCAAAATTGGATAATTAATGAATTATTTAACATTATACTAGTTTGTCTTACAAAATATATATTTTGTGGAAATTTTTTATCATCTCATAATATATGTTTTTTAAAATATTATATAAGTCAATTTTTATCTTTTAATTTTTTTTATTTTTAATGATATAATAAAAACATTATAACATCGAATAAATACTTTATGTATGTCACCAAAAAGTCTAATTTATCTAAAAAATTTATGTATGTCATTAATTATGAAAACATATGTTTATTTTATTATTTTTAATATCATCTATTTTATATTTCCATTGATAAAACAATTACTGCATCATTATTATAATAGAGGTTAATTATACTATTTATACATAAAAAATATAAAATAAAGTATAATTGTGAATATAAATTTATTTTCTTTCAAATGAATATTTTTAATTGAATTTATCTTTTGGGTAACTCTACAAAAAATGAATAATTCTTAAAATAATGAGTATTAAAATTTTAACTTATCTATATATATAACATAATAAAAGTATTGTTCTTTACTATGTGCCTCATAAAGATCATATTTTGGTAAAAAGATTATTATCATCAAAATGAATATATCCAGTGATATAATGATAAGTGTTAAGGTGAATTATATATTATAATATTTTTTCCCTTTAATAACCGGATTAACTATTAACCATAGTAAATAAATATAAAATTAATAATGTCACTACTCACAAAAAAAATTATGTTAATCCTATTAAATCACAAATTTAATACTAGTTAAAACCATGTATGTCAAGTTTTTGAAATTAAATCAAAATAAATTGATCAATCACTTTTAATGCTAATCTGGCAGATGTGGCCAGAATTTGGGTAGAAGAGACGTGAAAAAATCCAATAATTTTTTACATCTAATTATATTATAATAACAATTACAATGACATAAATTAGGAATATATATATATTATTTACATATTTTTAATTTAGAATAAATATATGTAAAATAAATTTCTAAATGAGAAATTTGGTTTTTAACAACAATGCATTATTTTTCACTGTTCATAAAAAATTGATGCTTTGCAAAAAATACTAAAACCTCTCTCTAAGCTAATTTTGGATATTCTAAATTCAAAACATAAGTTTATTTAAAAAACTTCTATAAATTTCATAATGTTTTTATTACTATTCATCACTTCTTGTTTAAATGACTCATTTGAATGATCATAGTGTACTCGAACTCAGTATTACTTACAATGAAAGCTTTTGAATTAATTTAAGAAAAAACATATACTTAAATCATGGTCTGTTAAATTCTCCCCTCCATAAATAAAATGTGTCATATTATTTCTTAAAATAGTGTTTGGTAACTAATATTTAACTATTAACTACTGCTTTTATTGAAATCGCACATCAGAACAATGGTCGATAATAATTCCAATTTTAAATAAAGAAAGGGAAGTAAGAATGTTACTAGAGATAACACAGACAAGGGATCCATATAAGAAAACATGTACATGAAAAAAAACTAATGATCTATATCTGATGGGGAATGATAGAGATCATATTTAAGATAAATTTAAAAATCACAAGGGTATAAATCTATGATGATCTAAGAGACCATTTGTATGATTTGAAAAAGTACTACGATAGAATTTTTCATTTCAAGATCCTTTACCTAGAGTTGAAGAATTATTTTACTATAAATACTAGAACATAGTTTATTTATTTTCAATAAATAATCACAATCTCATCCTTTTATTGTACTTCGGTTTATTTTCACTTCATCCCTTTCAAGTAAAAATGAATGTTCAAAATGATTTTTTCACGCCTGAAGAATTTTTGAAAAATTATTTTTCCCACATGTATTTTCTTAATCTAATAAATGTTTAATGAAACAAAAAAGGTTACCTAAAAGTCTGTAATAAATCATACTTTATCCTTAAAAATAATATCCTATGTTATACTTACTCCATTCCAACCTTAATACGTTCTAATATACTGGTGTCCAAACTAACCCTCCAAAAAGGTCTCTATATTTCCAAAGTCAATCATAACATAAAATTCCACAAACAATAAAATATATCCCTTATTAACACATATTATATATTTTATCTCCCAAAAAAATAATGAAAATGTTAATGAATCCCAATCCATAATTAAAAGTACTACATTACTATCCCAAAATATCCCATTATTCATATGACCAGTACATTTGAAATAAAATATTCAAATGAATTAATTATCAAATAGACATAATAATCATTCATATTTATCTACAGTAGTATTAAAACATGATCAGTATCCAATAGCTTCATTTGGGTTATATTCCTTTCATTCTAGAGAAATTTATTCATATACTCTCCAATCTCCTTATGTTTGAAGGATTGAACATTGGTAGGTTCTTTCTTTCCATTGCAATCACGTGTTTGGTGGCCTTTTTCTACACACATGTAAGAAACTCCCAACAACAATATCCTTGTTCCAGGATGTTTCTTTATAAATTTATTATAGGATGGAATATCAGTTCTTCCATTCTTCCCTTATTCTTTATTTTCCTTTCTATAGTGTTTTTCTTCAGTTTTCTTTTCTTGATTTCATATAAATTCATAAGTCATTTAGAATTCATTTTTTGTCTTTATAGTACATGGGATTATATCATCATATAAATAGAAAGACTTTGAGACCATTTCCCATCAGAGTAATGTATTCAATCCATTAGATAATCGATCAATCATGTATATTAGATAATATAGTATTCTGAATAATGCATTGATACCCCTTTGAAGTTAGTTTCATACATTACAAAATTACCATCCTCTTACTATCTCAAACTCTAAAAAAAACTCTCTACATCATCTATCCAATAACAAGGAAAATATCATTATTGGAATAGTTATTTAAATTCCCTCCATCCAAAATTTTCTAGTTCTTCATTCTCCTCCATATTTTTAATTAATGACCAACATTGATATTCATATCTTGAGAAATGATAAACTTCAATGACAATTTTTTCCATTTTGTTACTCATAAAATAAATAAAATGTTTCTCTAAGAAACATATTAATTAATCAGTAAAGAATGGATTTATAGTCCTATAGAATTTTGGAGGCTTTTGCCTCATGAAACATTCTATCATTGATCGTCCACATTATTTATTAGGCTACTGTATAGAGGTAAGCTTATTATTCATAACCAGAGTCAGTTGTCCTACTATAGTTATACATTTTTCACAACCAGTATCAGCTCATTATATAACATCAATATATTTCATAGGATGAAAATACCTATATGGATTATGTTCCTTGATACGATTTCCATTTCATTCACTAGGTTCCATATCTAAACAATAATATTCACTATACTAGGTTTTGAATCATAACACGTAATTTCAAAATACGTAACAGAAATGAAAACATTATGTATATATAATATCATAATCTTAAATATGGTTTATTTAGAATCATAATTAATTTTAAATACATTATAATGGTGTGAAAAAAAATTCATTATCCATTGGAAATTCCAAGGGAGTGTTAAACGAGGTGCACAGTAAAGCCCTTTGTTGTGTACTAGGTAACCTCGAGTCTTTCCTGAAACACCATATCAATGTTATTACTCCTAGATTAATTTCATCATGAACCATGTCTTGTTATAGTATCTAGATAAATATTTATTATCTATGAATACAAACATAATATCAACATTAACAAATTTTTAGAATGTACTTCTATACTTATCATCAAAGTCCATATTACGGTATTTTTCCATAAACTAGGTTTTTATAAATATTTTTTTTGAGGATAATACTAAATTTATACGAATACCAAATATAATGCCCAGACCACAGAATCCCATATCCTGTTCATTATTTTAATACCTTATAATTGTAATAAGAAATTTAATCCAGAAGGGCCGATCAGTATTGGTGTCTGGGAAAAAAGATTGCATACATGAACATTACATTACAATTCAAAACATAATATAAAAAATAGATAATTCTGTGAGAATTCCAATGTTATACTAAATTATCTCTCTATATCAATCATAAAACAGTTCTTGGAATCCTGGTCAAATAAAACATAAGAAAGGGGTGACCTAAGAAGATCTGTAAGGGTGAACAATATAGAAGAAGCTTTCAGAAATAATCAAAATCTTTTAATGAAAGGTATAAAACTAAAGAAAAATAGTTTTAAACATAATATTCATCATTATATCAAATGAATAAATCAAATAGTTTGATTTAAAAATCCACATTTGTATTATACAAGTCAAATAATCACATGTAATATCAATTACTATTCTCATAATGACGGAATTCATAATGTTAGACATGCAAACAATATTTTCATGTCCTCATGCCAAAACCATACATAAATGGGTAAAAACTCAAAATAGTTGGTCCCATGAGACCTAATGATTCATTAATGGTATATAAAGGGCCCAACCCATTAGTTACTATGTCCAATACATTCATTATATTAAATTTTTTAATCATATCTTACATAAACATTCACATTAAAACTAACATACAAAATCATAATACATTATCCATTAAATATTAATGGTGTAAAAATACCACATCCAGAGTCAATATATTCATAAACACTACAATAATATATGATAGGTTCCATCATAATAAATAAAAATCAATTAAACATATGATCTAATAACGTATGTTGATATGCATAAAAATGTTTTTAATAAAATAACTATTAACATATTATGAGAAATAACCATTTTTATGGAAAATAATTATTTAAAATTCAATACAATTTAAAAAAACATGTTTCTAAAAAAAATTAAGCTTGTAAAGGATTATTCAAAACATTAAGGCATCATGAAATTGTAAAAATCCACTCATGCCGTATATGTTAAAAAAATGCTTCACATTTTTTCGAGAATGAAAAACAAAGTACATCTCTAGGAAAACGAAAACAAATATTTATTTTAATAAATTTGAAAATGGGTAAAAATGTCTTCATAAAATTGTAAAATTATCTTTTTAATTTTTTGAAATTATTATTTTTTAAATATTGACAGGTATGATAATTATGTTCATGTAAATTTTTACGTAATTATTATCCTGAATAATAAAGTGATTGTGAAATTAATCCTCCCATAGTATTATCCTTTTGTCAAGTGTGAATTAAACTCGTGTATAATGGTTAAATAATTTAATTCAATTATAAAATAACTATATCCCTTATTAAGATATTATATATGATTCTCTTATACTTTTTTTATTAATAATACTTCAGTATTACCATTGTTTAGGTTGTTAATAGCTTTCTTTTCTTTTGTATATTTTGTAGTCTAGGTCATGTTTCTTATGCATAGTTTATCATTCATATCTAAAATGATATTGAGTTTATAAATAATATATTTACTCTTATTATAAATTTTATAATCATAATTTAGTGGTTAACATGGAAAATGAATCTCATCGAATCATGGAGATGGTAGGTCGTACATACACACAAGTGAAGATATCATTCTCTTTACAGTAAAATGGTATATAATTGGATGGTATATTAATTATATAGAATAATTATAATTATAGAATCATTATTTATAATCATTTTACACATCATTATACCCATAAAAATAATGTAGTGTTGAATAAAAAATTAAACCATGGTATAGAGACGGTAGACGTACGAATGCATGCCTAGTGATATTGTTATTCGTAAGATGGGTAAAATAAGGAATGTGGTTATAACATAATAATAAAAATTATCATAATGTAGATTATATTAGATTTATTACATGATTTTAGAGCCAACATAGGAATTTTATGTATATGAATAAAATAAATTTATTTTAATTGGTAAAACAATTATCATTTCATCGAGTATCTCTTTTTGATTTAAAAAAAGGGGACTTCATATGTTGGATTTATTCCCAATGTATGGAATCTATGATTAATTTAGGGATGTTGTAAGTTTAAATGAGAAGTTTTTTTATGTTTCAACATAATTTATAGGTGTGACTAAAATACAAAGAGAGGTTTCCTTTTATAAGAGTTGGCAGTGACACTTTTGGAAACTCCAAAACAATTAAATTAATATAAATTTATCCTCAATTTAAAATATCTTCAATGTGAGTTATTTCTAGGATAATATTATTGTGGTTCAAAATCATCTCATCCAAAAAAATTAGAAATGATCAGGTAACAGTATTATGCTTGTCGTTTGGCTTTAAACCTTAGTTAAACATTTTAACTCTTATCGTGACTGTATGACCATTTATATTATATATGTAATATAGTAACTATAAAAAGACAAATGTAACAAAATTGGGTCATTAATTAAATATTTAAAATTTTCCTTTACATTTTGATGAAATATTTATTTTTATGAATTTTTGTACATTTAATAAATCATTATTTATTTTATTTATCTTTTAAGTTAGTTTTCATACTATTATTTATTTTTATTTTTAAAGATATAATAAAAACATAATAACTTTGAATAAATAATTTCAATACATTACTAAAATTTATAATTTATCTGTAAAATTCATTTTTTCCTTAATTATAAAAATGTATATTCATTTTTATAATTTTAGTATCAGTTATTTGATATTTCTAGTGACTAAACAATTACAACATCAATATCATAAAACGAATTAAATAAATTATTTATTCTACATAAATTAAAAATAAATTATAATGAAGAATATAAATAAATCATATTTTAAATGTATATTTATAGTATAATTTATCTTATGTATAACACAATCTTAAAATTATTTATTAATTAAATTTATGAGAATGAAAATTTTAACATATCTTTAAGTAAAATATTAAAAAATGTCTTATTCATACCCATGTGGCTTTAAAATTTCATTAATACTACATAATTTTGATTATGTTTGGAAACCAATTATATAATGAAATTAAGAATATTTTTAGTGTAACGTTTAAATATTATAATATTATTTTTTTCCTTTAATTACTTGATTAAATCCTAACCATGGTAAATATATAAATTTTTACTAATTTTATTATTCATTAAAAAGTAGGATTATACTATTAGATAAAAAATTTCATTCTAATCACATCCATGTGTGTTTTTTTAAAATAAAATTCATTGAAACATTAATATTAGTTTTAATTCAAATCCTACTTATGTGGTGAGAAGACGGGTAAAAGAGGCATTCAAAAGGTCCATAAATATTCATATCTAATTCAACTATAAAAATTATTTAAATGACCCATATTAGGCTAAAATGAATATTATATATTTTTTATAAATTTAAAATAAATTTAATGAAAATTAATTATTTATATTAAAAGGTCATGTTTAAACAACAATGTAGTATGCTTCACTATTTATAAAAAATGAAACTTCTCCGAAAAATAACAAAACTTCACCCTAACGTAATTTTTATCTTCTGAAAGATAAAACGATATCCATTTTAAAAAATAAATATTATAATTTTCATAATGTGGTTAATACTTTACGTAAACTCTTTTTAAATGGTTAATTTGATATATCAAAGTGCCCTCGAACTCAGTGTTTCTTACAACACATCAAATGTAATTTATTTAAGAAAAAATGCACCATGAAATCATGGGGTGTTACATATAGCTACACGGAGCCAACATACAAAAGGGAATTTGTTTCAATCCTATGAAATGTATAACTCTTAATACTTGAGTATGGGAGAAGAGAATTATTTTCTGAAAAAAAGGTTATGATAGATGTTTCAAAAATAAATATGAATATATTTAAAGAGAGATAGTTTCCAAGATATTTCTGATTTTCCATGGAAAAGATAGTAGTGTTGCACTATTTTCCAAAAATAAATGATTAAAAACTCAATGCATAAGAAAGTTTAGTTTTTTTCAAAAGAACCCATGGAGCTGATTCATTCCAAAATCTTTGGGCCAATGAGGGAAAAATAAAAAATAGATATAATTACTTCATCACCTTCATTGTTGATTTTACTCGCATTACATGAGTCATTTATATGACACATAAACAAGATGATTTGAAAATGAGTAAATTTTTCAGAATTAATAATGAAAAATAATTTGACTATTCATTGAATAAGTTGGGAACTGAAAATAGAGGTGAACACATAAGTGAATAGTTTGAAAGTTATCTAGATATGTAGGCAATTTAGACTGTGTATAGTTCCCTATACACTCCTCAACAACATATGGTTACTAAAAGAAAGAATATAAGCATATTGGAAATGGGATAAACTATGTTACTTGAACATAGTCTTTCTTATTACTATTGGAGGAAAGTCGTGATCACTATTGTTTATATTAAAAACTATTGTCTCTATAGACTTAATTCATATATGGCTCCTTTTGAATTGTTTTGTGGAAAAAATACATGTTTTAAAAATGTATGATTTTTTAGTTGTCTATATATTATAATAAGGAAAGGTGGACACTATAAAAATTTTATCATAAAGAAAAAAGGTGAAATATTTCCTAAATATGATATGGAAAAAAGAGGATATATTTGTTTTAACAAAAAAATTTGAGGAATTATTGTTTCTATTGTTTTGAATGTAATTAGAAAGAGAAAATGAAATAAACTTATCCCTTTAGATAATCAATTTGAGCATTATTATTTTGATAACAATTCTGATCATTATAAAGACAAATGTAATCACACTGAATGAGAATAATTAGTCTCAACTATTTCTAGGGATGTGGAGGAAACATGAAAATATCACACAAAGCTAAGGAAGAAAGTAAAATCTCAAAATATAACTGGGGATCATCATTATATGTTTCAATCAACGAGAACAAAAAAAATTGTTACACATAATTCATTGTATTAAAAAGTGGATCCAAATGAATTGAAATAAAATTTTTAGTATCCGTAATCAATTTAGGACCTGAATGAAGAGATTGATCAGATCGAAAAGAATGATACATTATAACTCATACCCAATATTTATTAAAAATATTATTTGAAAAAAGGGTTTTTGGAACAAAGAAAATAAATAAAGTGAAATGATAGAAAAAAATATAGATTACTCTATAAATATTATTAAAAATTAAATGTATTGATTTTTATGAAACCATAAATCTGGTATCAAGAATATAAAAAATTATAATTTTTCATGCTATTGTCTCTAAATAATGTTACAAGATATTTCAAATGGATGATAAATCCATATTCATGAAGGTGGTCATGATGAGGGAGTTTATATTGAGTAACCTAGTGTATTTTTTATTATTAAAGATGAATGTTGTATTTATAGACTAAATAATACCTTGTATGGTATGAAACAAGCTCCAAGGAAATAGTATTCCAAATTGGATACATGACTAGGTAAAATGAGTTTCAAGAATGGAAGAGTTGATAAAAATATTTATATCATAGATATTAAAAGGTATTACCTCATCATAATTTTTTCTGTGGATGATATTATATTTTCTTGTAATGATGAATGATTTTTGAAAGATGATTTATGGAAATAAAAATGGAATTTGATATATCTATACTGCTGGAAATGAAATACGTTCTGCTGTTATAAAATTTTCAAAAAGGAGAAACATATTTTTCTTTCTCATGAAATGTATTCTATAGAAACTATTATGATGTTCAAACTATAGAACTCTAAACCTATTTCCACACAGATTTAAGTGAGAAAATAGTTGAAAATTTATAGAAAAAGAAAAGAAGTTGATCAAAAAAAATTTCAGAAGCTGATTTGATGTTTATTGTAATTGACTACTTCAAGACACTACACTGTTTATTCTATTAAATTATATTCCATATTACATAATTCTTCTAGACAATCACATTTAATATCTTGAAATAATATATCATAAACATCAATGGAATAAAATTGGAATCATGTATGATAGCTTAGAATGTATTGATTTGGTTGGGTATTTAGTTGCTAACTGAGAATGAAATGTTGACGATGGAAGATTCAAAGATGGTGGAGTATTCATTATAAGAATTAATTTTGGTTGTTGGAATTCAATGAAATTGAATCCAGTAATTCCTAGTACATATGATGCTAAGTATGTAGCTTTCACTCAAGCATCTACTCAAGTAATGCACATGAGAACCCAATTTGTAGATTTACATGTTGATGGGATGTTACACTTTCTATTGGTTTGTGATAATTGAAGTTCAATTAATTATAGTAGAAATATGGTAAAATGTTCTCATTCTAATCATATTAATATCAAATATTATTTTATCAATGAGTATATGGTGGGGAATTTATTGAATATGTAGTATATTACTACATTAGAACATGGTGCTGAAATTTTCACAAAACCATTACAGAAGGAATCCTTTTCTAAATTGAGGTTTCCCATGGGAGTTCAGCCTCTTTCTCATCAAGGTTTATGTATGAATTTGTGTCCCCTATTTCATCTTAACATTAGAGAGTGTCGTCCAGGGATGGATTTTTTTATAATTATATCCACATGGAATTCTGTAAAAGGGGTAGTTGTGGGTAATCAGTGAATTCAGCATTATAAAAATGTGAACTATTTTAACTACTTTTTTGGATTTGTTGAAGGAAAAAAACATTTTTTATTCTATGAAAGGTGACAAAGATGAGAAAGAATGGTAGAGGAAAAGAAAGGCTGAGGATATTTTGATAATCACTTGTTTTGGATAGCATGGGTTTTCTTTCAGTGATTCTTGTTTCCAAAAATGAATTAACTCACATAGGCCTAGAATTTTTTATAAGTAATCCATATGATGAGGATAAAAAATTAAGTAATTTATGAAACATGGTTGACAAAAAAAATCAAAAGGGGGAGATTCTTATGATCAAGATGTTAAGGAGGGTGAACACATTAATGTATTGCCTTTTGTTCTTAAGAACATTTTCGACAAAAGTAATATCACATGACTTTGTATATGAATAAAATCAGAATACAATAATATTCAGTAAATTATAATCACAATTATATACATGTTTGATCTTGTTAAGGAAGTTAGGTGGAAGAAAAGGATCAGTTTGATTGATACTGAATCTGGAATGGAAGGATTGATCATAATGGTGGAGAATCAGAATCTTTATTGATACAATAAAAATGTGATGATGCTTTTATAATTTTGATGTTATAATAAATCACAACAATTCAAGAAAACAAATTATACAAGTTTGATGAAATAAAGGGGAAGTGAAAGAGCTGCTAAAAATTTTATTTATATTGATTGTATCTCGATAGAAAGTTAAAGATTCTGGAGATCGTATTCATCCTGATCATAATCATACTAATAAAATTCATGTATAACATATTCAAGATAGTTTTATTCTATAAAATCATATTCAGGTTGAGAAGGAAAAAATATAAAGATGGTTGCGGGAGTTATAGAATGTTTCAATATATTCTACTGTAACGTAGATGATAATGAAGCTGATCTCAAGTGTATTCAATGTCATGATAGAAGCAATGATACACACACAAGTTTTTTATGAAGGAAGTTGTTGATGTGGATGTTTCAGAATATCGATCCATCATATTTAGTATTTCAATGTATTCATCAGAGATAGAAATGTTTGTTCAGGAGAATACATTGGTATCATATTTAGAAGATAAATTGGAACATTGATTTGTTTTAAAATGTTTATTTTCAATTGGGTCATGTTCCATTGTATCAGAATTTATGTTAATTTATCTTTAAAAAAAGAATAAGAATAATATATGATTAAATAACTTCAATAAACTGGATCAATATAAGTGTTAAAATAAATATATGGTTGGGTTTTCAAGGGGGGATTTTAATTTTAAGATGCTATTTTTAATAATATTTTTTATAAATCTTTGTAATGAATAAAACACATCATAATGGAGTTTTCAAAGAAGATGAATGTTTTCTATTTATTTATGAAATATATAATTTTATAAGAGAATCATACTGAAGAAATCAAATTGGGCATATCATCATGGTAATCGAAATCGGATTTGGTTTTGAAAAATAAATTATGACGAAGAGATGATGTTGGGAAAAGATTTTAGGATGATCAACAATAAATTCGAAGAATTGAGAACTGTGGATGAAGTCAAGATGAACGCTAAATTAAAGGAGACATGAAAATTTAGGTAATTGGTTTGAGTGGGAATGTTTTTAGGATTCCCACCAAAACCACTTATTGTTCACCTATAAAAGGGAAAAAATAATATATACTTTTTTCCAAAAGTATTGTTCATAATGGAAGAAAGAGAAGACATTTTTGTATAGTGTTGTGTTAAAAAAGTTTTTAAAGAGAGAAGTGAAAGGAGAAGAGGAAATATTTCAATGAATTCATCTAATCATCATATTCATCTATTTATCAAATTCTGTTTTTCATCCTATTTGGATGGTCGCCATATCAGATAGGGTGATAAAATAAGGATTTCCATATTGGGATTTTTCATATCGAGGACTAACGAATTATGAATTGTCTAAATCATATTCTGACAGTGTTATATGCATCATATTGGTAAATTGGATTTGATGAATAGATTGGAAGATCAGATTGGGCATTTAGACTGAGTTCAGTACTGAATTCCTTATTTTTCCTACCAGTTTCTAGGTAATAATGTGAATAATGGTTTTTAATGGATTACATTTGTGGAAATTGAAAATGAGGAATATGTAACATGTTTTGTTACACTGACATTATATTATATCTTTTCTGCTATTTTTAGGATACAAACTATTAGATTGTTTTCAATGTACTACATCAGTTAAAGGGTACATCATACTCAATTTATTCTATATTAAAGTATTGTTTTCTAGTTGCTTTCCTGGTATTGTATTATTTCCAAATCATACCAAGGGAATAGCTATTATTTTTTAGTATTGAACCTTGAAAATAATTTTTTTCCTATGGATGGGTGTATGGTTTTTTTAGTGGGGAATAAAATATTTAATAGGAGGCTAAGTTTGTTTCATTTTCAAGGAAATATAAATTAAAATAGTATCATAGATTTCTCCCTCCCCCTCTTAGTGATACGATTATCTTGATTTGTAACATTCAAATTTTACTCCAAAATCATATACATAATGTCTCTTGAGATGAAAACATTACCCATTTTATTATTGTTCTATCTAGTTTCACCTACCATAACATGATCAGGCATATATGTTCCACATAAATAAATCATAAATAAGTAATAAACCTAAGGTTTACCCATGGAATATAAATGGGATTATTAATAATTCTGTAAGGAATATTGAAATGGTGTATCATAATTATAAACAATAAAGAATTGAATAAAAAATTCATGAAAATTAATGAATTAAATATAAGAATAATCATGAATAATAATGTCTAACTAAAGTGAAAAGATGAAAATTATTGTTTAGATATCATTATAAATGTACCACTTTAATGTGGTTTTAGGGGAAATAGTAGAGTCATCAAAAAGGGTAAATTATTAATTATATTCATAAAACATAAAGTGATATAATTTTTTTGATGATAAAATGAATTATTTTTTATAAAAATTGGTCTCTTAAAATATTTTATTGATTGTACATGAAATGGGTATGAAATAGATATGTTCCCTTTTTTGGGATTCCTTGTCTGGAAGAATATGGAAGGGAACCTTTTAAAAAAATTACTTTCCCATCAATGAAATATGGATTGATATATATACACATTTTCTTAAAATATATATAGAATGTGGGATACTTATATAATAATAATGAAGATATAAATTGTGGAAAATAGAGTGAATGCCTAACCTAATAAAAAAATAGGAGGTTTAGGGAGATCCCATGCTATATGTCAAAATGAATTTTGAACATGTACATAATGCCTTGGATATTCAAATTAAGGTCACTAATTACTTAATTTTAAAACTCTTACACATATATTATAGTTATATTAATTTCTTAATGTTTGTTTATTTTAATTTTTATGAGTTATAAAATTTATGTTAGTCATCCTTGGTGCATTCATCTCATGATTTCATGGTCGGTTAACATGTTTACATATTTGGATAATATTTTCAAATGGGAATAGTACTAGGGATGTGAAATTATATGGTATTAATGAAATTATATATTTTTTAAAAAGTCCTAGGTATCAATTTTATTTACAGTATTATAATGATTCATTTGTTAAAATGTTAATAATATTTTTTTAGTTTATTTTTGCGGATCTTCAAACCATCACAATATAGTCTCATTTTATATAATTTTACGGAGATATATTAATTTAAGAGTGTGAGACCATATAAAATATAGATATTAAATTATTTTTTAAAATTATATTGAATTAAATCCTGTCATGAAAGTCATAATGGGAAACAAAAACTCATCACCCACGAATGCAGTGAACTGACATATCACAAATGATATGTTTGTTTTTGAAATAATAGTGGAAGAAAATATATTTTATGTTTGATATTACATTAAAACAATAAAATTACAGTATATATAAGATACCAGATTTATCATTCCACTTTGGATGGGGGTGTCAATATGGTACATGAAATAAATAATTTAAAATAGTAAGATGGATGATTTTACCTCTTGAATGTCGTCTCCTGATGTACCTCCTTTGGTAACTCAGATTTGGTTTTTCGGTGAGACCATCAACACTAGGAAATCGGGGAGAGTCTTGGGAAGGAAATTGTACATATTATTTTAAGGATCAAATAATAATCTTCTATGAGAACAAGCAGTTGAGATGGGTTGTATTTATAACAAGGTGAGAGAGAGTTTTTTATTACTATATTCATTAGATTATTATTTCGGATAAATATATAAATATTTTTTATTTTTAGGATCATATAATGTAAATAGGTCATCTAATTTCAATATAATGAATTATTACATCATTAATGACCAAAAATTTAATATATTAGGATTGTAATGTTATATATAGTAAATTTTTGCATTTCTCTACTCACTAATAAATCAACTATTTGAAAAAAATCTCAAAAATCAAACACTATGGTATTATATGATTAGATTTCAGAAAGGGACTTTTTTTGTTAAATTTTTTCAAACAATGTAAATTTTTATTTCTAAATAAAATCTATAATCGATTTTTTGGCCCACTAAAAAATTATTAGTGGTCCCATAAATTTATTTTATAATGTTATAAAACGTAATATTAATATATTAATAACTTTTTTGAAAAAATAAACATCTTTTAACTAATACATTATAAAATTACTAATAAAAATTTTAAATTTTAAAAAATTTGAATCAGTTAACTTATCATTCATAATACATTTATTTACTTGTATCATGATATAAATATTTCATATTTTCAATTTTATAAGATAAATTCTTATAATTTTAAATTTCTATAGGTGAGTTTAATATTATATTGGTCAAATTACTATTCATAATGGTTGGATTACTATTCCAATAGTCGAGTTACTATTCCATATGATAGATTAATATTCTGCTACTAACATTTATAACGGTCATATGGGTTCCCTAATTTCGAAAAAATAATTTATTCCAATCATTATCCAGTCAATTATATTTTCTATCATGGTTATATATAAATTCATCTCCAATTTGAACAGTTTATTATCAGCATTATGTTTTATCTTCAAATCGGTGTTTATGAGTGTGTTCATTCTATTCGATGAATAATATCAATATTATACTATCATTTTTCTCTTATTTTCTACTTATTATCCCTTTGTAATATTTGGAATTATTAGATGTTCAATTTTTGATAAAGTGCCATTCATTATTTATGAGAATAATGTTTTTTTGGCTACTGTATGTGATGTATGTGATTTATACAACGTGACATAATTATCAGAAGGTAATTTCAATTGATTAAATTATTGGTCGTTACATTCCTCCCCCCATATGATATTTCACAAACAAGATCTTGTTTTATATTCCAATACATGTGAGAGATTTGGTATAGACTTCCTCAAGAGTTATATGAGCAATACATCATATACTTGAGACATTTTAAGTGGTAGAGATGGTCGATAATTCATAGCTCCAATGTGATCAAGAATATAAAATGGGTCAATGTACCAAGGACATAGCTTTTCCTTCTTCCCAAATCACATGATTTTCTTCCATCGAGATTTGAATATGAATACCATTCCTCTAAACACAATATCCCGGTCCCTTCGATGATTGTTTGTATATCTATTCTATTGACTTTGGGATGCACTAATTTATTGTTGAATGGTCTTTACATTTTTTTTACAATATCTTTGACCATTTTAGATTCGAGAATCTTACATTATATGTCTTTATCCTATTTGGAAGGTGTTATTAATATTTTCCTACAAAAGGATTCATATGGACCCATTTGGATGTTTGAGTGGAAACTATTGTTGTAATAGAACTCTACCAGAGGATAATGATGGTCTCATCCTCTATTAATATCTATAAAATATGACCACAACATGACTTTGAGAGAATAAATATTCTTTTATGATTAGGAATTAGTTTGAGGATGATATGCTATAGTATATATAAATCTATTTTTAGATCATGTTGGAGACTTATCCATAATTTGTAAATAAATATCAGATCTCGATCAGAAACAATTGATAATATTACTCCATCTAGCATTCCCACAATTATGATTTATATATGTGAAATTTAATCGCATGATAAGTCCTCTTATATTTTATTAAAGTGTTCATTATTTGTAAGAAAAATCACAACATCCCATATTGAATTATTTCCTCTTGATGTCTTTGGATGTCCAACGTTGATGTCCATGTTGATTTTTTCCCATTTCCTTATAGGTATAGGTTACAGATTCATCATTCATATATGATTTTTTTTCTTTCTTCATTTACTTTATAACATTCTAGGAACATTTATGGATATTCAAGTATCACATTTTTCATGTTTTCCCAAAAAGTGTTCTCTCAAAGATTTCAATACAGCATTGTGAACCCTAGGTGGAGTGAGGATGTCGAGTAGTACGAATCACTAAAAAATCCCTCTTTATATCATGTTTCTTTTGTATAAATATTTGATAAAAAATTATTATGACTCATTCCTTGTCAATTTTGAAATCTGAGGATTTCTAATTTCTGATATCTTCCACCTTATTTTGAGTCTCCACATCATCTCTTTGGGCATCCGTTATCTCATCAAAAAGGTTTTCTAGAGAGGTCATTTGATATTGTAATAATGATGATCCTTCCATTATGATTACCATGTCCATCCTTTAAAAGTATAGGAAGGTAATATACTTATCAATTCTCTTTATTGATAATTTTGAACGTTCACTCTACATATATCATTTGGAAAAATATTTTATTTACCAGGATGGTAGTGTATTGAGAAGTCATAATACTTGAGGATATCTAACCACATTTGATGGTACATATTAAGCTTCTTTTATGTTAATATATATTTGAGTCTCTTATAATTGTAATATATCTCACAATTCTCCCCATAGAGATAATTCTGCTATATATTCAGTGAAAAGGTCATATCCATTTACTCTAGATATTGTGTGAGATAGTTTTTCCCATTAACATTCTGCTTCATTATGGCATAAGCTTATCAATTTCCAATATTAAATTTCCTAATACCTTCTTTGAAGCATCTTTGTTAACCACAAAGATTCCCCCAATTGTGGGTAGTGTAATTACTGGTACAATGATAAGCCTCTTTTATAACTCTTTGAAGTAATATTCACATTCATTGGTCCAAACTATGTTTACACTCATAAATGTGTCTTGGTTATTGAGAATGAAAATCATGAGATGTTCCTAAAAAATGTTTCTTAATACCACTATATATTAAGAAAACTATAGATCTCTATTATAGGTGTTATCCTGGACCACTCCTCGATTTCCTTTTCCATATTAGGGTAAATATATATTTTTTTATTGGTGATAACATGGACCAATAATGTTACTTCCTCTATTATGAACCCCCATATAATGTATTTATCATATAGTTTCTCCTCATCATACTCATCCTTTCTTATACAGTATACTAGAATATAATAAATAAATAAATACACAAATTTTTATAGGTAATCTCTAAAAATATATTCACTATGTATAGGAAAAATATGCGAGCAATAGTGAGTCTAAAGGACATCAATATAAACTTATATTTCCATACCATGTTTAAAATGTAGTCTTGGGAATATCTTATGTATTCACCTTTAACTGGTGATATCTTGAACAATGGTCCAGCTTACAGAAATACTTGGCCCCATGAAGTTGATCGAAAAAGTAATCTATCTATGGATGGGGACATTTTATATTTATCATGATTCTTTGAGCTCACAATAATCAGTTCAGACACACATTAATCAATCATTATTCATGATTAAGTGGAATAGTGCGCGCAATAGTTAATCACATTGGCATATAAAACACTTATCCAGATTATATTTTAACTAATTATTTAGTTAATCCTATATAATAGACTCTATCATATAAGGATTATTTTATGTTGGAAGAGATATAGGTATATGTTCAATTAATAACTCAACCTCTCTGTCTATAAGAAGACTAAGAAATTCTTCGAGAAACCCATTAGTGTATTCCATCACAATATTATTGAAATCAATCATGATTATGTCCTTTGCCTAAAAAATTTAATCTAGATATTCATGATCAAAGGGTTTTAGTCTCCATGTTTTAGATGATAATTCAAAAGTGTATTTTCATCCTACACACATATTTAGTGAATCAAAGGATGCCATGGGATGTAAATATTGATCTCCCTTCCTCATAAATTGATGATGGATTTATATAAGTAAAGACAATCCATTCCCTAAATAGCGTCAAAATCTACTAAATAGTTTAGGGTGAGATTTAATCTTAGTTCTAGTCCACAAACATTGAACAAGGATGAGTTATATACTTCATATTCAATAATTAACCAATTTTATGTTCTCAAAGATCACTCTAATGTAATATTTGTATTTCTTGTTAGAATAGTTTTACTAAACATGGATGTTGTGAATAAATTAATAAAACCATAATACAATGGAATATTTTCTATTCCTTAATGAATAACTAGAGCACATATCACCACATCATTATTAGTATCCACCTCATCATTCATGATAGAATATTCCATTCCTTTCTACATTGGATGTTGTTTTCATGGATTTTCTCAGATAACCCTTAGTTTAGGAAATTGGATTCCATAGTTCCCATGTTCCTTACATTTGAAACATTGTACTATAGGATAACTCTTCATATGATACTTCTTTTCTTATTCAAAATCATTATTCTTCTTCATATACCATAGTCACTTATTATACCGATTCCCCCTTTTCCTCATTTTAAGAATCCTTCAACTCCTTTTAGATAGTTTTTTGGATGATTCTTCTCACCTTTTTGACATGTGGGATGATTTATTTTGATGCCTTGATGAGATTTGTCAGACAGTCATCCCATATTAAAATCCAGTATGATTTTTTTCTCTTAGTACACATGAATAATGAGAATCTCCGACATCCCTCTCAACCATAAGAGAATAATAGAAAATTCCCTCATTTTAATAAATGTCACGAATCATAAAGATTTTCATGGACAAGGATTTAATAAACTAAGGAAGTTTACTACCTTGTTTTAGATGTTCAAAAAAAATCTAGATTTTTATCTTTTAATTTTTTTTCTAATGTTTTTTATATGCCCCAATAAACTCATATTTGTCTTAATTAAATCCTAACAACTCCCTCTCTATCACAAGATAGAGAGCTCACGGAAAATATATATAGAAAAATATTTTCTTGAATCCATCCCATTCCTTGGAATATAATTCCTCTATACACTTAGTGTTTTTATCAATGTCCACCGTTGACCAGCTCTAACCTCAAAATGATAGAATTCCAACATGATATTATCTTCATATATGTTTTGTATGATATAAAACATCTTCTAAAAAGATTTAATACATTATTCTCTGATTAAGGGAATAGATTAACACTAAATATAATAGGCATTTTCACAAAAAGGATTTGTGTACATATTTATTTTTATTTATAATTCTAGCGAGTTCATCTTGACATAGGTTATTATTAATAATATGATCTAGTTGATTTATTATAGTCTTAATGTTATGATCTATTTTTTACATCATGTTTGGAACCTTATTTGGGAAATCATCACATATACTATCACATTGGTTGTCGACACATTTTCTCATATTTCCAACCATTAACTAAATAAAAAATTAAAATTAGTGTATTTGAATACTTAGGTAATATGAATATAAAAATAAATATATAATTATATACGGGTAATATCTTAAATGAAAAGTATATCCAAACATAATATTCCCAATGATTTAATCTATGTTATCCTTAGTCATACAATTATCACCATGGTTCTTACTAATGTTTTAAATTTGTAATCCCCCAAAATAAAAAGGTTGATCACTGATACCAACTATAGTTACCCAATCCTTTTACACATATTATTATATAATACAAATAATAATTAGGAATTCAATACAAACCAAGGACAGAATAATCAAGTGTGTTTGTAATTCTAGGCTCATGATTAGAAAATATGAAACTAGAATAAGATGTCATTTTTATTAATATCCATAATGGGATCCTAAAAATAATTTATATCATGAAGATAATGAGGATAAGTTGTGAAATACATAGTTAAATGGATGATATAAAAATCCCAGCAAGGGAATAAAAATGGAAATAACGGAAAAATTATTATTTTGAATGCATATCATGCCAACATAAAAACAATGGATCGGGAATAAAACTATGAAGACATAACATACATAACATGGAACCATATGATAATGAAAATATAGTAATAAGGAAACAACTTTTGTCATTATATAAATATGATATAATGCTAACTAAGAATACTCTATCTCGTGGTGGATAAAGTATCATGATGGATTAGGTTTACACCCTAATCCCATACATAATGTCTCATGTGAAAAAACATTACCCAATGCATTATAGTGTTATCTTTGTTCACCAATCATAACATGTTCATAAATATGTGTTCCATAGAATATAAATCAAATATGTGCAAAAACATAAGAGCTATGAATAGAATGAAATGGGTTTTGAAGTTATTTCATAAGGCATAACCAAAAGGTGTATAATAATAGAATCTAGGGAATTATGGAATAAATAATTCTTAGATATTAATAAAAGAAATATAATAATAGATCATGAATAATGAATTAAAACTAATCTTAAAACAAAAAAATAGTGTTTAAGTATCTTTTAAAATGTTCAACTTTACTACAGTTTTAGGGAAAATAATAAAGAGTCATTGAAGAGGATAGAGAAATAATAATATCCATAAAACCAGGAATGAAGTAAAATTGTTTTTCATGATAAAATTAGGTATTTTAGAATTTTTTAACAAAATGTTTTTTGCATTGTACATGGAAATGGGTAGTAAATTGAGAATTTCTCTTTAATGTGGTTTTCATATCGAGAGGAATTGAGAAGGGAACATGTTTAAAATACGTATTTACTCATCAAAGAAAGTTCAATTGAGTTATGTAAATATCTGTGTAATATAAAAACATAATTTTGGATATTTATAATTTAATAATGAATAAATACATTCGGTAAAAGAGACAGAAAATGTAACCAAACAACAAAAATAGTGATACAGAGAGATCCCTAACCTTATATCTGAATACGTACTCCTTTTTCACCTATTATTCTAGATAATAAAATTATATTCTTTTAATTAATTAATTCAAAACTTGTTCCACATATATTTTATTTAGTAAAATTTTATTATTTTCATTAATATCCATTCTAATTAGTTGTGATGTTTAATTTCATCATTTTGGGAGCAATCATTTCACAGTTTCATGGTTGGTTAACATCTGTATACATATGTACATTCTTGTAAAATATAAATAATACACCAAATGTGAAATAATATGGCAGTTAAGAACTTATAGTTGTTTTAGTGGTCTCTTGTATCATTTTTTATTTCTATAATGAGGACAATTCATTTGATAAAATATTAAATATAAATGTTTAGTTTATTTTGGTGGTTTTTATGATCATCATGTACTAGTTTTGTTTTATATAATTTTATAGACATATTTTAATTAAATAATGTGATAAAATATATAATATATATGTATTTCATTTTAAAATCTATATGTGAATTTAAACATACCATGAAAGCGGTAATGGGAAAGAAAAACACATCATCTATGAAGGTGATAAACCGACAAATCACGAATGATGTTTTCATTTTTTCAATAATAAGATATGATAATATATTTGATGATGAATATTCCATTAAAAATTAATAGTACATTATATATAATATTATGTACATATCAAGACACATTTTATAGGGATGAGGATTTGGTGGATTAAATAAATAATTTAAAATAATTATATGAAGGATTTTACCTCTTGAATATTCTCTCCTCTGCATAAGGCCCTTGGAATTTTTATTTTCAGGATACTATAAATACTAGGACATGTAAGGTAGGATTTTCAATGGAATTAGATAGAATATTTTCAATATCCATGGCATATATGGTTTGAGGATAATGTGTGGTAATTATTAAGGGATGAGAGGGGTGTTTTGATTTTTTTTATTATTCTATTATTATGGATCAATACTATCAACAGTGTTTATTATTATTACTATATAGCATAACTAGTGCATAGTATTTTGAAATAATGGGATTATTCATGATGCAAAAATTCATGTTTTTGACTTATAATGTTAAATACATTAAATTAACATATTTTACTATTCACTAAATATTCAATTGTTTTAGAAAACCCACAAAAATTTACCCTAACAATTTTTAACATGAATATATGAAAAAAATAGAATCCAATTTATTAAATCAAATTTTGGACTATGATAAATACAATTTTTTTGAATCATCATTTATATGAAAGTACCGATTTTCGTATTATAATAAATTTTATAACATATTGAGAAATTATTTATGGTCTCATAAAATTATCTTATAATTATAATACAATAAAATATTAGTTTATGAATCCATTTTTTTGAAGAAAATTTTCTTCTAAATAATTAAATTTATTATAAAATTACAAATAAAAAATTTTTATTTTACAAAAATATAAACAATAATTTTTTAAAAAAAAAACTACTTACAGAAACCATGTGACAACCAGGTCCCGGTGACAGCACAGCCACCCCGCCTTAACATGGCCATCGGGTCCTAGCCCACCAAGTACGACCTGTTTCTCCATAGACACTTGGGGCTCATCCCAGGGTCCACCCACATGCCCGAACGGGTCATCTGACTAATAATTGTACCCACATTCCAACACATGTCCTTTCTAGTGTGCTTTGTCCCCACTCACACACACCCTGAGAAAAATCCCAGGAGGCTACCCATCCTGATCAATACTCTAGGCCAAGCACGCTTAACTGTGGAGTTCTAATCAGGCTCCTGAAAAGGAAGGTGCACCTTGTTGACATGAGTCATATCATTTAGTCATTTGACCCTTTATCATTTGGGGATGTTACAATCACCCCCCCCCCCCTTAGAGCACAATGCCCTCATTATGGTCCCTATATCTCAACCCAGGTAGTGCACCGCACTTAAGGCTGGGTTCCTCCTCTGATGCCAAATGTGACAACCAGGTCCCGGTGATAGCACAACCACCCTGCCATAACATTGTCATCGGGTCCTGGCCCACCAGGTACCACCTATTTCTCTACAGACATGTGGGGCTCATCTGAGGATCCACCCACATGCCCGAATGGGTCATCTGACTAATGATTGTACCCACAGGCCAACACATGTCCTTTCCAGTGTGCTTTTTCCTCACTCACACACACTCTGAGAAACATCCAAGGATTTCACCCATCCTGATCACTACTCCAGGCCAAGCACGCTTAACTGTGTAGTTCTAATCAGACAAGATCCCAAAAAGGAAGGTGCACCTTGTTGACATGAGTCATATCATTTAGTCATTTAACCCTTTATCATTTGGGGATGTTACATACCATGATATAAATATATCATTTTTTTCATATTTTAATGTACCAAAACATTATTTTAAATTTTCATTCATCATGTTACTTTTCTATAAATCATATTACAATTCCTAATGGTAATCTGACTACTCAGCCTCAGGTCCATGCGGAGTGTTTGGAGGTTCCTTCGGTGGCGGTGGAACAGCGGGGACCTAAGAAGGTCGGGGAGTTTCCTCTCGTGATCTTGTCCTCTCGGGAGCTTAAGGAGGTGGCCTCCTTTCATGATCTCACTCTGGTAGCTCGTTTTGGTCGCTCTAAGCCGTCTCTCAAATTCTTTCGAGAATTTGTCGATTCGTGGGGGTTGTCTCTTCTGACGGCGGTTTCCGACTTGTCGTGTATAGCTTTCTGTGTGCACCTAGCTTCCAAGGAGGAATTTGTGAAAGCATGGTCACAGGAGGATAGACGGTGTGGCTCTTGGCACTTTTCGATGTCTAGGTGGTCGTGGGACTGTCACCATGGTCGCGAAACCTCCTCATATGCGATGTGGCTGTCTTTGCCAGGTCTCCAGCTGCCTCTTCATAACCTGGCAATTCTGAAGGAGGTTGGAAATTATTTAGGCTCCTTTTTATGCGTGGACGAGGACACTAAGATGCTCAAGGTGGTAGAAATCCCTCACATTTGTGTTGAAATGGATTTAGAACTAAAGAGGCCCTCAATGGTATAGTTTGAAGCTGAGGACGGTTTTTGGTGGAAACAAAAGATTTTTTATCAACAGTCTCCTCCTTTTTGTGTGTTCTGTGGTCTGCATGGCCATGATATGAAGGGCTTCCAGTGCCGGAGGGAGGTTGCAGAGTCTTCTAGCCCAGCTCTGGATGGGGTTCCGTGTCAAGATCCAGTTGTCTCGGGCGGGTGTGGTGTTATGGAGGCGAATGTTTTCCTGCCGGACATTTCAAATTTGAATCCGTTCAGCGAGTCCTTTGGGTTGGGAAACTCAAACGACCAATCTGGGGAAACATATTCTGACAGAAATGGATGATTATTGGAGTTACCCTCAGGGACGATGGATCTCATTTCTTGGTCCTTGGGTCCAGTTCCACAAATGTTTTCTCCTCCTCTTAGGGGAAAAGACAAGGAGGTTGAGGTGCATATGTATCTCTCTCTTGAGAGCCTGTCCAGGTAGCTTTCCTCTCCTGTTTCCCACATGGGTTTCTCCTCGCATCTTTCTCCAGGGTCTATCTAGACCTGTCTTGCGAATAAACTCTTGGCTTCTCCTGAAAAGGGTCTGGAGGTGGTTAAATGGAACAAGGGTGCGGAGAAGGAGGTGATGGCGTCGCAGCGTTCACCTCAGAGGAAGCTTCTGTTATATTTGTTTTAGGGAGAGCTGGGATTGGAGTCTCTCCCGCGTGTTACGTCAGGAAGGAAGCCTCAGTTGGAAGAGTTAGATGTTATGTGCGATGATGGTCTTTTTTCAGCCAAACAGAGCAGTGGTAAGGGTGGTTTTGAGGGACCTCTCACTCGATCAAAATCCTAGGGGAAGGGTGTGTCTATACCCTATGAGATTTCTTTTCCATTTGGGCCAAAGAGCCCGTAAGAGTCCGTAGGATGCTTTCCATCATTATTTGGAATGTGCTTAGTATGGGAGCTCTTGCCAAGCAGGCCTTTTTATCATTGGAATGTAGGAAGGACAAAGTTTCTATAGTGGTGATTCTCGAACCAAAGTAGGATGCCTGCAAGCTTCCTGGGTTAGCAAGGAAAATGGGTTTTCCTATCTATTTTCATGGTGGTGCAGTGAATTCGCAGGTCTGGGTTGGATGGAGGGATGGTATATCGGTGGTGAACCTAGGTGTGATGTCCTAGTGTATTTATATGAAGGTGGATATGGGTGGTGCTTCTCTTATGTTCTCATTTGTTTATGCGAGCAATAAGATTATGGAGATGAGGGAGCTCTGGTCTCATCTGAAATCGGTACAAACTTATTCTATGGCATGGTTTGCGGGAGGTGATTTCAACTCTATCGTGGATATTTCATAGAAGCATGGAGGAATGGGGTGCAATGTTGAAGGTAAGGTGGAATTAAAAGGGTGCCTTCTACAAATAGGATTGTTGGATTTAGGCTTCAAAGGGGCGAAATATACGTGGTGTAATAACTGATGTAGACAGGATAGGATTTGGAGTCGACTGGACAGGTGGCTTACCAATGTGCATGGGCTGGACCATTTATCTAAATCACCGGTTAATCATCTTCCACGTATCCTATCGGACCATGCACCTCTTTTACTAGATATTAAGAGTGAATGTTTGATTGGAAAGAGTTTTTATTATTCAAGCGAATGTAATAAAAACGATGGGTTCATGCATGTGGTGAGGAAGTCCTGGGTGGAGGATGAAAAGGAGAGCTCTTGGGGAGGGCTGGTGAATCGTCTTAAAATACTCAAACAGGAGATCAGGCAATGGTTTGTGGTGCAACCGGACTTGAATATGGGGGTGACATCTCTGCAGGAAGAGATCGACGGATTGGAGGGGTCTCTTCAGGCTTTGTGGGATGAGGATGTCTTTATCAAGTTAGGTGACAAAAGGGTGGCTTTTGCGGAGAAATTGCTAGAGGTGGAGAGGAACTTCATACAGCGCTCCTGAGTGAGATGGCTTAAGGAGGGGGGCCACAAAATCACTTTCTTCCATGCTTGAATCAAGGAAAGGAGTAGTATGAAAATCAATTTAAAAAGGGAGGATGTGACTTACACGTCCGATGTGGAGGTGGCGGGCAGGCTAGCTCTGGAACACTTCGAGGGCCTGTGGGTGGGGGAGAATACCAACAGATTTGAAAGGGAATATCTAGGGGATTCTGGTTTCCTGAGCTGTGTACCTACGTTGATTACTTGTTCAGAAAATGAGCACCTCTCATCCTTACCTCGGTAGGGGGAGATTAGGGAAGCATTGGAGATCATGTCGTGCGAGAGTGCACCTGGACCAGATGTTTTTCCGGCCTCGTTCTACTATGCTACATGGGATGTGGTCGGGTCCTGTGTAGTGGAGGCTATTCAGGATTTCTTCCAAGGTGTCCCTCGATTAAAGGGATCTCGGCTTCAAGGGTGTTCCATATTCCAAAAATCAAAGACCCTTTTCTCATCAACCATTTTAGGCCGATATGCTTGTGTAACGTCTTATACAAAATCTTGGCGATGGTCATTAGCAGGAGGTTATCCACATTTCTTCCCAGGATTGTCTCTGAGGAACGGTACGGTTTCATACAAGGGAGGAGTATACAGGGGGCGGTTTGAAACGTGAGCAAGATGGTTCATGATCTGAACAAGCGGATGGTTGGATCCAATGTTATCCTACTGGTGGACATGAAGAAGGAGTATGATAACTTTGAATGGGGTTTTATACTTCGAGATATGAGGTTCTTTGGGTTTCGGTAACAGTTATGTGACATCTGTTTCAAATGCTTTGCCTCTTCGTGGATCTCGGTTTCGTTACTGGGGAAGTGTTTTGGGTTCTTCAATGCTATGATGGGGGTGCGACAGGGGGACCCGCTCTCGCCGGCTATGATTGTCATGGATCAAGATGCCTTGTCCAGGAATATGAAGAAGGGTATGGCAGAGGGTTCCTTGAAGCCTTTCTGTGGTAGAATGAACTCGGGGGTTATATCTCAACTAGTGTTTGCCGACGAAATACTTTTATTCTTGAACGGTGGATGCAGGACTTTAAAAGCCTTTAAGGCCATTATGGGATTGTATGGGATGTAGAGTGGGCAATCGGTCAATCATGAGAAGAGTCATGTGTTCATATCCAACAAATGCTCGGGAGGGAGATGTAGGACCATTCAGGAGATTCTTGGATGTGGGCAGAAACAACTTCCTATTGTTTACATGGGGATACCTTTATCGAGCGGGAGGATACTAAAGAGCCATTTCCATGGGGTTGTGGATCGCACCTTGGGAAGGATCTTCAATTGGAAGAACAAGGTACTTTTGTTTGCGGGCCGGATTATGCTTATTAACAGTGTTTTGTTATCTATTCCCACGCATCTTTTTTCCATTATCAGTCCTCCAAAGGGAATGGTGGAAAGAATTGAGCGCATTCTTACATCCTTCTTGTGGGATGTGAAGGGAGATGGCAGGTTCCACTGGGCCTCCTGGAGGAGGATGGATGGTCCAGTGGAGGAGGGCGGGGTTGGGTTACCAGATCTTCAGGAAGTCATACTGGGATTGCAGGCCAAGCTAGAGTGGGAGGAAATTGTGGGTAAGACACTATGGGCCAGTTTTTTCAGAGCCCAGTATGGATGGCATGGGGATCTCTGCACACGTGGGGCGACGAGTCTAGCCAGATGCATGTTCTCTCATCTGGACGTTCTTCTTGAGCAAACCAGATGGGTGATTGGTCGCAGGGAGATCAGTTTCTGGAAAGTCACGTGGACAGAGGAGAGGCTTTGGTTTGATGGCTGCCTGAATCCTGACATCTCGTTTAAGGAGGCATGCGGAATCTATGAGTTCATGAATGCAAATATTAATGTTTTGCAAATGAACCATCTCGGTAGTGTGGTTATGAATGATGACCCAGATAAATTTTGTTTCATAGAGATGAGCTTGGGACGTTTTAACCAGAATGGGTACAGGAGAATCCTGCATGGTGCTGATGCGGCGGTTGGAGCGGAGGAAACTTCTTGGTTCAAGGTATTACCAACAAGAATAAATTTTCTAGTGTGGAGAGTCAGAAACCAAGCCTTTCCAACAGAGGAGAATATTCAGGGGAGAGGGACCAGCATGGCCTCACGGTGCTTCTGTTGCGAGCATCCATGCTCGGAGTCTACAGTCCATCTATTTTTTCAGGGTCGCTGGGCTTCTTTCCTCTGGTCTCGGATTGTTCGGTTCAGGTTTCCATGCGGGGAGTGCCACTCGGTTCGTGACTACATTTCATGTTGGCTCTATAGGCCTGATGGCAGGTCGGGGGAGCGAATAGCGCGCATCATCATTCTTGTAGACATCTACTGGACCATTTGGGAGGCTCACAACCAAGTAAGGTTAGGTGGTGAGAGGTCCTTATTGTATCTTAAGATCCGGATGAAAGCCATTATAGTGTAGCTATCCTCCCTTTTCAAAAATGGTGTTCAATAACTTATGTTGGAGGGTCTGGTTTGTGGACAGGCTGGAAAAAAGATGGATAGAGGACGGTGGGTTAAATGGCAGCCTCCAAAGCATGGGTGGAAGCTGAACGTGGACGGCTCATGTGTTGGAGGAATTATGAGTGGTGTTGTCTTGCTTCGAGACTAGTAGGGAACGGTTCTGGTTTCCTTTAGTGCTTATTATGGACCAGGTAACTCTATGGGTGTGGAGTTTAGAGACCTTATTTCAGGTTTGATGGTTTGCAGGAGGAAGGGGCTCACAGTGTTAGAAGTGGAATCGGACTCAAAGGTTCTGTTCAGATCTCTGCATGGCTACCAAGACATCTCATGGGATTTAACGTATATATGCCGCCGGTGTAAAGTAAAGACCAACCAGGGAAGGATGGTTTACCATAGTCTGAGGGAGTCTAACTTTGCGACTGATGAGTTAGCTCGTTGAGGCCGACCTGAGGAGACGCTGGTGGTTTATGATAGCCTTAACTCTCTGCCTTTGGAGTGTGTAAATGTGGTTCGTAAGGACTCTCCTGTCCTTCACAATTTTCGTCCCCTGTGAAGTGTAATCTGGTTATCTCTTGGAATTAATAAAAAATAACTTTCAGTTAGTCTTATTTTCTATTTATTTACCCTCAATAATATTTTGAAACCATATATTTTATTTTGTGACTAATTTATCATCCTTCACTTTTTGGATTAATTATTTGTGGGTTTCTCTATGAGAATTATGTGATTTATAATTTTTGATATAATTATTAGAAGTTAGTTTCCTTTGATATAATTCTAGGTTGTTTTATGGACAATTGGTCACATGACCTCATGTTATCCTCTACATACTCTCGAGGCTACTGACTAGTATCGATGGTATATGGCCGCAACCTTAAACATTAAATAATCTTGATATATGTCATGAATTCACATTGAGGATATTTTCAGGTTTAGAGTTTTAGAATAAGGCCATAACAATTACATTACATCTCAAAAATTAAAAAGTATACACTTCTACTCTATTTACATTTTTTCACAAAATAAAAACTCTTGAAATAAAGAGTCATGTCTAGTTTCATATTTTAGACAACATTCCTTTTCCTTGATCCCACCC
Organism: Viscum album; assembly: GCA_963277665.1. NCBI lineage: Eukaryota > Viridiplantae > Streptophyta > Magnoliopsida > Santalales > Viscaceae > Viscum > Viscum album. The sequence continues at coordinate 1,099,287,063 of OY728135.1, read as the reverse complement.
TTGACCCTATTCCACTTTAGGTCTAGTGTAAAACATTTCAAAAACAAGGTATGAGCATAAAAATCTCAGTAAGAGATACACAAAAAAGAAAAACATTTATATTTTTAAAATAACAAGTAAATCATTACTACATTATCATTAGTAATACTTTCACCTTTATGAAGTAGTAAATACTATTCACGGAATAAAAGATCATTTCTTACCCTTTTGTAACCAAAATATTACCATAAAACCCATATAAACAATGCATAACATATAAAGGTAACTTGGAAAATAACATCTTAAATGGAATAACAATACGGTCGACTTCCACTCATATCACCAAATGAAGTAACTATACAGTCGACTTCCACATATATCACTAAATGTAATATCCATACGACCGACTTCCATACCCAATGTATTGGAGGTTATAACATAACCACTTATCCTAGTTTATCATGTCACCACCCATCAAATTTCCAAGTACCATTATAAAATAATAACATATAAAACATAGAAAATATAAACATTTCAATAATAACATTTCATTTGCAATCCCAATATATCATTTCAAGATATTGACAAAATCAATGATTTATCAAACTATTTTCAAAACCATTTAAATCATTTAAAAAAGTTATTTTTCAATCAAAGTTTCCCATACCACTTTGAATCTTTAAATTTAATTATCATTTTAAAACATTAATGACCATATAAAGAAATCTTTAAATTTTTTTCTGAAATCATGGTCATTAATGATAAATTTTTATAAGAATAAATATTTAAAAAATTATTCTAGTTCAAGAGTTCCTAACCAATTGAAAGATGTTTGAATACAAATAATTGAAGAATAAAATATAATAAAAATGTTATAATATCATGAGAATAATGTTATTCATAATAGAATATGCCAAAGGACTGTATATACACCACATAATTGTGAATTGGTGCATAACAACAATGAAGTCTCAATGGAATATAATTTGAGAATAAATCCCTTATAAAGATAGTATCCATAGATTATGGATATATCAATTTCATAATTATGTGTGAAAAATATAAATACACTGAATATAAGTGAATATTAAGTTTTAAAAATCAGAGGTTATTCACACATATTCATAGCATGAAATAATCAAGAAGTAGAAGTTTAACCCAAAGAATTGACAATGGGTAAAGAAGTTCCCCTACAGAAATTCGACAGCCTAATGGCGGCACATTAAAATTCAGAAAATGAGTTGATGAGAGAAGAAAGGGTATCTCATCCCATGGACATAATATTTACAGTAATGAGGATATATAAGAACATATCCCATCATTAGAATATGTAATTTATAATACGTAACAAAAACAAGTCTTTTAAAAAGAGGAGGGTGAAAGGTTCCATTTCTGATTTGGTAACTTACGAAGCATACAACACATGAAAGATGGATCATACAATGAAGATGTAAATACCAAGAATTGAAAGTATATTACACAATGAATACAATCATAGACGGTACATACACCACACAAAAGGGAATAGTGGAAAGTATATCATGAATCTCAGATGAATAAATAGTGAGATAAAAGCCCCTTACCACGATGTAATCAATCGAGTCGTAAGACCAAAAGTTAATAACCACAAAATGAATCACATAATACCATGAATATAAACATAATCATGATAATATATATAAAATTTCATTTCAAAATATACCACATGCAATAAATAAGTTGAAAACAATTGAAATATCGCAGAATTAAAAGTGAGATAAGAAATCTATTACCACGTTGTTATCAATCGAGTCGTTTGAACAATAGTTAATAACCACCAAATGAATCAAATAATACCATGAATATAAATATAATCATGATAATATATAACAAATTTATGTAAAAAATACACCACATGAAATAAATAAGTATCGAATAATGGAAATCTCACGGAATTAAAAGTGAGATAAGAAACCTCTTACCTCTTGTCCGACTTGAGTTGTTTGTTCCTTGTTCTTCCTCAATAATAAACTTACAGTAATTTATACTTGATTGAGAACCTTTTAAAGTATATTATTTATTTCATATTATTTATTACAATGTTATAATTATTATTTAATCATTTAAGTTAATAATGGTCATTTTGTTGATATTTGGTTCTTGAGTAAAAAATGAACACTTTACAATTACAAGTTTTCAATGTGGTAAAGAGTTCATTCTCTCAATAATGAGATTTATGATTTAGATATCATATATATTCATTAAAAACATGTATTTATAATAATACATAACATTTGGAGATAATAAATTAAATGCACCATTCATGGAGACTGTAAGCCGTACGTATGAATGAATTCAACTTTCATTTCAATTTCTTTTTTTAATGAAATTAAAACTTAATTATAATTAGGTATATTATAATTCAATATAATATCATAAATATTGTCCTTAAATCCTTCCATTATGCGACCCATATATGGCATGAATGAGTCATATCACTATGAGGGGGCGGTAGTCCGCACTTCCTCAAATGAAAATATCACGTTTACCCATAATGGAAACCTCAAAGGTATGTTATAAATGAAAAATACTGAATAATAATGAAAACATAAAACTAATATATATCATATATAAATACAGTCCCACCATAATTTCAACAATATTTGGGGATAGGAGATTATTGAACAATCATCGTTTTGTGAGGCGTTAGTTTTTTATCCAGAGAAACAGTATGTTCTTTAACCGTTAGACGGAGATGTGTGTAAGTGTAGATAGAATACAACTTATAACAAAATCCTAGTATACTGATTATACTGTTGTAATTATAAATTAAAAGAATAAAAAGATATTAGTGGTTGTAGAAGTTATATAAAAGAAAATAATTTAAGATAAATTGTTACCTGTAATTCGGGTAACTCCCTTTGGTTTGAACCAAAATGACTTCTTGAAGTGCCTTATGCCTAAGGTAAGGCTTCTAGGTGTAATATAGGGATCTTTAAAGCTTATTTGGGAAGGGTTTGTACGAGATAAGGGGCTTGATATTTTGGAGGAATGGGTTAGAAATGGTTTTCTTTTTATAATGGGGAGGAGGGACTCTTTAGAAAAGTGTGAAAAATTTATTTTATTATATAATTATTTTCTGTTTATAAAGGTCCAAAAAATATTAAAGTAAAATAAAAGATGACTCATGGTCTAAATAAAATAATAAAATAAGAATTTGATAGGTTTGGGATATTGTTTTAATCATTATAATATTTTTTATTTAAATCATTTATTAATGAGGTAAACATTGCATCATTGTTGGGTCAAAAATAATTTTATTTATATGATGTCTAAAAATTATAAAATAAATGCCATGATGTAGTAAATCTTTTTATCTTTAAAAATAATATTTATAGTATAAATGATCACTTATATAACCCCAAGTAAAAATTTATTTACAAAAATATATTTTTTTATGTTATTTTTGACTTTACTTTAAGATTATTAAAATAAAGTGTCATTATTACACATATGTGGCTTCATGGGTTCCCAAAATTGACCCAAGGATGCCCATGGTCGGCCGTGACTCAACCAATTATGTTTGGACAAGTTTTAAGGTAATTTTATTTTATTATGATATTCTTTCTACCGCGAATTACCATATTTACCTTTAACCGTGGTAAATAAAAGTCAAAAGTTACTATTCGGCAAAAATTATTTTTGCCTTATTGAACAAAATTTTACATACTAATAAAAACCATGTTTTTTGGATTTTATAAACTCAATTCATAGAAGTGGTAAATTTTCATTTAGATGAAAAAGTTTGTTTTTAACTACTACTCGGTGGTTTAACTATTAATCAAAAATTGATGTTTTTCAGAAAAATACCCAAAATTCAGCTAAAGCTATATTTGATATTCCTTATTCATAAATGATTTCTATTTCACCAAATTCAAAACATTGAAGTTGGACTAATTAATTTAAAATTAATTCTCGTTGTCACAACAAAAAGCGTGTTTTTAAGAAATATTAACTATTAAAATATTAACACTTGTTTATGTCCAATTTCAAAGTGAAATTAATTCCCATAACCAACGTAAGAATAAATTGTACAAATTTAATCTAATTACACTTTAAACCCAATTAAAAAGATAATCTTACCATATAAAAAATTATATTAAAATGTAGATTTGAATTAAAATACAGTATTTTAACTAATAATTAAAAAATTAAATTTTATTAGACAAATTACAAAATTTTACCCAAAGTAAATTTTGATGTCGCAAATATATTGAAATATTTTATTTTATCAAATAAAACAAATAAAAGTGGACAAAAAATATTTAAAGAGGTTTTTCTATTAAAAGGTGGTAAATTGACATTTTAAAGAATATTAGAGTATTTATGCTTAAACTCAGATTACATCTTATTTTACGCCTCTAAATTTTATTAGATAAATGTATAAACAATTAACAAACATTTATAATAATATTTTAGTTAGTTCTGTTCATTTCAACCAACACAACATCTATGCATTAACTTCCATTGAAAATAATATTATATTATTATTTTTTAGTATGACTTAAAGTTGTGTGCAACGTAAGATTTCAAACAAACCCATTTTTGCATATCAGGTATGCTATCGAATGTAGAATCCCATTTAAAGTAAAATTAATATTTAATTCAGAAATATTAATAAATATGAAAATGTCATATTCTTTATTTACCTGATTTATTACAGCCGTCCCCCCTCTTGGGAATTCCGTCCTTGCAATTTTTAAATTGGGCTAGGAAACTTCATTGAAAGTCCCACATCTAAATAAGAGTCAATAAAACTATCACTTTAAAATAATTTAAGAGAAGTACAATAGTTACCCAAGACCAAAAAAACTACAATTTCTTGAAACATGGATATGGTGGAGAAAAAAAAATCATGTTCTGACGGAGAGTGATTGAAAACATGATTATGAGAATGTTGACTACCAGAAAATCACAAACATGTGATGGGTTAAACAGACTTTGATTCACTATTAAGAAAAGTTAATAGACAAAAAAAATTCAGTTACTTTTCATTGAGGAATTTATTTATGAGCTTAACTAAAAACATAAGGAAACATACTTACTTGTCATGAAAACTTTCTTCCTTTACGATATTTCTAACACAAACTCATATTTTCTCCAAACAAAGTGTATTTATGATTACTAGTTCACATTAAAAGCATTATAATCAACTTAGATAAAATCACATAATCCACAAAAGATGAACTATATATTTCCCATATCTTTAGACCTTTGAAAATTCCAAGATGGTTTGTATAAGAGGAGATAATCCTCAAAAAGGATAATCTTTTAGAAACAGAAAACTACTCTTAATCTCCAAAATTTTTCAAAAAAAACCAAACTTTCTACAAAGAACATTCAATAAATAGTTGTCCATAAAATTCTTCAATGTAATACAATGTATGATTGGAACCGAAATCTCAGAAGTATTTAATCCCATAATCTTCCAAGATAAATAATATCAGTTATCAAAAAAATAACATCCCATAATATTAAAGCCTCATATTGAAATGTAATTGGCATAATCACATATTCTCCATGATAGGTCAATCATTTCCAAAAATAACCCAAAATCAACTTATTCTTAATTAATAAAATCATCTAACTAAAAAGAATAAGTCATACTAACTAGGTGCTTCACGTAGTCCAGTGGTAGGTGAAAAATCTCAATCACATTTGGTTGTGGGTTCGATTCCTGCAGTTTTGTCTAACGCAATGGGTTATTACACGGTCTGCGTGTTGTCCTTTTTAGAAAACTATTTAATTTTATTACATTCCCAAAAATAAATAATTTCATCCAAACTAATCATAATTTATTTTAACCACAAAGGTTATCTAATAACATTCATTTTTTCATCCCAAAATGTATTAAATTGTAATTGCCTAAAATTCAAGGATCATATAAACCCAAATGGTTCTTTATAACTATATCAACAAAAGAAAAGTTAATTATTCAATTAAAAAATTTTACATATATCAAACATCAAAGTTACATATATTATAAAAAGTCTTCTAATTTAATCCCATCATCAAAAGATCCTTAATATTTTTAATCATTTCACCATCCTAAAATCTACTATAACACATGAATCCCTTATATGTTGAATTCTTACACATTCAATATTCTTCATGATCCATTATAAATTTAATTCCAACTTATTCTGAAATACTTATGTCCTACAAAAAAAATCATGAATCATATCTTAAGATTCAATAATGTCTAAAAATAAGTTAAGAAATAATCCATACCTTTCATTGGCCATTTTCAGTTTCCACATCCTCAATTAGAATGGAATTAGGTATTTCTAAACATATATTTGTATGATCCTGGTAAACCCATTCCCAAACCTTCTTCATATGACATCTATTTGTATAATGGCCAAGAACATCACATTTAAAACTTTCAATTGATCCCACAAAAAGAACGTTTTTTCCTTTCCTAGATTAGACAAGATGCTTCCTTTTTTTCATAGTAGTTTCTTGCTTTATAAAATTCATTTCCACATCTATAGCATCTTCTCGTCCCATTGAAACATTTCTATATCTATTTCCTTGCACATCCATGACACATAGGTTTTTTAATATACATATCTTTATTATTATTACCTGAATTTCCCTGTTGATTTGTTTCTTGAATATATGATGCCTTAAAAATCACCAAGGTTCAGGTGGTCAATCATGACTCCAGATTCATTATTGAGAATAACCACAGGAGTTTTCATTTCAAATCCCATTTCATTCAGTTTTTCATTTAGAAAACCATCATAATTTGCTTCACATATACTGTTACATTGGTGCCTGCTTGATCCAACCATTTACTAAAACTGAAGAGGTCAGTGTAAGTATATTAGTAAATTCAATATATAATATCTTATAAAAAGGGTAATTACTACAATAGGCTTATTCATTTTATCTTAAACTCATTGAATTTATCTAAAATAAAAACGAGTCTTTCTAATTTGTTAACCATTATGGTTGTGAAACTTAGGCTTAAAGAATACCCTAACCTCTAAAGTTATCTAAACTGAAATATAATACCAACTATAAAAACCCAGACATAACCATCACATAATCTTGAATTAGGTCCATAATTCACATTGAGGATCATTTTAGGTTTATAGTTTTTTAGAATTAGGTCATAAAGATTACGTTAAATCTCAAAAATTACAAAGTAGACACTTCCACACAGTTTTCATTTTTTTACAAAATAAAAACTCTTGAAAAAAATATCCATGTCTAGTTTTAAATTTTAGACATCATGCCCTTTTGATTATCTCATCCTTGATTCTCTTCCACATTATGGCCAGTGAAAAAAATTTCAAAAACTTGGGATGAGCATAAAAAGTTCAGTAAGACATACACAAATAAATAAAACTGTTAGTTTTTCAAATCAAAAAATAAACCATGAATAATTTATCATAAGTAATATTTTTCACCTTTATGAAGTAGAAAATACTATTCTATGAATAAAATATCATTTCTCACCCCTTTTTAACCAAAAGATTACCAGAAAACCCATATAAACAACACATAACATAAATAGTTAACTTGGGACACAACATTCTTAAATGGAATAACAATACAGTTGACTTCCACACATATCAATAAATTTAATAGACATAGATCAGACTTATACACATATCACTAAATGTAATAGCCATACGGCCAACTTCCATACCCAATGCATTGGATGTTATAACGTAACCACCTGTCCTGGTTTATCGCGGCACCACACTTGATTTGGTTTATCACGCAACCACTCATCAAATGTTTATGTAACATTATAAAATCATAACACATAAAACATTGAAAATATAAACATTTCACTAATAACACTTCATTTTTAATACCAATAAATCATTTCAAGATATTGAAAAAATCAATGATTTATCAAACCATTTTCAAAACCATTTAAATCATTTAATAATGAGATATTTGAATAAAATTGTCCCATACCACTTTGAAACTTTTAATGGAGTTAACATTTTTGAACACTAAGGACAATATAAATAAATCCTTATAACCATTTTGAAAACATTGTCATTAATGAAAAATATTTAGAAGAATAAATCCTTAAACCATTATTTTAGTTAAAGGTTCCTAACCAAATGAGAAATGCTTGAATACATATAATTGAGGAATAAATTTAATAAATACGTTACAATATCCTATGAATAAAGTCATTCATGATACAATATTCCATGTGACAGTATATACACCATATAAAAGTGAATTGGGGCATAAAAACAATTAATTCTCAATGGAATGTATATTGATAAAAAATCCCTTATAAAAGCGGTATCCTTAGATTAAGGATAATTCAATTACAAAATTATTTGTGAAAAATTTAAATACACCCAATATAAGTGGATATTATGTTTAAAACAATCATATTTTATTCACACATATTCATAACATGACATAATCAAGAAGTAGAATTCAACACCAATGAATTGAAATTGGGTGAAGAAGTTTCCATTCAAATATTCGAAAGCCTAACGGCATCACTTTAAAATTCATAAAATGAGTCGATTAAAGAATAAGGGGTATATCATCAAATGGACATAATATTTACATAAATAAGGATATATAAGAACATATCCCATCATAATAATATGTAAATTAAATGACATAACAAAAAGAAGTCTTTTAAAAAGAGGAGGGTGAAAGGTTCCCTTACTGATTTGTTAACTTACAAAACATACAACACATGAAATAAAGATCATACCATGATGATTTAAATACCCACAGATGATATTAGATTACAGAAAGAATACAATTATGGAAAATATAACCACCACACAAAATGTAATAATAGAAAATATAACATGAATCTGACGGGAATAAAAAGTGAGATAAAATCCCCTTACCACATTGTAATCAATCGATTCATAAGACCAAAAGTTAATAACCAAAAAATGAATCACATAATACCATAAATATAAATATAATCATGATAATATACATGAAATGGATGTCGAAAATACACCACATGGAATAAAGAAGTGGCGAACAATGGAAATCTCATAGAATTAAAAGTTAGATAAGAAATCCCTTACCACGTTGTAATCAATAGAGTCGTAAGAACAAAAGTTTATAACCAAAAAATTAATCACATAATACCATGAATATAAATGGAATCATTATAACATATAACTAATTTCATTATACAATACACCACATGCAATAAATAAGTGGCGAACAATTGAAATCTCACAGAAATTATAAGTTAGATAAGAAACCCCTTACCTCGTGTCCGACTTGAATTGTTTGCTCCTTGTTCTTCCTGAATAGTAAAATTAAGTTAATTTATACATGATTAATTACCTTTTAATTAATATTATTCCATTTATATCACTTATGAATATTTTATAATCATTATGTAATCATATAAGTTAATAATGGTCATTTTGACGATATTTGGTACTTGAGTAAAAAATGAACACCTTATAATTTCAAGTTGTCCATGTGGTCAATAGTCCATTATCTATAGAACTATATTAATGATTTAGATATCATATATATCTAGTATATACAAGAATTTATTATAGTACATAAAATTTGTAGATAAGAAATTAAATGCACCGTTCATGGAGAAGGTAATCCGTACGTACGAATGAATGCTAATTTCATTCCTATTTATTATTTTAAGGGAACTAAAACATAATGATACATATTTATAATAAATTCCAATATAATATAAAATATAATTTCCTTAAATTAATCCTTTATATGTCCCACGTATTGCATGAATGAGTCATATAACATTAAGGGCGTGGTAGTCTGCACATCCTCAAATGAAATTAATACGCTTACCCATAATGGAAACCACAAGGGTATGTTATAAATGAAAAATACAGAAGAATAAAAAACATAAACATTATATATATCATATATAAATACAGTTCAATCATAATACACATTATAAATGTTGGTAGGAGATAATTGAACAATCATTGTTTCGTGAGGCATTAGTTTTTCATCCACCGAAACAACACGTTCTTTACCCATTAGATGGAGGTCCGTGTATGTGTAGTTATAATAAATCTCATGAAAACATCCTAGAAAATTGATATTACTGGTTTTTTTATAAATTAAACAAATAAAAAGAGTTTAGGGTTGGAGAAGTAAAATAAAAGAAAATAATTTTAGAGAAACATTTACCTTTAATTTGGGTAACTCTCATTGGATTGAACCAAAATGACTTCTTGAAGTTCCTTCTGGCTAAGAAAAGTCTTATAGGTGGAATATAGATATCTTGATAGTTTATACGGTTAGTTTTTGGAAGATAAAGGGGGCTTTAGAGGTGTGAGTAATTGGTTAGAAGTGGTGTTTTTTATAAGGGGGAGGTGGTGCTCTTAAAGAAAGTGTGAAAAAATTATTTTATTATACAATGATTTTCATATTGTAAAGGAAAAAACTAATTAGAGTCAAAGATAAGAAGACTCATGGTCTAAATAATATCATCCAATAATAATTGGATAGGGTTTGGATAATATATTAATCTTTATAATATTATTTATTTAAATCATTTATTAATGAGTTAACCCATCATCATAATTATGTCATAAATAATTTTATTTATTTGATTCTTAAAATTATAAAAAAATACATGATATAAGAAATATTTTTTTATTTCCAAATAATATTTATAGTTGAAAATATAACTTATATAACCCCATGTGAAAATTTATTTACTAAAAGATATTTGTTTATGTCATTTGTTCTTTACTTTTAGTTAATTAAAATTAAGGGTCATTATGACTCTTATGTGGATCCATGAGGTCCCAAAATAGACCCAAGGAATACCATAGTCTTCCATGACTCATCCAATAAGGTTAAGACTTGTGTTAAGGTAATTTTGTAATATTATGATATTCTTTTTACCTCGAATTACCCTATTTACCTTTAACTACGGTAAATAAAAGTCAAAAGTTACTATACCCCAAAAATTATTTTCATCTTATTGAACGACATTTTACTTACTAATAACAACATTGATTGTCTTATTTTTGTAATTACATTCCTAGAAGCGGTAAATTTTCATTTAAATGAAAAATTCGGTTTTTTTAACTACTACTCGGTGGTTTCACTATTCATCAAAAATTGATGTTTTTTAGAAAAATACCAAAAATTAAGACTAACCTATATTTGGTATTCCAAATTCAAAAAATGATGTATATTTTACAAAATTCAAAATATGTAATATGGATTAATTAATTTAACATTAATTCCCGTTGTCAAAACAAAAAGCATTTTTTTAAGAAATATTAACTATCAAAAGATTGACACTTGTTTATGTCCAATTTCAATGTGAAATTAATTATAATGACATAAATTGTATTAAATGGTGAAAATATAATCTAATTGCTCTTTAAATTAATAAGGATAATCTAGACATATAAAAAATATATTAAAAGGAAGATTTGAATTAAAATACTGTACTTTTCACGATTTATTAAAATTAAAAATTTATCAGAAAAATACAAAAAAAATTTCCCAAAGTAAATTGTGAAGTATTGATTCTAAATAAATTTTTTATTTTGTCTTATAGAACATATAAAAGTGACCAAAACTAGATTTAAAAAGTGTTCTCCATTAAAAGGTGGTAAATAAACCTTTTAAATAATATTAATGTATTTATGCTTAAAATCAGATTTTTACTTATTTTAACCCTCTAAATTTTATTGGATAAATATAAAAACATTTAACAAACACCTATAATGATATTTTAGTTAGTTATATTTATTCTCACAAATAGAATGGCTAGTCATTAACTACCATTTAAAATAATATTATATTATTATTTTTTAGTATAACCAAATATTGTGTGCAATGTGAGATAAGAAAGAAACTTGTTGTTGTGTATCAGGTACGCTATAGAACATAGCTTCACCCTTAAAGTAAAAAAAAATTTAATTCAAAAATATTAATAAAAATGAAAATTTCATATACTTTATTTACCTGGGATGTTATCGATGGTCTAATAACGGTATAGAGGAGATAATATACACTCTCAGTCAAATTGGAAAAATGGTATATTACAGGTAAATATACAGAGATCTGAAATATTATCAATAAAATATAGAGCAGTTAATGAAAAATAAAATAACTCATGAAAAATTGTCAATTCTAAATATACATCTTTGAATGCATGTCCAGATGATAATTAAATGTAAAATTAGGGAAAAAATACATCAGGTGGTTCAACATAATACATTAATAAAGAAAACATATAAAAACACGAATGAAAATATCCAATGGAATCATGAGTACTAGCTTAGTCCAGTGCTCCATTTTTATCATGGACAATGCTCATAACAATAATCCAATGACCTAGAAACATGAGCTCCTCTCAGGTACCCGAGTGCAATGGTGGATGCAGTAGGGTGTGAGATATACTCATTAGGCCACCAAAAACAATGTCTAAATAATAACCCCGTATGTGAATATAGATTAAAATAGTGTGTAGGTATATCAAAAAAATTAGTAAATTAACAAATTAAACATTCCCCCTCAGGTTCCCAAGGGATCCATTGATAAACATTCCATCTTCAACCTGAGTTGGAATTACACTAAACATACTCCTATATGTATATTTTTTATGGACGATATTTCTATAAATATATACCTTCACTGGAGATGGAACCATGGAATTGTACCCTAGCGGCCAACTAATTATAATAGTAATATGTTTAAAATTATATAGTGTAATCACAATGAATCATAACTCTCCTTCTATAATGGCCAAATACATACATGGGTCGAAACTAACCATATTATTTGTCTTGCAAGAGGCATCCTTTAATATGATAAACTAGAATGGCATAGATCATTAAACAATGCACATTAAGAATATTAGTAAAAAAGGAATATTGATCCCATCCAAGGAGATCCATAAATTGGAATCCCAAGTGTCATACCAGATGAAATATAATTACCCATAATTATAAGATTCCATAAGAGTTTATTCGTAAAGTGGAATTCCACGTATCACTCTCAATATTTTATATATAAAATACCCACTGAGCTTATCCTAGGTATCACATGTATGAGGTCGGGTATATTTTAAGGCATGGTGTAGCCTTATTCCGCCATGCCAATCCTAGGTATCATCCCGATGATATTGGTATTTCTAATTGTAATAATAATATCTATTATCCTATTAGACCATCCAATGAATTACTACCTAGGAATCAATGTATCACTCCATGAAAATACAAAAAACACACCCTAAGAGTCTACCCAAGAAATTCATAATAGGGAATTCAGGTATCACTCTAGATGTTATGTAAATCAATTAACCCAAGAACCCACACTTGGAATTCTATAAATACGAACACAATTATATCTCAAGGAACATATATACATTAATTCATTTAATCATCTTAGTTCAAAAATAGAAGACACTTTTTTAATTAGAATTCCATATCATAATTCATGTCATCTATTTTTATATAGGGCTATTCCCATTTATCATCTCAATTGATTGAGTAATGGATATGTACTTAAGAATCTTGATCATCACTATTAAAATTATTTTATTATTCAAATTCTCAATTTACAACTAGAATAATGTTACATGACATGATCTTAATATTAACATTACATTTATTTTCTTTATCTATTTAATATTAGCTAGGCCAATCCATTTATGAGGTGTTTTGTTCACATGGGAAAATAAGGCTGGAATATCCATCCACAAAAAATTATGTGTAAATACATTTAATTATCTCAGTAAAATTTGATAATACAATTAATAATAAATGGTGTTTTTATTAAAAAAATCTTAATTAATAATGCTATTCAAAAACACATCCTAAAGGTTTTTTCTAGTTTTAGGTAAATAACATCAACGACATAAATCTATGAATGAAAAAAAATTCTTCAGTAACTAAATAATACATGAATAATTTCACATTTTATGGAAATTCAAGGAAAATATGGAATGTGATACGACAAGGTAATTTATAAATATGAAATAGTTTAGGGAAAAAGCTATATACCACATTCCTAAATTTTTGGACAGTCATCTCACCCAATATCAAACATTGTTTTGAGAAGATTCTAGTTAAAAATAATAAACAAAAAACACCCTATAAAAGAGAAACGTTACTCACCTAAGAATAGATTCAACAATATAATGATAAATGTTTAAAGGAGATAAAGTAATTAGTCACGTACCATGAAATACTAATGATTATGGTGGGGAACAAAATAAATACCCAATCAAGAAGTGGAATCAACACCTTGGAAAGGATGTGGAGAGATCCTATGTTAGAGGGTGGTGAAATTCATGTTTGGGAAGGAAAAAAGGTGACCAAATTTAATAAAGGTAGGGTAAAATTTAATTTATATCTCTTTTTAGATTCAAGTGGTTTGGACCCACAATTTAGAAGATCATCTGCTAACATTTTGGCCTCCTATAACTAGTAGTCATGCCCAAAAGAGTCTAATCACCTAATTTTAAAAAATTTGTACCTAAAACAATAATATAAACTGGTAAATTAAGACTAAGGATTTAGTTTTGGAACATTTTTTAGGATAATTATTCATATCTCATGAAAAATAGGGTTTATGGTTTCTCTTTGAGGGCCTCACGGTTTCAAAATAATAATGCACATCTTCCGGTTCATCAAAACAATGGTTTTTCAATAGCCAAATGCTGCTGAAATGTGGTGGAATAGATAAGGAACCTCTTGAAAATTTAAAAAATCCTAAAAACCACACATATATGTTTTCTAAATCATATATTTACATTCCAAATCTTGTATTAATGAATATGCCACTAACTAAATGATACCAATTCAAATTCCGTTGGAAAATTTATCTTTTCTAAAACACAGGATGTTTGAGGAACGTGAAGTGAGAATGTTACTTGTTAGGTGGATATATTATAAGATTATAGGGGTAGTAAATTAGATATATAATATTTCCATGAATGATAAATTATTTCCCAATAATAAAAAAGGTTAAATCCTCCATTGGAAGCTAGTTTAATTCAATGGGAAAAGCATCCCTTGGAAACTGATTTAATTAGTTGGAAAATGAATCCATTGGACTATTGTTTAAATAAAAGCATATGAATTATCTTGTAATACTGTATAAGTAAAAGTAAAATTCTTCCCTTGGAATATGGTCTAATTAGAAGGAAAAATATTCCCAAGGAAGCTTGTTTAATTAAAATGACAATGATTCCCTTGATATATTTTTTAATTAAATGGAAAAATTATTCCTTCAATGGGTTTTTTCATTTTATAATATTATAAACAAATATATATTAAATTATTTAAGAATATTGAAAAATATATTTCACCTATACTAAAATAATTCAGGTCTAACTAGATCAACCTATCTGTAGTCCAAAATTAATTTCAGGGATCTAAATTAGTTCCAAATGGTCTTAAAAAAATATGAAAAATATCCTCAAAATAATTTAATTTTATTGGATTTAATTATATAATATTGGATCATGTGGGATATATCAAAAACTAATTAAATTTATTTTATTTCATAATAAAACAATAAAAATACCATCGTGTTATATATTATCAAATTTAATTTTTCATATGAAATAAAATGTCTTCTCATCCAATCATGAGCTAAGTTTGACCCATGTGTGTTTGGTTTTTTATTTATTTAATTTAAGTATTGCATTTATCATTTTTATAATGAAATATTAATTTTATTTTGAGGATCAACACATCATCCCACCACCATTAATTAGTAAAATGGACAATTTGTACACATTTATGTGATAAATTTTAATTTCATACCCAGAGATATTCTCACATTTGGGTGAGTATACATTTTAAAGATAAGAGTAGTTAATGAAAAGTTGTTTTAGTTAAGAGTTAGCATAGACCAAACATGTGTAGTGAACTGGGGTAGTGGGTGGTACAATTCTAATGAGGTATTGAATTGAGGAATTCACCTTGTGTATCTCTTAATCTGTTATTCACTCGATAGATTAACCAATACATAACCAATCATTATCATGTTATTATTTAATTATTTTATCATGTTCATGGTTTATTATATTTTTAATATGTATTTATTATGCATGATCACATATTATAACAATAAAAAAGAATTCAAAGATAAAATGAACTTTTGTAATGAATGTTTTTTATTTAAAATAATGGTTATGTTGTTAGTAAGATACAATAAAACAGTAACACTAAATATAAAATAATTTCATTCACTGAGATTTAATTACCATGTTATTCAAATAAAATATAAAGTCACTAAGTGCCTTCCATTGTTTGAATTTGGACACAATTGATTTTTCAAGGTTGACATTAGCCCTAATAAAGGGTGCCTCTTACTATAATAGAGTTAATATGAGTCAAGTGTGTTGATATAGCTAACATTTGAAGTAAATACATATCCCTAGATATCTTGTTTCCACTTTAGAGGAAAATAATATAGGAATTATTAGTAATTATTTTTAGATGATTAAAATAGACTCAACAAATCGAGCAGTAGTGACTTAATGTGGTAGGCTGGCCAAAAGACTAATTTACACTCTATGGTAGTGTAAATGCCATATCATAGGCTGAGAATAAAGTATTAAGGATCCTTACCTATAGAATATTCATGTGACTGAGTAATAAAAATCAATTTTTTGCGTGCTAGTTGTATTTGATAAAATAATGGGTGATATGTAAAATAAATAATTTGAAGATATATAGTGGTATTTAAGATAAATTAATAAATTTTTATGCTTTTAAGTTCTTCAAAAACAATGTTAATCACCAATATCAATATATAAATTTCACGTAGATCAATATTGGAGAAAAAAAATATCCCGACCAGTCATAACTACTATACTTGATAGGGGTGATTTCACATATTATTGTACAATGAGATGAAACAATATTATATAGAGTCCATACATCCTACTAATACCCCTCGTAGAGAAATAATGGTGGATAAATATAAATATAAAAATCATATGTATGATGCACTAGTTGATTAGTGTTCTTTTTGTCATCTATATCTACTGAGCTATAGAAAATATATGGGGAAAATTATACTTTTTGACGGATATGTAATCTCTAATAGTTATACATGGAGAGATATGGGAATGAGATATATGTTTTATCTATATCTATGTATATGGGAATGATATTATACGTAAATAATGCATGACCTCATATAATTATAATGATTGGGTGCATTGATTAACCGATGACCCTTCTGTTCAAACTAAACTAAGAACTAGAAACTGCTCTTATTCTAACCTATTTAGCACAAACCATTACAAATTTAATTTTTTTTAAAATAAAAAAAAGTAATTAGATACCACTATATTATTTGGAATTATTTCACCAATAAAATAAGGATATTAAGAATTCCAACTACATTATCCTTGTGGTGGAGAAGAGGAAGAAAACATGTGTAAAGTGTCAAGGGATATGATTAAGTCAATGACACAGATTAACCACCCTTTAATGATAGAAAATATATATATAGAGATAAAAGAGCACGAGGTAAATATTTTCATTTAGAAATAAAGTCCGCTGGATGAATAATTTCACAACATGGAAGAAGAAGAAATTTGACACTTTTTCTTGTTTTATATTTTTTAATGAATTCAATTTCTCTATATCTAAAATTTGCGTATTTGATATTTTATGTGTGTCAAAATATTGTGTTAAAATTATGGAACAATGAATATTTTAGGAAAAAAAATATAATGTAGATCTCCAAGTAGAAAGTGGTGCAGGACTAGCAGAATTAGATATTGGTGATTATCATCTTACTTTTACTAGTGGGGTGGTTCTTGTACTTAATAATTTTTATTATGTATTATCCGTTACTAGAAACAATATATTAGTTTGTTTTTAGAAACTATTGTATAATATTTTATGTTTGGAAATAAATATTTTCTTATGTATAAGGATAACATATGTAATGGTATGATACATATTAACAACGTGTTGTATATACATGAACAAGAAAAATAAAGTATTGGAAATCAATCAATAATCATGAGAGAAAGAATCATTTCATACCCACATATGAACCGTTTGGCTAGGTCATATAAATGAAAATCATTTAATAAAACTATTTAAAATATGACATTCATAATCCATTGTGCTAAAATCCATAATTTTTTCATGGTTATTTACAATTTAAAATTACCAATCCGCATTTCAATGGAAAATAGGAAATATCCAAAGAACCGTTAGAATTGGTTCATACTAATGTATGTGGTCCATTTCCCATATGGGAAAATGGTGGTACTTATTAGATCATTAATTTTACTAATGAAAATATTAGATATATATATAACTACTTAATGAGGTATATGTCAGATTAATTTAGCATGTTTAAGGAATATCGATATGATGTATCGAACAAATATGGAAAGAATATTAAGAAACAATAATCAGACTGTAGTGTAGACAATATTAAAAAATAATAAAATGATCATTTAAAATAGTGTGGCATAATTTCACAAATCAATCATCTTTAAAAAAAACATAGTGGAACATTAATATTGGAAGGAGGAATCAAACCCCTCTTGACATAGCCATATAGATGATGAGTCCCAAAACACTACCATTATTCTTATAGTAACATTCACTGCTGAATAAAACATATAAAAAAATGATTACTAACTAAATCATAATAAGGGATTCAGTATGAGTTGTCGTATGGAATGAAATACAGTCTATCAGACAAAGGTTTATAGAGATGTGAGTCTTTTCTAAGAGTATACATAGTGAGTAATTATCATCATAAAGAAAAAAGTGCATAGTTATATGATATCCAAAGTAGACTAAGGTATATTAATTATATAAACCTTCATATATAAATGTCATTTTATTATGAAATTCTAAATATTAATAATGGTAACACATTTCCATTGGAAATAGAAAGAGGAAAAAAATACTCTAATGAAGTTGAAGCACTAGTTAAACAATATATGTTATAGGAACTTTCTTTAAAAGAGATAATGGGGGATATGGATTGTCCCAAGACTAAGGTTATATTTAAGTAAATTAGAGATTATAGATAAAAATGGAGATATGGAATTTTATCACTTAGTCAGGTGAAACATTACTCCTTGAGAATGAAGATCTTACTACACACAATGAAGTTTAAAATTGAAAGGATTATACTAAATGGAAAAATTACATGCATTTTGAAATGGATTTGATTTACCAAAATCAAGCTTAGATTTTTTTAGACCATTCTGAAGATGTAAATAATGATTTTTTTAAAATGGGTATTCAAGAAACATTTAGACATGGATGGTCAAGTACACACCTATAAGGAACCACTAGTAGCAAAGGGGTTCAGAAAACGCCATGGAATTGGTCATTATTAAACCATTTATCCAATTTTAAATCTTAAATCTATTAGAATATTACATGAAATTTTAGACTTCCATGATTATGAAATTTGGAAATCTTTTTCAAAACATTTTTTCTTAATGGGATGTTAGTTGAATATGTCTTTATGCCCCAACCCCAAGGGTTCATTATGTTAATGAGTGTTAATAAATTTAGAAAGATGCATTGATTCATTTATCTATTAAAGAAGTCATAATGATCATGTATTATTCATTTTTATGATATCATAAAATAATATGGTTTCATTAAGAATGAAAGTGAATAGTGTGTTTATAAGAAGGTTAGTGGAAGCTCCATTGTTCTTCTAGTATTATATAATGATGACATATTGTTAATGGGTAACAATGTTCATTTATTACAGTTAGTGAAGAATTTGTTAAATAAATTATTCTTTATGAAAGAATTAGTTGAAGCATCCAAAATTATAGGAATTATGAAATATTGAGATATATCATGTCAGATTCATTGTATAAGTCAAAGTATATATATTAGAAATGTACTCAAAATTTACAATATGTTATAATCAAATGGATGATTTATTTTAATGTCTCATGGAATTAATCACCCCAAGAAAATGTGTCCACAAATGTAAGAGTTTATTGAAGAAATGAGTATAGTCCCTTATGCTACATTAGTGTGATCTACCGAGTAATCCATTCTATATAATGGTTTTGATATTGACTTTTCATTAATCACGGTGGGAATATATCAAGCCAATCCATGTGGGATTATTTAATGAAAATACACAAGAGACACATTGAGAAGCTGTAAAAACAATCATAAAGTCCATGAGATGTACATAGGATATGTTGCCGGGGTATGTAAGGGATGAGGAGGTGTTTATGATGCACTAAAATGATTTGGGTTCTATATATATCATCATGATATAAAATCATAGTTAGGAATTGTATTTTTTCATAATAGCGCTGAAATGAACTAGAATAGCACAAAGTAGACTATGCATGCCAATTTTATTGCAGGATCTGAGTATATAATTGCTTTTGATGTATCTCAGGAAAATTTTTTATATAAAACATTATTTTTAATTTTGGTGTCATACCTAGTTGTAACGCTCCAGCCCTAGTTATGCAGAGTCGGTGCATTATTACATATCATTGACATTATGAAAAAAGATAAAGTCCTGACTGACCATTAGTTTAGTAGCCATGGAAGTACTAGATACATAAAAGAGTTTTACATTACATCATGAAATTAAAAAAACAATAGTTTTCCCCTTTGGACACCCTCATATCCCATTGTATATTCCTGTAGGTTAATCATGATTTACTTCTTCACATGATGGAAAAAATAAAACATAGAAATGGGTGATCTTAGATGGTCAGTAATGATAAAAATATAGCATAAAGATTCATAAATAAGAATAAACATTTAAGGCAATGTATAAGACTAAAACACAAGCCTTTTAAATAAAAACATCAGAATAATATGGAAAATATAAATCTAATAATGCCATTCACTTATTCACATGTATATTCTACTAATTGAATCATCACATGAAATATCAATAGGCAATTTCATAATTATGGAATACATAATGTCAGACATCATAACCACATATTCAAGGCCTCGTATCAATACTACAAATAAGATTTTTTCAAGGCCTTGTGCCAAGACAATAGTTTGTCTAATGAGACCTACCAATGCATCGAGAAACTATAGCTGGATCCACCCGTCACTTGCTATGTCCACTGCATTAATAATCTGAAAAGGTTAAAACATAATCTAAACATTTGTATTAAAAATAGTGTACGAAATGTCTACATTTTATCCAAAAACCATGAATGGTATAAAAATAATAAATCCATTGTCAATCATAACTCATTCAATACAATATGGAAGATTTTATTATAATAAATTAACCTCAATCATGAATAATGTTGGATATTTACATATATTAAACTAATAGTCAAAACTATTTGAGAGAAATATCCCCCTTTTTCTCGAAAACCATTAAAATTCTCAAAATTTACCAAGAATCCATTTAAAATTGATTTTTCAATCAAATTGTTTCATACCACTTGGAAACTTTTAATAGGAATATTAATTTTAAAACCCTAATTTTCATATAAATAAATCCTTAAAACCATTTTTAAAACGTGGACATTAATGAGAATGATTTAGATGGATAAGTTTTCAAAACATTTAAAATGATATTCTAGTTAAAGAGTTCTATACCAAATGAGAGACACTTGAAAAAATGTAATTGAGGAATAAAATTAATCAAAACATTATAATATCATGAGAATAATTTTATTCATGATATAATATATCGAAAGATACTATTTACATCATATAAAAGTGAATTGGTGCATAATGACTAGGAGGTCTCAGTAGAATGTAAATTGAGAAAAAATTCATTATAAAGACTATATCCTTAGATTAAGGATAAATCAATGACATAATTATGTGTGAAAATTATAAAATCACACAATATGATTTTATATTCAGTATAAATCAATCATCGTAAATTCACACATATTCTTGTAAAAACAATACTAATTACTCGGATATTTAACTCAACGAATAAAAATTTAGTTAAGATTACCCAAAACAAGTTCATATCAATGGCATGTGAATTTATCAATGGAGTTATTATGTCTATCAA
The DNA here is from genome assembly GCA_963277665.1 of Viscum album. Taxonomy (NCBI): domain Eukaryota; kingdom Viridiplantae; phylum Streptophyta; class Magnoliopsida; order Santalales; family Viscaceae; genus Viscum; species Viscum album. The sequence continues at coordinate 1,099,265,070 of OY728135.1, read as the reverse complement.
TAGTATATCCAATCAAAGGGGAGTGGAAATTACTACATAAATAATAAATAGTGATTCCACGCATAATCTTGGAGTAAAATAATCAGTGAATTATGCGTAAAGCCCAATGAGTGGAAATAGAAATTTGAAATTCCCTTACCAATTAAGTAACATACCAAAAATACACCCCATGAAAGAAGGGTAATAAAATAAATATTTAAATACCCATATATTAAATTATATGACACCAATAACACAATCATGGGTAGTACATACACCACTAAAATGCAAATAATGTAGAATGTAGCTTGAATTTCACAGGAGTAAACGGTGAGATAAAAACCTCTTACCTTGTACTTTTCCTTAGTAAAAAGTAGGTTAAACTCATATATAATAGTTAAATAATTGTAATTTTATTATAAAATAACCACATACATAAATATGATATCATATGTGGTCTTCTAATATTTTTTTTAAATAATATTTTAGTAGTATCATAGTTTTGGGTGTTAACTGATTCATTTTCCTTTATATGTTTTGTTATGTAAGTCCTTTATGTTATCTATAGGTAGTATTTGATTTATATCTAGAATTATATAATGTTATTATAATTTATTTTTTAAATCATAAAATTAATATTAGTTTTGAATGATTAATATGGGGAATGAATCTCATCACGTTCGTGGCAACAGTAATCCATATGTACGCACAAGCGACAATATCATTATATTGATGGAGAAATCGTATGTAATAAGATGTTATATCATATATAAATAATCCTAAACATTTTATATTTATTATTTACATAATTTATAATCATTATTATACCCATCCAAATAATCATGTGTTGGAATAATCAACTACACCATGACGTGGAGACGGTGAGTCGTACGTTCGCACATATGGTGACTTGTCATTCATAAGACGGATAGAATAATGAATATAGTTTTACCATATATGTAATAACATCATAGTATGAATAAGGTACATGATTTTTTATTTTGGTATTGAAATAACAAAAAAAAATGAATTGCATGTAGAAAAGACCTTCGAAATAGTTGGTGAAATTATTACATCTTCTTCGGTTGTTTTCTTTTGAGTTGATCAAAAGGACTTCTATGTTCATATTTCGGATTAGAGTAAGGCCTCTTGGAGTAAGTGAGGGTATTTGGGAGGATATTGTATTAGGGGTTTACAGATCCAAATGGATTTGGATGTGTGATTTTGAAAGAAGGGGAAGTATTCTTTTATAAGAGAGGTGAGGGTCATTTTAGGAAAGACATAAAATATTAATTTATTATACAATCATTTTTGGTTTATAATTTCTCCAAATGGGTTTATTTGTAGGATAATGTGGGTATGGGTCTAAATCCTTTTAGACAATAAGGTTAGACAAGTTTAGGTCACCCTATCAACCTTATCTATTAGATTTAACTCTTACTTAAATAGCTTAAAATTTTCCATGTCTTCTAGTATTCTTACACTATATGGTTAGTAAACATACAATTAACTACAAAGAGAACCTCAAGTGGATCATTAAGGATATATAGATATATATATATATATCATAATATAATTCCTTCTTCCAATCCTTATATTTTTTGGAATATTATATCATTTAATTATATATTATTTTTAAATAAAACTCATTTATGTCATTTTTGACACTATTTAGTAATTGGTTTTTGTGAAAGACATAACAGCATAATTAATTCAAAAAAAATTAATTGAGTCAGCCCTAACATGTAATATTAATCTATTAAATACGTGGAATACATCAAAATTATCATTTTACTTTTATTTTGATTTTATAATATCAATTATTTTAATCGTTCATTATTAAGTTAATTACTACATCATCATTGTGTGATAAATAAATTTAATTATTTAATGTCTAATAATTATAAATAAAATACCATGATGCAGGAAATAGTTTTATCTTTCATAATTAATATTTATTTTCACATTTATCTTATGTATAAACCTATATTAAAAATGTTTTAATTATGAAAATATTAATTTAACACTTTTAACTCTTCTTTAAATAAAATAATAATAAATGTCTTAATCTAATCAAAGTGGAGAAAAGAGGATCATATTTTATTCCTATGGTTGATTTTGGTCGAAAAACATTTATCCAATATGATTAGGACATGTTTTAGGGTTTTCATAATGTCATTTTTACCTTTAATTACCCATTTTACTTTTAACCGTGGTAAGTAAAAGTCAAAAGTTACATTTCAACAAAAATTATTTTCAACTAATTAAACCACATTTTACTTACTGATATCAACCGAGTCTCTTATATTTATGAAATTCAATTCACGTAATAGGTAATATTATGTTTTATGCAAATTCGATGACATGCCTTGAAGGTTGTTAAAATAATGTTAAAAAATCAATAGAATTTTATATATCTAATTTAATAATAAAATGACATCAATGATTTAAATTTAAATAAAATAGGTATAATGTATCTATTTTGACTAAAAATTAATTTAAATGAAATAAATAATTATTTACATAAAATGTCAGTTTTTAAACAATAACGTAGTGTTTTTTACAGTTCATCAAAAATTAAAAGTTTTCATAAAAGTATCAAAAATATACCCAAAGCTAATTTTGATATTACGAATCCAAAAACTATGTCTATTATACCAAATTAAAAAAATATAAGTTTCATTAGTTAAATTAAAATTAATTCCCGTTGGAAAACCCTCAAAAGTAGGGTTTTGAGAATTAAAAACAATCAAATGATTGATTTGAGTTTTTGTCCAATTTAAATGTGATATTACTTACAATGAACAAAATTGGATTAAATGATAAAATTTTAATCTAAATATACTTCTAAACCATTCAAATGTATAATTTTATACTATAAATTATTTTTATTTGAAAATTTCGTTTTCAATTAAAATTTAGTATCTTTCACTATTCATCAAAATATAAAAGTTATCTGAAAATTACAAAAAAATTATCCAAACTCAATTTTTATGTCCCTATTCTAAAAAACTAAATTAGTTTGATAAAATTTCTGATATAAAAGTTTCAAATATTTTGTTTTATAAAGGGATCACCAATAAAAGGCAGAAAAACTACATTTTTTAAAAAATACTACTTTTATCTGAAAAATTGATTTTTTTATATTATTCCTAAGAAAAACAAAAGATGAATGTTAAATTTAAATGGAATATATATATATATTTCAAAATGTGTTTATTACTATTCATGAATACTTTTTAAATGGCTAGTTTGATTGGTCGTTGTGAGGTTGAACTCGGTGTTGCGTACATCGCACACTATTATATTATTCAAAGATAAGTGTACCGTGGAAGTTTGGGGTGTTATAATAGTAGTCTAGATCATGTTAAAATATACTCTGATAATACAACAGTATTAGTGCTTTCCAAGGATCTTAGGTCATAGAAAAGGAAAAATCATATACTTCGGAAGATTCATCTCTTCGGGACTTTTATTCTGGGTGGTGAATTGATGGTTAGAATAGTGGCCAAATAGGATAACATTGCATACCACTTGCACAAATCCATATCATAATATAATTATGATTGTATTGTGAAAGATAATTGGTATATAATTGTTTGTTGTTGGATCTAGTGTAAGTGGTATTTTTGTGACTGGTTCCCTAAACCATACTCATTTATGTAATTTAATTAACATTACATGTATACAATTTTATGCACACTTGTGTATATTATTAGAAAAACAATGGTGATACTTATTCATAGACTATTTATTTGGTAAGGTACTTAGAATATTTGTAATATCAAATGGTTATATTAGCTCCCAGATATAATTATAACCTCAAAATATTATGATAGTAATCTTAAATATATAAGTCATGTGGTATAGATACATCCTACTAATGGGGAACAAATGATGTCTAGATATCTGGTTCCTAGGGTCCATAATAATTGAGAATTATTACAATGATGTTATTACGTGGGGATCTTGAGTAAATGATAACATTTGGACCGGCCCACTAGTAGAAACACAACATTATATGGGTGTTATTGGTCGTTCGAGTCTATGAAGATGATTATTGGTCTCCTAACATGAGATCATTATCAATATATATCATTTCATCATGTGATATGATGCAAAGAAATAACCATAAAATTGAATTTTTTGAGAGGTAGCTTATGTTTTATGTGTCATTGGTGGTATTGTATTAGTTTAATGATCAAGGTATTATTTTTCTCCATTGAGTTGATGAAGAGATAACTCACGGAGCCAAGCTGAATAGAATGGTGGTATATTCATTAAATCTATGGTCCATGTATATTAATATGTATATCAATGTAAAAAGATCATGAAATATATATAGCATAAAATGGTAGATGACACAAGTATTCTTCATAATTTATGACATATTGTGAGAGAAATAGATTATATAACACAAAATGTGATCAAAGGACATATTCATAGAAATGAAATTATTTATCTAAATATGGGGGGATGATGGATTTATATATTTAATTATTGTATTGTGGTATGGACTCAATGCTATAAAGATAAGGACCTAGAGGGTTACACACAATATATATCCTTAAGTTCCACATATTATAATAAATAGAAATTTTAAACGAATTGGTCCCCACCTTCCAGATCAATGAACATCCGAGAATGATCAATTGTATGTAAAAATAATTCAGTTATATTATTTAAGTTTAGAATAATGATGAATGAATTTATTTCACAAGGTTCTCACAAGTTGTTTGATAATACATGTGAATATGAGAAAATATTTTTTTTGAATAAACAAAGGATGGTCAATGTAATTGTTCTCCTAAGAACCAAATATATATATATAGGATTTACAAGGATTGTTAAATTATTTGAGGAGCTTAAGGGTTCAGTTATTGGTTCATATTTTATCACATAACAATATATACTATTTCAAGATAGTGATAAAATATTTGATACAATTATGAAATGTTTATTAAGTCTTACATGTCTCAAAAGGTAAAAAATTAAGGTTATTATTTTCCAGGGAATACAGATTACATTTGGAATGTATAACTTATGTATAAAATGTCATTTTAGACTCCTGGATATAGGTATCCATCATTTGGATGTCTTTATTGTGAAAATATCTAATCTCATATTCTTTGATGTTCTTAGAGATAGATTCTAAATAAATAACAAGGTTGGATAGATCCAATATTCTCGATCGAGTAATCATTTTTAACATGATCAAAGGGACATTTTAAATCTCTTCAAATTCCTAACCTTGAACCTGGGAAATATAGATTGATGATCTAATATCTATGGTGAATATGTGGATGATTTAGGGAACACCAAATATGGATTCTAAAACCCATTAAACAACAACATTTGATGTATAAAATATAATAATTCAAAATAATAATGTAGAGTTTCTGATTTTGTTCTATTTTGTTTCTTATTATTAAATTGAATTACTCTTGATCCTTTATGAAATATGGGCATTGAGTTTTGTCGATTCATTATTTTATCGATGAATCTAAACAAAAAATATTTAAAATATTCTTTTTCATCCTTCTTATACACCTTTATTTCCTTCAATTTCAATATTATATTTACACCTTAGATACTTGTTTAGTATCATTCAAAAAAATGGGCATGGAAGAGGTATAACATTGCTACATGGAGAAGATATCTCATACGTATGAACAAGCAACACTATCATTTACTTAACGATATATAGGTTAAGGTATTTGATGTTATATTAAATTTATATTATCAATATCATATGATAATTATCATATATATTAATAATTTATATCATTATGACTATCCATGTGAGTGGGTGATAGAAACAATTACATTAGTCGACGAGGTGGTAGTTCTCTATACACACAAGTGATGGTATTATATCCCATTTGAAGGAGAAGTATATAGATAAAAATAATTCCATAAAAATAATAAAAAAATCATTCTATGGGAGAAAATGATGTTATTATATTATAATTTTTAGTAACGAAATTATTTTGCTTAGAAAATATGTAAAAATAAAGAGCTCGGCAGTTACAATTACCTTTATTTGAGAAACTTCTTTTAGATATGTTATTAAGGACCCTAGGGTAGGTATATATGGCATACCAACACTTATAATATGTGATAAGGGATGTTGAGTATAGATTTTTATTAGGTTTGTTTGAGAAAAACGGATTGAGAGGTGTGAATAAGTGAGGGGGTTTCCCTTTACATTTGAGGCGAGTGGCACACTTTTAATTCTTCAATGTTTTCAATAATGCCTTGTGACATTAATGGACATGTGGATCCAATATGGAATAAATTATAAAGGGAAAATTCTAATGTTATATCCAACCAAAAAATGTTGTTTGAGAATTTTTTTTATTTTTCCCTTATCATTATAGATTAATCCCCAATAAACACGTTTTGGCCTTAGTAATGATAATCAATTTTTATTATTTTTACTATTAATTTTGGCCAAAAATTATGTTGAACATTTTCTATGATATTAATTATTTTGATTGAAAATATGGAATACATTTAATGTAATTCAATTAATTTTTTTTATAATTTAATATATAAATTATCTTACAAAACATGAAGATGAACATTTTTCCATGAAATGTATTTTCCAAGAATAGGATGATCATATATTAGAGAAATATATATTTATAATAACAATATGGATTGAAATTATTATAGTTAGATATATAATATATATTTATTACATAGATAATTTGACATTATATATTATTTTTTTCAATTAAAAGGCATAAAAAAATTTCCTTTATGAGCAAAAACAATTTTCTGAAAAATATCTATTTTTACCTAAAAATTATATTATCTTTATTTATATCAAATTGATAGTAAATAAAATTTTAATCCTTCATACTATAAATAAATGCAGAAAATGTACCATCCTAAAATTATAATTGTTCATAAATGATTATTTCTTCTGTAAAATTTTAAAAATTCAATTTTGGATTACATTAACCATGTATGTTTAAAAATGATAGTCATCATATAAAATTATAATTATTATTTCATAAAATTATAAAATGATATTTTTAATATTAATTTTTCAAATAAAAAGTTCACTTAAAATAATTGATTTTTGGGAGTCACATTACCCCTTCCTAAAATCATTTCATAGTTGAAATTTTCATAGATAATACCTTCTAAAAATGTGGGTAGTTATTCTTCATAACAAACTGTAGTTTCTATGTTGTTTACATTGTTTTAAGATTTATCAAAATTACCTTTAGCAGTTGAGTCATTAGATTTCTAAATATGTTTTATTTAGAACCCTGAATATTTATAGGATATAAATATCGAGATAGATCAACTTCCAATTCCATTTCCTCATAGGTGAGCACAAGCATTGGGTCCAGAATGTACTTACTTAAAAATTATATATAGAACGCATCATGTACTTTAGAGAGGCTTCAGGGAATTTCCAATTGGAAATACTTGACTATAATCCATTAAAAAATTAAAAGGGTATGATTTACATGGGGAATAGTTTTCCCTTCTTTCATAAAAATATTACTCCCTTCTATGGATATAATTTTAAGAAAAAATGACCCCCACATTAAGTTATAAATAGTTACTCCATTTATCGGAAAAAATCTTATTACTTCATTTAATTTCATTATCATGATTTTGAATATTACATACAATTGTCATTGTCACCTCCAAAATTTATGGGCCCTCATGTTTCCTTTCATCAACTTCATCCCAACAAGTTTGAGTCTTAAATATCTTTACATATAATGCTTTATAAGAAACCATTTGAATACATTAATGGAAACTGTTATAATAAAAAAAAGATGCCAAATGTAAATAGTTATCCCAGATACCATTAATGACAATTAAGCATGATCTCAAAATCTATTCAATTTTATTAATAGTTATTTCAAAAAATCCATAAATTTTAGGAATTTATATGGATCTCAAAAAAACTCAATATAAAGGAAATTTGGAAGAATCTTCTAAAATTTTGATGTAAATGAATGATCATGATTAATTTAATAATTCTCAGGAATGTCATCCTTTAGATGATGAAGACCTAATGTCAATTATATAGGATAAGGTGGTGCACAAAAATACCTCATGTATAAATTTATATAAAATTAGTCTTACATAACTCAGTTGTATCTTCATAGATATATTCATGCATATTGAAAACATTACATGATATTCTCATCCAAAACTTATAAAAATGTAATATTTAGTATTATTCTATGTTATTATGGTGGGTTATCTATCCAATTTTATTTATATGAAATATTTTTCTTTGTTCCACACATTATATTTTTCAATAGATCTGGAATTGGTTCATCTTCATATACATGTGTTCATGCACAAGTGGCACTGTGAATTGTTTTCTTAACATGAGAAAGTTTCACATAAGGGATTTTCAAGATCATTTTCTTCCTTTGAAAAAAGATATGTAATGATCATGTATTTTTTTTATTCTTTTTCATATAACATTTAAAGGGGTATAATAATTCCTTAATATTCATCTCACTATTTATTCATGTAAATTGATCCCATAGACCTCTCTAGAAATCATTTTCAATAAAAGTGTTTTACACGTGTTCCTTTGCATGAAATGCATTGTCCATGGTTCCATTCATGTGAAAAGGTTTATCTTGTAAATAAACCACAACAACATTCATAAGTTGGAGTAACTTCATGGGATCTCCTTTGCATGATTGGATCATAAAGACTCATTATGACTTTCAGGTGATCAAGGAACCCTTTTTCTCTATTCCATGTGGAAATGAGATCTCTCAATGAAGTCATGAATAGTAACCTTTTTCATCATATCTTCCTTAGTAGTTATAAAGGATGATACACCATATAAAATCTAAATTTCAGAGTGATTCAAGGATCATTGAAAGCTCATATTGATCTCAGCATATTTATTATATTTCAATTTTTTGAAAGTCTTGGTTTCATTATATGAATATAGACGACCATGCAATGGTATGATCACATATCTTGATCATATGAAACCTCAGTGCTTCTCATGATCAGATTTTACTCATGCAATGTTAATTCCTATAGTGAGTTGAAAATTAGTGAAGTATATACATGTAATAAATTGAAAATGATTAAACCTTCACACGATTAAAAGATATGTTGTTTTTTATGAAATGAATTTAGTTATTATATGAATTCCATCATACGACTGTACTTATTATTAGTTGATTTTCAACATGTGATCATGTGTTCCATTGATTATGATGCGATCGATTCATGACATAGAATCATGTGAAATGATTATCTTTAGTAGATTAACGTTTTTTTAGTAATAGAATGCATTCAAGACAATGATATTCTTCATGTTCTCAGTACGATTGAGAATGTATCTTTCCCTATGGATGATCACTAGAGATGGATAATTATATAGATAATTTCATATCATAGATCATGATTATGTATACCAACATAAGAAGAAAACCCTCAAATTGCAATGGATGTGGATGATAACTAAAATGAACTAGACAATGTAGATCATCACAATTAGATGGCCACATTTTACTCATAGAATTTTAATGGATGATAAACAGTACACATGCCTCTATATCTCATATCAATGTTCAATTCAAATTTTAAGAACATAATAACATATCCAAATATAAAAAACTGTCAAACTAGAAGTGGTGGATGGACACATGTAGCTCATCGCACACACCTCACATGCCACAACGATGCAATCCATCCCACTGACACCCTGGACCAAACCAATACGCTATCACTACACATGATCTTATGAGGCCATTCTTATCCACCATGAGGTATGTCCTAGCTAGCTCCCATGTGTTGTTCTAGAATTCCCCCACCATATCATGGTTGATATAGAGAGTTTGGATCATGTTGTTGGGGAAATTTCCAAATACTCTACTAAAAACAATTAGTGAATATTACAAGAAATGTTCTTTGACAAAACTCAAGATTTTTTATTCATCTCCTATTAATCTTAAAAAATTAGTTATATAAAATGTAAACACATTTTACATCACAATTTTTTATTTAATTATAATAATAATAAAATATTCATTGTCCTCCACTTATTTCTTCATTTTTTAATCAAGGTATCACCATTGATAGAAGTATTTGAACATAAGATCACTTCAAATAATTTTCGTAATTGAAAACGCAAAGTACAAATGAATAAAAGAAATTACTATTAACAGAATCTATTATAATATACTGAAATCCCCACTTCAACCTGAATCTGTAAGAATCTTCCAAGATTGATGACTTCATCTTCAACTCTCAGAACACATATGGAAACATCATCTTTAAATATAGTTTTTTTTCATTTCCTAAATAAAATAACTTTTATGGTTCAGATGAATCATCACAAATTCCACCATAACAAAATAAATTACACCATACCAATATTAAAAATGAGTAAAACATCAATGTATAAAACCAAAATATTTATAATAAAAAACAAATTCAAATCATCACATGTCATCATCATCACAGACTGTGATCCACCTCAAGCTATACAACCTATGCACGAGTCACCATCACCATCATCCATAAAGCAGCACCAGAAAATATCTAAAAAAGATTTATGACACCACTATATCGAACCAGAAAAACCCTAAAATGCATCCACCAGAATCCACCACCACCATTATGATAAATAAAAATCCACCATCAGAGAACCCTTTCCTTCATGAATCACTGAAAATAGGAATCGACCATGAAAAATGGAACCAACATCAAGAAACATGTACTCCAAAATATGAACAACAGGAACACCATCATCTAAAATGAACCACATGAAACATAGAACTCAAATAAAATACACTATTGTAAAAACTGACCATGAACCATCGTGTTATGCTGATCATGCTTGGTGAGAAGGAACAACTATCAAGATCAGAGTTTGGAGAGGCCTAAAAATTAAAAGGTGTCTTTTTAATGGACTATCAACAAACTTTTTAGAGCCATTATAATTAAGATAGTGACCATCAAGCCAAAATATCGTTAACATATAATAAGGATTAAAGAGCCTATTAAAAATACACCAACTAGTAGATAACATCTTCAATTTTTATGGAACACCATACCAAGACTAGAGCATTCAATTCAACCAGAAACCATAGAGACTGTTGACCCTAGCCACAATAACCTTTTGACACTAAAAGAATAAAAAATTACTTCCCATGACACTAAAAAACCTTCATACTTACCCATTGATATGTCCAACACAATGGAATCGATAGCAAGAGTATAGAAGGATGTATGATTCCATGAAGAAATGTCGTTGGACAATGATATCTCCAAAAATCCAAACCACCAGAGTTTCTTTATGAAAAAGAAATATGGGGTTTTACAACAAATTTTCAAGTGATTAGATATATTGTAGATATGGTAATTGGACACATATCAATATGGAGTATCCACCCTCTAGGGAACAAGAAAAACTAATTAACTATAAGTATAGTCGTGAGAGACAAACAGAGAGGAAAACCATCTACACCTCCGACGGAGGTGAAGAAAATGATGAGAAATAGAGGGCCTAAACATACTAAGAGATTTCAGATGATTGGGTGAGTATATTCATCACTGATATAAAATAAAAAGGTGTCATGAAGGAAGAAACCATATTGGACGAGAGTAAGAGATTCATCCAAAAAATCTGCCATCCACCAATGAAACGAGTCATATAAGGACACATTATCGAAAAAATTAAATACATGGGATAAAAAATCTCCCTATGTATTTTATTGTCAATATAAAAATCCATATTGAGACATTTAAAATATCACTAGGATTGTTCAAATATTCTACCCCTAATTGAAAAAAATGAAAAGGGTATATGGGGGTATTCTCACTCATCATTCTTTTCAAAAACAAGTTCCTATATCATTTATGATTATTTCAGAAAAACTATTGAGTGGGTGATAATATCACATGGTTCTATTAGAAATAAACATTTAGTTATTAAACTATAAGTCTATATGGATGAAACTGGTGTAAAAAACAAATATATAACTAACTTATTTAGGTTTTCCGTAAAATACAATACATGTGAAATCATGGTCATAAATTTTCAACTCTAAAATTTGGTGTTGTTAAGACATGACACATATGTTCCTACACAAACATAAAAAAACACATAATACATTTCATGTAAAAAACCATATCTCACAATCTTTCACTTCTTATCGACATCCAATAAATCAACCTTAATTTACATGATAAATAAAATTTATTGTTAGAGATAAGAGTGTGATTGGAATATCTATGTTTCATTTTTTCTCCCCCAGAGGGAATGTAATCTAGATATCATCTTGAAAAATTGATGATCTCTATTATAACAATTTATTCTCCCTCAATAACCACCATATTTGTTCATATAGAATAATAACTGAATAAGGAGGGATGTTAAGGTTTTTCTAAAATAACCTTCATACTTATAGATTCCTGAAAAAATTTACCTCTTATTTTCCATAGATTTAGTAAAAGTTGTTTCATTATTAGTTATTTTTCCATAATGCATGATCAATGTTCCCACATCACTGGAATATTATAATGTGGATAATTCTACCTCTTCAGTAGTTGAAATTTACCATTTTCTTTTCACATATTATTTATTCTTTCTAATTGGGGTGGGATAATTTCCATATAATGTTTTGTGTCATGACATGTTTGTTCCCATATTTCACACTATAGATTTTTCAGGTCAACATTTTTCGATAAATTCTCATTTTTATTAACTTATTCAACTAACATCGCTTTCTTTAATTATTCATCTTCAAGGGTTTGATAATTTTATATCTATTTAGCCTTGGAATATTGATCAGGATAGAATACTAATCATCATTCTTAATTTTCTCATTTGACTTATTCTCCTCATTTAATTTACTATTGACTATAGAATTATTCAATTTCAGACTTATACTCTCATTTACATTATAAGAATTTTCATTTGACAATATAAATTTGAATTTCCCAGTTTTTTGACCTTCCTATCCAAATCTATAAAAAATTCATTCAGGAACTCATATTTGTTATCTGTTGATAGTTTAAATGATGTCTTGGTCTTAGAATTATCCTTCTGATAATCTGGTCATATTTGTTAAGTTCAACACCCCCTCAATACTGGATTCCTTATTGATAGTGACATTTTATACTATGATGAATAATCCTTATAACCAAACACATCATAATAGTAATATTTACAATTGAACATTTATATTATATATAGATAAGTTTTTTTATTTTGAAAATTATTTTTTTCCTTTTATTATAATTTGGTCTTTCTTCATGGGTGGGGTAATTCTACTAGAATTACTCTATTATTTATTCATAATAGTGGTTTATCAATAATTCCATTGGTATTAAATTTTTTAGTTATTACTTCATGACCGTCACTTTATGATATAAAAAATGAACATTGAAATTTATTATGTTTAGAAATAAGACTTCCTTATGAATCTTTCATCTCAACATCTTATGATGATTCACCTTTTTATTCATATACCTTGTTGAAGTATTATATCATTTTCATTAAATCATTTTGGGTAGTAAAACATATTGACTGTGTCTTGAAAAATTATTCCTATTTCCCAATAAAACGTTTTTCTATGATGTTTCACCATCTTGAAAATTTTAGTTATTATCATTTTATTTTGTTTATTATCTTCCACAAGTGTTGATTCATTCTTGACAAACTCTTCCTTTTCTATGGGATTTCTTCAATAATTTTACGTTTCCCTTATAGCTCATTTATCATAATCTTATGTTCCCTTATTTATTTATGATGGGTCTCTTCCTTCTTGAAACATTATTTGTTTTAAAATGTGATCTTATCAATTTATGTCTTCAACATCTTCCATTCCTTATAAAGTTTTATATTTATTATAAGTGTATTTCCTTTATTTTATTTTAACATTACTTTTAGTTTAGTTATATAATTACCTTCATCAAATTCAAATAAATTTTTAAATTTATATAATTTCACCATAAAACACATATGACACTTAGATGATCTAACATCTTCTAAGACAATATGTTTTTATAAAAGTAAAATAATTTATTTTCTCATCATATTTTTTTTCGTGAAAGTAATCCTTTTATTTTGATTCTTGAACTCCCCTTTTATATACTTCTTATCTTCTTCACATGATTCTATTTTTACAAAATTCTTATATGAAAAAATCTGAAAAATTTCCACATTTTTCCAAATTCCATAATTTGAGAGACTATTTTCCATTTTCCATACATGTCCCCTTATTTAACATTATTCTAAATGAGGTTATAATTTAAATTAATTCATCTTAAATTCAACATCCTCAGAGTCACTTGATTCTCATTCATTTTAAATTTTAGCATTACCTTTTAACATTTCCTCAAAATAAATATATTCTTTTTACTTCTTCATGACTACAAGAGGTTTTCTTATTTTATATGATATGATAAATTTATTAAGATCGTCCAATGATGCATATTCATGCTCATATAGTGTAGAAATGTTTAAATCAAATCTATTTCAAAGTTGAATAATTACCATCATCACAATGGTTGATTCATCCATCTTTTCTCCAAAACCACTAATTTTACTAATAATATAATTTACTCTTGTAATGTATTAATATATAATTTCAACATCTGAAATTATGATATATTCTAATCCACGTCTCTATTATTGTTTTTTTATTCTTTAAATTTAATTTTTTATTCATAATATCTTTTTAGTTTTTTCTTAAATATTCTTAAAATTTGGTATACTGATGAATTTATAGTATACATTGTTATATAATAAAATAAAGAGATAACTACAATAATTTTCATTCCATTTTATAAAAACTATTCAAAATACATGACATCATTATCATTATAGGGTGTGAATCCCATAGTGTCTATAACTATAACTTCTATCCCAAGTGAAAGGAGATGGGGTATCATCATATTTTTCCATCCATGATAGTTCCCACCATTGAAAATGGGGACACTACAGATTTTTTTTGAAATAAAAATGGGGACCCTACAGATATTTTCTGAAATCATTTCTTCCACCCTTAGTAGTTTATTGGGTCGTTCAAAAGTGATGTTCACTCTAAAACTACTTGATGAACTCAGGTAAGTGGAAGATCACTAATAGTGAAGGAGTAAATAATTGATCGCTTCTCCTTTTATATATATATTTTTTCAATTTAACCTATGTGTATTATTAAAACATTAATCTAATATTATTTTCCCTCTCAAAATTTCCTCAAATAATGATATAGATTCCACAGTAAGAAAATAATTTATTGATATGGTTTGTTACAAATACTCACTCCTTGTCTTGTTGGTTAGGCTCCCCAACATGGATTTTCCACTATATCATAAAGTGATTGGAAAATTTAACTATTTATTATCTTAATTAGAAACTGGATATACCCTATATTATAATCCACCTTAGTCAGTTAGTTATACCCCCAAATACACCATACTCTCTGATTATTGGTTAGAATCCCAATAACAATCTTATAGTAATTGGTTAGACCCCCCAGCCACAACCCTCTTATTCGGATTGGTTGATCTACAATATAGTAATCCCTTTATCATCATCCATGATATTTTTATGATGATGTGCACATGTAAACTTCAATAAATTTTACAAATTTCTAGTATTACTCAAATATCTCAGATATCTTATGTAAGATCAGTTGCCTCATAGCAACAATTCTTGGCCAATTCTTCCTTCAGGTGATGAATTCTCAACCTTTATTAGATGTGTGAAGGAGTTGTAAAAGATTATTAATTTATATAAAAAATTTCTTTAATAACCCAATTAAATCATATTTATAAAATTCATTAATATTGAATACATTATATGATCCTCTAATCTGAAACCATATCACACATAATAATAATTTTTATTTTATTTTTTTATTATCTTGGGTTCTATATCCTTGGTTATTTTCTATAAAATCTTGTTCAACATTCCACATATATTCAGGTGAATAATATCCTGAATGTTTTAATATTCATGTATGTGAATTCATACCTAGGATTCACTGTGAATTTGTATCTCTCTGTGTGATCTATCTTCGTGTAATGGATTCACAACATCAATTTCGTCCTTTGTGAAATCCACGTAACGCTAAATTGGATTCCTTCTGTTCCACCATATAACCTTATATGGTGGATCATGGATCCTAAGGGTTCTTTATGTAAGGTATTTACTTGAATGTATCATATAAAACTCATCATCCTTCTCTCTCATCACTAGGGTTGTCTATGTGTTCCTTCTCCTGACAAGGATTTTCAATGGGACCCTTCTAAAGATAGGGATTTCCATTAGGTCTCAAACCCTTATTTTCTATTGAATTAATATGTGCTTAAAATGATAACTTTTTCATGATTGGGTCTCAAAATATACATCTGTTCTTTATGTGATCAAGGTACATGTACGCTCTATTTAACGGAGAAACAAGATCACACTATAAAGAATTGAAAAATAACCGCCTTCATCTCAAATTCCTTGGAATTACTATAGGAGGATATGTCATCTCAAATAAACATTAAATAGGAATCAATGGTTTCTAAACATTCCTAGATCGCTTGATTTATCTCAGTTATTTTAAATTTCTAATATTTATAGCTACTTCATAAAACAATTAGAAGATCATGTGATCACAAGATCACTTTTCTTGATCATGATGCACCTTGGTTCTTTTTAGAAACATAATTTCATCATGTTTTTTCATTTTTGGTTTTAGGAGGAAAATTTTTTAATTCTTCAAATGATATAAAATAAAAATGATAAAACATTCACATAATTAAAATTTACATTGTTCTATACATGATGGCTCTAGTGATTTCCCACATGCCCTCATGAAACACCTCTAGTTATTGGTTGATATTCTATATGTAAAAATGTGACCCATTGATCATTATTCAGTGGATTCATGAGATAGACTCATGTTCATGATCATCCTCATCTAAATCATATTCATAGATTAAAGTCATTCATCAAATATAATGATTCCATGAATGTTATTGGATCGATGGAGCACATCACACTCCCTTAGGAAGGTCACTATAGATGGCCGATTTTCAGGGTCATTTCTTATCATTAATATAATAAATTTAAAACATTATAACCTGTAAAACCAAGGGTGTCCAATGTTGAGGATTATCACTAAAAGAGATTTCATGGTGTTGATCATCTTAATCAGATGATTGCATCATATCCATAACATTTAAATAGTTGAAAAACAAGACATGTGCCTCTTTATCTCACATATAAGATCACTTAGTTTGTGTCATTATTAATAATAAGTCATGTAATATATAATTATCCATTCGATAGTGGATGATCATCACCCACAACACACCCCACACGCCTCATGAGTAGTACTGACAGTCACTGGCCCATCAGAGCTTAGGGCCAAATCTATGCACTCTCACTAAGAAAACTCCTATAAGATCATTTTCAACTACTATACTGGATGTTTTAGATGGATCTCATGCATTGTTTAAGCCTCATCCAATAAGATCACGGTTGAGATAGCTATGTCATCATGTGGTATTACTCATTTAATATATACTATATAAAAAACAATCAAATATTACATGGAATATTCCAAGAACAAACTCAACATTATTTTTTATCTTCTCTTCGTCCTCAAACATTATTCGTATAAAATTTGAATATATATTACATATCCATCTTTTAGTTCATTATTAAAATAATATAATATTACATAGTTTTCAATAATTTTTTCATTGTTTGAAATAATGTGTCATCATTGGCACAATTAATTAAAACTATGTTTAGATCAACAATCATCACAGTCGTCTTGGAGTATTTCCCAATCATGCATTAAAATGACACTAAATAAATCCA
Source organism: Viscum album (assembly GCA_963277665.1). Lineage (NCBI taxonomy): Eukaryota > Viridiplantae > Streptophyta > Magnoliopsida > Santalales > Viscaceae > Viscum > Viscum album. Next base: position 1,099,247,243 of record OY728135.1, on the reverse strand, counting down.
TTACAATTTTCCCAGCATCAACACGTCAACCTCAATCCATAAATTTTTTCATAGAATCACCAATTCAACCAAAATTCACTAACAAAAAATTGACAGATCATTAAAAAAATGAAACACTTGGGCTCCATAGAATTTTTAACATTTTTCACCATTTGAATTTTCATTCCATTCTAATTTTTATTTCTTTGAATGTTTTTTCTTATATACTCATTATATATCTCTATTTATTTATACATGTTTCCTATTAGAGACATATTTTACCATCCAGAATATTATCTATTCCCAAAAATACTAAACAATAGAATTTACATTTGAATCTCGATATTTTAGAATGATAGTATTACAAATATGATGGTTTTTATTTCTATTTTTTCAGAATCTATGAGCATCATTTTTCATAGAGAAAATTTCTTCAATAATTCCACTCTTTCTTAGTGGGGGTTATTTTTCTCAAATTAAAACATTTGAATCTTCATTTTTATTGAAGAAAATGTATAATGATATTTTATGGGATTAGAAACAACATATTTATGTGAACTCTTATTTTCTATAGATTGAGATGATTAACAATTGATATAAAATACTCAAGGTAAGTCTTCTATCATATTTCTTGACTTATATTGTGTTGTAAGAAAAATTGATTTCATTTTTAATAACACAACTTCTTTCTCATCTAGAACTTCATTAATGACATTTACCCACTTCTCACATTCATACAACTTTATATTATTCTTCTTACATTCCCTAAAATGTTTAATTTCTACTATATTAGGATTCTCCTCAATGACTGAACTTTATTCATAGGATTTCACAATTCATTCAAGATCACCAATATTCTAATTCAATGATCTAAAAAATTTAGATTTATCTCCATTTTTTATTCAATAACCATTCTAAAAATTCATTTAATTACATTATTTATTCACCATCATTATTTACTTCTTGATTTGTGTAGTTTTCACTATTGTTACATAAGAAATTTCTTTCTTAATCCAATCAATTTTTTTATCTTCACCATCAGCATCATTACATGATGAATCACTTCATTCTTTAAAATGAGAAGTAGAGTTGACATGAAAATGAGATTCAATTTAGGATTCAGTATCAATTTTCTCTCAACTACTAGAAAATTAATTTTTTTATTATCAAACATTTTCTTATATGTATTCAAATTATGTTTTAAATACTTATTATCTTATTCTTCTAACTCAGAATATTAATATTTCTCTTTAGAATATTTTTATAAATATGTAATTTATCTTTACAATTTCTATATTTCCGAAAAATTTTAACTTTTCCATTATGGTTTCAATTTATATTTCTTTTATAATGAAGGGAAATGATTTCATTGAAGCACTCATCTTCTTGCTCAATCTATGAATCACTTTATACATTTAAATGTCATTTATCTCATAGATTAAATTTAAAAATTCATTGAATGAATTTTTTATATAAAATTATTTATTAATATTATTGTTTTCCTTATCATATTTTCACTAAAAAATTTCTAATGTTTATCCAAAGAAAATCTTTTCAATCTGTAGTACATATGAAATTAACATTAATTATATCCCCAAAGAATCTCATTTGTTACTTAAAAATAGAAAAATATTATAACATATAATTGAAACCTCTTATAGTGAATATAATTTCATCAACTATTATAAATTATTCATTAATATATTCCAAATCAGTTATCTAAATATATTCATACCTACTCATTTATATTTTTTTGTTTCATTTCACAAACATTCTCATTCCATTCACTGCTACTCATAAACATATCCTACATTTGTATATCCTTTGAAAACCCAATAATATTTTTATAGAGATTATCCATGAGATAAATATTAAACAAGTTAGGATCTTTGACATCAAGTTGAAACTTTTTCTTATTGAGAACTATCAATGATACATTAATAATGATAAGAAATCACACTATTAGAAAATATCTACGTTCAAGGATATGATATATAATATAGGGTATCATATTATTTTTTCAACATTGATTGTTTGTTACATCCAACACAAGAACATACCTATTGTTCACTAAATTAAAAATCAATATCCTCGTAGTTGCTAATTTTAGAGGGCTCCTTCCCTCTCATACAAACTAATGTTTCCTTGGTCATGTAGGATCTATAAGAGGGGGGTGAATTAGTTATCAATTGTTTTTGTAGAAATATTTTCTTATCTTGGATAGGAATCCTTTCCTAACCATTAAATTTGTTTATAGATATAATACACTAAAATATAAATCTAATCCTCTCTTTTAGTATGAAATAATAAAAAATAGATATCACCATAAAACATTTACAATATTTGGTACAAATACGTACTCCTTTACTTGTTTTTTTCCCCACAAATGTGGATTATTTTACTAACATATTTTAGGATTTAAAAGGAACACAGAATAAATAATTCCTAAAATGAATAATAATCCCTCTTGATAACCATGGTTCAATCCCCAACAATAACATTTTCTTTAAAATTTTGTTATATGAAAAAGATATAATTCTCAAATATATTATCTTAATAGTTGATAAAAATAAAAAAAATAATTTTCATAAATTGGATATAAACCTAGCTGTAATGACATTCAGTCTGATGTGATTTATTTAGAGAATCACTATCTGATGAATCCATTCATTCCATCTCTATCTCGTGAATCATGTTTTGTCTGGTGAACATCCTGCTTCGACTGATGGAACATGGTTTGTTGAATCTTCTTTAAATGACTATAAAATGAACCAATACCCCCTACTATCCTTATTATAAAACCCATGTAAGTTGGACTGATTCAATTACTTTAATAAAAAAGAACATGATCATAAACAAATGGTAAAATATCTTTTTGATTTCAACTCCTATGCTTGTTTATGAATAGTGTTTGTTCACTACACTTCTTGTGACGTGTCACTTATATATATAGGTTCTTTTCCTGGAAAAAATTTCGGATCTAAAATATGTTTTACACTAATATTAATTACATTAGGTGCTTCTCAACTCATTATGAACATTAAGCAGCATACATAATGTTTCTTGAAATATTATATTTATTACAAAATCCTTAAAATCAATGTAAAGGATCATGGAAACACATACTTAAAATCAAAATGATAGAATATATTGATAGAACATCCTAACATCATCACACTATTAAGGAATTTTCAAAACTTAGGGAAATCATATTAAAATTTTTCTCTTTGGTGTATGTATTTATATTCTGATTATTTGGAAATTCATTATCTAATAAATTTATTATACATTTTATAATAAACTCTAATACATTCATCATTCAATGTACCGTTGATCTTCTTTTTAATTATTATGAAACCTTCATCTGATTTGAAAAGTAATATCTCTGTCTGATGTCATCTCAAAACTCAATCGAATGGATCTTTATACAACTTTACAATTGGTTCTCTCCATATGAAACTTCTATCAAATGAAAAATTTTAAAATACCAGTCATATTTATCTATAACATTGTCTTCCATATTCTATATAGAGATATTTCATGTTTCCCAATAAATTGATAAATTATATCCATTTAATGGATCTTTCGAGTGTATATTTGATGCACCATTCGATGTTGAAGAATAATAGATTTTGCCATTGTATTGGATCTCTAAGGGATATCTTCATCTGATAAAATTGGCATGATATCATCTATCTAATAAGCTTATGACAACACATGTTCTGATAAATTTCCATAAATTTATTCATTCAATGATTTTTTATGATTTATAGAATCTCACCTTCTACTAAAGTGACATTTACCTAGGCCATAGAATCAATTTTATGTAACTAGGTATACCCTAACATAGACATTTAAAACATATGATGACCCTTACTCTAGCTTCATACAAACTATCTATTCGGTGATCTGGTAACTCTATATAGGTTTCCTTCTACCAATAGTTTTCTAGGAATCTACATCAAATAATTCTATATCTCGTCTCTTAATGCTCCACCACAGTACAACCATGTAAGAGAATGTTTTAAATTGGAATACTTATTTTAGTATGATGACATTATTCCGTCCAATAACTTCCAATATGAACATTGATTTATTTCAATAACATAATGTTCTCTCACTTTTTACTATGTCATTTAAACATGGAATAGATCATGATAATCTTTATGATTTTAGGATCTTTGAGAATAATATTGAATCTTATAACTAATGTAAGGAAGTATTATTACTCTCCACTAGAAATGTTTTCTTTCAACACATAAAAAAAACTTTATGAACCTATATAATGAAATATTCTTTCAGTAAACTTAAATAATATTCTATGAACATTATCTACAACCATATATTAATATATTGAAAGAGAATTTAACAAAACACACTTTGGAACAACTCATTTCATTTTGAAATTGATTTTTGAATTTTTTTTTTTTAGGGCTTCTATCAAACCTTATATCCTGTTTGATATTGATTATTATCCTTTTATTAGAAAACATGTACAAAAAAATTAATGTATAATGGAAATTGATAATATGGACATGTGGCTATACTAAGATGGATAATATTAGAAATGAATGAATTCAATAGAAAATTATAGTGTCCACAATAAACAAGAATATGGATGAGTCTCCATGATTATAGTTTGGAAATATTATAAGAAGATAGAGTAATTCACCTGCTAATAGGATAATACTAATGATAACAGAACTTATTTAAATTATAGAGGGAGATTTAAAAGGATATTTTAGTTTGAAACATTTGTAGACCACTTAAATCATAGAAAATTAACTAATATTTACTTGAACTATTATGAAAACTATCCTTGAATCGCATGTGAACATTAGTAAAAAACAATATGTCAATCAACAAGATAGTGTGGATGGTATGACTCAATTTGCATGTTTTTAGTTTAGAACTGAGGTTTTTTTTTCAAACCACGTATCACAAAATCAAAACAGTTTAAACATTCTTATATTGTCTTCATAATTTTGGAAAAATATTTATATTTCATTTATGACCTATATGATTTATCCTCATATAAATTTGATTCCTAGTGTAGTTGTTAGTTCTAAAAAAGGATGTTTTCAGGTTATAAGGGACACTTTAATTCAAAAAATGTGTCACATACTAAAACCTAAAAAATTTCACTTATATTGTATAGATAATTTAGGAAAAATCACAATAATTCATTTTTATTTTTATGAATTTATCACATATTAACATGATATATACTGTTGTAGGTATGACTAACTATGTGTGTTTTCATTTTAAGGTGATATTTTAATTCAAAAGAAACTTCACATATCAAAAAGTGAGAGAAAATTATCATATTTTCAAAATAATTTTGAAAAAATGATTATATTTCCATTATGTAATATAGGAAATAACCATACATCAATCTAACAAAAAAATTTGTTGAAGTGATTGAAATTTCATTTCCAGTGTAAAAGTAATAATTTTGTTCCACACCATGAAACATATGAAAACTAATAAAACACAAATGTAGTATCTCAATATGTTTAAAAAATATATTCATAATACATTTTTCATGTGTAAGAATCTACCACATGTTGATCCACCAGAAAATATGGTTAGTATGACTGAATGTGGATATTTTCATTAAAAAGTTATCTTTTAAATAAAAACCCCTGTCACATACTAAAAACAATGAAAAAGTGCATGCATTTTCAAAATATTTTTGAAGAATGGTTTATTATTCGTTTTTGACTTTTAGGTATAAATAACAAATAAACCCAATGGAAATTTATCAAAGATTATATATCATTATAATTATAATTTTTAAAATATAGTTATACAGTATTACTAAAATCACAATTATTTTTATTACAAGAACTCAATTGTTTTATATAATGTTGGGTGTATCATTAGGTTTGGTTGTCATGACTCCACCCTCAAAAGGTACCCCTCTAAGGCTGGAAATGTAGGAAGTGATATAATAACCCTATACTACCAGCTTCATTAGGCCCTGGGTTGGAAACAAGAACCTAGGGTATTGAAATATTACATAAATGGAAGACATTACCCTATAGAATATAGGGCTTGAAGACATGATGAATAAAATCACAAGAAACTTCATGACATAATATAAAATAATGTAACCAAAACCATCCAAAAATGCATGAATAATGTAGAAAAATAACAGGAATCTTTAAATAAATACCCAAAATAAATATCATATAGTATTGAATCCAAATAATATCTATTAGTATGAGTTATTAATGTTTTAGTAAAGTCTACATAGTCCTATTTGGAACCTGAAAAATAGTTTTTACACATGTAGGGTGAGTGTACACATATACATAGTGGGATTATATGCATTGTATGTCATGAACATGTGAGAATATCATACTAATGTGCTAGTGGGAAAAGAACAGAACAAAAATCACCTATATTTGTCATCTATATAATCATATCCTCACCATGCCCTGATCACCAAATTAATAATCTATTTATAATTTCAAAAAATGAATTGTATTGATAAAAATATTAACTCACACCACATTCACATGAAGGTTTCTCTCTCACACCCCAATGAATTATTTCCTGTATAACCCATATCATATATATATATATATATCTTCATAAAGATACATCTAATATCACACAACATCACATGAAATCACCACAAAAAACATCCTTGTCCATCACATCACATCGTTCCTGAAGGAATTTGGGCCTTCATATCACAACTCACCTAAAGATACCTAGGAAATATCATCACATATCACATACAGACACATGGTCCATCACATCACATCTCAACCATATCAATAACCAGGATGGTTGGGTATCAATTATATATGGACATTTACCTAGTTCCCTAGTCCTATTATGCATGACCCCACAATCCAAATCATCAAACATCACCACTATTCACATTCAAATTATAACCATCACAACTTCTGAAAGTAATCATAATGTAGAAGATAGAGTGTTGAAGAAAGGGTATCCATCCATCCATGCTTAAAACCTAAACGTTATAAGAAACACCACTGAAACACTTGGTTGTTGTTAGAAATTTTTCTACATGGGTGGGGTGATTATTGAAATCATTATTGAAAATACAAAGTGTGTTTATATCACAAAACACTGGACTAATTTATGGGTTCACAACATGATTATCCTCTTAACTCATTACATCACAATTTATCCTAAAAAACACTTCCTCTTTAACTACAACCTCTAAATTTGTAACAGCACCCGATAAAGACACATTCCTCAATCCAAATTTCTTCTTATTTCCCAAATTATTTGAATTTACAAATTTCCCATTTCAATCCATTTCATTATTCCATCCCATTCATTTTATTATTTGAGCCCATTTATTTCACATGTATTAACATCTATTTTATCCCCACACCCAATTTTAATTTGAGAGTTCATAATCCAAACCAACCCACCCCCATTATAATTTCATTACTAACAAATTATTCCATCACAATTCAAAAACATGAACAACACACATGGTTCAATAATAAACCATCATTCATATTCCAGCATGCCCCATATTACCACTATTTCACATCAACACCACTTATCATCATAAATTCCAAATATCAAACACTTTCCATCACATCTATCTCATATCATGCTGACATGTGGTTATATTTTTTTTCTACATCACAACCACACATCTAAATAATTTTCACACCATTTACAAATGAATTTATATATTTAGAGAGAGTCGTTTCATATAATTCACTTTATTATTTCAATGGAATTTTCAAACAACCATAATTTCCACGTGTTTCCAATTTATTATATGGATATAACCTTTTAGAAACATTTATTTAAGGATACATTAAATAATCACATAACATAGTTATACAAATACATCAACCAGAATGTCAAAAAATCCCACAATGGATATGATTTTTATCAAGGCCTTAGTCCTATACAATATGGACATCAATTAATTTCAAATGTTCTAAAACATGTGTTGGTCGGAGTGGACACTCAAGAGTGGGGGTGAATTGAGTTCCAATTAAAATTTCTGTTAAAACATTTTCTAGTTAAAATCCCCCAATTTATAAAATAAGTTAAACTGTAGTGAATTTATACAGATTGTAAATGTTCACTTAGATTCTCAAAGATTGATTAGGACTCAGTTAGTTTAACCACAACATCAAACTAACTTTTGAAACAAATCTACTGATTTACAATAAGTGTAAACACTTGCTAATCTAACTATCAAAGTAGCTTCAAAATAATTTTGTATTTTAAAGTAATAGCAGTGGAATAAATATAATATATGTCGTATACATTAAACATAAGTAAAAGATGCACAACAGATATAAAAAGAGGTTCAGTCTCAATCCGAGACATAGTCCTCTCAAATTTATATAAATTTGATCCACACCATAGATCGGGGTTAACAATAGTTTACAAAACTATCCTGGCCACACAGGGACCTCTACCACAGTTCTACATGGGAAACAAAGAAAATACCACGCCACACAAGTTCCTCTTCCACAGTTGACATGGGTAAACAAGTGATAAAAGATTTGGAGTGAGGATTTTGATATCCTCCAGTTCAGTGTAGGAGACAGTGTGTGTATAAGAAATACAGAGTACACCACACTTCTTGAAAGTTAATAAATAAATCATGTAGAGAAGATAGATAAGAGTTTAGAAAGCTCTAGTGATTATCAATGCAGCTTGGGACTTGTTGGATTCAGCAGGAGTTCTTCTGAGTCCTTCTCTGGTTTTTCTGTAGAAAAACAGAGTGTCATAGTATAGCTTGTCTTCTACATAAGTGAGAATGATTTCTTGATTCTTCATGTGTTCTTTAGTGGGGTTGGATTGCATTCATAAGAATTATTTGAATGACTTGCAATCTCTTTCGTTCTTAGTATTTTTCTTCTCGTTCAGCACATTTCTCTCTAGTGTATGCAAGTTATTCTCATTGTACATTCACACTTTCACTTCACTACTTGCGCTTGTTGCTCGTGTACTGCATTTCAATCTTTCTTATATTCCACAAACTCTGGCAGTAGGAATGATTACCTTTTCATAGGTACGAGATACAGTTTCCTGTCAAGCCAACAACTAGAATTAAATAACATTAATTGCATTAAAAACAAAAAATATGATTGTTAGCATCACTTAAAATAATATTGACAAAATCTTAAGAAACGGTGTCACAGTGATCATAGAAACGGTGTCTTCTTCACAGTGTCTGATCACGATGTCTGGTCACGGTGTCGGGTCAAGGTGTTTGGTCACAGTGTCTGGTCATGGTGTCTGGACATGGTGTGTGGTCACGGTGAGTCCTTCACAGTGTATGGGTTACGGTGAGTGGTCACGGTGTCTGGTCATAGTGAGTCCTTCACAGTGTCTGGGTTACGGTGAGTGGTCTTGGTGTCTGGTCACGGTGAGTCCGTACTTAGACAAAAAAATCTGTATTTGGACTAAGACAGTGATATACAGAATATGAGTTAAGGTTACTCATTAAGGATAATATATGAGAGAATTGTAATTAAGCATAAAACATGTAAATAGTAACTATCATCCATAAGATTTGTTATTATAAAAAACTGATATGCACTTATTGTTTAGTTTGAAGAGCATTGGCAAGATGTGCACTGAAGGCCAAGATTAATTAACAGTAATGAGATTTCTGATTATTAAAACATGATTAACACATGAGGAGTCCAAAAATATCCCCCTTTTTGATGATCACAAATCATATATAGGCAGAATATAAAAGATATGTAATGTTAAAGATACTAGCATAGCAAAAACATTATAGAACAGATACTTTCAGTTTTTCTCCCCCATTTATAATATTATAGAACTGATACTTATAGGTTTTTCTCCCCCTTTTGGGATTATCAAAAAGTAGAGAAAAGGAAATGGAACTCGGAAATTATCATTAACCAAATCATTCGTAATACAAAGTACAGGAGAAGTACAAACTGGAAACAAGAAATGACATCCCATCGAAAGGAAAGACAGGCGGTAAACTCTTTAGGGGTCCATTTTTGTCATGCCTTTATCAGCAGCAGGAGCTGGTGTTGAAGTAGAGGAATGCATAGAAGAGGTAGACAACGAGGGTAAGGGTAGACCTTCAAAAAAATATGGAGCCAAAGTAAGAGCAGTAGAAGATCTAGGCTTAGGGTGGTCAAGAATGACTGGCCGGATCTGAGAAATGGCTTGGCTAACTATCATGGTAGTAGATGCTAAGGCAGGAAGTCCAGGTCTAACGGGTGCAGCAGCTGGAGAAACTATAGCAGTACTCTGCACATGAAGATACAGCTTCAAAAGATTAATGAAATCAGTAATGATTTCACCACCATACTGCATAGACATTTCAAAATCATCCTTATTCTCCAAAAATATGTCCAACAATTTGGTGAACTCCGAAAGTTTCTGAACTTGAGATTTAAAAGCTTGAGTCACCGGAGGGATTCTCATATTTTCCACAAGATATCTAAAGTGATCTGTCATGTCACTTTTAGAGAAAATCTAGGAATGATTCAAATCTATTTTCTTGAAGATCTCTTGTTGAGCATCATTGGCTATTTTTGAATGGATCCTAACCAAGTCCAATGCTCTATCACTGTTCTTAATTACTTCTGACAAAGAAGATAGATCCAAGCCACTAAAGGCATTCTGTAATTCTTCTTTAATTAAGGATCTCAGCAGAGAATCATCCAAAGAAGTTGTGGAGGTCTGACCAGAAGCAGGTGAAGCCTTGAAAGCTTCGGTTAGAACTTTGATCTGTTTCAGAACGTTTTGCTGACATCCGGTGTATTCATTTATAAGCTTATTCAGAGTTTCCACAAGCTCTCTCATGCATTCCAAAATTTTCGTGTGCCTTTTTCCAATCCTTTCTTCAAAATATCAAAGGTATGGATGAACTTGAGACACAATCTCCTTATCAAGGAGGGAATCAGAAGACTTAGGTGAAACAGTAGAAGGTGTAAGGGTAGAAATAGGAGCAGGCTCTGATCTCATAGATATCTTATTCTGAAGGCTTGCTACCATACCTTTCAGATTTGCAACATCAGCACTCACCAGCTTATTCTCTACTTGGACTTCTTGAATTTCTTGGATCATACTTGGTTGAATATGAAAGACAATATTTTCCATGAGAATTGATGCATCTTCTTGACTTAATTGAGTCACTGGGCGAGGTTGAGTGGAGACAATTTTCTCAAAACCAGCTAACAAAGTCTCGCCAAAAGATTTCAAATCATCTTTAGTTACAAAGGAATGAAGCTCAGGTAAGGATGCAGGTAAAGGTAGAGGCCCAAATTCTGGTTGAGGGTCAGAGTCATCTTCAGATTCAGATTCTGATCCAGATTGAGGTTGGGGCTCTGATTCTGGTTCTGAATGAGCTAAGGACTTCAGTTGAAACAGAGAAGAAAGATCTGTTCCAGTTGTAGTCACTTGCTGTGACTCATTCACATCATAAAATCTTGGGAACTCATACTGAGAGTGTACAGAGAAAGTTACAGAAGGTTGAGAAGCTTCACCAGATCCAACTTCTAAAATATCAATATTTTGAGTTTCCTCCCCCTCAACTTGTGCTTCCCTTTCAGATTATTGAGGTTCTGGAACATGGACAAGATCCAAAGGATCATCCCTAATCTCTTCAGCAAATTCTTTCCTTTCCAGCTGAAAGGAAATTTCCATTCTTTCTTCAGCAGAGGGAATAATCTCAGGAACCGATTTTTCCACTGGATAAGCTTCCAAACTTTCTTCTTTCTCAATAAAAAGAGTCTCTTCAACAAAAACTTCCTCAAAGGTTTCTTGTTGTTCTGAACCAGGAAAAACTAATTTCCTTGTAGTATTTGGATGAGCTTCTTCCTCATGAAGAACAACTGAAAGATCCTCAGTTCTTTCCTTTTCAATAACAACTTCATCTCTTTGAGGTATTTCAGCAGGGATAACAGCAGGGATAACAGCCCTTTCTTCTTCAACAGGAACTGTTTCCATTGGAGATATTACAGATTATTCTCTAGGTGGAACTTCAGCTATTACTTCTTCTTGTTCTTGTTCTTCTGAGTACTCAACCACTTCATCTGGTTCCAAACAAGGATCAGTTAGGTTCTTAGGCCTTCTTGGATAGTCAATAGTATTAAACTTTTTATACAGTTGATCACTATCCTCAACCCATTTCTTTTTTCATGGATTACAGCTAATCTTCATCCTTCTGATGATAGGCATGGATAGGCCAAAATCAAAGTCCTCTAATTTTTCTTCATTCGGTCCAACCATTCCTTTTGAGACTAACATGGCTGAAATTATCCTTGAATAAAATTGGGAGGTGGATTTGGAAGTTACTTTGATCAGCTCACAGATATGGTTGATAACATACTTACACAGATTGATCTTTTGGCCATTCTTCAATAGGTGAACCAGAAACACATCCTGATACTTCATCACAGCAAAATCTCCATTTCTTGGACTAACCAAATTCTGAACAAACTTGAACAAAAGTCTTGTGTCCCCATCCAGTTCAGTAGCTATGGCCCTTCGCGTGGTTCCATTTCCAGTTAAATTTTCCAAAGCAATTTCTAGGTCAAAGATGTCAGTTGTTGGAGGAGGGTCTCTCTGGTAATCTTCACACACTCCTTCATGTGGAATTCTTAGGCATGCATCCCACATCATTCAAGAGAAAGAGCACTTCTGACCACCGATCCAGCTGCTCACCAAAAAGCTTTCTCCAAACTCAAAAGAGAACTTTACATATTGATAGAATTGAGAAACAAGCCTCGGTTAAATCGGTCTATTCTGTCCAGTGAACCATTCAAGCCATCCTTGTTCTTTTAAAACTTTCAAACTAATGATCTCCTAGACAGCAACCATTCAGGGAAAACCACTTTTTCAGGTACAACTGTACGGCTTACCAGGTTTGGGTTTAGAGGTCTTTCGGGAGCTATCCTCGGTATCCCCCTTTGTTTCTTAGAGCGACGCTTCTCAGATGAGGGTGAAGATGGACGCTTAATCTTTGGAATTCACTAAAGGTTTGGGCGAGAGGGAAAAGAAGGCTCATGAGAGAATTCGGGTAAGGAGTTGAATGAAAATCTTCAGTTTTATCATTTGGGAATGTCAATCGTCATAAAAACACGAACGCGGGAAATCAAATAGCTGTGAAATAAAAATTACTGCGATACGGGTAAAAATAAAATAAAAATAATAAAAATTATCATACTTCTCGCGGTGATATAGAAAACTAGCCATCATGGTGAGACAGTTTATAGTCATCACGGTGAAATAGTGAGCAGTTTATATAGTCATGGTGACACAGTGAGTTGTCAGACTGTGAGCATAAAAACAGTAACATAGAAACAGTAAGATATTCATTTATGATTAATCATACCAATAAAATGTATGATGTAGTCTAATATTTCAGAATTTAATGGTTTAGTGAATATATCAGCAAGTTGATATTCAGTACCAATGAATTCCAAAGTGATATCACCTTTTTGATAATGATCCCTCAAAAAGTGATGTCTTACATCAATATGTTTTGTCCTAGAATGAGAAACAGGATTATTGAAAATATTAATAGCACTTGTGTTGTCACAATTTGTTGAGACATGTCTGAATTGATATCTATAGTCTAGTAATGTGTGTTTCACCCACAAAATTTGTGCACAACAACTTCCAGCAGCTATGTATTCAGCTTCTGCAGTTGACAATGCAACAAATTTTTTCTTCTTACTACACCATGATACTAGTGACTTGCCTAAAAGATGACATATTCTAGAGGTGCTTTTTCTATCTAGATTACATCCAGCAATGTCAGCATCAGAATAACTAACTAGTTCAAATGATTGTCCTTTGGGATAGAACAGTCCTAAATTGGGAGTATGCTTGAGGTATTTGAAAATTCTCTTTACAGCATTTAAATGTGACTCTTTAGGGTTTTCTTGAAAACGAGCATACATACACACACTAAACATAATATCAGGACGACTAGCAGTCAGGTAGAGTAGACTTCCAATCATTCTTCTATAAGTGGTTTGATCAACAGATTTACCATTTTCATCAAGATCCATCTTACAGGTGGTACTCATGGGAGTGTCACTACTTTTTGTGCTATCCAATACAAAACATTTTAAAAGATCTCTAGTATATTTAATTTGAGTTAAAATAATTCCATCATCATTTTGAAAAATTTTAACACCAAGAAAGAATTTGTGTTCACCCATTAAACTCATTTTAAATTCATTTTGCATCACTTTTGAAAAATCGGTACATAAAGAATTTTTAGAAGATCCAAAGATAATATCATCAACATAAATTTGTACTACCAAAACATCGTTAGAAATTCTTTTTATAAAAGAGTAGGATCAGCTATTCCTTTTGTAAAACCTTTAGAAATTATAAAAGTACTTAATCTATCAGACCAAGCTCTTGGAGCATGCTTTAAACCATATATAGATATTGATAATTTGAAAATATGATTTGGAAAATGAGGGTTTGAAAAAACAGGTGGTTGTTCAAAAAAACATCCTCAGTAATATATCCATTTAAGAATGCACTCTTGACATACATTTGATATAGTTTGAAATTTAGATGTGTAGCATAAGCAAGTAAAATCCTAATAGCTTCTAATCTGGATACTGGAGAAAAAGTCTCCTCATAGTCAATACCTTGTTCTTGACTATAGCCTTGTGCAACTAATCTTGCTTTATTTATAACTATGTTTCCGGATTCACCTACTTTGTTTCTAAACACCCATTTTGTGCCTATCGTAAAAGTGTCCTTAAGTCGTTAAACAAGATTCCAAAAATTATTTCATTCAAACTGATTGAGTTCTTCATGCATAGGAATTACCCAAAATTCATCATTAATAGAATCATCAATGTTTTTAGGTTCAAGCTGTGACAAGAAGGATTGATGTTCAACCGGATTTCTAAGAGAAGCTCTAGTATGTGTCCCTCTATAAAGATTTCCTACAACAGTATCTAAAGGATGATTCTTCAGAATTCTAGTTGATCCAATAAAGGTAGGGCTAGAAATTTCAGGTTCATCAACAGGTTCGGAATCAACAGAAGCAGGTTCTGGAAAATTTCCAGAACTGGACGTTTTAATTATAGGTCCACTATCTTTATCATTAAACTTCAAAACAGAGAGATCATCATCAACATTTTCAAGAGAGGTTTTAGGCTCATGTGGATCAGTTTCATCAAACTTGATGTCAACAGATTCTTCCACACACTTGTTTCTCTTATTGAAAACTCTATAGGCTTTACTAGAAATAGAATAACCTAGGAAAAATCCTTCATCACTCTTGGATGAAAATTTGTCGAGATTGTCTTTTTTATTAAGAATAAATAATTTTCAGCCAAAGACTTTGAAGTAGTTAACCTTAGGTTTCCTATGGTTCCACAACTCATAAGGGGTCCTATTAAGAACAGGTCTGATCAAGACTCTATTGAAAACATAACAAGTTGTATTTGCACCTTCAGCCCAAAAAATAAACAGGAAGGTCATACTCATTAAGCATAGTTCTAGCAATTTCATTCAGAGTTCTATTCCTTCTTTCTACTACACCATTTTGCTGGGGTGTCCTATGGGCAGAGAAATTGTGACTATAGCCATTGTGAGAGAATTAAGACTCAAACTCATGATTTTCAAATTCATGGCCATGATCACTTCTCAGAGTTTTAATCTTAAGTCCACTATGGTTTTCTAAAGATTTGGAGTATTTAACAATGTAAGAACAAGCTTCACTTTTGTGAGATAGAAAATATACCCAAGTATATCTAGAAAAGTCATCTACTAAGACATAGACATAGTGCTTCCCATTTAAGCTAGAAACTCTAGATGGTCCAAATAAATCCATGTGAACCAACTTGAGAGGTTTAGATGTTGACACTTCTTTCTTTGATTTGAATGAAAATTTATGTTGCTTTCCCTTTTGATAGGGATTACAAACTTTGTCATTTGGAAACTCAAGTTTGGGTAGGTCTTTAACTAAGTTCTTCCTAGTAAGTTTTCTAAGTTAGTGTATATTTCAGTATCCTAATCATCTGTGCACAAACCAAGACTCTTTATGAAAAGTATTTAAACAAGTAATATTCTACTTAGCTAAAGAATTTAAATCAACAACATATAAATTTTCATTTCACAGGGCATAAAATACTTAAGCATGGTTAGAATTAAAAACATTGCACGAATCATTTTCAAATTAAACATTAAAACCATCATCACATAACTGAGAAATACATAACAGATTATATTTAAGTCCACCAACAAATAAAAATTTAGAAATTAATACTGAGTCAGTGTTACCAATCTGTCCTAAGCCGATGATTTTCCCTTTAGAATTACCATGAAAGGTGACAAAACCTCCATCAACTCTGACTATGCTTTTAAAGCATAAGAAGTCTCCAGACATATGTCTTGAACATCCACTGTCCAAGTACCAAGTCTTCCTACAGGAGCTCCATAAGCAGGATTCCTACAAAAAAAGTTTAGATAGGAAATGATTTTGGTACCTAGATCTTCTTTGGTCCAGACAGGTTAGCAATCAAAACTTTTGGTACCCAAATTTGTGTTATGGGTCTCATGAAAGTTGTAGAATCAACAGACATTGAAAGATAAACCTTGTTAGATCCATAACTATGAATATAACTAGTTGAAGCATATAAATTTCCAGAACTAGAATTAGCAGCATTCTGTCCAGATTTAGAAATAAATATATTCTTAGTAAACTGTCTCTGTCCAGGTTTGTAGCCTATTCCAGTAGTGTATTTTGGTGCATCTTGCTTTCTTAGCATTTGAGTTAGTGTATCCTTTCCATTTGTGAATTTTTCTAAATCCTTTCTGAGTTTCTCATTAGATAATT
This sequence comes from Viscum album, assembly GCA_963277665.1. NCBI lineage: Eukaryota > Viridiplantae > Streptophyta > Magnoliopsida > Santalales > Viscaceae > Viscum > Viscum album. Next base: position 1,099,230,436 of record OY728135.1, on the reverse strand, counting down.
TCAGTTTAGTGTTTTCTTTATATAACTGATCATTATTTTCCATTTCAATATCAAGATCAGATATATGTTTAATAGTTAAAGCATACTGTTTATTTAAACCTTTGTATTTATCTTTCTGCTCATTACAGGTTTCTTATAAAATATCACAATATTCAAATAGTTCAGATTTTGACCTGTTATCAGAGTCAGTATCATCTCCAGAGTAATAAGAAGTTAAAGCAGGAGTTTCAGCTGTTACCTCAGAAGTTTTTTTCATAAAACACATGTTCTCCTTATTTATGTGTTCAGTTTCAGATACTTTAGATTCACTTGAGCTATCCTCAGAAGCACTCCAAGTAGCCTTCATGGAGTTCTTGTACTTATTGTCCTTGTATTCATATTTCTTCTTGAATTTGAGCTTTGGGCAGTCTTCATTAATATGTCCTTTTCTTTTGCACTCATAGCAGACAACTTCATTACTTTTATCTGGATTTTCCCAATCCTTCTTCCAATTTTCCTTATTGTCATACTTTCCTTTCTAATTTGATTTTCTGAAAAGATTCTTCTTCCAATAGAACTTCTTAAACCTTCTGGCAATGTGAGCCATTTCAGCATCACTATCAGATGCACTTTCACTGTCTTCACAGCTTGAACTCTCGTTTATAGCGTGAAGTTTCTCCTTATCCTTGTCCTTTGAAGTTGAAGATTTGAAAGCAACAGACTTTCTTCTAGGTTAAACTTCTTCTTCTTTATTTACCTTGAGTTCTTCCTCATACATCATAAGATTACCAATGAGTTCTTTAACAAGTAGAGCAGCAATGTCACATGACTCTCTAATTAAAACAGATGTTCCTCTCCCTCGGTCTGGTAAACATCTCAATATTCTCATAATTTGTTCCTTTGCTGGAACAACTTTTCCATGTGAATTAATTGTATTGACTATCTCATTAAACCTGAGATACATGTCAGAAATAGGTTCATTAGTTTTCATTTTAAAATTATCATATGTAATAGTATAAGTATTTAACCTCATTTCCTTAACATTGGTTGTTCCTTCATGAGAGACCACTAAGGTATCCCAAATTTCAAAAGCAGTTTTACAAGAAGAAATTCTGTTAAACTCTTCATATCCTAAAGCACAATACATGTCATTCATGGCTTTACAATTATTATTGTATGAAGTCTTTGTAGGCTCATTCGAAGTGGATCTAGCAGTATTGGGAAGTTTATATTCTGATTTTATGGCAGTCCATATATCAAAACCTATTCTTTCTAAATGAATTTTCATTTTAAGCTTCCATTGGGAATAGTTGGTACCATTGAAGAAAGGTGCCATGTTAGTAGCAGCACCCTCTTGTCTATTATACATAACTAGATTTTAGAAAAACAGTTTAAAAATAATAAATTTAGAACTAATAGAAATTTATGATCTTTAGAGATGCAACTAAAATCACAGATGAAAAACAGAGTATTTTAGAAATCTTTGAACAAACAAAAACAAATCCTATGATACCAAATGTTGGTCGGAGTGGACACTCAAGAGGGGGGTGAATTGAGTTCCACTTAAAATTTCTATTAAAACATTTTCTAGTTAAAATCCCCCAATTTATAAAATAAGATAAACTATAGTGAATTTATACAGATTGTAAATGTTCACTTAGCTTCTCAAAGATTGATTAGGTCTCAGTTAGTTTTACCACAAGATCAAAATAACTTTTGAAACTAATCTACTGATTTACAATAAGTGTAAACACTTTCTAATCTAACTATCAAAGTAGCTTCAAAATAATTTTGTATTTTAAAGTTATAGCAGCGGAATATATATAATATATGTCGTATACATTAAACATAAATAAAAGATGCACAACAGATATAAGAAGAGGTTCAGTCTCAAGCCTAGACTTAGTCCTCTTAAATTTATATAAATTTGATCCACAACCTGGATTGGGGTTAACTACACTTTACAAAACATTCTAGGCCACACAGGGACCTCTAACACTGTTCTACGTGGGAAACAAAGAAAAAACCAGGCCACACAAGGACCTCTTCCACAGTTGACGTGGGTAAACAAGTTATAAAAGATTTAGAGTGAGGATTTTGATATCCTCCAGTTCAGTGCAGGAGACAGTGTGTGTATAAGAAATACAGAGTACACCACACTGCTCGAAATTTAATAAATAAATCATGTAGAGAAGATAGATAAGAGTTTAGAAAGCTCTATTGATTTTCAATGCAGCTCGGGACTCGTTGGATTCAGCAGGAGTGGTTCTGAGTCCATCTATAGTTTTTCTGTTGAAAAATAGAGTGTCGTAGTTCAGCTTGTCTTCTACAGGAGTGATAATGATCCCTTGATTCATCGTGTGTTCTTCAGTGGTGTTGGATTGCATTCATAATAATTCTTTGAAAGACTTTCAATCTCAATCGTGCTCAGGATTGTTCTTCTCGTTCAGCACAGTGCTCTCCGGTGTATGGAAGTTCTTCTCGTTCTACATTCACACTTTCACGTCACTACTTGCGCTTGTTTCTCGTGTATTGCATTTCAATATTTCTTATATTCCACAAACTCTGGAAGTATGAATGATTCCCTTTTCATAGGTACGAGATACTATTTCCTGTCAAGCCAACAACTAGAATTAAATAACATTAATTTTATTAAAAACAACAAATATGACCGTTAGCATCACTTAAAATAATATTGACAAAAGCTTAAGAAACGGTGTCACAGTGATCATGGAAACGGTGTCTTCTTCACGGTGTCTGATCACGGTGTCTGGTCACGGCATCTGGTCACGACGTCTGGTCACAGTGTCTGGTCACGGTGTCTGGTCACGGTGTCTGGTCACGGTGTTTGGTCATGGTGAGTCCTTCACGGTGTCTTGGTTATGGTGAGTGGTCACGGTGTCTGGTCACGGTGAGTCCTTCACGGTGTATGGGTTATAGTGAGTGGTCATGGTGTCTGGTCACCGTGAGTCCTTAGAAAAAAAATTGTATTTGGAATAAGCTAGTGATATGCAGAATATGAGTTAAGGTTACTCATTAGAGATAATATATGAAGGAATTGTAATTATTCATAAAACATGTAAAGAGTAATTATCATCCATAAGATTTGTTATTATAAAAACATGATATGCACATATTGTTTAGTTTGAAGAGCATTAGCAAGATGTGCACTGAAGGCCAAGATTAATTAACAGTAATGAGATTTGTGATTATTAAAACTTGATTAACACATGAAGAGTCCAACAACATGTAATTTATATCCCCTACCCATCAATTTCAATTAAACCAATTTTTTATCATTAATATGCTAGTGCATACTATCTCCATTAAAGTAATATTATCCTTATCCATCCTTCATGATACCACTATATGACAAAAAAATGGATCCCCTACCATAAACAGTGTTTACAAAACCATTAAAAACGCTATAATAAAACGGATACCACACAAAAACACCTAGTTAAAGGAGAACACCTTGTTCACCCTAATCACAATACACCGCAACATATTCATACCAAAAAATCAAATAAAATAATTTGTTCCCCTTGATAGGACCCTCATCCAGACAAACAAAGGTGATAAATAGGGAGATTAAAAGAGGTGGCGGACTCACCTAAAACCCCTAAAGATTGATATCCTGAGGTTTCAGATTAAATCTGGTAAATGAGGAATTAATAAAATAATTATGATGCCCTTGGGTTTCCCAATATCTAATAAACAATTCTTGAAATTGAGTGGATTGAGGTGATTTTTGGATTTAGTTGTTGTCTAAAATACCTAACATTACAATGTTGTACTGACCCCCTTGTCATAGATCCTCTGAATAGGGATGGGACTATGGTGAATAGTTAAAGACCACACCACACCCTTAATAGAAAAAGGTTCCTTTGAATATTATGGATATCTCAAAGTCAAATATTTTAATAACTGGGAATATAAATATTACACATCCATGGCCGCAATGTCGTATGACCTAATAAATATATATTTGGCTATGATGTATTCTAAATATTTGGTGCAGCCACATTGAAATAAATAGAAAAACCAAAACCTCACCCCCATCACTCCATATCATAAATATGCTCTCCATGAAGAATCTAGGATGTTAGAGGAAGTGTCACCAAAGCTCCACTCAAGTATTCACACCATAGTCAACACTTCAATTCCCATTCCATGGACAAATTACCATTTCACCAAAATCATCCTCTTGCTCCACTGTGTTGTAGTAGACCTCTCCATGTCCTACATTCTTACCTTCCATGGGGAATTTAAGGATGCACACCATAGGGCTAATCTAATCCAAGATCATGTCTCCTTCTCCTCCCTTTCCATCATATTTCCTTGGGTCTCCCCCTAGACACCTAAATCAACAGAATAAACAGAAATTAATTGGTTGGATGTTTAAAACTATATCATCAAATACCCCTCAAAATATTTTTTTATAATTAAAAACAATCCACAAAAAGGAAATAATGAAACATGTGTGACAACCATCCCATGACACAACTATCAAGGATCTCATGACAACCCAAACATAGCTACACCACTTCATACTAACCACAAGCCATCTCTCCTTTGCACAGTAGTTTTTTCAACTATTCGAACCTCTATATATCCAATCCAACGGTCACCACAAACATCACACAATATATCCTACAAAACACTAATCAAATAATTCCATCTCTTATATCAGGATATCATTCTCTATAGGCAACACTGACTCACCCACTCAATTTTTTTTTAAATTTTCACTATATTAAATTTCCTCATTAGGAATTACATTTTCCCATATTCATATTCTAGAATACTTAATATAAATTACATAAATGGAAAATAAATCACATAAACCAACATGATGAAAGCGTCACATCAATATGTTATAGAAAAACCACAAAATGCAATAAAAAATCATTATACAGGGCACACATATATGTCTCATACCCTCAAGTACCCAACTCCATGGCACTATACTTCCACAACACCTGAAAAAAATAAAGGATCCATACACTCAATAGCTTTCTCCAATGACCCCATATCTCCACTAACTACACTGCGGATTTTGCGTCATCCACGATATCCAAGTATCGCCAGTCGATTTCATGGGATCCATCATAAAATATTATATGAAAGATGTGTACGACAACACGGATCCTTCATAAATGTTTAGGTAGTTATAACTAATAATACACCTAGAGAAATTTCCCTAACACCTCAAAAGGCTCAATAAACTAGGGTGAGAGATTACTCTCCCTTCCAAACCTCTTCTGCCCACATTTAGGGTAAATTGTTAAGAACATATTTTCCCTAACCCCGAACACAATGTGCAACATATTATGATTTAAAAAATACTTATATCAATACTATGCTACTTCATCATCTTATAAACAACCTGAAACTTCTCTCTCATACTCTATAACACATTAGCACCCATAATTGATGACTATATAACCTCAACCTAGTTCAATGCAGAACATCATGACCTCACATACAATGGCTTGGACTGGTCCATGTCGACGGGTGAGTGATAGATTTTTTTATAAGATAACCCAATGAAAGACAAGTAATTTTCCCTAGATCTTACAAAGTCTAAGATGTATGCTGGAAATATATTATCCACTTTCTTGATAGTCAACTTTTCCTTTCCATCCTTTTAAGGGTGGAATGTAGTCCTAATGCATAAAAGAGGGTCAAAACATTTTTAAAAACTATCCAAACACATGATGTAAAATGGGAATATTGATTTGAAAAAATGGATACCAGGACTCCATATATCTGCAAATCCATAGCCACACACCTCTTCATAAAGACATCCATGGTGCTTAAATCCTTGATCACTAAAAAGTGAGCCGACTTTGGAAACTAATCTATAATTACCCCAATAGAATCATGACCTCTATAGGATTGGGTTAACCCTATGAAAAAATCTATTGATATTTCATCCCATTTTCACATGAGAACATCCAATGGACATAACAACCCTCTAAAAACATGGTTTTCTTCCTTTAACATTATACAAAACCTCCCCCTATAAACAAAATTTAACAAAACCAATTTCAACTTGGGCCACTAATACTACATTCCAAAGACATGATATATCATAGAAACCCTAGTTTTACTGAGAAATGTGTTATATGAAACTATTTAAGGACTCCATACTACATCACTACTAGGAAAAAAATCTCCCTTAGAACTACATCTTAGTATGACCCTCATCTGACTGTCCCTCTTGGGAATCATCATGGCCCTCATGATCAGATATTAAATTGATCCTCGAGTATCCCCACTGACTCTTCCACATGTTTCATCAGAGAAGACTGTAATGTCATCTAAAATATCAAAAAAAAACAAATACCATTTCGTCTTTGTAAAGTGATTCAATGACTAAATCACCTTCTAAAAATCCCCAAAATCCTAAAAAAAATCCTTCAATGAATTCTTAATTAATAAAATTTCCACAACATTTCCCATTACTAAGGTATCGGAGATCTCAAACACATTTTCCTAGAGAAAATCCACCCACCTATATTTTTTTTAGATTCAGTCTACCCTGATAAAAGATATACCTCATGTGATTTGGATATGTGAAGACCACAAAGCATTCCTAAATGAGAAAATGTTTACACAATTTCGGTGACCAAAATCTCTACTATCTATAGATCATCGGTCTTATAATCAAATTCGTGAAGGTATAACAACATATATCCATAAGATATCAGTACCCTATTCTATACCAGGTCATACCCCAATCCCAGATGTAGAGTGCCATAAAATACCTTAAACAAACCCCTTACTCTAGAAACTATAGCACTAGAGAAATAATCAATTTACCCATTAATTATTCAATCACTACCTAATAATAATTAGTCTAAATAAATTCATGGTACATCAGATTCAAATATATAAATTGGAACACAATCCATGATAAACCAGATAAGAAACACTAATAATATCCAAGAAGACTAAGAAATCTACGAACTATTTCAACATTCTAGGGTGCTTTGGAAGAAAAAAATCATCCATATTTTATGGGTCTACAACTACACCTTTCTAGGACCCCACATGATCTTGGAAATACACCTATGATGTCCAATAATTAATCTTTAATAACATTCCATATAGCTATTGGAGTCGAGGTTCTTTCAAGAAAACTTTTTGATGATTGACATGATCCTCATATAAATCTATGTTGATCAATATGTCATTCATTAACATGGTTATACAATGGTATCATATTTCATTGATCATGGAGTCCACGCTCCCCATGAGTATATATAGTCTGTTCATGAAACCAAATGGAATAAAAAAACATGAAGATCCCATAAATGTATCTAAATGTAGTTGTCAGGATATCATCTTACTTTATCATCAATGGGTGATACAAAGATAAAATATCGATATTTAGAAACCCACATTATCCCTTCACATATAGGTATTCATAATCTAATATTCTATACACATCCTCATACTATCATCCCCCTTTTAAGAGAATAACATTGGAGCACCCCATAGTGACACACTTGGTTAGATGAAATCATCCTACATCAGATCATCTATTTTAATCCAAAACTCCAAAATCTTAGAGGGTTACATCAGATAAGGATACAATGAAATCAAATAATAATTAAGCTATAGATATACCCTGATGTCAATATCACATCTATGGGGTATCATCACACCCTCTTAAAAACATAAAGAAACTCTTCAATGACCATTCGAATCTAAACTATACGTGTGTTTATTGATTTCATGGACCACTCATCCATCAGATAAGGAATGGGATTCACATGTCTACTTCTCAACATAAAAACACACATGCCAATGAATACTAAATCCAAATATCTACATACAAGAATGTGAATCTCCACAAAGAGAAGCCTATAATAAAATTAATGTAACAAAAAAATTCCATGTTGAAGATGACATTATGAAATTGAATCTTAAGCAAAAATATATATCCATGTGACTAATGTCCCCCCCCCCAGTTAGTGAACACCCCTGACACACATAAATCAAGAAATTATATCCTCTAATTGTCTTAGTCAATACTAGGGGAATTAGAATCCTTTCTACTTATAGTTCCAGATATTTTTCAATAGTGGGATAAAATATGTGTGTGAATATTCAAAATCGAATAAGTCATAAATAAGGGTAGAAGGTAAAAAATATTACCTCTAATGATCAAAAGGCCATCATGTTTTATTACACATTCTGTATAATACTGACCATATATAGAACTTCTACCTCACTTTTGATGGCCTCCTATATGGAAATTCATAGATAGGGGTCTCTATGGATAAGAAACATCAAGAGGTGAAACTCTTCCTTCTCCATCTCTTATTGGTGGTGTATAAGCCTAAAAGAATTTTTCTGAAACACCCTCACTATCTGCTACTATAGAGATAAATGTTGAACAAAAAAACCTCCCCTATACTGATCTTATAGAATAGTATGCACTATTTTTTATGATGAACGCGTCCCCCATAAGAAAAAAAACACTATGCCAAGGACCACATGAAAAGAACAAAAACGACTATCCCTATATATTCAGGAGGTAATCTACTAAGGTCAACTTCCAGCTATAAAAACACAAGAAGTCACCAATGAATGAGACAAAACACTAAAAACTTTTCTCCTAAAGAAACTCGGTTAGTTCCCCTCTCATTGTATACCACCATGTGAGTACATACAATTATTCACCTATTATTTCTTCTGAACCTCTAAACAGGTTGGAAAAGTAAAAATGAGTAGCTGAATACTGGATAAAAATATATAGTTCCTCCTCAATATATTGTGCATGTGACTCCTCATTCTAAAAAATATATGGGGTGAAACACAAATGGTCCTTGAACATGATACCATGCTCCCAGACATACATTTACCCCTACTAAAGAGAGAGTAGCTCTTGCCTCTACACTGCCTTCATGGTTGATGAATGTAAATACACTCAGAAATACTTCAAAAATTTGTCCAATAAAACTTTTCTCTCCTTCAACTCACCAAGATAAAAACATCAAACATCAATGTGTTTCCCCAAAACACTAACAAACAACAAACGAAACCCAGTACTCTTCTGAGGTTTTGATCAAACTAAAGGAAATATAAATCATCTCCAACCATCCCACTATCTCTAAATCAAAAAATATTCACTCATTATTCATAGAATCTACCACTATAATGAATTCAAGTACCTATGTCTTGCCTCATCCTCCATGGTAAAGTTGATCCCATAATGATTAACTATATTATCCTATTGAACCTCTACTAAATTAACAACATAAAAATGATGAGAAGTAAAATAAATTAAAGGGGAGTAGATATTTCCAATGCATAGTCTAGTGGAATTTTATTATGATTAATCTAATAAATATTGACATTCCAAATTCACAAAATTTAAATAATAAAACAAAATATCATGATTCATGGTCCTCCACATGATATCTAAACTATAAGTGTAACCACCACACTTAGTCAGTCAGTAGGCTCAACGTAATTGCATCGGATCATTGGGGCCCTAGAATCCCATGTGTTAGTTGGTCTTTCTTTTTCTATGTCATGAAAAAAGTTTAACTAACATTGTTTCCTAATAAAACAATGAAATACTCATTGTCCCTAAATGAAAACTGTGACCTATCACTAAAGAAATACATTCATACGAATTTTTCATGACCCCTCCCTCTAAAGGTAACCCTATTATGTAGGTAATAAAGGAACATAGATAATGACACCTAAGTACCAACATTAGTAGGCCCTGAGTTGGTGACAAACACTATGAGTATAAAAATCTCACCTAAATTTAATTCATTACCCTCTACGATATAGGATTGAGAGATATGTGAATAAACTATGAGAAAATATAAGACATAATATAAACTAATTTAACTAAATCTACCCCAATGTGCCTGAATAATATAAAAAAGTAAAATATATATCTAAATAAATACCAAACAAAATGTCATATTGTGGTAAATCAAAAATAGATACAAAGGATCAAGCTATTATTGTTCCACATTATCGACATAGTCATATTGAAAAACTAGAAAATAGTTATTACACACATAGGGTGAGAAAAAAATTATACATAGAAGGATCATACCCAAGGTCACTAATGACGGTGGGAAAAGGTCATACTAGTAAATCCATGAGAAAAAATAACCAACAACAATTAAACATGTCAAATACCCAATCACATCCTTAACATAGAACACTACCTACATAACACAACCATGTATAATAATATAATAATGAGAATTTTTATTAAAATCATACCCACATTGCTTTCCACTATTTCTCCTCTCTTACATTTTATTTTCATATGTTACAGTGCTCCCATTTGTTCCATATAGAAACCATTCAAAAGATATATGTGGAATCACACCACACCATATCACATCATTCCCACACATACCTTGGCCAACAAATCACATCTCACTTGAAGACACATGGTCCATCACATGATATCACATCACATTACACCTATTGAAACCCGAGATATCAAATCAAATCCCAACCATACCCATATCAAGGATAATAGGGTATCATGTACATGAATGGATTCTGCAAATCCACTCCTCCTACCATAAATGAAACCAAAATAAACTATATCATCAAACATAATTATAGTTCACGGTTCACTTATGGTTATCAAATCTTGTGCATGTCAACATCTCCTTTCAGAGATAGTGGGGAAGAGAAAGTAGTTTTCCATTAATCCTCACAATCAAGATATTAGTAATAAAACCCCCCAAATATTAGGTTATCTTAACAAATTACTCAATGTGGGAGGGGTCCTTATAGATATCATGATAGAAATTAAAAGGTATGTAGATATCAAAACACACTTGACCAACATATGGGTTCACAACAGGAGTACCATCCTGACTCATAGCATCACCAAGAAGCCACACGATCTCTTCTATGTTATCTGAAAAAATATAAATGCATGAAACCACTTGAATAATTCACATCCCAAAAGTTAAATTTCATCATCTTTCTCAAAATTATTAAATTTATTGATTTACTATTACCATCTATTTAGGTTTTCCATCCTATTAGATTCCTTACTTTGGGCCATTAATTTCACATTTATCAACAACAATTTAATCCATTCATTCCATTTTAATTTGAGAGATCAATATACAAACTAACCCATTCTATTATAGTTTCACTATTAAAAAATTCGTCCACAATTATCGGGAAAACTGTACAACACCACAAAACATAAAAAACCCAACCTACCCATGAAAACAATCCCCACATTTCAACTATTTCACATTACCTCTACTTATCATCACATCTAAAACACCACAAAATATTCCCATACCATATTCCATATAACATTATGACGCACGCCTGTCGTGGGGCGTGGAAAAAGTGTATTTAATTTTCCTAATGCAGCACAGTGGCTGACCAGGGTCGTCTCACTTGAGGAGCGTTACAGTCAGTTCAATCACTTATAATAATTCACTTAATCTAATTTTTATTTCTTTTTTTTATATTATTTATGAATATATATTTTTATAGTTTTAGAAAATTTGAAATTTAAATTAAGAAATGCAATATTAAAATCTAAATGCAAATTATTACAGAATGAAATTATAAAAGAAATAACTTGGTCCTAGGGTTGGATAACATGGCTTCATTCATTATTTATTTGTTGTTTAAATTAAATTTGATAATTCATTTATTGAAACCTCATTAATGAATTACATTCCCTTGATTTATTTATTGTGTGATTTCAGTATGCGTCCGGCACACCAAACCACACCTCCTCCAATAGTCAAATAGGATAACACCTCAACCGAAAATGATATTCCTACAAGACCCGACTCCACCGTATACTGTTTCATCCCTTATGGAAACCCCAACTCCACCGTATGAATGGATTTCCTATGATAAGGGATGGAAAATTATTAATCAATGAAAAGAAATGGAATTGAAAATAATGTCGTAGTGGACGACCGCCACACCCGTGCAATATTCTCACCTCCACCACAAATAGATTTAAAACATTTTTTTAATTTGAAGTGCAATAATGAATAACTTCATGAATCCTCCCCTATTTCCAAGCCTTAAGTTAGTCACTTGCCATGGCGAAGTTCAAAGAGATCACAATGGAATTATGGAAGAGAGATAAGAAAAATTAAAGTTATAAGTGAAAAGGGGTGGAAGAAGAAATGGGAAACACTTTAATAAAATGATTATGAATGAATTACATAAGAAATGAAAACTAAAATAAAAATGGAAATAAAGAAATATAAATCCTAAATGGCCCTTTGGCCTCCTCTCCTTGGTGCCCCAGATGTTGTTGGGAAGGAATTGGAATGTCTTGAGGAGGAGGAGCTCTCCCCCTTTTATATCCAGATTTCTGTCCTACGAATGTTGTCGCTTTTTGGACCCCATAAATGACCTCTTCACGCGTTGAGCCCTTATTCAATTTTGTTAATAATTGTAGTGGCCTTGTCCCCTCAAAATATCAGCAGATTTGGACAAGTGAGGAATGAGTTATAGCCAATTTACTCTGAGAATTTATTCTGTCCATTCAGAATCATCAAACCGCAAACCACCGTTTTTTAATGAATTAATGTCCATAAAAACGGCCATTTAAGGCGTGTCTCCCTTAATTAAACATGTTAAAAAAATTCTTATCCGTCTATATACAAAATTTCAGCTCCATTAAAGTCGTTTTGAGCGAGTTATGGATATTTCAATGAACCTTCTTTTTTCTGGAAGAAATTTCCTGGAAGCTTCCTTGGTGTTCCTCAATAATCTTCAACTTCATTGAATTGTTTGGACCTCAAGATGGTCGAATCAGATCCTGGTCCAGCAGACAAAGTTTAAGGAAATTAAATTAGTATTCTAAAAAAATTATAATCATAAAATTTGGATTTATATTTTTTTGTAAATGACCAAAATACCCCTGTAGTGAAAATCTGTCCAAAATGCAGAATTTGGTCATTTTTGTATTTAAACTTAAAATACATCTTAAATCCAAAAAATTTACATATAAGCTCAAAATGTTATCTTGGGATGTTTAAAACAATATAAATGCATTAAAAATGTGCAAATTATAAGCCTTGTCAATTCCCCCACTTAAACTATGCTTGTCCTCAAGCATAAAATCTCAACATGGAATTCAAAGGGCACCAATGTCACCAATATTTAAATTTCAAATGGAATAAAATCAAATGATTATCAATGTCAAATCAAATTTTCTAGTTCCACAAAAAATAACAATTTAATTTCCCATTTTTCAAAGAAATAATCAATTCATGCATTTGACTTTTCCCCTTTGAAAAATAATGAAGCTTCTCTTTTCATTCATTCAAGCTTCTCAATTTATAATTATTAAACATGCCAAATAATGACCTACCTCAATTTTGAATATTTTCTCTCATCACTCATGATACAATTAATAGTGGAGTTATGCTCATATCATGAGAACATACTCCTTACCCATAGGCTTGTAAAGTAACTACTTTCTCCACTTTGTAAAGACAAAACACACATAAAATCATGAGGACTTTCAATAAAGTTTCAAATGACTCTGTGGCTTAGGGTTTGTGGGTAAATGTTTGAAATAATTTAAGGCCAGAAGTAGGAGGTTTGACTCTTAAGTACAATGCATGATTAATCAAGTGAAAACACAAGATGAACCTCACTCAAATCCCCTTGAAATGTGAATCACAACACCACTCCCCTTTCAATGACATGGGTCATGAGTCAATAAATGATTACAAAGAATGATATCATCTAAGTTCTCCCTGTTTTTTTGTAAAGCACTAGAAAGCCAAAGCTTTTTTTTTCTTTTTCTTTTGTAAAGCTCCAGAAAGGCACAACTTTATTTTGATTTTTTTTTCCTTTTTTTCCTTTTTTTATGGAGAACCGGATGAAATGAAAGAAGCATAATGAAATGATGACTCATGCCAAATTTTCTAATAATACGTTGCCCAAAATGATGATGCACACATTAAACCACCCAAAAGTGATACATATCCCAAGGAACGCACACGGAAGGCCCTTCCCCCACACTCAAACTTGAAATAACCATGCAAAAATACTAAAAGTGCGTGTAGGTAAGGAAAAATTGGATTGTAATGTGGCTTAAACCTATAAGGCAATTCATGGAATCTAAGGGCTTACGAAGGATAAATGTAAAGGTGGGTCTTAGGATAAAATTTGGCTAGCAAAAGATATGCCTCAATCATTTTAAATGTGGTTTTGTACAGTCATAGCTTTGACAAGTTTCAATACAAGTTCTAGCAGGTGGCATGTCCCAAGATCACTCAAGAAATATGCTCAAGATAAAATAGGAAATATTTGGTCTAGAAATCCTCTCAGGAATGAGAATATGATATTGGAAAATCACTTATGGCATGATTAATAATAACAAATTAATTCACATGATTTTCAGAAATTTAAAGAAAGTAAAATGGAAGGGAAATTTCATTTACATGAATCAATTAATTCCCCTAAATCATGAGTCCTTATTTCAATATCCTTGCTTCACTTTAATCATCCAATTATCCATTTTAATCATTCAATCTCAGAAACATTGAAATCTAAAACATAGAATCATTGGATTTTTATGAAACTCATGTCTCCTAGAGAAGTCAAGTAAAACATGAATTCGAGCATGGGGATGCCTTTTTTTATTAATTCTTTAAAAGACTAAAAATGTAGGGAATAATGTTGGATAATATAGAATTGAAACTCATAATCCCCTGTCAAATGGATCCTTTTCTTCACGACGTATAATCCCACGACACACTCTTCATTAATGGACCTGAAAAAAATGAAAACAATTTATAGTGCAGGCCCGTTCAATCATGCTAGTAAATGACTAAGAAGACAAGTGGAAAATGGGGGAAAATGCGGGTTGCCTCCCGGTAGCGCCTTTGTTTAATGTCGTTGGCTCGACAACACAAACAAAACAAAATTTTTTTATAAAAAAAATCTCCTGTACTACAAGATTTCCTCCCCCACACTTAATTGATGTAGTGTCCTCAATGCATGTAAATGGAATTTTTTATTTATGTTTCAAAAAGATGGAGTTACTGCATTTAATCAAGTGTAAAGGAATGATGCAACCCGGTAGGTGTTCATTTGTATTCAGGATGAAGAAGTGTGATCTCCTCCACTGGTTCTTGAGGTACAGTCCCATGGAACTTCTTCAGCCTCTGCCCATTTATAGTGAATGGGTTTCCTCCTCCTTCCTTTTGAATCTGCACAGCACCAAATGGATATACATGAATAACAGTAAAGGGGACTTCCCATCTGGAACGAAGTTTTCCTGGCATAAGCTTAAGTCTGGATTTGAAGAGTAACACGTGATCTCCAGGGTTGAAGGTTCTTGGTTGAATTATCTTGTCATGGGACATCATTGTTCTCTCTTTATAGATCATTGAGTTTTCAAAAGATTCCCTTCTAATTTCTTCTAACTCCTGCAACTGCAATCTTCTTTCTTTCCCAGCTTTCTCAAGGTCCAGATTCATCTCTCTGACCGCCCAGTAGGCTCTATGCTCCAACTCCACAGGAAGGTGGCAACTCTTTCCATAGATCAATCTATAGGGACTCATCCCTATCAGTGTTTTGTAGGCCGTTCTGTA
Organism: Viscum album; assembly: GCA_963277665.1. Classification (NCBI taxonomy): domain Eukaryota; kingdom Viridiplantae; phylum Streptophyta; class Magnoliopsida; order Santalales; family Viscaceae; genus Viscum; species Viscum album. The sequence goes on along the minus strand of OY728135.1, from coordinate 1,099,214,852 downwards.
TGCCCATAATGTATCATCTAACTTTTGGCTCCAGTCCTTCCGGTTGGGTTTAACAGTCTTCTCCAGAATGGATTTGATTTCTCTATTAGAGACTTCTTCTTGGCCATTTGTTTGGGGATGGTATGGGGTAGATGTTCTATGATGCACCCCATACTTCTTCAAAAATACTTCCATTTTCCTTTGCAGAAATGAGTTCCCTAATCACTGATGATTTCTCGTGGCACGCCAAACCTACAGAAAATGTTAGCCCTAACAAAATCACAAACAACTTTTTCATCATCAGATCTGGTTTCTTTTTCTTCCACCCATTTTGAAACATATTCTACAGCCAAAAGAATATATGAATTTCCAAATGACATTGGGATTGGTCCCATGAAATCTATGCCCCAAACTTCAAAAATTTCACAAAAGGTTATTGGTTTTTGTGGAATTTCATGTCGTTTGGATATGTTACTAGAAAATTGGGATTTTTCACATCTTTTACAAAATTCATATGCATCCTTGAATAAGGTGGGCCAGTAGAGTCCAGATTCTAAAACTTTTCGGGCAGTCCTCTGAGGTCCAAAGTGTCCTCCACAAGATAATTTATGACAAAATTCAAACACTGATTCAATTTCACTTCTTGGCAGGCATCTTCTTTTGATTTGATCATTACAAATTTTCCACAGAAACAGATCTTCCCAAATGTAAAATATTGATTCAGATTTAAGCTTATGTTGTTTATGAGAGCTTCGATGAGAGGGTACCTGAGATGTTACCAAATAGTTGACAATGTTGGCATACCATGGTACTTCACTGTTGATGATGTAGAGTTGTTCTCCAGGAAGCTCATCATTAAGTGGGTTCTGCTTTGGTATTTTTATTTCAGCGGTGTGGGGTAGTCGACTCAGATGATCAGCCACTTGATTTTCAGTCCCCTTCTTATCTTTGATTTCCAAATTGAACTTTTGTAAGAGTAGCATCCTTCTCACCAACCGTGGTTTTGCATCCGCCTTTTTCATTAAGTACCTAATAGCTGCATGATCAGAAAAAACAACAACTTTAGTGCCCAGAAGATATGATCAGAATTTATCTAGTGCAAAAACGACTGTAAGGAACTCCTTCTCTGTGGTAGTGTAATTTATTTTTGTTGCATCCAAGGTCCTTGATGCGTAGGAGATGACTTGAGGCCTGCTGTCAATTCTCTGTGATAGAGCGGCTCCCACTGCTTGGTTGGATGCATCACAAAGTATCTCGAAAGGGTAATCCCAATTGGGTGGATGCATTATTGGTGGTGTTATCAGCCTTTCCTTTAATTCATCAAATGATTCCCTACATGCACAATCAAAATTAAAGTTAGCATCCTTTAAAAGTAATCTTGAGAGAGGGAGAGAAATCTTACTGAAATCCTTGATGAATATTCTGTAAAATCCTGCATGCCCTAAAAAGGATCTAACATGTTTGACACATGTTGGATATAGTAAGGAATTTATTACATCAACTTTTGATTTATCAACCTCAATCCAATTTTGTGAAATTATGTGCCCCAACACTATCCCTTTTTCAACCATGAAATGACATTTTTCAAAATTTAAGACAAGGTTCTTTTCAAATAATGTTTTCAAAACTTTTTCCAAATTTTCCAAGCAATGGTCAAATGAATTTCCAAAAACTGTGAAATCATCAAGAAACACCTCCAAGAAATCCTCAATGTGGTCTGAGAAAATACTCACCATACACCGTTGAAATGTACATGGGGCATTGCATAGCCCGAAAGGCATCCTTTTGTAGGCGAATGTTCCAAAAGGGCAGGTGAAGGTTGTATTCTCCTGGTCTTCTGGTGCAATTGGTACCTGAAAATAACCTGAGAATCCATCTAAAAAACAGTAATGAGTATTTCCAGCTAACCTTTCAAGCATATGATCAATGAATGGAATAGGAAAGTGATCTTTTCTGGTAACTTGATTTAGCTTCCTGTAATCTATACACACTCTCCAGCTGTTTTGTATTCTCATGGGGATCAGTTCATTTCATTCATTTGTAACAGTGGTCAGGACAGTTTTCTTGGGGACTACATGAATTGGGCTGAACCATTGAGAATCAGAGATTGGGTAAATGATATCAGCTGCTAACAATTTCTCAATCTCTTTCTTAACGACCTCCATGATTGTGGGATTGAGTCTTCTTTGAGGATGTCTAACTGGCCGAGACTCACTTTCTAAAAATATCCTGTGAGAGAATACCTTAGGGTTGATTCCAGGAATATCACCTAAACTCCATCCTACAGCTTTTACATTCCTTTTGAGAAGGTCAATCAATGTTTGTTCTTGTGAATGGGATAGGTTATTGGCAATGATTACTGGCAATTTCTCTCCTTCCATTAGGTAAGCATACTTCAAGTCACATGGCAAAGGCTTCAGTTCTAAACATGGGGGTTGTTCAAGGGATGATATTTCATTTATGTTTCCTACTTCTAATGTTGAATTCTCTGGAATAATCTTACTTCCTCTTAACAAATCATCGATAAAATCAGATTTTACATCATCCTCCAACATGATATCAGAATTTTCGGGTTCATGGGAGTTATAAAATTCAAATGAAGAGTGTTCTCCCACAGATAAAAAGTCATGAAGCATACCTGAGTCTTCAATTGGTTCTATACCTTCATCATGGGAGATTTCATAAAGTGAGTGATTGCTGGACGGGTGTTTCATCGTATCAATAATATTGAAGTGTACCGTACTATCTCCGAGCTCCATGGTGAGTCTTCCTTCATGCACGTTGATGATTGTCCTTGCTGTTTTCAGGAATGGTCTCCCTAGGATGATGGGAGATTGGGATGGTTCTCGGTCTTCCTCCATTGTAAGGACATAAAAGTCTGCTGGAAAGATTAATCCTCTCACTCCTACAAGTACATCTTCAACGTCTCCAGCTGGGAAAACGATGGATCTATTTTCTAATTGTACCACCACCCGAGTTGATTTTAGTTCTCCGATCTGCGAAGATGAAAACACAGAGTGAGGCATCACATTTATCGAAGCTCCAAGATCACATAGTGCATCAGTAAAATTTAATGAACCGATAGTGCAGGGAATAGAGAAAGTCCCTGGATCTTGACATTTTTGCGGTATCGGTGGTGTGATCAATGCTGAGACACTTCTTCCTAAGTTGATTCTTTCATTTCCATCCAGCCTCTTTCTTTTAGTACATAGATCCTTCAGAAATTTTGTATATTTAGGGATTTGGCTGATTGCATCTAGTAGTGGAATGTTAATCTAAACTTTTCGGAATGTTTCCTGAATTTCCCATTGAATTCGTTCTTCTTCTACCTTCTTTGACTCAACCAATGCTGATGGGAATGGTTCTGGAATATCCTTTATCTCCATTTGTTGTTTCTGCAATGGTGTTTCTAGTATTTCTTTCTTGAACGTTGTTCTTTCTATTTTGTTGTTGACTCCATCTTTTGGTTGGACAGGATGAGCTTCAGCAGGTTCCCTAGATTCATCCTCATCATATTGTTCTGGTGGTTTGAGCTCCTTCCCGCTTCGGGTTGTGATTGCACTAACATTCTCCTTTGGATTGGGAATTGTTTGTACAGGAAGCTTACCTTCGTTCTTGGTGAAAGCATCCATAATGCTTGCAAATTGATCAGCTAGCTTGTCCATCTTATCTTCTATTCCTGTAACTCTTGTCTTTAGTTGATGGTCTTCATTTGTCGGTGCACTTGTGGATGGTTGCTCATAATTCTTCTGCTGGAAAGGTGGTGGTTGAAAATTTTGTTGTTGTTGGAAGGGATTCTGATAAGGTTGTTGGAATGCTATCGAGTTCTGATATTGCTGCTGAGAAGGTGCTCTGGCTTGGTTCTGTTGAAACCCATACCCTGGTTGGGTTTGTGGTTGGTATTGCCTTTGTTGATAGGTTGCAGCACAAATTTCTATCCCCTGCACTTCTGGACATTGATCAGTGTAATGAGAATTAGAAGAGCATAAACCACATAACTGATTCGGTCCTTGTTGTTCCTTTACATGGTTCACAGCTATTTGTCGCACCAACCTGGTGAGTTCACCCATTTCATTCCTAATTAAATCTACTGAATCAGATGTTCTTACCTCATGGATCCCTCTGGTGATCGTACCTCGAGTACCAAACTGCTGTGAATTTTGTGCAATCTTTTCAATCAGAATTCGTATATCTGCAGGTGATTTATCAATGAGGTCTCCTCCCGACGAGGCATATAGTAGATTCATGTAATTGTCAAGCAATCCTTGGTAGAATCACACAAGGAATTGGTCCTCTTCTATTTCTTGGTGTGGACAACTTGCAAAAAGATTCTTGAAACGTTCCCAGTATTCATAGAGTGTTTCTCTAGTTGATTGATGGATGACATAAATCTCCTTCTTTATTGCAGTGCTCCTAGATGTTGGGAAGAATCTTTGTAGAAAGAATTTTTTTAGATCTTCCCAGTCATTGATCTCCCCCGGTTGTAGATTGTACAACCATTCCTTTGCTTCTCCCTCTAGTGAGAAGGGGAAATCCCTCCACTTCACATGCTCTTCTGCGATTGCTCGAGGTTTGAAGCTGGAGCAGACATAGGTAAATTCTTGAATATGTCGGTTCGGGTCTTCACCTGCAAGACCATGAAATTTAGGAAGCACTTGGATCATGTTAATTCGCAATTCAAAATCATTTTCTATGGCATGAATTGAAAGTTGATAATTTTGATTGACAAATTGAGGTGCACAGATGTCACGTAGGGTTCGGTTGGGATTTACAGCCATTATTAAAGGATCAAAGTCTCCACTCAAGGTATCACTTGAATCAGTGAGATTGATTTCTTCGAAATCTTTTGGAAGATTTTGATTTCTCAATTTGGTTATTGTACGCCCAATTTCTGGATCAAATTCACATCTCTCTTACCAGTTTTGACGCACGCCTGTCGTGGGGCGTGGAAAAAACGTATTTAATTTTCCTAATGCAGCACAACAGCTTCAGATGAACACTTTTGTGTGCACTCCTGTCATGGGGCGTGGCAAAAGCGTATTTAATTTTCCTAATGCAGCACAGTGGCTGACCAGGGTCGTCTCACTTGAGGAGCGTTACAGTCGGTTCAATAACTTATACTAATTCACTTAATCTAATTTTTATTTCTTTATTTTTATATTATTTATGAATATATATATTTTTATAGTTTTAGAAAATTTGAAATTTAAATTAAGCAATGCAATATTAAAATCTAAAAGGAAAATTATTACATAATGAAATTATAAAAGAAATAACTTGGTCCTAGGTTTGGATAACATGGCTTCATTCATTTTTTATTTGTTGTTTAAATTAAATTTGATAATTCATTTATTGAAACCTCATTAATGAATAACATTCCCTTGATTTATTTATTGTGTGATTTCAGTATGCGTCTGGCACACCAAACCAATCCTCCTCCAATAGTCAAATAGGATAACACCTCAACCGAGAATGATATTCCTACAAGACCCGACTCCATCGTATGCCGTTTCATCCCTTATGTAAACCCCAACTCCACCGTATGAATGGATTTCCTAAGATAAGGGTGGGAAAATGATTAATCAATGAAAAGAAATGGAATTGAAAATAATGTCGTAGTGGACGACCGCCACACCCGTGCAACATTCTCACCTCCACCACAAATAGATTTAAAACATTTTTTTTAATTTGAAGTGAAATAATGAATAACTTCATGAATACTCCCCTATTTCCAAGCCTTAAGTTAGTCACTTTCCATGGCGAAGTGCAAAGAGATCACAATGGAATTATGGAAGAGAGATAAGAAAAATTAAAGTTATAAGTGAAAAGGGGTGGAAGAAGAAATGGGAAACACTTTAATAAAATGATTATGAATGAATTAAATATTAAATGAAAACTAAAATAAAAATGTAAATAAAGAAATATAAATCCTAAATGGCCCTTTGGCCTCCTCTCCATGGTGCCCCGGATGTTGTTGGGAAGGAATTGGAATGTCTTGAGGAGGAGGAGCTCTCCTCCTTTTATAGCCAGATTTCTGTCCTACGAATGTTGTTGCGTTTTGGACCCCATAAATGACCTCTTCACGCATTGAGCCCTTATTCAATGTTGTTCATAATTGTCGTGGCCGTGTCCCCTCAAAATATGAGCAGATGTGGACAAGTGAGGAATGAGTTATGGCCAATTTACTCTGATAATTTATTCTATCCAGTCAGAATCATCAAACCGCAAACCACCGTTTTGTAACGAATTAATGTCCCTGAAAACGGCCATTTAAGGCGTGTCTCCCTTAATTAAACGGATTAAAAATCTTCTTATCCGTCGATATACAAAATTTCATCTCCATTAAAGTCATTTTGAGAGAGCTATAGATATTTCACTGAACCTTCTTTTTTCTGGAAGAAATTTCCTGGAAGCTTCCTTGGTGTTCCTCAATAATCTTCAACTTCATTGAATCGTTTGGACCTCAAGATGGTCGAATCAGATCCTGGTCCAGAAGACAATGTTGAAGTAAATTAAATTAGGATTCTAAAAAAATTATAATCATAAAATTTGGATTTATATTTTTTTTAAATGACCAAAATACCCCTGTAGTGAAAATCTGTCCAAAATGCAGAATTTGGTCATTTTTGCATTTATACTTAAAATACATCTTAAATCCAAAAATTTTACATATAAGCTCAAAATGTTATCTTGGGATGTTTAAAACAATATAAATGCATTAAAAAATGTGCAAATTATAAGCCTTTTCACATTACCAAACCTAATAAAATTGTCCCTAGCTTCAAAACCAGACAAAAAATCATTTTAATATCATTAACATGTCAATTTTTAGATTTAGAATGGTTTTTTTCTTCACATTCACTTCTTTATGTCAAGGTCATTCTCACTTAGGCCATAATTTCCATGTGTTGCAAAATGTATTTTTCATATATAAGTAACTATACTATTTAATTTATGGTAACATTAATCAATCACTCAATATGGTTCAACAAACACAACAAACATAGTGAAAATTCATCACCCAATGACTAAAAATTTTAGCAAGGCATCAAACCTGCACAATCAAAATATCAAATAATATAAAATGTGGTAGAAAATTGAATTTATGCCCCATTACCCTAAAAAATTCAATCAAAAAATAATTATATTCATTTGGATTGTGTAAAATATCTTCCCAAAATATTACAATAGAATAACCCCTCATGGGTGATCAAACTATATGAGAAATAATAGATCCCATACCTCAAACTGTGATTCACAAACAACTATACATGGTTCGAATTAGATTGATACCACCTCCAATCACATTGATTTAAGAGAAAAACATGATCACCCTAAATAAAAAACCCCTACATTTTCATACCAAAACATAATTAAATAATAGGTTCCCCTTGACAACAACCTCTTCTAGATGAACAATTTAGATAAAAACATAGAAACAAATAGGTGGGATCACCTAAAAACATAAAAGATTGATCTCCCAAGTCCTGGTATGAAATAAACTGAAAGGAGGATGAAAATAGTCCTTGGGATGCACTTGGGTCACTCAATAACTGAAACGAAACTGATGATAATGGGGGATTTTATGGAATTTTGGTTTTAAAAAGTTGTTTATATGTCATAATACCATGGTGAAACACTAACCATCAGACTATATAACTATCAACAAACTATGGGACTATGGTAAAAAGATAAGGACCAAACCATAGCATTCTGGGTAATTGAAGGATTAAATCATTTTAAATATCTTCACATCCCAGATCTAATAAATCATTTATAGGTATACAATGCATCCAATAACACTACACTGTAGAACCTAATAACTACTATGGGTGATAGAACTCAACATATATTCATGGTAGAACATCCCCAAAACCTATAAAACCACAAAAAACTAACCCTTCGGACTCCACTATGTACCTATGGTCTTCACATCGAAGCTATGAATAACATGATAGCCGGAAAAAAATTTACTCAAGCCTCATGTCCATATTTGACACCTCCCTGTCAAAGCGAGGACAAAATTGGTTGCATAACCAAATTCTTCTTCCTAATCCTTTATGTAGTATCCATATTATCAACACTAAAGCTTCATCTATTCCATTTCCATATAATTCTTCTCAATGATGAACTCCACTATGTAGAGATATTATATCCATATCTCCCTTTTCCTCCAAACTCTTCATGAGTCCACTTGGACACCCCACTACCATGATTATCACAAAGTAATGAGTCAAAGGTCCAGACTATTACAAAGGCCTCTTGTGACAGTTTTGTTATTGGTTTTAATTAATTTCATATTTATGTGAATATAAATCAATGTAATTGTATTTTATTGAATTCATTACAATAATATTTGTATTTAAATGGTGAATCATGATTATATGATATATTTTATATAAATATTAAAATGCTGCCTTTTTGTCTATCAAATTTTATATAGTACAATTTATAAAACAGATAAAAATCTATAGTAGTTGGTCATTGATTTTACCAACACATGATATAGTACTGATAAATAACACTTTTATCTATGCTAAATAAAACACTGATAATACACACTTTAATTATCACAAATGATAATGTTGATTAATGACATCCTTCAGAAATTATATATTTATTTCCAAAAAGGTTATTGTTTTTAGTTATTTTTTAGTGTTAATAATGGTAACCCATTTTTACCATCACTTGAAATAATAGTGATTGTTTTGTTATGATAAAGATAAAATTATATTCTTATATAACAATAACTTTTTGAATTGATCATCATGTCCAAATGTATTCATTTATAATTATGTTCATTGTAATGATGATTTGTTTTGATAAATAGTGTTTTGTAACAAATAGATCTTAAATTTGAGATATGACGTACTGTGATTGTCTAAATTTACATTGTGAAAAAATAATTTTCAAGTTAAAATAACATAGAAAATATCTATTTATAAATATTATATTAAAAAATTAATAAAAAAAACAAAAAATATTATGTTATATATATATATATATATTTAATCATATGGTATAATATGTTATGTTCTTTTATAAAACAAATCATATGTATCCAACAAACAAATTTTTATGGGAATTATTGTTGATAGAGAAAGTATTTTCACCACATTAAATCCCTAGATACTGAGTTTAATAACACCTTTATTAATTTACTTGAAAAAAAATAAACATGAATATGAAAAATAAAACCATAGATATACGATCAATATATTAGATAAATGTGAATAAAATTTTTGAAATGTTAAATAGAACAAGTTTTTTACATGATTTGGTCCATATTTGTCCTACATGAATGGAATTAAAAACACTATACTATATCTCTTATTATGAAAAAAAATAAAAACTATACAATTGATAAGAGAGACACATTACCAGAAAAATTAATCAATGTTTGTCTTTTGGAATGTAACACCCCGAAATTTTATGAAAAATATTCTTTTTAATTTCACTAATGTCTTGTGTTGTACGCGACACCAAAAGGATCTTGCACAACACGCAACCTTGACTTGCCTTGTATTACACGCAATCGCGACCTTCCTCGATAGCGTGTGTAGTATGCAATACCGAGTTTCACTAAACAACGATATGCTATTAAAATATTATTAAAACAAGCTGTTATGAATAGTAATAACCACATTTTAAAATTTTATAAATTATATCTCAAAAAATGGACTTCATTTTTGGATTCGGAGTATCGAATTTAGCCTAAGGTGAAATTTTGGAACTTTTCGGATAACTTTCATATTCTGATGAATAGTGAAAATTACTAAATTTTAATTAAAAACAACTTTTTTAATAAAAATAATTAATAGTGATAAATTATAAATTTTAGGGGTTTTAAAGTATATTTAGAATATATTTTTACAATTCAATACAATGTTGGTCATTGGATGTAATTTCACAATTACACCGGACATAAACAAGTGTTAATCTTTTGATAGTTATTATCTCTTAAAAACACACTATTTATTGTGACAGCGGAAATTAATTATAAAATTAATTAATGGAACTTATATGTTGGGAATTTTTTAAAATAGAAATCATTTTTGAATTCGTAATATCAATTATAGCTTAGGGTGAAATTTTGGCATTTTTCTGAAAAACTTCAATTTTTGATGAATAGTGAAACTACTAAGTGGTAGTTAAAAAAATTATTTTTTTCATAAATCTTAATTTTAACGCTTCTATGAATGGAATTTCGAAAATCCGAGAGGCATGGTTAATATCAAGGACTAAAATGTGGTTCAATGAGATGAAAATAATTTTTGGTGAATAGTAACTTTTTACTTTTTTTTACCACGGTAAAAAGTAAATAGGGTAATTCAGGGTAGAAATGATATTATTATTATCCTAACACATGTCCTAATTCTATTGGACATGTTTAATTCGACCAAAAACAAACATAGGAATAAAATATGACCATTCAGGCCCACTTTGATTAGATTAGGACATTTATTATTAATTTATTTAAAGAAGGGTTAAAAGAGGTAAAATTCAAGTTTATTTAATAAAAAAAATTAATATGGGGTTATACATAAGATAAATTCGACTATAAATATTCATTAGAAAGATAAAATATATTTCCTACATAATTTTATTTTATTTGTAATTTTTAGACATTAAATAATTTAATTTATTTATGACACAACGATGATGCAGTAATTATCTTATTAATGAAATATTGACATAATTGATGTTATAAATACCCAGATAAATATAATTTGAGACTTTTTATGAATTAAACTAATTTTATAGGTTACTATGTTATATTAGTGTTGATTGAATTAACTTGGTTCGAACATATAATTCTGTTATGACTTTCAAAAAAATCATATATCAAATAGTGTCAAAATTGACACAAAATAGTTTTTAAATCAAATATGATATTATTAATTGTTATTTTATTCCTAAAAATCTAAGTTTCGGCCAAATGACTTATATAAGGATATATATATTAATAATAAACAACTTAGGGTTCGTTTGTCATTTTATAGTAAGTGTATTAACCATATAGTGTAAGAAAACAAAAAGTCACGGTAAAAGTAAAATTATTTAACATAGAGGTAAATCTAATTGATAAGGTTAAAATAATAACCTAAACTTGTCTAAATCCTATTGGTTGATATTATTTCGACCCATACCTACTTTACCTTCGAAATAAGACCCTTTGGAACCATTATAAACCGATTTTGACTTTAATATAAAATAATATTTTTAGATATTCCTAAGGTGCCCCCCTCCTCTCTTATAAAAGGGCATCTACTCCCCCTCCTCCTCACACCAATTTGAGCACTCACGATCGGCCAAACCCTGTAAAAATCCCTTCTCCACTTCCCTAGATTAATCCTAGATGTCCTAGTCTTCTTCAAAGACCAATCTTAGTTCCCTAAGTGGAGGATTCAAAGAGGCGTTTCAAAGAAGAGGTAATATCCATTACCGATCTTTTTCAATTTCTTTCTTCCTCAACTTCTTCTTCTTTAGTTGTTTCATGATAAAGTAATAAGATCAGTATTTCTTATATACTGATATGTTATTATAAATATGAAACAACTCTAATTAACCTTCTATCCATCCTACGGAAAAAGGAAATCACCGCGCGTGCGTACGTACGGAATACCATCTCCACGCTGTGGTGTAATCTATTTTCCGCCACCACCTTAATTGGATGGGTATAATGGTGTAATGAGTAAATATATATGATTATTATAAAGTTATATTGATACTGAAATAGTATACATACACTTAAACACAATTCCACAACCATGGGAACGATATCATCGCTCGTGCGTACGTACGGACTACCGTCTCCACGACGCGATGAGTTTCATTCTCAATGATTAACCATTCATGAATGATTATAAATTATATATAATAAGTACTAATGAAATATATTACATAATAATGATACTGGATTTATGTATATTTATATGTATGTCATCTACTTAATTCCATTCAATTCAATAAGGAAACGAAAACAGCGTTCATGCGTACGTAAGGACTACCGTCTCCATGAACGGTGTATGTATTTCCATTTACTAATTTAATATATATATATATATGTATATTCTGAATATATATATATATAAATCATGTTTTATATTCTGGAATTAAGTAATCATGATCTAAGTAATCATATGAATAATTACAAGTCAAAACACGGACGACAAATGAAACAATTTTACCCAAAACGCTCTTACAAAAAGAATGGGTAATATAAAGTCATAAGTGAACCATATATGATATCATAACAATGAATATGATTCTGTAATAAATCAATGACATTATTTAAATCATTATACAGGAGGTTCGGACACTTACGAAGCAAATCAGACCTAAAGTAAGGGAAATATCAAAATCTCATTTTTATCCGAGATTGTTTATACTTTAGTATTTACTGGGGTGTATTTTATCATCCACATCCATGTTTCCTCAATATGTAATATTATTTCCATCCACCTAAAATTTTTTAAATCCAATTTTACCCTTTTGCGAGTTTTTAGTAAAATATATGAAAGGAATCTTTTGTCGTTTTTCGTACAAGGTACTTTTTTATTTTCTGACAAAAGTACGAAGAATGTTCTTTTTAACTTATACGGCATGAATGGATTTTTAAAACATTATTTCCAAGAAGATTCCTTTAAAAGTTTTCATGTTTATTTTTAATCAAATTCTTTTAGTTTAGAATTGTATGACATGTTAAGAAAGGAAAAATGTTTTTGAAGATGAAGGATATTTTCCTCAAGAATGGAGTTCAAGTGTTTTATCAAAATTATTTTCCATATGAGATAATAAAGGGTTATGTTTTTATCCCTATTGTTACATTGATTTGATTATGTTGTGATGGAATTATTTTTATAAATTCCTTTATCTAATATGAATTGTTTTATGATGTCATGATGTTTATGATTCCCATTTGTATTACATAGGTTATGAAATGATGTATGATTTATGATTTTGTGGTACACATAAGAATGGTATCATTATGAGATGGGTGGGACCTATATCTCCCTCCAATGCATTGGGTAATGATTTTATATCTCATGAGATAGACATGGCTGGAACGGTAGGTTATAGCGGTTCAGTGAAACAGGACTGAAACGAGGGTGACTCGGTTCAGAAAGGGACTTTTTCCACTAAGATAGTCTTGGAAATGAGTCTTGACTAACAAGAAATGATTCTCTATGATTATGTGTGAATGCCACAAAGATAAATGTTTTAAGTTATGATTATTGTGATTACATTTTACTGCCATGATTTACCCCATGTTATGAAATTATGACCTCTTTTGCAGGTTAAGATTTCCAAAAGTTATGTGCTTATGTATATGATGTGATTGATATTTCTTTTGTTTACCCTTACTGAGCATTTGAGCTCACCCTTATATGTTTTATTTTCCCTAGGACATAAAGAAAGGTTTTAGGTAAAAAAGGGAAGATCTTAATAGGAGATGTGGAAGATCTTTCACCATGATTAGAAGATTACGTTCCGAGTTTCCAAAGACACTAAACTATTATGATCCTTGTGTGTGTGTTTTTGTTATGTACTAAGTATTCCGCAAAAGTAATGTTATGTTCATGTACGTCAAGCTTCGGGTCTCTATAGTTGGTATCAGAGGAAAAGTTTAGTCAACCTTTGGAAACTAGGATGTGAAAACATTAGTGAGATCCCCAGATATATTTCTACGGTATGTCTAGGGATGTCCCTAAGGATAAGTATACGTATAGGATATAGTCCTAGAACTATGGTAACGATATTAGATTAAACCAAAGATGTTAGATTCTGAAGTTACTCCCCCTTTATTATGATTTTTTCCTCTCACACTATTCTTTTTGGGTTTTAGACGATTGCTGGAACCCGAAGGAACCGTGTTGATCAATGCAATGGACAATGCAATGATTGTCCTCCTGAACAAACAAATGTTATGGGAGATGGAGTGCAAAATCTTATTTCTATACTTAGACATGCTATGAATCATTCTGGACATCCAAATGAGCAGAGAAGGGAACAATATTCTATTGAGTCCTTCATGAGGCAACGTCCACCTTCTTTTAGTGGGTCTTCTGATCCACTTGTTGCTGAACAATGGATCAGTACCACTGAAAAGATATTTTCAGTTCTTCAATGTTCTAAACATGACAAAGTCATCTTAGCAGTGTATCGTTTGGAAGGTGATGCTGATCAATGGTGGAATCTTATTAAGAATACAAGGCAAAGGGATGAAATTGAGACCATGGAATGGGACGAGTTCAAGAACTTATTTTTCAATAAGTACTTCCCTCGTATTCTTCGAACAAATATGGAGAAGGAGTTTCTTGAACTAAAGCAAAAGGATGATGAATTTGTTGGTATATACGAAGCGAATTTACAAGACTTTCATGGTATGCATCTGGCATTATCATCCAACCTGAAAGTAAAGTTGATCGAATTTTCAGTGGCTTAAAACCAAGTCTTCGAAGGGCATTAGCTATAAGAGACTTCAGTAGCTATGAAGAAATTGTGCGTTGTGCTATCAAGGTAGAAATGGAAGTTGGTATTACATATCCATATCATGGTATTGAAAAGAAACAAAAGATGGAGTTCAATGAGAAATCTCAGAATAATGGTGAAAAGAAGATGAATGTTTCCTTATGCTCAAAGTGTGGAAAGAAGCATGGTAGAGATTATCTTAAAGGGACTAGAAAATGTTTTAAGTGTGGAAAAGAAGGTCATCGAGCAGCTGAGTGTCGAGGTAATGGAAAAAAGGGTTTCTAATGATGTGAATAAATCAAACACTGCAGAGAACGCACCACCAACACTTCAATGCTTCAAGTGCAAGGAAATGGGGAATTATGCTAATAAATTCCCCAATACAAGGGTTAGTGATGATCAACATGAGAAACCACTTAAGGAAAAGGACAAAGGGAAGTCACATGCGATCACTATTGGTGATGTTGAATATGACAACGATGTGGTGGAATGATTAAGTGTTTATGTAATGGGATTCCAAAATAATGTTGTATCATAAAGTATTGGAATATTTATGTGTTGGTCTAATGTGGTATTCAAAGTGATTGAGATATTTTTGGAAATAAGATGATATGCTCATAATGAAGGGAAAACGAGAAAACGAAATGTTTAATAGTATTCATGAGCTCATGATTGATATAAGGACTAAGTGATATCATGGTTTGAGTATATAGAATTTTGAGGATTTTGGTATGTAGAAGGTGTTAACTTTTAACTACATTCATGTTTTCACTAAGGTTCAATGGGTATTCATTCTTCAAGAGAATACATGATTAAGGTATTCACATGTTTGTAATATGACCAAAAAGATATATCTTATGATATATGGGGGATATATGATGGCATTCACGTGATTATTCTGTGACATTTCAAGTAATAATTTTCTTTATACTATAAGCCTTGACAGAAGTATTTTAGATAAGCCAAAAGATTATAATGGATTATGTTGGACATAAGTTAGGATAAAACATTTTTCGATATTATTGATGGGATGTTATAGTAATATAGCTTTAGAAAAAGAACAACCTGCAGGATGGGCGACAGCCCGTCGCGTCGGACAAGGCTGTGGGAATCCAACCCACAACCGAAGTGCGACTGGCCTTTATCGCATACCACTGGCCTACAGGAAGTCCCTGTTTAGTAGAAACTAGTTTTATTATATTATGCAGTATTATATATGAAGTATAAGTCCATTTTAGGAACCATATATGATTAATCTCACTATAGATTGACTTATGTATATAATTTTTTCTAACCTTTTGTTTGAGACAGATGGAATGACCCGTCATTCTATCACATGATCTGCTAACACTTCACGAATAACAAATTCAACTTTATTTATTTAAGAGATGAAGTGAAAATAGTTCATGGAACGAACAACAGTGAGATTGTACCAAAATAAAGTAAGTATTTATTCTAATTCAAATTTTCAACTTTAGGGAAATGATCTTGAAAACCAAAAATGTTGTCCTAGTGATCTTATACCTGATGAATCAGATGTTACCTTATATCATCACAAATCTATGGATTTGTGATTACTGGATTTTCCATAGCCATGTTCTCTACCACTCTTCATCAGAACATGATGGTTAAATTTCTCTTCCATATCCATATTTTCACCTATGTGGAAACCCAGCGATTAGTTTATTTGGGTAACCGTTACGTTTCATACCTTTGTTTTTAAATATTGGTTTTGGTATTCCTTTTTACGATGTGGGTTTATATTAAAGAAACTTTCGAATAGTAAACCATTTATAACCCCGACGAATTTCGAGGGCGAAATTCATTTTAAGGGGGGTAGAATGTAACACCCCGAAATTTTATGAAAAATATTATTTTTAATTTCACTAATGTCTTGTTTTGTATGCTACACCAAATGGAGCTTGCACAACACGCATCCTTGACTTGCCATGTATTACACGCAATCGCGACCTTCCTCGATAGCATGTGTAGTACGCAATATCGAGTTTCACTAAACAACGATATGCTATTAAAATATTATTAAAACTAGCCGTTATGAAGTGTAATAACCACCTTTTAAAATTATAGAAATTTTACCTCTCAAAATGGACTTCATTTTTGGATTCCGAGTATCGAATTTAGCCTAAGGTGAAATTTTGGTACTTTTCGGATAACTTTCATATTCTGAAGAATAGTGAAAATTACTAAATTTTAATTAAAAAAAACTTTTTTAATCGAAATAAGTAATAGTGATAAATTTTTAATTTGAGAGGTTTTAAAGTATATATAGAATATATTTTTACAATTCAATACAATGTTGGTCATTGGATGTAATTTCACATTTACACCAGAAATAAACAAGTGTTAATCTTTTGATAGTTATTATCTCTTAAAAACACGCTATTTGTTGTGACAGCGGAAATTAATTATAAAATTAATTAATGCAACTTATATGTTGAAAATTTTGTAAAATAGAAATCATTTTTGAATTCAGAATATCAATTATAGCTTATGGTGAAATTTTGGCATTTTTCTGAAAAACTTCAATTTTTGATGAATAGTGAAACTACTAAGTGGTAGTTAAAAAAATTATTTTTTTCATAAATCTTAATTTTACCGCTTCTGTGAATGGAATTTCAAAAATCCGGGAGACACGTTTAATATCAAGGACTAAAATGTGGTTCAATGAGATGAAAATAATTTTTGGTGAATAGTAACTTTTTACTTTTTTTTACCACGGTAAAAAGTAAATAGGGTAATTCAAGATAAAAATGATATTATTATTACCCTAACACATGTTATAATTCTATTGGACAAGTTTAATTCGACAAAAAACAAACATAGGAATAACATATGACCATTTAGGCCCAATTTTATTAGATTAGGATATTTATTATTAATTTATTTAAAGAAGGGTTAAAAGAGGTAAAATCAAAGTTTATTTACTAAATCATTTTTAATATGGGGTTATACATAAGATAAATTCAAATATAAATATTAATTAGAAAGATAAAAAGATTTCCTAAATAATGGTATTTTATTTGTAATTTTTAGAAATTAAATAATTTAATTTATTTATGACACAACGATGATGCAGTAATTATCTTATTAATGAAATATTAACATAATTGATGTTATAAATACCCAAATAAATAACATTTTAGACTTTTTATGAATTCAACTAATTTTCTAGGTTAATATGATATATTATTGTTGATTTAATCAACTTGGTTCGAACATATAATTCTTTTATGACTTTCACAAAAATCATATATCAAATAGTTTCAAAATTGACACAAAATAGTTTTTAAATAAAATATTATATAATTAATTGTTATTTTATTCCTAAAAATATAATGTTCGGCCAAATGACTTAGATAAGGATATATATATTAATCATAAACAACTTAGGGTTCTTTTGGCATGTTATAGTAAGTATATTAACCATATAGTGTAAGAAAAAAAAAGTCACGGTAAAAGTTAAATTATTTAACTTAGAGTTAAATCTAATTGATAAGGTTAAAATAATAACCTAAACTTGTCTAAATCCTATTGGTTGATACGATTTCGACCCATCCCCACATTAACTTCGAAATAAGACCCTTTGGAACCATTATAAACCGATTTTGACTTTAATATAAAATAATATTTTGAGATATTCCTAAGGTGCCCCCCTCCTCTCTTATAAAATGGCACCTCCTCCCCCTCCTCCTCACACCAATTTGAGCCCTCATGCTCGGCCAACCCATGACAAAATCCCTTCTCCACTTCACTAGAATAATCCTAGAGGTCCTGGTCTTCTTCAAAGACCAATTTTAGTTCCCTAAGTGGAGGATTCAAAGAGGCGTTTCAAAGAAGAGGTAATATCCATTACCGATCTCTTTCAATTTCTTTCTTCTTCAACTTCTTCTTCTTTAGTTGTTTCATGATAAAGTAATAAAATCAGTATTTCTTATATACTGATATGTTATTATAAATATGAAACAACTCTAATTAACCTTCTATCCATCCTACGGAAAAAGGATATCACCGCGCGTGCGTACGTACGGAATACCGTCTCCACGCTGTGGTGTAATCTATTTTCCACCACCACCTTAATTGGATGGGTATAATGGTGTAATGAGTAACTATATATGATTATTATAAAGTTATATTGATACTGAAATAGTATACATACACTTCAACACAATTACGCGACCATGGGAACGATATCATCCCTCATGCGTACGTACGGACTACCGTCTCCACGACGCGATGAGATACATTCTCAATGATTAACCATTCAAGAATGATTATAAAGTATATATAATAAGTACTAATGAAATATATGACATAATAATGATACTGGATTTATTTATATTTATATGTATGTCATCTACTTAATTCCATTCAATTCAATAAGGAAACGAAAACAGCGTTCATGCGTACGTACGGACTACCGTCTCCATGAATGGTGTATTTATTTCCATTTACTGATTTAATATATATATGTATATTCTGAATATATATATATATATATATCGTGTTTTATATTCTGGAATTAAGTAATCATGACCTAAGTAATCATATGAATAATTACAAGTCAAAACACGGACGACAAATGAAACAATTTTACCCAAAACGCTATTTAACATGGAATTTACAAACAGAACGGGTAATATAAAGTCATAAGTGAACCATATATGATATCATAACAATGAATATGATTCTGTAATAAATAAATGAAATTATTTAAATCATTATACAGGAGGTTTGGACACTTACGAAGCAAATCAGACCTAAGTTAAGGTAAATATCACAATCTCATTTTTATCCGAGATTGTTTATACTTTAGTATTTACTGGGGTGTATTTTATCATCCACATCCATGTTTCCTCAATATGTAATATTATTTCCATCCACCTACAATTGTTTAAATCCAATTTTACCCTTTGGTGAGTTTTTAGAAAAATATATGAAAGGAATCTTTTGTCGTTTTTCATACGAGGTACTTTTTTATTTACCGACAAAAGTGCGAAAAATGTTTTTTTTAACTTATACAACATGAATGGATTTTTAAAACATTATTTCCAAGAAGCATCCTTTAAAAGTTTTCATGTTTATTTTTAATCAACTTCTTTTAGTTTAGAATTGTATGACATGTTAAGAAAGGAAAAATGTTTTTGAAGAAGAAATGATATTTTCCTCAAGAATGGAGTTCAAGTGTTTTGTCAAAATTATTTTCCATCTAAGATAATAAAGGGTTCTGTTTTTATCCCTATTATTACATTGATTTGATTATGTTGTGATGGAATTATTTTTATAAATTCCATTATCTAATATGAATTGTTTTATGATGTCATGATGTTTAAGATTACCATTTGAATTACATGGGTTATGAAATGATGTATGATTTATGATTTTGTGGCACACATAAGAATGGTATCATTATGAGATGGGTGGGACCAATATCTCCCTCCAATGCATTGGGTAATTATTTTATATCTCATGAGATAGACATGGATGGAACGGTAGGTTATACCAGTTTGGTGAAACAGGACTAAAACGAGGGTGACTCGGTTCAGAAAGGGACTTTGTCCACTAAGATAGTCTTGGAAATGATTCTTGACTAACAAGAAATGATTCTCTATGATTATGTGTGAATGCCACAAAGATTCATGTTTTAAGTTATGATTATTGTGATTACATTTCACTGCCATGATTTACCCCTTGTTATGAAATTATGATCTCTTTTGCAGGTTAAGATTTCCAAAAGTTATGTGCTTATGTATATGATGTGATTGATATTTCTTTTGTTTACCCTTACTGAGCATTTGAGCTCACCCTTTTATGTTTTCTTTTTCCCAGGATATAAAGAAAGGTATTAGGTAAAAAAAGGGAAGATCTTAATAGGAGATGTTGAAGATCTTTTACCACGATTAGAAGATTACGTTCCGAGTTTCCAAAGACACTAAACTATTACGATCCTTGTGTGTGTGTTTTTGTTATGTACTAAGTATTCCGCAAAAGTAATGTAATGTTCATGTACGTCATGCTTCGGATCTCTATATGGAAGCTCTAAGGAAATCAATAAAATTTTAGCTGAAGATAAGAAAATACTCTAATCATTGATGGAATCACTCATCAGATACATTGAGATGTCATAAAATAGATGTATAACACATAAAAGATCGAAATATGTTAATATGGTTATGGATATAGAACCACCCTAATAACATGATGAAAACCTAATGAAAGGATGATTATAACATTGAATTTTAAAAGAACCCATTTTGTCATCATTATTCCAAACATTCATGATCAATAGGGTGAACTACTCCATTTAAACATATTTAAATAAGTTGACATGCTCTATGGACCTAGTCATAAAGCTAATTTCTAATTTTTCAATGTTCTCAACATTTTCCTCTAGCTTGGGTGTAAATTAAGTAGGAAACGAAAGTTATAAATTTGAATTACTTATAAAATTCCATAAAAAGTAAAAGTGAAATACACTATAGAGGGATAATAAAATGAATGTCATATGATTACATGTTAGTTGGAGAAAATTCATCATGAATAAATGGGTGGATAAGTGGAAATTGAATAATCTAGAAGATCATCCACATAAAAATTATCAAAAAAACTCCAAGTAAATGTAACACTATTGAATGTGACTCTATGAAAATGAAATAATTTTTTCAGAAAATACTATTAAATAAAATAAACTAATAACCACATATGAAGAACCTCATTTCCATCAAATGAAGTTGATAATGACATAGATCACACTTATGCTAAGTTTATGGAACATTAATGAATCAAACAAGTAATAGGGCTATAAAAAGGACAAAATAATTTTGTCTAATAAATAGAAACACATGGAAAACAACCTTGACGATGGACTGATATGCAAACAAATAATAATAAAAATGAGAAAAAAAAATTAATAATAAATACATAATAATAATTTTTTATGGAAGAATAATAGGTAAACATGAAAAAAAATTATTTTCAAAACAAATATTCACATCTTAGAGTATAGGTAGTATAACTCCCCAAACCTACCCCCACTAGGCTAGGGGCTAACCACCATTTCTATGTTATTCACACAATTATATGAGGAATTTCCTCTAAAAACTATTTTTCACCTACTATCATATATCAATATTGACCATGACATGCACAAAATATAAAGTGAACAATATGATATATATATATATATATATTTCTTGGATATAATATAGGTGACATAAATAAACCTCTGTATAGAAATTATGAAAATTAAACAGATGTCATCCCAAATATTCATGACATGATGATGTCCCCCATGATAAGATCTCTACTCCATCAGCTACTACACCAACCACTATCTCCAGTGTCTATGATCATCCATCATATTTTTTTATTAATCTACATAGAAACAAGGTGATCAATTGCATGTCCATATTCATGGGATGAATCCAAAATCCCATGTATGTTTTTTTCCAATGAATGATCAAACTATATAAATATATAACATATATGTGCATAAAAATTTATATTTTAGAAAAATTGATATTTCTCAACATCATTAATATGGATAGCCATGATTCATCTTGATCAATCAACACCCAAATCCCTTTTATCATGATTTTCCAAATAACATTGTTTCGTTTATCGTGAAATAATGATCATATCTCACAGCCAAAACAAATTTATCATCCAATATTGCAAATTTGACACACTAATACTGGGATTTTGTGAAAATTAAACCTCACCACATATCTTGGAATAATTAGAGGAAATACACATTACAACACCTCTCTGAATTTTTCTAGGAAATGCACATGTCCAAAACCAGTAGCGTATATATGTCGAGACCCAAACGAAATACACATCTCTGGGGATAACGTGGTCTATTAGAAAACTATATAAAATTAATATCTCAAGAACAAAATATTTATATTAGTTCTTTATAAGTACCAAATATCTTTTTAGGATAATAGACTAATTTGGTGAATCATTTTCATCCTCAATCTATTTGTTGGGGGTGGGAAAGGGTATAACCACTTAGGAAAAATACAATCCTTCTCATTCTCATATTTGGGATGGTGGAGGAATCACCCCTCTCCACCTTTTACCTCTATCATGTTATCATTATGTGGACACCATATGAATCAACCATCTCCACCTACCCTAAACTAGATATGTCATATGATTTACTAGTACACAACTATCACCAAAAAATGTCAAACATAGACAATCCCGATGCAATGGGTGTGTATTGGAAGATAAATGAAAAAAATAATTAGTATCTACCCATATCAGTGGTTGAAATAGTTTACAGTATCTCCTATCTCACACTAACCCTAGTTAAAGTGTGATCACAAAAAAAGATCTACCACAACATTCCACTACCATCAAAATCCATCTATTGTAGTCTACATCACATTTCATGATGATGAGCACTCAAAGTCACTCACCTCAATCATAATAAAATTGATCCCTAATAGTATCAAAAGACATTATAATGAATAATATGGAGTTGTTGAATCTTCCTCAACATAATATAAATAGAATATTATATATAAGAGAATAATAATTCTATAATATCTGAATTTTATTTATTGCATTTTCATATTAGTTAGATCATAACACATCAGATGTTACATTCCACATATTCATAATTGGTGAGAATAACATCTCAAATGAGTTCCATATATAAATTGTATCACATGATATTTATAATAATTCAATAATGTAATGTTTTAATTATTTATTTTGGATTATCAGAACCAAGCTTATACAATTTTTTTACTTGTAGTTTATCTTTTTTTTTATCTATTAACCAAGTTACTCAACTATAATACCCAACCACTCTGATAGAGAACATACATATTTAATAGAAATATTTATATTCCTTATCACCTGATGTTCAAGTCATCATTAATTATTTTATCACATCAATTAAATGATATTCACAATGCATCTCCAATATATTCATGATTATATAACTTCGATTGAAAGGATACTCTTCCTTATCATTATATCAATATTTTATTCCTATTAGAACTTATTATATTCACCAGAAATATCATCATATCAATTCAATAACATTATTCACGTTTCTCATTCCCACATTTGTCATTCTATGTTGTACCTTAACAAGCTATGTTACATTTTTCATTATTCATTTGAAACCCCACTAACATTTCCATAAGTCATTTTATTTCATTGATTATACCCCTCCACCCTTATTATATTTTATCAATGAATTGAATTTTATATTTCCAAATGAATTCATAATATTCATATGTGTTACCAACCTTATGGAAAAAAATCAATATAAATTTTAAATGATTCTATCTCATGTATCATCAATGAGAATATAATTACAATCAAATTGTATAATTCTGAACATAAACTGATTACCACTTTTTGAGGGTAATAAATCAATTAGAGAGAGTAATTTATGATCTTCATTCTGGTTTGAAAACATATAACTTATATTTAATATCATTATCAAATAATTTTATTTCCATGTAATAATATTAGTATTTATTCACAAAAACAATTAACGTGACATAATGTTCCATTAAATAATAGTTATTATGATTTCATTAAATTCATAACTAAATTCCCATTGATAATAGAACATCCATCATATAAATATTTTATACAAATATGATATATTATTATTACCCCATTGTAATGGTTTGTCATATACAATTATTTATTATTATTTTAATCTATCTATAAAACAATTCTGAACTGTCCCAAACATTTTTCTACCATGGACATGATGTCCCCAGGTCTGAAACATTCTTTTCATTATCGAAATTATGATTCAAACATAGACTCACATGTGGAATACATGAAGAACAACCTGAGGAATCTATGTAGGAACCCCATGCATGCACCACACAAAAATCCAATGCATCTCAAAATTAAATATCAATCCATCCATATAATAACCACATTTTGTGGATTGGATAACCTATGATGGAATGCATCATAAAAATAAACATAACCCTTCATGGTTGTTGGTAACTATTCAATTACTAGATCATCCGTATAGGTTTACGGTCTATTACCAAATCATGGATCGTAATCCCTATTTAATGGAAATAATTTGATCATTTAATCATATGGTTAGATAATTATTTACCACTAAAATGTAGTTCCACTAAATGGTAAAAAATATATGGATGACATGAAAAAAATTTAACTATCAAATCAATTATTGGACACACCACATCATTGGGTCCAAGCACCACTACCCTCTCATTTTCTCAATCATCAAGGTCAATATAAACAAAAATCCATGGTGGATAACTAGTAATTTATTTAGTATAATAAATCATAAAAATAAATCCCCTTTAATGTTTTTCTTGATGACTAATATATATAGTTCTTAATTCATGAAATTCTATTATTATGTAGAATAAATCCTAGACAGAAGGTGAACTGAAATATATAAAATCTATAAAATTTCTCCATAATTGATAATGCAATTGGAAAGACTCTAATGGAATTAGGTTCCACTCATTTATATCATTACAATCATATATGGTGGGTCACACTATTTGATAATATGATTATGTTATTCATAGATTTTCAAAATAAAACTGAATAATACTATATAATATTTCCTAAAATCCATGCATCGTAATTGAAGTAGTATAAGATATTTGGAACACTATCATCATGTAGAAGAGGTATATATAAGGTTTTTTCATATTAAAAAATTTAATCCTTCAATTTTTAGAGAGATTTTTTTTTGTAAATCTTATTTTTAAACATCCTCTAACTCTGCACACAAAAATCCCATAATTCATTTTCCATTCAAAACGAGGGTATAATTACCACATGAATTAAATAATTAAAATATAAATTCAAATAATAAATGATAAGTTAACAATAGATAAGTTGTTAGCATAAACAAGGGTATAAAAATCAATGAAACATACTAATTTCATATAATTAGACAATACTGAAACTATACTCTACAATATCTAGAAATCCTACATTGGTAGATTCCTCCACCCAAAACCCTAGCCTCCCGTATTTGAATTATAATTTAGGTATAAAAAATTCTATATTCTATGTCATTATAATTAATTCTTTGTTGTATATTTATTAATAAATAACTGAAAATGAATCTCCACTTCTATACAGCAAGCAAATATCCTAGAAAAATTATAAAACCATCTATCATAGGGTACCAAACACATTTCACACTCAAAAACACCATTACATTTCCAATTCTTTTCCCCAAAATAGGTGAATTTACCATTTCCCTATTTTTGATAAAAATATTAATATTAATACTCTATTTTTTCAATTGAAATCAATCATATTACTGAAGAACATAATTTCAATTAAAATTTGTATTAATAATATCATAAACACATAATTTTTCATCAGATACAAATCATAGTAAAAAGAATCATTTGGTGTATTCTCAGACTTTTACATCCTCATGACCTTAATATAATTCATCATCAAAAATAAATAACCACAGGAAACCCAATCTACACATTTATCAATATTTAATCCAATAATAAAGAACCCTAGGATTTATGTTTAACGATTAATTATTGAAACAATAATCAATGTAGAAAAAAAAACTGTGTGAAATATTTCAATTATCTTATAAGATCCATTGAAAATATATCTCATCCTTAGGAAATATTTCTCATACAATCTATTGGAAAATTTCAAGGTTCAACTATTTTAGAGATATGATTTGCATCCAATAATATATTTTATATAAAATCTCACATTAACCATTATGCTTAACTACATCATTATACTCATCAACTAAATAAAAATAACAAATTACCTAGTTACCCAGTCATCCAAAATCAAAAATATTCAAGAAATTGTTTTCTTAATGTTTGAGTATTTTTCAAAACATTTATTCATACCTCAATATCATTTACAATCCATCTATTTAATATACATCGCACTCCCCTTATTTTGTCAAATGATTATTCTTCCTTTGAAAATTCATTTTATCACAATGAATTTACATGATAACCACCTAAATTGATTTATCAACAAAACTCAATGATCATTAATAATTAATAAGTAAAAATTAATACATTGACATAATATCAAATCATACCTAGGTCTTAGTCCATTAGACAATACTAATCGTCAAATCATCATTCATTGCCCAAATCTACAAGAAATTTAATTTTCATGTGACCTTCATAAAAAACTAACACTATCATGACCATTATTTTAAAGAATAATTATAGAAACATTTTCTGAATAAAACTCTTGTACAATAGTATCTAAAAGTCCTTTAAAGGTTCACACAATATTAACACAAGATCACCACAAATATTTCAATGAAACACCTCTCCAACATCCCAAATAATCATAAAATAATTCAATTCCATCCTATGAGATCCTTTAATCAACCCTATTATTAGTCAATAAGAAATTAGTAAACTAATACAAAGATTATATAAAAATTTTATTCTCTAACCTCCTAGAAAATAATTTCCACCCATTGATAATAACACATGGTTATACTGTATATGCATCAATCTATGTAGGTAAAAAATGTTTTTAACCCATCATTGGTATATTTCCACAAGGTAGGAAAATAATACCATATATTCTAATTCCTACATTGGAGAAAACACCATCCTCTATTACTCTACATTTTCATCACAATATTACAAGATAAATTATATATCACAACCATGTCATTCTTTTTTTCTTCACAAAAAATAATTCTCCACTGATATTAGTTTATTTAAGACCCCTCAATATCTATAGAATGGTCCATTCAACTCATTGTCACAATTTTGTGGAAGAATATATATTGGCTGATATTACATCCTCACCCTTTATTCCAAAACACCACATATAATGGTTATTAGTTCATCATGACCCATTTCACCACATCTGAATTGGGTGATCCATTACCTATTCAAATTTCCATCAGTATTACAGTCTATGAACAATAAAACACATGAAAAAGGAGGATAAACATAAATTTTTTCAATACAATACTCAAAATATATACCCCAATGTTCCTCTCACTAATTCCAATAATTCATTCAAAAAATAAAAATATAACCCAAACTAGCATACAACCTCAACCTGAATAATAAGTTCCATTAAACATTCTCTGGTGGTGTCCCCTCACCTAGAATGTAGAGTGATTTTAATGTTTACTCATATTTATATATGTCTCTATGTATATTGACCTTGATAAATTTTCATATTTAAGGAATTCCTAAAAAACATGAAATCACTAATTGAGATCGCCACCATCACACCATTCCCCCATTCAACTACTCTAATAAAAATTGTTCTACACTTACACAACACCCTTTGCAGGTATGAAAATCTATGAAAACTCAGTGGTATAACCGTTGAATTCTTATATAAGTCCAAAGAATCTCAAAAATACCATTGGAATTGTTTCATATTTAATTCCAATCCTAAAAAGAATATAAAATAAAAAATGTCAAAAATGGACTTCTCTACCATCCCACTATGAATTAAAACCTTTAGGTTTCAAGACACTCTATTTAAGTCTTCAAAGGTCCGCAAAAATTAATTATCTAGAGCTACCTAAAAGTGAATCGTCAACAATCTCTATATCAACATATCATCATAACTACTGATTCATAACATAAAGTCTAAATCACATAAATCCTTACCTACTATGTCCTTAAAAATGTCTTGACGTCATAATAAAAATAAATTGTGAGGATATCAATAAAACCTACATCATTATAAAAATAAAAACTATCTATATAAATAATATATTGAATACAATAAAATCACAAAAACTATTCATATATTGATATGATGCATGATCCCAACATTTTTAATCATATGTAATATACTATGATATTCATCATGTTTCATTAATGAGAGTCTTTCTAAGGAATTTTGTCAGGACCCGTCCTTGGGGCCCGTCCCGTGACTACCCTAAGCCCGCCTTCTATAGGCTAGGGGATGGCGACTAGCACCAAGGCGTATTTCCTGGAAAAAGGGAAGGTATTTCCTTTGTAAAGTAAACAAACACCACAGAGAAAGAAAGCATAATTAAACACTCAGTAAAAACTGGGTACAATAGAAAGTATCGAAAAGTAAGTGGGCCAGAATGCAAACCCAAACTGAATGTAAAGTACAACTGGAAATGGAAAACAACAACTGAAAGTAAAGCCACAGCCTCGAGCCGTCCACTAGAATTCCCACCTGAAGGGTGGGTACAGATAGCCTCTACAGCTCCTCGGGTCCAGCTGTCTGCTTCGTGTACGTCCCGCCCAATGATCCACCTCCAGGTACCGACCTGCTCCTCGTACCTCAACCACGATCAGCAATTTCCATCGTCTACAACCAACACAACGTAGTGCGGGCATAGCCCGTGCAGGGGTGTGTATAAGCTACTCAGTAGGGACCCCGAGACCCCCGAAGGTCTCCCAAAATCTACAAAGGATAATCCACAAAGGAAAGATACAATCACGAAGTAACATCAAACACTACTTAGGTATATGCTCATACATATACATGAGTCATCAACTCTCGTTTGGCTCCATCATCCGAGCTCAAGTACAACCCAGTCCACATAGGAAAACACAACCAAACCCACACAGGAAAGCATAACGTAATCCACACAGGATAGCACAACACAATCCACATAGAAAAGAAAAAAAAGATTTCATCTCACATAGGTATACTTCTTCGTATGATGATAGAGATGATCAGGCATAGACACTGATTCATTTAAGCCGTCAGACCCACAAAGGATCGATAGGTACTATCCCCCGTAATGACCCACAAAGGATCTGACCCACACAGGATTGATAGGTAACTAACCCCCACAATGACCCACAAAGGATCGATAGGTACTAACCCCCACAATGACCCACACAGGATCAGACCCACACAGGATCTGTAGGCGCTGGCCCACATAGGACCACTGAGCGCTGGCCCACAAAGGCTCTGACCCACACAAGATCGGTAGCACTGATCCATGTAGGATCACTGAGTGCTTTAGTCGTCGTCGTCGAATCCACGGTCGATTTCTGCACATTCGTCATCGTCGTCGCAGTCGCAGCCAACTCTAGGGTTCCCGCACACAGCAAGCTCGTTCGGGAGGGTCCGCTCCACGAGCCAAGGGGATGATACATCAACCAACACATAGTCCGGATTTGATGTATCCAAATGTTCTGTATTGTCAATAGGAACTCAACGTCATAGACGGCGCGTCAATCAGACGCCCGGTCTAAGAGTTATTATCTTTTTTGTTCAGGGGCCCGGTTGGTTTTTAAGTCAAAACCAACCCGACCGTACTCCAACTACGTCCAAACCTCAGGCGGATTAAGCCAAAAGGTCTGTCTCACTAAGATAAATCCAACAAAGTTGAAGACACGTCAATCGGATGTCCGGAGCTCAATTTATAAGCATTTCCACTCCGAGGGCCCGGTTGGTTTCATGTATGAACCAACCCGGCCAAACCCAAAGTTTTCCGAAACCCTGAGTGAAATATACAAAAATTACTGTATCGATCCAAGGATCGCATCGCAACTGACGATGCGTCGATCAGAGGCACGTAGCTCATGTTTTGGGCAACAGACCGAAAGAGGTTCAGTATTTGGGGGTTCGGGCCCAGTCCGACCTGGCCTGATACCCCCAGGGTCGGCCCGACGTGCTGGCGCTGGCCGGGTGGCCAGGCGGCCGGCTCGGCCGTTACGGTTGAGCGAAGAGGGCGGGGGGGGGGGGGAGCACTGACCTCGCGTGGAGAAACTGCGGCCCCCAAGTGGGGGGGCTGCTCCTGCTGGCCGACAGGGGGTTACGAACCCCCGATTTTCCCCTGACCGGTCGGCCCGCTTTGGCGGCTGGCTGCTGCCGCTATGGGACTGGAAAGGGCCGGTCCCACTGCTCCGATGCCGGCACCCCGGAACTGGCCGCCGGTTCCCTTGCTCTACGGCGGCCCGGAACTAGCCACAGCCTTTGTCCGTCCGGTGCGGCACGACGGCGCTCCACCACTCCACCGTGGCCCCGCTCCAACCGCGGTGCTTTTTTGGTTCACCGGCGCGGCGCGACGGTTCCACATCTCTGGTTCATCTTCAACGGCGCGGCGCAACGACGCCGCGTCTTTGGTTTGTCTTCAACGGTGTGGTGCGACGGCGCAACGTCTTTGGTTCCTCTTCAACAGCGCGGCACGACGGCGCGGCGTCTTTGGTTTGCCTTTAATGATGCGGTGTGACGGCACTGCATCTTTGGTCCGTCTTCAACGGCACGGCGCAACGACGATGCGCTTCTCCCCCTTACCTTAATAATTTCCACGTGTTGCTTTGGCACCGTGTTGCCTTGCTCTCCGCAACAAACAAACCAACAAGGGGGAGGAGGTTTGGCCGTGTTCGTGCGGTCTGACCTCCTCCCATTATTGCGATATCAGGTAGCTCAAAAGAAAAGGAGAAAGTGACGAAAGTATTCACGAACAACAAATAAAATAAATCCCTACCTCGTCGAATCGTTGAGCGAGGGTTCTTCGCAGAAATAACCGTCGCGGAAGAAGGCGTCGCGGAGGGAGGATCGTCGCATCGTGGAGAAGCGTCGCAGAAGATGCATCGTAGAAGAAGCGTCGCTGGCTTCATAGTACACGACATTGTGTAGTCGATCTCCGAGGATTTGGCATTATTCATCGGAGATCGGTGCGTTCTTCGCGTTCTTCGCGTTCGTCACGTTCTTCAATGAAGAAGAAGTCTTTCCTCAAAATCCTCTCCATGCAACAAGTTCCAACTGAAATAGAATAAGAGTTGTCTTATTTTATTAACGCACAAGACAACGTTTGAATTTCAACATGAAACGAAATGAATAATTAATTGAGGAGTTTAAAACCGCCCAATTAGTGTGGCGTTTCTTAACCAGAATAAATGCTTGAGTTGACTTCATTAAAAAGGGGTGCAGGTGCGTCACTTATAAGAAAAGAAATGGTGGGGCTCGTGTGGGACCCACATCAAAAATATCCTACCAAGTGGGTAGGATATTGTGGGTCCCACATCATCCGCTTAACTTAAGTTATGAAAAATAAAATAAAAACTGGTTGCACCACTTTTATTTTATTTCTTAACTTAACCCCAAAAATTAAAAAACCACACCCGAGAAAACGCAACTCCGGAAAAAGTGTTTCTAAGAAATTACCGGCGCTTCGATTCCATCGGTGCCCTCGGAATTCGATTCCGAACACCGGTTAAAAAGTTAGAAAAAACCCGCTCGTTCGTTCACTAAACGTACCCGAGCTAAACTTCAGAAATTGATTCCGGCACACCGGGCCTCGGAATCAGGTGTCGTTAGAAACTGCGTTCTTGTAAAATTCCAAAGAAAATTAAGAAAAAAATTTCCATGAATTTTACTGGTCTTTACATCAATCCCACCTCAGGGCTTTACGTCCCCGTAAAGATACATCATAATCTAGGGTAACAAATGTGGGTACTGAGCATTTATCTGAGCCTCCCGCTCCCAAGTGCTCTCTTTGAGGTTCTTGTGCTGCCATCTGATGCGCACTAGAGGAATCGACCGTCCATATAGGACTCACTCCTGTCTATCCTCGATCTCCACTGGGACCTCCGAAAAAGTCACCCCATTATCAACGTCCATATCCCCATGGTCAATGATATACGTCAGGTCGTGCACGTATCTTCTCAGTTGGGATACGTGGAAGACGTCGTGAAACTTGTGCAACTAAGGTGGTAGAGCAAGGCGATAAGCCACCTCGCCATTCCGGTTGAGGACCTAGAATGGTCCGATGAAGCATGGAGACAAATTGCCGCCTCGACCAAATCTCTGTAATCCACGTCGAGGTGAGACTCGGAAGAAGACCCGGTCACCATCCTCAAGCTCCAGTGGCCTCCGCCTCCTGTCAGCAT
Organism: Viscum album; assembly: GCA_963277665.1. Classification (NCBI taxonomy): domain Eukaryota; kingdom Viridiplantae; phylum Streptophyta; class Magnoliopsida; order Santalales; family Viscaceae; genus Viscum; species Viscum album. The sequence continues at coordinate 1,099,182,528 of OY728135.1, read as the reverse complement.
TAGACTTCTGCCGGCTCTGAGCTGTCCTCATCTGCTCTTGGATGACCTGGACCTTCTCTGTCATGGCCTGGACCATCTTTGGTCCCACAAGTGCTGACTCCCCAGGGTCTGTCCAGTATAGAGGAGATTTGCAAGGTCGAACGTACAACGCCTCAGATGATTCCATCCCGATGGTGGAGTGGTATCTGTTGTTGTATGCAAACTCCACCAAGGGTAAGTGGTCCTCCCAGCTGCGACCAAAGTCGAGGACACGTGCACGGAGAATTTCCTCGAGAGTCTGAATGTTCCTCTGTGTCTTCCCATCTGTCTGAGGGTGAAAGGCGGTGCTTAGACATAGTTGCATCCCGAATGCCTCCTGCAACCCCTTCCAAAGCTAGGAATTAAAGCGAGAATCTCGATCGGAGACGATAGATGATGGCACACCATGAAGCCGTAAAATATCATGAATGTAGAGACGTCCCAAGCTCTCCCCTGAGCCCTGCTCTCTGATGGGTATGAAGTGTGTCGACTTGGTGAGTCGGTCGATAATCACCCAAATGGGGTCGTGACCTCGGGATGTGAGTGGAAGTCCAGTCACGAATTCCATAGATATCCCATCCCACTTCCACACTGGGACCTCCAAGGGCTGTACCAAGCCTGCTGGTACCTGGTGCTCTGCCTTCACCTGCTGGCAGGTGAGGCATCGAGAAACGAACTCTACCACAACCTTCTTCATGCCTGGCCACCAGTGCTGTCGTCTGAGATTCTGGTACATCATCGCCACTCCAGGATATTCCGCCAAATTGGAAGTGTGAAACTCTCTCATCCCATCCTCCCATAAAGCAACTGGTACCAAGGTACGTCCTCTGAATAGGACGTCATACTCTCCCCCTAAAGAAAAACCCCCAGGTGCCTGTCCGGAGGATATATGCACACACCGCATCTCACAGTCGACGTCCCCACGTTGTGCCTTTCTGACCCACTACAGTAGTGGAGGAGTGACTGTGAGTGACTGAAGGAAGGCTGCTCCATCTCTATCCACGAAGGATATCAGCAAAGAGGCTAGCTGCTCTGTCACCTCCCGACATAGCTGATTGCCTGTCCTCCTGCTGAGAGCATCGGCTACTACGTTCCCCTTTCCAGGAGTATAGACTATCTCAAAGTCATTTTCCTGGAGGAACTCGAGCCATCTCCATTGTCTCGGGTTCAGGTCCTTCTGCGAGAAGATGTACCTGAGACTCTGATGGTCAGAATAGACTGTAAAGCGTCTGCCCATTAGATACTATCGCCACATCTTCAGAGAGAAGACCACTGCTGCTAAATCCAGGTCATGGGTAGCGTAGTTCTGCTCATGCGGCCTCAACTGACGTGATCCATAGGCGATCACTTCCCTCTCTTGCATCAAGACACATCTGAGTCTGGTCCCCGATGCATCGTAGTTAACCACATACCCAACTCCCTCCTCTGGAAGCCTCAAGATAGGTGCGTTGGTCAATATCTGTCTCAGCTCCTAGAATCTCTGTTGACATCTGTCTAACCACACAAAGGGTTTCCCCTTCTTCGTCAAAGCTGAGAGTGGCGCCACAACTCTGGAGAAGTCTATCCCAAATCTCTGGTAGTATCCAGCTAGACCCAAGAAACTCCGCACCTCCGTCATGCTCCTGGGTGGCTCCCAAGCTAGCACTACATCGATCTTCATAGGATCCACTGCAACTCCCTCCTCAGAGATGAAGTGTCCCAAGAAGTGGACCTCATGTATCCAAAACTGACACTTTAAGAGCTTGCCATAATGCTGGTGCTATCGGAGTGTGTCCAGCACAACCCGCAAGTGGTAGGCGTACTCCTCCTCATTGGTTGAGTATATCAAAATGTCGTCAATGAAGACCACGACAAATTGATCGAGGTATGGATGAAAAATCCTATTCATGAGGCCCATGAACACTGCTAGAGCATTGGTTACGCCGAATAGCATAACCAAGAACTCCTAGTGGCTATACTAACATCTGAAGCCCGTCTTCTGCACGTCCTCATACTGAACTGTGAGCTAATGATATCCTAACCTGAGGTCTATCTTTGAGAACCACCGTGCTCCCTTAACCTGATCGAAGAGTTCATCAATCCTCGGTAGTGGATAATTGATCCTCACTATTACCTGGTTCAGGTAACGATAGTCAACACAAAGTTTCAAGCTCCTATCCGCCTTCTTGGCGAACAATATCGGGGAAGCCCAGGGTAAAACAATGTGTCGGATGAATCCCTTTCCCTACAAGTCCTCCAACTGTACCCGTAGCTCCCGAAGCTCGGCGGGTGCCATCCGATATGCTGGGGTGGATATCGGGGTTGTCCCGGGGTACAGGTCGATATAAAAGTCTACCTCTCTAAGAGGAGGTAGCCTTGGGATGTCATCGGGGAAAACGTCTGCATATTGATCCACCACTGCAGGAAAACCAGGACTCTGCACATCAACTGCTCCTAGGATGAGGGTGGCCAACTGATGAGTGATGGGCTATCCTCTCCTCTACAAGAGTCCATCCTGTGCTGCAAAGGCTCCCTTCTCGCCGGTGAAGGTGAACCTGCTCCCATCGGTGCGTACACATCGCACTTTGTGCCTAATACAGTCGATCTGAGCATGGACAATAGATAACCAATCCAGACACAAGATGATGTCGTAAGGCCTCGACGCCGCTAAAAGAAGATCACAACCGAAGCTCTCACCTCCTAGAGTAAGAACACACTACCGGAACTAGTGCGTAATCATCCAGTCTACTCCCGTAGAAGTCTCTAGCCGTAAGGATCGAGCCAACGGATCCGTCGGAATCTCCGAGATCCAAACAGGGGCAGTGGCTATGAAAGAATGACTCGCTCCAGTGACTATAAGAACTACAAAATGGGTGGAATAGACATAGATAGTATCTCGAATCATCTCTGGAGCGCCGTGGTCGTAGGCCTCCGTTGCCTGAAGCTGTTCCTATCTCTGCCCGCCAGCTCCCTGTGGTCGGGGTGGACCTCTTGGTGGTGGTGGTGGTAGAGCCTCAAAGCGTCACCCACCACCTGCTGCTCGGCTATCTCTTCTACCTCGTCTTCCTGCTACCTGCGGACCACCACGGTCGACCCTCTACCTCTGCCTGGGTGGCCCCTCAACCGTCTGCTACTCCTTGGCACGGTGGGTCGGGCAGTCACGAGCCATGTGGCCCTACCCACCGCATGCATAGCACTGTCTGCCTCTCGAAAGACTGGCTCCGCGCTATGTGCCCCGCAATGCTGAGCCAGTGTCCTGAGGTCGTCGGCCTGAGGGTCTGGTCTGCCTAGACCCATGAGTCATCCATCGACTGCCTGCTGCAGAAGACACTGCTACGTGCCACCCTGCGGTATGTCTTGCTGCTGATGCAGGCTTAGCAAAGAAGCTCTCAATCATAAGTGCTCGCTCAAGTACCCATGCCTGTGTCAGAATACTGAGGGAGATCAGCGATTCCTTGATCTCAAGCCTCAATCTCTGCTCAAAGGTGTGGGCCCAGAATAATGGGTCCTGTACCATGTCTGTCGAGTAGTGCGAGAGATCGGTAAATCTCACCGAGTATTGGGCGACTATCAAGCTGCTCTGTCGTAGCTGCAGAAGCTCCTGGATGCGCACCGCACAGAGGGTGGCTGGGACGAACTCCAAGCGGAAGAGGCTCTCAAAGTCCGTCCAGAGAAGAGATGCCTCATTGTGCACCTGGAGCATCAAGCTCCACTATCTGCATGCTGCTGCATGGAGGAGGCTCGCTGTGGGGATCACCATGAGGTCTGATGGTGTCCTCAATAACCTCAAAACTCATACCACTATCTCCAGCCAATCCTCGGCTGCTTGGGGGTCCATCTCCCTGCGGAACCTGGGCGGTCGCTGACGCTGGAACTCGTGCAGTGCACTAAGGCGACGTGCATCGTCAGCGGCTGGGTTGGCAGCATCGGTGGCTCGGTAGGTAGAGGTACCACCGGTGCCTCTGCTGTCAAAGGGCCCTATACCGAGGCCTCATCGCTCGGTGGGCTGTCATCATGAACAACTCTCGGAACCCTAGTTGGCTGCCATCATGGGGCCATCTTGAAATGAAATAGGTGCGCCACGGTCAAACAGTATACTTGGTGAGCTGATACAAAGTAATCACAAAGAAAACTTGAAACACACATGAAATCAATGTTTTCATGCATCAAGTCGGAAATCAGAAGTCAGGGTCCTCGTGTATGGATACGTCGGCCGCCGCACCAACACTGGACTCCCTGGGCTGATAACCACACTTAATACTCTTAACATTGTTGCTTCACATAGAAAAACATCAAAGTCCTGAGTTCTGCGGTAGAACCGAACTCCTATTATACCAATTTTTCACGACCCATCCTCGGGGCCAGTGTCGTGACAACCCCAAGCCCGCCTTCCATAGGCTAGGGGCTGGCGATTAGCACTAAGGCGTATTTCACAGAAAAAGGAAAGGAATTGCCTTTGTAAAGTAAGAAAACACCACAGAGTAATAAAGAAGAAGTAAACACAAAGTAAAAACTGGGTACAACAGAATGTACGGAAAAGTAAGTGGGCCAGAATACAAACCCAAACTGATAGTAAAGTATAACTGGAAAGGGAAAACAAAAACTGAAACTAAAGCCATAGCCTCGAGCCGTCCACTGGAATTCCCACCTAAAGGGTGGGTACAGATAGCCTCCACAACTCCTCGGGTCTAGCCGTCTGCTCCGTGTACGCCCCACCAAGTGATCCACCTCCGGGTACCGACCTTCTCCTCGTACCTCAACCACGATCAACGATGTTCGTCATCTGCAACCAACACAATGTAGTGCGGGCATAACTCATGTAGGGGTGAGTATAATCCACTCATTACGGACCCCGAGACCCCTGACGGTCTCCCAAAATCCACAAAGGATACTCTACAAAGGAAAGATACAATCACGAAGTAACATCCAACACTACTTAGGTATATGCTCATACATATACCTAAGTCATCAACTCTCGTTCGGCTCCTACATCCGAGCTCAAGTATAACCCAGTCCACACAAGAAAACACAACCAAATCCAAACAGGAAAGCATAAAGTAATCCACAAATGATAGCACAACACAATCCACATAGGAAAGCAAAACAAGATATCAACTCACACAGGTATACTTCTTCGTATGAAGATTGAGATGATCAGGCATAGCCACTGATTCATTTAAGCCGTCGGACCCACAAAGGATCGATAGGTACTAACCCCCGAAATGACCCACAAAGTATTTGACCCACACATGATCGATAGGTAACTAACTCCTGCAATGACCCACGAAGGATCGATAGGTACTAACCCCTGCAATGACCCACACCGGATCGGACCCAGACAGTATCTGTAGGCACTGGCCGACACAGGACCGATGAGCGCTAACCCACATAGGATCTGACCAACATAGGATCGGTAGCACTGATCCATGTAGAATCGCTGAGTGCTGTAGTCATCGTCGTCGAATCCACGGAGGATTTCTGCACAATTGTCATCATCGTCGCAGTCGCAGCCAACTCAAGGGTTCCCGCACATAGCAAGCTCATTCGGGAGGGTCTGCAGCATGAGCCGAGGGTTTGATACATAAAATAACACATAGTCCGGAGTTTATGTATCCAAAAGTTCCATATCATCAATAGGAACTCAACGTCATAGACGGCGCGTCAATCGGATGCCCAGTCTGAGAGTTATTGGCTTTTTTGTTCCAGGGGCCCAGTTGGTTTTAAGTCAAAAAAAACCCGACCGTACTCCATCTACATCAAAACCTCGAGCAGAGTAAGACAAAAGGTCCTTCTCACTAAGATGAATCCAACAATGTTGACGGCACGTCAATCAGACGTCCGGAGCTCAAGTTATAAGCGTTTCCGCTCCGAGGGCCCCGTTGGTTTCGTTTACGAACCAACCCGGCTGAACCCTAAGTTCTCTGAAACCCTGAGTGCAATATACAAAAATGACCATCTCGATCCAAGGATCACTTCACAACTAACTTTGCGTCAATCAGAGGCGTGTAGCTCATATTATGGGCAACAGAATGAAAGAGGATTGGTATTAGGGGGTTCGGGCCCGGTCCGACCTGGCCTGATCCCCCCAGGGTCGGCCCGAACCGGGTCGACCCGACCCGGGTCCGGGTCCAGCCTGCTTGGGCACGTCCTGGACCAGCTGGCACGGCCCGGCCTACGCGCGACCCGGCCTGGGCGCGGCGCGGACCGGCCCGGACGGCTTGGCCCGGCGCGCTGGCGCTGGCCGGGTGGCCAAGCGGCCGGTTCGGCCGTTACGGTCCAGCGAAGAGGGCGGGGGGGGGGGGGGGGCTGCCCTCGAGTGGAGAAACCGCGGCCCCCAAACGGGGGGCCGCTCTTGCTGGCCGACCGGGGGTTACGAACCCCCCGGTTTTCCCCTGACCGACCGGCCCGCTTTAGTCGGCCGGCTGCTGCTGCCACGGGACCGGCAAGGGCCGGTCCCCCTACTCCGACGCCGGCGGCCCGGAACCGGCCGCCAGTTCCCTTGCTCCGCCGCGGCCCAGAACTGGCCACAGCCTTCGTCTGTCCGGCGCGGCGCGACGTCACCACGCCCCTCCGCCGTGGCCCCGCTCCGGCCGCAATGCTTTTGTAGTTCACCGGCGTGGCGCGACGGCGCCGCGTCTCTGGTTCGTCTTCAACAGCCCGACGGTGCCGCGTCTTTGGTTTGTCTTCAACGGCGCGGCACGATGACACCGCGTCTTTGGTTCGTCTTCAATAGTGTGACACGACGGCGTGGCGTCTTTGGATTGCCTTCAACAGTGCGGCGCGACGGCGCCGGGTCTTTGGTTCGTCTTCAACGGCGCTGCGCTTCTCCCCCTTTCCATAATAATTTTCGCGCGGTGCTTTGGCATCGCGTTGCCTTGCTCGCCGCAAGAATCAAACCAACATGGGGGAGGAGGGTCGACCATGTTCGTTCGGTCCGACCTCCTCCCGTTATTGCGGTATTAGGTGGCTCAAAAGAAAAGGAGAAAGTGAAGGAAGTATTCACGAATAACAAATAAAATAAATCCCAACCTCGTCGAATCGTTGAGAGAGGGTTCATCACGGAAATAACCATCGCGGAAGAAGGCGTCGCGGAGGGAGGATCGTCGCGTTACGAAGAAGCGTCACAGAAGATGCATCACGGAAGAAGTTTCGCTGAAGAAGCGTCGCTAGTATCACAGTACACGGCGTCGTGTAGTCGATCTCCGAGGATTTGGCATTCTTCGTCAGAGATCGGTGCATTCTTCACGTTCTTCGCGTTCTTCGCGTTCTTCAACGAAGAAGAAGGCTTTCCTCTAAATCATCTTCGCGCAACAAGTTCTAACAGAAATAAAATAAGAGTTGTCTTATTTTATTAACGCACAAGCCAACGTATGAATTTCAAAAAGAAACGAAACGAACAACTAATTGAGGAGTTTAAAACCACCCAATTAATGAGGCGTTTCTTAACCAGAATAAATGCTTGAGTTGACTTCATTAAAAAGGGGTGCGGGTGCATTACATAGAAGAAAAGAAACGGTGGGGATCGTGTGGGCCCCACCTCACAAATATCCTACCATGTGGGTGGGATATTGTGGGTCACACATCATCCGCTTAACTTAAGTTAAGAAAAATAAAATAAAAACCGGTTGCACAACTTTTATTTTATTTCTTAACTTAACCCCAAAAATTAAAAAACCACACCCAAGCAAACGCAACTCTGGAAAAGGTGTTTCTAAGAAATTATCGGTGCTGCGATTCCATCGGTGCCCTTGGAATTACATTCCGAGCACCGGTTCAAAAGTTAGAAAAACCCACTCGTTCGTTCACTGAACGTACCCAGGCTAAACTTCGGAAAATGATTCCAGGAACACCGGGACTCGGAATCAGGTTCCATCAGAAACTGCGTTCTTGTAAAATGCAAAGAAAATTAAGAAAATAATTACCTTGAATTTTACGAGTCTTTACAAATTTCATTTAAACTTATCCTTGATGAAGTAATCTATTGTGGATACATGTACAAGAGATCCAATGTAATACACTTTTGAACAATCCCAACCAATAATCACATATTCTTAACATAATAATCCATCTTATCACTCTAATACCAATCTTATACATCTCATCTTACCATTATGTAAAATCTGTTGGTCAACCTTATAGGGACTCTATTCTTACCTTGTAGTATTTTTGAGTACTTTTAGTATTATTTTTGGAACAATGTGCTGAGATGGCGCACGATTCTGAGGCATGGTGAGCTCAAAATTATCTTTATAAAAATATTAGATATTTTTTATATCATTCACGTGATTGTTTCCTCAATAAATTGAAATATATTCTAAAACGAGTCTCTGATCGAAAATCTAAGACCAAAATTGATTGTGTAGCATGGATTTTACTCTAGGTGTGAACTAAATTTGGTCGACCTGGGATGTTCAAATGGTGTACCCATTGGCGAGAGAATTTGATAAATTAATTTATTCATTTAATAACCCTAATCTATACAACTAACATATGGTGACTCAAAAGAGAAATATGAAACCAACATGGAGTTTGGAATGTGGGTTTTACCCATGGAATGACATAACCTTAGTCAGCATCAGGTATTTGTCTTGAGAGCCCACATGGGTGAGATAATTAAATGAACAGAAATATTTATTTACTTAATTTATTAAATATCCTAACCAAAAAATCCATAATTTATTTTTTGTAATGAAGTTTCCCTAGGGTTAGTCTCATAAGCCTTTGATGATTTTTATTGGAGCTCTGACATCCTTTGTTGGTGGATTAAGATCTGAGAACATCAAATGATTGGATTCCGGATAATCAATTAAATGAAGGAAGATTACAGTAAGATCATCACCTTCATCCCAAGAGGGTTCATTGTTCACCAATAATCGATCCATATTCGATGTTGGAATCAACATTTGTATTTTCCACCCTTATGATTAAAATATAGAACATGATCAATTTTTGTTCTTGTATATATATTTAAATATACCTTCACATGAACTCATGTATTGAAATAATTTATCCTTTCAATTTATTTCTTTCCTTTTCCATGTTTCTCACCACGGTTTCCGAGCTATGAAATCATTGGATTTGGATTATTTTCCAATAATCGTAATCATATTTTTTGTTCTTTTCCCCCGCATTTATTCACATTCTTAATTTTCAGAGAATAGGGCCACAATTCATATTTTCCATGGTGATTTCAAGAGAGATCGAACCCCCGTCTTCATGGAAGTATTAAGAATCACAAGTGAATTGATTTTTTGGGTAATAATTGATAAAAAGAATAAAATTGTTGTGTGAACTGATCATATTTATACTATGGGTGAGGGATTTATGATTAGAGGTGGCTCGAGATCAGATCTCTAATATGCGTTTTTCTAACTGGCATGCAACATAGATATGTGATGTGACAAAATCGGTTTTATGAGTAGGGGTTTTCATGGGGTCTCTTGGTGGGGGATGCTCGGTGTGGACGTAATGGTGTCTTGAAACTCTAAGGTAATCTTCACAATGGATGTTGAGGTCATAGTTAGTCCATGGAATGAATAATTTGTGTCATCTATTTGTTATTATTTTAAAACAATAATGTTTTATTATTATGATTAATATTTTTAATAATGATAATAATGAAATTATTATTATTTTTAATAATAATAGGTGATGGAGGAATAAAAATTATTGAAACCATTTAAATAAATAACTTAAAAATAATGTAAGATGGATGTTCCCTCTCTAGAACATCTATTGAAGGGAGTGATGTAGTTGATTTCCACTCTTAATGATAATAATTAAAACGATAAAAAATTATTAAAAGAAGTAGATTAACTATAATGGATGGTGTTGTGAAACAATTGGAGGGATTCACACATGAAACTGGTTTGATGATTTAAAATAAATAATTATAATTATAATAATATAAAATATTTTTATTTATTTTGTTTGTAAAACAATAATCTGGTCCTATATTTCTTAAACTATGTTGGATTGAAGAACAATTATGGGTGGCAGGACCCTGACTTTGAGATAGCCAATTTTATTCAAATATTGGATATTTAATATTGACACATGACATATGTCCACAAAGAACCCAATAATAAAATATTATTATAATAAAATATATTATCAAACATATCTTTTAAAAAAACTATCATAATGAAAGAAAAACACTAAGTATTTGTAGCCCTGATATTGAGATGGAAATTTCATGACCAATATTGACTTTTAATTCACACTCATGGCTCAGAACCACAAAAAAAAACATTCAATCATGAAGTAGTGAAATGTTTTTTTTCACTCGGTGTCTGATTGAGGCTTTATAATAATTTATCCATAGATTTATTTCCATGAGGATCATAGTGTTGTGATCTATTTTTCCATATAGGATGACTTATAGAGACATATAAGTGGAATTACCTTTTCCCCACACACCAATGATGAACCTCGTATATTCAACATGCTTTTTTCCAAAAAAAAGTTGTTCATTACCCTTAAACTATATTTTGAACTAGATGACTAGAAATACATGTGTTGTAAAGGGCATGGAAAGATAGCATAGTAAGACCATAGGTCATGTTGGCCCCCTACACATCGTGTACCTCAGTTTTAAGAAACATCATCCTCTTGTATCTCCTTCATTTGGACTTGTATTTTGGACTGTGAGTATCCTATCTTGAGTTTTTATTCATGCAAAATGTGGTCCTAACCACTTTTGTATATTTTGAGATACAAGGTGATAATTTAAATGCTAGGGATTATTTATATGATGCTTTATAATGATTGTGACCGCATAGCGTCCTCAACCTATAGAGTTGAATCTCCCCTCAGGTTGTGTGTGAGTCAACTTTTTACTAAGAGGAACCCTATATTGGATAGGGAATGAGTCCTCAGGAATTTAGAGTGGTACCCCTTTGAGATAAGATTTTGTACCTAATGACTATAGAGTGAATCCCCCCGATCACATTAGGGATAGGTTCCTTGACCTATATAGTGGAACCCCAAATCATTTTGGGTGTGGGTTATCTATTTACCAAATAGAAACCCTATTTGATAAGGAATGGGACCTAGAGAATTTATAGTGGAACCCCCTAACACACTAGGTCACATGTCCTCTATTGCGAGATTGGGACCCATTTACTATTTGACATAGTGGTGAGGTGTCTTTTCCTCAACACAATTACTTTTGGTAAGACTTGTGAGATGTTGAGCATTAATAATACGCTTTTGGAACTATTGGTTACTCTTTTCTAGAGATGAGTTGGGAGATGTAGATATCTTCCCTCTCTCATATGGGATTCATTTATAGAGCATATATATATACATATGTATCCAAACCTTTGTGTTTGATTTTTCTCCAACAATGGGTTGCGATGTCTGGGGTATGCCAATTGATTTCGGTGTTTAGATTCTCATGGTTGGATGAGGGTACTCTCCTTTTATGGGTGGAAAAGACTCAACGTGTAGTCCATATACAAACTGTGTTAATCCCAATGTGTGTGGTTTATTTTACTCTTTCGATTGGTTTGGGGTGAGATACATCATATTCCTAGATTCCTTTCAAATATCTACTCCTAGTGCATCTCTTACTCCCCCCACCCAAAAGCTTTTGAGGAGTCATTCTAGGTATGTTTATAATCACCTTTGCATGGGATTTACATATATATTTTGTGTCTTTTTCAGATGAAAGATTGGTCTAAAATGAATATAGAGGATATTAGGGATACCTTGATTCACTAGACAACATACGATGGTAGTATTTTTGATGAACAAAGATATTTACTCTTAATAGTTTACTTTTTCAGATTTTTGAGTCCATACATCAGTATGGATGGGTATATAAATTTTCCCGCTTCCCCTTTCATATTACACTATCGTATCTTTGATATCCCTATAGTTTATTACATTAATAGTTTATAATGAATTTATTTAAACATTAACATTTATTACTTTATATTTTTGCATCAAGATGACTCTATGTAAGCTTACAGGTACTTAGGAAAAGGACTCCCATATGAGTTATTTTTTTGGATCTAGTCTCCACCCCTAGAATATTGAGGCATAGTTGGGGTAGTTTCATTTCAATCCTCATAATGTCATGTTATGAAGGATTTGTATCATAAATGGTTCGATCTATGGGATAGTTTTTCATGTAGTCCATTTGCAAATATTTGTTTAGGATACAAGGAAACATTGTCATAGTGTCATAATTACGGATAATAAATATTGGACTGAGTGTTGGTTTCCTGGTTGACATATTCATACATCAGTTCTCTGAGCACCTACTTTTTAACTTGGAATACCAATAAATATATTATAAGGAACAATGTTACATGATCCATATAGGAACAAGTCTTTGAAATTCCTTCATGAGTTAACTCCCACTCATTTACTATGGTAATGCTTGATTAATTTTGATATGTCTCTGAACAAGAAGTCATCTAGGATACCAATTTATGATTGGGATGAAGATCCTAGGATTGAGAAAATCTTTATTCTATGGCCATAACATGAGGTCCTTCCTATAGTGGTATAGGAAGAATCACCCCCACTTATTGAGAAGTAGATAGTACTCGTAGGTCAGGATGAAACATTATATTGGTTTGGTGCCCTCCATGTGATCTAATTCTAGAGGCCATAATGGTTTGAGATATACCAGATCCCTAAGTGGTTGTGGACTTTCTGGAGATAGTCATCCATGTATTCATGCTTGTGTGGATACTAATTAATCGAATGGTTGTACATGCAATCAGTTTTCTTCATAGAATAGGTGTTGGCTACAATCATACTAGAGGATTAATAACCCATAATGAGTGCACATTCTAGGTTCTAGATATTAGTATTTCCAATATTTAATTTTTATCCAGACTCACTTCACAGGTGGTTGAGGTCAGTCCTGCACATTTATTTTAGATATATCTCTTAAGGGTGACCCCATTAGATGGTGGTCCATGGGTGATAATTCTCTACGGTGATGTGGGTGTCAATAGATCCCTATGTTAGTGATGTTTGACATGGATTTAGAAATACTAGAAAAAGTGACTCTTCCTCTGAAAAAACACATTCATTTGAAGAGATCGAAAAATGTAACGGGAATACGGAGTCTTCTCAATGCTGATGTTGTTATTTTACGGTGGATTAGTTTCATTGTGTTGTGTGTTTGAGGTGTTTTCTATGTTCTAATGTGTCATAGAATCCAATGGTTGATGTGAATTGGTTTGTGAGGATAAAAGTAGATTTAGGAGGACAGAGCATGTGGCTCAGTACCATCAAGTGTGGTTTGGGATAAGACATGTGTCTCTACTACTCCAACTACAATTATAACATAGATTAATAATACACATTTCCTTTGATTTATCCCATGTTTAAGACCTAAAGATACTAGTGGAAAAACTTTCACACATTCCTTGTGTTAGACGCTCATACAGAGAGGATCAATGATCACCGGATTCTTCCAATAATGTTACCTGACTCTGTGATTCTAGATTTCATAAAATATTATACATATAAGCTATGTGAACCTATCATTATTTCCATAGAATGGAGTTATTTTCTACAATCCATTCATAGATGATTACTACTCTTGAATGTGGTTGTACTTATTTTTTTTGGATGGAATTTTTTTCCATTGATGAGGTTTGATCATAATGTAGTGTGGAATGGGATTATTTACATAAGGTTATTTTCTCTTCTTTATCATATGTATAGTATTACCCATGTAGTAGAGGATGTTATGATATCTCAAAATCATTCAATGATGTTGGGGCTTGATGATGACTTTCTAGAGGATGTATTATGTTTACCTCCCCAATATGAGATGGTCTACATGATAAACATGCAGCATGGATGGCCTGATGTATTTTGGGGAATATCATATGACCCCATGTGGCAATGAGAGATAGTGGTTGGGTTGTGGGAGTCTACAGATTAGGGAATTCATAATACCAAGTGTGTTTTCTAGGAAAAAAATGTATTGTTCACCTAATTTAAGATGAGATATTGGGGATAGATGTAGATTGACGCCACCCAAACTGAGTGGATATTTGGGAAGTGTATCCATAATCGAGAATCGATTACCTCTTCACCCTATGGATTGAGTTAAACAGGATATCATAGTGTGACCTCGCGATGGGTTGACACTCCCTACAGGCTTGAGAGGTGGACATACCGAGCATGGATTCTTAGATTTATTATGGTTTCTAGAGATCATAGAGACATTATATCTCATGTTTGACACCACTGAATAGTTCTCAAGTATTATGAGTCATACCCTTAAACATTCTTGGTTCAGATATTGGTGTTATTTTTCAATTGTCCCCAAGTGTCCTTGGAGTCATAGTTAGAGCACATGATACATTGGAGGTTGATACTAGACATGGATTGGAAGTTCTAGTCACATGAAATCTGTTATGAATTTAGTTAAAGATTCAATGGTAAATTTTTTTAGATATGTCCTCTACAACATCAGAGTGATAGTGGACCCTAAAAACGTTGATGTGACGTGATCTTGGGGGCCAACCAAGGTGTGGCATTGGAAGAAGTTGATCATGGTGAGGTTTTTAATTCTATGTTATTGAGTGAGGTGATAGAGTAGTTGATCTATTTGTAGACAGACAAGGTTAATGGTGTTCTATATATGTCTTGACTAAGGATGTATATGCATGTATCATTGTACAATGTTGATCTAGTTAATGGGGTTATAAAAGGGGAGTTTATATTTTAACCGATCCAATATCAATGAGAACTATATAATAAATACCCATTGGGAGAAAGTGTTTTCCATAAGTGAGAGTTTGTTGGAAGCAAATGAATGTATTAGGGAAGCTCATTGGAACAGGAGAGCGGGATGTTGGATCAGCATCCCCCCATTTTCCCCTCGATTATAATTTTTTAATATGAAAATATTTTATGAATTTATTATTATAGAGACTCTTTTTTGGTCTCATAATACATTGGATTAATTTTATGAATATTTTTGGAGCCATGTGTTGAGATGTCACACAATTCCAAGGCCGTTGGGCCCATGATTAAATTTATAAAAATAATATATATATATATAATATCATGCATTTTAGGTTTTACTAAAAAAAGTGTAATATGTCATATGGATAATCATAGACCCAGAAACTAAGACAAAAATTTAATATGCAGTGTAGGGTTTACTATAGGAATTACCTACAACTCGTCAGTGAGGGATGTTTAGATGAGGCAACCATTGGTAGGTAAATTGGATTAATTTATTAATAGAATTATGTATTTTAATAACACAAAACTAAATAACTCACAATAAATGAGTCGGATGATAAATATAAGACCCTTGTTTAGTCTGTAACATGGATTTACAGATGGCATGAAATAACATAGGTCATTGTCAAATGTTTTCCATGATCTCCAATGTGGGAAAGATAATTAAATAAATTTAAAATTTTATTTACTTATTTCATTAATGAAAATAACCTAAAAACCTATATGATTTTGTTATTATGAAATTTCTTTAGGGTAATCACACAACCCATTGAGGATTTTTGGAGGAGATCTAACAACCTTCGTTGGAATATTAGGATTAGAGAATGGCATATGATTTGATCAATTATAATCAGGATATGAACAAAAAATATAGATGGTTTATGATATTCATCGCTAATAGATGTGTTATTCACCAATTATTAATCCATATTCTGGGTGTGACACATCATTTTTAGTTTCATTCTTAATAATTAAACTATTGACGATGATCAAATCAGTTTTATTTTAACCTCTTATTAACAAACATTACTTTGTGTCTGTGTTTTGAAATAAATTATCCTTCCAATTTATATCTTGTATATACCATGTTTCCCACCTAGGGATCCCCACTATGAAATATCTATACAAGAAGTATTGACCATTGATGTTATCACATTTTTTATTGGTTATTTCCCCAACTGTTATTCATGTTCTTCATCATTTGACCATGGGGTCATGATTCATCTTTTATGGGGCGGTTCGGAGTGCCATTAAACCCCTGGATTCATGGAGGTAGCATTAATGACATGAGAAGTGGTTGTTTGCAGAAATCTTGATGTGCAACCTGGATAGTGTTGTGTGAACAAATTTAATTTGTTACTGTGGGTTCTAGATTGGTGATCATAGGTTGTTCAGGACCATGTTTGTGAAACATGTTTTATAGTTTGACATGCGGCGATGAAATGTGGTCTGATGAAACTAGTTCTGAAAAGGGGGTCATGTGTGGGGTCTCAGGGTGGGGTTATCTCTTTGTGGACATAATAGTGGCATATAGTTGCGAGAAACAATGTAGACTCTGGGTCATGTTCAGAGTTAGATATTACAATAACTAATGGGAGTTGTTCTATTATTATTATATTAATAATTATCATTAGGTCTTATTAAGATTATTATTTTGACTATTGATGTTATTGATATCATATTTATTTTTAATAAAAATAATTGATCGGGGGAATATTTTGGGAATAATTTCAAAAAATAAAATGAAAAGGAAGGAGGATGGAGGAACCCTCCCTAGTGTGCATGGTGATGGGAGTGAGTTTATGGCTTGCCTCACTTAATTATAATAATTAGAAGAATGAAAAAGAAAAAAAATTTGTAGGCACTCTTGAATGGAGGGTGATGCACAAAAAATATAGAGCTTCCAACATAAAAATTATTTGAGGATTTAAATATTAATAATATAAAATATTATTAATATTTATTTTGGTTGTGAAACCATAATTTTGTCGTATCCTTTTTATAGGATGTCATATTGAAAAACTGTCAGAGGTATCATGGCCCTGACATTAATATGGTCAATATGAGACCAGTGTGGGCTATTTAATTTAGACTCATGGAATAGGTCCATGGATCACCCAATAGTAATAATAATTTTATTATTATTGTAATTATTATTATTATTATTATGGAATCAGGTGTCTTGTATATATTTTCCATATAGTATTAGAATGATTAATAGTTTTAATATTTGTGACCATGATATTGAGGTTGATGTTTCAAGGAAAAGATTTGGGTTTAAATTAACATCATGCCTTGATCCCATGAAACTTATTTTGAGAATGATTCAATGAAATTCATCTTGTTACTGGATGTCACATTAAGGAAAGTAAATTTTCTATACTGAGCATTTTTCTTTGAGGATAAAAATAGTGTGATTTTATTGGATATTTGAGGTCGTTTAAAGTAGAATAGTAATAGAATTGCATCTTTTCTGTTAGACCGATGATGATCCTCATGTGTTCATCCAGCTATTTACAGAGACACATCATGTATTACACACACATGCCATGTATTACTACATAGGCAATAATCCTTGTGATGGAAAATACATGTCCAGACATCAAAGCGGGATAACATGTTATGTTAGTCCCCTACACTCTGTGTACCTCTATTTTAAGAAACTTCAAACTCCTTTATCCCTTCTCTATGGATACAAATTTTTTCTCATGAGTAGCTGTTTCTCCGACGCTTTCGTCGGGGAACGCGCATCCGTCTGTGGGGAGGACGCGCTGCTTGTTACCCCGCATTCCCGCTTTCCAAAGGCGGGCGGCATCTGTTTCTTGTTTAGGGATGTCTTCTCCTTGATCGAAACCTGGATGATGGGATTTCGGTTCTTCCTTCCGTGGATTCCTCCTCGGAGCTCATCACCTAGTCCGGGTATCCCTCATAGATTTAAGACGGGTTCGTGAAGCTCATTCTCGGTGCCGTATCTACATGGATGCCGGTTAAATACGATGATTCCGTCAAGACGCTCCAAGGGGTCTTGTCGGGGCAGCAACCATCGGTGAGTAGAATGGTCACGTTGGGGCGTCTTCCTCATGTCTATCTTTGGTCCATCATCACAGGGCTTCTCGAGGGCATGGAAGCCCGAGGCATCCCACATCGAACGCGGGGAATGTGTACCATATGAGGTTTTCCTCATCTTCCCATGTTTAACACGGGGTATGCCGCAAGTTTGATGTCTTGCGTAGACGGATCGGGTTGAAGGGCCCCTAGGGGGGAACACCAATGTTGGGGCCAGCACGTGGGCGGCTTCCCGGATGCTATGGAGTGGGATGGGGTGGCATGATCTCACCGGAATGTGGCAGCCCGGGTAAGGACCAGGATGGATGGTGGAGTGAGACATGGGGCTTAAATTCTGAGACGGCCTAAGAGGAGGAATTAACTTTAACATCATGCGGGACAAGATATAGTTTAAAGTCATGCGGGACGAGATACAATTTAACGTCATGCGGGACCAGGGGTTTGGGGCTACGCTCTGAGGCGGCCCAAGGTGGTTAGAGAACCGACATGGAGAGGTCGGGATGATTGGGTGGTGGGCTTGAACCTTGTGGAGGCTTCCTACGTACCATGCCATGACATGGATCAATGTCCTCATAGTTCAGGGGAAAATGGGGGCTTGGCACACCGACAAGGAGACGGTTTGGGCCAATGATTGTTGGGCATGAACCTCAGCGAGGCTTCCTATGTTCCATGCCTTAACATGTATCAAAGTCCACGTACTTCGCTGGGATGGGGCTTATGCTCTGGGGAGGCCTATAATAGGATGTCATGGTCGGTGCACGCTCTAATCCAACGTGAGTCATGCTCGGTGTGGGAAACAAGAGGCGCCAGGGACCAGACGATCACGTCGCGAATGGTGCGTCCATGAGAAGCGAAACGGGGCTTACACGTTGAGCAGCCCAAAGGGAAAATAGGGGCTTAGGCGTGGTTAGCGTCCCTTGGTGCTGGGGTTTACTCCAGGGTGGAGGCCCGTGGTGCGATAAAGCGCAGTGGGAAAAGGACTCCACTGGCCTTGGCTGGGATGGGGCTTACGCTCTGAGGCAGCCCATCCCCCTTGGACAATCGCCGCACCGACAAGGAGGATCTCATTACATGTGAGGAAGAGTCCATTCCCATGGAGACAAGTGGCGTAATGAATGTCCGAGCTGGGGGGACCCTGCGTGCGAAGCACGGGGGCAGACCACAGTTTAATGTCTTGTGTCAAGGACGATGTGCTTAGCAGTTTAACGTCATGCATCTTGGACGAGGTGGGTTTGCTCCACACCCCTAGGGCTTACATTCCCAATTCCCTCTACCCCTTGTGGGAGGGAAGGCATCGGCAAGGCCGTGGTAAAGGGGGGTCGCAGGGCAAACCACCGGGGGGTCCACGTTAGAGTGGCTATGCGATGAAGCAATAGCCGTTAGCGGGCCTATGTGGAGAATCATAAGGCAAATAAACACAATGGGAAACATGGCCCAAGGGACCTTGAGGTTTCTTTGCACGAGCCTGGAAGGTCGTGTGGGAAAACAACGCATGGCGCGCATTCCCAGTAGGGGACACATCAGGTGCCTGTGTAGGGGGCAGCCAAGGGGCGTCAAGGTGAGAGGTCCTGGGCTTTGCGTGCAAAAGGGACGATTTGCGTGCAAAACACCAAGATAGAACGCAATTGGAACAATGGAATTGCGCGCGAAGAGGGAACTACACGCAACATTTTGCGGGAAAGGCAGGGTATTGCGTGCAAGGACCACAGATTGCGTGCAAGGCTGGAACCTAGGGGAGGGGGAAAATTCACTGAAGCTGGTGGAGTCGCGCGCAAAGGCGAACTCCGGGGCAAGGTTGCGTGAAATGAGGGATTACCTGGATGTCATCTTTTGTGTGGGGGGATCCGAATTGCGCGCACGAGAGCCACTTCAGATTCCTCAACCCTCAAACCGTTCGGGGTCACCTTCTATTTATATGCGACCTACGGCGCGGAATCCAGGCGACGCGTGAAATAATTGTGCGACAGGGACGGCGACGCGAAAACATCAACCGTGCAGGAAGCAAGCGCGAAATAATTATGCGCCGGCACAAGGACTTTTCGCAAATCCCGGGTGCCTTTCACATGGGACATCTTTTTTCACGCAACTCACCCAATTTTTCGTGCACCACTTCCCGAGCCTCCGGATCGGGTATCTGATTCCGAATATGACTTCGCTTCGCCATTTCGAAACATACTCAGAGAGTTATGGGTTTTTTTCGACGTCAACAAATGCCCCCCCTTGGAATGGGATCGGCGAGAGGTCGCAACGATCGGATTCCAAGGGAAACGCCGAAACACCAAAATGAAGTCTACGAGTCATGTTGCGCGCAACATTTCAATGGGGCGCGCAAAACCTACGGACTGGCGCAGAATCCTCTTTCTGCGCGGCGCGGAACCCTGGCCTCACCAATAAAAAGGGGAGCAGGGTCCCAAATCCATACTTTTTCTTTTTTCCGCGTGATAAGCTCATCGCTCTCGTGCACAAAATTGCTTCCGCTGCTGCGCGTAAAAATGTTATGGTAGCGCGGAATTCCATCCGAAATTTGGCCGTGATGTCGCGCCAGACTGGGATCTTCCGCGCTTCTCATGCCGATTGCGCGCTCATCTCCAGGATTTCGCGCATCTCCTTCATATTCCTTACCAAACTCCCCGATTCCGCACATTGCATCTTGATTCCGCCCAACTCCCGAAAAATTCGAGATGGCTGCAAACTGAGTCGATGAGGGGGAAGCTGATGCCTGTAGGATAGAAATGGTGGCGAACATGGAGGTTTATGGCGCCAAGGAGATTGTCCCCAACAATCTGACCTTATTCAATCTGTCAACTCTGGCCCAGAAGACATATCCCCTATCTGACAACCTCCCGCTCTGGAATTTTGGCATCCTAGAGGAGGTGCCACTGCCGGGCCTCGAAGTGGACAAGCCGCGGTCTTGGGTGACTCAGGAGGACGAACTTCCTCGCTACAACATCACCAACAATGGCCATCCTTCCAGGGAAACTAGACATATGGATGTATATGTCATGAACCCGAGGACTAGATCCATTACCGGGGACGAACCTGTGGCAGAGGATTCTCCGTCCCTCTACGCGAGCACGTTCCGTCAGAGCATCACGGATGACACGAAGGGCTGGCTGAAGGATTGGGACCTGCGGTCCGGGGGCAACTTCATTGGCGAATGGGCCTGGGAGTTATGGGTCCGCCATACCTGTGACCAGTTCGGGGACGAACTGCGGTATATCGGCCTATTCGAGGCTGTATGGACATCACAGTTCCATTTCCACCGCTAGCCTGAACACGGACCAGAGCTATTCACCCGGTGGTCTCCTGACACCAACACATTCCACGTTCATCATGGGGAAGTCGACATCAGTCTCTAGGACATTCACTGCATCGGCGGTATCCCACTGGAAGGTAACCAATACGATGAGTTCATTCCTCCAAAGAACACCTGGGGAGACAAGACGCGGACGACTATGCTGACATGGCACCTATTGGAGCTGGCCAAAGAGAGGCTGGGGGTCAAGGACTTCCAGAAGGACGTGGCCTTCAAGGGCTGGTTCAGCCTATTCCTTGAGAAGGATCTGGCCTTCAAGATGCTGGGACGGGGCAAGCGATGCCCAACCGCCACTCAGAGGAGCAGGGAAGGGTCATACTAGAGGACCCTGGAGGCGGGGAAATACCAATCATGGGGCTACCATGTCATTGAGGTCCAGGACCCGAACGTTCGGTATGCCGGGTTCCTTGCCACCTTCCTGAGCGTGTGGATCATGCAGGTGCGGTACGCGAGGATGGGCGTCCATCCAGCAACATTGGTGATGGCGGGCTCCATGGCCGCCAACAAACGGTTCAACATGGGCGTCCCCATACTGGCCAAGGTGTATACCATTATGGGGTGCATCTAACGAGGGGGGTTGCCTCAGAGAGTATGTGGTCCCTTCCAAATCATCCATGGCTGGGTGGCGGCGCATCTTGGCGGGTATACTTTCCCGAACGCCATCCGTCCTCCAGGAAACGGCCTGCGACCGTCCTTGCTAAATATCACAGGGGTGGCGCCGATGACGCTCAATGAGGAGGGCTTGAGGATCTGCATCGGCAACCATGCCAACTTCAACTTTAGCCCATTCCCCACCCTGGTCGGCCAGCGGGTGGACAACGGTCGAGGCTCTCTGGAATAGCAGGAATACTTCCAGAGCATTTGGGGTGGGGTGCTCGTGGCTCGGATCGACAGGAGGCTGATCTGCGAGCCGTATGTGCCATCCCGATTCTCCAGGCAGTTTGGGTGCCTCCAACGAATGCCGAATAAGGTACTCACGGCTGTCTGGCAGGAGAAATATCCATGCATCCTGTGCCAGATGTGGTTGATGTTTACCACCTTCAGCTCTGGCGATGTCGTCACTCTTCCCCCCGTCAGGGTCGATGCCAGCCTAGAAACTGAATACGCCAAACACTGGACCATTACGTACCCTGAGGGGCTATTACGCAAGAGCTTCCGACAAATCGAGGTCACTCACGCGGAAACTGGGTGATGGGAAAGAAGGCATGGTGCCGTCGGAAGGGGGGAACCATGGGCGCGTCAGGCAGCGAGGCATGCGCAGGCCGGGACATCAGCAGCGGGGACATCACATGGTGTTGCCACGTCCTCGTTACCCACAGGGGGGTCACATGAGGTGGCCATGGAACTGCCCGGGTAGCAGATAAGATATCTGCTCGAACCTTCTCAAGAAGCAATTCTCCCGGCACTGTGGTCGGCCAGGATGACCTTACGGCAATCGCTGAGCGTCGAAGCCATCTGGCAGAAGATATTGAAAAACGGGATCCAACTGCCAGAGGTCGGGCTCGTTTTAATTACCGACCGAGTAAATTTCCATCGGCGGCATGCTTATCTAACTACCATGGAGGCATATGCAAGCTAGAGTGGGCGGCGTGTGGAGCCAACATTCCTAGTGAAAGTGATGTTTGGCCAAAAGCATGATCCGGAATCCATGCCACCAGGAGAAGGTGACAGTGACGAGGAGCCAGAGGGGGAGGAGGAAACCGGAGAGGGAAAAGGCGAGGGAGAAGAAGAATAAGAAGAGCCTGAAGGTGAGGGTTCGCAAGGGGCGACCTACCAAGAGAGTATCCGAGAGAGCGGCGAGATTGCCAACTCTGATCTCGACCTAACTGAGATTCTCGAGGTTTGTCTTTGTCTTCATTCATTTCCCTTATTCATCCATTCTCATTTAAAACTTCTGACTCACATCCCCATCCTACTCAGGATAAGTTGAGCATTGGACGGGCATCCCCACCAGAGGAAGGAGGAGAGGAACTGGTGAGACATGACGGGGATCCGACACCCATCATTGAACTAACAAGCACAGAGGGGTCTCCCATCATGGCGGCTCCTGCGGCGGCCGAAACACTGGGGACCGGCGCTCTGGATTCCAGTAAGTCTCACTATTCACTACTGGTGCTTGGTGGAAAAAGATCCCATCTAACCAGCGTATGCCTTATGCAGTGATCTCAACACTGGAGGCACATCAGGCTACGGAGCCCGGGCCGTTCGTGAGTGGACCAGCGGCGGACATACCTCCTCATTTGGAACATGTTCTCTGCACTGAGTTGGCCCCAACAATTAATGAACAGGGGGCGGTGGACATCAGCGGTGCTATTCCTGAGACGAGGTCGGAAGCTGGTGGAGGCATCATTGCTGCTGGGGAGAGAGAAGAAGGTCACCTGGACGTCGAGGATTCTATCCCTCAATATGACATCCCTGGGGCGGATCCTGCTGCCGATTTTCTGGCGGCCTTCCCCATATTCCGACCCGCTGACCCTGAGGAGATAGATGACTCAGACTCACAGGCAGCTGAGGAGAGCCGGATGACATGGCGCAAAGGGTGGATGTGTATCCAGTACTTCCTCAGGCAGCCCCAGTCGCATTGGCTGAGGCGGATGAGATCACTTCAAACCTGGCTGCGCTACCTGTGCGCTGGAGGGGCTGACGCTCAGCGTCTTCATATGACGGTCCGTGATTACATGGCCGAGAAGATACACGAGAGAAGCTGGCGCACTGACATTGCCCAGTGCCGGGATGGATCGGTGGGCGCTAAAGCGTTGTTGAGGGTGGATCAGGAAGTCCGGCACCTCGAAGGGTAGGCGGCATATAAGGAGGTCTTCATCGCAACATGCTCTGAGCTTGTGGAACAACTGACGGCCCAGCTGGCTGATTCACAGGAACAACTGGTGGAGGCGAGTCACCAGATTACCGTGCTTTGAAGCGAGCGGGCACAGGCACAAGCTAGGGCAGGCGTGCTGTGCTCTGTGGTAGTCGATGAGGAGAGAGTCTTCAAAGAGAGAAAAGCGGCCATAGAGGCTACCAGCCAGAGGGTAGCAGCGCTGGAAAGATCACTTCAGCATGCTGATCCCTAAGGGATTTGTTTTTTTCCATCTCATGAATTTTTTCCTTATACTTCTCATCGTCTCAATCCAATATATGGCCAAATCCTCTCCTTTGTACCCATGGTTTAATGCTCTCAACAATAGTTTCGAAACGAATAACAACTCACCCCTAGGCTCCCGTGGGATGTGCCCAACATGAGAAGCAAGTGATGCTTGTACCATCATTCCATTCAACTGTGGGGCATTGACCAAGCATCAGGCGTCCAAAATCGGGACTGGACTTCTGAGGAGACCCCGGGCCGATTTATGTGTTGACTTCTCAATGTGCTTTAACACACGAGTGGGGCAATGCCGGGGGCATCGAAATCCATCCGAACACAGGGGGATGGAGAGAAAGGGTGAATCATGCTGCCCAAATTCAGAACCCAACGGGGCGCAACCATGGAGGATAACTATCAACCGTGGTGGAACCAAAGCATCCATATCATGTTGGCCTGGAATGGGGACAATAAATGAGGGCTGACCGCTGACCATGTTCGCAACATGGGGCCTAACTCAAATATCGTCGGTCAGTCTTCCGGAACGTTGGCCCAGGACAATAGGGGTACCATAGGTCTGTCATCCATACTGTTAGGGGATCAGGCCAAACACGACCAGTCCTCCAGAATGTTGGCCTAGGACAGTAAGCGGACCATGGGTCGAGAATCCATACTGTTAGGGGGTCCCGTCAACATGAATGGAAATGAGGATCCGAATTAGGGGAACGCAAAGCGTGGGAGGTGGAGTGGTGGCTTGTTCGAATAGAGTCCAACACTTGATATTGCACAACCATGGCGAAGGCGTATTAGGAGAACATACCGACCTGATCACGAGTCATCCCAATTTCCAGGCAGGATCTCATTAGTGAGAGAACTACCACTTCCCATTATTACCATGGGGCATCCCGAAACTGCTCAGGGTAAATGTCCCGATTACACCACTTCTCATGAAGTTGGGCCGAGGGGCCGAAAATAAAGAAGGACGGGGTTCACCAATCCCTGGGGCTGGACCCAAGACGAAATGTCCGGGCGGTCCTACGTATCTCATTAGGATGAGAATCAAGCCACACTTAGTTCTTGAAGCACAGTATAACGTTATGTTGGACGAAATATAGTTTAATGTCATGTGGGACGGAATACAGTTTAACGCCATGCGGGATGGGATATGGATCTTAGTTTTAGGTCTTATAGCTCGGAATGTGAATGGGAAGGGGGAGAAACAGACACATGTCAAGGCGGTTACAAAACCCGATGTGAATGAGGACCTAAGCCCTACTTACCATGTGCTCTCTGGGGAAATGCTCGAGTCGAGGGACCGAACACAAAGGTAGGCTGGATGGGCCCATGGGGAAGTGCCCTAGGCGCTCCTACATATCTCAAAAGGATGAGAATCAAACCATACATAGTTCTGAAAGGTGACACGGTAAGATACCAGTGCCAGGGAAAAGGGGAGTGCGGGCGTGGCCCTTGCACTGAAAGAAGCGGAATTTGATAAATCTTATTTGGACTTTAAGGTGGGTGAGGGTTTTTTTTGTGAAGCGAAAGGCCTAGAGCAGTAGTCTGTGGTGTTTCCAAAAGAATCAAGCTGTGATAGGCATTAACAAATGGTATGGCATGTGACCAATACCCAACGTGATGTCCTCTAAAATGAGGTCATCATAATGTAGTGCCATTTTTTCGTCTTGCGGCTAGGACTATAATGTCACAGTTTAGGGTCGTGTGATAGGACCAGCAACAGAGTTTAAAGTCGTATGGTTTGGACCAAAAACACAGTTTATGTTCATATGGTTTGGACCAACAACACAGTTTAAGGTCATATGGTTTGGACCAACCGAGAGAGGAGCCTCGGTCCAAAGGGGCCTATGAGGGTTCAACAATCAGGGACGTGCAGGAGATACTAGCTCCCAGCTGTGCTGGGCCCAAAACGCAATGTCCGGGAAACTCCTCGTTTCCCATGGGGATGAGGTTCAAGCTGCACGCAACCCGTAACAAAGAGACCCAAGCACATACTCCGGCGCTCAGATCGCAAGAGCACCGAGAGACATGGTTACGCAGCTCGGTGAGTCTGATGTGCTGGGGTGTACTGAGGGTTAGTACAAGGAGTGTCGAGATTCCACCTTGACATAGTGGGGAAGAACATGAAATGAACGATTCCACCAACATTCAGGGCCTGTGGAAGTCGGTGTGACGACTGAGGATTACTGCTAACCATGTTCACAACGCAACATCCTGTCGTGTTAGCCATGGGGACAAACAAATGAGCATCAACCGCTGACCATGTTCGCAACGTGGGATTCTTATGAATTTGTAGTCTGAAACCCTCAGGGGCATTGGCCCATGACGGTAGGAGAGCCCTTGGTCGTTGTATCTAGGCCATTCTTGGGGGTCCCTTCAGGTGTGAAGGATGACGAGGGCCCGAATGAAGGGGAACACGAAGCTTGGCAAGTGGATGGAACTTGCCTAAGTAGAATCTGGCACTCCAAGTCCTAGACCAGAGTACCCTGAGCACATCAGCAGACCACTGGAATGGGTCAGAGGGCTCAGTCCGAGAGCGGCTAAAAGATGGCGGATCCTCGGGCAAAATAGGGGGCGTAATGCCAAACACCCTGGGAACCGTGAGGTCATGGGATCCCTTAAGAGACGGTGCTGGACCTGACATCTAGGTGTTCAGGAGGTCCTACGTATCCCATAAGGATGGGAATCAAGCCATACGTAGTTTCGGATGGCGTCTGTAAATTTCATTGGACACAGGAGGGCTGAATCCTGAGGGCAGGGTGCGCGTGGTGCAGCTATTGCAAACCCGACGTGAATGAGGACAAGATCTCACACAACACCAGGAGATCCTGTAGTTAAGGTCCCGAAGGCGAGGCAGACACGACAGCGGACCTCAAGCTGGACCCAAAGACGAAAGGTCTGGGCATTCCTACGTATCCCATTAGGATGGGAATCAAGTGAGACGTAGTTATGGAAATACAGTTTAATGTCATGTTGGACGGAATATGGATATTAGTTTTAGGTCTTAGAGCTCGGACCAAGGTGATCATAGTTTTAGGTCTTAGAACTCGGACCAAGGTGCAGTTTAGGGTCGTGCGGGACCACACAGTTTAAGGTCATGCAGGACCATAGAGCCCAAATGTAGGGCAAAATGCAGTTTAAGGTCATGCTAGAACGTAGAGCCCAAATGTAGGGAATAATGCAGTTTAAGGTCATGCTAGCCCACAGAGCCCAAATTTAGGGAAAAATGCAGTTTAAGGTCATGCTGGACCGTACAGTTTAGGCAAAGTACTTCTTGAGGAACCTGTCATTGGTCGGAGGAGTGATACGCTCACCATCCATAGTCACCAGGGAGTACGCTCCATTGGGATAGACCTTATGGACTATAAAAGGCCCCTCCCTCTTGGGATCCAAATTGGGTGGTTTCATACTGGGAATCATTGGTGCTCTAAGAGCCAGCACCAAGTCACCTTGTAGGAAGGAGCGGAGGCGAAGCTTCTTATCGAAAGCTCGAGCCATCCTGCTCTGATGCCTTTCTAAGTTATGTAAAGCGCGAAGCCTACTTCCGTCCAGCGCCTCCAACTCGGCTAGGTGGATTTCAACAACTCTATCAGGAACTTTCTGGTCGTAGACCACCGTGTGCAATGTGGGCAGCTGAACCTCGATGGGTAGGACGGCCTCAGCTCCGTATACCAGGGAATACGGAGTCACCTGGGTGGAATTGCGAGTCGTCGTCCCTTAAGCCCAGAGGGCGTTGGGGAGCTTGTCCAGCCAACTTTTCTTATTCTGACCAACCATTTTCTGCGAAATGTTTGAGAGGGTTTTGTTAAATTCCTCAATTTGTCCATTTGTCTACGCATGATAGCGGGTGGTGTGGTTAGAGAGAATTTTGTACTTGGCGTACAATCTTTTCAGCTCGGCCGCTCGGAATTTGGTTCCGTTATCTGTGAGGATAGCGTGAGGTATTCCAAATCAGTGGATGATGTTGGAGCTCATGAAGTTGGCGATAGAACCAGCCTTGACTTCCCTGAGCGGGGCTTCCTCTGCCCACTTTGAGAAGATGTCAGTAGCGGTCAAGATGAACCGACACTGGTGGGTCGTCGTCGGCAGGTAAGGCCTTATGAAATCCAACCCTGAGACTGCAAAGGGCCAAGAATACTTAGTAGTATGGAGAGGCTCCGATGGCCGATGCACAAAGTTATCATGAACATGGAACACATGAAACCTATTGGAATACTCGATGCAGTCGTGGATCATGGAAGGCCAGAAGTATCCCAGCGTCCGAATCTGGTGGGACAACTTCGACCCAGCCTGGTGGGCACCACAGGAACCAGTGTGCACTTCCTCCATGACCTGCGGGATCTCAACTCCTTGAAGACAACGGAGGAGAACACCGTCAAACCCACACCTGTAAAGGAGCTGCTCACGGCTGGGACCACTTTGAAGGGTGAACTGCGGCGCGCGGCGCCGGATTCGTTCCCGCTCTGCTCGGTCCATCGGAATATTTCTGTGTAGGAGATAGTCAACCAAAGGTGTCCTCCATGCAGGAACTGTCTCGATCACCACGCCTGAAGCCCCGGGGGGTCTTGACGTAGGGGAACCAACTGTGAGATGGTTCACTCGCGGGCCACGATCTCCCTCTGGGATAACAGGAGCACGGATAATAGGATCAATGACTCTCTGGTGCGCCACGTGGATGATTAGGTCATCCTGTTCGGGCTTCGTGAGTGATGCGGCCAGGCTGGCCAAAGCATCTGCTTGACTGTTCTGCGATCGGGGGACGTGAACGACATCTGGTCGGGAGGGGAACTTAGCCATTAGATGGAGAGTGCACTCCAGCAATGTCATGAGTTTTGGCTTCCTGACAGTATAGTCACTGTTAAACTGCTTGATGACCAGCTCAGAGTCCCCTTTCAAACACAGATGGGGCACGTTAACCTCCAGAGCCAACTCGAGGCCAGTGATGAGGGCATGATATTCTGCCTCATTGTTGGTGCATCCTTCTGAAAGTAAGAAAGAATATGTCAGGACGGCTTGCTCCGGGGTGATGAAGACGATACCCAGACCCACTCTGTTAATCCTAAGATCATTGATCCTTCTACCGGTAGGGCTTCGGGAGGTGCCATCAAAGTGCATCTGCCAGCATGGGGTGGCGTGTTCGACTGAGAGGATTGCCTCATCAAGAGAGCCCAAATCCAGTGGCTGGTCTGCAGAGGTTGGGTGGGCGGCGAAGAAGTCTACAAACGCCTGCCCTTTGACGACCTTATGAGGTACGAACCTAATTTCGAACTGCTGGAGGATCGCTGCCCATTGTGCCAATCGGCCGGTCAACATAGGCCGGCTCAGGATGTATTTCAACAGGTCTACCCAAGAGACCAGTTATACCTCATGGTGCTGCAAGTAGTGCCATAATTTATGTACGGCGAATACGAGTGCTAGGAAGATCCTCTCGATGGGAGAATATCTAATCTTCGTGTCGAGGAGCATGCAGTTGAGGTAGTAGAGGCTATTCTCTGTTCCCTTGTTGTTCTTCTAGGCGAGTAGGGCATCGAGGGATCGCTCCAGGGCGGTCACGTAAAGGACCAGCGGCCTTCCGGGAACAGGTGGCATAAAGACCAGAGGTTGAAGTGGATACTTCTTGATTTCCTCAAAAGCGGTCTGACACTCTTCGTCCCACCCATAGGCGGCACCTTTCTTAATAGGCCGAGAGAAGGGCATACACTTGCCGGCCAGATTCGCAATGAATCGGCGTATGTAGGCTAAGTGGCCTTGGAGGCCTCGAAGCTCCCGAATATTACTCAGGGGAGGCATCTGACAGATGGCCTTGTTCTTCTTGGGGTCGATCTCGATACCTCGATAACTCCCAATGAAGCCAAGAAACATTCTGGAGGTGACCCCGAAGGCACACTTCAATGGGTTCATCTTCAAGTGGCGAGAACGGAGGAAACCGAACAATTCCTCAAGGTCATTGATATGGTCTCGACGCTGACAAGATTTAACCACCAGGTCATCTACGTAGAACTCCACCATTGTCCCGAGGATCGGCTTGAATATGCAGTGCATAGCTCGTTGATAGGTGGCACCCGCATTCTTCAGGCCGAAGGGCATATCCCGGTAGCAGAAAGTGCCCTGGGGGGACCTGAAGGTAGTGAACTCTTCATCCTTGGGGGCCATCCGGAT
This sequence comes from Viscum album, assembly GCA_963277665.1. Lineage (NCBI taxonomy): Eukaryota > Viridiplantae > Streptophyta > Magnoliopsida > Santalales > Viscaceae > Viscum > Viscum album. Next base: position 1,099,152,166 of record OY728135.1, on the reverse strand, counting down.
CTGGTTGTACCCGGAGTACCCATACATGAAGGAGAGGGCTTGGAACCCAGCCGTCGCATCGATCAACAGCTCTGTCACGGGAAAGAGAAAGTCATCCTTTGGGCAGTGGCGATTAAGATCACGGAAGTCTATGCAGATCTTGATCTGCCCGTTTTTCTTCCTGATGGGCACAATGTTGGCTGGCCACCTGGGGTACTGGACTTCCTTGATGAAGTTGGCCTTAATGAGCTTATCAAGTTCGGCCTCAACTATGGCACCATGACAAGGGTGCATTTTTCTGGGAGGCTTCTTGAACCCACGATGGTTTTTCGGGAGGCCAAGGCGGTGGACGGCTACCTGGGGATCTATTCCCGGCATCTCGTCATAACTCCAGGAAAACACATCACGGCACTGTCTGAGGAAGTCTATGTACTTTTTTCGTTCCTCGGGAGGCATAGCGGCACTGGCCAATGTGGGTCTCGGGTCCGCCTCACTACTGAGGTTCACCTGTACTAGCTCATCGACCGTGGTGGAGACTCCCTCCTCAAAGGCAGGAGGAGCATCTTCCATGTCTTCTTCTCTACTTGAGGAAGTATTTTTCATGGGGGGAGTCGTTTCGGGGCCGCTCGACCCTGATGGGGAGCTGGCACCGGCCTTGGCGGCGGAGGTCGTCACAACGGGAGACACATGCACCACGGAGATCATGGTGATGAAGGCGGTGAATCCAATCACATCCGGCCTTCGGCCCAAGGGGCCACGATTTACGACATCAAGCAGTGGTGACACGCTGTCTTGATCCGGTCGATTCCGGCTTGGAGAAACAAACATGTATGATGTACTATCGTTGCCATGAGCCCAACGTCCTGATATCGTACAGGGGTAGGAGGCTCGGGGATCACCTGAGCCTGGTTGGTATAAGAGTAAGAGCTGATTTCCCACTGTCGCTTAGACCTAGAAATATGCCTTCCTCTGGTACTCGATAAAACAAAGCACTCTCCCATATCGGGAGTTGTGGCCTCCAACCGATGGATTGGGAAGACATACGCGTCATACAGACCTTCCCAGGAAACACTTGCGATAGCAGCAGGCTCAACCTCACCTGCCAGGATTTTCTTGTCCTTGATCTTGTAACAGTCAGCGTCTAGGTAACAGGATTTACAAGAGGCAAACAGAGACGCATCTCCTTAGAGCACACCCACTCGACCCTTAAGAGAGTATTTGAGGCACTGGTGGTATGATGAGGGAACCGCTACGTGAAGATGGAGCCACGACCTGCCCATCAATGCATTGTAGGCAGTGTCCTGAGAGACAACCATGAATTCAGTATTGGCAATTAAGCCGCTAAACTGGGTCTTCAGACGAATCTTGTCGAGTGGGGTTTTCTTGGTCCTGTCATACCCCTGGATTCTGAGGTCGGAGGTAGTTAAATCATCATTGGACAACCCCAGTTTTCGTAGTGTCCGAGTTGGGATCAAGTTAATCCCAGAACCCGTGTCGACAAGACAGTGACGGACTTCCACGCCATTGAACTGGCCGGTGATGTACAACGGGCGGATGTGCCCCTGTATGGGAAGGTCGTCATCTTCACCGGAAAATGAGATAACAGCCTGACATTCAGCGTCCCCAATCACCTCGGTGTGGAAGGCTTCTACGGCCGCTACCTCTGTTTCAAACTGGAGGGGGCTCTTTAGAGCCTCGTCGAGCGCCTCATGCATTTCAGGCGACAGGCGAAGGGCATAAACGATGGAAAGCCTTGCCGGAATTCCAATAATATGCTTCAGGACATCATACTATCGCGCCAAATGCGAGCTTCTGCTTACAGGAGGTCGCTCTGTGATTGGGGGCATGACGGGCCCTGCTGGCGGGACCGGCGACTGGCTGGTACTAGGCACGTCCCACCGTTCACTAGCTGAAGATCAGGAGGTGGTTTTCATGCCAATACCGAAAGGCCGTAGTCGGCCAGTGGCAGGGCAGGGCTGGTTGCGACGTAGGAAAGGAGGTTCCACCCGATCCAGCAACACAAACGGTGGTGGAAGAGAACGTGTTGTCACCGGGTGATGGAGCCGCGAGTGCTGCTCTCTGTACTGGGCCTGCTGCCTGGTCTCGGTAGTATGCACGGCCTGACTGGAGGTGATGACTGCCGTCCCCCAGTGATTCATGTAGCCACGGCTCCGTCGACATTGGTGACAGCTGGGGACATTGGGGAGGTCCACCTGGCGCTCCTCATCGTCGGGAGCCAAAAATGGATTTACCAACTCTACGGTGTTAACCGAAGCATACCCCGGGCTCTCACTCGAGGAATCATCCACTAACGGATGGGATCTCGGAGGGATCCCCAGCTCCGGGGGCATGAAATTGCCAAGCGTGCGAGAAGATGACAGCAATGGCAGGGCGCGTTCTTTCATCTTGCGTCGCTGCCTGCTCTTCTGGGAAAAAGTAGGCTGGGACGACGATGCCAAAGTGGCGCTCGCAGACTCCAAGGGCTATGGATGACTCAGGTGGTCACGGATGATGCCATGGGCACGAGCGACCGTCCTGCGGGCCATCCAGTAATTATACTTCCAGGACCCCCGGTCGGAAACTTGTTCCCACCCATCCCCGCCATCACTGCTGACATCTGATCCTACGAAGACACCTGCCACCTGTGCCGAGGTTGGGCCCAACCTGACTATGTTGTTGTCAATCTGGTCTTGGATCCAGTCCTTGAACACATAGCATTACTGGATGGTGTGTCCTAGGATCCGGTGACAAGGACAGTAGTTAGGGTGATCAGTGAGACACGCCTCTTCCGGCTTCCGGCACTTAGGAAGCCGCACGATCCTCTGCTCCAAGGCGCTACGGAAATAACCAGGGATCTGGGCCTCGCTAAACGAGTAAGCCCGATTCCTTCTGTCTGGAAAGGGGACTCTTGGGGGCCAACCATGTCTAGGGGCCAGAGGAGCAGGCCGAGGAGGCGGAGCCGGATTAACTTTCCTAGGTGGTGGAGGTGCATTATGCGGAGGCGCCTGCTGATTTTGAGGTGGTCGCTGCTAGGCCGGAGGCTGTGCCCGTTGGGGTGGACCCCTACGAGCTTGTGGAGCTGGCCTCACTAGCAGCAACTCCAGCTGTTTGGGGGCCTCTATCTTGGCCATAGATGCAGGCTGGGCTCTGGAGGCACTCCTTGTACAGATTACAGGAGGCAGCGGGCGTGCCTGACCGGCCTGTTGTAGGGCTTCTTCGAGGTGCTGAGCCTTGTTCGAGAAGTCCCGGAACCCTCCAGGGTAATTCTTCATGATCAAAGAAGGAACCAACTCCGCCTTGATGTTCCCTACACACATCGTCAGTAATGTTTCCTAAGTCAGCGGCATGTCAAGGGAGTACGTGAGCCCCTTCCACCAGGCGACGAAGTTCGCGACTCGCTCGTCGGGCCTTTTCTTGCACCTAAATAGGTCTGCAATGTTCGTCTTCCAGGTTTTGGAACTGAAATGGTAGAGGAATTGTCAGTGAAGGTCCACCCAGCTAGTCACTGATCCAACAGGGAGCTAGCTGTACCACACAAATGCTGGTCCATCTAGTGTCTGAACGATGCACCGGATCTTGGAAGCCTCCTGCTGCGCCGGAGTCCCTAACATAGGCCCGCACCTCGAGTTGAAGTGGGCTAAGTGTTGTGGAGGGTCTACGGTCCCGTTAAAGGGGGAAAAATTGGGGTCCCCGAATCCTGGCGGAGCCAGCATGTCATCCACCCACGCTGGGTACGGCTTGCCATCTGGCGGGATTGCCACCTGCCAAGATTCCAGGGCCTCCAAGCGAGCGATGAGTACTTCCATCAGATCATCTGAATGCGGATTCCTGTCCTGATGGGGATCTCTAACCACAAGCGCATTTCCAGGCTCTTTGATACGGTAGTCGCACTCAGCAGCTCGCGGGGCAGCTGGCGGAGTGACTCTCGGAGCGGCAGGAGGAAACCGAGCAGGGTCCCCAAGGTTGTCTCGCCTCTCGGGAGGGTTCGACGAAACATATCGCGCCTTCTTGCCATGGGTTATAGTATCTCCCCTATCGGCGAACATGACATGGTCACGGTTTCCCGGGGGAATCTCAACAAGGGGTAGATGCTCCTGCCCCTGCTGTCCTGGTCTAGGAGCACCGTAGTCAGGTTGCCGCTCTGCAATGCGTTCGGCCAGGAGCTCATCAACCATCCTCTTTTTCTCAGCTAGCTGCTGGCGCAGTGTGGACTTCTTGGGATCTTCTTCTACCTTCTACACTGAGGCAGATGGATCAGTGAGCTTGACAGACCCAACGGGCTCTTTACCCTTACAGATATTTCGGCCTAGTGTCAGTGCCTCCATGGGTACAAGAAGACCTAGGAGGCTCCACTATTGGTGAGTAATCCTCCCAGATGGGTCCAGTAGCGGCCTGTCCTCGGGGGGGGGGGGGGGTGTGAGCCCCTGTCGAGGGGCTCCACAATGTTTCCCTCATCTGAAAGGTCATCCATGTTGACTGAAACTACCCTTGGAAACGTTCCCTCAGGGCTGCCTAGTGGATCTGGATGTCGGCGGATCGCACAGAAGAGGAGAGCAGCGTACTACCCCCATCCGAGGACGTGCGCATGGGGGGTGGCTTCCTCGATAACTTTGTGGAGTACTTGAAAACTCTGGACGCATTGTTGCTGGAGGGCCTCGTGGTGGTCCAGTGACTCAGGGTGTCGGACCGCGGGGAGTGCTACTAGGTCGACCCGACGACACTGCTCACCGATCTCCTCGAGATGCGCTTGTCTCCTAGGATAAGGCGCTAGCTGATAGCGGAGGCGGGAGTGAGTCACCCGAAGAATCTGGCGGAAGCATTCAAACTCTCCCAGGGTGAGTGACTCCGGCACATCAAAATCCGATTCTGCAACCGGCCAAAACTTCTCAGGGAAGTGGCCCACTTCAAGAACGGTCTAGAAACTCCACGACTCCGGTTCGGGGTCTGGAACCGGACGCCCATGCTCGTCCACCGAGGAAAGTCAGGGAATTGGAAATGGTGCCGAGGCAGGCGGCCGGGGCGGTGGGCTTGCCGGCGGGGAATACGGTGAACATGCCGACTGGCCGCTGTTCCCTGGGTCATCCTCTAGGGGTCGCAGTGCCCTGGCTGCCACGTTGCGATACGATGGGCCTGCGAATGGGCCCCCTGTCATAGCGTCGGTTCTCGCCAATGGTGTATCGCCTCGCGATTCTTCTGTCGGTCCCCAGAAAAGCTCATCACCCTCCCTAATAGGGGCGGGAGTTGCTTTCGAGGAGGCCAGTGGCAACTGCGTTCTTGACCCTCGACGGTACGCCAAGTCCTCGTCCTCCTGGATATACCTTCGAAGGCAGGAGGGAATCATACGGATCTCACATTCGGGGATTACGAGACTGACACATCGCGTCCCCATCCCTGCCCTTAACTTGAAGGGCTGGGGGGAAGGTTCCATCATCGAGTCATAATCTACCTCAGAATCCAAGAAACGGACTAGTCTTATTTCCGTCCGGACTCCCCTGACATTCCTCCCACAGCGACGATGCCCGGCCTTCCTGCCCCTGGGGAGCTCCTCAGGGTAATGATGTTTTCTGTCATGGGGTCCCCCAGCCACAATAGAGCTGGGGCAGAGGTGACTGAAGGCTGGGCTGCAAGGAGCACCGGGACTGATGTGGAAAGGGACATGGGGAGGACCTCAATGCGAGTGAGTGACTAGATACACAACGACTCCATGCTCGCGGCCAGCGGTAGGGGGAGTGACCTCATACCGCATGCAGCGGGCGCTGGAAGGAGTCATACCCGGAGTGTAGCCACCGCGAATAAGCTTTCGGCTTTCCATATTGGAGGCACGAAATGAGACTTCATGGTGAGCGGCACTACCGTGGATTGGTCCGCAGTGGCCATTTCCAGTGTCCGGGACCGGGAGACTCGACCCAACTTTCCTGTAGGGCGGTCGGGGTTTCGATCCCAGTCGGGCACGTGGCTGCCCCTGCTCAACGTGTGCGGCGATCTGGTAACAGGGGTCAGTAGTGGCTCGGGCCACAGTGGTTGCTGATGTTGATGCCCTAGGATGAGAATTCTCTCCTGCTCGTGCCTGACGCTGGTGTCGAGTCAGATGGGCTAGAACCGGCGGTGCAGGCATGAAGATTGCCTACTCCTTGGCTCAGGGTGTCGGGCGGCGGCGTCAACGCAGCCTGGCGGGGGTGTTTGCCGCTAACCCATGGGATGGATCGCCGATCGGGTGGACCCGGACATCCCCAACCTCAATGGCATAAGGGAAGGATGTGTCCAGGTGCTCTGGGGATAGACTCTTGAAGTGGTTGAACGTCGGTGTGGGGAGTGGCGGCTCCCTGCGCGGCCCTCAAGGGCAGCGATGGTGGTGAGGCGCAGCCGCCTCTATATCCAAATGGTCCATGCCCCTGGTGGGGATGACCCCTTCCTCGTCATACCTGCGAACTAGGTCATTGATCACCCTCCGCTGGATGATTTCTGACGGGGAGAGGGGGCGCAAGCGCCCGGCGGCTACGGCGGTTGAAGTCGGAGTGGCCGTGAAATGGGCGGGACCGTGCGAGGTAGCCACGTCAGTGCTGCCCCTGCCTCTACACCGGTGGGCAGGTGGCGATCGAGCTCCGAATGCAGTGATCTGATTCCTGGAAACTGGGAGATGAACCTGTTAGTATCAACAGGAAAGGAGATCAACAACCAAGGCCCAGCTTCATTCCGTCTTCCATGGTCGGCAAGAGGGGTCCACGCTGATGACGTCGCATAACGGAGTAGTCAACGTCCTGATGGCCTCGACCCTTGGTGGGATTACGTCCCGGTGAGGGTTACCCGGACCTGGTGACATGCTACTCTTCCGACGCCCCGACGTCTACCACTCCCCGTGTTGAGGAGAAACGATTCATGTCAGGTTCACAATTTTGGTTGCTCCGACGCTTTCGCCGGGGTGCACGCATCCGTCTATAGGGAGGATGCACTGATTGTTACCCTGCATTCCCGCTTTCCAAAAGCGGGCGACATCTATTCCTTATTCAGGGACGTCTCCTCCTTGATTGAAACTGGGATGATGGGATGTCGGTTCTTCCTTCCGTAGATTCCTCCTAAGAGCTCGTCACCTAGTCTGGGTCTCCCTCATAGATTTAAGATGGGTTCGTGAAGCTCATTCCCTGTTCCATATCTACATGGATGCCGATTAATTACGCTGCTTCTGTCAAGATGCTTCAAGGGGTCTTGTCGGGGAAGCAACCTTTGGTGAAGAGAATGGTCACGTTGGGGCATCGTCGACATATCTATCATTTGTCCCTCATCACAGGGCTTCTCGAGGGCACGGATGCCCGAGGCATCCCACATCGAAAACGGGGAATGTGTACCATCTGAGGTTTTCCTCAGCTTCCCATGTTTAACATGGGTTATACCGCGAATTTAACGTCTTGCGTAGACGGATCGAGTTGAAGGGCCCCTAGGGGGAACACCGATGTTGGGGCCAGCACGTGGGCGGCTTCCCAGATGCTATGGAGTGGGATGGGGTGGCATGATCTCACCGGAATGTGGCGGCCCGTGTATGGATCAGGTTGGATGGTGGATTGATACATGGGGCTTACGTTCTGAGATGGCCCAAGAGGGGGAATACAGTTTAACGTCATGCAGTACAAGATACAGTTAAACGTCATGTGGGATGAGATACAGTTTAACGTCATGCGGGACGAGGGGTTTGGGGCTTACGCTCTTAGGCGGACCAAGGTGGTCAGGGAACTGACATGGAGAGGTCGGGACGACCAGGTGGGGGTCTTGAACCTCATGGAGGCTTCCTACGTACCATGCATTGACATGGATCAAAGTCCTCATAGTTCGGGGGAAAACGGGGGCTTGGTACACCGACAAGGAGATGGTTTGGGCCAATGATGGTTGGGCTTGAACCTCAGGGAGGCTTCCTACGTACCATGCCTTAACATGGATCAAAGTCCACGTAGTTCGCTGGGATAGGGCTTACGCTCTGGGGCGGCCCATAAGAGGATTTCATGGTCAGTGCGCGCTCTAAGCCCACGTGAGTCATGCTCGGTGTGGGAAACAAGAGGTAGTAGGGACCAGAAGATCACATCGCGAATGGTGCGTATGTGAGAAGTGAAATGGGGCTTACGCGTTGAGTGTCCCAAAGAGGAAACAGGGGCTTACGCGTGGTTAGAGGCCCTTAGTGTCGGGGCTTACACCAGGGTGGAGGCCCATGGTGCGACAAAGCACAGTGGGAAAAGGACTCCACTGGACTTGGCAGGGGGGAAGTACGGAGAGGCATGGGTGCAGTCATCTGCAAGAAAGGCTATGGGCTTACGCTCTGAGGCATCCCTTCCCCCGTGGAAAAATTATTCTCCAACAAGGAGGATCTCATTCCATGTGAAGAAGAGTCCATTCCCGTGGAGACGAGTGGCGTAAAGAATGTCCGAGCTGGGGGGACCCTGTGTGCGAAGCATGGGGTCGGACCACAGTTTAACGCCTTGTGTCAAGGACGATGTACTTAGTAGTTTAACGTCATGAAGCTTGGACGAGGTGGGTTTTCTCCACACCCCTAGGGCTTACATGCCCAACGCCCTCTACCACTTGTGGGAGGGAAGGCATCGGCAAGGTCGTGGTGAAGGGGGGCTAAAGGGCAAACCACCAGGGGGTCCACGTTAGCGTGGCTATGCGAAGAAGCAATAACTGTTAGTGTGCCTATGCCTAGAAGCATACGGCAAAGCAACGCAACAGGAAACACGGCCCAAGGGACCTTGAGGTTACTTCGCACGAGCCTAGAAGGCCGTGCGGGAAAACAACGCATGGCGCGCATGCCCGAAAGGGGAGACATCAGGTGCCGGTGTAGGGGGAAGCCAAGGGGCGTCAAGGTGAGAGGTCTTGGGCTTTGCATGAAAAAGGGACGATTTGCGCGCAAAACACCGGGACAACGCACAATTGGAATAATGGAATTGTGCACGAAGAGGGAATTACGCGCAAGGTTTTGCTCGCAAGGTAGGGTATTGCGCGCACGGACCACGGATTGCGCGCAAGGCTAGAACCCGGGGGAGGGGGAAAATTCCATGAAGCCGGTGGAGTCGCGCGCAAAGGCGAACTCTGGGGCAAGGTTTCACTAAATGAGGGATTACTTGGATGTCATCTTTCACACGGGGGGAGCCAAATTGCGCGCACGAGAGTCACTTCGGATTCCTCAACCCTCAAACCGTTTGGGGTCACCTTCTATTTATAGGTGACCTCCAGTGCAGAATCCAGGCGACGCATGAAATAATTTCGCGATAGGGATGGTGGTGTGAAAACATCAACCGTGTGGGACGCGAGTGCGAAATAATTACGCGCCAGCGCATGGACTTTTCGCGAATCCCGGGTGCCTTTCACGGGGGACATTTTTTTTCGTGCAACTCACCCAATTTTTCGCACACCACTTCCCGGGCCTCCGGAACGGGCCTCTGATTCTGAATATGACTTCGCTTCGCCATTTCAAAAAATCCTCAGAGTGTTATGGGTTATTTTCGGCATCAACAGTAGCATATCCTCTGTTTCTTCCATTCGAAGGAGATGATTCCCTCTATTGTTGATTTTGAGATATAATATGAGATATCCTTGTATTTAAAATTATCTAGGTGATGTGTGATGATGATAGTGACCACATAGGGTCCTATACCTATAATGTGGAACCCCCCATCATCATGAGCATGTATCCTCTGTTCGGTGGGTGGAATATCCTAATCAGATATTGTGTGAGTCCTAGAGCATTTATATTGAAACTCCCCTATCAAATTAGGGAGAAGGTCCTAGACCTATAGAGTAGAACCCAACCTCATATTTGGTGTGGTTTCTCTATTTACTAAGTGTAGACCCCTATTGAATAGACAACGAGTCTTTGTGACTTTAGAGTGGAATCTCATGTCACATCAAGGAACGGGTCCTCGACCTATAGAGTTGAAACCTCTTCATCATGGGAAATATTACTCTATTTTATAATATTTACCCCTATAATATAGTGCATGGGTCATGATGACACAATAGTGGAACTCCATTGACATACTGGGGAATGGGTACTCAAACTATAGATGTACCCCCCCCCCCCTACCACACCAGGGAATTGGTTATCTACCTTCAGAGACACCCCCCCTAATGAAATAGGTAATGTTTTATATACTTGTACATTATTCCCCATCTACTATGTGACACATGGGTGAGATGTGGGCCTCCATAAGGTTACTTCTAGGCTGACCTGTGAAATAATGGGCATCATTGATGGACTTTTGGATGTGATGGTGACACTTTTCCCAGGATGAGATGTGATATGGAGATCCCATTTCCCTCTCATTTGGTCTTATTTTACTGAGTATATATATATACATCTTTATATATACCTTTGGAATTGGTTACTCTCCATTAATGGTTTATAAAGATGCATGGGGTATGACATGTTCTTTATGTGCATAGATTATCATGGTTGGATGATGTTAATCTCATACTATAGTTGGAATAAAATCATTGTGAAGTCCATCTAAACACCTTTTGTATCCCCATGTGTTTAGAAGAGGTTAATCATTATCATGTCTTCGGTTGAGGTGCTATTTTAGCATTTTCCTTTCTACTATCTATTCTAATTTTGTCTCTTCCTTCCCCCTTCAGCTATCGAGGAATCAACATACATGGTATTTTCCCTTACGTTCCCTATCTTATCCAAATGAAGGATATGTCAATGGTAATTATATAGAATATTAGGGATACCTTGCAACACTATAATTCATAATGTGGTTGAAGCAAGGATATTTAGAGATGACATCTCTTAGTAGTCTAGTTTTATATTTTTTAAATTTGGTTCATTTTTTGGTTGGATGTGTATTTTTACTTGTTTTCCCTTTCAATTTAAACTATCATATATTTGTTCTTCCTATAATTCATTTAATTTGTTGTTTATTCTTTAGTGGTTTTATATTTTACATTTATTATTCTGTACATTTTTATCGATATGGATTTGTGTGTGAGTATATGTACTATAAATTCCCAATCTTGACATACATGGAAATTACATAACTTCTGTAGAATACTAAAATTATTACAAAAATATACGCCCAAATACCGTATTATTTTAGTTCAATAGGAAAGATGGAACAGAAACCTCTTGTATAGAAAACTTCCTCCAATGTTTCCCAAAAATATATTTCCCTTTAGTAATCCAATGTAAAATATTTATTTATAACCTATGGGAAAGAAAGAATAAGAAATGGTGAGCTCGTATAATCAGTAAGGGTATAGAAGGGAGACATATTGAAATAGTCATGAGTATTGGGGTATGTGAACATGATCATGAAAATTGAAGATCATACCCTATATATCATTGATCCTAAACATGAATCAAGAAATAAATATTAAAAATTCAGAAGACATGAATCCTAATTAATTAATGAACATAATCCATGAAATTGTAATATATGAATAAAAATTGAATTTTGAAATGCACATAAACATGTAATATCATTGTTTATAAGTCCAGCTACATTACGATAACTTATTAGGGAACTTCATGGGGGATAGTGATACTTGGTGGGATGCACCACCATCCCTAGTCATAGTACTTTAATTTTAAGGGATTGAGTTTCCCATGTTTTCAAATTTGATCGAGTTTCCCTATCTTCTCATAGTTGATCAGGTTCCCCATATTCCCATAGTGTATTGGGATTCCCCATCATCGCATTGTCGATTAGGTTTCCCCACATACTAATAGTGGATCGGGTTTCCTTATATTTCTAGAGTAGATTGGGTTCTCCATCTTTCCATAGTGGATCATGTTTCCCCATCTTCACATAGTGTATCTGTCACATGAACTTGATTCCAATAGTTATCACATGAGATATAAATCTTTACCCAATTCATTTGAGTAAGATATAGTTCACACCTTTTACCTAATTATAACCCTACATATGTGTTCCACATGATTATAAATAATTAATCAAATTTGAAACCATGGAATGAAATGTGATTCATAAACATCATTCAATCATAACCTAACCCGTGGAAAAGAATTAGATTTCATAAATATCATTCCATCGTAAAACTAAAGCATTCACGAAACAATATGATTGGTATTCCTTGATCATATCCCCAATAAATCATAAACTATGACAAATTATGTCATCTTAGATGGGAAATAATTTTGAAATACCTTTTTAAGACATTTCTTGAGGAAAATATCCATTCATATATGAAAAAATGTTTTCCAAACCCTAAAACATTTATCAAAACATTTCATTGAAAATAAACATCAAAACATATAATGGAATCTTTTATAATATAGTTCTCACAATGATGATGTTCTCTCATAAGGCCTTATATCTCATCTTCATATGTCTCAGATCCTCTTGGTGGGTTGTATCCTTCATGGGAATGATCTATGGATTTTTTAAGGCTACTTGATGGCTTCAAATGGGGGACCCAATCTCTCCCACAATTTACATTCTTGCATAAGACATGCATAGCCTCTCATTTGCAGGGTTCTATCTTGTGGTGACTTACATCCTTTTCATCGGAAAATGAACCTTCCTCCTATCTCCCACCTGATTTTTGCGGATGATACGTTGATCTTCTTTAATGGTGGGAGGAGAGAGGTAAATAAAATAAAGAGAATTTTTTTAGACTGTTGCTTCTGGAGTTGACATCATATTAATAATCCCAAAAGAAATATTTACATGTCTAATAAGTTTCCACCTGACGGGGCCTATTTTCATTGCAACAAGCTTGACATGAAATGCGGGTCCTTTCCCATGGATTAAATCGGAGCTCCTATATCTTTAAGGAGGATCATGATTCGCCACTTCGATCATATTGAAAGAAAGATCATAGGTAGATTTCCCAACTGGAAGAGCTACTTCCATCCCATTGGGTCATGATTTACTTTTCCGAATAGTGTGTTATCAGCTATCATCATCCATGTATCAGCCTCCACTGTGGTGCCTAAAGGTGTCATTAAAACAATTGATTGGCTCAAGGCTAGTTTTGTGTGGGATTCTCTTTCTGTAGGGAAGAGTCACTCTGTTTCCTTGGAAAGAATGGAAAATCCCATACAGGAGGTGGGTTTTGATGTGAAGAATTTATGATCCAAGATTCATTGTATGTATGCCCAGATTTCATGGGAATTTATCGGAGGGAAAACCCTTTAGGGGAAGTCTATGTCTCAAAGCTGGGTGGGTTATGAGGAGCACAATGGTAGTACCGCATCATCTTGCTTGTCTAGTATCTAACCCCTCATCATCACCCTTAGATACAACACATGCTATATTGTGGGTGAAGGTACCATTCTTTTCTAGAAACATTCTTTGTCTTGATATTTTATTGGTTTTCCAAGTTGCCTGTCCCCCTTACTCTCCTTTAAAGAAGCTATCCTCCACCTTTCTTATATCAAGGAAATTCTTGATACAGAACAATAGGATATATTTGAATCCATTACCATTAACCCAAACCCTCACACTTGTGTCTTCACCGCTTCCACCTTGGGGAAATTCTCTACCATGGATTACCGCAAGCTCTCGGTTTCACCAGGCCATCATAAAACCATGAATACCACAGTTTAGTGTAAACAAATCCCTTTAAAATAAAATTTTCATACATAGAGGATCAGAAATAATGTTGTGGCTACGGATGAGAAGGTTAAGAGGGAGGGCATCACCTTGGTCTCTAGATTCCACTATTGTTGTCGTCCGATGGAGGAGAGCACTATCCAATTATTTTTTGAATGCGAATGGGACCAAGATGTTTGGTGTTTCTTTGGAAACCTCATGGAATTATCTTCCAGTTCCCATGAGGACATGTCTTTTCTGGATATATGGTATCAAAGGTTTCAAAATATGGACATAGAGATGGGGGAATGCTCCATGATCTACAGTGCTGGGTACTGGTGAATATGGAAAGCCCGGAACCCGGATCACATTGAAGGGGCTCTGGCAACAACAAAGTACATTATTCTACAGTCGTGGAACCTATTGGTAGACTGGTTATGCTTACCCACAAATGTAGGGTGGCACATTCACTGAAGCTTCCTCAGGTGAGTTCACTCCCACTTAACTCCTCACGTAATTGGCCACATGAACAATTGATATTCCAGTAGCCTCCGGTCTTAGGATATAAGCTCAATTTGAATGGATCATATCTACTGGGAGAAATGAATAGAAGGGGAATGGTTAAGGATATGTGGGTCATGCTGGTGATCTCTTTCACTGCATCCAACAAGAATGGTTCCCCACTACAGGTAGAGTCCAAATCATTGCTTACAGGGATCTCTTTTTGCAATAATAAGAACATCATGATCACGCAAGCTAAGACTGATTCCCTTATTCTTCATAACTCTCTAAATGGAAAGTATCACATACCCTGATCAATTTCATACATAGCTAGGAACTTCCTTTCCCTCCACCACAATATCAGGGTGACTCACACATGGTATAAAGGGAAAAAGTTGTGGATCATCTTGCATCTATTCTGAAATCAAGCACCCACATCACATTACTTACATCGTTTAATCTATTTAAACCTAAGGGAGTTAACTTTATTATATGATACTCTCTTGGTTTACATTACATCCAGGCCCCCTAGTCATGTTTTCCTCGTGTAGGTTGTTTGTGGCTTGTTGCTAGTCTATTGTTTAGTTTCTCTTCTTCTATGTTTGTACCTTTGGGTTTTTTATTTTTTACTAAAAATTTATTGTTGCATGGATATGATGGAATATTTTAAATATCATTTAAATCCATGTTCATGAATTTTTTTAAATGGTCACTTCAATCACTTTTAAAACATTTTTAGAAAACATTATATTTAAGGAACAAAGATTTCCAACCAAAGAGTGAAAAAAAATTACATGAAGCAGAAAATATCATGGAATGAAATAGATTCATTATAGAACATGTCAAATGGTAGTATAAACCCCTAGTAAAATAATATAGTTTCATAAAATAATATATGTCTCAAAGAAGAAAAATCAAGGCAAAATTTCCTTAACAATATGGTAACCTTTGATATGTAAATCTCATGAAAGAGATATCATGAAATGGATATGTAAATTCCAAAAATATAGAAGATAAGACTCATAAAATAAATTAATTTTCATTATATGCACCATAGATAAGAAACAAGTAATGTATAAGTCTTGTATCCCACCAAAATAAAGGAGACACATAAATCCTTTACTACAGGAGTAACATTAGATTCATGAGCCCCATAAAAGAATAAAATCAATCAAAGAATTGAATATAATTAAATAAATTAAATTATATATATATAATGTAATAATCCGTTATATAACCAACAAAAACTAAGAGAGTGGTTAATATGGCATGTATCTCACTAAAATAAAAAGTGAGACGAAATTCCTTTACATTAACTCTTGACTTCCTTTGAACATGTTAAAAACTCATGTATAATAAATTCATGATTTTTATAAACATATCATAGAATAATATTCATATATTTAACACCATATATGATTTATTTATGAAAATATATCACACACCTATTAAAAGTTCCAAGTTAAATTAAAATTTCAGGTAAGAATCCATTTGTTTATCAATCATGTTTTCAATATACATTCATGATAATATTAAATAAATCATAATTAAATTATTTAAAAAAGGTAAAAATTTACTTATATATCATATATATTCATTATATAAACATTTATAATAAACAATAAATGATTTTTATATGAGATGGAATACACCGTTCAGGGAGACAGTTGGCTATATGTAAACATAAACACAGTTTCCATTTTATTTTCAATTTAAATAAAGTAAACTATATGATATATTTTTATTAAATAATAATTATTATGTCATATGAAACATATAAATTTATAAATATTCATCTCTTATACCATCCATGAATCATATATGAATAACAAATCACATCGTGTCGTGGAGATATTAAGCCATACATACGCACAAGCCGCATTATAATTTTTTTCCAAAACAAATTGTTGGTAAAAATGTGGATATGATATTATCATTCCATAAGTATAATTATATCATAAATATCATATAAAAATAGATTTCACATAATAAATTATATCCAAAAGATATGGTAATGGAAAAAATGAAGAACATCGTTTCATGAGGGGGTAGATCATCGTACACAAGAACGGTATATTCATTACCCATTATGTATAAGTGTGTGTGAGTGAAGGTAGATACCATAATATAAGAACATGACAATATATGTAGGATAATAATTTTATTATATAATAATTAAATATTAATAAATTAATTATTTCAAAGGATAAATAAAATTATAATGTTTGTTGACGAACATTTCCTTGTCTTTTGGTACCTCATTTTGATTTTCAAAAAAGGTCTCATTTGGTTGGATAAATGATGAATATAAGGATTCTAGTATTTAGATAAGAAATGTTTGGGGACACTTGTGGGGAATTTGGATGAGCCAAGGGCTATATTGTATTGAATAAAAGATATGAAGATGTTCTATTCTATAATAGTAAGGGGGGACACTTCTGGAATCTCTTCAAATATTA
Source organism: Viscum album (assembly GCA_963277665.1). Lineage (NCBI taxonomy): Eukaryota > Viridiplantae > Streptophyta > Magnoliopsida > Santalales > Viscaceae > Viscum > Viscum album. Next base: position 1,099,135,686 of record OY728135.1, on the reverse strand, counting down.
AATTAATATAAACTAATTTATAATTAAAACTGAATCCATATTGAGTTATGTTGATGATAAAATGAATATAAATCTAAATAATATTATCCAATAATTTTGAGGCATGTTTAGGTCATATTATTACCTTTATCGTTTCGTTTTATCCCTTAATTATTCTCGTTAACTCTTCCCATGACAACATGTGTTTTTACGACTTAAGGCTTAGTATAGATACTATAAAATGATAAAATAACTATATATCAACAATTTATGTAATTTTATGACATATATATATATTTTTGGATTAAAATTATATTTTTTATATCATTTAATAATATATTATTTACATAAAATATCTATAATATAAAATATGAAACTATTCATTACATGAATTTCTAAAAATATCATAACAAAAAGATATCTTAGAACCCACTCATTTAAATTTTTCCAAATATTTAAAATTAAAATTTGAAATTATTTTATGTAATTAAATATATGAAATTATATTTATTTTAATTTTTTTTATTTCATATTTTTTATTCTTCCGTTAATTAAACAATTCTTACATCGTCATTGGGTCACCATGTAATTTTTTTTAAATATTAATAAATTACCATGATATATAAAAAAATTTATTTCCAAATAATACTTATAGTTAAACATGTACCTTACATCACACCATATTAATAATATTTCTCTTGTTAAAAATAAAACTATGACAAAATTCCCTTTCCTTTGAATATATTACATTAAAATTGTTTATGTCCTCCAAATGGATCTAAAGGGATTTAAAATAATTCCATTTAATATTTAGGTCGAAAAATAATCATATAATAATATTATGTCTTGTTTTTGGGTAATTTTATATTAGTTATAATATTATTTGTAGCTTTAATTAACTGATTTATCATTAACTGTTGTAATTAATAATATTGAATAAGATACTATTAAAAATGTCCAAAAAATATAAGGGTACTATATAAATGATTTTTTACATTTTATTATAAATATGGAATCAATTTTAAAATATTTAAAACAAATAATTGGAAAAAAATAAAAATAAAATTAATCCCTTTTACAGGGTGACAAAATGAGTTACTGAATTTAAAACATGACAATGATTGAAACATTTTCATCCCTAAATTTAATGTAAAATTAATTCTAATTACCTGTATTTTATTAAATGAAAAAAATTTGACCTTTTTATTCTTTAAAACCAATAAAACATATAATTTATCATTATAAATAATTTTCATGAACAATGTTGATTTGAATTAAAATTTATTATTATTTTTCATAAAACAATTACAAATATCAGAAAAATAACAAAAATTAAACCAAAGTAGATTTCTATATTCCAATTCAAATTTTTATGATTATTTTTTTCGAATATAATATATAATATTTTAAGAAATTGTATTTAAAATGAGTTCTCTAATAAATGGTGGTAAAATTTCCATTTTGAAAAATACAGATTATTATGCTTAAAAATATGATTGTTAATAACATATACCTATTAAATATATTATTATAATATCAAATTTTTTATAGAATATATTATATATATATCACTAATATCCTTAACTAATTGTAATTAATTTAATTTATAAATTAAAAATTACTTTTGGGGAATGAAAATAACTATTTACCTTTTAATCAATTGGTATATATTTTCATTCATAACTATTTGGAAACTAATGAAATAATATTGTGAAAATTTTATTTTAATAATTTAGATAATACTATTCATAACCACTAATATAAAAAATATCTTATTAAATAATAAAAATTAATAATATAATATTACTCATTAAAAAAAGAGTTGCATGTAATGAAATCGATTGGAAAAATCGGTATTTTGTGTAACACAAACAAGACATAGTGTGGATTATTCCTCAAGCTATGTTAAGTGTTGTTTGTAGCATAATCTCATGTTTGTGTTGAATATGGTGCAATCCAAACATAGTTTTTTTCAGACAGATAAACCTATATTCAGTATTGTGTGATATTAAAAATGTCAAAAAATTAAATTAAATCGGAATAAAATATTTCAAAAAATATTATGGTGTTAAATTTTACCCCCTTAAAATGAATTTATCACACCAAATTCATCTGGGATTCATAAATATTAATACTTGAATGTTCCTTTAATAGAAACCCAGACCATAAAAGTGAACTCTAAAATTTACATCTAAAAAAGGGAATGTTGAAAGCATAATAGTAACCAAGAGTTACTCATAAATTTGTTTCCATATATTTGGACATAGGTGGAAAGTTAAAACATGGAATGGAAGAGAAATATAACAATCATCTTCTGAGGGAGAGTGATAGAGAATACAGTCAATATAGAGTTTACAATCAAAAGGCTATAAATTTATAACGATCTCGGGGACCATTTGATTCTTCAGAAAAGAAGGTATAAGGATATCCATTTTAGTTTTGAGATCCTATACCTAGAGTTAAATAATTTTCATGAGAATAAATACTTACATGATTTTGGTAAAAATTCATCCTTTTTGTGCCTAGATCAATTTTCAAAAAGTTTGAATTTTTCATTCCAAAAGTGCTAAAATATCAAGAGATCCATAAATAGAATGATCAGTCATTCCATCTATATTTATCACAACAAATGGGTTTCAAATGTTTCCTAATATTCATAAATCCTTATATGATAAGACAATACATTAATCTCTGAAACCTCATCTGATGTTTAACTTAAACCATTACACAAATTGTTATCTTTTTCTACCTTTTAAAATATGAAAGTCTAAAACATTAGAATGAAGTGAACTAAATCAGTGTAACATTTATCACCCATATATCAAAAGGTGTCACTTAGATGTCAAATTCCAAAAACGTGAATATGATGATCAAGTATTCTTGAAACATGGTAATTAACGTAAATCCTTAATGAAAACATGCATTTTTTCTTTTTCTAAAATTTATAGGATATATTTTTTAAATGAAAGAAGTTGAAAACATCATACATGATATCATAATAAATATTTTGAAAAATCTAGAATCACATCAATGGAATTAAATACCATCCAATTTACTTATTCATATCCAAAATATCATTATCCAAAAACCCTTATCTCGACATAAAGCACATATTAAGGGTTATCCTTTCATTAATCAAGTCTTTTATAAAAATATCACCTTATTACCACGTTAACTTTTTAGGGTAACTAGTACCATTCAATATATGCTCTCAATTATTTATCAAAAAACTATAGTGTACTATAAAATTGATGTTTCATTATTCTAAAATACCATAAAAGCACTTATATAACATCATACCATAATTACACAACATAAATGCTCAATTATTCCACAACATTGTTGTCGTACCCCACATTTCCAATAGTGATCACTTGAGATTTTCATTTTACATTATTCCAAAGAGGTTTCTCAGGTTGATCTTTATCGATAACTCGTGTATTAGGTAAGTGGTAAGCATAATTTCCATTCCTTTTATGCTCGTTTAATTGAAGCAGGGGAGGTGTCTTCCATGTGACTTTTTCTCCATTCTCATTGTTCACCAATTTTTTTCTCATCGCATTATAACACAAATGACTAATAGTAGTTATTTCAATACTTTCAAAATATATTAGACCCCTTAGGAAAATATCATCCATGGTTGTTCCTAGACTTAGAGTATAAAGGAAATCTAATTTTCATTTCACCGTGGTTTTTATATATTCATCTAAACTCAATATTTCAATTCTTGTAAATACCATTAGATTTATACATAACTCCAACCTCTATTTCAACCATGATTTCCCAACAAAAAATCTCTTCACTAATACTAATGTCTTCTATAGATAATTACATGCATAGACATTACATTAATCCAATATAGAAGCTATCTATATTACTTTCATGTTGGATGATAATTTTATTACAATACCTCATGGGTCTTGTAAAATATTCCTCACATGTACCAATGGATTCGTCTTACTTTTGATTAATCTCAAGGAAATAATTTTCCATATTATTTCATAGAATATGTAGGAAATAAATACTGAAAAATATCCCCTTAACTCGTCATATTCCATAGACTTAATTTTTCCTCGATCCAACATATTATTAATAATATATTACCACTGATGGGCTTCATGAATTTTACATGTTTTGAACACTGAAGAACATCAAATATCCTTCTATTGGATCAAATTAGTATTTAGTAACAAGTGGATCAGAGGACCCACTAAATGAGGGTGGATGTTTTATTGTGAAGGAATTAACATAATGATGTTCCCACCTTTGCTCATTTGGAAGTATAGCATTATTCATAGATTTTGTGAGTAAAACAATATGGTTTTTTATTCTAGATCACTTAACATTTTTTTTCAGGAAAAATATTGTTGTGTTTCCAATTTCATTCATAATTAACATGATTTTTTGGGGGTCAATCCATTGGATAAAACAAAAAACTTATAATATGTAATAATTAACATAATGTGGAACCACATGATCATTATAATTAACTAACACGATTTCTAAATTATGAAACCATAATTAATATATGGCATGTTATGTTTATCCAAGGTTATTCATTCACAAATTCCACTTAAAAATTAATTTTGGTTCATAAAGAGTTAGTGAATTTCCATGTAATATCCACCAGGAGCGTCAAATGAGATTTTTATTAAGTCGCATTGTCATCTATCAAGTTAAGCTATAGTTAGGCACAATGTACCTTTTTAGATTTTTTATCCTTATGTATAAAATTTCCAAGTCCACATACATGTTAATCTGGAGTTAGGCCCAAGATTTATGTACATGAAATTACTTTACTTTTGAGGAATACTTAAGACATTAAAAAATATACACCTAAATATTATATTATTTTAGTGCATTTTGAATAATTAAATGCAAAATTATAGTCCATAAAATGGTCTTCAACTTTTCCCACATTGACTATTCTCTTTAGTAACCCAACCTAAAATATTTCTTTATAACCTAGTGAAAATATAACATATTAAAGGGTGAGCTCAGATAATCAATAAGGGTAAAAAATATATACATGGAAACATAATCAATATAATAAGGGCATGCCAACATGACCTTCAAAATAGAATATTATACCCTATGTATGAATGGTCATAATCATGAATCATGGAATACAGATTTTCCATTCAAAATACATGAATTATAATGAAATAAAGAACACAATCCATGAATTCATAAATTATTAATAATATATGGAATTTTGGAATACACATGTATATGTAATATCCTTTCCAATAAGTCAACATAAATTACAAAAAAAATCTCAGGGTAGTCTATGGGGACTCCCCCGAATAGGTATGAAAAATCGCCATCCCTATTCACAGCCCTTTCCCAATTAGGGATTGAGTTTCCCCTCTTTCCATAGATGATCAGGTTTCCCCGTATTCCTATAGTGTATCATGTTTCTGCATCTTCCCATAGTGGATCTGGTTTCCCCATATTCCTATAACGGATCATGTTTCCCCATCTTCCCAATGTGGATCAAGATCTTTGACATGATTTCCATAATTATCTCTTGAGACATAAATAATTACGAAATTCATTAGAGTGATATATAATTCTCATACGTCACATATTGAAAACCATACATATTTCTTCCACAAGATCATAAATCACTCCTCAAATTAGATCTTTTGGAATGATATAGATTTTGAAAACATAATTCAACCATAACATTATCCATTGATAAGAAATAGGTTTCATAAATTTCATTCCATTATAAAAATAAACCATTCAGAAAATAATATGATTCTTATTCTTGGACCATATCCCCAATAAATCCTAAATTATGACAAAGTTTTTCATCCTAGATTGAAAATAATTTTTAAAGAGCTTTATAAAACATTTCATTAAGAAAATTTAACTTCCACATTAAAAATGATTTTAAAATATTAAAACTATTATCAATACATTTTTAATGAAAATAACCATGATAAAACATAAATTAATATTTTATACATCTTTAAAATCCATTTTTTTTAAAATCCTTAAAATATCATTCAAAACACATTTAAATAATTTTTAGAAAAAAATATTTTTAAGGAACATGTATACCCGACCGAAGAGATAACACCATTATTGGAATCTTACAATATCATGAAATGAAATATATACATCATAAAACATGTCAAAGGTTATTTTATACACCAACTAAAAAATATTTTTGCATAACGCAACATGTCTGTCATAGAGATAAAATGGAGACAAAAGCAACTTATCGATTTGGTAACTTTTGATCAATAAACCACATGGAAGATTGATCCTAAAATAGGTATTTAAATACCCATAATAATATGTATAAGACTAATAAAGTAAATTCATTGGATGTATATACAATATTTAGAAGAAACAAGTGGCGTATATGGCTTGTGCCCTAGAGAACTAAAAGGGAGACATAATTTCCTTACTACTTAAGTAAAAATGGAATCGTGGACCCCAAAAAAGAATAAAATAAATTAATGGATTTAATATAATTAAATAAATAAATTTTAATGATATAACATTTCATAATTTATTATAACCACCAGGTAAATAAGAGATTGGTGAATATGGCTTGTATCTCACATCAATAAAATATGAAATATAATTCTCGTACTTTAAGTCTTGAATTCCTTTGAACACATTAAATCCTCCTATATAATAAATTTATATTTATTCTTAACATATAATAGAATAATATATATATATTTAATACCATATATAATTTAATTATGAAATTATATTACTCTCTTACTAAAAGATCCATGTTAAAGTAACGTTTTGGATAATAATCGTTTTGGTTATCATACATGTTTTGGATTTTCATTTTTAATAATATTACTTAAATCATGATATAATTGTTTTAATAATGTATAAAATGACTTCTATATCATATATATTATGTATATAAACATTTATAATAAACTATAAAATATAGATATATGAAATGGAATACACTGTTCATGGAGATGGTAGGCCATACGTTCGCATGAATGTTGTTTCCATTTCATTATAGGGTTACAAGAAAGGAGTTTATATGATATATTATCATTGAAGATTCATTTTTATGTCATATAAAACATATATCTTCATAAAAATATATTATTATTAAAGTAACATTTTGGATAATAATCATTTTGGTTATCATACATGTTTTAGTTACCCATTAAGTGTAAGTTTGTGTGAGAGTATATAGAAGAATTAATATAAACAAAATCTAGTTTTTTTATTATATAAAGTTTATTATATAAAAAATAAATATAAATAAATGATGTAGTTCAAGGAATAAATAATATAAAAAAACTTGTTGATGAACATTACCTCTTCATTGTGTACCTCCTTTTGATTTGAACAGAATGACTTATTTGGTTCGATTAATGAAAAAAAATAAGGATTATAGGATTAATGGAAGAGTTTTTTTAGTAGACTTGGTCTGAGGATGGCTGATACAAGTTATTTATAGGTGTGAATAAAAGAGAAAGAGAAGTTTCCTGTTATTAGATAAAGGAGAGACACTATTGGAATATCCTAAAATATTAAATTAATAAAAATTATTTTTTAGTACCAAATGGATAAAAAGTGAGTTTTGTAGATAATAAGATGTTTATATATCTAAATCAAATAAAATTATAATTTTTATACATATTTATGTCTTATTATTACCCTAGTCTTTTTTGATTTAACCCTTAAATAATTCCTTTTACTCTTACCATGACAACATGTGTTTTTACTACTTATGGGTTAAAATAGTTACTATAAAATGAAACAAGAACCATAAAGTATTATTTTATGAGATTTTATAACTAATTTTAATTATATGGATTATTAATATATATATTTAAATTTTATATCATTTAATAAAATATTATTTATTTAAAAAAATCAATAATGTCAATTTTAACTCTTCATTACTTTACATTTTAAAAATATCAAAACAACATGATATCATAAAATACTCATTTAAATTATCCATAACATGTAAAATTAATCCATATATGTATTTTATGACATTAATTATATCAATTTAAATTTATTTTAAATTTTAAATTTAATTTTTGTGATTCTTCCATTAATTAATGAATTCATGCATCGTCCTTATGTCACCATTTATTTGAATTATTTCTTTACTAAAAATTATAAATAATTTACAATGATTTATAAAATAAATTATATATCCAAAAAAAATTTATATATGTTCATATCCCTTATATAATTCCATATTAAAAATATTTGTATTGTTAAAAACAAAAGTGTGACCAAATTGTCTTTCCTTTGAATATAATACTATAGAAGTGTTAATTTATTACAAGTGGCTCAAATAAGACATAAAATAATTTCAATAAATATTTTTTTTAACACACACTCATCCAATGAAATTAGGACTTGTTTGGGGTAATTTTATATTTGTTGTAAAATTATTTTTACCTATAATTACCTGATTTACCCTTGACTGTGGTAATAAAAAATATTACAAAAGTTAATATTCATAGTGTCTAAAAATAAAATATAACTATTAACATAATTTTTATCTTATGATTCCAAATATAGAATCAATTTTTCCATTTTTAAATCATATAATTGGCCTAAATGAATTTAAAATTAATCTCATTGACAAGGTGAGAAAGATGGTTATTAAAGTAAAAACATGCAAAAGATTGAAACACTTTTATATCTAAATTCATTTTAAAAATAAATAATTTGAGATATATAATATTAAAAGATAAAAAATTTATCTCATTATATATTAAAAATAAAAAATATATAATTTAACACTAAAAATATTTTGATGAAAAAAGTTGATTAAAATTAAAATTTAGTATTTTTTACTATTAATAAAAACATAAAACTCATCCAAAATAGACCAAAAAATAAATAAAAGTAATTTTTTATATTTAAATTTAAAATAATATGATTATTTTTTCATATATAATATATAAAAAATTTTCAAAATATGGATTTTAAATGGCCTCGCCATTAAAAGGAGGTAGAATTACACTTTTGAAAAATATATGTTTTTAGGAATAAAACTGGGGTTGTTCTTATCTTATGATTATAAAATCTACTTGGAGAATATATAAAACATTTTTTTGAATATATATGATTTATATTTTTTTAATATCATTCACTAGTTGTAATTTATTTAATTTTTTAATATAAAATTAATTAGGGAGGATAAAAATAAAATTATTTCCTTTATAAACATGCTGTATATATTTTCATTTCTAATAAATTAGAAAATAATGAATTCATATTATAAACAATTTAATTTAAAAATTTAGTTAATATTATCCTTAATATCTAATTTAAGGACTATGTTAAATATTAGTATATTAAATAATTATATTTTAATAATATATTACTGTTTGGTAAAACTCAGTGTTTCGTGTAATGAAATCTATCAATAAAACTTTTCATTATGTGTAACACAAGAAAAAAATAGTTTTATATATACTTTTGGATAATCCAAGTGTTTTGAATTGATAATTCTAAATGGTTTTCCATATAATGCAATCAAATAATATTTTCTTCATATAGAAAAATCTATATTCAGTGTTTTCTGAAATTAAAAATATTGAAAAATATTAAGTTAAATTGAAAACAAAATCACATAATATATGGGTGTTACTAGTACTTAGGTAAATGAAAATCATATTAGTTATTCCTTTCAACTACAGTCACTAAACAGTAGCCTATGGAATCATGTGTGGGGTAGTAGCGGCTCAAGGCTTGCTGGGATGGGTTGCGACATAACTATAATTACCCAATCATGATCAATGTGTCACTGGATTCGCCCAAATTTACCCAAGTTTTAAGGGTCAAGCGGTCGCTTGTAGTGTATCTTGGGTTGTCAAATCCTCAGAGACCTAAAAAGAACCTTCAGACACTCAATAAAAGGAGATGGATTTTTGGCTAGAAGTGGCCAACATGGGTTGATTTTAGATGGTTTTAAAAGAGCACTAAAATATCTATGTTAATTCAAATTATGAGAAAATGTGTTGATCCTAGGTTATTTCTTGGGGTGTATTGAATGAATTCCTTTTTTTATGATTTTAATTTCATTAACTCGAGAATGATTCCTGCAATAAATTCAAACTAACCTCATCACTTACTGATTAAACACCTTCACAACACATTCTAATCACCAATACACATGTAGGATCACTTTCATGAGCACTCCAAGGTGAAGGATATAATTATCACATGAAAGTGGGGTGAATAAATTCAATAAGGAAGAGGAAGAATAAAAATCATTGAATGAAAGAATCTCAATTAAAAAAAATTAATAACATTTAGAGAGTTATGAATAACATTCAATCCAGCCCCTTTCTACTCCTTTGGATCAACCCATAAAAGAGCTAGCCCTCCATTGATGACATGTTCTCAACGGAAGCGGAATTAAGATTTACGAGTGTTGAATTGAAGAAGTAAAAATAACAAAAATAACGATCACTCCACCGTTGTGTGAAAAAAAATCACAAGGTTTGGTGTGAATAAATTCACAACTTGAGGCAACGGTATAAAGTTGATAAGAGTAAAAATAGTACAAGAGAAGAAGAAGCACATTTATTAAAAACTAAGGTGATTCGAACAACTTACATGGGAAGGAAAAATGCTACAAAGGCAATTTGGCATAATAACATTACAATCAAAACAAAGCTCCAAGGTCCCTAAATCCTCGACCACTGCTACCTTAAATAGTAAAAATGAAGACTTTTCAGAGCCCCCAATATCTCATGTCCCTTTAATTAATTGTGTTGGTGAATGGGGGGTGGAACATTAATGTAGAGAGACTTTTCCACTTCTTTCCCCGAAGTTGCAGCCAGCTTGCATCCACAGAAAAGACGTGCCGAAAGGACCTTCTAGAATGCATAATTGGAGTTGTCCCTAGAATAAATAAATTAATCCACGGATGTCCCCTAACATCCTGTAATCTTTCAGCCCAAAAGAATAATCCGTTCGAGAGATATGATATAAATAGTGTTCTGTTTTTCTGGGCCTCATAATCTGGCCCAGAATTGCACCTTCAAATTGGGTGGCCCTAATCACCACCATTTTGGACGAATTAGCACTGGCTCTAGAAGAATAATTTTTCCTCTATAACGCTTATAGCCTACCATGAATTTTGGGCTTCATTGGGATTATATTGTGGGCCCCACATTCCCATCAGTGGGATGATATCTAATCTTCCTCCTCTGGAATTGTTTCCTTTCATCGCCAAATATCACCATCATCCTTTATGAATCCTCCATTGATCCCTGAATGAAAAATATTCATATTTATGTTTATATCAATTTCAAAATATATCAAATTAAAAAATAGATAATTACATTCTTTAAAATCAGATGAAACATTTGGCCTAAATTTGTGCATATTAGGCATGAAGTGCACAAATGATGAGAATGGATGTACAAAATTAAAATCCACTAAATCAGGCCCATAAGATCAAAAATTAACATTTAATACCCTTCAAATGCAATCAAAATATGTGTTTTTATCAGCTAATCACACCCCCAACTTGAGTTTTTCTAGTCCCGAGTATAATATATCTCACAAAAATGAAATTTGAATACCTTTTCCAAAAAACATTTTAATACACATTTCTCACCCAAATATCTCATACTAGAAAATTATGAAACCCATAAAAATCATTTAAAACAAGCTATTTCCACAGGTATATCTCAATCCCAAGCCCATTCCTTTGTTCACATTTATCTCCATATTTCATCCAAATTCAATTAAACATGATGAAGTGTTGTGTGTCACAATATACATGGGGGTTCATTTTCATTAGAGGGAGAAAAGATGGAAGCGCTAGGGGAAAAATTTATTAATAAGATGAGTACTCATTTTTTTATTTTATATGTTTTTTTTGTTTTATTGGAATTTTTTTCAATTTTTCCATGGTAATTGAAATTGAACTCAATTGAGTCAACCCATGTAGCAAGACTTTACCGATGACACACAGGCTCAAAGACCTTAGGGAACCATGTGAAGCTCACATACCCGGGCATCATCCTGAGTTAACTCAATCAAATATAAACTCAAATTACCATAAATAGAGATAAAATTCCCAACTCTGCGCTAGAAAACTATGGAGTCACGATCCCCAAGTGTCGAAAGCCACACATTAGGTCAATTTATTGCGCTACGTGCAATTGATTTTTTTTAAATACACATGTTAAAATTAAAATGATCACCAATCCTATGCTATTTATTATGTGTCCCCAAGAACTAAAAATAAAACCCCACAATCTAGACGATGTGCATTGGGTTTTTTTATTAAATGGATGAAAATATAACAGTGAAAAATCACATCGGACAACCGTACATTCCAATATCTATGCACATGAACATAAACGTGCATTAAAATCAGATTCATGGCATGAAAAATTATTTCACATCTAATTTCAGAGTTTGGAATGTGTGTTATCATGTTCATGGTTAATGACATTTTTCCATCAACACATTTTCATCACCCCCGAACATAGAATAGAATTTTCCCCAGTGTTTAAAGAATTGAATCATAGAAGGGAAAGGATAAAAGTTCAATTAAGATATTGAAAATAAAAATTATGGAATGAAGCCACTTGGTTGTTGATGTTGAAAATGAATTCCCATGTATCTCTTCAGTTCTAGTTTGTCTCCCAGTGTCTTGGATGGTTGTGACCAGCTTTTACCAATGACCTATCACATGCCTTTAAATTTTTTTAATATATATATTTTCATTGTATATTTTTTAACCAAAAAAAACATAAAAATTACATAAACTGATGATACATTGTCTTCTTTATATTTTCTGTGTAAGGTATTACTCATGGATCACACCGCGTGACGTGGATGAATACGGTGCTCCCCTTTCATACCCATCCTTACTCATAAAGGAAGAACAGGTCAACAATCTATTTTTTTTAAATACCTAAAAAAACATAAAATAAGAATAAACTGATGATACATTGTCTTCTAAATATTTTCTGGGTAAGGTATTACTCAGGGATCACACCACATGACACAGATGAATATGGTGCTCCCCTTTCATACCCATCCTTACTCATAAAAGAAGAAAAGGTCAACAGTCTATATTTTTTTTTAAAATAAAAAAATGAAGAAGGAGGAAACAAAAGATGATTTAAAAGGATTGGAAACATGAAAAACATGGGTTTCCTCCCATACAGTGCTTTTGTTTAATGTCTTTAGCCCGACATGGATCCTAAATCTATCAATTTTTTCCTGGTTCATAGGTTAGCTCTGCTAACTCTACCACTATTTCCTATTTATTTAATGATTCAATGAATGGTTTTAACCTATGACCATTCTCCATAAAAATGTTACCACTTGTGGGATCCTGAATCTCTATTGCCCCATGGGGGTACACATGATGCACTATGAATGGACCTAACCATATAGACCTTAACATTCCCTGGTGTAAATGATGTTTTTAACTATAAAAGAGCACATGTTTTCCCAGGTCAAATTGTTTGACTTTGATATTCCTAGATTGGTAGGCTTGAACTCTAGATTTATTTATCTTTGAATTTTTATAATCCTCCATCCTAAGTTCCTCATGTTCATTAATATCTAACTTCCTCTTTTCTTCGACTAAAGAAATGTCGAAATTTGAATTTTTGATTGCCTAAAATGCCTTATGACCAATTTCAATAAGTAAATGTCATGATTTTCCATAAACGAACCTATGTGGTGACATTCCTAGGATGGTTTTGAATGTTGTACGATATGCCCAAAGAGTATCCAAGAGTTTCTCAGACCAATCTTTCCTAGAGGGGTTGACAATTTTTTCAATAATTTGATTAATCCCCTTATTTTCTAACTCATATTGACCATTGGTTTGAGGATGGTACGCAGTGGAAACATTATGAGAAATTTCATACTTTGAGATGAGTGAAGGGAATGGGCGATTACAGAAATGGGTTCCACGATCACTGATTATAGCCCTCCGAATTCCAAATCTATAAAAGATATGCTCTTTTTGGAATCAAATCACAACTTGATGATCATTAGTCCTGGTGGGAATGGCCTCAACCCATTTTGAGATGTAATCAATAGCTAAGAGGATGTAGAGGTATCCCATAAAGTTTGGAAAGGGTCACATCAAATAAATTCCCCAACAATGAAAGATTTCAACGACCAGAATGGGAGTGAGGGGCATTTCATTCCTTTTGGAAATGGATCCTAATTGCTGACACTAAGGACAACTTTTTCAGAATTCGAAGGAATTATTAGTGAGGTTCGGCCAGTAGAAAACACTTTGGAAGACCATTGTAGTGTTTTTCTTTGTAGAAAAGTTTCCTCCACATGCCTCTCCATGACAAAATTTTAGAATGGACCCTTTCTCTGACTCGGGAACACTTCTCCTGATGATTTGATCAGGACAAAACATGAAGAGGCAAGGATCATAAAACATATAGTTCTTGAAATTAGAAAGGAATTTATTCTTAGCTTGGGTCCCCAATAATTTTGGATTGTCACCCATCACCAAATGGTTCTCTATATCCGCATACCAATGGAAATCACTCACTAAATAGAGGTGCTCATTGGGAAATGAATCGGACACAGAGAGGTGGTGTGAGTTATATATGAATTCCATCCTAGAGAGGTGATCAGATAAAACATTTTCAACACCCTTTTTATCCTTAATGGTTAAATCGAACTCTTGAAGAAGAAGGACCCACCAAATCAATCTAGCATTGGAATCATTTTTTTGTAAAAGGTATTTTAGGACTTAATGGTCAGTGAAGATAATGATGGGTGATCCTAAGAGATAAGACATGAATTTCTCTAAGGCAAAGACAACAACCAGCATCTCTTTCTCAGTGGTGGTGTAGTTTATTTGTGCATCATTTAAATATTTTCTTTCATAATCAATGACACATGGATTTTTCTCACACCGTTGTCCTAAGACTACTCCTACATCGAAGTCACATGCATCACACATGAGCTCGAAAGGATGTTTCCAATTTGGATATTGCATGATTGGTGGAGATATAAATGTTGACTTGAGTGTAGAGAATAATTCCTCACAGCATTCTGTCCATAAAAATGGAGCATATTTTACCAATAGAGCACAAAGTGGTCGAGAAATAGAGCTAAAATTCCTAATGAACCTTCTATAAAAACCAGCATGTCCTAAGAAGGACCTCACTTCCTTAACAGTTTTAGGAGAGGGAAGGTGACGAATGATGTCAACCTGAGCTTTATCAACTTCAATCCCTCTACCAGATACCAGATGACCTAGAACATGTCCTTCCCTTACCATGAAATGGAATTTTTCCCAATTTACTATGAGATTATTATCCTCACACCTTGAAAAAACCTTTTCAACATTTATAATTCATCCCTCAAAAGTATCCCCAATGATGGAGAAATCATCCATGAAGTCCTCTAAACAATCCCCCACCATGTCTGAGATGATTCCCATCATGCACCGCTAGAAGGTACCAGGGGTATTACATAACCCAAAGGGTATGAACTTAAAGGAAAAAGTGATGAATGGACAAGTGAAGGTTGTGTTTCCGTGATCCTATAAGGATACTTTGATTTGATTATACCCTAAGAATCCATCTATGAAGTAGTATAATTGATGACCCACCACTCGCTTGAGGACTTGGTCTATAAAGGGCAAGGGGAAATGGTCTTTCTTGGTACAAGAGTTGAGCTTCCTATAGTCAACATAGACTCTCCATCCAATACAAAACCTTTTTGGAATCATTTCTCCAACCTTATTGGTTATTACTGTGATTCCATCCTTCTTTGGAACCACATGGATTGGGCTAACCCACTCACTCTCAGCTATAGGATAGATGATACCAGCTTTTAACAATTTCAAAAGTACTTTTCTCACTAATTCCATGAGATTATGATTGAGTCGCCACTAAGGATGAAGACATGGCTTTGAATCGGATTCTCGAATAATTCTATGAGCTCCAATAAGTGGGCTAATCCCAGGAATATCAGATAGGGTCTATGCAATGGCTTTCTTGTGTCTATTGAGGACATCTAGAAGCATCCTCTCATGATTGGATTCAAGAGAAGAAGAAATGACAACAGGAAAGGATTGATTGTCCCCTAAGAACACATACCTGAGTGATGAATGTAAATCCTTAAATTCATGATCAGAGTGGTTATCACATTCCAAGAAAGGATGAGACTTTGTATTGAACTCAGTTTTTTTGTTCAGATTTCTTACCAAAATTGGTTCCATGTGAAATAATTTTCAATCACTAAATTAGCTAGAGTAGTTTCTTGAATGGGTATGGACATTATGTTATTGATTTCAACCATGTTATAATTGATTAGTGATTCCATAAAATCATTAATAGAGCTATCTGAAGTAGATTCAAGCCGAGGAGACAAATTTCCCTCATGTGAAAAAAGAAAATCAATCTCTTCTTGACTTAAACATGCTTCAGTAATTCCATGATGTTCCTTGAGTTCACTATCAACACTAACTATCCAATTGACCTCATGGATCTCTTGATCATCCCCAATTTGAGTGTTTTCATTGTAGATGTTGAAGTCAATACTCATGTTTCCCAAGGTGATGGTCATGTTCCCATTTCGGACTCGAATAACAGAGTAGATTGTTGCAAGGAAGGGATGACCAAGGATGATTGGGGTTTGCTCCCTAGGAACTAAGCATGGGTGATTTTCTCGATCAATGAAGTCATCTCGGTAAATGAAATTTTCAACTTTCAACAAAACAACCTTTAATATCCCCTTTGGAACTCGAATACTACGATCAACAAGTTGAGGAGTGACATATGTGGGTTGGAGTTAATCAAGCCCTAACTGACAATACATAGCATAAGGAATGAGGTTCACACGGGCTCCTAGATCACACAAGGCTTTGAAAACTTTATTATCTCCTAGTTCAACATTTATGTAAGGGAATCCTCGGTCATTCCTCTTTGGAGAAAGGGTTCCTTGGATTGTTGTGGTTACATTTGCTGCCAGAAGGACTTGGTTATTTTGTGATAATTCCCGTTTAAATGTGCAGAGGTCCTTAATGTATTTGGAGTATGTAGGAATGGTTTGAATTGCATAGAAGAGTGTAATGTTCAACTTGACTTGTGAGAATATTTCCCTCAATGTTTCACTCAATTTAGGCTTGGTTTTCCCCCTCATGCATTGAGGAAATGTGGAAGGTTGTGGGTTTGTTTTTTGAAGAGTCGTTTCTATCACAATTTTATTATAATCATTAGTTTTTTCATGTGTTTCATTTGAATTTTCATTAGAGTTTGAATCTTCAGGTGGGTTTTGAACTATTTGTTCAGGTTTCTCAATTGATTTCCCACTTCTCAAAACTTTCACAGCCTTTATTTGATCATGAGTTGTTTGAGTGAAACATGTCTCTCCCCTTGATGGTTGTTGTGGAATGGCCTATGTTAGCATGGGTGCCTTTCCAGTTTTGATGGTTTTAAGTTCCTGTTTCAGGGAAGAGACTTTTGAGTTCATCCTTTCCATTTTTTTTCATAGTTGTTCAAATATTGGGAGATGGACAAATTGGGAAGGGGCCTGTGTTGGTTGGGTTATCCCAGGGGGATACTTTGGGTTTTGGATGGTTTTTTGGTACTGGACTGGAGGATTTTGGTATTGGAATGGTTGTGGTTGGAATTGGTTATGGTTTTGAAAATTTAGTGTAGGGTAGGGGTTTGGTCCTTCTGGTTGGATAGGTTATTGGTTGTCTTTCCAACAGAAGCCTCGGTGGTCATTATACCTTGGGTTGAATGTGTTTGGGTATTAGGGATTTTGAAATTTTAGGGAATTGACTTCAGTAGGTGGTCCTCCTAAACGAACATCCTTGATGGAGGGAATTGTTGGGAAATTGTCCTTTTTGTGGTCATTTTTGTCACCGATTGTGCAAACAAGGTCTACAGTTTGGATTTCAAGGATATTCCTATAGTCTATCTCTTCAACCTTCCTAGAGTGTGATGCAAGTTTCTCCCTAAGTCTTTCCTCTTCTCTAAGTGTATTCATTCCAGTAGTTATTTGAGTATTTTCATAATAATTTGATCTTCCCCATGTTTGGTTTTGTTCAGCAAGGATTTCTAGATACTCGTAAGCATCATTTGGGGATTTGTTAATAAAGGTACCATTACACATCATGTCAAGGAATTGTTTGTTCCTAGGGCCCAAACCTTCATAGAAAATTCTTAATTGTTCAGGAATAGAAAAACCATGGTGTGGAACAATGTTTAGGGTGTCTTTGAACCTCTCCCATGTTTCATAAAATGAATCTCCCTCTTTTTCAAAAAAATTTTGGAAGCTCTTTTTTAGTGCAATGGTTTTGTGATTGTGGAAGTATTTTTTGTAAACTTCTCTTTGCAGTTGATTCCAAGTGTGGATTGATGAAGGTATCAGATTATTTAACCATTTATTCACTCGATCCTTAAGTGAGAAAGGAAAGATCCTCATCTTAGCTGACTCAAGGTTATTTGGTGAGCACATGGTTTCAACAGTGTCGTTGAACTCTTTGACATGAAGGTAAGGCATTTCTTACTCCATACCATGGAAGGTTGGAAGGTGGTTTAAGATATGAGGTTTAAAGACATAGTGGTAATCTCATAGGGAAGCATTCCTAATGAAAGAGGGTGCATTGGTCTAGGTAGGTGTAAGGTAGTCATTCATGGTTTGATCGATAGCATTCCCCAAATTTGGGGCTGCCTCATTTGGATTTGCATTTTGGTTCCCTCCTGGGTATATGAGTTGGTTTCTTTGAAGACCCTCCATTGAAATTGACTCAACATTTAACTCTGGGGTATTAGGAAGTTTAGGGTCCAATGGTGTACTTGACTCCCCTATCCTATGACTTTCCACCCTAAGTAGTCTGTTTGAGTTCTCGCGGGTGTAGGCAGACATGCACCAAAAGAAAAAAAAGTGAAAAAGGGAAAAGATAAGATATCTTAGGTGAGAATAGAATAATTTGGGTGAGGAACGAAGGTTTTTTGTCTAAGGAACTTACTTGTTCCCTGAAAACGGGGCCAAAATTTGGTTTCACCCAAATTTACCCAAGTTTAAAGGGTCATGCATTGCTTGCATTGTAGCTTGGGTTGTCGAATCCTCAGAGACCTAAGAAGAACCATTAGACACGCAATAAAATGAGATGTATTTTTTGATATTAAGTGGCCAACATTGGTTGATTTTAGATGGTTTTAAAAGATCACTAAAAGATCTATGTGATTTCAAATTTTGAGAAAATGAGTTGATCCTAGGTTATTGCTCGGGGTGGATTGAATGAATTCTTTTTTTTACGATTTTAATTTCATTAACTCGAGAAGGATTCATGCAATGAATTATAACTAACCTCATCACTTACGGATTAAACACCTTCAAAAAAATTTCTAATCACCAATACACTTATATGAGCATTTTCATGAGCACTCCAAGGTAAATGATATAATTAACACATGAAAGCGGGGTGAATAAATTCAATAAAGAATAGGAAGAATAAGAATCATTGAATGAAACAAAATTAATTAAAAGAAATTAATAAAATTTAGAGAGTGAGAAATAAAATTCAATCCATCCCCTTGCTACTCCCTTGGATCAACCCATAAAAGAGTTATCCCTCCATTGAATACAAGTTCTCAATGGAAGTGGAAAGTAGACTTACGAGGGTGGAATTGAAGAAGTAAAAACAACAAAAATAACGATCACTCCATCGTTGTGTGAACAAAATCAAAAGGTTTGGTTTGAATAAATTCACACCATGAGGAAACAGTATAAAGGTGATAAGAGGAAGAACAGAACAAGAGAATAAGTAGATCATTTATTAAAAACTAAGGTGATTCGAACAACTTACATGGGATGGAAAAATTCTACAAAGAAAATTTGGTATAATAACATTACAATCAAAACAATGCTCCAAGATCCATAAATCCTCCACCAATACTACCATAAATAGGAAAAAATTAATCCTTGTCTGGGCCTCCAACATCCCATGTGCCTTTAATTAATTGTGTTGGGGAAAGGTGGGTGGAACATTAATGTAGAGAGACTTTTCCACTTCTTGCCCCGAAGTTGCACCCAGCTTGCATCCACCAAAAAGATGCACCGAACGGACCTTCTAGAAGGTATATTTCGAGTGGGCCCTATAAGACTTAAATGAATCCACGGATGTCCCCTAACATCTTGTAATGTTTTAGGCCAAAAGAATAATCTGTTCAAGAGATATTATATAAAGAGTGTGATGTTTTTCTGGGCCGCAGAATCTAGACCAGAATTGCATCTTCAAATTGGGTCACCTTAATCACTAGCATGTAGGAAGAATTAGCTCTGGCTCAAGAAGAATTATTTTTTCCTCCATAACTCTTATAGCCTCCCATGAATTTTGTACTTCATTGGGCCTCTATTGTGGGCCCCACATTCCCGTCAATGGGATGATATCCAATCTACCTCCTCCAGAATTGTTTCCTTTCATCGCCAAATATCCCAATCATCCTTTATGAATCCTCTATTGATCCCTGAATAAAAGATGTTCATATTTATGTTTATATCAATTTCACAAAACATCAAATTAAAATATGGATAATTACATTCTTTAAAATTAGATGAAACATTGGGCCTAAATTGGTGCATATTAGGCATGAAGTGCACAAATGATGAGAATGGATGTTCAAAATTAAAATCCACTAACTCAGGACCATAAGATCAAAAATTAACATTTAATACCCTTAAAATGAAATCAAAATATGTGTTTTTATCAGCAAATCAATCAATATGAGGAGTAGGGGTGAACTAGAGATATATTTACCTTATAAGTTTCGTTTATTTTGAAATAAACATTTTCCTCTAACTTATGATTTTTTACCCTACTGAAAACAAAACAATCATACATCTATAGGAATATAAGAATTTCCATGTGTCACTAAACAATAAGAGTAGTTATAAACCAATAATGGTATGGAAATAATACTATATCACATAATAAATTAGTGAAAAATCCTTTTTGGTGGATACAATGAGAAGGATATTCCCTCACAATACTGTATCATTGTGTTCAATACAATAGTGCATGTTCCCTAAGAAAGAAAATATTATGTAATATAATTTGTGTAACACATTAAAAAAATTCACTGAAAACTTTAAAACATGTTACTATGATTCCATATAATCATTAATAAATATAAACATCAATGAAATTCTTCAATTTATGACATTCAAGTAAGCAAGAAACTTCTTATACTTCTTAATAATACTCAATCCAATTTTACAATCTAATCTTCAAAGTTTTATTGCACTATCCGATAAAAACTCCATGAAAACCCCCACTAAAAAGAACCATGAACTACTTCTTCAACAGTCTAGAAAACCCAATCGGATTTCTTGGTTGAATTCTAGAAACCTTGAATATGATATTATTTCTTCTACTTTCATCAACTGTCTAGAAAAATACCTCATGAATTCTGGATATGGAGACTCCTTCTCTATTTAATTCATCATCGCTCCTCCTTATCTCTTCAATAGTACATCCATGTCAGAAATAAAAAAGTACATCATCTATTTACAAGTGATCCAAATAAGGTTTGAGTGGGATTCAAGAAATCATTCCCACTGAAAAAAACTCCCAAGAACTCTAATTTCCATTATATTTTTAGTTCAACATGGAATCCATCAATTCTTCTCAACTCTTCTCATCTATAATCGAAACATATAGAATATTGTCACAACTTCACCTAATTAATAATTTCTAACATTATTTATTTTTATCCATATATTCCATTCAAATATACTCAAAAATATTGAGGCATATGGTCCCTCTGATTTTCTTGACCCACTAGAAGATATATAGAATAGAAGATACATCATTACGCTTATCTATACCAATCGTTAAATTTCAATTAAATATGTCATTTCATTACAATTCCCTCTACCAACTGATATGAATTTTATAATATTCTAACAAAATTACATCTACCCTTTTGACAACACTTCACAAAAAACATCAAAAATACTATTTCACGGTCCCCCAAGACCACACTTTTGAAGCTGCTTCAAAAAATTATTCAATTCTTCTTTCGATCATACTGATGATCATTTTTAGGATGATACTGTTAGTGTTAGAATTTGTCTTATTGATCAGTCTCGACTTCACTATGATGATCAGTGCTGGTGTTTGAATAATGACTCTTGACCCATTTAATACAAACAATTATGAAATTTTCATTTATCTTGACCATGAAAAAAACATATCAGAGTTCTTATTTCTCTTAATCAACATGTTAATGAAAACAAACAACAATTAGACATAATAAAAATGGTTGATTACATTATTGATTGATCGTTTATTTTCATCTTATCATCATTCCAAACAAACAATCCTTTTGTTTCCTTTTATTGTTCCTAGAAATTCCTCACAAATAAAATTTATTCCTCTGATTTCCTTCTGCAACTATCACATCAATGATGATTGGTGTTTTGATGACTCTAATAATTAGTAGAAAATAGTGCCCAATAGAAAATTTCTAACAAATTCAACTCCATAAACTTATTTCCTCTTATTATTACGATTTATAAAAACATCATTAAATGATAATTTATAAATCATGTATTTTGGGTCTGACAAAAAACCTGCATCTTTATAACTTCATGTTTTGAATAAAACATTACAGCCTTCAAACTATTCTACAACTGGTGATCTCACACCAATGGACTAAGACCGGAATTTTTTTTCTCTATGAAATTTATTATTATTCAAATTTCATTTTGTAAACATGACTTTCCCATGTATTTGAATTATTTTAGGATATATTTTAGCACTGTCTAACCTATATTGGGAAGTATTGTAACTTTCCATCCTTCTAGAAAAATTCCAACCAAACCGCAATACGATTGGAAGCACCTATTCTCCATTTCATTAAAAAATATATCATCATATGTTTCTTAAATAACTTATGATTTATGATAACTCCAATATCAAAAAACAATCATCTTATGTACATCTTACCCATATAGAATCTGATTCTATTACTTATTATTAAAAAAACTTCATTTTGGACCCATGATGTGTCCGCTAAACATAATATTCTAGAAATTTTTTTCTCAATCCCATGGACTTATTAAGTATTGTGAGTCCAAAATCCAAAATATGATTTGTGATTTTAATCACCAAAAAATAAAATTGAGGTCAATTATATTAATCCTTATGTTCATTTACAATGAATTAAAACACAATCATCTTTCATATTCTAAAAACACATTCTTGACAATATGTTCCAAACAATATCACCCTTTGGAGTTTTTTCTCAACAATGGTTAAAAAATAACTAAACATTGTAACATAAATAAATGGACCAATTATATAAAATTATAGGCCTACATGATCATTCCAATTCATGGAAACTATAATTATTTGAATGAAAAACCATGATGTCCAAATTTAGTGACTCGTGAAACATCATTCTTCACTTCTTTCCTAATATCTTCCATTTTACTTATTAATAAAAAGATTCATAAAACCAATGAAACAATAAATTAGAATAATTCACATATTTACGATTTTGAATTCATATCAAACACAAAACCCCAACTATATACATGCTTCAATAAATGTTTTATGGAATATCAATATATAGATTAATGAATAAATTATCCCCATTTACAACACTATCTGAATAGTATATTTGATAGGGGAAAAAACTCAAACCTTAACCATGATGATAATGATGTTTGACTCCCATGTTCAGCTTCAGTTTCCAAAAATGGTTCCTTCAGTAATGGTTTTTTGAAAATATCAGCAACTTGTTCTGATGTAGGAATATACTACAACTTCGATTTATTCATCTCCTCACACACATTCATAAAATGATATTTTATATCTATATGTTTTAAATTTGGATGTTGTAAAAGATTAATTTTAAGGTTGACTGCAATTTGATTTTCACAACTCAATACCAAGGGTAACCTCAATTCAACAAGTAAATCTTCCAACTAAGTCTTCATATACATATGTTAGGTAATAACTTGAGTGTAATAAATATACTCACCCTCATTCATGGTAAGAGTTACTGAATTTTGTTTCATTGTATGTCAACTAACATAAGTTTTTTGTAGAATGAAAACTCCTCTAGATATGGATCTTCTATCATCAACAATTCCTACCAAATCAGTGTCGGAATACCCAAAAAGGTCAATAATATCTAAGGTGGTATACCTGATAACAAAATTCTGGTCTTCCTTTGATATATCTGAGAATTATTTTTCTACAAAAAAAATTAATTCTTTGGGGGAAATCTTAAATATTTCCAATAAGGTTACAAAATAAACAATGTGGGTGTTGAGGTAATAAAATATAACAAACATCCAATAAGGGTCTAAAACAATTCAGAATCAATTTCTTTTCCTTCCCAATACTTTTTTAACATGGTTTACACTGAAATCTGTGTGGAAATAGGTTTCAAATTTAACATTCCGAACATCTAATGAATTTCCATAGAATAATTTTCTTCATAAAGAAAAATGTGTTTTTTCATTATTGATTTTTCCAACACATCAATGTATTTCATTTCACCTAGAAGGAAAATTTTAAAAAACATTTAAATTTCTTCAGAAAAACATTCACAATTTTATTCATTATTCCAAGAAATAATAATATGATCAATATACACAATTACAATGAGGAAAAATCTTAACTTATTTTATGTACAATTTCATATCAACTATAAATTAATTAAAACTCACCTTACTCAAGAAATTATCAAATTTAAAATACCATGCCCTCATAGATTACTTTATATTATACATGGATTTCTTCAACATTCACAAATAACATTCATCTTTCCATATAAAAAATCCATAAGTCTGTAAAATGTAAAATTCCTCTTCAAGATTTCCATTCAATAATTTGGATTTCACGTCGATTTGAAAAAAAAATATCCTCGATGTGAAATAATAACATGATATATTATGATAGTTTCAAACCTAGTCATTGGAGAAAAAGTCTCATAAAAATCAAAAACATCAATCTAAGGGTAACATTTGAATAGTAATCTTGCTTTGTTTCTTAAGAATTTTTCATATTCATTCAACTTGTTCAACAAACCCCACTTTATACAGATAATTTATTTTATTTGGGGTAGGTACAAGTTCTCAAGTATCATTCTTCCCAATATGATCCAACTCTCCATTCAAAGACTGAACCAATTTCAAATTCTCAAAACATTCCTTCAAATATTTTGTATCAACTATTTAATACAAGGTACATTGAGTAATGATTTTGGATTTTATTATTTTTTGAACCATTTTATGTTGATCATAGAAAATGTTTTGAGCATCCAATTTCGTCCCCAAACTAGTATCATATTTTAGATATTTTACCGTTAAATGAAATAACTATGTCTGATTCATCTTCTTGAGTAGGATTCCCTTTTTGGAATCCTATTAGAAATTTTAACTAAAAATAATTCATCCTATTAAACATCCTTATCCACAAAAGTATGTTAATCTCCTTCCACATCATTTTCAATAACATTCACATCAATTGAATCAACTTGTCTTCCTGTTTTTTTTTTGAAGCATTTACACCCTCTTCCTTGTAGAGAATAGGCAATAAAAATTACATATTAACCTATCTTCTCAAATATCTCGAGGATTACACATTTATTATTTATGGTTTATGGACTCTCAAATACGCTTAAGTGTTTTTTTTGAAACTTATTTTTTTTATTAAGAAAAACACTTTTGTGGGAAAAGTGAGAAACTGAAAGGTTCAGCATACAACAAAAACACCCAAGAAGAAAACCAGAAACAGACCCGACCAAGCAAAGATAACACTGCCAACCACAATGCAGGACCACTCGGTGATCCCATGCAAGCATGGTACCTCCCGAAGGCAAAGCCCTCCCTCAAATTCAGCCAAGTCCCAAATGGCCTGAAAAGTGGACAGAGGTGTGCTCCATCCCATCGGAACCAGTCTGGCCCTCATCCTTCCCCACACACATCAACGGAGATTTCAGAATCATTGACAAACAATTTGATTCTGCGAGAGCCCATATCCCTAAAAATCTTCCACGATAAGTAGGATACCTGATAGTGTGGTTCCTCCCTTAGCAGATCTTCAAGTGCAGAAGTCATCTTGTTCCATACCTGGATATACTCCTCTAGTTTGATCACCCCCTTGTTGAAGCCACCAACTAGAATCATATCTTGTTTGTCAACCCATTTATATTGCTCCTCATTGAGATTCACGTCAAAGGTCCGACCCATGATCCTAGCTGCATCCTCCTCCGAAGCATTGAGAAATAGAACCTGCTCTTTCACCTCCTTGTCCGAGGACAAAATCAAGTGCAAGGACGAGTAAGACTTACCAGATGAGATTGACTGACATCCAACCCTGCTGCCCAGCTCCTCAGCCACTGCCCATTCTGCTGACCGAGTCCTCATAGGAGGTGGCAGGGAGGAGTAGTTCTTCTTACACCTCCTCCTCTTGTCACTCCTATTGCTCTTCAGACCTTGTTCTCCTTCCGAGTAGACTTTACTGAACTCCAAGGGTTCTTCATGGGGTTCCTCTTGGTACTCTACCACTGCAAGGCTAGCGAATCTATTGCTCAGATTGACAGGAGTTCGAGTTGGAGAATTTTCTCCCCCTGCCTGAATGCCTGAGTCTGATCCTCCTATTTCCCCAACACTGGTGAAGAGAGGAATTTCCATGACCTCCTCTTGCATAACACCAGATTCTTCCTCCACTATCCCCTCCTGAGAAGCCTGTTCTACACTGCCAGCATTGAACATACCTTCCTCCAACCGCTTGTCCCCCGCACCAGCTTCCATGGAGCAGCTGGCCACCCATCCTTCTCCGTTGTCCACACTCTTCAACAACTTGATTTCCGGGTTCGGAGTTGGTCTCACCGACTCACTGAGGTTGTGTGTAGCCTCGAGACCCCTTCCCATAAACTGGAAAGCAGTATCAAGTTTCAACACCTTGGAGTGTCCAGTTTCCCTCCTGCACATCTCAGAATTATCCGAAGGGAAAGCTACAACATGGTCAGGTAAAGGAGCCTTCCCTTTGGACTATTCCAGTCCTACCTCCTCCTGGGTCACCCCCAGCCCCATTGAGACATTGACCTCACTTGCCTTAGAAGGGTCCAAGTCAGCATGAGGTCGGCCTGCAAGTGTGGCCTGGGCACTGCCATATCCAGCATTAGTGGTGATCACACCACCCCTCGGAGGTGCAACGGTAGACACATCTGTGGTCACAGTGGTCCGGCCACTGCCAGCTCTTCTTCTACAACCCTGCTCAACATGGCCCTGTCTGCGGTAGTAGGAACAAAAGTCAGTCCAGGATTCATAGAAAATCGGTTGTGCATACCTGTACTCCTCCTCAATAATAATACATACTATCTCCGGTGGGATTCTAGAGAGATCCATTTCAACACAAATTCTTGCGGACATGGGGTGCGACAAGGATGATGTTCATTGATCACTACACACAAAACGACTAATAGAATTGCCAATTGATCTCAACAGCCCAAGGTTCTGGAACGGGAGAGGAAGGCCAGGCAACTGGATCCAAATCGCTGTAAAGGGGGAATCGCGGTTCATGTGGACATTAAAAGACCAGCGGAGTAAATGAAAAGGGAGGCCGGAGAAAGATTTCCTCTTTCTCAACCAAGCCCTTCCCAAATCGTCTTCATCAGCAAACATAATGAGAAATTGACGCAGCCCCATAATACCTACCTGCGCTCGATGTTTCAGACCCCAATCCTCATTGACAGCCTTGGAAAAGAGTTCCACCAGAGGTCGCCGCCGCACAAAATGCACAATCAGAGCCGAGGAAAGCAACGCCGATGCATCAGTGAATTCCCTAACCGAAACCGGAACTATCGGCTGACCTGAGACGCAGCCAGGGACTTTCGGAGCCACTTGAATTTCAGGAACGAAAAAGCCCACGTCCGTCGAGGAATGAAAGGTATCGGGAACTCCCAAGTGCGAATCTCCATGGAAAAGAGAAGAAGGCTGGGACCCCTCCCCCCCCCCCCCATGGGAGGAGGGGCCTCGTTGGGCAACATTGTCGTAGGGTCAGCTGGCCGCCATCGCCATCACCACCGTCATAGGGTAAGCTCGTCGTAATCTCCTTCTTATGATCTATTGATTTTCTAATTCACTTAAGTGTTTCAACCATGGATTTTTCCCATGAAAACATTCATAATGATTCATATTTAATCTTTTCTTATAGAATCCTTAGTTTTGAATATAAATAGCAGCACTTATGGATTGCCTCTAAATGTAAGGAGACCGATTATGTCCAAGTGACATTGTTCTTCCCATTTCAACTAGAAATCTATTTATAATTTTAGCTACACCATTTTTTTGAGGATTATATGGAGTATTGAAATCATGTCGAATTCTGTAATTCTCCAGAGAACTTTCTTGCTCTTTAGTTTTTTAATTACCACCATTTTCTATTCACAACATCTTCACTGAATAATCACATTATTTCTCAGCTTTTCACTTAAAACATTTAATCATTTTCAGTACATCAGAGTTATGTATCATATAAATAACATAAGAAATGAGATTAAAGTAACCAATGAATGAAATTAAGTACTTATTTCTATTAGTTTATTTCTTTTTTATTATCTAACAGATATAAGCATGAATGAGTTCCATGGCTCGTTTTGAATAAATGGAGGCTTTCATGTGCACAAAGTTTTTTATCATTGATTTTTAAGAAATATTGAAACACCAATATATTCTTCGTATCATATCAGGAATACCAAGGACATGTCTCACTTTGATAAATTTCTCATGTTTTTCTGATACCAGTTGTCTAGAATTTGATGAACAAATTGATACTCTTCCACCATGCTCAAATAACACGAGTTTTGAACATCACCCTAATGGAATAAGTTTTATTTTCACATGTTTCCCTCTTACAACCATATTCCATCATCCTCCATTTTTACAAAAAACCCATAAATTCTAAAAAAAATTACCTTAGTTGTAAAGTTTTTAATCACATTAAAATATTCAATTCATCCCATCAAAAAACAATGTATTTTAAGATTTAAATTTTCTTCCCCAGTGATGGTTGATCTAACACTTTTAATTCTAAGAGGTTAATCACTGTTAAATTTCATTGTTCCATCATTAAAACCCTTCACATTCATAAAAAAATTAATGTATCCTATAATATGATAAGAACACCAACTATCAATGATCTATGGTTGTTCTCCTTTTATTTCATTGAAATCTGTTTCAATAACAAAAGCATTTCCATTCCCATTGTATTTCTCGACATCCACTATATGAGAATTTTTACCAAATTTTTTGTGTAATGATAACAAAACAAGACATCAATTTATAGAGTTTCAAGGTTTCTCACACCATCTAAAAATAGATTATAGGTATTTTAACTTTTAGAAATCTATTACACCATCCTTCTCAGGTTTTTTCAGACAACCTTCTCAGACTTCTTCATTTGAGGGGATTGACTCCACCTCATGTTATTGTTTCTATAATTTGTGGAATAGTAATAATGATGTAGATTAAACAAACACGTATTTTCTATATTTCCAAATCTTTTATAATACCAATGGTATCCATTGATATAATATATACCTTTATAATGTCCATACTAACTAGAAATGTGTTAATGATTTTCTGCAACCTTATTAACTTTCTTATCAAAACATTGTTTAAAACCAAAATTTCTTTTATCAATATCAATATACTTATTATTCTTCATAATTGTTTTTCATTTCAGGATTATGAAAATCATATGTTATAGAAAAATATTCAAACTTAATATTTATATAAGCTTATCCCTTCTTGACTTTTTGGCTCTGGGATACAATGATAACATTTCCATATTTCTACTTCTCAAAAACAATTTCCGATTTCGTCTCAACATTTGAAGGTAAATTTTGTTGATTCGTCATTGTTTTAGCATTTGAAAATATTTCAAGAGCTTACGAAATATAATTCTTGAAACATGTAACCGTATATTATGTTTTTGAACGTTTTGTTTTTATATTTTTCCACTCTTCTTTGTTTTCCTTTATCTTTACATACACAACTTCATTGTAATTATTTTCATGTTCAAGATATTTCTCCAAATTATAAATATCTTCCCGTGTTTTTAATTTCTCTATTGAAAGAATATCATGATTATTTACTGATGAAATTTCAGTTTTCAACATCATGATTTCCTTTTCAATCCTCTAAATCATTCTTAGATATTGTTTTAGGTCTTTTTTATATAAATTCATAATTGATCTTCTCCTTCTTCTTCAAAACCACAACTTTCAAAATCTTAATTTTTCAATATCAAAATAAATGTACTTTCCCATGCATTCTTAGTATGATTTTCATTTTTATCCACTCTATCTTTATAATCCACATATTTATAAAAAAATAATTTTCTTCTAGATTGGGAGAAATTTTTTTTCAATGGAATAAGATATCGCCTTATAACCATTTTTCTTTCCTGATCTTCTCTTCCATCTATTATATTTTTCACTATCCTATTCTTTATTTATTCTAATACAATAATCTAAAAATTTTCCAACACAACCATATTCAAAAATAAATATGGGAATTTTACCCTTATATTTTCTTATACCTAGTTTCATGTTTTAAAAAAACAATGATAAAAATTCATTAATATTTTTACATACCTCATTTTCAGAATAAGACTCATCGTAATCTTCATCAATAATCTTCTTATAATTTTCCCTTTTGGAAGACCTGAAGTATATTTCCCTACCCACTTTTTTCCCTTCATAGATATCTCTTATCTCATTTTGTAAGTAACATCAGTACTATGATAATCATCTAGAGATGATGTTTCAGGATCTTTATCATCCAATAAAGAAACATTTTTGTCAAATTTTTTTGGAAGAATTCTCAAGATCTATTCAACCATAATATGGACATATAATGTTTCACCAAGGCATCTAATAGTGCTTCCAGTGTCATTTACCATGGAAAAAAATGTCATCAATGGATTTATTCCCACCCATCATGAGATCTTCAAACATCATCCTATGAAATTAAGACTATTCCTTATTTAATTTTTTTATTGAATTCATAAATGTTTTTCATCTTATCCTAGATTCCATTGGTAGTGGATTCACCATTTACTCTTGATAACCCGGATTTAGAAGTATTTGAGAGTAAATAATTCTTTGATCTTCCATACTTTTCATGATTCTTATTATCAATGGATGTAAGTGGAAATTTATCATAAATAGAAAGAAACTCATCTTTTATAGCTTCATGAACATCATAACCATGTGACATCAGATAATGAAATATTCTATCTTTCTGGATTTGATAATTCTTACCATAAAATCCAAGAATACATTTACTGCTCAAAAAATTGATATTATGAAACTAATATTCTATTCAATAATTAATCTAAGGGTAAATGAAGGGAGCCTTAGATCTGATACCACTTGTAATTCCCCAGTCACATTCAATGTATGATTAAGAGTGGTACAGGTCAATCAATGATATCTTTTTCTTTTAAGTTTCCTTTAATTTGAAAAAACATCACCTCTAGTTACAGAGTTGTTATGTTTCTAAAAAAACAATAAACACCTATAAGATCATAAAAATTTATAATATTCACTACTTAGTAAGAGTATGTATGTATTTATTGTGGTATAGAAACAATATCATATCTCACAATCCCCTAGAAAACAATCCTTCTGTGTGGATATATTTAGTACCATATTCCATTATAATAATGTGAATGTATGTTCAATAAAAAAATGCATGTAATTCAAGTAGCATTAAATAATGTAATACAATTTGTTTAAAAGTTATGAAAAATTAACCAGATGCTTCAAAATCATTAGTATACTTCTTTATCAATGAAAACAAGTATGAATATCAATATAATTCTTCACTTTCCCATATATAAGTAGGTAAGAAACATCCTATTATTCCTAATGATACCAAGTCTGACTTCCCAGTTTGATTAGCCCAATATGATAGCTAATACTAACAATTAAATTGTTAGACAACCACTGAATTAAATCTGAAATTCTATTGCCTCAATCTAGAAAACACAGTGTGATTTTATAGCCCGATTCTGTAACATTGAATTTAATATTCTCTCATTTCTTTTATTATTCTACCAGGTATACTTCCTCATAAATTCCAAATCTGAAAACTCATTCCCTCTATAATTATTTATCACTCTTCCTTCTCTCTTAAATAGTACATCTGTGTTAGAAAGTAAAAATTTACAAACATTATTTATAAGAAATCCAAATATGGGTTGGGTAGGATTTTGAAAATATTTCCCTCCCATCCAAATTTCCTAAAACTCCAATTTCCAATTAATTTATTGTTCATATTTGACTCATTCTATAATCCTCTACACTTCAATTCTCTTCTAAAAACTTCTGAAATATTATCACAATATCATCTTGCTTCTAACCTTATATAGTTATTTATTATAATTTTGAATTCCCATTTCTATTTCCTCTATGTGATTGAGGAATATAGTAAATCCAATTTTCTTAACCCACCTAAAAATAAATCAAAACTGAAGATACATTATTACATTCCTCTATATCAATTGTAACATCTGAATAACATAAGTCTTATCAATATAATTATATGTAAAAATTTATATAAATTATGTTATCTTAATAACATTCCATAACCCCTCTTCATAACACTTCTAAAAATAACTACAAACATTTTCTTTCAATATCCCCACTAATAATACATTTTTATCTACCAGATATAATGATTCTTTTCTTCTTTTTTTAGACTGATTATCCTTTATTTGATGATATTATCGGTTTTATCCTATATCTTATTGATTTGTCTCGAATTCACATTGATGTGAATTGTTAGTATTAGTATGATGACTCTTAACACACTTGATACAAAAAATTATGATCTGTTCATTTCTCTTTATCCATATAGAAAAATCCTCAATGATATTATTTGTATTGACATACATGTCAAGGAAAAAAACCAACAACTCATGTTGATGAAAATGGATCACTACATTATTGATTCTTCCCTGATTTTCTTCTCCTCATTGGTCTAAAAATGATTCACTTTATTTTATTTTTATTCGTCCCAAAAATTCCTTAAAAATAATAAATCAGCCATTTATTTCTATCTGTAACTATCAAAACATCTGATGATCGGTGTTAGGATGACTCGGAAAATATTTGGCACACCATGTCTGAATAACTAGTTCAAGCAGCATCAACAATAAAAAATTATTTAATATTTTTATCATGATTCCCCCAAGAATATTTCTATGATGATTTATATCTGATGGAGTTTTGATTTTACTAAAAAACATCATATTCATAACTTAATTTTCTAAACTGAATATTATATCCGTCAAAATATTATGTGCTGGTAGATCTCACACTGATGGATTGATCCAATAAATGTTCTTATTCCGGAACAATTTTCGTATAGAAGATTAATCTTATAAACAAGAATTTCAAATGTCTTTGAATACATATTAGATCAGTTTTATCATCTAATTTCTTACATTGTGATGTATCATAATGTCTAATCCTATAAACATATTCTTTCCAGACAAACATCATCACAATTAGTATCACCTATTATCAATTTCCCTAAAAATCTGGCATCATAAGGTTCTAAGATAACTTATGATAAATGAAAAATCCAATATCATAAATGAATAATCAAATGTACATCATATTCATAGAGAATCTGATTCTCTTCTTCATTATGATCGAAAACATAATTTTGGACCCAATGTTAGTCTGGTGAACCTTTTCATCAAGATAACTTATTCTCAATATGGTAGGCCTTATTAGGAATTGTGAGAATGGAATAATGAATATGATTTGTGAGTCCAATCAACAAAAATTAGAAATTGAGTTGAAATCTATTCAACCAAATCTTTTGGGAGAAAAAAAGAAAACCAAAACATCGTCCATCCTCCAAAAACAACTTCGTGCCAAAATAGTCCCATATATACCCTACTATGTGAGGGTTTAGAAATTATAAATAAGGTATCAATAAAATAATGTGAGATATTACCTATAAAATAACCCATCACTTATTATTATACATCAATAAAAATATTTAAATTCAAAAAAATTTAAGAAAAAAATATTACATATTCAAATATAAAAAAATTACCCATGATATAATGGAGGAGATAAAAATAAAACCCATTCATACAACTCACTCATCATAAATAGATTCCACACTAAATTCTTATGTAATAATATTGTCTTTTAGGGTGATATATTTACTCCACTAGATACCACTTCTACAACCATATCAATATTCTATGTACAACCATCCCCTATATGAACTGATTTTCATTTACCTAAGGGGATTAAAACACAAGTGTGCATTTATGGGTGAGCATAAAAATATATAGTATGTTCTTCAAAAGTAATGATATATACTTAGAATCAGCTATTATATACATGTTTTAATATAATATAAAGGTTACATAATCAAATATCACTATCGCATAGGTAAGAATAACTATCATTGATCTGGATTAGTGAATTCATAGATAAAATTCATTACACACACCAAATAAAAATTTTCATTCAAAATTAAATTTTAATCATATATCATAATTTAAAATGAATTTATCATCCAGTAATTCTCCAAGGATTAACTAATAATGAGATACCAGAGTAAATACATATCAACACTTAATTCAAATTAATTGGCGGAAATAATAATATGTATATTTTTTTGACGTTCTAAAGGGAATACACATACTTAAATCTATAACAATATAAATGTTCTAACATAAAAGGAAATGAAATTTTTTTGGTTTAATGTTCTACACTAAAATACTTGAGAAAATACCCAACTCTAGGGTTGAAATGGTATATGAGGTCAGTATATTTCTCATATATGTGTGTAGTAGAAGAGATAATATCTAATGTATCATCGTCCCTTTAGTCACATTGTTGTGGGAGAGAAAGGGTGTGTTCCACTCAAATATAATATTTTACATCACATTCCCATATCAGATATTCTAGATAGATTACCCATCTAAAAATATCTTATTAATCCCATTCTCATCTCAGGGATAATAGATGAATAGTATATCCCCATTTATCATGATCCATATGTAATAGATAAATTATTAATTACCAACTATCTTATTGAAGTATATGACCTATCTCATCCTATTTTAGTGGTTGATTCTTCTTATGGATACATGAACTTGTTATCATCAATCTCTAATGAGGACAATGAGTATGATACAGTATTGTAATGGAAATATTACCGTAAAACAAGATGGAGATTTATTGAAAAGGAGATCCACCATTACATATTTTTTACATTTATATTCATCCATTCCTAGTGGAATAACATTTCATGAAGACAATATTAAATAATCAATCTACATGAAAATAATCAGGGGTATCCCTACAAATCTTCTAATACATTACAGATAGAAATATAGTGTCATGGTATCATTCTTTTTGGTCTCCCAATAATCAAGCTTATATAAATAGAATTATACATTAATAAAGTAGTAGAAATATTTATATAGTAATATCATATCATAATAACAAAGCACGAGCCTCTGAGCAGTAGATTCCCACTCTCCCAAGGTGTCCAGGGTTTCATCCCACATATCCTTCTTCCCTCCTCTGACTTGCTTCAGTCTTCAGTGGAGTCATCCCTAGGAGCTTGGTATGGTGTGTCGTCGTACCTAGATCATCTTTTACTTTGTGATTCCCTAGATCTCATCATCCTCAGTGCTTCGGTGGATCAAAAAGATGCAGCACTCAGATTCTAGGTTTCGGTAGATGGTGTGTTTCGGTCCATGAATTCCAGGTTTTGGCGGATGACATGCTTTGGTCCTCGGATTCCAGGTTTTGACAGACTGTGTGCTTTGGTCATTCGCAGCGTGATTTGCTCTTTGGCGGAAATCCCCCTGGGAGCATGGTGTGGGTAGCTCTTCCCATTGTGTGGATCGGCTCTTCCTCTTTCATTTCGCACCTGGATCTTTCCATGGAGAGGTTGGATTGGCTCTCGACGGCTCTGATGTTTCTGGTGTGGTTTGTTTCATGTTCCATAGTGGCTCGGGGGAGAGAGGATCCCTATTTTATGGTCTCTCGATGGAGGATTTTCAATGTGGTGTGATTTATACTTTGGTTGGTTTGTGATGTTTTTATTTTTGGATTACAGTGGATGGTTTGTGGTTTCGTTGGCACTGGAAAGAACTGATCCTGGGTCTATGGGTTCCTCTCATACCATTGTAGTGAGTTCAACCGATTTTCCATCTAGTTAGGGTTCTTATCTTCATGATTTTATCAGTTTCAGCACAGAGTGGTGCTTCTGGTATGGTCATTTTGGTTCCCCTCCCTGGTGGTACTTCTTTGGTGCTGTTGTTGGGCCTTCCAACACTGGGTGGCGCTGGCCTGACATCCTGTATCCTGGAGGGCTTTCCCTTTGGTTTCTTGCTGGTGTAGTATTGATAGTGGCTTGTGGAAACGGTGTGGTGGGACTTGCTCTAGAGTTGGTGAGGTGATCTATGACAGTGATGTTGTTCTCCGATGTTTTCATGTAGATGTTGGACATGATCACTAGGAACTGGTCCCAGAAGAGGATCAGAGTTTTTGGTTCACCAATGCATAACAGTTCGGATTTGGATGTTTGAGAGGGTATGGCAAGAGCCATCAGATCGGGCATTTTCTTTGACACAGGACACTTTCTTGCTGAACATCCATGTAATGGTGGAGAGATTCATCACAATTCATACACTAGGGAGGGGCCGATCCAAGTTTTCAGTCCAGGTTTATTTTCCCACATTCGGGTTGTGATTTGTATTAAGTCTATGTGGTCTGGTTTCCCCCTACTTCCCTTAAAAGGGGGTTTTTATTAATAATAAAAAATATTTAAGGCCTTTGTGCCATTGGATGTAATATCATATCATAGTAGATGTCATAGTTTTCTTATTCATCACTATATTCCATAATACCCCCAATGAGTTTCCTCATTATTACCTCATCTTATGATAATGATAATAATTTAATAAAGTTAATGGTTTTTATTTAATTAGAAAAATAGGGACAATATAAATAGGTTGTTACAATGTTAATCACATGGATTTCCATGTATTTAATCTCTGGTAAAAAATGTTACTCCCTTACGTTACCCAAACACTAGCAAAATCCACAAAAATACTTAAAATAATGACTCCTATACCTTATCTATAAAGGTTCACATCACTATTTTTATAATTTTTTTAACAATTTCATGATACTCATAATTTTTCTTAAATACCATGATGACTATTCCATTGTATTTGGGGGAAATTATTCCTCATTATTATATCATTATTTTGTGCCCATTATTAGCTCCAAACATTATATATTAATATAACCACTTTAAAGCCAATAATGTAATATATATTCCATCCTCCTATAAATTTTATTCTATGTCATGAAATGAATAATCACATATATAACATATAATTTACTCTATAGAGTCATATCCTTAACATCATATTCAGAAAATCACCACTTATAGTAATAATACTTCCTTTATTTATGTAATTAGGCCACAATTTTCATTATTCATTTGATAACCCCAATATTTTCTATAATTCATTCTAGTTCATCTCTTATTCAAATCCATACTAATAAGATGTGATCAATATCTTGTATTCATTATCTCATAATGAGTTAAAAATATTAATAAATGTTTTAAACCTGGTGGAGGTGAATTTATTATATTGTTTAAATTATTATCTCTCATCCATCATTAATAATAATATCATACCTATCACTCCATCAATGTTTCAACATAAATATATAACCAATTCATGTGGATAGAAAATCCATCCAAGGTAGTAATTTAAGCTTATCATTCATTATTCATAAAAAATCACATAAAATTATTAATATTATCAAATAATTTGTTATTATGTAATAATATTATAATTTGATATCCAGCTGAATTAACCAAAAATTACAGTCAATGAACACATATTTTTGATGATTTTATTTCACCAATAATGAATTTCATGATTATTAGATATCATAAATTACATATTAATTTTCTTTTATCAATACATAAATTTTTTTCCATTAAAATAGTTTGTAAAATTTAAATATTAATTATTAGTTTAATTTATCTACCAACTAACTCTAAACTGACCCAAACTTCGTTCCATTGGGTCTATAATGTCTCAAGGAGTAAAAAACAACTTGGGCATCAAAATTGAGGCATACAAGATCCCTCTTGAATAGAATGCATCTTAAAAAATATGAAGGGTCTATGTAACATACCCACATGCACATTATTTATAACTATGGAACCTCCTACTCTCTACTCACATAACATTAATTCAATTAATGAGTTTCATTGATCATAAAATCCAAAACTGGTCTACATTGTGCATATTCATGTCACCCTCCGTGGCATTTGATAGAAGTCATATAATTGGATTGGATGGTGCATTTAACACTTTATCAGCCCTTTATGGGTGATGATAATTATTTATTATCAACCTCGCAATCATCTGATTGCATGGTCAAAAATACATACCTCTATATTACACTCTCAACATTCCCCATAAACCCTAGGACTTGTGTGGTTATCTTTTTCTCAATCTATTAATGATTAGATGACCTCTTCTGGGACAATCCCTTTCATCCTATAAATGTCTCTACTACCATAGTTACCACCATCTTCCATACATGATGTTTTATGGGACCAATGAATTATAAAATACATAATATAGGTACTTCGTGCTTGTTGATTCCATATTAGGTCCCTATTTATCAAAGTTTTATCTTTAGGTTTCTCGTATAATTGAGAGTGGGTGAAAACACAAATATATTATCTCTAATATTTCTCCAAAAAATAGATACGAGGAGATAAATTTTTAATTAATTAGTTCATTACATTGAGATATATAATTATATATTTACCTTGATATATTATGGGTCATGTAATAAATTTATATGTAGAAATTATGCATAGATCATCAAAATGGATTGAAAACATCACTTTTAATTTTATCAAAATTTATTGATCAAATTTCAATTATTATCGGGGAATTATAATACTATAATCATTTAAAATAGTAAACTATAAGGTATAGTCACAATAAAATAACATTCACCTTTATTTTATATAAATTATACTTTATAAAAATTATCTCCCAGATTCCTCAGACTCCAGGATCAAAAATCTAATAATTCTTGTTCAATTAGTATGGGAATAAAGAGTAGAATAAAACAATAAAATTTAGAATCTATATTAAAATTTTAAACCCTAGTTCAATGATAGAGAATTTAAGGGAACAATTTTAGAGATATAATCATAGAGACATACTCGTTGTTGATTCTATAATGATCCTCCAAATATCATTTATATCTCCAATTATTCCACCATGGAAGCTTCCTATTTCATATAACATAAACTCCTGTAATTTCTATCCTAGAGTGAGAATATAAAGGAGTAGAGTCTAGGTATAACTAACTAATGAATTATTATTTAATTATAATAAAATCTTTAAAAATACATCTTCATCGATGTGAACCAATTGAACATCACCAAAAATTACACAATCTCTTATCCTAATGAAAACTAAACTTGACATACTCGATGACATAGTCTATTTTCCTATTTAACTATTTAGCATAGCAAAATTTTCCTTTTTTCATTTTTTTAAAAAATATTATTATTTACATGAAAATTATATTTTTGAAAACAAAAAACCTAAGAAATCATTTCATTTAATTTTAAATGAGTGATAATGTATTCATTATCACTAAATTAAGATTCAGATGTCAATCATTGAAAATGGCATCCTCCAGTGGAAGAATAAACTATTATATAAATGAAATTTGTTATTTCATAAATCTCTATGTTATAAAAAAATTAATCATGAATAGTTTAATTTCTATTATGGTTTGGTGGTAAAAACACTTATCCTACAAGAGTTATGAAAATAAAATAAAAAATATTTTTACATAGGATCATTATAGAATTTTGGATCAAATAAAATAAATTATTATTTGGGTACCTTTTTTGCTATTGATCAGATATGACCAATCTACATTTCATGAGACTGATAAAAATCACTAAGAATCAGAATATGGGATGCTTCCTACTTGAGAATTGGTAGGATTTTTTAATCTACCGATTATTGAGAATGACATACTTCAAGCAACTATCTTTTAGAAACTGGTTTTATTGTATGAATAAAAAAAGAACCTTAGTTTTCTTATGTTTTGGAAGTTTTAATAGAATTCAAATAACTAGAAATAAAAACCATGAAATTAAATACATACCCACACTTTGAAACTCATTGTATTCTTAATATTCATATATACATAATGAAACATTTCATAAACATTTAATTACTTACAAAATATCTAACTTTAGCATCATTTTTAGGACTAATTTCTTATCATTTCAACTATTAACTAAGATAATATTTAGTAAGTAATTTCAAGATGCAAAAACATAATATGATATCTTTTCTTTATATAATTTTTTTAGTCACATGTTTTCATATGAGACATAGTCAACAATTTACAATGACACGATATGGTGACTATTACAACTACCTTGTTACATTCACCACTAATAGTTCTATCTACGGAAATACCATGATGTTTTCTAAACCAAAAAAGCCATATTATTTCTATTAAAAAAAATTTCCATTAAAAATTTAATATATTTGAAGCCTAATTAACTTATCAAACATTCAACTTATGTCAAATAAAATGTAACAACTTTTGAATAATGACAAAATATCCCTTTGGATATCTTCAAAAACTCAACTTCGAAAACCCATAATTCTATTTTCAACAAAAGTTTCATTATTTGAAACATTAAGTGGTGACTTATATTTTTTTAAAAATAATTGTGATTTTTGTCCGGTTATGGATGAATAAAAATATATAGGTTGAGTATTATAGTTTTTTGATAGGTTATGGGTTTGAAAATAATATATGATCTATGTAGTGACTTCTAAAAAAATATAATTTGTGAGATAGAATACATCTAAAGGTGGAATGATGGAAAGTGTGGAATATTGAGAAAAAATGTATTAGGGCATTAGGATGATTATTTTTACTTAGGAGAAAAATATTTGAAGACACCAAAATAACTACATCAGGTTATTGAAATGACAACAAGAAGTTTCCCTTATACAGAGAGACATAAATGATTATAAGTGTTAGATTTTTATTGAATAGTTTTTCATTACTCTTTCCCTATTAAATTTTATGATTAGGCACAACTTAATTATTTAATCCACTATGGAAGTAAAGGTTGTAGGTTTATAAGTGATGGAATTTGAATGGATGAAAGTGTTTTCCCCCAAAAAAAGATCTCATTGTACTATAATTGGGTATATAACACCGTAATGGATTCTATGTAAGAGTAAATGTTTATGAATCACTTTAAAATATATTATACCATTCCATAGTGGATTTCATGGATTAATAAATGGATATATAATAGGAAAGTTCATGATTATAGTATAATACTTGGAATTAACAATGATTCAGAAAGCCATACTATAATACAAATTCTTTGATTGTTTGGTTTGGATCTAGTTGGGATTGGAATGATCGATCACAATATAATTATAATGTGACACCATAATTATGGGATCTATAGGGACGAGGAAATATTGGCGTGGTACAACATAATATCTACACTAAAACATAATATTTAGTTGGAAATGGTATGATTAAGTCAACCTATAATAAAATAGGATATTACCTAGAGTATGAATTTAAAAAAGAATATGTAACCCCAAATTAATTCCATGTTTATTTGGAATAGAGAATTTAACCATAAAAATATAGAAACTAATCAACTTATGTTTAGATTAAAATATGTGTAAGGGACTACTATATGATTTTAGGAGTAGAATAAGGAGACAATGTTGGGATTTTTAAAGGATTCAATGCTTGAAGAGCATCACACTAGAATAGAGGTTGTTAAAACCTATACATATATATGTTTAGATATTCCATGCATCTAAGGGGAGAATAAATCCATGTATAGTAGGTTTTAAAAATTATTGATTATATGATTTAAATTAAAGTGGAAATTACTATTTCAAAACTAGAGAAACACTAATTATGATCATTTTTTTGGAAAATGATGTGTTTTAACCACCAAAAAATAATTCAAGTATGTTTTTAAAATAACTATGTTATTATAAGATGGTAATTAATTATTGGTTAGTTTTTTGTTTTTTAAAGAAGATTGTGGAAACCCTAACCCATATATACTTAGTGATATATTTTCCTTAGAAAATTCTTATTCAAAATTATAGTGGTTTTAACTACCACATATAATACATGTAATATTTTTTTAAATTTCATTCCTTATTTAGTTTTGATTATAGACGTAACTATTTTTTGAAAATATATCAATATTTTATGGAAGATTTTCTAGGATTATAGAGGGTTTAAATTTCTACTAATTAAAAAATATATATTAAATTCTTAAAGTATAAATCAGCTTCTAGTATAAAAATACAACTATATCTATAATTGATTTAATTAAATAAGTATAATACTTAAATGAAAAAAAATACATCATTTAAATAAATTAATATATTCTACAAACATAAAAATATTTTTTGAATTCTGTACATGTAACTTATATACGTTTAGTCAAAAATTCAACTGATATAAATATGGATCCAACAATAACGTTTCTCTCTTATGTCATGTTGTCTATCTCCAAATTATACATGGTCCCTATTTTCATGTCTGTTAGCAAATTATAT
The DNA here is from genome assembly GCA_963277665.1 of Viscum album. Lineage (NCBI taxonomy): Eukaryota > Viridiplantae > Streptophyta > Magnoliopsida > Santalales > Viscaceae > Viscum > Viscum album. The sequence continues at coordinate 1,099,092,989 of OY728135.1, read as the reverse complement.
TTCACCTTGTGTAAATATAAATAAAAGTTATTTTTTTAATTAGATTGTACATAAAAAAATATTAACAAAAATAATTATAACAATATAAACATATAATAATAAATTTAATATATTTAGTACTGATGTAGTTTATTTTATCATGGGTTTAATTTCTATAGAAATTCCCCATGTAATTCTTATAAATAAAATTCCCAATCCACTCCCCATCATGGTAAACTGATGATCTTCATCTATAAATTATTCCTCATTCTCTTGTATACTATTATTGATAATCACAATTTTTTTCTTGATTCTATGAGATAGAGACCAGAAACATTACTCAAACCTATATGAGAAGGCATCAAAGTAAATAGAACTTATCCTCCCAAATACTTATAAGGAGGTGTTCCATAACCGAACACTTGAACCTGACTAGAATTCCCCATTCCTAAAACATAGTAAATAGAATCATATGGGATACTAATGATTATTTTCAGGTATTTTCATCCAATGAATATTTAATTTCTTCATTATAATAGAATTTTTAAACCAAATTTTATACAATAAGAAAAATAAACTACAATTTTTATATTTTTCCCCAATTTTTTTACATGATCACTAACAAAACATCTATTATCTTTCTTATATACAAAGAATCTCAAATCGGTTTTAGTGACCTCATAAATAACTTATTTTTCCTATATCATCAAAGAAAAAGAATTAAAATCAATAAATATTAAAGTAGATAAAATTAAATAAATTTATATTTAAAAAATAGGTATATTATTACCTTATGTGACCTTTTTATAATTTTTTTAACCAAATATGTCTAGGATGATTCATTTATTCATACATGATGAGTTTATGAAGAAGATTTCATGAAAAAAAATTAATATTAATAAAAATTTCCTTTTTTATAAATTAAGATTACTGTCATAAGATAATATACTTATGTGAATCAAAATAATTCAATTCCACAAAACAATTCCACTCAACCATAGGTATCCTTGGAGGTACCTTTTTTACATTTGATGGACACTCAAGAAGATGTCTTTCAACTCAAAAAAATCAAATTCTTAAAGTGCTTTTTTCTTTTGACCCAAACATTTCAATGTTCATTGATACACATATTCTCCAAGAACATAAATATAGAAAGGAAACAACATATATTATATGAAAAGATACATATGCTAATATTTGTTTGGAATATTATATAACAAACTATAAGTATTAATTTTGGCATTTTATGAATTTTTTTATCAAAATATAATTCAAACATTATATGAGAATATGCCTCCATTCAAGATATATAAGGGGAAGGGACATTGAATTTCATTCTAAATTGAAAAAAATATACCCATTTATGCTTCTATCATCATCTATAGTGACACCAAACATGTAAAATGGAACAACTAATTCAAAATTTCTTTTCCTAAAAACATTTGATGAATTATTGTTCATTTTCAACTTATTATTATATGAATAAGATTAGTAAATATATTCAATGATTCTTATAAAACTGCTAAATTTTTATATTGACATTAAAAATTATATTATAATAACATTAACCATCTAGTACCCTAATGATGGTAACTATGGAATCATATCTATAGTAAATGACTGCTCCTATGATGCTTAATTTGACCGCTCTTATATACCTAGAGAAGATGGTGATGAACTTGATGTATGGAGCATGCCTGATGAATATGGGAGCATGAAAGATGGAATTAAATGAAAGAAACGTGAGATAATAAAATAATGAAATAATAACAAATGTAGCTAAGAGCATATCAAATGGTCCATCGTAAATCCTTAGAGATATGGATGACTAGATCATATCTTTAAATCATTTTGTTCTTAAAATTCCTATGTACCAGAAGAATATAAATGAATTTGAAACATTATATAGAATTTAAATCAATAAAAGTATTTGAAAATCATATAGATAGATTAATTAAATTCATATATATTATGTAAAAAATAAAAAAGAAATATTGAAGGATATAATACAATCAATTAATACGTCATTAACAATTTTTTTTTCTATTTTTGTTGATATAGAGTATGATATTCTCCAATGATACCAATTGTAGGATCGAAATGATAATGTAGACGCTCAATATAAAAAAGGTGGGGTGAATTGTATACATTAAAAATTCATTGGGAACTTTTAAAGTTGGTTAGAATCCTTTTTTTGTTTAGCAAGGATAGATAAGGTAAATTCACGAAACCTCTAAGTTATACTAACATTCTTGATTCCAGAAATATAATTATGATAATGTAATTCCATAAAAGTACGTCAGGAAATAAAACATAACAAAAGTTTACAAAGATAAATGTTCTAACATAAAGCATATATAATCTTACAAAATCAACATGTACAAGAGTATGGAAGTATAAGATAGTTATAATTTCCTCAACACACAAAATGCAGAGGAAAATATCAAATAATACAAGAAACAAGTATTAAATCTTTTAAAACAAAGAGAAGGGTATCAAAAAACCATTGATAAAGGTCCCTTGATTTTTACATTAAAGAAAGTCAGACTTACCCACACTAGGGTAAGCCATCGATACGAAGATCAGAGTCTGTATTGCTATCCCTGCAAGCCCTCAACTTCAAGGTAGTCGGCACCTCTTTCTTCCTATCCCCGGAAGCCCTGAACTTCAAAGAAGTCAGCACCTTTGTCTTCTTATCCCCCGATTCCCTTGAATTTATTCAGTAACATTAGGTGTCACACAAAGCAATTTTGATCATGATGTTCAATACGCACAAATCCAGAAAGTGTTTATCTAGAAATCACTCCAGCAGCATGTAATCTCTAGGGTCATAGAACAATATTAAGATTTTCCAAATGAGATCCTATTTATAGGAATATCATCAATGGTCATCTCCCTCATCCTATGTTTATATTTTTCCTTGAATTTCAGAGGGACCTTTACATGTTTCACCCAAACCATGGTTGGTTAGTAACTAAATGCACGACATCGTTTTATAACCAAATCATGAATACAAAAAAATATGGTTACTTAACCAAATTCATATTTCAGAGTGTAAGGTAAAAATTAATTTTTAGAGTCTAACCAAAAACCATTCAGTTTATATAGTACATGAGTATTCAGATTTTGACTTCAAAAGAATTTGGAACTTGAATTCTATAGAATACCAGAGTCTGAATTTCAAGGAAATTCAGAATATGAATTTAGAAGAACTCGAAGTCTTAATTCATAATTATTTGGAGTCAAAACATAGAAATTCCAGAGTCTAAATTCATTATAATTCATAGTTTGAATATAAGGCCCCAGCCTTAAACATTACTTATTATCGAATTAAATTAATAATTCACATTGAGGATCTTTTCACGTTTAAAGTTTTAGACAATTAGATCATAAATCATGAATTAGATTCCACATTTACACAAAGTGGTTACATAAAAGATAGTATTCGTTTTTTCCCATCAACAGAAACATATTTAAAATAAAACATGGACTCTTTCTTAACACTTCATTGACACTATCATCATATCATGAACCTTTCCCTTGACCTGTGAAAAATATTTCAAAAACATGGGATGAGCATAAAAAGCTCAGTAAGGAATATAAAAGTACAAAAAGAAAACATTAGTCCATGTATGAAATCATAATTTACTCATAAACAGAAGAATTTTAACATACCTCATCAAATCATGAATAAATCATAGAAATCATAAGGTATAAACCTAACTTGAGGCATTCATAACATTCTTAAATAGGGAGTAACCCTCTTGGTTACGTTTGGAATACCCATCATAGTATATTCCCTAAATATCTTCGGAGAAACCTTAACGATTAACTCCTTCACATTACCCAATGCATTGGAGAGCTATATCGGGCTCACCCCCCTTAGTTTATCACGGAAACACCCATCTTCATAATAATTCCCAAGAACCATAACATAATCGTATCACATAAAACATGCATAAAGGAAACATAACATTTCCACTTTTCAATCACAAGATATCAATACAATAAATTGATATAAAAACATTATGAAAACCAGTTTCAATACCAAAATAAAATAAAATTAAAAAATGGTACTTATATTTCATTTAAAAAGAAGTATATCTTGTAGAGGAAGCTGAAACTCAAATAATGGTCACGACGGTGGAGAATTCGTTGTCGCCGCATACGTACGACAAAAAAAAATTCCCTTTTGGTGTTTAGTAAACACTTCATATAAAAATATTCCTTTTTAATAATCATAAAAGTCAAAGGGGTATATACACTGTATAAAATAATGTTGTGTATAAAACAAAATATGCCTCAATGAAAGGAGATTGAGACGGATTCCCTTACAAAGACAGTATCCTTGGATTAAGGATAAATCAATTACATAATTATGTGTGACAAATGAATACACCAAATATAAGTGGATATTAAGTGTAAAACAATCAGAGGTTATTCACACATATTCATATAACGACATATTCAAGGAGTGCATGTTTATCCCAAAGAATCAAAATTGGGTTATGAAGTTCCCTTGCAAAAATTCGATAGCCTAACGGCGTCACTTCAAATTTCAGAAAATGAGTTGATGAGAGATAAAAAGGGTATCTCATCACTTGGACATTAAATTTACATCAATAAGAACATACCACAACATAACAATATGTAAATTAAAAGACCCAACAAAAGAAGTCTTTTAAAAATATGAGGGTGAAATGTTCCCTTACCGACTTGGGTATCTTTCGAAACATACACCCCATGAAAGAAGGACAATACAAAATTGATGTAAATACACATAAATGAAATTATATTACACAAAGAGTAGAATAATTGGAAGTATATATACAACTCAACGGGAATGGTGGAAAATGTATCATAAATCTCACAGGAATAAAAGTGAGATGAAAAATCCCTTACGAAAACTCTGCCACCTTACGACGCCACTTAAAACATCCAAAAATGGATTGATGAGATCAAATATGGTCTCTCATAATATTAACATAAAATGTACATCAAGAGGAATATAAAATAACAACCCCAACATAACAAAGAGTAGCTTAAAATAAGTGACATAAAGGAGAGTACTTAAAAAGAAAGAGAGAGGTTGGATCTCTTTCAAAAATTCGGCATCCTAACGGTGCCACTCAGAACATCCAAAATTGATTGATGAGAGAAAGTAGGGTCTCTCATAATATAAACATAAAAATTATTGTAAGATTAATATAAAAGAACATTAAAATCATAAGTAATATGATCTTAAAAGTAATGACATAAAAGTGTGTACTTAAAAAGAATGATAGGGGTAGGATCCCTTACAAAAATTCGGCAGCCTAACGACACCACTTAAAAATTATAAAAATGAATTGACGAGAGTAAGATGGGTTATCTCATAATATGAAAATACAAATTAAATTGTGGTTAATATCAAAGAACATCCTCCAACATAACAACATGGAGAATAAATGAAATGACAAAAAAGAGGGTACTTGAAAAGAAAGAGAGAGGTCGGATCCCTTACCCCATGTCCAACATGACTCGATCGTTCTTTAATCTCCTGAATAATAAAATTTGGTCAATTAATAATTTCATAAGGACATACTTTACTGATTATTATTCAGTTCATATCACATATTATAATGTTATAATAATTGGTTAATAAAGTGAGTTCATATCAGACGTTTTTGTCGATGTTCGGTACATGAGTAAAAATTGAACGTGTTGGAAAAGAATTTTACATGTAGTTATAAATACATCATATCCTGAATAGTATTTATGTTTTAAATATCATATATATCAAGTATATATTCATTTTATACTATTCCATATCATTTGGTGATAAAAAAATTAAAAGCATTGTTCATGGAGAAGGTAGGTCCTACGTACGCATGAACGCTACTTTCATTATTTTGTCATGTTAATGAAATTAAAACAAAATGAGAGATATATATATTATAATTCCATAATGATATCCATAATATAGATGTAATATATTACATATATATCCATTATATATATGTACTTATAATAGTACATAACATTTGGAGATAAGAAATGAAATGTACCGTTCATGGAGACTGTAAGTCGTACGTACGCATGAACGCTAATTTAATTTTTTTTTTGTATTCAATGGAATTAATTAATAATGATATAAAGGTATATTATAATTCCATTAGGATATTATATGTAATAACATTAAATACATTCTTTATATGTCCCACATATGTCATTAACGAATCAAATCACTTTGAGGGGGTGGTAGTCCGCACTTCCTAAAATAAAGGTATCGCGTTTACCCATAATGGAAACCATAAAAGTATGCCATAAATGAAAAATACAGAAGCTTAAGGAAAACATAAACATATTATATATCATATATAAATATAGTGACATCTTAATGGCAACCTTTGAAGGTGTTAAAAGAATATTTAACAATCATTGTTTCGTGAGGCAGTAATTCGCCATCCACAGAAACAGTATGTTCTTTAACCATTAGACGGAGGTGTGGGAAATTGTATGTCGAATCCATATTATAACAACATCCTAGTATATTTATAATACTGGTTTTGTTACAAAAAAAGTAATATAAAGAGTTTAGTGGTTTGGAGAAGCAAAATAAAACAAAATATCACAAGGGAAGACATTACCTTTAAATCGGGTAACTCTCTTTGATTTGAGCTCAAAGGCTTACTTGGAAAGGATTCTTCCCAAAGTGAGGCTTTAATTATGAATAGAGGGATGTGGAGAGATGAAATGGGAAGGTGTTGGACGATCCAAAGGCTTTAGAGGTGTGTGTAATGTGGTAGAGGTGGGGGCCTTTTATAAGAGGAGAGGAGGGGCACTCTTGGAATGTTATAAAATATTACTTTATTATAAATTTATTTTCGAATTTTAAAGGACTCAAAATTATATATTTTGAATATACGGTGATAAGAGTTCTAAATCCACCCATCCAATAGGTTTTGGACATGTGTAGGTCTTATATTTTACATTATCTTTTCATTTTATTTAAATCGTTAAATAATGAGGTAGTCACTGCATCATCATGGTGTCATAAATAATTTAATTTATTTAATGTCAATAAATTATAAAAAAACATATAATGATGTAGGAAATTTATTTATATTTCTAATGAATATTTATAGTAAAAAATATGACTTGTATAACCTCATTTAAAAATTGTTTTAGTAAAACAACTCATGTTTGTGAGATTTTTATTTTAACTTTAAATAAAAAGTTATTTACGTCATTTTCCTACCAAAGTGGCTCCATGGGGTCCCCAAGTTGACCCATGGATTTTATTGGTTGGCCATGAAACGTCCAATGAGGGTAGGACATGTGTCTATGTCATTTAATATTATTAAAACTTTATTTTTACCTTAAATTACACTAATTATCTTCAATCGTGATTAAGAAAACATAAAAGTTACTATTAACCAAAAATTATTTCGATCTCATTGAATCAAATTTTACTTCTTAATGAAAACCATGTATTTTGGATTTTTTAAAATCAAATAACAGAAGTGTAAAAGTTTCATTTAAACGAAAAATCGGTTTCTTTAACTACGACTTAGTGGTTTCACTGTTCATCAAAAATTGATGTTTTTTAGAAAAATACCAAAAATTAACCCTAATCTATATTTGATATTCCGAATCCAAAAATGACATATATTTTAAAAAATTCAAGACATATAAGTTGCATTAATTAATTTAATATTTAATTCCCGCAGTAAAAACAAATAGCGTGTTTTTAAGAAACAATATCTATTAAAAGATTGACACTAGTTTATGTCCAATTTCAAAGTGAAATTAATTCCAATGACCACTATTGGATTAAATGGTAAAAATATATTCTAATTTAACTTTAAAGAAAATTCAAAATATAATCAAATAATATAAATAAATTAGATTAAAAATAGGTTTGGATTAAAATACAACAATTTTCACTATTCAAAAAAATGAACTTTATCGGAAAAATACCAAAAATTAACACAAAGTAAATTTTGTTGTCCTGATTCTAAAGAATAATTTTATTTTGTCAAATATAACAAATAAAATTGTCAATAAGTGGATTTAAAAGAGGTTCTCATTCAAAAGACGGTTAATCAACCTTTTAAAGTATATTAGAATGTATATGATTAAAATTGGATTCATTCGCATTTTTAATCCTCTAAAATTTGTTGTAAAAAGTAAAAATATTTGAGAAAAATATATAATCATTTTGTAGTTAGTTCTGTTCATTCCTGCCATTACAATGGATAGGCGTTAACTACCATTTAAAATAATATTATTTTATTATTAGAGTGCAATGTAAGATTCTTAAGAAACTCGTTGTTGTGTATTGGGTACGCCATCGAGAATAGAGTCCCCTTTAAAGTAATATTAATATTTTATTCAAAAATATTGATAAATGTGAAAATGTCAAATTCATTATTTACCTGGGGTGTTACATCCTTCCCCCCTTTTTGGGAATTGCGTCCTCGCAATTTTAAAATTGGGCTTGGAAACTTCATTGAAAATCCCACATCGGAACAAGAGTTAGTAAAAAGATCACATTAAAATAAAGAAAGAGAAGTACAAAGGTCACCTGAGTTAACCCATACTTGGATTCCATGTAGTAAAACACGGATATAGAAAAAAACAAAGGGTATTGTTCTGAGGGAGGGTGATAGTAAAAATGTCTAGGAGAAAGTTAACCATAAGAAAATCACAAACATGTGATGGGTTAAACGGTATTTGAGTCCCCAGTAGGAAAAGTTAACAGACAAAATTTTTGTTTTAAGTTACTCTTCCTTGAAGAATTTATTTTTGAGCTTAACTAAATCATAATGAAACATACTTACTTATCACGTAGACTTTCAAATTTTACTAGATTCCATAATAAAACTCACATTTTCTCCAAAAGACGAGTATTTAGGAAAACTTGTTCGCCATAAGTGTTCTACAATCAACTACTTGAGAATCACCTAATCCACAAAAGGGAACTATATATTTCATGTCTCATTAGACAAAAACCAAAACCAAAATTATTAGTATGAGATCAGATAATCCACAAAAGTATAATCCTTTATAAAAAGAAAATCTATTCTTAATCTCCAAAATTTTTCCAAAAAAAACCAAAGTTCAACGAAGACCATTCGATAATCCATTGTCCATAAAATTCATCAAAGTAAACCAAACTAAGATTGAAACCCAAATATTTGAAGGATTTAATCACATAGTCTTCCAAGGTACAAATTAACTTTTATCTCCAAATAACATCAGTTGCTCTTAAATTTTCATATTGAAAAGTAATTTACATATTCACATATCCTCCATGATAGGTTAATACTTTCCATAGATAACCCAAAATAAACTTACTCTTGATTCCTAAAATCATCTAACTAAAATGAATTAGTCAAACTAACCAGGGACTTCACATAGTCCAGTGGTAGGCGATAAATACCAGTCGCACTTTGGTTGTGGGTTTGATTCCCGCAGCTTTGTCCGACGCGACAGGTTGTCACACGATCTGCGTGTTGTCCTTTTTACAAAACTATATAATTCTTAAAACATTCCCCAAAATGAGATAAAATCTTCAAAAATAATCATAACATATTTTAACATCAAGTTTATCTCATGCCTTTCATTTTCCATCATAACATATAATAACCCATAATTACCTCAAAAGTAAGGATCATATAATCTCTAATGGTTACCTTTATAATTATTACCTGAACTTCCACATCGATTAGTCATCCCGTACATGATGCATTACAGAACATACCAAGGTTCAAGTGGTTGATCATGACTCCTGATAGTTGGTTTAGAATAACCACAAGATTTCTCATTGAATCCCTCATTTCATCCAGTCTTTTAATTAGAGAACCACGAAAGTTTTCTTCAAACCCATTGTAACTTTGGTGCCTGCTATATCCATCCATTTACTAAAACCAAAAAGGTCAGTGTGAGTATATCAACAAAATCATCATGTAAAAAAGAGGAATATAAACACTATGATATACTTATCCAAGTTATCTCAAACTCATTCCAACCATCAAAAATAACAATGACTCTATCTAATATAATAACCATTGTGGTTATACACAACTTGTAACTTATGCCTAAACAACACTCTAACCTCTAATGTTATCTAAACCGAACTCTAATACCAACTATAAAGACCCAGCCTTAAAAATTACTTATTATTGAATTAAATGAATAATTCACATTGAGGATTTTTTCAGGTTTAGAGTTTTAGAGAATTAGATCATAAAACATGAATTACATTCCACATTTACAGAAAGTGGTTACATAAAAATAGTATTCTTTTTCTCCTATCAATGGAAACATATTTAAAATAAATCATGGATTCTTTCTTTACACTTCCTCGACACTATCATCATATCATGCACCTTTCCCTTGACATGTGAAAAAAATTTCAAAACCATGGGATGATCATAAAAATCTCAGTAAGGGATATAAAAGTACGAATATAAATCATTAGTCCATGTAAGAAATCATACATTACTCATAAAACATAATCATTTTAACATACCTCATCAAATCATGAATAAATTCTAGAAATCATAAGGCATAAATGTAACTTGAGGCATTGATAACATTCTTACGTAGGGAGTAACCCTCTTGGTTACGTTTGGAATACCCATCACAGTATATTCCCTAAATATCTTCGGAGAAACCTTCACGTTTAACTCCTTCGTGTTACCCAATGCATTGGAGAGCTATATCGGGATCACTCGCCCTTAGTTTATCACGGAACCACCCATCTTCATAATAATTCCCAAGAACCATAACATAATTGTATCACATAAAACATGAATAAAGGAAACATAACATTTCCAGTTTTGAATCACAAGATTTCAATACAACACATTGATATAAAAACATTATGAAAACCATTTTCAATACCAAAATAAAAGAAAACTAAAACATGGTACTTATTTTTCATTTAAAAAAGTATAGCTTTTAGAGGAAGCCGAAACTGAAATAATGGTCACGGTGGCAGAGAAGTTGTTGTCGCCGCATACGTATGACAAAAAAAACATTCCCTTTTGGCGTTTAGTAAACGCTTAGTATAAAAAGATTCCTTTTTAATAATAGTAAAAGAAAAATGGGTTTATACACCATATATAATAATGTTGTGTATAAAACAAAATATGCCTCAATGAAAGGAGATTGAGACAGATTCCCTAACAATGATGATATCCTTGGATTAAGGATAAATCAATTCTATAATTATGTGTGACAAAAGAATAAAACAAATATAAGTGGATATTAAGTGTAAAACAATCAGAGGTTTTTCACACTTATTCATAGAATGACATATTCATGGATTGCAAGTTTATCCCAAAGAATCAAAATTGGGTTGAGAAGTTCTCTTGCCAAAATTTTATAGCCTAAAGGCGTCACTTCAAAATTCAGAAAATGAGTTGATGAGAGATAAAAAGGGTATCTCATCACATGGACATAAAATTTACATCAATAAAAACATAACCCAACATAAAAATATGTAAATTAAAAGACCCAACAAAATAAGTCTTTTAAAAAGAGGAGGGTGAAAGGTTCCCTTACCGACTTGAGTATCTTTCGAAACATACACCCCATGAAAGAAGGACAATACAACATTGATGTAAATAATCATAAATGAATGTATATTACACAAAGATTAGAATAATGGGAAGTATATATACCACTCAATGGGAATGGTGGAAAATGTAGCATAAATATCACGGGAATTAAAGTGAGATGAAAAATCCATTACGAAAACTCTACAGCCTATTGACGCCACTTAAAACATCCAAAAATGGATTGATGAGATCTAATAGGGTCTCTCGTCATATTAACATAAAATGTAAATCAAGAGGAATATAAAATAACATCCCCCAACATAAATAACAGGAGATTAAAATAAGTGACATAAAGGAGAGTACTTAAAAAGAAATAGAGAGGTTGGATCTCTTACAAAAAATCGGCAGCCTAACGGCACCACTCAAAACATCCAAAATTGATTGATGAGAGAAAGTAGGGTCTCTCATAATATGAACATAAAAATTACAGTAAGACTAATAAAAAATAACATCCCAATCATAAGAAAGATGATCTTAAAAGGAATGACATAAAAGAGTGTACTTAAAACGAATAAGAGGGGTAGGATCCCTTAAAAAAATTCGGCAGCCTAACAACACCACTTAAAAAGTATAAAAATGAATTGATGAGAGTAAGAGGGGGTATCTAATCATATGAAAATACAAATTAAAGTTTGGTTAACATAAAATAACATCCTCCAACATAATAACATGGATCATAAATTAAATGACAAAAAAGAGGGTACATGAAAAGAAAGAGAGAGGTCGGATCCCTTACCTCGTGTCCGACATGACTCGATCGTTCTTTAATCTCCTGAATAATAAAATTTGGCCAATTTATAATTTATTAAGGACCTACATTAAATATTATTATTCAGTTCATATCAGTAATTATAATGTTATAATAATTGGTTAATAAAGTGAGTTCATATCAGACGTTTTTGTCGATGTTCGGTACATGAGTAAATATTGAACTTGTTGGAGAAGAATTTTACATGTAGTTATAGGTAAATCTTATCCAGAATAGTATTGATGTTTTAAATATCATATATATCCCTTATATATTCATTTTATACTATTCCATAGACTTTGGAGATAACAAATTAAAAGCACCGTTCAGGGAGATGGTAGGCCGTACGTACGCATGAACGCTACTTTCATTTTTTTGTCATATTAATGGAATTAAAACAAAATGAGAGAGATATATATTATAATTAAAGAATTATATCCATCATTTAGATGTAATATATTAAATATATATCCATTATATATATGTACTTATAATATTACATAACATTTGAAGATAAGAAATGAAATGTACCGTTCATGGAGACGGTAAGTCGTACGTACGCATGAACACTACTTTCATTTATTTTTGTTTTTGCATTAAATGGATTGAATTAATAATGATATAAAGGTATATTATAATTCCATTAGTATATCATATGTAATACCATTAATTCCATCCTTTATACGTCCCACATATGGAATTAACGAATCAAATCACTTTGAGGGGGCTGTAGTCCGCACTTCCTAAAATGAAGATATCGCGTTTACCCATAATGGAAACCATAAAGGATTTCCATAAATGAAAAATAAAAAATCTTAATGAAAACATAAAAATATTATATATCATATATAAATATAGTTACATCTTAATGGTCACCTTTTAAGGTGTTAAAATAATATTAAACAACCATCGTTTAATGAGGCAATAATTTTCCATCCACAGAAACAATATATTCTTTAACCATTAGATGGGGGTGTGTGAAAGTGTAGCTAGAATAAATCTTATAAAAAAATCCTATTATATTTAATATACTGGTTATGTTTCAAAAATAAGTAATAAAAACAGTTTAGGGGTTTGGAGAAGCAAAATAAAACAAAATATCACAAGGGATAACATTAACTTTAAATCGGGTAACTCTCTTTGATTTGAGATCAAATGGCTTCCTTGGAAAGGATTATTCTAAAAGTGAGACTTAAATGATGAAGATAGGGATGTAGAGAGATGAAATGGGTAGGGGTTTTCCGAGAAAAAGGCTTGAGAGGTGTGTGTAAGGTGGTAGAGGTGGGGGCCTTTTATAAGAGGAGAGGAGGGGAACTCTTGGAAAGTTATAAAATATTACTTTATTATAAAATTATTTTCGAATTTTAAAGGTCCCAAAGTTATATATTTAGATGATAACAGGATAAGAGTTCAAAATCCACCCATCCAAAAGGTTTTTGACATGTGTATGTCTTATATTTTACATTATCGTTTCATTTTATTTAAATCGTTAAATAATGAGGTAATCGCTGCATCATCATGGTGTCATAAAGTATTTAATTTATTTAATGTCAAAAAAGTATAAAAAAAATATCATGATGTAGGAAATATTTTTATATTTCTAATTAATATTTATAGTAAAAAATATGGCTTGTATAACCCCATTTAAATTTTTTTTAGTAAAACATCTCATGTTTGTGACATTCTTATTTTAACTGTAAATAAAAAGTTATTTATGTCATTTTCCTACCAAAGTGGCTCCATGGGGTCCCCAAGTTGACCCATGGATTGTCCTAGTCGGCCATGACACATCAAATGAGGGTAGGAGATGTGTCTAGGTCATTTCATATTATTAAAACATTATTTTTACCTTAAATTACACTAATTACCTTTAATCATGATTAATAAAACATAAAAGTTACTATTCACCAAAAATTATTTTGATCTCATTGAATCACATTTTACTTTTTAATGAAAACCATGTGTGTCGGATTTTTTAAAATCAAATCACAGATGTGTAAAAGTTTCATTTAAATGAAAAATCAGTTTCGTTAACTACGACTTAGTGGTTTCACTATTCATCAAAAATTGAAGTTTTTCAGAAAAATACCAAAAACTAACCCTAATCTATATTTGATATTCCAAATTCAAAAATGACATCTATTTTACAAAATTCAAAACATATAAGTTGCATTAATTAATTTTATAATTAATTTCAGCTGTAAAAACAAATAGCGTGTTTTTAAGAAACAATATCTATTAAAAGATTGACACAAGTTTAAGTCCAATTTCAAAGTGAAATTAATTCCAATGACCACTATTTAATTAAATGGTACAAATATATTCTAATTTCACTTTAAAAAAATTCAAAATATAATCTAATCATATAAATAAATTAGATGAAAAAGAGGTTTTGAATTAAAATACAACATTTTTCACTATTAAAAAATGAACTTTATCGAAAAAATACCAAAAAATTACACAAAGTAAATTTTGATGTCCCAATTCTAAAGAAGAATTTTATTTTGTCAAATATAAGATATAAAATTTTTAAAAACTGTATTTAAAATAGGTTCACCATCAAAAGGCGGCTAATCGACCTTTTAAAGAATATTAGAATGTTTATGCTTAAAATTAGATTCATTCACATTTTTAATCCTCTATCATTTATTGTAAAAAGTAAAAATATTTTACAAACATATATAATCATTTTGTAGTTAGTTATGTTCATTCACGCCATTACAATGGCTAGGCATTAACTACCATTTAATATAATATTATTTTATTATTAGAGTGCATCGTAAGATTCTCAAGAAACTCATTGTTGCGTATTGGGTACGCCATCGAGCATAGTGTCACCTTTAAAGTAATATTAATATTTTATTAAAAAATATGGATAAATGTGAAAATTTCATATTATTTATTTACCTGGGGTGTTACATTGAACGTACAATGTTCGGAGTCGGAATTAATTATAATTCAGAGTCTGAAAAAAGAATGTACGGAATCTGAATTCATTAGAATTCATATTCTGAACTTATAAAGTTCGGAGTCCGAATTCATTAGAATTCTGGAACCTGAGTTCAGATACAAAAAATAGAATGCTCTATGTATCTAATTATTTTAGATTCTGAGGTTTTGGATACAAAACCAAATTTTATACATAGATAAAAAATGAACAATGATAAAACATGGCAAGGAAAAATATCCTTGAGGGTGGAAAAATTTTCCTTTTAAAAGTAAATCATAGAGTAAAATAGATTTTTCTTAATAGATTTTGTTTATTATTTTCAAAACAAGAAAGAATGGAAAGGTCACAAGGAAACCTGATTGACTCCACAATCTCCCCCAAACATGACGGAATGGAACATTCATAAGGAAGACTTATTCAATCAACAATCTATCCCTTTTTGGAAAGCACAAACATCCTTATGAAGAAGAGTATTTGGACTTAGAAAATATATGGACTTGTAAATAAATCTTATCTCCCTTAATACATGAGAAAAGATGAATACAACTGACTCCACCTAAGTATTTGGACACACTAAGGATCGTATTCTAGATTTCTGTAAGGAGACTTAGTCATTTTATTACTTACGAAAATCTTCTTGGATAAGAACTACCCCTTAGATGAACACCCCCTTACTTAGCGAAACTTCTTTTATTCATAGTATTCTTTTTTACTTTCTCCCATTTTTTGATTTCCAAAAAGAAATAAAGGGAATGGAAAAGTAAATATGATTCCTAAAATATTAATACAGACAACAAAATATAGGAAGTGCAACAAAAAATTTCATTACTATTGGAAAAATTTATACAAGGAATAACTACAAAAAAAATATTAGAATTGAACAATGTTATCCTTCCTTTTCCTTTGGCATCAACGTATTTACAATAGTTTTGAGATTCTTGAGTTCATTGTGATCTTCCTCTGGTCTTTTGAAAAGCTGATCCAGATCCTCTACTTTCTTCTCTAAGGCTTTGATATTATCTTCTTGAGCCTTGAAAGATTCGGCCTGACACTTCAAGATTTCTTCCTACCTAGCAATCTTCTCTTCTATCTCTATTCTGAGATATCTTTCTCTCTTCCAACTATGGGCAACTGAATATAGATTTACATTCAGATATTTCACTTCTTGAGTCTAAGAATTCAATTCCTAAGTTAGGTTTTTCTCAAAACAATTTGTGAGATCCCTGATCTAACTATCATCGGTGTCAAAATAATCCTTGACACATTAAAGGAATTCATCAAGAATCATCATCCCTTCTATGGTTTTCTTTGACCAGCTGGTCATCTTCTTGCAAGATCATTTGTGGGATTTTTTGTTTATGAAAAACGATTTGAAGTCTGACCCAGCTTAGCACACTTATCCATCACTATGGATACTAAATCTGATTTTTGATTTAGGGTGTGTTGAAGCATCTGGCATCTCGAATCAATGCTTGAATGTATTGGGATAGTTCCAACAAGCTTCATCAAAGACTGAACTATGAAATCATGTCCCAAAAAAGATGATTTTTATTCATAGATGGACTTTCCTTCTCATGAAAATCTTCTACGTTCTTAATGAGATCTTTGGTGTCACCACTTCCTTCTTCTTCTTCTTTTTCCTCCACTACATTTTCTTGGACTTTTTCCAGAGTCACAAATTTCTTTCACAATGTCTTTGGAAAAGATTCTACTAAGAAACATTCTGGTAAAGGAATATTTTCATAAGCCCTCTCAGCATCCTTTATAAGTGATTGTACAATCTTTACTTCAGTCATATTCTTCTTTTGATTATTTTCTTTTTCTTGCTATTAAAGATCATAAGTAGTCTTTTCTCTTAAATATTTTCTATAGAAGGATCCCAACCAATGCTAGGCTCCCCTACTTTATTTTTTTTCTTTCCATCCTTCAATTTTACTACAACCTCATCCGGATATGCTTTTTTTTTGTAGGCTTTGGTGGTGCGGATTGGGTTTCAATAGCTTTTATATTTTTTTCCTTTTCTTCCACATAATTCACTTTCATTTTCATTCCTCCCTTCTTAGAGGTCTCAATGGCCTCATGTTTCTTCGACAGGGCTTCAACTTCTTCCTTAGGAAAGTCATAAAATTCATCAGATTCTTTAGAAAATCAAATATTCATCTTTCTCAAACTGTCATCACTTACCGGCATAACATTGTAATTTCATGGATTTGAACTGCTATTTATTTAGAAAGACTCTAAACACCGAACAATCATCTTTGAGAGAATGGTTGGATACATAATAATTGGAGCCTTAATATTTCCATTCTTTATATTCTCAATTATAATCAGAATATGCTTGACCCGGTTAATTTTCCATAGATTCACTAAGAAATCCAAGATATACATGTCACTCTTCTTTAACGTATCCTTGTCCCCTTTCCTCAGAATGATGAATACTTGAACCCACAATTCAAGAATCAGGAAATTTGTAGATAAGTGAAAAAATTTCAGAGTCTTGACTTCTAAATGATAGAGGGAATTCATAGCCTTAAACTTAACAAAACTTCCTTGAACATCCGAAAACTAAGGGGAAAAAACCTTTCCTCGCCCTCATAGGGTACTCCAATCAAACTAGAAGACTTGGGGTAATATAAAAATATGTCTTCCTATATCACTTAAAAGAAAAATTTTCAATGCATTCTTCCTTGAAAAAATCACTTTTTCATAAAAATCATCTATCAAATCTGGATACACTAAATCTTATGCCCCTGGATTTGATACGCAATAACTCTCCCATCCATTCATCTTGATGTTATTTCAGATTATGGAATCATACTTAGAAAATAAGTTTGGATGCACCAAACTTTCTTTATACACATTCCACTTCGAGGTTGTCTTGACAATTGACATTTATTTTTGAGAATATTCCTTCATAGACATTCAGATTTGAGCAAGATCTGAGATGTTTAGAATGAGATTAAGAAGGAAGTCAGGACTTTATCACGTGAATTTAATGGAATCAATGTGGGGAAACCATTTTTGGATGCTTTATATAGGTGTTAGACATGACGGTTCAGCTTATATACTCAATCTAACAGTTGAAAAAACTACTGATCTGATCAGACGGTTGAGATGATATCCGGAAGGTAATTTTGGTATAATTCGATCTTTTGAGGTTTTTAATAAAAACATTCTAATTTATTAAAGAGTGAATACGAAAATTAAAAAAAAACAGAAGAAAATACCAACAAGTAAAAGATTATTATGAAAATTTAATAAAGAAAACATACCTTTCAGATTTCTAGGAAGATTACTCATATTACTGAAAATTCTTTTTGATGAACGTTAGATTCTGAAAAAATTTAATTAAAAAAAAATTGAAAAACTAACTATGAAAATATTAGATAAACTTCATTACGAGAAATTGGAAAATCTTCATTACGAAAATTTCGATAATCTTCATTACAAAAATTTAGAAAATCTTCATTACAAAAATTTAGAAAATCTTCATTACAAAAAATATAAAAAATATTCATTATGAAAATATATAAAATATTAATAACAAAAATTTAACTACAAAATTTTCATTATGAGAAGAAAGAAAAATATAACTACAAAAAAATTTTGTCTTAATTTTTTTTGAAATCTATAAAAAAAGTGTACTCCCTCTATGAAAACAAGTTTATTACTGTAAGATGATAGGTTTCAACAAGAAGTTAACAAGGAATATTTCCTTATGATTATCATTCCAAATGTCTATTTAGTGTATTCAAATCTATCGGATAGCAATGATTTTGTGAAAATATTAGAAATTTGATCTTGTGTTTTGATAAATTGAAGGATGACATCCCCTTTAACAAATAAAACATTTGAAATCAATGTTTTTTCAAGAAAAACGATGTTTCCTATAATAATAATTTCCCCCTTATCATTATCTCTGAATGTTACTTTTTCTCTTTTTGACTTGATAATATTTTCGGAGATGTTTTTGTTACCTATCATATGTCGGGAACATCCACTATCCATGTACCATGTATTATTATTGGTACTTTCTTTATTTTACTAAAAATAACAATGTTAGGGTTTTAGAATCCAAACTTTATTAGATCTAGAATCTTCAAAAAGAAAATTTTAAGGTATCCATATTTTCATAGAAAAATAGGCTTTATGAAAACCTAAATAATGGGTTTTGTTTAAGGAGCAATTTTTTTCCCAATGCCCACCACACTGACACTTAGTGTAGAATGGAACACATTGAAGAACAAAATAATTGTTACTAAAAATTAGTTTTGAAAAAGTATAACCAAAACCAGAATTATTCTTTCGAGTTAGGATTTGAGAATACATCGTATCAAAATTTTCCTTACCTAAGGTAATGTTTCAGAAACACTTCCTCAAGGAAAATACTTTTGACTTCAGTATAATAACAATGTTCTTGTATTCTCAAACATTAGATTTATAAATACAGTTAGGCTCGAAAACATTTTTCTTAGAAATTATATTTTCTAGATCCTTAGAATTATTATCCTTCTCAGAATTATATTTCTTTAGAATATTTGAAATTTTTTCAAAATCAAGGATTTTTTTATCAATATGTTTAGGAGGATATGATATTTCCTTAGTAAGAATAGCATTACTAGAATTTTTCTAATCATACTTTTTCTTGAGTTTTGAATTATCATTCTCAAGAATCATAGAAATCCTAGAAAATTCTTCATAGGTAGGTAAAGTATTATCTTCATCAGAAGAAGATTATTTATCTGAGGATTCATAGAAATTACTACTACCATTTAAGGATACATTGGTGATGGATTAAGAATTATGTACCTTATCCATTAAGCAAGGATTATCAATATGTAGTCTAGAAATTAGAGTTATATTCTTCTGTAGAGAAGATTCGTATTCTGATGATTCATCTAAAGAGCCACCACCACTGTCACTCTAGGTGTCATTGGCATTCAAAACATTCTTTTCATTATCTTTTTAGTACTTCTTTCTGTTTCTCTCAGAATTTTTTTCCTTAATTTCCTTTCTTATAAGAATTGAACAATCTGGTCTTATATGTCCAGCTCTTTTGCATTCAAAACATGTGACTTTAGAGTCTTCCTTATCTTACCTTTCTTTCTTCCCGTATTTGGATTGAACGTTCTTCTGTCCTATAATCATGTTCATTCTTAGAGAAATATTGGATAACTCATTTTCTAAAGATTCAATTACACTAGATTAGTACTGAATTAAAATTTCTTAGATTTTGATCTAGTAACTCTCTCAGGACTCTTGTATTTCATATGATTTGAAGTTTTTGAAAAAGAAACACTCTCATTCTGATTTTTCTTCTGGATATTATCAACATCTCTCTTCATTCTAGTCTCATGTTGAAGAAGTGATCCAAAATGTTCATCAAGAGTGATCTTTGTAACCTTCATATTCTCATTTATAGGCGTTCTCTTGGATTCCCACTAATTCGGCATGATGTCAATGATCTTATCCACAAGATCTTCATCGTATAATACTTTATCACCCATAGATTGTATGTTGTTTTCAATTGACATAAATCTCGGTTTCACCTTATAAATTAGTTCTCCATAAGGAATGAAAAAACAGTGATATTCAGCTCCGAGCTTTTAGTCTCAATGACTTTTGAAGTTGAAAAGTGAGTATCTTCAAGTATCTTCCAAATAAAATTTGTGGCTTCACAAATATTTATAATCTCTAGTAATATCCAGTAATCATATCAATGTTATCATATCCAGTATTGTTAAAAAAATTATTCATACAATCTCTCTAATATTCGTAATCATTCTCATAAAACATTGGTGGTCTAGTATGATTTAAATTGTCTATCGAACCAACATTGATTCCATCCATCTTAAATAAAAATATTTCCACACAAATATGTTAGTAATAATAGTTTATATTCAAGGATAAAAATATCCAAATAATGTAAAATATTTGACAATGAAAAACATGGGCATGAAATATTATATGTGAGTATATGTATTTCAGAGACCTCCTTTGATACAAAATGTTAGGTTGGTATGGAGTATGATATTCTCCAATGATACCAACCATAGGATAGAAAAGATATTTTAGATGCTCAATATTTTAGAGGGGGTGAATTGTATACATTAAAAGAAATTGGGAACATTAAAAGTTGGTTAGAAACCTTTCTATTATTTAACAAGGTTAAACAAGGTAAATTCACAAAACCACTATGTTCTACTAACTTTCATGATTTAAGAAATATGATTCCATATTCATCAAACTTATTTCTGAAAAACCATTTTCCTCCAAATACAGAAGTTTCCTTAGGTCTTTCAACTAGGTACTAGACATTATTCCTATCGAATTCATTTAGCTCATCTTGTATAGATTTTATCCAATCATCATCACCTAATGCTTCATCAGTACTTTTTGGTTGTAATTGGGAAGAAATGATAGATGTTCTACTTCATTTCTTAAGTAACTTCTTCTCCTTAAAGTTTTATTTACATCACCAATGATACTATCTCTATGATGGTTCATAAGAAACAACTTATTTGGAGTTTGTAAAACCTGTTCATCAACATAGGGTAGGAAATCTTCTGGGGTAAATGTTTCAGAATTATTTTCTTGGACATTTTCTTTATTATAAGGATCTTCTAGCAAAGGTTGATAATAAGTTTTTGAAGACACATCTAAAGATGTATGTTGAGGTTGTTTAAAAACAAAAGGATCAGTTTAATTAAATTTGAAATGAACTATTTCTGCAACAGTACAAGTATTTTTATTATAAACTCTATAAGCCTTAGAAGTTGTGGAGTAGCCTAAGAAAATTCATTCATCGGATTTTAGTGAGAATTTGTGTATATTATATTTAGTATTCATAATGAATACCTTGCAACAAAAAATATTGAAGTAGAAAGGTCTATGTTTTCTACCATTCCATAACTCATAAGGGATTTTATTTAGAAAAGGTCAAATCAAAACTCGATTTATATTATAACAAGAAGTACATACATCTTCAGCCCAAAAATGTTTTGCTATAGAATACTCACTCAACAAGGTTCTTGTTATATTTTGAATAATTATATTTCTTCTTTCAACCACACCAATATGTTGAGGTGTTCAGGGTGCTGAGAAGTTACGATTAATTCCTTTTCTACTAAAAAATGATTAAAAATATTAATTTTGAAATTACCCTCTAGTATCACTATTACTAGTTTTCAAATGAAGGTTTTTCTAATTTTTAACTTGGGCTCTAAAAATATTTAAATAAGAGAATGAATCATATTTCATTTCTAGAAAATACACCCATGTAAATGTAGTGTAATCATCCACTAGTACAATTAAAAAATATTTGCCTTCAAGGATTCCAGTTTCTGTTGGAAAAAAAATCAACATCCACTAACGGTAATGCATCAGCAGTTGAGACTTCATTGACTGATTTAAAACTTGATTTATGTTGCTTTTCCATATTGACAGGGATCATAAACTTTTGATGAATCCAATCTAATCTCCTATATATCCTTATCTAGTCTTTTCATAGAGAGTTTACATAGGTTCTTAAGGTTACAATGTCCTAACCATCTATGAAACAACCAATAATGGTCTTCCATTGCACTATGGAAAGGTAGGACTTTTCTCCTAAGGTCTTTTATGTTTAGTGTGTAAACATTTTCTTGCCTATTTTCAGAAATAATGAACTCTTCCTTGGAATTGTGTACTAACCACTTGTCATTCCTAAAATTCACAAGGTAACCTTCATCACTTAATTGACTTATGTTAATGAGGTTGTGCTTGAGACCTTTAACAAATAAAACATTTGAAATCAATGTTTTTCCAAGAATAATGATGTTACCTATACCAATAATTTCTACCTTAGAATTATCTCCGAAAGTTGTGTTTCCTCCTTTCGCCTTAATAATCTTTTCAATCTACTTTTTGTTACTAGTAATATGTCAGGAACATCCATTATCCATGTACTATATATTGTTGTTGATACTTTCCTTATTTCCCTAAAAATAAGAATATTAGAGTTTTGGAATCCAACCGTTCTTGGATCCAGATATTTCATAAAGAAACTTTTTAGGTAGCCAAATTTTAATAGAAAAAGTGGCATTATGAAAACATCATGAGTGGGTTTTGTTTAAGAAACATGTTTTTCCCAAGGCTCACCACACTGACACTTAGTGCGGAATGGAGCACGTTGAGGATCAAAATAATTGTTACTAAAAATAAATTTTGAACTAGTATAACTAAAACCATAATTATTCTTTATAGATAGAATTTTAGAATAAATCATATAAAAATTTTCCTTACAAAAGGTAAAGTTTTACAAACACTTCCTCAAGGAAAATATTTCTAACTTTTGTCTAATAGCTAAGTTCTTGTCTTCAAAAACATTAGTTTTAGAACTAGAGATAGGCTCGAAAACATTTATCTTATAAATTATAATTTCTAGATCCTTAGAAAGTTTATCCTTCTGAGAATTTACTTCCTCAAGATTTTTTGAAATACTTTCAAAATCAAATATTTTCATATATATATATATATTTAGAAAGTCATGATAATTCTTTAGTAAGAATAGTATTCCTAGAATATTCCCTATTAATATTTTTATTGTGTTTTGAATTCTCATTCTCAAGAAACTTAGAAAAATTTGAAACTTCTTCATAGGTAGGTAAAGTATTATCTTCATCAAAAGAATATTCATAGTATTTACTATTACTATTTAAGGATACATTGGTCATGGATTCAGCACTGTGTACCTTTTCCATTAGGAAATTATTTTCAATAGGTAGTCTGACTATTAAACCATGATTCTTTTGTCCAAAATATTCATATTCTGATGATTCATCTAATGAGTCACCACCACTGGCACTCCATGTGTCATTAGCATTCAAAACATTATTAGCTTTGGCTTTTTAGTACTTCTTCATATTTATCTTAGAATGATTTTCCTTTTTCTCCTTTCTATTTAGCATAGGACAATCTAGGCTTATATGTCCAGCTCTTTTCCATTCATAACAAGTGACTTCTGAGTGATTCTTACCCTTTATTTCATTCTTCTTGTATCTGGATTGAATAATATTTTGTCCAAAAATCTTTTTCATCATTTGGGAATGATTGGCTAACTCATTTTCTAAAGATTCACTTCCACTAGATTCAGATTTAATGAAAATCTTATTAGATTTAGATATTGTAACTTTCTTAGGAGTCATGGCTTTCATATGATTTAATGTTGATGTAAAAGAAAAATTTCCATTCCCATTATTTTTCTGGATATTATCAGCATATCTATTCATTCTAGTCTCATGTAGATGAAGAGTTCCAAAAATTTCATCAAGAGTGATCTATGTAACCTTCTCATTCTCATCTATAGATATTCTCTTGGATTCCCACTCATTGGGCATGATTTCTATGATCTTATCCACAAGAGATTCATAATCTAATTATTTCTCACCCATAGATTGTAAGCTATTGATAATAGTCATAAATATCGGTTGTACCTTACATATTGGTTCTCCATAAGGAATTCAAAAACCGTGATATTCATCTCTAAGCATGGCTCTACTAGTCTCAAAGACTTTTGAAGTTCCAAAGTTAGTAACTTCAAGTCTCATCCAAATACAATTTGCAGCTTCAAAAGATGTTATTTGGCTATATAAATTCCAGGTCATGGAACACAACAATGTATTGTGTATCTTATAGTAATGTTGATATTTTGATTTCTCTTTTTTAGTAATATTTCTGACTTCTTTATCCGGATTCTTGTAATATCCAGTAAGAAAAACAAAGTTATCAACTCTGCTATTACTAACAAAAGTATTCACATGATCTCTCCATTATTTTTAATAATTCCGATCAAAAATAGGTGGTCTAGTAGGATTAATGTTTTCTCTGGAACCAACATTCATTCCTTCCATGTTAAAGAAAAATCCTTCCACAGAAACTAGTTAGTAATAAAATTTTGTAAACAAAGATAAAAATATCGAAAGCAAGGAAAATATATAACAATGAAAAAACTTGAGGAAAAATATTATATGTCAGTATAAGTATTTCAGAGACCTCCTCTGATACCAATTGTTATATTGGTATGTAGTATAATATTATCCAATGATACCAACAATAGGATCGAAATGAAAATGTAGAAGATCAATATATAAGGGTGGGGTGAATTGAATACTTTAAAAATTCATTGGGAACTTGTAAAGTTGGTTAGAAACCTTTTTATTGTTTAAAAAGGTTAAATATGTTAAATTCACAAAACCACTATGTTCTACTAACAGTCTTAATTCCAGAAATTTAATTCCGAGAATGTTATTCCAGAAAAGTAGTTCTGAAAAAAATACTTAACAAAAGTTTACAAAGATGAAGATTCTACCATAAAGAATATAGAATCTTACTAAATCAGAGTGTACAAGTGTAAGGAAGTATAAGATAGTTATACATTCCTCAATAAACAAAATGTATCAGAAAACATGAAACAAAACAAGTAAAATGTAGTAAATATTTTAACCCAAAGAGAAGGGTATCCGACAACCTCTGATCATGGTACCTTCATTTATACATTCAAGAATGTTTTTTCATACCCACACCAGGGTAGGCCCTCGATACGAAGATCAGGGTCTGTCTTGCTATCCCCACAAGCCCTCAACTTCAAGGTAGTCAGCACATCTAGTTTCCTATCCCTGAAAGACCTCAACATCAAGGAAGTTATCACATCTCTCTTCCTATCCCTAGAAGCCCACGAATGTACTCAGCAACATTCGGAGTCGCACGAGGTAGCTATGAACTAGATGTTCAATTCACACAAAGCATGAAAGTCACTCTCTATAAATTACTTCAGAAGCATGTAATCCTTAGAGTCATAGAATAATATTGTTCTCATTAAAATAAGCTCTTATTTATATGCACATATTCAAACGTCAGCTTCCCCCTCTAATGGTCATATATTTCATTGAATTTCAGAGGGACCTGTACATGTGTCACTCAAACAACGATTTTTTAGAAACTAAATGCATGACATCATTTTATAACCAAAACAAGACTATGGTTACTTAACCAAATTAATTTTTCATATTGTATGGAAAAAATGAATGTTCAGAGTCTAACCAAAAACCATTCGGTGTCTATAATACATGATTCTTTTTATTTGTCTTTATAATAATTCAAAACTTGAATTCTATAGAATTACCGTGTATGAATTTCAAGGAAATTCAGAATATGAATTCAGAAGAATTCGGGGTCTGAATTCATAAGAAGAAAGTGTCTGAATTCTTATGAATTTTAAGTTTTATCTTAGAAGGTTGGGAGTCTAAATTCATTAGAATTCAGAGTCCAAACATAGAATGTTTAGAGTCAGAATGCATTAGAATTATGAGTCTGAACTTAGAATGTTTGGAGTCTGAATTCATTAGAATTCAGAACTTGAGTTCGGATCCTGAAAATAGATTGCTCTATGTATCTAAGTATTTAATATTCTGACGTTGTGGAGATGAAACTGAATTTTATACTTAGATAAAATATAAAAACTGGAAAACATGGTAAGGAAAATTTTCCTTGGGGAAGGAAAAAAATTTCATTATAAAAGTAAATCATAGAGTAAAAGATAATTTCCTTAAGATAAGGTGTTTGTGATTTTCAAAAACAAGAAGGAATGGAAAATTCATAAGGAAACCTTACTGAATCAACAGTCTCCCCCAAACATGAATGAATTGAGAAGTCATAAGGAAACATTATTGACTCAACATTTTCATCATCCACTATTAACACGATTTCATCATCTTCACTATACACTGAAAGACCAAGTGATTAAATATCTTCAAAGACAGACAAATTAAACTCTTATTGTTTATGTGGATTGATTTCACAAATGAGATTCTTCAACACCATCACATATATCATACTATTCTTTTTGTTTTACTTGGACAATAACACTGAATATTTTAGGAAATCCAACATATACATAATTTTTCATTTTAGCATGTGAGGCCAAAATATATTAATCATGATATTCACACTCAGTATTATCAAACAATTGATATAAAGTAACATAATTAAATTGTAATGAATCATTCCTTATGCTCTAATAAATATTTATCTAGTAGAAGTTGAAAAAAAATGAAAATTGTCCATGATAATTTAATTCATAATTTTAATAATCAACTCATAGTATCCCAAGTATATGAATTTTTTCAATATACCACGACCATTCAGTTTCATACCATCTTCTTGAAAATTTGTCTGAATAAATATAAAATATTATTAATTGTAAATGATAATAATGTCAATATTTTATTATTATTAAATTGATTATATTCTCACATGAGGTGAAAAATAATCAATAATATATTTTTAATGGGTTTTGTCATATCATTCTCATTTAACAAATTAATTTAATGTTGTCTATTTTATTCATATTAAATAAAAGGATCTAAAATACTACTATTTAGATTAACATATATAGGAGCTTGTATAATCTCTGTTATAGTAAAAAACTAATGATATTTTCCCATCCTGATAACCAAACATTAGAATTTTTTATAATTTATTAAGGGATTTTATTTGATTTGTGTTATAATCAATACATAAAAATCAATTCAATATTCTGTAATTAATATATAATTACCTAGAACAAAGGTTGAGATAATATTTCAGCATATAACATTCTTGAAAGACATCAAATGAAATATATAGATAATGAAATAACATAACATAATAGAATTATCCATATATGTGGGGAGTTTTAATATTTTAATTAAATATTCATATAAAAGTAACATGATAGTAACCCTCTTTGGGATATATTTATCTATAATTATTGAATCATCTTACTTTAACATCCCATATCAAATAAGTCGTTAGGTGAATCATCAGAGTGATACATGACTGGGGGGAATATCACCTCCAAATGATAAATCTTAAATAACACCATGATATTTTAAAATAGTAAAATCATGATCAATACCGTATATGATATAGAACACCAAAATTATAGGAGAAGTTGACACCCTTGTTGTTTAAGATATATTTATTTTAAAATAAATTTAGTCTCTTCGATAGCTTTCTATGCACCCAACTCTATGTTTAAACAAAATGTGATACTCTTTTAAAACACTATTATATTATCATTCCCATTATAACCTCGATATTAAGTTGGAGGGTATAAATAAGATGTAATATATTTTTATAATTTTATAATTTTAAAATATATAAAATAAATTCAATGGTTATCTATTGATTTGAAATAAAATAAGAACCATTTGAATGAAAAGGTACTGTTATCTGAAAAACTGTATTTTTCAAAAAGGTGGCTTAGTCATAATTCAAACACCTAATTCAAAATTATTTTTTTATAATTATATAAAATTTATTTGAACAAATTAACTTCATTTTAGAAATTAGTATATCTATATAATCATAAATTAAAGTTTTGGAGTTTTTTAGATAATACTGCTATTTTATTGAATAGTGAAAGTACTATTTTTTATAAAATTATCATTTCTTATAAATAAATTAAGTCCCGTTATTATTTTAATTTGATATAAGATTAACATAATTATTCTTAAATTATATTAAATCAAAATAATTACATGTAAATCATATTTTCAGTATATTATAGTGTAAGTTTATTTTTATGCTTTTAAAAATAACCCAAAGCATGAATAATTATGAATTTATGGTCTTATTTTGACCTTATAAATTACATTTAAAAAATGTTCAATTTTATATCCATTTGGAATGAGAAAAACAATTTTGTAACTCTTTCTTTTCAAATATTCAAAGTGCGTCCTCTCCCCCACCAATAGAAGGCAACCCCATATAATGTCCTTTACACACTTCAATAACCGATTGGTTCAGAAAATAACTACCTCAACAAATTACATATTTCCCTCACCTCATTATATAATCCATATATTAATCAGAAATCTAACCTAATAATCCTTGTTCTGAAATCCAAATGAAGTTGTTTGAAGAAGAGGTAACGTCCTTAACCGAATGTTTTCTTTGTTTTTCATTATCCATCACATTAAAATATTATAAAACAGTCATGATATAAAAAGATAAGTATAATTCATATACTTATATTTTAATGTTATTTAAATGACCTAAAACCTTCTCCACCTCTCTCAAATGTAAAATGAAATAGTCCATCATGTGTACAGATATCTACCTCCTTGCGAACAGACATAATTCGTTTCCAATCCCCATTTATTACATATAGTTAAAATAATTTGTTTAAAGTTATTATATAATATTTAAAATATAATCAAACCTATGTTACTATAATATCACATAGTCATTCTTACATTGAATTTCATAGATAATATTATAATGTTACTCATGTGTACAACATACAATCGCCTCGTAAGGCCATGTGACTTATTTTCCAATAACACATTACATGGAATAAAAAAAATAAAACATTTAATGAATATATGTGATGTATATTACATTAAAGTTAATATACAATATATTTCCCCACCCCTTCACCAGTTAATTAAATGATAATTTTTTTGTGAGTACGTACGACCTACCACCTCTAAAGAGCGATCTGATACATTATCCATGTCCAAAATTAAATAATGATCCTAAAGATTTATTAATGAAAAATGTAAATCTCTGAAATTAATATAATTTTTTATATGGTGTTACTACAACTTATGTTCAAGATCCTTTACATTTATGATTAAATAAACCATAGATATTAGGGAAATTAACACTCAGAATGATAATAAATTTTTATTATTTTTAATGAACAAATAAATATATATTATAAATGGATCATACATGATATTAGAAATAATATTATTATTATTTTGTAAGTCATTAACATGTTTAATAGAACTATAAATGAGTTTAAATAGAGATTAACTAAATCGAAGTACAAGTTAAGTAGAGTCTTGACAAAAATTTCTATTCATTGGGTTATATGAATACTTCATTGATCTTATTGTAGTGTGATTATGTGTGAAATGAAATTTAATTAATTTACGAGTTTATATAATTCTCCTATTTATTTAATTTTTTTACACATAATCTCGTATTTTATTAAGTATAACTTCAGTGATATGAACATTTTTACGGTTTCCTCTAAAAAACTATTCTTTGAGACCCATATTCTATTACGCACCTAATATCTTTTAAATTTAGTAAATATTACCCACTACATAATTTACAATGAATCATAAATAATTTATCATGTTTAATGTTAGAAATCATTTTATAAATTCATGTGAAGTTAATATTAAAATGTTATTGAAGTAGTAAGGGTTTATGTTTCAATCTCATTTTAATTAGGAATGTTTATTTATGAATTTCAATTTCTATATATTATTTGTTAATTCCATAAACACCCCGTAAATTTTGTTATACTATTTGTATTCATTATTTTTTCATGAAATAGTAAAATTTTCTTCCCTTGGGAACATAATATTATTTAGAAAGTGTTATTATAAATATATGACCTCATTTCTCTAATCGATTGAAAATATCTTTTCATCCAAATACATGTTTTATAACATTATTTAAAAAAGGTTTGAGTATTATTTTTTAAAAAAAATTAATGATATTTTGTTTTTTGAAATTTTATTTAAACATAATATTCACTTCATTTTCCAAATAAGTATTTTGGACATTTCTTATAAAATAATTAAAGGAATATTTTTTTAACATATTAATCATAAATGGAAATACTCTTCTATGATGACCAGTTAATGTTTTAATGATTCTTTTTTAAGATTCTGGGTTATTTTCAAAATAATATTTAATTTTTGATAATGTTTATCTTTTTAAATCATTTTTTTCCAAAATGTAAATTATATTTTTCTTTAAGAAATGTTAAATGTTATTCTTGAAAATAATTTTCCATATAAGATTATTTCGATTGATGCTGGTCATTGTCAAAATATTATTTTCACTTAAATATTTATATTATTTTTAAATTCATT
Source organism: Viscum album (assembly GCA_963277665.1). Classification (NCBI taxonomy): domain Eukaryota; kingdom Viridiplantae; phylum Streptophyta; class Magnoliopsida; order Santalales; family Viscaceae; genus Viscum; species Viscum album. Next base: position 1,099,061,783 of record OY728135.1, on the reverse strand, counting down.
TTCATCAATGGAGACAACCTTTTATGTTATATATTGCTTTTAAATTCTATATACATGTATCCCATATATATACCATGGTTAGTCTACCTTCCATTTATGCAGTAATATATTCAATTTGATCATTTTCTGAAATCATTCATTATGAATTATTCATTAAATATGATATGAATAAATATTATAAAACCCATCTCATTTCCAGGAGTAATTTTTAGGTTATGAATTATTATTTATTTCAATTATGTATAATACATAGAACATATACTTTTTATTATGGTTTCACCCCAGGTAAAATTCTAATAAACTAGGTAAAAAATTATTATCATGAGAATTAATTTATGATATTATAGAGTAAACATAATCCATTATGATACTTTTTTCCGTATTAATTTTTTCTAGGAAATTCGTCTAAACTCATTTTATGACATGTTTTTTGTTAATATCACATTTTCTATGCTACCATGATCTATTGATACCTTGTTATTTATGTTATGATTTCATGTGATTACTAATGATATATATCTTCATGATATCATGTTATAACATTACTTGAATGTTATTTTTCGTTATCCTGGTCATTCTATTATTGGGATTTTCATCTATGCCATTTTCTCTTCGTATTCCCCAGGTTATTAAATATAGTTTAATAGATCGAACAACATTAAGATCATGTTATGGAGGATAAAAAAAGTATTATTATTATTACGTCGATATTTTATGAACATAGATTTCTAAAGACATTGGGCCTTTATGATCCTTTTATTTTATTAATGAATGATTATTTTTAAGAATCATGTAATAATATGAGTAAAAGGATTCAGTCCACATATTTTATATAAAAGAAATGGTTTACATAACCATTTGAATATAGTATAATAAAAAATTAATGGGAACCAAAAGGATAAGTATAATGATAATTCTAAGTATAGATAAATATTATGGTATCTTGGTAAGGTTTAGATAAAGTGGGTTTCAAATAATTATATCCCTATATTGATACAATAAATGGATGTGGTTATGATATAAATGTAGATAAGGGTAAAAAAATATGAAAAATGTATGTCATGCTTGAAAAAATAAATACATTTTATACAAAAATAGTACTTAATGTGAACCTGGTTGGGCACTCCCTTAGGATATTATTTGGATATTTACAAACACATTATGAACAATTGAAGCGGATTTTAATAATATTTGATGAGAACGGTTAAACCAAATGTCTCTTATATTGAACTGATGGTGTCATGATTTAAAAATCATATAAATAATTTATCATGATTATGTTGTTTCCCAATGAATATGGTTTCTCACACTATTCTTTAAGGTTTTAGACAGTGGTGAGAACAAAAATGAACTGCGTTAACATTGAATGTGATAGAAAATTTATTAACGAGAAACTAAATGTGACCCTTAATGGTGTAAATGATATTTTTATTATTCCTAATCATTAATCATGAAATTTTATTAACAACATTCACCTTAACCAACTGTCAAATTCACCAAAGAAGATAAGGAAGGTGTTCGTTGAGAGTTCGGGTGGTAAAGTCCAAAGAGAATAAAAGATTCAAATTAAAATTTTTCAAGAAGGATTAAATAATCCCTCATGTAAATGTCTCAAATTAGTGAGAAGATGTGTTATACATTGATAAAAAAGGTAAATATTATGAATTTTTGAAAGAAGAATGAAATGATTATTTAATGTAGTCGATGGGAATTATGATTTTCCTAAGTCATCATAAAATATTTAATGTTTTAGATATGGTAAAATGGTCATTATACACATCAATTTCTAATGGGGGAATCTCGAGAAAATATTAACACGGTTTTATGAGTAAATGTTTTATTGTTGATAATCAAGAGAGAAAAAATGACATTTCATTTTAAAGGGATATTAATTAATAGGAAATGAATCGTATTTAATGGTTTATGTATGATGATAAATGATTTAAATGTTTATGTATTGGAATTAAATAAATAGAAAAATCATGAAATATATATAAATATATAAGGATATTATATATAATTTTCTCATTAAATATTAAAATTAATATGTTATATGGAACAAATAAACGTGAATTTTTATTTAATGGTAAGGAAATACTCTATATAAAAACACATAATTATGTAAAATATAATCTTGGTGATGTGCTTGATGTTGAAGTAATTAGTAGATTTTGTAGAAATGAATGAGATTTATAGAAACCTTATTTGTTAAAGAATTTATTTGATGAATGAAATTATTTTTTTATGTTGATCATCATATTAGTGAGAAAATTATAGGGTCATGTATAATTATGAATATGATCATCACATTAGTTTTTACATTGTTTTAAAAATGTACAATCCACAAGTTGGGTGATAACTCATTGCATCTAGAAAGGCTAGAAAGCTTGAACCCACATCTAAAGGATGATAAGGGTTTATCTCCTACCACTGGCCTATGTGATGTGCTGATTAGTATAAAATTTATTTTTATTACATTTTTAATGTTAAATATTAATTTTATTTTTAGAAAAATATTATATTTTTAATTTATTTTATATTTGGGTGACTAATGATATTTCATGATAGATTTTATTTTGTTGTAGTCTAGTTGACCTCTCAGTTTAATATAAAGGATTAATTGGGAATAATTCTATTATTTTTTTTAGATGTATGTAGAAAGGGTATGATATAAAATTTTTGGTTAAAAATTTCTTTCATGTTGATACCATTGAAGTTATTTTGGATATAGGGGAACTTATTTGTGGAACAATCTATGTTTAAACTTTTTTCTCTATTTAATTTTGGATATTAATATATTTACATTCATTTTGGATATAAAATTAATTTTCACTAACCATTTTTGTTTTAATAAATATATGAGGTGTATATTATTACTCTTTTATGGATCTTATGATCTGTTAACAGTTAATTTTAGAGATTTATCCATAAAAAAATCATATTTGGATTTTCATTTTTAGAGTAAGAGATTAAGTGAAAATTGATTGAAGCATGACCAATGTATTAAATTATTATTATGAAATTGAAATATATTAAGTCAGTATATTTAATTAGATTAATAGAAACTAAATTAATGCCTAAACTATAGGAAATTGATATTGAAATAAAAATGTTATCATATTACCTCAATATAAAAAGAATCTAATGATATTTCAATTCATCAAATTTTTAGGGGTTTTGTTATTTAAATTAGCATTGATCATTCAATTTTTTAAGATGAATGTTCTATTTTCACTCATTGTAATTATTTACACTTTTCTTCACTGTCAATCTCTTCACATGCCGCCAATGTTCCCCTACATGAAATCCTAATAATTCATCAATCTAGATTACCTTCATAAATCTCATCCTATCTTATCTATATGGTTTTTATTATCCCGTTTTATGATGTGGGTTTCTCGTATTGTTATTTTCAACTATCAATACCTTGATTACAGAGATAGTGAATAAATTGTGAGGACATAATTTACTAAATGGGGTTAAATGTAACCCCCCATGATTTTAAAAGAGGAACATCATGTTAAATAGCATATATAATAGACACACAAAATATTATAAGACATGGTGACACCTCAATAAATTAAGATATATTTTTTAAAATAAATTCATTCTCTTTGATAGCTTGTGATTCACACAATATTGGGAGAAAATAAAAAATGATACTCTTTTAAATGATTACTATTTAAATATCTCCATTATAGAATACTTGTTATGTTTGAGAGTATTAATAGTTGTAATTAAATATTGAAAATTATATTGATTACACATGTATAAAATAAATTCAATTGTTATATATTTATTATTAATAAAATATAAACCATTTGAAAGAAACATAAATATTTTCTAAAAACCCATATTTTTCTAAAAGAATAATTTGTCATACTTTGCACACATAATTTAAAATTAAAATTTACCACTTTTAGAAATTTTATTTTAAGACACAAATTTAATTTTTGGAATCATCATATGAATATTATTTTATGTTGAAATTTTTGTTTTTTTGTAAAATATTAATTTTCCAGTGAATAGTTAAATAATGATTTTTTTAAATAATCATTTATTATTAATGAATTAAGTCCCTTGATTATTATAATTTGATTAAAATTTAACATAATTACTGCATAGCTATTGCTGGAAAAATTCTTTCAAGGTCCTATCTCTATTTTTTGGGGTGATTGTGCTTGTTGACAAAGTTAGATGACCATGATTTAATGGGGTTGGTGTTATCTAAGCTGATATTTAAGTTGGAATAATATCCTAGTGTTTTCCAAAATTTTGGGCATTCAAAATAGGAGTTTTTTATGGAAAATGAATTTTTCCACGAAAGAGTTTGTGGGCCCCTGTTTTCAGACCACAAACCTTGAGATTATGGACTATATAGTAGCGCAGATGCACTATACAGACAGAAAAAGAACTATGGATAACTATAAAATAAGTTTTCATTTTTCAAATTAAGGATGGGAATTATGCATGCCACCACGGGATCTTCGCTACACAAACCGTGAAGTATTCCTGGAAAACCACATAGAAATATTAGTTCGGGAGAGGCACATAGTTTGTGGGAGGATCACCTTTCACTAGAGTTTCATTATTTTCTGATTGTGGTGGTGATTATGGATTACACAAAGGGTTGTTATTGGAAGATGACATCAAACTCTGTAAAGCTTAATGGTGCCATACAGACCATATAGAAATGTCATGGGGAAGCTGTCAACACTTATAATTATTGGATATTAATTGTTAGCGAGTTTGGAGGGATTTATTTTCATATATAAAGGACCCTGATGACATCATAATGAAAAAAGAATTTCGTTATAATATAATCACTATAATAATTTAGGTAACATTATAGTTGTTCATAAGGGTGGATTCAATGAAATATTTGTGTTTTTTAGGGGGAAATTCCATAGAAAAAAAGGTCTTCAATGATAGTTTATGGAAGGGTCATGTAGGGTTCATTAGGTTATTATGAAAAAGGGGGCCATGAAGTAGAGGCAGTCTAATTAGAAGAGGTTGTTCGCTAAGAACTCGAATCATGCAATTTAAGGAAGTTCAAGGAGGCTTCAAGAATGTTCATGGAGAGTTTAAGGAAGTTCATAAAGGGACTAAAATGGATCCCCAAGTCAATTTACAAAAACTATTTTTACATATAAAAGTGGATTTTATAAATGTGTAATTCATTACTATTAATAATGGGACATGGATTTCCATAAACAATGTTTGGATTCCTTCTAGATTAGTGAGAAAAGAAAGAGGAATAAGGCAATTCTTTCCACTGACAATGACACATGGAATTAGATTTAGGGAGTGAATCCTAGGAACAATTGAGTTATCCATATAATTTGTAGTGGTAGTGAGCTTGGGTATAGAATTGATCAAGACTAAACCTTGTATTTTGAAGGTTATCATTATTGGATTTGTTAAATTGGCACATTACAATTTTATGCTCAATCGAAGTATATAAGTGAGGGTGAGCCAGGTAAAATAATTTTTTCTCGTTTATGTTTTCATTTCTATTCATATATTTCTATGAGAAATGGATAGAATAAAATTTTTTAATATAGAAACTATATCCAAAGGGGTATTTTTTTTAATTTGTTATACCATAATTCATCCCCTCTCAGAGTATTTAAACTTGTATGGATATCAAATAGTATCATATCCAAGGTTAATTTTAGTGTTTCCCTCTATGGGTTTTCAATGTAGGAAATTAATCATAAGGGGATTATGATATTTTATTGAAATTATTTTCAATTATGAATGAATAAGATTAATCCCTACTTCCAATATTTGTAAATGAATGACTTCATAGTTCTGAAGCATGGTATTTCATCCAATGTTTGTGGTGCTTTATCAGAAGAAGGCCAAATCGAATTGGATATCGACACCAATGGAATCAATTCTTCTAGGGGATCCCTTTCCAATAAAATATTTAAAAAGATTATGTCATGTAATTAATTAGATGAAATGTTTTAAAAGCTTATTTATATTAATTATGGTGAATCAAAAATTCTGGGAAACAAAATTGTATGTTCCATGAAACAAGTATAATGATCTGAGACTACACCCAAATGATTTTATAGATTATTTCTTTCACCGAGTGATTGTTACTATAGAATACACGAGTGGGAATGGGGAAATTATTGAATATGATAATATTTTCAAGAATATATTGTGACAACATTCACCTTGGTTCAATCCAAAAGTTTCTGTTTTAGAATATATTGATCTAAATGATCTGAATAGGATAGTTTTCACAGTACTCTTGTTTCATAAGATATGAGAATTGATGATAATGATCCTATGAAAAAAAGGGAAGTCAAAGGAGTTGAATTCAAGGTGATTAATATTGAAACCATTGATTATTTCTAGGAAGAAGAATATACAGATAAGGTGATGTCATTCCTTTCCTCAAATTTTCAAATTGGAAAAGGAAGGTTTAAATGGAAACTCCCACATTATTGATTTCAATGCAGAAATGATGGAAATATTCCAGCAATGTACCCCAATATGATTCATGAATATAATTAATATGATGATGTAAAAATTCATATGAATAATTCATTGTCCAATTTGAATTTTATGAAAAATTAGTAGATAAATTTCCTAGAATAGAAGAATCCTCCATCATAATAAAATGACAATTAAAAAAAATATTTGGTTGAAGGGATTGAGAATAGAAAAGATTATGGAGAAATTTATGTGGTGGAGAATGTTGGTAACTCCAAAAAAAGGCATGAAAGTGATAATGATGAAGATGAATTCAAAGGAAGATATCACATGTAGGCTAAATTAAATGTATCTCTTGAGGAAATTGATGTTTGTTGTACCAAAATGAATAAATACAACAATGTGGTCCATGATGAAAAAAATTATATATAGAACCAAGAATAATATAGGTATAAATTGATTGATTAAATTGAAAAACTGAAGTCTTAAATTCTAGAGGGCTAAAATAAGAAGATGAGTACAAGCACAAAACTGAAGAACAGAATATAGAAATAGATAGCTTGACTAATACTAAAAAAGTTAAAATCAAATTTATCAATGAACTTAAAGGGAAATTAATCGACCATTGATGAAGTGTTATAGATCATAGAAAACTCTTGACTCAAGATATGAAATTGGGAAAACTTATCATTTATGAAAAAGAAAATATGGAAGTGGAGAATAGAGGACAAGAAAAATAAAATAAAGAGTCAAATCAAAATGTTAAGGCAACTATAATGATTATTTGAAATACAATGAAGTAAGGATGTAAGTCAGACTACATGAACCTACTCTGAGTTAAAAAATTCATTTTATTATGAATCATAAGATGAATATTTAAGGAACCCCCGATAAAACCATTAATGTAGTGTTGACTCATAAGAATGTACCCTAAATTACATGTTATTGTTCTGGAAATATGGGACACTCACAAAAGCTCTATGTCATATTTAATAGGTACCGAATGGAAAAATACCAATAGAGATGTCCATATAGATCTCAATATTGTAGGACATCATTTTATGATCACTATTTTAGATGTGTCAGTTTTAGGAACCTTGAAAAATATTTATCATCAAAAATGAAGAGAAATGTGCTGAATAAAACTGAATAGTGTCTAAAGAAGTTGTTCAATGTTTCATCAAATGAGAAGAAAATGATAAATTATTTTTCCTGTTTGTAAGATAAATTTAGTCCATCGTAATCTGAGGAATATCAATATCATTAATATATTCTTGTAATTAATTAAAAAACATGAAACTTTTATAGGTGTGAGTATAAAAATTGATAAGAATTCCTGAATAATTCTATCCCTATGCACACCCATTAAATAAAGAAACATTCATTAAAATGGTTGAAATAAAATATATAAATATAAGTCTTTTTACTAGATCATTTTAAAATAAAAAATCATAATCCATTTCCATCATGATTTAAAATAAGGTTCAAGGGGAGAAGTGAAAAGGGAACCAAATAAGAAGTGTTAGTTTTTTGTAAAAGTGAAAAAGGGGATAATACTAGTTTTTTGAAAACATATTCTTTGAAACCTTCTCATCAAACTGCACATTCTCAATTTATCAAGAATACGACAAAACCAATCAAAAGGATCATTATTCCACACAATGACGGAAATGTTACTAATGGTGATAGATCCAGAGAAACATGAGAGAACCTAGGAACTCATAGAAGAACCAGAACATACTATTCATGTGACACATCCCAAAGGAATTCCCTACTCAATGACATCATAATTCCCAAATTCTATATCATCATCCTACCTATCCTGACTGTGGGGCATGATCCCATAGAAACGATGAAAAAATAACCCTCTTCTATGGGCTACTAGATTATGTAATAACCAATACTAGTGCATCAAACATGCTCAGAATTCAACTTTAATATGATAGGTTCCTAGGCTATGTTCACAAAGGGGTGTTCCACAAATTCCAAACAACAATAAATATAAAAACATTATCATACACATCACACAAACTCGAACCACCCCAAACACCTAAAGTTTATTCCTTTCCCTTGAAATAAATATTACACAAAATAGGTCTCATACTGAAGACCCTCCCATCTCATGATAAATCAATATGGAAAGTGACCTAACCCAGGAGGGGTTTTACAAATAACCATTCCAAACGTCTAAATGGGCCTTACAACATTTCCCCATAATAATCATTTACATAATGTAATCATTCCATCTCATTTTTAAAACTAAACACACCTTTGGAATCTCATTAGTCATTAAAAATCCAAATTTATGTCTAAAACATATTTACAAAGTCAAATAATGAATTTGGTTATCATTATCACATACCTAAAACCAAAACATGCATTGAATTATCATGACCACTTGAAATATCCAACTGGGTAATTTGACCAAAAAGTGGTTCCCATTACTCAAAAAATAAAAACATTAAATTTAAAACAAATAATCAAAACCACCCCATTTTTCATAGAAAAAATTATTGTAAGTATGGAAAATCACTATTTAATAACTAAGGAAGATTAAAAAACATGAAAACAATTTAATATTTAATTTAATGGAGAGATGAAAATGGATACTACATCATATGACAAAAAACATCCTGAAACCGGTGTGAAACAAAAATCCCACATTAATAACACCTTTTAGGGTCACTAAGAAATCCTAAACATGAGGACCATTGCCCAAGATTTAGGATTCACCCCTACAAATTAAAACCTATCATCTGGGTTTTTTCCAACCCCCCCCCCCAAGGAGAAACCTAAACCAAAATGAGTAAGAGAAACTAACCTGAGGTGGAGGTGTCATTGGAGGATGATGATGGTGTCGGAGAGGAGGTAGCTCTATGTGGGTCGTGCGCCGGATAAGAGTGTAAAATTTGAGAAGGAGCAGCACAGATTGATAGGTTCCAAAAAAGAAGGGTAAATTCACAAGGGATGACTTTGGTTGGGGTGGAATGCTAGAGAGGGTCACTTATTGGGGTGGAATGTCATGCAAGGTGGGCCGTCGGAGGAGGGGGCTGAACAAAAGGGGGTCGCACGCGCTGAACACGGAAGGTGGAATGGGGTAGTATGAGGGAGTGAAATGTGGGATATATGGGGAAGGAAAAAAAGAAATCATAAAAAATACCAACATAAGTGTAATAGTAATAAAAATATCAATAAATAATTTATAATAATAATAATTATTCATATTCATAATAATTATAATATCTAAATAGAAATTATAATAATATTCATAATGATAATATGATTATTATTATTATTATTATTAAACATTAGTTTATTATATTTTTTTCCTTATTTCTTATTTTTATTTATCTTTCATAACAAGGTAACCATGTGGTTACCCCACATGGCTCAAGAGACCATGTATGAACAGGGTGGTAGCTTCTGTCTATTCTAGAAGCTGCCACATGGGTTGTTGGATAACCAAATGGTTTCCACTAATTATGTGGTCCCCCCACACAGGGCTAAAACCCAACAAAAAATCCCATTCCTAAAATATTTATATGGGGAAACAAACTAGAGCTCTAACAAGATTATCTAAAGATAATAAAATTATAAATTATAATAAGTCCAAATATTGAGGTGCCAAAATTCATCCCACCATACCGCTTTCCACCCCTAGAAAGCTACAACAGGGTTTTATCAAAAACCAAAACTGAAACTCCTTCATTGTTTAAGGATATTCCAACATATTGAAAAATAATAAGATGAAAAACAACTACCAACAAAGAAATAGACTTAAAAAATCCAAAGAGACCGAAAATGGAATCCCCAATATTTTTCACCAACCCCATAAGCAATGACACTTCCAGTTGATCTATCATAAGAAATAAACCCTCACTCTACAATCCCACATATTATAAAAAATACTGTAGAAAATACCAAACAATACCCATACCACTTTCCTAAAATGGGAAAACAAAATAAAACCACATCTCAGCTTTAAATGGTTTTTGGAGATCACTTTTATAGTCTAACTTTAATGAAACATTTGGGTGTTCCCTATTCCCAACTTTTACACAAGAGAGGAGCATGATGTCAGATATCTGTGAATGAGACTACCAACCATCAAGATGACACCAGGAATGAAGCTAATGTATTGACATGAGGAGGCCCAAATGAACTTCCCCTCATTCGAAAACACCTGACAATTGAAGAAATACCATAAGACCAACTCATGGAGGCATGGACATACTCCCAACCATTGGGAAAAAAATAACACCCAATTTGTAAGAAGAATACCAAGAGGGGGGGAGTCCCGAATGGAATCTCCACCATAAGGATTATTCTAAAACTAAATTACATCAAGTGAAAGTCTACCAGACCCAATGTGAATGTCCCTTCCATTAGAACTGAACAGCATAATTGATTAGCACGGACCAACACAGAAAATCTGATATGGTTAACTTGGGAGATTCTCGTATACCAAATCTACCACCGTAAATGACCCGATTAATGAAACTCCAAACCAAAGAGAAGACATTGCATGTTTTACCAAACCCATGGGAATTACCACCCTTTTATGAGACCAACCAAAATTGAAATAGATACATACATACAAGTCTATTTATAAATGAAAAAACACAAGAAGATTCATCGCCACCATATTAAAAACACTAAGGATCAATAATATATCATATCAACACTGCTACATAATCATGGAGGAATTATTTTTCCCACATGACCTGAAAATGAAAAAATGGGGCCCTCATGTTCCGTTCCACCAAACGGGAAAATTCAGGAGGAAGTTTCTATGCACGAGACATAAAATTATAACACCTCTAACACTAAATATGAACATTAAACTAGGATTATTCTCAACCTTCAGGGTTCTAGACTATACTCTAGATCCACTATGGGGCCATTGGATAGAGATCGGAAGTTTGAATCATCTTCTATGTCATATTAAATAATTAAAAACCCCCGAACATAACACATGAATCATACTTTAACAAATGCGTTTGCATTAAAATAGAAGTTTATAAATGAAAAAAATCATCTGTTATTTTAAAAAAATAGAATGAAACACCTCAAATTATAATAGATATGGCTATTATATTTAGGTAAAATTATAGAGTGAAAACCCCAAACTGATACCAAACATCATCATACTCCTGAAAACGGGTTGGGGTGACATTTGAAGAGTTAGGTGTGGCTTCAAGGTGGTTCATGGAAACACCCTAAAAGAACCGCTACCGGTGAACCAAGTATCCAGAGGTGTATAAGATTATTACATCACTTTGGGAAAATGGCCATTTGTAAAAAATCTTTCCACAATAATGAAAAATCATGGTACTGCACTCCGAGGAGGTTGATGACAGGTCTGAAGGCCTCATAATTCCCCTTCCACCACAACCAGCATCAGGGAACTACCCAATATTCTTACCAGTATCCTCTTCACCACATCCAAAGTCCAAAAGAGGATTCATTATCTCATGAACTCATGCTAACTTATCTTTTCCATGAAAGGCTTTCCGCACAACATCGAAGAAAGTGGTTTGGATAAACTCTTCTATGTTTGACTATATATTAGGATGGAGCCCAAACTCAAAATGTCGATCCTTCATTTGACCGTGTGCAGAATAACATGTTTTATATAGAACTAGGTCTATGAAGTGTTGATAGAACACCAACACTATTCTAACACCTTGTAGAAGTCCTCACGACTCTATCTTCCTCTACGCCTTCATCATCTAAAAAACATTGTTAGATGACCGGATACATAAAGAACTCCAAGTAAGTTCTTCCCAAGGATTTCATCACGATACAAACTCAAACTATTTCCATGATGGAACATTGAGCATAAAGGTATAAAACATTTCGATTAATGACTCATGAAATGAATGGAAACTGAAGTCCCTCTCAATCCTCTGCATCCACTCCTCTTCCCCAAGAGGATCCTCTTGGTAATAAAAGAGGGGTTGATTCAGCCTCTTAAAATAAAGAATTTATTCTATCAATTAATCAATTAAATTTTCTTCTAAGGATGAATCATCAGAAGCTGCACCTTGATCATCCATTTGATCATTTTAGGGGTGGACACTAAGAAACATGGAAACAAAGAACCAGATCAATAATAATCCAACTACTAGGATTATTTATATCAATCACCATAAATGAAACATCAATCCCAAAATAAAAGGGACACACTACACTGCAAAAAATAAAAATATCTCATTTTCATCTAAAAATTCTGTTGAAAAAAAAGGTTAATGGATTTTACACCCACTAGTGGTATCCAATGGATCCTCACACATTCACATCCACCTTCCACACAAGGATACAATATTCTTTCCAAATATTTCAATGCATGTTGTCTCTCATGAAAGCAATAAAGGATAACACAGAACTTTTCCATTTTCGAAAAAAAACATTCATCCTACTTAAAAAACATATAATTACCCCACAAACTACATTTCCCATATACAAATATTATTAAACATGATTCGTTTTCATTTTAAACAAGTTTAAAACCCCTTTATGAAAATAAATTCCTATTTTCTGATCAACCAAATCTTGATAAATCACATGTTTGTTTATGAAAACCCAATCTTACTAAATTCATTCTTAATTTTTCCCCAAATCCATTTCATGAGAATCCACCATTCCAAATATTATTTCATAATTTTTTTTAAAAATCCATTTTCCAACATCCAATTAAAGTTTCCACCACTTTAAATTCATCTCCTCAAAATTATAATGCAATAATTTTCATTAAAATTTTTTAGATTTTATTAATAAAAATGGTGAACAAGGGGAAACTTGTATTGGTGGGGCTCAAAAAAAATTTGCTCGCCATATTCCAATCACCCAACAATCAAAGATATAATTCTAGAGTAATTTCTCTGGCTACACATGGATTCAACGGCCATGAGAGCTCCTAGAGGACACTTTCCAAAATCCAGTTCAATTCCCCAATACAAAATAATTCACAAAAATCAAATGACACCAACAAACCCATACAACCCATGGTAACCTGAGGTTCAAAAAAAGAAATGGTCCATGACGTCTATCATGTTCCTAAATCTCGAGACCCAAAAATCCATATCATTCTACCTTGATATTCTTAAGTAACAATGGATTCTCTAAAATCATGGTCTATTAAGAGTCAAAATGCTATGATACCATTTTTTGTGAACCAATCTGGGTCAACCCTAAACTGATCAACTGATTAGATCTGTTGAAAGGCTCGAGAGGCATTCTCGATCCTTATATGGTGGTGAAATACACCAAGGGAATAAAATGAGACAATTGGATCATTTTATCCAAATAAAAAAATAGAAGAAATTAAATAAATGGGAAAACTAAACTAAATATGACATTAAAATTTTACATAATTTACAATTAAAATAAATGGAACAAAAACTAATCAACAAACTATACAAGATAACCAAAACTAAACCTGAAACCTTACACACTTCAATCTGACCCTGGGGGCCACACTCCAATCCAGAAAAGACTATCTGTCTAGGAAATACAAACAATGTTAGAACCTGCAGTAGGAACTAAAAACAAGAAATGGCGTTAGGCATTAGTATTAAAACTCAGTAGTTAGGCAGGAATAATTCTATTCTAGATTCACATCCTTTATATAAAGAAACAATTATTAATAGTTTTAAAATGAAACATATAATTATTGGGGTTTTTAAAAGTATCACATTAAAAAAATCATAATCCATTACCCTCCTAATTTAAAACAAGGCTCAACGGGCTAACGGAAAAGGGAACCAAATATGAAGTTTTCATTTTCAGAAAATTTTAAAATGGGGTAATACTAGTGAATTCAAAACATCTTCATTGAATTTTTTTTAACAAAACCAGATAATATCAATTTAGAAATAAATCACTAAAACCATGTACAATGATCATGATTCCACGCAATAAGGGAAATGGCACTAACGGTGCTAGAGAAAAAGAAATACTAGAGTACCAAGGTACTTAGTGTAGAACTAGAAAATACTGTAAATGTGACTTATCTTGAAGGTATTCCCTACTCAATGACGTCATAACACCCAAATTCACAATCCTCACTATACCTAGCCTAACCAAGGGGCCAGAACCCATAGAAACTATAACAAAATAACCCCCTACTATGGGAGACTATCCAGTTGAATAAACTAGAATAGTGCAGAAAATGTTCAAATAATTATTCTTTTTCTCTACTAGGTTCCCATGTTATGTTTACAAAGGGGTTTGCCACCCATTCCAAACAAAAATCCATATACCTATGTCTTCATACACATCACACAAATTATCACCACTCAAGCCACCTCAAGGGTAGTCCCTTGACTTGAAATAAATATTACACAAAGGTGGTCCCATACTAAAGTCCCTCTCATATCCGGAACAACCATCAAGGAAAGTGACCTAACCCAAGAGGGGTTTTCCAAATAACCATTACAAAATACCAAAAATTCCTTACAACATTTCCACATAATAATCCATTTCACAAAGTAACCATACCAAACAACATTAAAAACCAAACACACCCTTGTAAAACCATTTATCATTAAAACCCCCCTTTTAAATCTTAAAAATATTTAAAAAATTAAAAGGGGAATTTGGATGATAAAATTAAATATATAAAATCAACACATACTTTGAAAGATCGCAACCCACATGAAAAGGCTGACTGTAAAATTTGACCAACATACAGTCTGAACACGTCAACAAATACACCCACACAATCAAAAAATATTAAGATAACCTAATTTATCACACAAAAAAATTATTCAAACCCAAGAATATTACAATTTTGTAACTAAGGGAGGTGTGAAAATCAATAAAACAATGTAATATTTAATTTAAAGGAGTGGTTCAAATGGATCATAGCTCATATGATGTAGAACATTTTGAAAATATTGAGAAACCTAGATTTCACCTCAATAGCACATTATAGGGTTTAGAAGAAACTCTAACACTAAAGATAAAACCAATTATTTTAGGAATCAACCCTATAAATCAAAACTTATCATCTGGGGTTAGTCCAAACAAAATAAAATCACCAAGGGAGAACAACATAATAAGAGAAGGAGGATGAGAAACTAACTGGAGGAGGATCTTCCACTGGGAGAGGAGGGTGGTGCTGGAGAGGTGGTGGCACCAGCTAGGTTATTCAATGATGAAGAAGGTGGTCTCAGAGAGTGGAAGGATCCAATAGATAGGTCCCACATTGGCCTAAAACGCACCAAAAAATTACATCCTATAAAATTTAAACTCATCCCATTACCGAGATCTGACAAGATTATCCAAAGCCAGTAAAATAATGAAATAAATTTTTTCCAATGGCTGGGGTTTGACATATTAGATGAAGGACTCTGTCTCCACTTACATTGTTTAGGTCAAATATGTGACTCAGGACATGCTACAAGATTTATTAATAAGTTGTGTGTCATCAAAGGAATATATTATTCCTTCTATTATAAAATTAAAAGGAAAAAAAGGGAAATATCAACAATGTATATGGAGAATAATATGTGTGATTTTTACCCAGAGATAAATAAAATAGGTTTGAAAAAAAAAATTAATTCGCCATCAATGCCATTATTCCCTTGTAGATCTAGTAAAATGTAATGAAACTCAAGATCTACTAGATCAATCCCTTTATAGTTCTCATATGGGAGATTCTTGTCAACAGGGAAGAATATCATAAATGCATACAAGGAAAAAGAGAAAAAGTGTACCATAGTGCTTGAATTGGTTCATGTAGATGTATATGTCCCATATCACGATGATCAATTTATAAAAAAGGTATTATGTTCTCTTTATTGATAATTTCAGCAGGATGAAATCATAATTTATCATTTCCCAAAAGTCTGACGTGTTCATTTTCATAAAATAGAATCAGATGGAATGTGAAAGGATTTTTAGAGACCATATTTTGAAATTTCATACTGATAATGGTATTGAATTAAAAAAACCATGTGGAATATTATCTCAAAAAACATGGGATAAGGAATCTAGTTTATGAAGTAATAACACCTCCAAAAATAGAGTGGTTGAGAAGAGAAATCATAATTTGAATAACATAGACAGGATAATGCTTATTGAAAAGGAAATGCCAATTAAATTATGGAAGGATGTTTTCTTGACATCGGTCTACATATCTAATAGGGATCTATTATTGAGTGAGGAATAAAATATCCCATGTGTGTTTTAGTACAGACAGAATCTGACATTGAAATATTTTAAATTCATTGAAAGTAAATTTTGTATTCTCAATAATGAGAAACATAAGAAATATGAATCACGAGGAGATGTGGGGATATTTCATAAATATTCATGAAAAATAAAATCATATATTTTTTTTATAAATATGCATAAAATAGATTTCAAAATCCATTTTATATCTATAGTGGAGAATAAAAAAATCTTTATCATATCCATGATCAATATTAGGAGGACAGTGATGATGATTTAAGAACCACATGGGGTGATGAAATGGAAAATGATGATTCAAAATAACATATTGATGATGAAAGGAAGTTAAATATATATCTTTATGAAAACAGATGTTACAAGATTAAATCAATAGATAAAACATCATTGGTGACTAGAAAACACAATTTTAAACACAAATAATTAAGTTCTTATATTAGGTACCCTTCTTTTCTCAGGTAGAGCCTAAATGTTTCGATGATGTAGCTGGATATGAAAATTGGGTTCAACTGATGAATGAAAATCATGCCCAAATTGATCAAAATCAATCATGGGAGATTGTTTCGAGACCAACAAATAATAATATCATTAATACTAAATGAGTATTTTGAAAAAGAGTTGAATGAATATTGTGTAGTGATTTGACCAAAGAACAATTAGCGTGGAATGAGTTCTCTTATATAGAGGGTATTGGTGTTTATTAAACATTCACACATGTTTTGGGGATAGAGGAAATTAGATTACTATTTTCCATTATAGTTGAACAAAGGTTCAATTTTTCCCAAATGGATGCTAAGTCTGTGTTTCTAAATGTGGTTCTATAAGAAGATGTTTATATAGGGAATGTATAGGTTTTTATCATTCATGAAGATGAGACAAGAGTGTTTTAGCTAAAGAAGACAGTATATGGCTGGAATCAATAATGAAGATCATGGTACTCAAAATTATATAGGTTTTTGATGAAATATTGTTTTTAGTGTTGTGGATTTGATTACAATCTCAATGTCAAAAAAACAATTATGTAATTTTTTGTGGTACAAATATATGTCAATGATATAATTTTTGGTCGATCAGATAATGAAAAATACATATAGTTTATAGAATTCATGAAACATGAATTTGAAATATCAATGATTGGTGAACTGACACTTTCCTAGGATTACATGAGACATATAGAAATAATTGAAAATTCATTTTTCTATATAAATATGTTAAGGATATTTTGATAATATTTGGAATGGATAATTTCAAGGATATAATGAAACTGGTGTCTACTGGAATGAAACCATCATGGTTTGATGAATGCAATTTGGTTCATGTCATAGAATACTGGAAGTTAATTGGAAGTCTACTTTAATTGATAGATAAATGAAATTATATTTTTTTCCACATTCGATGCAGCATGATATCAAAACAATCCAATGGAAATACACATTCATTAAATAAATACAATACTTTGGTATTTCAAGAGAATGGTGGTTTTTGGTATGATGTACAATCAAAAATCTTATCAAGAGTTATTGGCCTATACTGATGCAGATTAGGTCGGTTCAACTGATGATAGAAAATCAACGTCAAGTAGTGTGTTTAATCTTGATTGAATATGTACTTCTTGGATATGTAAAAAACAATATTTCATTTCATTAAGAACTGTATAAGTTCAGAATATTTCTACTACTCAATAATTCTCAAAGTTATTCTAAATGAAGAGGGATCTTGATGATAAGGGATTCAAAGTGAAATCTCTTATTGAACTTTATTAAGATAATTTTTAGTGCTATAAATCTCATTTAAAATCAATTTTATCACTCAAGGAAATATAATATTGAAAACAAGTATCATTTTATCAAGTATATGGTGGAGTAAGGCCATGTGAATTTGAATTATGTGCCTATTGGACATCAGGTTTCATACATTCTAACGAAGGCCTTATCCAATGAGGTTTATTAATGACATCAATTTTCTCCCGGAGTTCAGTTGAATCACTACACATGAGAATGTATGGAAATTGGACCACCTCTCCCAGAGGTATGGTGTGATTTTTCTTTATGTATTGATTAATGACATTACCATGTTAGGGGAAAAATTAAATGAACATTAGGTTCGTTGACAACGAGGTTGAAATTGTGACATTAACAAGGGATATAATGTTCTAATCGAGATAGTGGTAAGAAATGATAGGAGGAGTAGCGAGGAATGGGATACTTAAATCTGTTGATGCTAAATATGACATTTAAAATGTTATATATCACGAAAGATATGATTTTTTATGAAATTAGTTAAGTGGTTTTGAATAAATTGATTCATTGATGAATTTTTCATACTACTCTTGTTTCTTTTGTTCAACATATATAATGTGGATTTAAGAATATGTTGAAAAAATATTCTATCATTATCAAAATCACAAGATGTATGTTTTGGAAGAATATTGATGAATAATTGACATGCATTTTAAATATGAAGAGTTTACAACAATCCCAGTGGGAGAGATTGTTGGCCAAGAATCCCCCATGGTGTCATATCAGTTTTTTTGTGGTGATTGTGCTTGTGGGGAAATATAGATGACAATGTTTCAGTAATTTTGGTGTTACCAAAGAAGATGATTAAATTGGAATAGTTTTTTAGTGTATACCAAACTTTTTGGCATCAAAATATACAGTTTTTATGGAGAAGTATGTTTTACAGAATGTATTTCTTTGACCATAAATCATGGAATTTCTATACTACATAGTAGTGCAGGTTCACAAATAAAACCGAAATGGAGGTCTAAAAACCATGAAGGAACATATCATTTTTTCATATGAAGGTAGAAAATTAGTCCTACCACAAATGGATATTTTATATGAGAGCCATAATGTGAACCATGTTAATTTTATAGAAAAATCTATTCACCGAGGTCTCTTAGATCAGGAGTGGATCATAATTTATATGAGGCTCATTAATTGAGAACTAAGGTGGAGAATATATATTACACAATGGGAAATTTTGTTATGGATGTCAGCAGCTACTACAAAGGATAATGGCGTCACGCATACCACAAAACAAGCTTGTAGTATCTCATGTGTGATATCATTTCTATTTATACTTTACTATGGGAAAGGGAGAGAATAGTTTTTGGGGTTAACGAAGGAACAAGATTTGACGGAGAAGCTGATTTAATCCATAATACATTTATTCAATGCCTCTCATTTTAATTATCTTATCTGGGATAATATCTATATTAAATCTAATTAATTACATTTAAATCTTCTTTAAACTAGATTTTACTATAATTTTGTTAATGATTTTAATTACCTTTTTTAAAACATTTGTAATATTTATAATGATTATCCATTTTAGTTAATTAAAATAAAAACTAATCAAGAATTATAGAAATTATATTTCTATAATATATATATATATGTGTGTGTGTGTGTGTGAATTTAAATTCATCTAATTATTATTAATTTACATTTAGTTAGTATAACATCATCTTTTTTCCTTTAAAATTCATTTCTTAACAAACAATTTTTTCAAAATTTATGTGGGTTTACTTTTAAATTAAATCCCACCACTTATGTGAGTTGAATTTTGGAAAATTTATTATATATTTTTAATCATTATAATTTATAAAATATAATATAATTCAAATAAATTTTATACCATAATAAAACATGAAATCGCTAAACATTATTTATATCGGTTAAGGTTAAAACATATGTACTGAGGGTCAAACTCAAACGATATCTCTTAATAATGACCCAAACATGTGTAATTACTATTTTTATTATAATTTTTTGAGTTTATCACTTATACGGTTCAAAAAATCTCTATTTTGGAACCTTTTGGAATGCAAAGTAGGTGGGTGAAATTCTATATTTTCAAAATATTCAATTATGTCCTCTCCCCCACTTATAAAAGGACGACTTATCTTCTCTACAATCCACACATATAAAAACTATTGATTAAATAAGTACATGACCAATTCACAAACCTAATTCCCTCCCCTAATACTATAATCCATGTTTTGGTCAGAAATCCAACCATAAAATGCTTTTGGTGCAAAAAAAAGTGTCTAAAAAAATAGGTAAAGTCCTTAACTGAGTGTTTTTTATTTAATCCTCTATCTCCTTAAAATATTAATGTACCATGATGATATATTAAAATAATTATAATCCATATAATATGTTCTTTTATGATTACGAGCTACAACCATCTCATCTTCTCAAAAATAGAAATCTAAATCATTGACTGAGTGTACGGTGGATACCATCTCGCGAACAATGTAAATCATGTTCCCTCAACGCTTATCATGAATAGATATAATTATGTATATATTTTTTATATATTATATTTATGTTATAATGATACATATATAATAATAATATCACACATAACTTCTTACTTGCCATTCCATTGTGAATATGATAATGTCACTCGTGTGGACTGCAGACTACCACCTTATGAGGCATTGTGATTAATTTTTCACTAACGATTTAAATGTAATTTAAAAATTGATAAACATAATTAATATATTTTATATATAAGAAATTATATGAATTACATTAATTTAATATATAATACACTTCCTTACCATTTCACCCATTATGGAAATTATAACATCGCTCGTGCGTACGTACGACCTACCATCTAGACGAAGTAATGTGAATCACTATCCGTGTTAAAAATTAAATAATGATTATAAATATTTATCAAATTTAAAAAAATATTTATAAAATTAATATAATTCTGATGAATATGTTACTATATAATATTTTCATGATATATTACTTTAAAATTGAAGCATTCCATAGAAAACAAGGCAATTAACACATGAAACAATAGTGAAAATGTGATATTATTGACAAAATGTAATAAGATGTTATAAAATGATAATATATGATATGAAAAATAATTATAATATTATGTTATAAATTAATAACATGTTTAAACCCACTAAACAGTGGGATATAGAGCACTCAAATGAATATACCCTGGAGGTAATTGGTTTCTTGAAATAGTTTCAGTTCATTGGTTTATGTGTACACTTTTTTGATTTTTTTATTCCTAAATTATATGTGAGATTAAATTTTATTAATTTATGATTTTATTTAAACTTATTTTTTTTAGATTTACTTATTTACACATAATGATTTCATTGATTAATTATTACTTCAGTAATAAGAACATTGAAAAGGTTTCATTTCAAAAGTTTTTTCTTTGAGATACATGTTTTTTTATGAAATAAATCTCATCTAAAGGGTGTACATACTTACCCCTTATATAATATATCATCTTTAATTCCTAATTAATTGTAATTTATTTGAAATGTTTCCTACTTCATTCATGTGAGGTTATGATTCAGAAGTTACCGAAGAGATAATGGATTTTATTTTAATCTCAATTTAATTAGGATTGTGGATGTTTGGGTTTCCATTTATATAAATTAATTGATAATTTACTAGTAAACTCATTCCATTTTATTCTAATATATTTATTCATGGATTTTTCAGGTAATAATAGGATTTTTACCTTTTTTTACATAAAATTACTGAGAAAATTGTTTTAAGAAAATCTGGCATCATTTTTTTCATCAATCGAAAACACATTGCATCCAAATCCAAGATTTATATTTTTTTAAATAATTGTCTTACTATTAATATTGAAGTTAATTTGTACACTTAAATTTATTTATATATAATTTTTAAAAGGAATCATTCCATTTTTTTGAATCAATTTACTTTTTTACTTTTCATACAAAAATGTGTAAGAAATATTTATTTTTTAAATTATTCGACATTAATGGATCCATTCTTCCATCATGTACACTCAATAATTTAAATATTAGTTTTTCATTTATAAAGGTTATTTTTTAAAAAATTCATTAATGACTTAGAACCTTTTATATTTTAGATATGTTTTTTTCAAAATGGTAGGGATATTTTTCTCATGAAATACACAAATTGATCTTTCAAAAAAACCATTATATGATGACATCCTTTGATGTTTCTCAAATTGAAAAGGTAATTTTACTCAAGTATGATTGAAATTTTTTTAAGGTATTTTCATCAATGAAAATAAACATTAATGTTACGGATTGCTTATAAATTATTTAAATATGTATCTCACATATGTACCTAATTTATATTCAATAACATTGATGAGGTAATACATTCCTTATAATCATATCCTAAATCCATTTTTCAATATATTTCATTTGAATATGATATTCATCAAGATTACATAAACAATTTTCTTACCATGGGTAATTTTTTTATTATTCTATGTGATTTATTTACCATATGTATCTCACATAGATCATGAACATGCTATTGTGGGTGTTTCCAGATAGAACTAAAATTAATCGGTTAATTCATTAGTCTCATGAGGCATCATGTATGAGATTGGGGAGAAAGCATTATCCATTATTGGACTTTTTCCATCAACTGATTTTGTCTACGAGGTTATTCATTACACATTTTAAAATCACATTTTTTTTGGCATATTTCATATTCTACTATGATATATTTATACTATTGTTTATGTTATTCTTTAATGTGACTACTCATGATTCTTTTATTTATGATATCATGTAATACTTTTGAATCACATGTTATGTATCCTTATCATTCATAGTCCCATACTATGATTTTTTGATCACCCATCTTTTCAATGTATTCCAGAGGTTATACCATGTAATTTAGGATCTCAAGATGATTTAAGATCTCTTTATATAGAATAAAATAAAATTTTTAATTTGTTTTCACATTTTTTATGAAGAAATATTTCCAATGATTATTTTCTTTCACAACCCTTGTAGTGTTTTAATGTATTTTTTAATCTAATAATCATGTAATAATATGATTAAATGTATCATGTACTCATAGTTTTATTATAATTCATTTCTAACATTTCTCAAGGTAAATGGGGTCTAAATGTCTCTCACAAATATATTTTCAAAACATCCTCGAATCAATTACAACAAATGTTATTTTAAAAGCTAACAATTTAGGCAATTCTAGATGTAGTGATTTCTATAATCACCTAGGACCTACACTGTAGGATCCTGTGTTGAAATCCATAATATTTTTTTTCTAGATTTTATGGAGGTAATAGTGACCCAATGTTCCCTATTAAACCATACAAAATAAAAAGATAAAAATTGATCAGTTAAATTTCAGAGGACATTTTAGGATTAGGGTTGTAGTGAATTAGTAAAAATAATACATAAATAATTCACAGGTAATTAAAATAAATTTTATCCCATTTAGATAATATTTCTTTATTTCACAATAGGTTATTGTCAACATTCTTGTGAGATCCTCTACAGAAATAAATAACTCAACATCATTATTTAAAACATGTTAAATAGGAAACCTAATAATGGTGGTCTAAAACATTGTGTTAGGAGAACACAAAAACTAAAAAATAAATTCCACCAATGACCATTAAATTACATAAGGGTGTAATTAAAATTTCCAAGTGAATTAAGAGTTCATAAAATAAGTAAACCCCATCAATACCGGGATCATCAAATATGAAAACATAAAAAAGTCAACAGTCATCAAAATAACTAATCAGAAGCCATATGATATCAATCTATATAATTATAAAGATTATAAACTCTTAACATAAAATTAAATCTCACTTTGGTAACTTAGAGAATAAATTTCATAAAAATCTATCAAAACCCTCTCAAAACTCTTTTAAAAGGAATAACCATATGACCGAATGCCAATATTATCATTACCCAATGAATTGGAGTGCTCTATTAGTGCACCCATCATTTAACTTATTACAAAATTACATGGTGTAATTTGGGAAACCAATTGTTAATATGTAATGGCCCTTCCTGGTGGTTTTTGGGACACCTCATGTTTATATGTAATGAGCTTTCCTACCACTATTTGAGCCAACCCATGTTATGCTATAACAGGATTTCCTAGTGCTATTTGAGACGCACTATTGTGTAGATGTCCGAAAACTATAAAATGTTTAAAAAACATAAAAATAATTATTATATTTACAACATGATTAACTCAAGTAGATAAAATGGGTATCTGATCAATCATATTGTTACATGCTTAACCCATGTAAAATAAATGGGTTCAATAACAATCTCTTTGAAACAAGGTTGTCTCATAGAGAAGAAACAGGATACCAAAAAATCTATTTCATATAAGATAAACCCATGTAAATGAAATGAATTCCATAATAATTTTTATGTATCCTAGTTTTCACATGGATAAGAAATGGGTTCCCAAAAAATCACTTTCCTATATTATTAACCCATGTAAAAGAAATAGGTTCCATATATATCTTTTTTAACCATGGTTAACCCGTGGAAATGGAATGATATTATTACAATATCTTTTAAATAGTGATAATTCATATAGAGAAATAATGAGTATGGTATCAAAAAAAAGTTACATAGTAGAGGATAAGTAATATCAAGGACATTTGACATTTACCAATATAAATTCCCTTAAAGATCATTAAAAAATTTCAAGGAAAATAATCATTTATATTTGTTAATGTCCTATATCACTTTAAAATATTTCAATAATAATCCCTATAAATAATAAAATTAAAATGAAATAAAGAATATTAGTAAAATATATAGAGTTAGGATATAACATGCCTCTGTAGCATTATATACACATCATAAAAGAAAATAGGTGGATACAATAATAAAAATCTCAAAGATGAAAAATTATGAATAACATATATTAAGAATTTTGTATCCCTGAAATCATAAACCCCATTAAATAGAGAAGAAAATGGATATGTAAATCCCATAAAATTCTTGTATAATAATCCTAAGATACATTTTTGGAAAGTATATACACTAAACAGTAAACATAAGTGGCGAATATGGCATAAGCCTTATAGAAATAATTGTGAGACTAGAAATCCCTTGACAATTGTGGTAACATCTAAATTAAAAGCCAAAAAAGTAATAATAAGCAAAATATAAATTTATATTAGATTATTATAAAGTAATTAATTATATAATATATTAAAAATGGGAGGTAGATACAACACAAAAATTAAGTAAGTTGTGAATATGAAATTTAACTCAAAATCATAAAAAGTTATATAAAAATCTCATACCTTTAGGAATATTTTTCATGCTTGTCCTCCATCTTCTCGAATAATAAACTAATTTCAATTATTTAATCACATTATAAAATATTAATTTTTTATTATTTCATTTATTTTACTTATAAAAAAGTTATATACAATTACATAATCAATAATGTGTAAGTCTGATGTTTCGACCATATTAGGCTTATGTGTCCAAAATAACTTTAAGAGGTCAAGTATGTCCAATGAGGTAATTATTTAAAATTGTAAAGAGAAATAAAAGTGAAATAATTATCAAATTACTAAATAAATTATACTTTTAAAACCATATAGAAGATATGGTTATGAAAATTGATTGAATATTACGATCACTGAGATGGTTTGTCGTACGTATGCAAGAGTAATGTTCTTATTTTTTAATTATCATTATATAAATAATGTAACTAAAATGTATCATTTCATAGTGACCATTATATAATAAATATAATTTTATTAAATTAAATATACTTATATACATTTTTTTTATTGTGGTGAGGAATAAAGTAAGGATCCCATCATGTTGATGAGGCGGTGGTCCACACATCCACGAACAACATTATTAATTTTTCGGTGTGTGAAATGGAAAGAAGAAGATGATATATGATTTTTATAGATATATAATTCTATAGTGGCTAAAAAAAATATTTCAATTATATAATATATGTTTTTAAACCTATCTTTATTAAATTCCATGAAATGTTGGATTGTATCACATCGCTTTGAGGAGTAGTAGTCCACACATCAAAAAATGATATTATTATATTCCCACAAAGTGAGAAGCATGAAGTTAAATGTTATATAGAAATTAAATAAGAAATATTTCACTATAAATATCATAAATATCATAATAAAACAGTATTTCCACTATAATTCCCATCCTTAAGAGGTGGTAAAATAAAAAAGAACAAAATCATTTTGTGAGGTGGAAGTTCATCGAACACACGAATGATTATTTCATTACCTATTTAATGGATGTGTGTTTATGTGTAGGTATTATCACAACCATTAATTTTAAATTCATTATTTTATTAATTTCATCAACTTCGGGTAGTTCAGGTTGAAGACTAACTGAAAATTTTGAGTTCTTATTTAAAAACTATTGTTTTTCTATTCATTGTGTTAAGCGCACCATGGTCGAAGCCACATAGCCTCATCCGAGCCACCATGCGACCTCACCTACTTTATCACATGACCTTATTGATGTAAAAGGAAGATAAATAAAATGTAATGAATAATGAACTGAAAATAAAATAAAAATAACAAGTGTAATAAAAAATTGAGGAATTATTTTAATGATAATAATAATAATCTAGTTTGAAGATACTATTATTATTTTTAATAGTGTTATGAAAATAAATATTATTATGTTGTTATCAATATTATTTTTAATATAATATTAAGTTGTGGTTACTTTATTAATTTACTTGGCATTGAAATATTCAGTTGAGGTGTGGGATGATTCACGAATGGATTTTTAGTTTTGTCGATAAATAGGATTTTTGTGGTCTAACAGCGTCTGAAACTCTGGTGAGTCATGATTTTGAAACTGCGTGGTGTCTCCTGGTCCTCCAGGTGACCTGCTGATACTCAATAAATTAAAAAAAACTAATCAATAACAAATAATATAATTATGTTTATAATAATGTGAAAATGAAAATATATTAAGAAAAATGTAATTAACTTAATGAATTGTCTTAATTGTAATAATAATATTAGTATTTGAGTATATAATTACTATAATTATTATTAGTGCTAAAGATAATAATTCTATTAACCTATTATTGTGATTATTATTATTAATATAACTATTATCATTAGTATTATTATAATTATGGGTTCTGTTAGTAGTTTTTTTATATTTCTTATTATTATTATTTTCTTTCTATTTTTTCCTCACTTCTTCATCTCTCCCTCCTTCCCTTATTTCCCATCGCTACCCTCACCCCTCCCCTAACCCTTGAGCAGAAACCCCTTTCCCCCAACTCCATCTCGAAATCACGCCGCACCCCCCTGCTTCATCTCAGAAGCACGCAGAACGCCCGACTCCCCTTGCCCAGCTCGAAGTGAAACCCCCTAGAACCCCCTGGTAAGTGTGTTCCCTACCTCCCTCTTTTCCCATCTTGCGTTCCTCCTTCCATTCCAGCAGGCACACCCCACTTATTTCCAAGAAATCTCCAGTGCATCCCACTTCTTCTTCGGACGGCCTCCCAAACCCGTAGAGTGGCCTACCACTCCCTCAACAGAGGTATGTTCCATTACAATTAGTTTATTATCCCTTTTGGAAGAATTCAAGATAGGTTTTATGTCATGTTTGGTTTTATGGTGATATAAATGGTTTGATACCATGTTTTTGGGGCCTGTTTGTGTGGATTGAGCTACGGTTTGTGTGTGGTAGAATTTGCGCCTCAAGATCGTAATGTTTTTACACACCGGGGTAGGTGGTTTCACATCTAATTATTATTTGATGATTTAATTTTCAAGTTCAATTTTTATTATCATATTATTTAATTAATTTATGTAGTTTGAATTTGTTTTTCTTTAAAAAAATTATTAGCATGGAAATTGTTTAGTAGGTTGTTGATATTATGTGCTTGTTTTCTGATGATAACTCTGTTTGTGACTTTTAAATTGTGTGGTTAACATATTAATTTGTACATGTGGTGTGAACTGTATTTTTTACATGGTTTTGTGTGAGTTTGGACATAAAGGAAGGTGTTCAATGAGATTAGTGGGTAATGCCAAGTAATTATTTTAAATTATTTTATAAGAATTTAAATTTGGCTTATTAATTTATGTGGTTTTTGAAAATATGTTTTACATATGGTGCAAGGTTTTTTATAAAACTATTTGTGTGGTTCATGTCACACTTTAAAATTGTATTTCAACTGCGTGTGATGTTGCAATGCATCTGAATATATAAATTGTTACTTTAGTGTGTGTAAATCCATTTGAAATTATTTGACAATTTCTTTATATATTTTTTATGGTTTATTAAATTATGTCACTGGTAGAAAATGTGTTTGAAAATTTTTTTATTATGCATCTTAATTAAAAAGGTTATTCATGTATGTAAGTGGTGGTTTGTTTAATAATATGGGACTTTAAACTATATGGATGGTTTAATAGATTATATAACCTTAGAAGATTTAGTTTTGAAAGGATTTTTGGTGTGCGTATGGTTTTAAAAGAGGGTTAGGCTTTGAAAATGGTGATTTTTCATGTATAAGTACCTATGTTGGGATTTTTTTCAAAAGAGAGACGTGTGACAAGAACATGAAACTTGTTTGAGCACAATTCGGGGAGCCCATGTAGCTGGGATGGTGAACTGGACTAGTGGTCTAGTGATCTAGAGGGATTTGGCCCCGTTTTACTTAGCAGGTTTGACGATTGTAACACTTACTAAATATATGAATGAGTGAGGTTCATGGTTTCTAATCCACCTTTTATGAGGTTTATGGTTTCTAATCCTTGTTTTTTGAGGACCATAGTATCTAATCTATATTTCACCAAGACACAACGATCTAGGAAACTGAGCTAGCTAACACCCCATAGGGCCTCTCCCATATTAGTACTCGTTGGTGACTTTATGCTCATCAGTGTGACACTTTGGTTATTTTAAAAAGTGTATGTGTGTTTTAATTTAAGTTGTTCATTTTTCAATTAGTTTCTTTAATACTGTTTTCTTTAAACATGTTCAATCATTTACTTATTTTCTTATGTTAATATTGAAAATGAATTTTTTATTTAATAATTATTCCTATAACCTTTTTATTGGGTGACGTCCTACTGGGCTCTTGTCTCACACCCTAATTATATTCTTGGGTGTGTGTAGACCTTGTTCTCTGTGTATTCTAGGTTGAGGAATCATGCTCAATCATGGTGGTTTGGTTTGTTGATGGTCTTCTTGTGTAGGTTGGTGTTTGTAGCTTATGGATGTCACAACTCCCTTGATTCTTTGAGGTTTGAGTTATTATTTTTGTTTCTTTCATTGTCGTATCTTTTTGGATGTTGGTTGAAGTTGTAAAAATTTAAAATTGATTTTTTTAAGGTCTAGTTTGATTTTATTTTTTAGTTTTATTTTATTTATCTTGTCAGTTGTTTTGTGTTTACTATTTCAGGTATATCATTCTTATGTGTTTGAATTTATACCCAGATTCTTTTGCCAGCCCATGGGGATTGTGAACACCCTTCGATCCATGCCTTGAAATAGATCAAGCATCGGGTTGGATGGAAACCCTGTCGACTACATGAAAAAATGTTATCAGAGCCAGGTTTTCCCTCTTGTGTCATGTTACTTTGGGATAGAGTAATGGTAGACTAGAGTTAAGGTTTTCAGAACTCGATGTGATGTCAACAAGTAAGGTTCCTGGATATCACACCTCATGGAGAGACTCGAGATACCTAATTATGTTGATGTTTTCCTAAATATTTGGTATGTGTGGTTAATCTTGTTTAGGGGAAATAAAAAGGGAGTAGGGTCCATGGTTTTAGTGAGCTCACAGAGTCTTGAAATTCATGTGGAGTTGGGGACACTATCCTAGAATACCCTCAGTGGAGGTGGCATCATTGGTGTATGTATGCCAACCATATTTCTGTGACAACCGGGTCCCGGTGATAGCATAGACACCACACCTTAACATGGCCGTCGGGTCCTGGCCCACCAGGTACCCCCGGTTGCCCCGCAGACACGTGGGGCCCACCCTAGGGTCCACTCACGTGCCCGAACGGGTCATCTGACTAATGATAGTTCCCACAGGCCAACACATGTCCTTTCCAGTGTGCTTTGTCCTCACTCACACACACCCTGGGTAACATCCCAAGAGGTCACCCATCCTGATCACTACTCCAGGCCAAGCACGCTTAACTGTGGAGTTCTAATCAGGTAGGCTCTCGAAAAGGAAGGTGCTCCTTGTTGACATGAGTCATATCATTTAGTCATTTAACCCTTTATCATTTGGGGATGTTACAATCACCCCCCCCCCCCTTTAGAGCACAACGCCCTCGTTGTGGGCCCTACATCTTAACCCAGGCAGTGCCCCGCGCACTTAAGGCTGGGTACCACCTCTGATACCAAATGTGACAACCGGGTCCCGGTGACAGCACGGACACCCCGCCTTAACATGGCCGTCGGGTCCTGGCCCACCAGGTACCGCCGGTTGCCCCGCAGACACGTGGGGCCCACCCCAGGGTCCACTCATGTGCCCGAATGGGTCATCTGACTAATGATAGTTCCCACAGGCGAACACATGTCCTTTCCTGTGTGCTTTGTCCTCACTCACACACACCCTGGGGAACTTCCCAGGAGGTCACCCATCCTGATCACTACTCCAGGCCAAGCACGCTTAACTGTGGCGTTCTAATCAGGTAGGTTCCCGAAAAGGAAGGTGCACCTTGTTGACATGAGTCATATCATTTTTTCATTTAACCCTTTATCCTTTGGGGATGTTACAATTTCCCAGTCACATACAGACACTAGTTACCGCTTCCATCATTCCTCATCTCATTTTTTTGGATTCATGGAAATCAGATTTTTTTTTGTAAAAATAATTTGGTCTTTAAAAATGTTTTGAAATAAATCAATCTAAAAATAAAATTATGTGTAAGGTTTAAAAGGTGTAGGTTGAATGTTTGGTTTTGAACAAAAAATGGAATGGTCTAGTTTTGATCCATGGTGCTTTCAGGGGAAACATCATGCATGAGCATATATGGAAAGACAAATGGTTAATGGCACAAGAGGATGAGTTCCTAGGTAGACATGATATGGGCATCACTATGTCATGGTTACATGCATGTGAGAGGCCCATGGGACACCATTGGTGTTTGTGCAACCCACTAGCTTCATTTATTTTCAAAAATTATGTTAAATGGAAAAAAGTTTGGTGTTTTAATAATCGGTGGTTTTGTGGTGTATCCTTGTATTTTGGAAATGTTGTATGTGAGTCATTTCGAGCCGAGAATCATTTTTCAATGATTTGTGTCTTGAGTTTAAATTATTATATTCATGTTGGTGTGCAAGTGTGTGGTTAATGTTTTCTTTTGAAAAGTTCTTCGGGAATCCCATGCAGTGGTCATCCATGCATGTTTAGTGTTCACTTGTAGTATGTCTTGTTCGTTGGACTAGTTTAATTAGGTCAATGATTTTCTTTCTTGACTAGTGCACACCCCCATAATGCATTAACATGCGATTGAGGTGCAACCATGTGTCATTCACTGTTTTCCAACCCTCCAGTTTATTAAAGGGGGGAATCCCCCTTTTTAGGGATAGTGCTAAGTTTGTCCCTTATCCTTCTCAGTTAAGCATATCCTCTCACAGTGGGATGGTAGCTACGAGATGCGTTGATGGTAGATTTGGTCTCTTTAAGTTTTCTTAGTCTTCAGGTATGAATTTTGACCCCGTTGAGTTTGAAGGTCCCATCCAGAAATGGTGAAAGGAATTCCAGTGGGGTAGGGTGAAGGTGGTTTAGAGTTATTAGTGTTGACCAATGTCTTGAAAAGCCTATTGTGCTTCCATCGACCGAAAGGGTCATGTTTGGAAACGTATTTCAGTGTGAGTTATCTTTGAATATCGAGGTTGGATTTCATAGGATCCTTCGAGAATCCATGTTTTTATAGGAGTGTTTCCTCCAAAGGAGTTCTAATTTTTTTTGTTTAAATGGGAGTGTTTGTCGTGTGTCTTTCACTCTTGTGTTTCATTGTTAAGGTGAAGAGGTGATTCATGCACATCATCTAAACCCCTATTTTGGTGGACATGCTACGAGGGTGTAGGTGTATGTCGGAGTGTGTTGCATCTGATGGGGTTGTCTCGATTTCAATGTGGTTTCTTGCGGAACTATGAAAAGGAAAAGCTTCATTCTATGGTATTAGATGCATGACTGTGAGGCAGTAGATGCTTCAAGCATCAGGGCTCCACCGATAGGCCTCAGAGTGAAGTTGGTGTGTAGTCAGGAATACCAGGAGTGTATGGGACCCCAACTTTATTTCTATCATTATTATTGAAGGGGAAGGGAGTTTAAATAGTTATCTGTAGTTGTTCTATTCTGAATGAACCATTTGGGTGCATGGGGTTTCATGTAGCTATGAGGATGTGTGGTCATCTCATACCTTAGTGTCCTAGTGGTAGAATCCCATTGGGTGTAATTTCTTTTAGTGGCCCTTATGTGGTATGTTAGTAAATCGGTCTTAAATTTTAATAGTGCTCATCCAGGTATGTGGAGATGCTGCTCGGTATTAGTTCGTGGTTTTGACTACTGGTAGTCGGGCCTCTCCCTCCCCACCCCTTGAGGTCGAGTGTTTGGTCACCGTTGGGAAATTTTCAATGTTCTGTATCTTCTGTCAGTTCTAATAGCGAGAAGACCCATAGAGGGTCTCACATGAATGTCTCTAGAATGAACTGATGTTGGAATTTTCTTTAATGATGGTGATTTGGACCAGACCTCCCCATGTCGGTTTTGCAGTCTCATCTTGGGCATTGGAAGGTTCTTAACGGGGGGATCCCCTTGAGCTTCCCCATGTTGGATTTTAGTTCTATTCTGAGAGATGGCTTGGGGTAGTGATAAGATTGTTCTTGGGTGTGGTTTGATCTTGTGTGTTTACTGTAGTCAAATAGAGTGATATTAGTTTTTTAGTTCTTGAGGTGTTTATGTTTGTGAAGTTGGTTTCTATGGGTGCCAGAGTTCCTATCCTTGATTAATCAACTAGAGGTTTTCTAGATCTTTGTGGTGGGAAACACATATCAAATAGTCTTTTTATTAGTTTCTTGAAGTAGTATTTGGAGTCACTTTCTATGAGCATAGTGTGTTTTCCTCTTCTCACTTGCTTTTCATTGGGATCCTTTTTGAACCATAAGGGTGTATTAGTATCTACCTTAGGGTTCATCCGTATTTGTAGCTTTCCAATGATTGAAAGCACTATAGTGGAAAGAATTTTCACACCCATTTATTATAAACTCTTTATTTTATTAATTTCATCAGCTATAGGTAGTTCACGTTGAATACCAACTTAAAATTTTGAGTTCTTATTTAAAAACTAATGTTTTGACCATGATTGTGTTTAGTGTATTGTAGTTGATGCCACACGGACTCATCTAAAAAATTGTGTGACCTCGCCTGGTTCATCGCATGACCCACTTGATATCCAAGGTAGATAGATAAAATTTTATTCATAATGAAATGGAAATAACATTAATATAATAAGTGCAATAAAAATTTAAGGAATTATTTTAAGGATCATAAAAATAATATTATTTTAATATACTATTATTATTTTTAATTTTGTTAAGAATATAAATTGTATAATACTATTATTAATATTATAATTAATATATTATTAAGTTTCATTCATTTTATTAATTTACATGGTTTAGAATATTCAGTCGAGGTGCGGGATGATTCTCGGATATATTTTGTGTTTTTTCGATAAATGGTTTTTTGGGGGACTTGACAGCGTCCGACAATTGGGCGAGGCACGATTTTGAAACCGTGTGACCTTGCCTGGTCTACCGGGTGACCTGCCAATGCTCAATTAATTAAATAAAATGAATTAATAATAAAGACATAAAATTAAGTGAATAATAAAGTGAAAATAAAAATAAAATAATTAAAATTTAATTAACACAATGAATTGTTTTTATGGTAATATTATTATTATTATTTGAGAATATTGTTATTATTTTTATTATTAGTGCTATGGATAACAATTATATTAAGATAGTACTAATATTATTGTTAATATAACTATTATTCTTATTATTATTATAATTGGGTTTGCTTTTAATTTTTTATGATTCTTTTTATTCTTTCTTTTCCTTTCTCTTTTTTTCCTCCCCGCTTCCTCTCCCCCTCCTTTCCTTCATTCTCATCGCGGCACTCACGCTTCCCCTATCCCTGATGCTGCCCCCTGCCCGTACTCCTTCTGGGAATCACGCCGCACCCCCTGCTCTTGATCAGAATTACATCAGATCCCCTTCTTTATCCCCATGTTTAACTCAAATTGAATCCCCCTAGAACCCCCTTGTCCATGCGTGCCACACCTCCCTCTCCTACCATCCAACGCACCTCCTCCCATGTCGGCTAGCGCACCCTACTTCTTCCTAGAACATCATTATCGCACCCTGATTCTTTCTCGGACATCCTCCCAAACCCTTATAGTGGCCTCCCACTCCCCCATCATCGTTGTGTTCCACTTAAATTAGGTTTTTCTCCCTTTTAGCAGAATTAGAGATAGGGTTTTATGTTGTGTTCAGTTTGATCATTATCCAAGTGGTTCGATACTGTGTTTTTAGGACATGTCTGTGTGGTTTGATCTATGATTAGCATGAGGTAGAACATTCACATCATTATCGTGATGTTTTTATACATTGAGGTAGGTGGGTCCACATCTAAATATTATTTGATAAAATAATTTGTATGATTGATTAGTTTATCATATTATTAAAAATAATTTTTGTAGTGCATTGTTTGTTTTCCAAGAAATTTGATTTTCATTGAAATTTTTTAGTAGCTTTTCTATATTAGATGTTTTCTTTCTACTGAGGAATGTGTTAGTGATTTTTAAATTGTGCGGTTAGTTTATTAATTTGTACAAGTGAAAATTGTGTTTTTGAAATGGTGGCATGTGCATTTTTTCATTAAAGAAGGTTTTGGTTGAGTTTAGTGGCTTACAATAAGTGATTATTTTAAATTGTCTTGTAAGATTTTACATTTGGCATATTAAATTATGTGGTTTGTGAAATGTGTTTTACATATGGTGCAAGGTTTTTAATCAAACTATTTGTGTTGTGCATGTGACACTTTAAAATTTTATTTCGAGTGTGTGTGATGTTGGAATGCATTTGAATTTATAAATTATTACTTTAGTGTGTATAAATCAATCTGACATTCTTTTATTATTTCTTTATAATTTTTTTATGGTTTATTAAATTATTTCACTGGTGGGAAATGTGTTTGAAAAATGTTTTAGTGTGAGTCTTAATTCAAAAGGGTTTTTATGCGTTTAAGTTGCGG
This sequence comes from Viscum album, assembly GCA_963277665.1. Lineage (NCBI taxonomy): Eukaryota > Viridiplantae > Streptophyta > Magnoliopsida > Santalales > Viscaceae > Viscum > Viscum album. The sequence goes on along the minus strand of OY728135.1, from coordinate 1,099,026,030 downwards.
GGTTTTTAATGATATGTGACTTTAAACTATTCAAATAGATTAATTGAGTATGTAACCTAGAAAGATTGTGTTTTGAATTGATTTTTGTGTGTGTATGGTTTTAAAAGAGGGTTTGGGTGTGCAAATGGTGATTTTTCATGTATAAGTACCCAATTGGGATTTTTTGCATATGTTTTATGTTTTACATAAACTTGAAACTTATTTTAGCATCAGGAGGGAATCCCAGGTAGCTAAGAGGGTAGACTAGAGTAGTGGGATAGTGATCTGTGGGTGTCTTTGGCCCCATTTCATATAACTGGTTTGACAATTGTAACACTAACTAATCATATGAATGACTGATGGTCGTGGTTTCTAAGCCATGTTTTCTGAGGGTCTTGGTTTCTAATCCACATTTAACTGAGACAGAATGATATGGTTACCAAATATAGCTAACACCCATGGTTCCCCTCCTATATTAGTTCTTATTAGTTACTTTACATTCATCAGTGTGACACTTTCGTTATATTAAAAAGGGTTTATGTGTTTTAATTTTAGTCATTACATTTGAATTTTTTTTCTTTAATCCTATTTTCTATAAACTTTTTCAAGAATTTAATTCTTTAATTAATGAATATTGAAAATGTATTTTTCAATTAATAATTATTTGTGGAAACTTTTTAATGGGTGACGTCCTACAGGGATCTTGGATTACACCCTAGATACACCCTTGGGTGTTTGTAGACCATGTTCTCAGTGTATTCCAGGTTGAGGCATCATGCTCAAATATGGTGGTTCGGGTTGTAGATGGTATTCTCATTCTAGTTGGTGAATGTATCTTGTATATGTTTCACCTCTCTTGTTTCATTCCATATTTAATTGGAGTTTTAGTTTCTTTCTTTGTCGTTAGTTTTTGGATGTTGGTTGGAGTTATATATCATTAAAATTGACTTTTTGTTTAAGATCCAGTTTGATTGTATACTTCATTTTCAGTTTAATTATATTTTCAGTTTTTTTGTGTTTATTGTTTTGGGTAAATAATTCCCATGTGTTAGTTTTGATACCCGGGCACTTGTTCCAGTCCGCAGGGATCAGGAATACCCTTCGGGCCATGCCGTGAACGAGGTCGGATGGCGACCTGACCTAGTTTGTGATAGGTATAAACCATAACATAACAAAATATAATTATATTTATGATACTTACGTTATTATCTATACTTGGAATAATATTAATTTAGGTGGTGGAGAAATTTATAAAACAAAAGTTCTCATTGAAGAATGTTAACTCTTCTTTGGGTCACTCCATTTGGTTTGCACCAGAAAACTTCTTTGGTTTTATTTATGCCAACAGTGATGATTATAAGATTATAGGATGTGTGTTTGGATATTATGTAGACAGGCTTGGGATGAAAAATATGTATTTGTTGTTGTTAGGAAGTGAGAATTGTGATTTCCTTTTTATAGTGGAGGAGGAGTGGCATTCTTGTAAATAAATAAAATTAAAAACTATTTTGAGGTCTCCCATACATAAAGAACCTAAAATAATAATAAAAACATTATCCTAGAGGGGATATGGAAATGATATTTCTAAACAATGGTATTGGAAATGTTTCTAGGTCATTTTTTCCTTTTTGATTAATGTTTAACCACTAAGTAATCTCAATTTTACCTTAATCACATTAATTAATTTTTTTCATACAATAATATATTTTTTCATAAACATAGTTTAAAATAATCTAATTTACAAATTATTCTTAATTAAAATAGGGAATATATGTTTTCAAATTCCCATCATTTGAGTTTTATAATTAAATTTATAATAAATCCCACACACAGATTGAGAAAGCGGGTTTTTAAAGTAAAAAAGTTCAAATGATTGAAATGTATTTATATTAAATTTTAATTTGATATTGATTAGGATGAACTAAAATTGATTCAATTGTTTATAATTTAATAATTTATACTCTAGAATTAATTTCAAATAAAAGTTATCTGTATAAATAAATTTTATGAAAATACATTTTTCAATTAATATTTGGTGTCATTCACTATTCATCAAAATATGAAAGTCCTCTGAAAAAAGCTCAACCAATGTAAAACTAGATATTATGATTTCATAAAATAAGTTTATTTTTTAAAATAATATTTTTAAAATTATTAAAATTTTGTTTTAGAACATGTTCTCTCATTTAATTGTGGTAAGACCACCTAATAGATAAATACTATTTTAAAGCTTTAAAATGGATTTATTCTCACTTTATTCTAGTAAAACATATTAGATGAATTTAAAATTATTTTGTTGAATATAAAACATATGATTTTTTCTATTATATCTTACTAATAGTGATTAATTTAATTAATTATGATAAAATATATTTGAGGGGATTTTTTTTATAAAAACATAATCTTTTTATTAAATTGCACTTTATTTTCAATTTAAATTAAATTGTAACCAATGAATTCATTTTATAAAAATATTTAAATCCTATTTTATTATTTTAGTTAATCTCCTTCACTCCCATAATACTAGGGGAATTTTTATAACTATTATAATAGAATTAATTATATATTGTCCTTTGGTAAAACTCAAGCCATGTATGTAACATAAGCCATTAAAGGTACTCCATGTTAGTTGAAACATAGGATAAAGTTGGTGTTAAAAATGATGAAATATAAAATATATTTTTCATGTAATTAGATATATTAATGATTTTAAATTAACTTTAAATAATATAATTCAAATAATATTAGGATGTCCTTCCTCCCTTAAAATTAATTTCGTCCTTGAAATTCTTCATGGTCGTTAAATGATTGAAATTTATAGGATTACATTAGTAAAACCCATATATTACCATGTTTTAATAAAATATCCTATTATAAATGGAAATTGGGACAAATAATGGTCCCCAAAAGTAATATATAACTAGGATTCCTCATATAGAGAACAATGGTGGGAAATTTTAAGATTTATTTGAAAAGAAAAAAAAATTCCCATAGTTTAATAAACAATGATATTGATTGTGGTCAAGAATATGTCAAAGAAAAAACAACAAACCAAATAGTTTTGGAAAGGATCATTTATATCATCAGATGATATGGTAATGGGATAAAATTATATTTCTATATCTCTATCCTAAAGATGAATAGTTTCAATAACTAACTGAATGAGAGAATACATTTGTATTATTAGTGAATATAATTTCATTTTCTTTAATTTAAACCACAATCACATATTTTTTACAAATTATGAGTATTCAAGATGATTTTTTCATGCCCAAAGAACTAAAATCAAATTTTAAATACAAACATAACCATAAAATGGATAACAATCTATTCATATTGTCTTTAATCATTATCTAAAACCAACATGAGTTTTCATGTGGTAAGATAATTCCCAAAATGGATAAACCTCTATATAGTAAAATAATTTATGAAAATAAACAATAATACCCATAACTGATGCTAAATCTTTTGAGATCCCAATATCTAAAATAAACACAATAACATCAAAATTAATGATGGTTTTAAAATCAAAGGTTATCTCATAGATTCTATATTTCAAACCTAACAAAATAGTGATCTTTTTTTAAGTAACATTACTCAATTTTTCATTAAATAACTTTTCAAATTGGTGGTTATCTATACTACAATACTTGAGTTCCCACAATTACCTTAGTATCCAAGATCATATAAATCCTTATATTTATGGATAACTTAAAACTTATTTCAATAAAATGTAAAGTAATACATAAAACTAAACCAAGGATTTACCTATACTTAGACCTAATAAAACATTTCCTAAAATTTCATTGAATACCTCAACATTTTATATTACTTAAAACCCAAAAATGAGGTGTCAAATACTTTTAATTCAATTATAAACTGATGATTCAATCCATAAATATTAAGATTACATCCCATGAAAACATCAAAATCCTAAAAGTTATATAAAACTACTTTTAAAACCAACTATAATAGCCTATGAAACACACTCTAGGATCATGTGCTGAAATCCATAGCATTACATTTTCATCTTTGATGTTCATAATTGTGACACTATTTTTTTTCCATATAACCTTACAAAATAAAAAACATAGATCAAATACACTCGATAGGACCATGTAATTATATATTTTATAGAAATGCGGAAAAACTTCAACATAAAAATTCACATGTCATAAAAAGAAGATTTATACTGTTTAACCCAGATTATCTTATTTTAAAGTGGGTCATAAAAATAAGGTTTGTTAAATATTTTATATACATAAACCATTCAACAAATTTCATTAAAACCTGTAGAAAAGGAAACATAAAAATGGTAATCTCAAATGATCAGTAAGTGAAACATACACAACAACCAATGAATGTCTACAGTGAGCATAACATTTCATAATAGTGTCATGTCATAATCAAATTTCATGAGTGAATCCTAAAATTACTCAAAACCATCAATACCTAGATAAACAAATATGAAAACATGGAACATTAAAGTTTCATCAAAATAAATAGTCAAAATTTATGTGATATAATTCTAAATAATTATAAAAGTTATAAACTGATAACAATAAATTAAAACTCTTTCATGTAACTTGGACCATCACTTTCATCAAACAAATTCAAACCCTTTCAAAACCCATTCAAAAACCTTTTAATTGGAATAACCACATGACCTACTTATAACATTATCATTAACCAATACATTGGAACCATATATATGGGAACCCATTATTTAAGCTATTGTTGAATTATACGGTGCTATCTAGGACAAACCATTTAAGCAATAATGGAATTTCTTGTCACTATCAAGGCATTGCCAAGTTAATTTGTAACATGATTTACTAACACTATCTAGGGCACCCTTAGTGAAGATATAATAGTATTTCCTAGTTCTATCTAAGCCACCCCATCTTCTAAGATTTCCAAAAACAACAATAGGAAAAAAATAATAGAAAAAATAATTATTCCATTTATATCATGATTAACCCAAGAATTTATTGCCCAAAAAATCAAATGTAGGAACATTGTATTTGATAGCGTTTATAACACGCAAAACCAAGCGGATAAAATAATATAATATCCCATGTACTTATAATATAAATTAATATTTTAAATAAATTCAATATATTTTATATCATCCAATGCACGTAAAAAAGAGTTAACATCTTCCACATGCGACAACAAGTATCTTTGATTTCTTCTATTACACGTAAAACTAAGTTTTAGATAAAAAATAATATACTATTAAAATATTATTATAAAGTATACTAATATATAAAATATTCACTAAATTAGAAATTTTTAATAAGATTAAATAGATAAAATCTATTTTTTCAAAAAATATGAAATGAATTCATTAATTTAAAATTAATTTGAAATTAATATAAGAACCATTTGAATAAAAATTGAATATTTTTATAAAAGAAATTTTTATACCTACCAAGATGTTTTCTCATAATAAATAAAATTATTTACAATTATTGTGTGATATTAATGTAATATATATTATATATTTAATCAAATATGTTTCTTATACATTCATTAGATTCGATAGGCATAAGATAAGAACAAACCTAGTTTTACGCATAAAATACAATAGTTTTAATAAGGCACTTTTACCAAATTTTAATAAAGAACCTATTCTAAATATAAATTTTTGAAATTTGATATATTTTTTATGTCAAAATAATTTTCAAATTTTATATCAGAACACAAAAATTATATAAGGTTCATTTTTTTTATTTTCCTGTGATGTTTTAATGAATAGTGAAAAATAATGAATTTTAATTAAAAAATGATTTTTATTATAATTTATTTATAATGTGAAAATGTATTTTTAAATTTTTTTCAAGTTTAATTTTAATATTTTTTTAACAATTAATACAATTTAGTTTATTGGAATCAATTTGACTGTTAAAATGGATATAAAAACAAAGCAAAATTGTAAACATTATTTAATTTAAAAACCTCCATTATCATCCCATTTACAGGATTAAATTTTAATTAACTTATACCAATATTTTGTATTTAATTCGTATTAATAGATTAAATATTTGGAATAAAAATAAATTATAATTCATAATAAGGTAAAAAAAAATTTGACCAAAAAAATTAGTGAATGTGATTAAAATTAATAACAATGATTAAGGTGAAATTAATTTTAACAAGGGACTCTACTTTATTCTTATCTGCCAAAATAACTTATAAAATGTTGCAAAATATAATTTATGGTTATATTTATAAAATATATTCCTTTTTATATAATTGGAACCATTATTGTAACAACATTTAATGGAAAAAATGTTGGTGGAATTCCCTTTTCTAAAATTTACAAGAGTGTCACTCCTGCACAATAAAAAGGCTTCCTCAACTCAAAATTCTCCACACCTATCAAGACACTTTGGATCGACAAATATATTCCAGAATTGATCATAAAAATACATCCAATAGTCCTATAATACCCCCTTGGGCATGAACCCATCCTTGTAATCTATTTAGTGAAAATCAAGTGGAGTTACCAATAGATTACATAACATCAATCCTCAAGATTATTTGTTTTATTATATTTATTAACCCCCTATAATATTATTATTCAATGATTATAAAAAATAGTATCTGAAATATTCTAATATGATTTTATGTTAATGGTTTTACCAAAACATACAAACAATTCCTTGTAATGGGTAACAAAATTACAGTTTATGTGTAACTACTGCCTCCTGAAATGAAGTGGTTAATTTTTTTCCTTCACCAACATTCATGGTTTTTAATTACTATGGAAATAATATTTATATATGATATATTTGAAAATTATTATGTCTTTATTCTTAGGTAATTTTTATTTAACACATACCCATATTCTTTCCATTTTGCGTGAATATAACAATGTCTTTTGTGGAAGTATGGACTACCGCCTCATAAATGTGATTTGATTCAATCATAAAATACATGGAAAGTGAAAATTATTGTTTTAATTAAAAAAATTTGGCATAAAAACATCTCTTGGATATTAATTTCATAATTATCTTTCAATAAATATAATATTTATCATTTTTTATTACCCTTTTATACATTAAAAAGTGATAATGTCGGTCATGGATATGTAGACTACTACCTCATTGACACAGTGTATACATATATCAATTATTACACTATTATTATTCTATATATGCTATTTAATGGACTCTTTGACCATAGTTTACCTACACTATTTTTAAACATATAGTGAATTTGGTCAAAACAGCATATATAAACTTAATTGATTCATTATTTACATAAAACATGATAATATGTGAAATAATTTTTTTTATAAGCATAAAAAAGTTTCCCAAATTTTTAAATAATTAACATATATATGTTTTTTTAGGAATATAATGACACAAAAATAGAAATCTAATGAAAAGAAATTAATTTCCATATCACTTTTTATATTTGTGAGATAAATTCATTATTCACCACTTATATATTTATGTGGTTTATCTATTGTCCATTTTGATATATTATATCATGGATTATTTTATCTTTATGGTATTGAAAACATTCATTTATTGGTATTACTTAATTTGTCTTATGACTAAATATTCTTCAATGTGGCAAGGTAAACTTTGGAATGTTTAAAAATTATTTTCTTTAAGAATAATTTTAATATTATTTCAAAAGTATTTCTATTTGTAGAAATTAATTGACCATTGATTAATAAAACCTTTCATATTCCTCCCCTCTAGTTATTTATGACCTTTTGAAGTATTATTAATCATATTCCACTCTTTGGTACTCAAAATTTATTAGAAAATGTTACTAAGAGAACCTGGAATCATTCTATTTTTAGTTAGAGAACCTACATTCTTTAAAAAACACTATTTTCTCAAAATGTTTTAAAAAAAATTTCACATTTTCAAACAAATTTTTTTATTGAAATTCCCCACATTTTTGTTTAACCATGTTTTCAAATTAATCTTGTTGTCTCTTTTGAAACATGAAATCTTTCTAACATTTTTACCATGTAAAAGGAATATTCTTTTTACCTCATAAATCATGTATGTATTTACCCTCCTTAATTTATTTAAACTATACATTTCTAGTTTAAAGGGAATCTATTTTAAGATAATTTTTTCAAAATTCATTTTCAATAAAATTGTGATTAGTAATTTTTCTCAAAATAACAGGTAATTTTCATCAAAAATTATTCAAAAATATATTTCAATAATATTTATATTCATCAATGAAAACATCCCTTTATTTTACTCCACTTGGGATATGTTGTATTGATACGATCCATAATCCTCCATTGTATGTTTTATGATTTATTTGGCCATGGATTGTATTCAAATTTACTTATTTGGTTCTTTTACGTCCCCATGAAATATTCAATTCCTTATGATCATTAGAAATTTAATTTCCATTAAATATCCATATTATTTTTCATGGATATAAATATTACATGAACCGCATACCATTTTTTATATGGCATTTTCTTTGAATGATATTTAATTATATAGGGAAATTTTGATAAATATGTATCTTATATTCATTACAGATATTTGATAAGTAATATTTTTTATTAGATATAAGTAATGGATAAAACATAAAAACATGGGTTAGATACTATTTAAAGAATTGCCCATGGGTTTGGGACCAGTTAATATAATCTATAGATGCATATAAAGTCTGATTAGATTTAATTAGTTAGATACAAACCAATCGAGTTTGCTTCCCTGAAAAATAAATGGGGTTCTACAAATATTTTTAAAATTTCCCAAGGATATATCAGATACTATTGGTTTTCATGTGACTTTGGAATGATATCCAATACCTGTGATTTCTTTTAATTTTTAATCAGTTATTATTTATCCAAGAGATTTTAAATCATCAAATCTACAAAAACATTTCATTTTTTCATTGATTAAATGGCATTTGTTTTAGTTTATTACATTTCCAAATTAATATTAATCTATCTAGTAATTTGAGTGGCATGTCTTTCCATTTATTAACACTTCTGTTATATTATTCTAATTGATTTTTATATTTTTTCTATTGTACTATACATTTATTAAAAAATTTATCTAACCCATATTTTTTTTCATTTCCTCAGGAATTGATGATTTTTGCTAAGAAAAATATGAAATTATATGATACAAGGAAAAAAAATTCCTCGAATGATAGTAACAATGATTTAATTATTTTATTCATTTATATGACAAGAATAATATATGTATCTATTTTACCTGGACAACTAAATAGTTCAGTCCTTTGGGATTCGATTCCTTATAATCATTCCAATGTAATGGTAGTAGAAACTATCTCTGGGATTTCTAGGGTTAGGTCGCTAGAGTGTAAATTAAATGGGTATCATGTCAATATCTTTTTAATGTGACTAACCCACAAAAAAAGAAATATGTTATTTATCAATTTAATGGAAACACAGTTATCCCATTGTAACAAAATAGCAACCCAAACAATATCGTCGAAAAATTATTAACATTTCAGAAATTAAATGGGTTCCATAAAAATATATTTGAAACATTTTAATACCATGTAAAATAGATAAGTTCCCAAAAATATCATTGAAACATGATTAACCCACAGAAAAATATGTTCCATAATAATCTATTTGAAATATGGATAGATTATAGAAATGGATTAAAGTTGTTGCAATCTAATTAAAAAATCATATTGAATAATGAGAATGAATGAGGATGGTATAAAAAAAGATTTATAGTGTATTATAACATACAAAATAGGTTTTTTTATTGATGAATGTAAATTCCCGTAAATACAATTAATAAAATTCATGAGAAAAATAATCCTTAAACATTCTATGTGTCCATTACGTGTTTGAAACATTTAAATCATAATACCCATGACGAAATAAAATTCAAATAAAACACATATTATCAGGATAATAATGATATTATTTATATGAAATGTAAAATTACAAGTATATACACCACAAAAAAAATAATATAGTTGTATAACAAAAAAAACATATCTAAGAGGGAAAATTATGGAAAAAATCGATTACCACTTTCGTATCAATGAAAGCATAAACCTCATGGAAGAGAGATCATAAAATGGATATTTAACTACACATAAATTTATTTATAATAATATAAAAATATATTCATGGTCATTATATACAACAAGAAAAAAAATAATTTTTTAATATGGCATGTGTCTCGCAGAAATAATAGTGATGCTAGAAATCCCCTTACAATTGTGCTAAAACCTAAATCGGAATCACAAAACATGACAATAATAAAATTAAACTTCTTGATTATATTAATATAAAATAATAAATGATATAGTATATAAAAAATGGTAAGTAAATACCCCTTAAAACAATTAAGTGGTGAATATGACATTTATATCACAGGAAAAAAAATTGAGATGTAAATTTATTACATTGGGTCTATTTTTTCATGCATATAATCTATCTTATAGAACAATATAATTAGGTCATTTTTTTTATTTTTACAATTTAAAATTTTGATATTTTTTATTACAATTATAATCTTTTTATATTCAATTATTTAATTAATAATCTTTATGTTGGATGTTTGGACCATATTCATCTTTTTTATCAAAACATTCTTTGATAGGTCGACTATGGTAACTGAGGTAATTATTTAAACATATCCAATATAATTAAAATGAAAAAATATCACATTTTTTAATAGATTAAAAATTTAAAATAAAATAGTAAATATGGTTATGAAAAATTAACCAACGTTATGATCATGGAGACAAAAGGTCATGCGTACGCATCAGTAACGTTCTCATTTTTCAATGATCATTTTAGAAAGAATTTAAGAATAATTTATCATTCCAAAATGACCATTATATAAAAAATACAAATAATATTTAACTATATATATATATATATCATTATTTTGGTTTTCTTATAAAAAAGTATGAATTGCATTGCTTTGAGGAGATGATATTCCACACGTCCATGAACAACATTATGACTTATTATTATGTAAACCAGAAAGAAGAAAATGATATGTTATATGTAACATGCCATTACTTTTTCAGATATTAATAATCCCTCTTGTGTTAATTATTTTTATTTTAAGTTCAAGGAAAAAAATGTTTTATCAGCAAAAATTTGATCAATGTGTTAAAGTACATAAATATCTGTTAACATCTTAAAATGTTCAGTTCAATATTATTAAAGTTCTACATTGAGTTAGTGTGAGATTTCGAGGCCCGTAAAGCCTCAACGATGACTGAAAAAATGCTTATTTCTATTATTATATCCATGCACATGTTTATCAAAAATATTTAAATATCTCATAAACTCTACATCATATGAAAAATCTGAGACAACTTTTGGGTCCGAAATGGGGTGCTTTACCTAGAAAAGGTATAATTTTTATGCACAACAAACGTTTGATATTATATAATATTTATATTAAACAATTAATTTTCTTTAATAATTAAATCCGTTTTTTTATTATTAAATAATTAGAATCTCATAAACAGTATATCATATTGAGAATCTGAGACCACTGTTGTGTCCGGAATTGGGTCTTTTACCTAGAATAGGTATAATTTTTATGCTCAACAAACGTTTGATGATTATTTAATTTTTATATTAGATAATTAATTTTATTCTTTTTAAAACATTAAATATTCTCTTTTTTACTATTTAACATCATCCCCCTAGGGAGTTTTCTCCATTTTTGGACGTGGGGGTTTTTTAAGAACATGATTTTGAAGCGGTTTTGACTAGAAATTTTTATAAACTCATTAAACGTCTCAAATTAATGACTCCTCAATCAAGATTCAAGTAAAACGGTGGATTAATTGGGAGTTTTGGGTTTTCTAAATGATTACACATTTTGTTGTTTTAAATCATCCAAACCAATCATTCCTTCCTGGTATATTTTTTCGTCAAGTATTAGCGACCATTACATTCATTTTTCACGTGTTGGTGGGATCGATTCAAGCCCTTTGCAGATCCTGGCATGGCACGGTTCTTCCCATATTCTCTATGCACAACCCATATTCTGATTATTTTACCTGTTTTATCTTTTATTTTATTTTTTTCCATTTTTAATTTATTCCTTCATCCCTTATTATATTTTTCAATTGATTAAAATAAATGGTTGTTTAAAAAAAATTTGATAAATCAAAGCTATCTAGAAATAACTGGTTATTCATTAAATATATATGTATATAATTATACATGTATATTATCACAAATAATTTAATGGAATCGTCGAGCGATGGTCACATCATTTTATCTATGGATAATTTATTCATATTTTAATAATATAATTTTCAATAGATAATTTGTTTAAAATTACAACGATGCAAATATTGAAATGGATTATTATTTAAAATTATCAAATGATAATTATTTGAACATTCATAAGGATTATAAAAGGAGATGTGTGTGTGTGTGTCTATATATAATTATATAAAATAACCTTGGAGATTTTTTATTAAAATAATCAAATAGCAATTGCTTAAAATTATTGAAAGTGTAATTATGTGAAATGGTCGAATTTTAATTATGAGGAATTATCTAATGATTATTTCAAAAAATTATTATAAGGAAATTATTGAATGTATAATTGTTTAAAAATTATCATAATGATAATTATTTGTATCAGTAAAAGATAAATATTATCGAATGTGATAATTATCAATGCATGTGATAATTTAAATGGTAAGTTGAAATTTTATCAATGAAATATAAATATCATCGTATGTAATAATTATCTTCACATATGATAATTTAAAATGATAATCTAGAGATTATTCAACAGAGAGAAAATTTAATCGCATGTAATATTTTACTTCTTATGAAATATAATAAATGTTTTGGTTCAAGGAACCCTTGTCAAGCTTTGATCATTGGTGTGTCGATACTTGTGATAAAAACATAGTGAGGAGGTGTTTTGAGCCACACTGTGTGGATTATCGTTGCCTCTGATATTAGAGACCTTGAGGTAGGTGGTTCCATTCCAAATATCCAAATTTATTATCCTTGTATTACATGATTTATTTAAATTATGGATTTATATTCAATTTCTCAAATTTGTTTTCAATTAAAGTGATAAAAACCTGATTCCATTGAATTGGGTGTGTTTATGGAAATCGGCTGATTTAAATTGTTTAATTTAAATTGTGGATTTGGTGGAAATTAATTCAATTAAATTGTTGAAACTAATTTTGGAAATATATTTTTTAATTATGTAATTTGTTTTGAATGGATTTCCAACTTGTTAAAATGGATTCAAAATGTTTTGATAAAAAACATGTGGATTTATCTTGTGAAAAATACATGTTTTTGAATAAAACATGTCTGGTTTTAAATGGAAATAAATTGGCTCTTTTTATAGTGGAAGAATGGGATTGATCGTATTTTTATACATTCTTAAAATAGTTCACCCATCATTCAAGAGCACATAAAAACATTTGGTATTTAGTACGTTATTTGGATGCATTCTACGCTGCGACAATGTTCTAAAACGTACTTGTGGCAGGTCACATCCCCGACATGTTGGTGATGAGTCTCCTTTGGCCAGTGTCATAGGGACGTGTGTATACACATTTTTATGAGTTCACATAGAGAGTGTGGAATCCTATAACTGGTTAATACTATCGTACCTTTTGGAAGATGACTATGTTGTTCGCTTGTTTATTTATATTTGAGATATAAATGTATGCCAATATTTTTGAACTGCTTTACATGCCTGCTGAATTTATATAAACTGTTTTATATAAATTTTTTATTTAAGCAAATTTTTAGAAATATTACATCATTTGTAAAATCTTTACATAAAATATTTATTTCCATCATTTGAAAATGTATAGCATGTTTTGTTAAAATATGCTTTTCAATTTCAAAACATGGTTTTTTGAAAATTAAATGTTTTTCTCTTGATAATCTATATTTGTAATCTGTTACGGAATATTTGGTGGTATCATATTTGTCTTAGGCTCACACCCTACTTTTTCCTTTGGGTGTTTGTATATTTTCTTCTTTCAGGTTCAAGCAAAGGGAAGAGATCACTTTAAGGTGGATCCAACTGTTGATCTTTGGTCTTGGTGAGTTGTCTCCTTAGGGACCTTGGGTTGTTTTACTCTTTTTGTACTTTTTTGTAGTACTTTGGCCTTTTTATTCCTATTTGTATTCTGGTACATTACTCCCAGTGGAGTTTCTTTTTGTTATGCATACTCTCTTGATTCTTTATTCTGCATTGTTGGTGGAAAAATCGTTCCCACTTGCATGTTGTGTGATGTCAGGTGCTAGTCGCCGACCTTTGGGAATCGAGAATTCCCTTTGGGCTAGGTCAGGGCCGGCTCAGTTATCGGGTTACCAGGGTACCCAGGTAGGTTCATGAAAAATTGGTATCAGAGTAAGGTTAAGTATCTTTCCTTGATGAAATTATGCATTTGATTATTCTTGCCGGGACATAGGAGGTAGTTGTGATTGAGTGTCTGTCCAGCTCTCACTGCAATGGACCTTAATTCACCAGGGTTTGTTAGGGAAATACAACTTGTGGATTAGTTCTTGTATTTTTCCAATTTTCAATTTTGATAGAGTGGAATCAAAATCTTCTCATCCCTTCTATTAAGAATAGTTTTCTTTGTTACTCTGTTTGAGTGTTAATCTAATGAATTTTTTTTATGTTATGCAGCATCATGCCTCCGAGAATACGTGGGAATAAGATCCTAAAAGAGGATGCTGATGAATCTCAACAAGCGAGTCCTATTGTAGATCCGAGTCTGGTTCTGGTGATTTTTTTCACTGTCCATTCTCTAGGACAGGCACCGCCTCCAGTTCTTATTTAGGTTCCAGCTATAGATCCTTCTAGAAATATTCTATGAAATCATTCTATAGTGTTTTTATGCCAGAAGCCACAATTTTTTAGAGACTCCACTAACCCTCAACATGCTGAGGAATGGTTGAGTAAGATTGAATATTTGTTTGGGTTCTTGGAGACACCTAATGTGGTCAAGGTGAAGTGTGCCACCTTCGTGATGGTGGGACCAAGTAGAATATGGTGGGACATGATGGAGACGGTTGGTAAACATGAGGGTTTGGAGTGTAATGACATTAGTTTTCTTTTCACTAACCAGTTCTATCCAGAATCAATGGTGTTGTCCAAGGATATGGAGTTTTTCAAGCTTGAGCAAGCTAACAAAATCGTAACTGAGTACTCAAATCGATTTTCTGAGTTCGTACAGTTTTCTCCGGATATTGTATCTAATGAGAAGATGAAGTCTCGACGATTCGAGTTGGGACGTCGATTAGGTATCCATTATCAGGTTTTCTAACTAAAGCTACCCACTTATGCTGATGTGCTGGATAGGGATATGATGGTTGAGATTGAAGTAGAAGGAAAGTCAGGGTTTAAGGAAGTTCATTTTCCTCCTAGTGGAAATGTTGGTTCCTTTAATGGAAAATGGAAGCGCAGCGTTTCTCATGGTATTTCTCAACAACAGATTCATTCCAGACCTCTGGTAGCACCAGGAGGGGATTCATTGACTTGCTATGAGTGTGGAAAGATAAGGAATTCTAAGAGGGTTTGCACTAAGGAACCCAAGAACTGTACCTCCTGTGGACTTTTAGGGAACTTACAAAGATTCTTCCATCACTTCTCTACTCCACGTAGTGGAACAGAATCATCAGCACCTCCAAAAATTGGAGGTAAATCAAATGCTTCATGTACAAAAGGGTTCCAGCCAAAGGCATCCGGAATGAATCTTCTTCAAGTAGTGGAAGAGTCACCAGATTTAGCTGATACAGGTCCTACAACTATGAGAGGTACCATTACTATAGCTTCATCTATAGTGACCAATCTTTTTGATACTGGTGCATCTCAGTCATTTATTTCAACCCAAACTGTTAATCTTTTTAATCTACCTATGGAGATTTTATCTTGTGCGATGGATATTACTACACCCCTTTGTACAATGAGAGAGTAGGGTCTCCGTAGTCCTGCTTGTGTATTCTCTCTATCAGTTGTTAATCATGCATGGAGTCTTTTGGTTCTCGACATGAAATATTTTAATGTCATATTTGGGATGGATTGGCTCATTTCCAATAATGTGAGGATCAATTTTTACCTTCGACGGGTCTACCTTACTACAGCTAGTGGTGTGCCTCCTGTTTTTCAAGGAGAATGGTACCCAAGGTCAAGCAGAGTCAGACACTCTTATCTAGAGATGGGGAATGTTATATCAGTATTTTCTTTTGATCTAGAGTGATATTCAATGTGTGGTGATCTTCCTTCAGTCGTCATTGAGTTTCCTAGAATTTTTCCTTCTGACTTCTTTGGTTTTCCACTAGTAAGGGAGGTTGATTTTTCTATTGACTTAATATATGTTACTCAACTGGTTTGTATTCCCTCTTAATGAATGGCTCCATCTAAACTAAAGGAACTGAAGTCTCAGTTAGATGATCCTCTTGAGAAAGGATTTATATGCCCGAGTGTGTCACCTTGGGTAGCACCAGTTCTCTTCACCAAGAAGGCTGATGGGTCTCTTCGCTTATGTGTTGATTATCAAAAGCTCAATCGAGTTATGATAAAAAACAAATATTTGTTACCACAAATTTATTATTTTTTTGACCAATTAAAAGAGGCGAAGTGGTTCTCAAAAATTGATCTTCAATCTGGTTACCGTCAGTTGAGGATAAAAGAATCTGACATTTATAAGACCGTTTTTCATAGTAGTTATGGCCATTATGAGTACCTTTTTATGCCCTTGGGCTTAAAAAATGCTCTTATAGTTTTCATGACTTTGATGAACAGGGTTTTCCATGAGTATCTAGATAATTTTGTGGCAGTCTTTTTGGATGACATTCTTGTCTACTCCAAGTCGAATGAGGATCATTGCATCATCTGAGAACGGTTATGAGTCTTCTAAGGAATCATTGAATTTATGTCAAGCTTTCAAAGTGAGATTTCTAGATTCCAGAAGTGAAATTCTTGGGACATGTCGTGTCAGAACAAGTTATATCAGTTCATCTTGAAAAGGTGAAGGTTATTATGACTTTGGGAATAACCAAGAAATGATTTCGAGATTCGAATCTTCTTGGGATTAGTAGGATATTATTGTCGATTTGTTAAGGTCTTCTCAAAGATAGATTCTCCAATGACTTCTCTCACTTAAAAGGGAGTGAAGTTTTCTTGGAATGATAAATGTCATAGTTATTTTTCTGAGCTAAAGCGTCTTTTGACTGCTGCGTTGGTGTTAACTCTTTCTAAGGTTGGGATAGGTTACGTGGTATTCTATGATGAATCAGGTTCATGTTTGGGATGTGTCCTTATGCAATGTAATAATTTTTTTGGCTATAGAACACATCAGCTTAAGCCTCATGAGAAGAACTATCCTACCCATGACCTTGAACTTGCATCTGTAATGCACGCACTTAAGATTTAGAAAAATTACCTTTATGGAGAATGTTTTACTGTGTATTTAGACCACAAGACCTTGAGTTATATATTCTCTAAAAAATATTTCAATCTCCACCAAATGCGTTGGGTGGAGTACCTACAATCTTTTGACTTTAACATTGCTTATAACCTAGGGAAAGGGAATGTAGTGTCAGATGAGTTAAGAAGGAAACTTCCATCACATGCTATGAAAGAATCTTCAGAAGAGTGAAGTTTGATGGCTCTTTTTTCATAGTTGAATATTGGAGTTCAGTGGAAGGGGAATGGAGTTTCTTCAGCCAGTGTCTAGATGAAATCTTCTCTTCACATGTTAATTCTTTAGGAACAACAATTGGATGATGAATTCCATAGAATTATGGACTCTCTTTATGGTGGGGAGACCAACACCAAATGGTCATTCTCTAAATATGGTGTTCGGTGTTATCCAAACTGTTACGTTGTATTGTTATCGACAATGTAGGATGTGATGGAGGATTTCCATAACTCTCAGTGGGTTGTACACCAAGAACCATGAAGATGTTTTATAATATGCAGTGATAGTTCTGGTGGCCAGGTATGAGATAGGACATTACTGAGTTTGTATCTCGTTACTATACATGCCATTAGTTGGAATATGAGGACCAGAAACCATTGGGTTTGCTTCAACCACTTCCAAACCCTATATGAAAGTGGGATGAAATCTCTATGGAAATTGTTGTTGGGTTACCTCATACCCATAGGAAGAAAAACGCAATATGGGTTTCGATTGACAGGCTGACTAGGTCAGCTCACTTTATACCTATTCAAGATACAACCAATGTTGAGGAGTTGGTAAATATCTATGTGAAAGAAATTTTTCATTTTCACAGAGTTCCGTTTGCTATAGTCTCTAATAGGGATCCTCAGTTTACTTCTCACTTTTGGAGAGGCCTTTAGGAGGCACTGGGATCTTAGGTCCATCTGAGCACGGCCTATCATCCACAGTCAGATGGCTAGACAGAGAGAGCTATTCAGATCCTTGAGGATATTCTTCGCGCCTGTGTTCTTAACTTTGGTGGGTCTTACAATGATCGTCCGGGGCTAGTTGAGATTTATTATAACAATATTTATTATTCTACGATCAAAATGGATCTTTTTGAGACATTGTATGGTTTTCCTTGTAAATATCCTTTATGTTGGTTAGAGATTGGTGAAAGTTCCTTGGTAGGACCGAGTTTTTTCCAAGAGACGATAGTTAAGATCCATTTGATTTGTCATAGAATGTTCACAGCACAGTGTCGGTGCATGTCTTATGCTGATCAGCACCGTATACCTTTAGTGTTCTCAGTTGGTGACCAGGTGTTCATGGAATTCTCACCCTGAGTAGGTCATCGACGGCTTGGGAGTCAAGGGAAGCTTTCCCTTCATTTTGTGGGACCATTCGAGGTTGTTGGTCATGTAAGGAAAGTTTCTTACCGTCTAGCTCTACCACCATAGCTATCATCGATACATAACGTGTTCCATGTATTGTAGTTGTGAATGTATCTCCTTGATCCATCTCATGTTTTGAGCTTGAATGATATTGAGATTAAAACAAATTTATCTGTGACTAAACGATCAGTCGAGGTTGTTGATTCTGAGACCAAGGTACTTCGTGGGAGGACAATACCTTCGGTCTGTGTACTATGGAAGCATGGTTCTAATTCTCATGAGACATGGGAGAGAGAGGCACTAATGAGAGAGAAGTGGCCTCATTTTTTTGAGGTGGAGTATTCTTCATAGGCTTTCTGGGTACAGAAAGTTATTATTGTGGGGATGTTGTAACATCCCATTAGTTTTTCAGGTATTCCTAATCCCTCTTGTGTTAATTATTAATATTTTAAGTTTGAGGAAAAAAAATTTGATCAGAAAAAATTTTATGAATGTGTTAATGTACTTAAATGTCCATAATGTCTTAAAATGTTCAATTAAATATTCTTACTGTTCGAAACATTGTTAGTGTGATATTACGAGGCCCGCAAAGCCTTGATGATGACTGAATAAAAATGTTGATTTTTATTATTTTAAGCATGTGCATTTTTTTCAAAAATATTTAAATATCTCATAAACGGTACATTGTATTCAAAATATGAGACCACTGTTGGGTCCGAAATGGGGTGTTTTACCTAAACAAGGTATAATTTTTATGTGCGAAAAACATTTGATATTATTTAATATTTATATTATATAAATCATTTACTTTAATATTAAAATCAGTTTTTTAATATTAAATAACTGATATCTCATAAAGGGTATGTCGTATTGAAATTTCGAGACAACTATTGGGTCCGTAATGGGGTTTTTTACCTTGATAAGGTATAATTTTTATGTGCAACAAACGTTTGATGATTATTTAATTTTTATATTAAATAATTAATTTTATTTTTTTTAATACAATAAATATTCCCGTTTTTACTGTTCCCCATCTTCCCTCTTAGGCGTTTCCTCCATTTTTGGACGCGGAGATTTTCTAAGAACATGATTTTGAAGCAGTTTTGATCATAAAGTTTTATAAACTCAATAAACGTCTGAAATTAATGACTCCTCAATCAAGATTCATGAAAAACAGTGGATTAATTGTGAGTTTTGGGTTTTCCAAAGGATTACACATTTTGGGGATTTAAACCATCCAAACCAATTGGTCCTTCCTTGTATACTTTGTCAATAAATTTTAGTAACCATTCCATTAATTTTGCACGTATTGGAGGGATCGATTCAAGATATTTTCATATCATGGCGTGGCACGGTTCTTTCCATCTTCTCTATGCACATCACCTATTCCCATTATTTTAACAAGTTTTTCTTTTCTTTTATTTTATTTTTCATTTTTAATTTATTGCATCATCCCTTCTTATTTTTTTTTCAAATGATTAAATTAAATGGTTGTTTTTAAAAAAAATTGATAATCCAAAGCTATCTAGGAATAATTAGTAATTCATAATATATATATATATATGTATATATATATACATGTATATTATCACAAATAATTTTATGGAATCGTTGAGCGATGGTCAGATCATTTTATCAATGAATAATTTATACATCTTTTATTAATATAATTTTCAATAGATAATTTTTTTTAAATTACAATGATGAAAATATTAAAATGGAAAATTGTTTATAATTATCAAATGATAATTATTTGAACTTTCAAAAGGATTATCAAAAGAGATATATATATATATATATGTGTGTGTCTACTTATATAAGATCACATTGGATATTTTTTATCAAAATTATCAAATAGAAATTCCATAAAATTATTGAAAGTGTAATTATGTGAAATTTTCGAATGTTAATTATGAAGAATTGTGGAATGATAATTTCATCAAATTATTGGTAAAAAATTATTGAACGAATAATTGTTTAAAAATTATCAAAACGATAATTATTTGGATCAATAAAAGATAAATATTATCGCATGTGATAAGTATCAACACATGTTATAATTTAAATGATAAGTTGAAAATTTATCAATGAAATATAAATATCATCGCATGTAATAATTATCTTCGCATGTGATAATTTAAAACAATAATCCAGAGATTATTCAGAAGAGAAAAAATGTAATTGAGTGTAATATTTTACTTCCTTACGAAAGATAATAAATGTTTTGGTTCTTGGAACTCTTGTCGAGCGTTGATCATTGTTGTGTCGATGCTTACGATAAAAATGTCATGAGGAGGTGTTTCGAGCCACACTGTGTGGATTATAGTTGCCACTGATATCATCGACCTTGAGGTAGGTGGTTCCATTCTGATTATCCAAATTGATTATCCTTGTATTGCTTGATTTATTTCAATTGTGGATTTATATTCAATTTCTCAAATTTTCATTCAATTAAATTGATAAAAACCCGATTCCATTGAATTGGGCGTGTTTATGGAAATTGGCTGATTTAAATTGTTTAATTTAAATTGTGGATTTGCTGGAAATGATTTCAATTAAATTTTTTAATTTAATTGTGGAAATAAATTTTTTAATAATGGAATTAGTTTTCAATGTATTTCAAACTTGTTAGAATGGTTTAAACATGTTTTGATAGAAACTGTGTTGTTTTATCTTGTGAAAAAGGCTTTTTTAATAAAATCTGTTTGGTATTAAATGGAAAGAAATTGGAACTTTTGTAATGGAATAATGGGATTGAACTTATTTTTATATAGTCTTAAAATAGTTCACCTTGTAGGACCCCGGGACACCCTGAGAGGGGAGGGTTGAATCCGGGTGTCAACATTTTCTTCTTAAAGTTATGGATCTTGTTCCAACGTTGGTAGGAACTACTTAAACCTTTATGAAGGATATGATCAGAAATGATACATTCACATGCAGAGAGATCACACAGCTATTTTTACATGGTTCACCACTAAGGGCTACGTCGAAGGAGCATATGCTGACAGGTTGTCGGTCGTACCTGAATCCACTATGCTTCACTAGCTATAGATTACAATTGTTCGGGCACAGTCACTCTTTCCCAGGCTCACTGCCTTTACAGAGGTTCAGGGATAGCTCACTGCTTCCCTCAGGTCACTCCCGTTGAATCCCCCTGGCTCACTGTTGTTGGAGAAGTCTCACTTAGTTTATAGACACGAAGGTCTCTTCAATAGATTTGCATTGAAGTATTTGTCTCCTATTCAGCATTAGACTTTTCTTTCATCAGAGTCCTGAGTTGATGCTCTTTTGTATTCAACCTTTTACTTTAGTGCAATGACTGAATGCACTAGATCCCCTTGTCTTCGTTTTCCTGAATTACAATCACTTGTGTGATTGATCAATAAATGATTCTGTGTTGAAGTCCAAATTTCATCCACTGATGAATACCCCTTTTTCCCCGGTCCACTGGGTGAACAACCTTTGGAAAGGGCCTTCACAAAGTACCCTACTTCGCAAGGCTCCCAAATTTGAAAATCTCAAAAAAGCCTTCACGGAGTCCCTGCCTTTTCGCGAAGATCAATCGTGAAGCACTCTCACGATGCTCCAGCCTTCGCAATGCTTGGCTATCGTGGAGCTCCTGCCTCTTCGCGAAGATCACTGAGCCAACACGGGGTGCACGACTTTTGCGGAGCTAGAATAGCCACCGCGAAGCTCCTCTTTTGCGAAGCACACTACCTTCACAAGTGACCTTTGCGAACCGAGAGCAAATGATTTTCGTTGAGAGCTCTCTCTACTTCTCTCGAGGGGGTCGACCTGTATTTATATGCAATTCCACCGACCCTCGAACTTTCCGCGCGAAGTCAATGCCACATCAGCTCAAATCGCGAAGCACTGAATTTCCCATCGGAATTCTCTCAAAATCACGAAGCACGACGGTAATTTCCCATTCACGGAGCTCGTCGTAATCACAGAGCATCTCATCCATTACTTCACACCTTCTCCGCGAAGCTCCCTCGCAAATCCCTTCATCACCGCGAAACTCCCCAGCCTCTGCCGTTCGTGAAGCTTGATGTAATCGCGAAGAATCACCGCCTCCATTCTTCTGGTCTTCGCGAAATCCAATCCATGCATCGAATATTTGCGAAACTCATGCCTTTTCCATATTAAATTATGACCTTCATGGAAATCCACTTTTCGCGATGCTCACCAACCTCCAAATTTTGGACCCCAAAAACTTGGCAAACACTGGAAAACGGCGCCACCTTGTATCTTCTCTTTTTGTCCGCCTCCAGATCATCCATTCCTTTTTCGATGTTCTTTGAATAAAACATGGATCATTATCCATAGTCCTCTAACTCGACATGCCACCATGGAATCTCCTTTCTGAACAAATTTTTATGTCGTCTGTTTGCTATGTCAACAAGCATGATCACCTCAATAGCACTTCTTCTTGGTGATATGTATTGTTCAGAAACTCTTCTTCTTTTATCACAAACTCCACTATTGTGATATTTATTTTTTGAAGGCATAGCTTCATCATCATCATCATCTATGACAATGTGATGTGCATTGATATCACAGAATTCCAATCATTGCATGACCTTCTTAGAATTCCTATCATTGGAACATTGTCTTATTCATCAACCGTCATGATCAACTTCATGAAAACCATGTGATTCTATTCATCAAGAAGTCTCTTGCATGGTTCTCATGCAATCATGAGTAATTTCATGGTCTTCACCAAAGCCCATGGTTCTCATGCAATTAGGGGGAATTTCATGGTCTTCATCCAAAAACCCCATTCTTCTTTAATCATCCTCAGATGTATTTCACCTCACATTCTTCATTGTTGTAAACAGTGTATCACCTTTGACACATGTTCTTTGAACATACGATCAGTACAACAATCGTCTGAATCACTATTCCTCTACTTCGTTGGAGTACTTCTTGATCTCCTTCATTTTGATCTTTATTGACAACTATTGACAACAAATACAAAATTATACACAAAGTGGTTCCAACACACCTATCATGTAAGAGAACATGGAAGCCTTAGGTAGTTATTAAGTTATTTGGATACACTCTACACTACGACAATGTTCTAAAACATACTTGTGGTGGGTCACATCCCCGACGGGTTGGTGACAAGTCTCCTTTGACCCGTGTCATAGGGATGTGTGTATACACATTTTGCTATGTTTTCATAGAGAATGCAGAATCCTATAACTTTTTAGTACAATAGAACCTTTTGGAAGATGACCATGTTGCTCTCTTGTTTATTTATATATGATATATAAATGTACGCCAATAATTTTGAACAGCTTTACATGCCTTCTGAGTTTATATAAACTATTTTATATAAATGTTTTATTTATTCCATTTTTTAGACATATTTCATCATTTGTAAAATCATTACATAAAATATTTATTTCCATCATTTGAAAATGTATAGCATGTTTTGTTAAAATATTCTATTGAATTTCCAAGCCTATTTATTTGAAAATTGATCCTTTTTCTTTGGATAATATATATTTAGCATCTGTTACAGAATCTTTGGTGGTATCATACTAGGCATAGGCTCACACCCTACTTTATCCTTTGGGTGTTTGTAAATTTTCTTCATCTAGGTTCGAGCAAAGGGAAGGGATCACATGGAGGTGGATCCAGTTGTTGATCTTTGTTCTTGGTGAGTTGTGTCCTTAGGGACCATGGGATGTTTTCCATTCATTGTACTTGGGTTGTAGTACTTTGTTCTTTTTATGCCTCTTTGTATTCTGGTACATTACACCCAGTGGAGTTTCTTTTTGTTATGCATACTCTCTTATTGATTTCTTCTGCATTGTTGGTGGAAAATTTTTTCCCACTTGCATGTTGTGTGATGCCAGGTTCTAGATGCCGACCCATGGGGATCGGGAACTCCCTTCGGGCTATGTAAGTGCTAGCTCGGTTATCGGGTTACCCGGGTACATGGGTTGGTTCGTGACATTATATGTCTAGATAAATAATTATTTCATGAATATCATAAATATTTTATTTATTTGGTTTATAATATTTTAAACCCATCTTAAATACATTCCATGTATTGTGTCAATGTATCACATTGCTTTGAGAAGGTGGTAGTCTTCATGTTGACAAATAATGTCATCGTATTCCCACAAAGGAAAAGAATGAATATTTGTAATATATAAAAACTTTAGAAGTATTAATTAATCATAAATAACATAAATATAATATAAAAATAATATTTACCTAAAAAAATTCATCCATAATAGGTGGTAAAGGAAAAAATGAATGACATCGTTTCATAAGGCAGTAATTTGCCGCCCACAAAAATTGTGAGTTCGTTACCCAAATTTAATGGAAGGGTGTAAAGGTATTGTTAAAACCAATAATATTAAAGAATATTAGTATATCTATTATAACTAGTTTTATATATAAAAATTTAATAAGATAAATTTATGATGTTTTGAATGTAATAAAACAAAAGAAGTTGTTGAAGAATGTTATCTCTTCACCAAATAAATCCTTTGGGTTTGCAGCCAAGGACTTCCTTGGTTTGATTTATTCCATAGTTTAGGATTCTATGATGATATTATTGTCTTTTGGATATTATTTGGGAATTTATTGGATTTTCCAAAGGGTTCAATATGTGTGATGAAGTGAAGAGAGTGAGTTACTTTTTATAGTGGATGAGGAGTGGAATTCTTGTAAATACAAAAAGGTAAACACTATTGGGTTGTCTAACTTTCTTAATGTGCCTCCAATAATGAAAAAATATATATAAAACTCTGTATATGGTATAAATATGTCTATAAAATGTGTTTTTTATAAGTTTCCAGGTAATTAGGACATTTAAAAATAATGTTAACCCAATACGTACAGTAATTTTTACCTTAATCGCTAAAATTTATATTAATTTCTATAACTAATATTTTTGAAAAAAATGATAACCATAATTGAAATTATAAATTATTATTATTTAAAATATATAATAAATTTTTCTAAATTATAATTACATATGTGGCAGAATATGATTTAAAATTAATCTCTTTTAAGGAATGAGAAAGAAGGATTTTAATGTAAAAAAGTTCAAAACAATGAACTATTTTTATATCTGATTTCAATCTGAGATTAATTAAAATGAAATCAATTGTATTTATAGATATATAAATGAAATAACTATTACATAAAACATTTTTGGAATATAATTTTACTATATAAATAAAATATACAAAAATGTAGTCATGAATTAAAATTTTATGGCATTCATAGTTCATCAGAATATGAACGTTTTTGGAAAATATATCAAAAATTCACTCAAAGTATATTTTGGTATAAAGATATAAAAAAAGAAGTTTGTTTTGTCAAATAAATATTTTAAAAGTTTAAAATTTTAATTACAAAAAAATTATTCCATTATCAGGTGGAAAAACTACCTTTTAGAAAAATACATCTTTTTTATTCTTAAAATTGGATTTATTATTTTATTCCTATAAAAATTATTAGATTAATTTAAAATATATATTATTGATTATCTAACATATAAATTGTATAATTATTTATCACTAATTATTATTAATTTAATTTATTATGATAAAACACATTTGAGGGATAAAATTGGTTTTTTCATAAAAACACATCATATATATTCAATAGGTCATTATGTTTATTAGTAATTTATTCGTAACCAATGTACTGATTTTGTAAAAATGTGGAAACTATAATTTAATAACTTAGTTAATATCGTTAATTTTTTTCATTCCAACATGCAGTTGATAACTATCATTATAATTGTAATTGAATAATATAATCCGACAAGACTTGGGATTATGTTTAACGAAAGTCTTAAAAGAACCCGATATTGTGTGAAACATAGGATAAACATGGTGTTTCATGTAATTTGATATAAATGATTTATTTTATGTAAAATATTTTACTAACTAATTTAAATTAATTTTAACAAATATATGATATTAAATATTAGTATGTTACAATTTATCCATTGAAATATGTCAAACATGGATTTTTAGTCTACGTAAATTATGATATTTAAATTTATCACAATCTGAAATTTTATTTCAATAATCATCATGTACATTCACATTTTCCATATTAAAATTAAACCATATTTTTCTAAATTTTTCTATGAAAAATTAATGTAGGATAATTTCCATTATCATTTTCACTTATATCGCACTTTATATTCATTTATTCAAAGCTCTTAATGAATTAATATTACCTTTTAATTTTTCAGGATCGTGTAATATTGTAAAAACAATTATCACATTTTTTAATGTGTATAATGTCAAAATTATGATGTTATAATTGAAATTATTCATAAGGTTGTTTAGAAAAAAACATTCTTTATTTCATAAATTGTTGGGTATCAACAGTTTCTGGTGAATTTTGGAAATATTTCCTAGAAACCTTAAACGAATACAATTTCCAAAATTTTGCATTAAATTTTTATACTTATATCTTGATTTATAATATTTATTGTAACTAATTTCTAACCTTATCTAGTTTTTTTGTCAAATAATCACTTGTAAAATTAATATTTATGAGATACATCTAGGAATTAACAAAGACACATGAAAAACACTCTATACACTCGATTTGGTCCATCGGGCCACCGGTTTGGCCCTACTGGTCTCCAGGGCCTTCGGGTCATCAAAGGCCTCCGTGCCACAGGGTCTTCAGGTCACGTAGACCATGGAGTAGCCCAGTTCACACAGAACATGTCTAAGAAGAGGATCAGAGAAAAAGGAGTAGCAGCCACCAGAAGAAGAGCTAACCAGATTAGAAGAATGAGAGGGTATGGCAGCCGCTATCGGGACCAAGAACCGTGCAGCATTGTACGGGGCAATGCTAGCCGATCAACAATGTAAGGTGGGGAGCTAATGGAGATCAAGGATTCAAGACGTTGAGGAGGAAAATTTTTAGTGGGCTGGGCCTACGGGTCATGTAATGGGCATGGTATGCCTCTGGGCCTTCAGGTCATGTATTGCGATTCATGTTGGGCCTTGTCTCTTGGGTCTACAAGTCATGTACGAGTTCCCCTCCGACCCTTAAAATGGGGATTATCTATAATAAAAATTAAAAATAAGGCCTTCGGGCTATTCAGGAAAGTATTAGTGTTCAAACCAGAAAAGTTTCATAATCTATGAAAATTAATAACGTTCTACATTAGAGAATCACACATATTTATCATTTTGGTTGTCAATGCAATATATATATATATCATCAACATTGTCACATAATAGTATAAACTTTTTTATTTGATGTTGAATACAAATATTGATGTAATTTTCTATGATTCTATTTCTTATAATGAAAAGTCAAATATTGAATGTTTTTTTGCATACACATCCATAGATGTAGATTATAATGAATTTAAATTACTATCCATATGATATAAGTTGCTCTTAGTGATATGAGTAGATTAAGCCTATCAGTAGAAAATCCATAACTGAAATTCATAGGATCTAAATAGAAATTTGGATAAAAATAATCAAAGGGTTTATATTATTTTTAATCTCCATGATGTTCTATAAAACCATCATTTTTTTATAATATTCAACTTTATTTGATCTTCTATTTTTATGCGATGAATAATATTGTCAATCATGGTTTTACTGGATTGTAACACAAAAACAATTATATTTTTTTCTTTTATTCTTCATAGATCATTTATTAATAATTTTAACATGTTTTATTAATTTCTATCTTGAAGTATAACATCTTTTATACTCTTCTCTTTTTGAATCTTCTCCCTCATACAACATAATGTCACATATAAAACAATGTATCACTGTATAGTTCAGAATGTTTTTTTGACCACTTTATTCATCAACAAATTATTAAGGGATTTTAGAATTAAAAAATGGATCATGTATAAATACAATGTCACTTATTTCTCTTTATCTTTAATTCCTCGGAAGAAAATGATTTTTTACAACTTCAGTAGGAAGGAAAAATTTATATATCTATTATACCCTTTATACAGATCTTGATTTCTATCTACTAATAATTCAAAAATATCATTTTAATTTTGTATATTCTCTCTTGTATTAATTTCTAGAAATC
This sequence comes from Viscum album, assembly GCA_963277665.1. Lineage (NCBI taxonomy): Eukaryota > Viridiplantae > Streptophyta > Magnoliopsida > Santalales > Viscaceae > Viscum > Viscum album. Next base: position 1,098,997,183 of record OY728135.1, on the reverse strand, counting down.
AATAAGTTTGTTAATTGATATGTCACGATTTTCATCATGTTATATACTGTATAAAACATCATTAATTAGGATTTTAATTTTATTCTCCACTATTAGTGTAGTCAGTTTTTCATTTTCAAGATGATCACACATTGAAATTTCTAGAATATTTATTTCTCATTTCTAAATCCATATAATGTTATAAGAAAAAAATTGTTTCAACAAAACATAATCATAAAATTAATTTCATTTTAACCATCATCTTAAATTACAATGACAACATAGAAATTTTTTTAATCCATATACTAATTGATTCACAGTTAAAAAATTCATAAAACCCCATCATCCACATACTATATTAATCAATATTTTAGATTAAATTAATACAAATTTTATACATTTATATAATACTGATATATATAAAATAATTCTACTTAAATAAATAATATAATTTTATGAATGATAAAATAGTTCAATGGAATAAAAAACATTAATATTAAAAAATCTTTTTTTTAATATTTGGTTAAGATAAAATTACTAGGTATAATTATAATATATAATAATTATTATTAATTGACGTAACATAAATATTTAAATATTTTAATATATATAATAACTACTACAATGATATTCTAATGAAAGTAACTTGATGACCAAACATAATTTGAGATGTATTAGGTCTTGTGATCTAGATGAATCTATAAATTTCAGGGCATGATCAATGCAACCAGTTTATTTATTCATTAATATATATTTTTCATAAGGATGATTGAATTTAGAATAAATTATATTTTAGTGATTCAACTCTAATATTTTTTATGTGTTTAATGTGTGTGACTTGTAGTAAGAATGATATCCACAAATTAGAGATATATTTGTATTGTTGAAATAAATAAACATTTAATGAATTTTTATAAACATTTCTATTATAAAACAATTACTAGATAAAAATTTTATAATGAGGTATAATTTTAAAATTTTAAAATAGATTTCTAGTTATTTTCATGATGAGAATTTATCTTTATATAGAAAATAGTATTAAAGTTATCTTAGAAAATATCCAAAAAACAAAGACCCATATATTTTAATTATATGACTATAGGGAAGGGGTTTACCTTCCCGAACTATGCTACACTAGATTACTAATAATTAATAATGAAATTGATAAGATTAATTAAAATATCTGATCAAATGTGGTTATAAAAACCTATAGCTCAAGATCACTACCTTTGGATAGATAAAATTAAATAATAAAAATGAAGGTATTATCTTTTAATAAATAAATCCTATATTCGGCACCAGCATGATTGAATGAACTCCTATGGGTAAATTTACACTTGAGACTCAATGAAGTGGAGAATTCACTTGAACATTTCTTGAGGATTCCTTTTCGGGGAGGAGTCAACAGATATCTCTATGAGGATCCCTTATAGGGGAGGATTATACATAACTTAATAACAGAGAGGAATGGTTGGGGTCATGGGAAATAGTATGTGTAATAGGGATGGGTTTTGATATTCTATAATTATTAGAATCAGTTTTTAAGAAAAGCCATTGCTCATAATTTATTAGCTGCGGTAGAATTTATACTACCATTATTTAACTGATAGATACACAATTTTCGCTAACTAGTTCCAGTGATATCAAACTACAACCAACAAACCTCAACCATTATATAAATTTATTAAACTATATATCAGTATTGAGGACATATAATTTACTTGTGTAGATCAATTTGTCCTCAATAAAATATCTAGGACACCTTCCATGACCTTGAAATATTATATGTGTGAGAATTGATAATAACCATTGATTGAAGGGTTAGAGGATAATATATCCATTAAAACTAATGTGTATATTAAAAAAAATCATGTGAGTGCCATACAAATTTATAAAGAGATATTTAGTGAAGAGGTTATCCAATAGGAGGGGAATTCTACAGTATGCCTAGTTTTTAATTTGTTTAGTATGAAGTTCCATTTATATATACAACTACTATAGAAGAATGTGTGTTATAGTGGAAATTATGTTAATAAATTACTAATATATTGCATTGTTTATTATTTTTATTATGATTATATAGAGTTAATATATAAAATTAAATAAAAACTATTTATCAAAAATGAATTTACAGAAGAATAATGTAATGGATTGGATTTCAATGTGGCATCACGTTCGGGCATAATTGACTCATAGAGAATTAGATTAAAATATTGATCTTGAAGTGAATTAAATCTATATTCACCAATTTATTCCTCAAATTTTCTTGGATTGGATGATTAAAATGGATTAAAAAATTAATGAGTATTGATTGATCTCTAAATCATTTGTAAATTCTCTACACCTTGATGTTGAGGGTTACACCACATGATTTATTAATATATCTTCCTTGAAAATAAATTTGATATTTTCAATTTATTTTAATGCATACAAAAAAATAAGTTAATAATAAAATTCTATGACACAAAATGGAATAAATTACAAGATATTAAAATGAAATTTATTTATAAATTAATTTATAAAATAAAATAGGTTCAATTTATATAAGAAAATAAAATTATTTGAAAAGAGATTGTTTGGAAATGTTGTATTGAATTAGGAATTTTTTATTAATTTTAATAATTTTTAGAAATTATATCAATTTGATAAAATTGAAGTAAATTTTTTAAAATCAATTTTAAATATCTTTTAAGGGGAAAAGTGATGATAATGAATACTAGTTTAATAATGAATTCTTATATAGATATGTGTTGTTTACAAACATTATATTATTATTTATTTGTTATTAAAATGTCATTTAATCTTATTTAGAGTATTAATATTATGAACATTTATTTATTATCCACATGTCAAATTGTATTATCATAAATTCATTCATTATAAAATAGTTAGTAATTATGATAAAATCATTTAAAGGTATAAAAAAGGTATTTTTTTAAAACAAAAATATGAGTGCAACATGTTTTTATGTTAATAAATTTATTTAATCAAGATTCCTGAATAGTTTTAATGAAATTTATTCATAATATATTCAATAAATACTTTAGTACTAATTAAATGTTTTTTCCTAAGCATTTATTGAGAATAAAATTTTTTCTACATTTGAATATATGTTTTTTTATAAACAATTATTTACACCTTCTGTGCGCTAATATTAGAATTAATTTCCAACACATATAAAAATTGAATCTGATAAAATAGATTACCTTTTTTACTTTTCATTTAATTTTTTTTATATTGAAAAATTTAATTTTAGTCAAATATATTATTTACCATGGTAAAACCTAAGTCATCATGAAAGTGTTAAATTGGATAAAAATATGGGATAAGGTTTCAAATTTCGCAAAACCCATATCATTATTTGATTGGTTGAGTGTATTTTTATAGATTTTATCACATATTTTAATATATTCAAAATTGGATAAAATATCATTTATTATAATGTTTATTATAATAAAACATTCTTAATATTTTTTACGGGTGTCACTCCTCTCACTAATACAAGAGAACCTACTCTCCTCACTTATTAAAAAATGAGTCCCATATAGTGACCAAGATATACCAAAATATCTTCCGCACACATTATACATAACATATATGTTAAAGCTTAATAAAATAACAACCCAACAATGATTAAAGAGATATTTAAATGGGTATTCCCAAGTAAGATATAATAAACTTGACCAAATTATTTTATCTACCTCATTCAAATGTTTTATAACCACCAAAATATATTATAATAAGAGTAATTATTACAATAAAATTTTATTATTATTTTTTAATAGTAAATATTTACCTTCTTTTCTTCTAATAGAAAATTCAACTTTGATGATGCGTATGTGGAGACTTTCTCCTTCAGGAAGTGATGTATTTAATTTTTAATCATCGCCTCACATGGCTAGTTATAAATATATATATATATATATATATATATATATTAAATAAATAAATATTCAATCGATTACATAATTGTGATTTTTTAAAGATAAATTTTTTCTTAACTATATTTATTTACCTCTACTAACAAATGAAAACATCACCCATGTGTACGAATAAACTATAACCTATACAGAGTGATATATTTCATTTTTTATCACCTCCTTACACAGGTGATTATAAAAGGGTATATAATAAATAAATATGATAATTATGAAATTATTATGATTATAGAACCATGAATGAGGATAAAATATTGAAACTATCAAACCAAAACATGCATTGAAAACCAAATAGTAAACACATGAATATTGATTTTACAAAGAATTGTTATTGAATGGGTGAAATAAATTATAATTAATTAGTATCTAGTAGTATAATTAGAAAAATATGTTCTAATATGTTTTTATTTTCAATCTAAATTTTTTATATTGGAGGTTAGAGGAAATCGAACAAAGTGGAAGACCAAGTTAAGGGTTTATTTTTACATATCACTTTTATCATGATTGATTATGATTCAATTTCAATTGAAGGAGATTATCTGTTATTTCTCTACATAAACTCATCTATTTTATTCTAATCTAGTTCTTCATTATATTTTAATGTATTCTTATCATTACCCATTTTTAAAACTCAGAAATATTGATGGAATTTCCTTATGAAATGGTGACCATATTTCTAAATTTTAGACAATAATATTTTTCATCCATGTTTATGGTCCTTGTTTTTATTCAATAATACTATTATATATAACAAAATTATTTATATATCCATATCTATCTATGTTTTAATTTTTTTCAATGTTTCAAAAAATGAATCCATAATTTTTTTTGACTAGTTAATTCTAAGTTCGCTCATAAAGATGTAAAAAGAATGTTATTTAAATTTTGTTTCGTGTCATCTTTTTCTTACTATCATAAAAGTTATTTATTATTATAATTACATTAAAAGTTTCCATGTTTTTTCAAATAATATATTATTCTCATTATTGTGATAAATTTGAGTTTTCGTAAAATTCAACAAAATGAAATGTTATTTCTATTTTTTTTAAAGAATAATTCAAATGATTTTTGAATTTCTTTAATCTATGTAAATATATTTTATTTATTGTTATAATTTATTGAGAATATGATATAATGACACCATTAAATTGAAATCTATACATTTTTTGTGATAATTATGATTTAATAATGTTCTTATGAAACATATTACATTCCAATTGGAAACTTAATCTATGATAAAATGATGAATTTGATTATGATATTGTGGCACACATAAGTTTGGTTTTCACTTTGTGAAGAGTGAGCCTAAATTTATGTGTTACTCTAATAAATTATGTAATGATTTATATCTCAGAAGATAATATATAAAGGAATTGGGTTTAAACTCAATCCAAAATGGGATTTTATCCACCATGTTTTAAAAGGAATGAAGAGTTAACTGAATCCATTGTACTGATTTATCAACTATTTAATTATATTAATTGTAGTGATACTTAACCAAAATAATTATTTTATATGATTATGTGTATTCAACACTCATATATATCATATTACTATGTGTATTATAGATCTCATGGATTATAATTTAGTAATGATTTTTCAACATTCATATTCCAAACCCTTATTCCACGACTAATAACCTTCGATCTATGACATATTAGGAATAATTATTATATGTTATGTTAATATTATCATGACCTTATTCTCATATTATGATCTAGAATTTTTATAGCCTGTGTTTACCATTACTGGGTATCTGATCTCATGCTTTCATATATTTAAATTAATATACAATACAGGAAAATGATCATATACCCACGGTTCAAAAACGTGGATATAGACCCCAAAACTGTGGGTATAGGCTATACCCACTATTTGAGGAATTGTGGTCGTTTGTGGCATTGGTATAGGTTTTTTAACTATGTCATAACTCTATACCCACAGTTTGGAAACCGTGGGTATAACATATTTTACAAAATAGCGGCCTGTAGGATTTGATCTTGCGACCAATTATCTGTTCACAAGAATCCTTACCACTACCCCATTACCACATATATATATATATGTGTATAAATATATATATATATATATATATTATTAAATATATTTATTTAAAGTGTGGTTATAAAGGAATAAATTGTCAGTATAGAACTCCCGCCAAATTTTCTTTTGTTCATTCAGAAAAAATAAATTTTCCACGCACACGTGGGAAACCTATACCCACGGGTTGTCAAAACCGTTGGTTTAGGGTTTTTTATCCGATGACTAAACCCATTGTTTTGGGAAAACCATGGGTATAGGGCACCCTATCCCCACAGTTTTGGGAAAACTGTGGGTATAGGAATTCTTTGAAACCCTATACCCACGGTTTGGAGAACACCATGGGTATAGGGTATCCTATGCCCATAGTTAGGGGAAAATGTGGGCATAGGCTATCAAAAAATGCTTATACCCAGGGTTTTCCCAAAACTGTGGGGATAGGGTGACCTATGCCCTTGGTTTTCACCAAATCTGTGGGTATAGATCCATTTTCCAGTAGTGATAGGTTATAAAGAGAGATTTTAAGTATGATAAATCAAGAAGGGTGCAATATTTTAAGATAATTATAATGGGAGAAGATGAATATTATTCCTAAATATGTTTATTATTTATATTGTATCAAAAGACAATAAACTCTTCTGGTCCTCAAGTGTGAACTATTACGACATGTATTAATTTTTAATCTAGATTTTTTTAATATTTCGTAATCTATTTTTTTTTCTCAGGTTTTCGTGGTTAGTTTTGAGTAGGGTTTTTTTATTTTTGGGAATTTGGTTATCAAGAATAAGAAATTAAGACCTAAAAACAATGGTGAAATTAATATAATATTAACATTGATTGTCATGGGGTTAAAAATTATGTTCTAATTTAGGTAATATGATGAATTATTTTCATTACCACATGACTTCTATATTTGATTTTCATTTCTTGATTCTCACACTATTATTTTTTGATTACGTAAAATATGCGAACTAGAATAAAGTAGAAAAATATATACTTATTACAAATTCATGAAATCTAACTGCATTATTATAATATATTTATAACCATAACTTTATATCTATAGAATTTCCTAAAGGTATTACATCTCCACCTCAATGATTAGATATTAAACTATTACGAAAAATTTCTAATGATATGAATAATTCATATCATGTATGTATCTCATCTCCGATAAAACTATGAGAGAATGTACTTTTGAAAGATTTGATTAGTCTATATATATTCCAATATTATGTTATATTTGGGATGGAGTGGCTCTCTCTATATATATTCAATATCAATTTCAAATTAATGGAAGTCACATTTATATCCAAAATTGGTATATGATTGTTTATCGAAGTAAGGATGAATATGAACATCCAACGGAAATTAATTTAATTATAAGTGTTTTAACACATAATATTTTCTTCCATCTATCCAATTATTTAGGGAGAGACTCAACTATGAATATATATATATATATATTATGTGGGAATATTTCAATATATTTCATTAATAATTTTCTAGTCATCCATTGAATCATGATTTTGTCTTTTTAATATGACTCATACCTAGTGTTACACATATATCAAATAATATTTATATAATATCCCTAATTGAGTTATAGTAATTGAAAAATAATCTCCATTATAATATAGATAAGGGATTTATTCACCATAGCGCATCATTATGGGGTTAACCTTTTATGTTAATAATAAATATGAGTCAATACTTCTTTACATTGATTAATGAGAACATAACAAGATCAATATGAATTATAAGTATCCTCTCCACTATATTGATGAATTTTTTTATTAACTATGTCTGTTTCAATACATATCAATCAATAAACAATTATTTTTATATTACTAATTATGGGTACAAAATATGAATATTCACAATACAATGTTTCATATGAAATACAAACACTATGATTTTATAGTGATATCATTTGGAATTAACAATTCAACCACTATCGTCATGTACTTACTGAACATAGTCCTTATTGACTACCTAGAACAGTTTTAGGTAGTCTTTATAGATGATATTATCCTATATTTCAGGATCAAGTATGTTCCTGAAGATCATTTATGTATTATAATGAATTTAGAAAAATCAAAGTTTATGTTTTATTGTGTTCTATATATGCAACTCCGATCATAAAGGAATAATAAGGTATTACTATTTTAATATCATTGTTATAACTTACTTGTTAAAGTTACAGGAATGAATTATTTTAACTAAGATTTCAGAAATATAATGGCCTAAATCATTTAATATTTATTAATAAACTCTTTAGAAATAAAAATTCAATTTTTAGTAAAGTCGTTTTATTCTTAAAAAATATTATTTTTTCATCAATTAACTTTCTTACTTGTTATAAGTGAAAATTATAATAATTTTTTTTTAATATTTGACTTTTTTAAAATGAATTTAATTTTTAAATTTATAATGTCCAAAATATTTTAAGATTATTTTATTGAATGTTCTGAGAGGATAGATTTTTCAATCAATTAAGAAAAATACTGATTTTTAAGAAAAAATAAATATTTTTTTATGATTTTTAAAAATAAAAATATACTTTATTTTTATTTTTAAAATTAAAATAGTTGTTTTTTATTTAAAATAAAAAAATTTCTTAAATGGATTTAATACATTATGTTAGTATAAAAATATATCATAATTTATAAGTTTATTTTATGAAAAATAAATTTTTCATAGTTTTTCAGAATTTTTTAAAATAAAATTCTTTAATTTAAATGTTTTTATTTTCTAAAAAATGATTACATATTTAAAATAAGTTGCTCCTAATTTTGTAAATGGGTCCCATTTATTTTTCATTAGTATGAATAACAACTTTCGTAATTTTGTTACCATGATAAAGGGTAAACTAGGTAATATGGTTAAAATAAAAATGACATGGATTATAAAATGACACAAACAATTGACTTAAGTTTATCAGATGAGTCCATTACATCTATAATCATCAAATTTTCTTTATATGGACATTTTTTTAATTCGGATGTAATTATAACCTTTATAATATTTTTTTTTAAATTAGTGTCCAAAAATCTCAAACTCTTGTTTTAAATAACTATAATATATTTCTCATTTTTTAATTAATATTTATGTTCAGATATAAAAATTAAGTTGAAATAAATGACATTTATATTCATCATTGTAATTAGTTTTTAATTTTTATTGGAAAAAATGCACCAAAAATTCTTATACAATGTTGACGCCTAAATTATTGAATTAATAGAAAAAAACAAAAGATATTAAAAATATTAATATACCATCCATGGTCCATTTATGGGTCGTTGTTTAGTTATAGTAACAATAATGACCCTTAAATACTGAAAATACATCTTGGCATTGTAAGTGTGAAAGGAGTTAACATGGATTTAAAACCAAAACATAAATGTAAAAACTTTTTCAAAACTTTTATAAATTTTATTTTATGAGGTTATTTAGAATGAAAATCATTATATATTATTAATAATTAATTTTGGATCTATATGGATTTGAATATTAATTTATATAAATTTAATTCTTTGAGAAATTATAATAGTTCCCCTCCACTCTCATAAGTAATGGGACCTCTTCTTCTCATTCATTCACTCTTAAAGAAAATTTTAGTTCCCCTAATACATACCTTAATGCATTCCTAGAATCCATACCCTCGTTCTAGAGGTCTTTTGTCATGCATAATATAAGCCATTGTGGTCTTAAGGTGTAATAAAAATGATATTATCTACAGAAGATATAACATTATTAATTGAGTGTTTCTGTTCTATTTATTATTAAATATCCTTATAAATTTTATTAATCATCTTTATATAATATATTTTTAAAAAATATACTGAGGTTTGTTTATGTAAATCGAATAACATATATATACATCCTTTAAGGACCCGTACATAAAACATTACATAATCCAAAATTAAATGAATAATTCAAATTAAGGATCTTTTCGAGTTTAGTGTTTTAGAGAATTAAGTCATAAAATATACATAACAACTTGAATATTATAAGTAGACAATTCTACTTAGTTTCCATTTTTTTCACAAAATAAAAACTCTTAAAAAATGAGTCAGCTCTAGTTCCATATTTTAGAAAAAATACTTTTCCATAAGTCCATACATGACCATATTCATCATTATGTCTTGTGAATAAAATTTCGAAAAAACAAACTTGGTATGAGCATAAAAGATCAGTAAGGGATACACGAAGAAGGAAAATTGTTAATTTTTTAATACAACAATTAAACCAAAAATACATTATCATAAGTAATACTTTTTACCTTTATAATGTAGTAAATACTCTTCACGGAATAAATTATTATTTCTTACCATTTTGTAAACAAATTATTTCTATAAAACACATAGAAAAAACACAAAACATATAAAGGTACCTTTGGACATAAGCAAACTTCAATAGAATAACCATATGGTCAAATTCCATAGATATCACTAAATGTAATAGTCATACGACCGACTTCCATACCCTTTTCATTTGAAGTTATTATTTAACCAACCGTACTAGTTTATAATGGCCCCACCCATGATTTTTTATATCATGTAATCACCCGTCTTATGTCCAAGTAGCACTATAAAATCATTACACATAAAATATTTCAAATATAAATATTACACTAAAAACATTTCATTTACTGTCAAAAGAAATCCTTTCTAAATATTTAAATAATAAATCAATTTCAAAAACCATTTTAAATACAAAAACACCAAAATAATTGAATAAGGGTATTATTATTCATTTTAAAAAACATTAAGGCTTATAGAGGAAGCCAACAAATGATTACATCGGTAGAGATGTCATTGTCGCCGAAAATGTTAAAAACATTCATTTTTTGTTTAGTAAAACAGTTCATAGAAAAAATATTATCTTTGAATGAAAATAAAATTTCAAAGAGGTTTATTATAATCTATATAAAATAACATCATGTATAAATCAAAATACACCTCAATGAAAGGAGATTGAGACGAAGTCGCTTTCCTCTTGTCTGACTTGACCTGTTAGTTCTTTAATCTCTTGAATAACAAACTAATGATAATTTCTACTAGTTTAAGAAACTTTTTCAATTTTATTATTCTTTTTATATCACTTATTACCATGATATAATAATTATTTAATCACTTAGGTTAATAACAGCCGTTTGGTCGATATTAGGTAATTGAGTCAAAAATGACCTTCATATAACTACAAGTGGTTTATATGGTCAAAAGTACATTATATCCAGAATGATATTAATTATTTACATATAATATGTATCTTATATTTCCAGTATATATATGTATTTATAATAGTACATAATATTTGGAGGGAATAAATGAAATGCACCGTTCATAGAGACGGTAAGTCGTACGTACACATGAACGCTACATTCATTTATATTTTGTATTTTATTAGAATTAATACCTAATAAAAAATAGGTATATTATAATTCATGTATAATATCACATATATAATTTCAATAACTCCATATTTTATACATTCCACGTATGGCATGAACAAGTCATATCCCTTCAAGGGGCAGTAGTCCGCACTTCCTCAAATGAAATTATCATGTTTACCCATTATGGAAAACATAAATGTATGATATAAATGAAAAATAAAGAAGCATAGAGACAATATAAATATAATACATATCACATATAAATACAGTTTCATCATAATGGAAACCATGAGAGGCTGTAGGAGATGATTTAACAATCATCTTTTCGTGAGGCAGTAGTTCACTGTCCACCAAAACAATTTGTTTTCTTCTCACTAGAAGGAGGTGTGTGTATTTCCAGTTCGAATCAATATAAAAAACATCCAAGTATATGGAAGATACTAGAGTTGTTATAAAAGAAAAAAATAAATAGAAATTAAGGGTTTGGAGAAGGAAAATAAAACAAAATAACTTAAGAGAAGATGTTACCTTTAAATCAGGTAAAATCATTTGGTTTGAATAATAAAATTTTCTTGAAGACCCTTATGCATAAGTTTGGTCTTCTAGTAGTAAGGGAGAGATTTAGAAAGATTAATTATGCAGAGTTTGTATGAGCCAAGGGGCCTGATAGGTGTGAGTAATGTGTTAAAGGTGATGGCTTTTTATATGGGGGGCTCTTTAGAAATGTTTGAAAATATTATTTTATTATATAATGATTTTCGGGTTCTAAAGATCCAAAACTAATTAAATTAAAATATAATATAACTAATTTTTTAAATAAAATCTTCCAATAAGAATTGTACATGCTTCCGATATTGATTTAATTTTTATAACAATATTTATTTAAATCCTTCATTAATGAGGTAAACACGGCATCATTATTGTGTCATAAATACTGTTTTTTATTTGATGTCATAAAAAAATAAAACAACAATGATGTTGGAAATATTTTTAGCTTTCAAATGAATATTTATAGTCAAATAGATAACTTATATTACCCCATTTAAAATTGATTTACTAAAAGATATATTTTTATGTCCTTTTAGTCTTTACGTTAAATTAATTAATATAAAGTGTCATTATCACTCTAAAGTGGTTCAATGGGGTCTCAAAATAGACCCAAGGATTCCCATGGTAGGACATGTATCAACCAATAGAAATAGGACATATGTTAGAAAAAATTTAATATTATTATACTATTATTTTAACCTTGAATTACCTTATTTACATTTATCCAAGGTAAATAAAAGTCAAAAGTTATTATTCACCAAAAATTATTCTAATATTATTGAACCACATTTACATAATAATAACAAAAATGTAAATCAGATTTTTGAAATTCAGTTCCATGAAGTGGTAAAATTTCATTTAAATAAAAAAAGTTGGGTTTTTTAACTACTACTTAGTGTTCTCACTATTCATCAAAAATTAAAGGTTTTTAGAAAAATTCCAACAATTCAGCCAAAGATAAATTTGATATTACGAATTCAAAAATGATGTCTATTTTACAAAATTAAAAATATAGAAGTTGGATTAATTAATTTTAAATTAATTCCTGTTGTCAAAGCAAAGGCGTGTTTTTAAGAAACATAATTATCATAAGATTGACATTTGTTTATATCCAATTACAAAGTGAAATTATATAAAATGACCAAAAATAGATTAAATGGAAAAATATAATCTAATTATAATTTAAAACAAATTGAAAATAATAATTTAACCGTAAAAGTAAATTAGATTAAAAGGCAGTTTTGAATTATAATACAGAATTTTTAACTATTCATTAAAAAAATATTTGTATTAGAAAAATACCAAAAATTTAACCAAAATAAAATTTGGATGTCTCAATTCTAAAAAATTATTTTTTTTGTCAAATAGAACATATAAAAGTCACAAAAACAACATTTAAAAATGTTTCTCCATTAAAAGGTGGTAAATCGACCTTTTATATAATATTAAAGTATTTATGCTTAAAAAAAGATTCAATCCCATTTTAACCCTCTAATTTTTATTGAATTAATATAAAAACATTTAAAAACATTTATAATCAGATTTTAGTTAGTTCTGTTCATTCCCACCAACACAATGGCTAGGCGTTAACAACCATTAAAAATAATGTTATTTTATTATTTTTTTAGTATGACTCAACATTCTGTACAACATAATATTTCAAAGAAACATGTTGTTGGGTATCATTTATTCCATCAAACCTAGAATACCCTTTAAAGTTAAATTAATATTTGATTAAAAATTATTTATAAATATAAAAATGTCTTATTCTTTATTTACCTGGGATGTTACACATTCATTTCAAGAAATCATGAGACAAAACCATCGTTCGTGTGTATAGTACACCGCCACCTCATGAACCAAGGTTGTTCATCTTTCATCACCATATATAATGGATGGATATAATTATAGAATTAATTTTTACAGATGATATTAATGAATAAATTATCAATGTATAATGATATTATAACCCACATGTTATTACAATTCAACACACTTTAAAATGATAACGTCGTTCGTACGTACGTATGGGCTACCACATCAATGATGTAATGTGGTTTACAATGAATCAATGCATCACATGGATGATATATATAATAATAATATAAGAAATTATATAATATTTATTATATGATCATAATTATATAAATATAATATAATACTTAACCTCTTTCAATAATGATTTTTAAAAAATAGAGAGTTACTCATGCAAACATATGACCTACCATCTTCATGATTTTAATGTATTCCATTTTTCATAAATATCCCCCGTGATTGTTTTCAGAAAGTATATTTTATTTATAATAATATGAATTATATGATGATTATTATTCTAGAGATTATGGTGTGATGGTTTCTTTGACTATATTCATCATATTTATGTTATTTGGGATAATTGATTCGAATATCCTCAAAATGACTAAAATGAATTTAATTCATTATATAAATAAATATATCAAGTTTAGAGATGAAATTAAATTAATAATAAATACGAAAAGGTTCTTATGTGAATATAAATTATCCTAACATTGTTATTTAGGAAGATAAATAATGTATGTGAATAGTTAAACTGAAATAAAGTTACATTCTATTAAAAAATATTATTTAAAGTTTCTATTAAAAAAATATTTTTTTCCACATCCATATGTTTTTTTATAATAATGATTTAAATAATATTTTTTACTATTATTATATGACATTTTGATTTCATTTTTACCAATGATTGAAATTTTGAAAAATTGTTTGAACGGAACATTTTTGTTGTTTTCCAACCAAGGAACTTGTTGACATTTCTAAAAAAATATGGAAAGAATGTTTTTAACGTACACAAAATGAATGTATTTTCACACTATCAGTGTTATTTTTTAATTTTAATATTCCTTTAAAATTTTATATGTTACTTATAATAGAAATGTTTTCCCTGGATACGTGTACTGTATTTTTTAAAATAATTAATTTGAAATGGAACTTTTATTCTACTCAATATTGTTTTCATGATATTTAATATTATTTAAATTCATAAAATACCACAACCCATTGTTTCACATATTCTTAATATAAAATTTAATATTTATATACATTATTTATGTTACGGTTCTTGGAAATTATTTGTGATGATGGTTTTTTCCATCATAAACTGAGGGTAGGTATTCTTGTTATAGCTCTACAATTGATTGGGTAATAGATAATAGTTAACATATTATGTTTCTACTAATATAATTTGTGAATATAATATGATTTTTAACAAAATTATAACTGTAATGGTTGTTTCTAGTGTAATAGTGATGGTTACTCAATGTATAATTGTGATGGTTATTCCATGTGTAAGTAAGAATGATATGAAAATTATTCTTCAAGTTACCTCCATGATTAATTTATACATTATATGTGTTTTGTTTTGGAAATACTATAATTTCAAATGTTACATGAATATAGATTCTTCTCCATAAGGATGAAAGATATAACTTTTTGATAGATTTATTATGAGTTTTTGATGATTTTATAGAAACTTATTTGAGTTTTATTATTCCATTAATATTTATTATGAGTTGTATTAATGAAATAATTGGGAATAGAATGTGATTTATTATCTATGATAGCTTTTATTTTAAGCCTGATGATTTTTTAAAATGGGAAATTTTTATAAGTATTCGTTGACTAATGGATTATTTCTTCATTTTTATGTCCCCTTACTGTGCATTTGTTCTCATCACACATTTTAATTTTTTATCATAGGGTTTAAGGTTTATTAACAACAATTATTAGGTATAGGTAATGTTTTTAAGATATTTCGTAAAAAGAAAACAAGTTTCTTTTTAAAAAAAATATTTTGTGGGAAAATTATTATTGAGTAGAAGATTAGACATTTTAAAATATGTGATTATTATGTAAGAGTTATGAACTAACTCTCTCAAATAATAAAACTAAATGATATTGGGGTATGTAATAATGTGAACTATGGTTTAAAGTCACTACTATATGTAATGATTAAGGATACACTCTTACAGTTGGAATTAGGGTAGGTTATAGATAACATTAATTGTTAGGTTGGTATTTTGACACAAGTTTAATGTACTCTGTAACCCTGAAGGATATCATTTTATAGGGAATAATATTTAATTTTTATAAATCAAAATAGTTTTATATGACACAAATAAGGATATATTAGAGATTATCCTCCTCATAAGATATAATACAGTGATTTTATTGATATAACCAATCTAAATGTTTTGGTTTTTGTAAAGGGATATGTCTAATAAGAAAACAAAAATAAAAATTCATGAGAAGGAAAATATGATGGTTGTCTGAATGCAAAACTGAATAGAATGGGACCTATTGTAAGAAATCTAGTGGTTATTCTAAACCACCTATTATGAGTAATTATTACTATCCTGAACCTCGGTGCATATCAAAATGCATCAAATATGAGAAAAGAGAATCCCTATGGATGTTCAGCTGATAATAATCAAAAAGGTAAATATATTTAAGAACCTATGTTTCTTGAATGTGGAAATAAGAATCTAATAAAATTTCTTTATATAATGTTAAGATGGTTTATATGTGGTAATAGATATCATAAAGAAATAATCTACCAAGAAAAAAGGAAACATTCTATTAACTCCATAAAAGGGAAATACGTTCTTTCTAAGGTATGAATTGAAAATTTTATATGTGGGTAGAATGGTTATTATTAAAATAAATTTCCAAGAGTGAAATAATAAAAATAGTATAATCATGACTATAAAAATTAATTTTTATCAATGTATAATTCCATTATTGTTGAATATGAGGAAACTAAAAATGACATATTGAAGGTATGAATTATATCATGTCCCATGTTTTTATATTTTTTAATCATAGATCATGACTCATATTTTTTATAGTAAGGGACTATTAATGAATCAAAAATAAATTATTGGTTAATGTATTATGGATGATGTTGAATTATTGAGTTTTTTGTGTATAGGGATTCAAGAATTTTGATTTAATAATGGTCATATGAACTATAACTAATTTGATGTGTTAAGTAATATATACACTTTGAGAGACATTTATATGTATTATATATGTAAAAATTATTGTTAACATGGGGAAAAAAATTTAGGAAGAATTGACTTTTAATTTTTAGGAAATATGTTTAAAAACAAGTAAAAATTTTAGGGTTTATATGATCAAATATTTTTTTTAATTATGGGTTATTAAATTTTTCAGGATGAAAAATAAAAGTTATATTATTTGTGAGGTTAAAAAAATTCAATAATGTTGGATATATTAAGATTTTTTGTGATGTATTTTTTCAATTTTTGGGAATTTTAAAAGGATTATAATAATAGTTTTTTAGAAAAACACTAAATCATAGGTTGGGTGATAACCCATTTCTTCCAGAACGATCGGGCGGTTACAGCCCACAATAGAGGGGTGAAAAGTGTGCATCTGTTTCCACTAAAATACATGATATCCTGGTTAGTGTGACATTATTTTAATTTATTTAATTGATATTAAAAATAATGTTTACGTCCTTTTTTCAACATATGGTTCATTTTATAGACAAGCATGTGATTGAAATTTAATTTGGTGAATATGTTCTCAATGTTATATCACAAAAAGTTCACATTTTTGGGGGCCATATATGATTAAGGTACACTAAGAACTATAGTAATATAGTTTAGTAATAAAGGTTCAATTTAATTTGGAAGGAGAATATAACATTAATGTAGTGATTCAGGTTATTTATAAAATTTATTATCATTCTTTATAGATTATGTAATTAGGTTAACTATATTATTTTGTATAATACATTAAGAGATATTGATTTTATTTACAGATAAATAATAAATTTATCAAGGAATACTACGTGATCAAATCCATCTACTTTTTTTCTTCCAATTTTGTTCTAGATTATATTTTAATAATTTCAATAATATTTTTCTATCAAAACCTCCAAGATGAATTTTGGGTAACACTATTGAGATTTTGAAAATAAACATTTTTTTCTTCATATGTAGGTTTATTCATTATCATAATTATCTTATATTGTCTTATCCATTTAGATTTTCATTAACATATAAATAAATTTGTAGTATCTTTTTAACCTTTAATGGATTTTTTTATCCATTATAAGTTGATTCTAGTTATCGAGGAATGAAAAATCCATCTTAAATAGTCATCATTAGCAGAAAAACGATGAGTTTGTTCGGTAAATTAATTTAAAGATAAAATTATTCTTGCCAAGTTAGTATAATGACTTATTATTTTAGTTTATATGAAAAAGGAATTCCTCAACTCTAGGAAAAGGATATTGAAATCAACACCTTAACCATTTTCTTTTCCTATAGAGAAATCAACAATCTTTTAACCATCACAGATTTAGAGTTTTGTAATGGTTAGCCTTCTCCATACCATGTTCTCTATGATTGTCTATTTGTCCTTGGATGTTAGAATTTTCTTCCATATCCATGTTTTCACTCCCCACCAATGTTTTACTATATGGAAACCTATTTATGTGTTATTAAAGATGATATTCATAATCCCCTTTTAAAGATAATTTTTTATTAGTCCTTTTCATGATGTGGGAATTTCATCAAAGGTATTTTGAAAAGTAAGATGCCTAGTTTTTAATCCTGAGTATAAATTTGTAGGATGCAGTTTTCTTTAAGGGGTACAATTTAATATTCCAATATATTTTTTAAAAATAATGTCAATGTTAGATAGCTTACAAGATATGAAACGCTAATCCAAAATAAATAGTGAATTATTATTATCTTAATGTGACTGTTATAACCAGGCCGTTAAATTATTGGGAATTAATATTATTAATATCAATATAAAATATATAATGATATTAATAATTTAAAATTTATTAATTAATTATTTTTAGATAAGTATTCAATAGTTAGTAATGTCATTTTATTCTAAAAAACATGTTTTCTAGAAAAATGGGTTTTATTTCCATTTATATGTTAATAATATAATTAGTTTTTTGAAATTTTTGAAAATATATTTAAAAAAAATCATTTCTGAATTCATAATTTTTAAATTATCATAGTATTTATTTTTTAAAATTTACTGAAAATAAAAAAATTTCAATGAATAATGAAAAAACTAACTTTTATTACAAAATGCATTTCTTTTTAAATATTTACAAATTTAATGTATATTTTTATTACTTTTAAATTTAAATAATCATATTTTGATTAAAAATAATAAAATTATAGATATTTAGACGGAATATATTCTTTAATTTGTTATAAAATGTTTTATATTTTGAAACAACATTTTTAACGAAACCATTTTTGTCTTACATTTCCTCTTTCATTTTAAATTAAATTATGAAATTTATATTTATTTAATTCCAAAAAAAGGATTCCACATTTTTAATCATTTGGTAAATTTTTTTATAAATATCCCTCTTTTCTTTTTTTTTAAATATGAATATTTACCTTACTAATTTCTGGTAACACGATAAAGGTTAAATCAAGAAATTAATGTTGAAAAAAAGATGATATAAATTATAAAATGTACTTAACACTTTACTAAATTTAATTATTTTATTCCATTTCATACATAATCATCCAATTTATTATTCAATGTAATTTTATTTCTTTTTTTGTGATTATAACCTTTATAATAGTTTATTTAAAGAAATTCCAAAAAATGGCACACACTTGTTTTTAATAATTATAATATTTTTTGAATATGGATAAAAATTATATTTTAATCTATGATTATTAATTTGAAATATACAATATTTATCTTAATAATAGAAAATTATTTTTCTTTTTACTAAAAAATAATTACATTAAATTATTAGACAATACTAACGCAGTAATTATTCAATTAATAATGAAATATAATAAATGATATGAAAATATTAAAATAAATATTATTTTTAATAATTAATGTGATATAATAATTTTATAGATTCAAATGATATTATAGGGATATAAAAAATACTTTTTTTTAAATTTTATGTGTTGAATTGATTTTATTATAGTCAATGTAATGAATAGTTGTAAAAATATAAATCAATGATATATTATCATAAATATTATATTATTAATTGATATGACATTGATAAAAACAATGTATTCAAAAAAGTTATTTTGGAATGATTTATAATAGAATCCATGATCCCTTTATTATCTCTTTTCAATTTATAACAACTATATTTTCCCTCAAAGAATGAAATTACATGTTGTCACGGTATGTGTGAAAGGGGTTATCGAGGGGTTAAAACCATATGATAAAGGTAAAATCATAAACAAAACATTTCTAACATTTATTTTATTACATTATTAAGACTGATAATCATCTTATATTCTAAATAAATTTTTTTTTGAGTCATTTGAAATGAAAATTAATTCATTTTAGTTTAATATTTTGATAAATTCCATGTGTGCCCCTCCTTTCTCTTATAAAATAAAAATTGTTCTTCACATTCCTTTAATTCTAAATAACAACTTTTTGTGGAAATTCCTACCAAAATCCTTTACTATTACCCCTCTTATAATTATATGGGCCTTGTTTTTTTATGAATTCCAACCTCAGTGGTTTCAATGTCTTATGAAAAGGAGGTTTTCCGAAGAAGAAGTAGCATATTTATTAGAATTTTTATCTTTTACTTCTTAATACATCTCGTAAAAATATTACATAAACATGATATTATAATAAAAATTGTATATTACATATTCTTACGTGTTGTTAGATTAATTTCACAACCTATATATTTCTCCTCTTCAATCAAGTGGGAAACAAAACTGGTGTTCGTGTGTATGGCGGATTATGCCTTTCCTAACCTATGTAATGACTTTTCCCTCACTATCTCTCATAAGTGGTTATAAATATTCAATTAATGATTATATATTATATATATGTCAAAATTATTATTAATTATAGAAAATATGAAGCTTATTTTCTTACATTTTCATACACTGGAAAATGATAACGTTGTTCATGCCTACATGTAAACTACCACCTCCATGAAGCGATCTGATTCATTTTTGATCACCACATAACATGGATGATATATATAAATAATTAAATGATATAATATTTAAGATAATATTATCAATATTTAAATATAATACAATATTTATATTTTTTCTAAAATTATCATTGAAAACTGGGAGCATTACCCATGTGTACTTACGACCTACCATCTCCAAGATTAAAACATATTTAATTTTTAATGAATATATTTCATGAGTGGTTTTAAAAGTATAATTGGTGTATTATAATTATAATTATTTCGTAATCTTTTTTTAGAGATGATAGAGTAATGACCATATTCACCATATTCAACATACCTAATTCAATTTGAACTTATGAATCAGATATAATCAAAAAATCCGAAATGAATTTATTTGATTAATTATATAGATATGGAATCGTAAGAGGTAAATAAAATGAAAAAAAAATGAAAAAATTTATTAAGAATTAATAAATTATCCTAATATTATTATATAGGAATATAATGAATTCAAGGGATGAGTCAGACTCAAATCAAGGAACATTCATTAAAACAAATTCTTTAATGTCTCCTATAAAACTCAGTTTTTTCTTTATCCTTTTGGTTTTTGATCTAAAAATGATTTAATGAATATTTTTTCTCTGTTATTATATAAAGTTTTAAATTATATTTTACCCATGATTTATTTTTTTATATTTTTTTGAAGTGAATTTTTTATTTTTGAAAATAGATTTTTTGTGACTTTTCAAACAAAAATATATATGGAATGTTATATTTACTTAATAGAATTTATATTTATCAATGACAGAAACCATATTCTTCTTATTTTATATGATGAAATTAATTCTCTATATACTCTATTTATGTAATGGATATTGGGATATTTATTGAATATGGGGAGTTTCATTATAAACTTTTTGTGGCTTGGATTATTATAACACTCCAATACATTTAGTAAAGGGATAGAGTTATCCATTTAGGTTTCTCCTAAGTGATTATGGGAATATAACTTGATATTTATTATAAAATATAATTGTTTTTGTTATTTAAAGTGTATCTAAAATGGTAATTCCATGTAAAACCATGACAATTATTCCATGGGTTAGTAAAATGGTGTTAAAATTATGCTCGAGTTACCTATATGATTTATCTATGATTTTAATATATTTTATGAAAATATTATGATTTGAAAAGGTAATGGAATGTATATTCTACATCATAAGGATGAAAGATATTAATTTTTAAGATATGTATTATGAATTTTGTCATTATTCACAATAAACCTTTATGAATTTTATTTTTCCATTACTATTTCTTTTGATATGTTTTGTAAATTTTTTTGGGTATATAAGGTCAAATCTTAGGTAAGAAAATATTTATTTTGATCCCAAAGTTTATTTTAAAAAATGAATATTTTTATATGTATTCATGGAATAATCGATTATTTATTTGTTTTATGTTTCTACCTAATATTTGTTTTCTCATCCCATGTTTTAAAATGTTTTTAATAGGGTTTAGTGATGTGTAAAGACAACAATGTGTTAAATATAAAATTTTCAATGATATTCTCTGGAAATAAAACATGTTTCTTTTTTTAAAACTTTTAGTTGGTGGGAAAAATAGATACTCTGTATAAGTTCCAACATTGAAATATGTGGTACTGTTATAGAGGTTTTATGAGATTGATCTATAAAACACAATACCTAAATGTTCATTGGAAATGTAAGAAACTGAATTCTAGTTTAAATTCACTAGATTATATAGTTTTTTAGGATGAGTCCTTAAAATTTGAGGATTACATTGAAGAAAAAAAATAAACGATAATCCACATGCCAAATTTACAAAATTTTATTTCATTATATACAATATATCATTATTGATTCAGGTAAATATATCCAAGGGTATATTTATGGATCATTCAAAAACATATGATATTGAACAACAGCATAGACTAAAAAATGTCAAAAAGATATATATATTTCATGTATTACATTTACATTATCAATTATTAATGATAAATCTCTAATTGATTTCAAATATAATAAAAAATTTTATGAGGAATGTAGATAAGTTACTTTAGATTGAAGAATGTGAAGAAAATTACATGTAGCTAAAACAAGGTTTCTCAAGGATCATGTGGATAAACTATCCTATAATAAAGAAGGGTTTGTGATATAAATTGATACATTAATGAATCTATTGTGACATAATCTTATGTAACATGGCTTTTATGTATCATATACCTCATTCTAGTATAAAATTCCAAATAAAAATTACCCGAATAATGATTTAGAGTTGTCTTTAGTATTTTTTCATGAAAAATATAGAGGCATTAGCATAATACAGAATTCAGTTATATATATATATATATTGATCATAAAATCTTTGAGTGTAAATCTACATTTAAATAGTTTAAAATGAACTAAAGGATATGGTTGAATTTGATTAAATATTCAGATAGATCAATACATCACAACCTGAGGAAGGAGAACATGTTGGGTGATGCTTTGAGCCGAAATGATTTTGTTAGCTAATACATGATGTCGATTGAAATAGCTTCAATTCTTAATAATTTTTTGTCGATAAACCATAATATATTTAGGTAAGGGGATAAATAAAATCATTATGAAATTATTATTGAACCATTTATCAATTTAAATATATAATAGGTAGAGAAAGTGGAATTGGAACAACAAAATAATTCATGGAATACTCCAAAGTTCAAATTTGACCATGATGGGGTGATGATATTGAAGAATAAAATTTGTTTCCCTTTAGTAAAATAAAATAAAAAGGATCTATTGGGTGAAGAACATTTCTCATGATACTTTACCCATCATGGAATCACAATAATTTATTGATATCTAGAAGAGCTTTAATGGAGGGATAACATGAAATTGGATTATTTGAAGTATGTGTCTTGATTCCTAGTATGTTAGAACCTTATTTATTAACACTATAACACTAAGTGGATGATGTAATTATTACCAATACCTATAAGAAAATGGGAAAAATCATCATGTATTTCATCATAGGACTCCCCAACAAATTTAATGGTAATAAATTTGTTTATGTGGTAGTCTTTCACCTTAAATAATTATTACTTTCATTTATATCAAATAATATTTCTAAATTCACTAAATTTAAAATATATACATTTTGTAAATGGTAAGATTGTATGAAGTACTAAATTAAAATCAATTTGTTCGGTATCCAAGGATTAACTTAATGTTTCAAATAAGTATTTATTGAGAATTCCATAAATAATTTATCTTTATAACTATATGTAATCCTATGAAATATGTTCAGTATGAGAGAACCATTAAAACCCGATATTATATAAAGAGATATTTATCTAAAGGATTCAAAGGTTTTTGGGAACAATTCCTTCTTCTGGTTTAATTTTCTTAGAAAAATATCTTACACTTGTGCATTCAGATGATCCTTATAAAGAACTATATTGAAAGGGGTGTATAATTCAAACATCATGGGATTATATTTCATAAATAAATCTATTGGGAACTGATTAAGCCAAGGAAATGGATGTGAAGGATGAAACCACCCGGTTTCACTTAAGGGAAGCCTATAGTTTATAAAATATATATTCTAAAAATATCCAATGAGATCTAGAGTTATAATTATTTGATATGTTATTCCATAAAATATATACTTGGAAGAAGGTTATTAGATTTAGAAATAAATGGAAGATGAACTTTAGATATAGTATTCCCTTAAATATTTTTTATCATATCAGGATGATAGATTATTTATTATCACTTCTTGAAAACCTACACGAAGTGCATAATGTGTGTATTATATCTCGTATGTGAATGTTCATCCTAGATTCTTTTCATTTATAACACTATGAGGTAGTTCATTTGGAATACATTCACTCTTAGAAGGAACAACAGACAAGAATTTAAATAAAAGGGATATAGTGTTGTGGAACAATACCCCAAACCTGGTAAATTTTTTCAGGAAAACCCCTCAGTTTGAGTAAGCTATGTGAGAACCCTATGATTTATTGGGGTGGAACTATCTTAATTTATTTCCATAAATGTAATGAAATATATATAGATAAATTTTTATTAGGGGGTATAATGTAACGCCACGTGATTTAGAAGTCTAGTTTCCTTTACAAAAAGATGAATTAGATAATTATGGAATATAAAAAAAGGAAAGTTAAGCGAATAATGATTTAACAATATAAAAAATTGATGATATTTCAATATAGTTAAATTTAATTCATAAATAAGTTCCCTTGTAAAATAAAACGGGTCAAATTCACTTACTAATAAACAATTAGTTCTAAAGAGACTAATTTGAATAATTATATTGAATTAGGAATTTTTATAAATTTTTATACATCTAATGAGTTATATCAATAAAATTTATTAGTTGTTTTGATGAAACAATTTATAAAATAAATTATTTACATTCATTAAATGTTAATGTAATGAAACGGAAAACTTTTCTAATAATTCATGGTAAAAAGAAAATGTTTTTTAGATTGTTTTATTATATATATATTTAGTTGAAAAAATTACTTCTCTTAATAATTGTATTAAAATTATTTCAAATTATTTTTATACATATATTAAATTAATTATTGTTTGTAAATTGATTACCAAATGGTAAAAAATTAATATAAAATCATTTTAAGGTAAAAATAGGTATTTTTTTAAAAATCATTTTTTGGGTGCGCAATGTATTTTTGCCATAATAAATTTAATTAATCAAAATTGGTGAATTTTTTGAATTATTTATTTTTAATATTGAATCAAATTAATTAATATTCATATAAGGGTGTTTACTTAACAAGGAACCATAATGAAACCATTTTTATACATAAAGATAATTTTATTTGAAAAAATTATTTTTACGTAGTTTGTGCATAGATTTTAGAATTAATATCTCCCACATTTAAAAATTTAATATATTAATATTTATAATATATATGAAATCATATTTCCTAGAACAATTTTAAGATCAATTTTATTTGTAGTCAAAAATAATAGTTACCATTGAAAAACTAATGTAATCATGGTAAGGGTTAAAATGGACTAATCTATGGAATATGGATAAAAATATCATAAAAACATATATTTATTTGATTGTTTGAGTATATTTAAATATATAATTATTTTATTTTTTTCAAATAGGCAAAATTTTATCCACTATATTTGATAATGAAATCTATAATTTTTACAAGTTCCTAACATTTAAAAGGGTTTCAGTCATCTCATTTATAATGGGAATCTCCTCCCCCATTGATTCAAATGATTTTAGAACCTTATTGTGAACAATAACTATCTAAATCACTTAGTAAACCCGATATTCATAACTTAGAGGTACTTTTATTACTAAAATACATACC
The DNA here is from genome assembly GCA_963277665.1 of Viscum album. Classification (NCBI taxonomy): domain Eukaryota; kingdom Viridiplantae; phylum Streptophyta; class Magnoliopsida; order Santalales; family Viscaceae; genus Viscum; species Viscum album. The sequence continues at coordinate 1,098,970,934 of OY728135.1, read as the reverse complement.
CATGATTGGTTACGGTGAGATCCAAAGGAGGATACCCTTGGAATATGTAATCAATTTTTCTGAGTTTTTTCTAGTTTATTTTTTCATTTAGATCCTCTAAAACTTATATAAACTCCAAAAAATCAAATAATAGGTTTACATTTTTATAAAAATATTATTATGTTTTGGTATCAATAATTTTCATCCAAAATTCAATCTAATTGAAAATAGAATTTTTTTTCATACATACGTTTAAGATACCAACTCCATAAAATGATGTAGTTCATTATTCGTCACTTGCACTAATGGATGGTAATGAATATGAATATAAAAAATAAATATAATTTATTTGAAATAATTATAATTTTTTAATTAAAATTTTTTGTTTACATTCATTTCATTCCTTCCATTGAAAAATGAAAACATCATTCGTGTGTATGTGCGAACTACTGCCTCCATGAAGCGTTGTATTTAATTTTTCATCCCCACCTTACATGGATTTTTATAAAAGTGTATTTAATAAACAAATATTATATTTTTATAGTATTATAGATTTGGAATTATGAATATGGTTCAATTATTTGATCCATCCAACCAAAAATTTCATAGAAAATAAAATAGTTAACACTGATATATTATTTTTAACAAATAATTGTTATTAAACGAGTGATAAAAACTAATATTTTAGTGATATATATTAATATAAGAATAAATATAGTTATATAATGTATGCACAAAAATTAATGTTATTATATAAGAGGATATATCATTTACTAATAAATAGATGACAAATGTAAGGGTTTATGTTACAACCTCACTTTTTTCGATTTTTTATGATTCAATTTATATTATGGTAGATTATGTGTTATTTATATACTAAAACACATATAATTTCATTCCATCTAGGTATTTAAATGTTTTCAGGTAATATTCCCATTTTACCCCTCTTTGGTAGCAAACAATCCATAGAATATTTTTAATCAAATTCAACCTTATTTATAATTTTTTGTAGGGAATATGTTTATTTCATGTCTGTGTTATTTATTTTGTTTTCAGAATGTTCTAAAACATGAAAAAATTATTCTTAAGGTAATTGAATATTATAATGGATGTTTATACAATTCTTTCAGAATATGATAATTTTTACATTCTTTATAAAGCCCTGGGAATAGTTTTTTTACATTTACCACAACAAAACATTATCCCACTACCATGGACTTTTTTGTTATTATAATTATAGTAAATGTTTATATATATTTTTTAATGAAAATAAAATTCACATTGTTTTTCTATGTTTATATTTAGTAAACTTTTCCATAAGAAAAAATATATCTTCTTGTTTTTAAATCTTGTATCTAATTATTTTAAAAAATTTGTTTTCATAAATGTAAAATAATTTATTTATTATTGAGATTTACTAGAGAGATTTTATAATGATAACATCAAGTTTATTTATTTAGATTTATTATGATGATGATTCTTTATAGAATATATCAGGAAAATCATTTCTTTTCATTTTATTAACTATGCTATAATGAAATGTTGAATGTTTTTATGATATTTCAGAGTATAGATATATGATTTTAATAATATGATGGTTAGTATTGGAATTATATGCCTTTATGATTCATTGGGAAATTATTAAAATCTCATGAGATAATATGTATGGGAATATGGATTGAATGAAATCAAATATGGGAATTTATTCCTTATAGTTAAGAAGGTGTCAAGGATTAAACCCAATAAAATATGGGAATCTTTCCATTATGTGATCATAATCTTCAAAATGAATCATTAATAAGAAAATGAATCTATATATTTATCTTTCTAACATAAAAACGTATGTTGATCTTATTCTTATGACATCCACTCGTGGACGATGATTGATTAAAGATGTTTCCACACTCTTATGACAAAGCCTTATTCTATGAATCATGACTTATGATCTTTGAATGATTGGGTATGATTATTTATTTTTATAATAATTTTCTCATACCCACATGATAACTGTATTCTTGATTATGGTCTTCAATCATTATCTCATATGTTTATCCATATTGACATTCTAATCTCTCCCTTTATTATGATTCCACATATATATGATATGAATAAAGGTATCAAATATGATAATTCTAGAAGAGTACCATTTTAGAAAAATCATAGTGGGATATGTTGAATATTTTTCATAAATAATTTGATCGTGTATATAGTTTCTAATAATGTTAAACCCTTACAGTTGTAAATCATGAATTATTATAAGATATGTAAATGATTCTTCTAAAATAATGGAATCTATTATCTATACTAAATTAGGCTTCTTCCTACCCTACGTGTCAATTTATCCTTCTTCCACATCCCCCTCCCTTATTATTCCCTCCACTTTTCCATCCTCCCTCCCACGACACCTTCGGCTTCCCCATGGCACGCTCTCCCCTACTCTCTCTAAATTAGGGTTTCGTGGCAGCCGACGTCCTTCTTCATTCCAGCTACCTTCAACATTCCACCACTCGATGTTCACATCTCTAGCGACACCATAAGTATTTCCCTCCCTTATGCTCTTCCCTCTTCCAATTCTATTTAGGGTTTCGAGCTACCGAGCTTCTTCGTTAGATATCTACGATACAGTCTTCCACTTTTCAATCGCAACTCACGTGATTCCATTCGGTGTCCGACATCCTATCTACTCTTACCTCTAAATAAGTGTTTATTCCTACTCGGTGGCTTTGATGAAGGTTAACCTAATAGTCCTCATCCTCTTCCCTAGGCCATCATATTTGCATTGTCTAGGTTTGGTTTCCCTCGACACGAGCTCCCATCGTTGAATATATGTACTGATTCCTCCATTCTGCCATATGATGTTCGAATGAAATCTTCCAGTAATTTATTTCGCCTCTATTTGGTCTAATTTCTCACATTAGTATTCAACTGCAATCCATGTATACGTACAATAACTATACACACCTTATCTATGGGTACCTTTTACTGCTAAACTATATAGATTCCTACATTCTACCATATTTTAGTCCCACTCTCGCATCTTTCTAATTTATATATGTTCCTTTGATGTTGATATTTCTTTGATGTTGCAATAACATTGGTATAAGTTTCGATTAGTGAAATAACTATACACTGCTTATCTATGGGTACCTTTTATTGCATTATGTGCCTTTCAAATTGAAGATTTTAATTTATATTTTCTGTGAAATATTTATATGTTTATTTGATGTTGGTATAAGTGTTGTTCATTGCAATCACAGTATATGTGTCAATCAGAGGAATTCAAACATTTATTATCCATCAATTGTCTTATCAGTGTATTTTAAATTTAATTTATGTATCCATAAACATCTTTTGGTTTCATTCAAAAACATGACAATTCAACATAAAGACAAAAAAAATATACATAAACCGTCATCATCGAGAGAAGCAAGGTTGCAAAGGAGACTTCATATTAGAGAACGACAAATTGGAACAACAATATTTCATTTACTTGAAAACATTCCATAAAGTTACTTACTGAATTAAAGGTTCTTAAATTCATAGGAAAGTCACCCATGGAATACCATCAACTATGTTCTACTGCTAAATTTGATTCATTACAAATGAATTCCGACTTGATTAGAGGAGCACGCATACCACTTTCACCTATACCTACCAATGGTTAGTATATTTTCATTTTAACAACATTTTCATATACAGTCATTATATTTATTGGAAATAATGTATTCTAGTTTACCCATTCTACATTTCAACTGACAGTGGTTCTAGATTCATGATCCTCTTCACCAATTACTGTTAGAACAATCATTAGAAAATGTTGTAGTAACAGTATTAACTATACTTCAAGTAAGTATCTGAGCGTTTCAATCTTAAATTACATCTAATCATTACAAATGTGGTCATGTACTGTCTATTCAGAAAATTATGATCATTCAAATCATTGTCACATTTATATTCGAATGGTGAATTATATTACACTGTTGAAGAATAGTGATTATATATATTTATTTTACTATGTCGTAGCATTGTATAATTTTTCAACTATTAAATTTCATTGATAGCTCATCATGGTTATGGATCTTCATCAACAAGATCTGCGCCTGGTAGCAAGAGAAAGCATATATCAGCATCTAATCAAGAAAATTATGACCCCTCTGGTAAGTATTCCATCATCATATAGTTCTGAACAAAATCACATTTTCTATCATACGTATTGAAAATTTAAACTAGATTTGCATTACTTTTGCTAGGTGTAATGAATGAGGGAAATATTCACAATTACGCTTCGGATTACTCGTTATCAGAGTAAGCACAGATCATGCATTCAAATGTTTTTCAATTACCACATTGTATAATTTTTTGAATACTATGATTAAAACAGATGTTGTTTTACTTCTTCAACTACTGGTAACGAAGATTATTTTCCAAACACAAGTGTGATGTATATTCTAATCATGGTGTATTCTTCTTTTATATCTATAGATATATATATCCATTATTTTGGAATTTCAATGTAATTCTAAAGCATAATTTACACTTGAATATATGTGTCATATACAATGAGTCATGTCACTTCAGAAAGAGATGTAACAACTCGTGAAATCAATGCTGGAATTACTCATCGAAGAGAATTTTCAGGTTTGACCTACTATATAATCATTTGTTACTTTACAGTTATTTCGTATGCATTTTCTTACTATCTAAATGAAAATACTGCTATAAAAATAATGTAATTACTTTACCTTGTAGAAAATGTAGGTCCCTATATTATTTTTACCTTTTTCTATAATTTTATTGAAGTCGTCACAGTTTTATGTATTTTATAATTCCAAGTTTATTAACACCATTCATTTAACCATTATTCACCTGCAGAATATTTGAGTAGTAGAGATCCCTCTAATGTTTGCTGATACTATGGTTATATCTTTTTGTTTGATGAGAGAAATATAAAATGAATCACTATAGAAAACCCACAATTTGGTATATGTTGCGCATTTAGTAAAGTCTCTTTGCAATTACAACCATCCTATCCTCCATTCCTTCGAAAATTAGTCTTTAATCCATACTCTATGGAGGAAAAAGAATTCCAGGAATATATGCATATTTACAATTATATGTTTTCATTAAAGTCAATGGGGGTTAGGGTTGATATATCATTCAATAATGGAAGAGATCCAATTATATTCATATTTAATGGACAAAAATACAATTTCATCGATAGTTTTTGTCCTCCTGAGGTACAACCACCGTGGTTTTCCCAGCTATATTTTTGTGATACTGTGAACGAGTCTCAAAATAGGATTCTAAACGTTAGGTAATATTTCACATGTAGGTTTACAAATTTACAGGACTTTCATATTTTCACTTCATTCTTTATTTAATTCACTTTACAGTTATGATAGAGCTAATTCAAACACAGTGGTAGATTATAATATTGTTGTCAACTTACAAAATATGCTACATGAAACAATTGTTGTAGCTTGTCATTTCAGAAGTGCAAAGGATGTTATTGATCATCAAGGACATGCAAACATAAATATGTGCCTTCTTAATAGAAGAAAAACAGATGCAATGACATACAACTTCCCTACTACTTCTGAGAGTGCAATTCTTATTGTTGGTGACAGTGAAGATCTCAACTATGAAAGAGATATTATCATTAGAAGTAGAAGTGGTGATTTGCAGCTGATTGATGAGCATCATCCCTTATACCTTCCATTGAAATATCCACTTATTTTCACAAATGGTCAAGATGGATATTTTTACCACATTTTTCATCGATCTTTATCTATGAGTACATGTAGAAAGGTTCGGAATGTAACAATGCATAAATACTTCTCCTATCACTTGCAGTGTCATTCGGATGATACGTCAATATTACAACATTAAAGATGACTATTACAAAAATTTATTGTTGATTCTTATACAATGATAGAGTCTCATAGATAATCTTTCATTAGCTCCATCAAAAACGTTTTAGGGTTGAGTTGTACAATGGGTTGCAGGATGCTTTTCTTCGAGGTGACCGTGAGGGGTATGCATGCGAGAACTGATTCATTTTACCATCTAAATTTACTAGTGGTACCAGATATATGATTCAAAATTAACAAGATGTAATGTCATTATGCAATTGAGTAGGATATATGGATTTGTTTTTAACGTTTACATGCAATCCCCTTTGGCCTAAAATCACTAGATTTGTATCACGTAAAAATATTCGCCCTTCAGACTATTAACACATTGTATCCAGAATTTTCAATATTAAGGTTTACCTATTAATGAATGATTTACGAGACTGATGTTGCTTTCTAATGTCACGAGCAGGTACCTACGTCAATAAAAATTATTTTATGAGACATACATTATCTTATTTAATGAATATATTGATGAACTATGTCATTTATATCACTAAATTATGTGAATTTGTTCGTATAGTGGAATTTCAAAAATGTGTATTGCCTCATATACACATTTTACTATTTTTATGTAGAGAGAGAAAAATAGGTACTCCTACATGCATTGACAAATGTGTTTCTGCTGAAGTTCCAAATAAAGGTGATTTCCCAAAAATTCATGAGGCTGTTAAGAAGTTTATGATGCATGGACCTTGTAGTGATGAAAATCTTAGATCATCTTCTATGAAAAATGGAAAATGTACAAAATATTTCCCAAAATATATTTTTGAAGGTAAAATAGTTTATAACGATTGGTATGTTCTATACCGACGAAGAAATGATGGAAACATGATTGTGAAAAATAGTGTCCCATTGGATAATCGGTTTGTTGTACCATATAATACTTTCTTGCTAATGAAGTATTAAGCTCATATGAATATTGAAGTTTGCAATCAATCTACTTCCACAAATATCTATTCACATATATTATCAAAGGTAATGATCATTTGACAGCAGCTTTGTATGAAACTAACACAACAGCATTGTCAGGCAATAATGTCGATGATATTAAGATGTATTATGATTGCTGATACATATTTCCTTGTGAGGCCTCTTGGAGGATATTTTCCAATGATATCCCCTATAGATATCCTATGGTTGAAAGATTACATATTCATTTACCAGGCCAAAATAGTGTTACGTACACTGACACTGATCATATTGAGGATGTGTTGAGTAAGGGTAACATTTGCGAATCGATGCTTACGGTATGGTTTCAAGATAATGTTTCTTACCAGGAATGAATATGTCTCACATTTTCATAATTTCCAACTAGATTTGTATTCCACCAACGTGAAAAAATATGGTATCCAAGAAAGCAGGGGTTCAGTATTGGTAGACTTTATTATGTTCCACCGACAACAGGAGAGCTATATTACCTGCGATTAATGGTCACAAATATCATAGGTGGAACATATTTTGACAGTATTAAAACTGTGGACAAAATTATTCATGGTACATTTCATGAAGCAAGTTCTGCATTGGGACTTCTTGCTAATGAAAGATAATTTATTGAAGCAATCAAGTAGGTGTCAACTTGGGCTACAGGCCGGTCTATGCACAGACATTTAGCAAGCATTTTTTTCTCAAAAATTTTGTCTGTCCCACACTTTATGTGGCATGAATCATGGGAGCTCCTCAGTGAATACATTCTCTATGCCCAACAAAATAGGATACAAATGCCATGTATATGTTGTCAAATTGCTCAATCTATATAATGGGAACTATGTAGTTGCTAATTCAGTAATTTTTCTTCATTTTTAAGATATTGTACTAATTAAATAACAATATTTCATGATTCTATTGAGATTTGTCACTCACGGATCATCAAAAACAGGTATATGATTTGCTGGAAATAGAGAACCTACTATAGAGGAATGGTAGATATTTTCATTCTTTTCCACCAATGCCTATTCTAGATTCTGAAATCGTCTCTCAATGAAATCAATTGGTAGCTGATGAACATAATCATAACCGAGAGAGTCTTCTGAATGGGTATCTGACTTTGCAAATTAAGCATACTGAGGAACAAAATGACACGAGGACTACCATTATGTCTTCGTTAACTGAATCTTTTGGAGGTTTCTTTTTCTTTAATGTTCATGGAGGCACATGTAAAACATATACTTGGAAAGTATTGACATCATTACTATGGTTAGAAGGTAATATTGTTATAGCAGTTGCATTTAGTGGAATTTCTTTATTACTGCTACCTGGTGGGAGGATAGAACATTCCAAATTTCGAATTCTGATATCTATTTTTGAAAACTCTGTTTTCAATATTCAATAAGTCAGTGATGTTTCAAATCTTCTACAGTAAACAAATATTATTATTTTGGATGAGGCACCAATGATTCATAAGAATTTTTTTGAAGCTCTTGAACATAATTCAAAATATATAATGACGATAAAAATGAAAATGCTTCAAAAATTCCATTCGCTGGAATACATGTTGTGTTGGGTGGGGATTTTAGGAAAATACTACATGTTATACCAGGTGGTAACAGAAATGAAAGAGTTTCTTCAAGTATATATTCATCATACTTGTGGAAACATTTTCGTGTTCTAAAACTTACAAGGTACATGAGATATCTTTCCAATTCTTCTACAATTTCAGACGAGTTTCTTGAATTTTCCAAATAGACTTTAGATATTGGTGAACATCGCATTGCAGAACCAAATGATGGTGAAACTAAAATTCCAATTCCATCCACATGTCTTCTTGCTCAGATTAAAGATCCTATTTCTAACATTTTTTAACATACTTATCCCAACTTCATGTGTAACCATGCTAATGATAATTATCTTAAATATTGTCCCATATTAGCTCCAACTTGGGATATTGATGAAGAAGTAAATGCGTACATGATGTCCCTCATGTGTTTTTAATGCAAAGATTATTTCATCACAGATTCAATTTGTGATGCAAGTTTTGATACAGATAGGTAGGAAAACATTTACACATCTGATATGTTAAATGGGATTAATGTATCAGAGATGGCTACCCATAAAATTACACTAAAAATTGGGGTTCTTGTCATGTTTCTTTAAAATTTAGATTAGTTTGTGGGATTATGTAATGGGAGTCGCTTGATAGTTACCCACATGGGTGATCATGTCATCAGAGTGAGATTTCTATGTGGCTGTAATTTAGGATATCTTACCTTCATTCCAGGATTAAATATGACACACTCCGATTGTCGATGGCCTTTCAAACTACAATGAAGATAATATCCTTTGACTATTTCTTATACTATGACTATTAACAAAATTCAAGGACAATCCCTGTCTTCTGTTTGGTTGTGTCATTGAAAACCTGTGTTTTGTCATGGTCAATTATATGTTGCTCTATCTAGAGTCACATCACCATTTGGTTTGAAATTAGTAGTTGGTGATAATAATCCCACAACTTGTGAATCAATATAAAATATTGTCTAAAAAAGAATATTTCATAGATTGTGTTAGGTATATGTAAATTATATGTTAAATTGTGAATGTTTGGTTCTGATCATCTTATTTATGTCTGATTTTATAAAACTCAATGTTTCTAATTATGATCTCTTCATACGGAAATTAAAATAGCACATTTTTAAAAATATGTCGCGATCAATTACCCCTTTGAATGATATCACACCTGATAACGATGATACATTTAAGATAAAAGTGCGTATTTTGAATTTGGGATGAAACAAATCATCCAGGTACTCCAACGATGTTGTCACGATTGATATGATTCTTGGAGATTTATAGGTGAATTAAGAATACAAATAGACTTCATATTATCTTTCTTCTATTTAATTTCACTTCTCATTTCAAGTATACCTCATATTTTTCAACTTCATTAATATGTCTTTCAATTTTTGACATTCTTAGAAATTTATTTCTGTAGAATGAAAAGATACAGTGTAATGTTACAGGGCATAAAATTCTATATAAGTTCAAAAATATATTGCATGAAGGGATGTGATATATCATATAGAACTTGCTGATAGATGCTAATCAAGGTACCTACTTAGGAACTAGACATGCATGTCGAGTACTTTTCACATTAACAACGCATGTGCGGCCATGTGATGCATCGCTATCACATTTATGTTTTCATATTACTTCCTTTGAAGACATAATTTAAAGAAGGATTCCAGAGAAACATTTAATAGGATAATGTTTATTGAGATTTCTGTAACATTTTGTGAATGTTTCTAAAGTATCTCTGTTGATTAATAATGAATTTTATGGATTAGTTTCAACTTTTTTTTAGCTTACTGTACAGAACCATTTCTTATTTGTTATCTGTTTTAGAAATTATTGGATATTTACATTTATCACATACTCTTGAAGAATTTGGTAATTCCAATATCAAAATGAAAATTGTCTTACAGGATGAAAGCATAGTCATTACGGCCTTTCAGTATCTCTGACCCACTGTTTATATTTAGCATTATGCGGTACATATTTTTCTGTAGTGGGTTACAACTTAAATGTAGTTTAAGGGGTGACTATGATAACCAGATTTCATCTTACTTGGAAGAAAATATTGGTTCATCAACTATTTTAATATTTCAACTTGTCAGAGTTAAGAAATTGAATAGTATTCTCTCTAATAACCCAATGCCTTATTTCCCTTTCATTTATTCAATGCTTTAAAATGTTTTAAACTAGTACTCCAACTGAATTCATTTTATAACTACATTAATACTCTCTTATACTTACAAATTCCATTAATTCAATGAAAATACTTTTCAATATTGATATTAAAGATTTTGAATGATTCTGAAAATGGTGCTCTGGATACCTGATTTAATTCTAATTTTTTTATATGTTGTTCAATATTCAGATGTACATTTATAATGGCATCATAGAATCAAAGTCCAGCACCAACAAACCAATATTCTTCCTCTACACCATTTTTATATTGGGAAAATAAAAAACCATTTCTTAAGTCAAGAATTTTGATCAGGAATGTATTATACGGAAAATTTACAATTTAAATTAGGCACATTAAAAATCAATATATACCAGTAAAGTACTGTACAATTTCATTATCTACATTATTCTCAATGTTGGATATCCTATAAAGTTCTTGATTTATGTCACCGTAAAAAAATTCCAATAACTCACAATTGTTTCTATGATTTATGCAATTCTTGGTTGAAAAAAATGCATAATGTTGATAGCAAAATTTGGTGCAACAACTGTAAGTTATCTGTAACTTGCACCATTCCCAGGTTCTTATTTGTTCTTCTTCTTAATAGTTTATTAGTAATTTTATATATAAATAGTAATTAATTTTACTTATCCTAAATCCATTTGTAATCATATTTTTAAATCAATAGATTTAGAGTGTAGTTGCTTGTGAGTGATCTCCCGGACTCCTTATCAGTTGTCCTATTTGATAAACAGGTAAAAAAATTGATCAAAAACTACTTTAGATCGGTGAGATTATTTGATTTATGCACTACTATATAATAAACTATCATGATTAAAAAATATGTTCGATTCAATTAAAAAAGCATTTACTTTTTTTCTTAAATAAGGCTGATGATGAGTACGGTTTTCCTACAGAATGGACTGTTTTCAAATAAAAAAGAGGATCTCCTGTAAATTGAAGTGTCAAATTATAATATTCAAAATCCTCACCGTTCAGCAGAAAAAAACTCATTAAAGGTAATACTAATTACTGACAACGAAAACTACATCACCAATTTTAAAGATAGCTTCACAGAATTTTAGGAAGATTCTACTACATATTCCTATTTTCATTAATATGGATAGATTGAAAATAGTTATTTGTTTTATTATATATATACATCATTGTCAAAGTAGTGGTTGTAAAAATGTAAGTATTGTGAATGAACATAGTAAGGTACAATATAATCCATTATCATCATTTCTACTTCCCTGTGTTTAAAGAACATACAACTGGATTAATGCTTTACTGTTCTATCATAGGATAATCAAAATGTTGAATCATTTCGACTCTATGTAAATGATGAATCTATATTTGAATCATCATCTGTGGTATCATCAATTATTCATGTATATATATATATTTTCTCCCTTAGAATTTTCTTTACAAGCCTTTATTTTATTCCTACATTGTAATTTATCCGACATCTGATGATACTTTTAACTATGTTCTATATGCAGAAAACCCTAATGACTGAATTTCTTAATGAAGATGTTATTGAGAAATATCAAAATATCCCACCTGAATGTGTTGGTAGAACAAGTCAGGAAAAAAATATGGAAATCTAAATGATGTATAAATTAAAATACAAGACAGAAAAGAATGGTTGATATGTTCTGGAGATATGAAAGGTAATACGATATCAGGTGATTGTGTCTTCTAATTTCTTTTATGTCATGCGATTTAGTTTATTAATAATTTATTACATATCAAAATTCATTTTCTGTATTTCAGTGCTGTTGGGAGAAGAGGCAGGGCAGGGAGGGGAGGCCTGGTGGGGGCTGGGTAGGGAGGAAGGGCCTGCATGGGTTGGTGCTGGACAGGATGAAGGATGAGTTGGAAGTGGGAGGTGCTGGGATGCGGTGGCAGAAAAGGCTGCTAAGGGGGGAGGGCAGGTAAGGGTTTGGGAAGGGGGGCTACAGGGGAGGGGATGGGCACGGGTGTGGGTGGTGATGGGCTGGATGGAGGAGGATTTGGAAGGGGGGACGGGCCAGGTGGGGGTGGAGTTGGGAAGGGGGATGGGCCGGTTTAATGTTTTTTAATCAATATTATTCTTATTACCATGGTGACTTAAATATATGTATTTTCAACATGCATATTCATGTGGTGTTTATTATATATAGGTTTTTTCATCATTGATAGTGAAAGTTGTTCACTTATCCATTAATTTTAGAATTCCCAAATTTAATCTTTTTTGTGCAGGTTCATTAGAAACTTGGGTGGGGGTGTATTGCAAGGAAATCCATACAGATATTCAAGGTACATGCTTCTGTATTGTTTTTCATTACATTTTTATTGGCTCATTGGATGGTTCATATGAATGACATTACACAACACATGAAGATTTCCTATCTTAGACTTGATTTTTTGACTATGAAAACCAATCTTGTGAGGTTATTGGTGATATTATCCTATGCGTATTTCATATTTGAAAGAAGTTATTGTAGTGTGTTATTGTTATTAAAAGGTAAAAACTTATAAAATGTTCAGTACTCTGTGATACAATACTTACTTCTATAGTTGTTTTAATTTGGTCTATAGATTTATGATTCTTAATAAATGGTTTCCATTTTGTTTTAAATAGAATTATAAATGGGATAGATAGTTTGACTCCATTACATTAATATGATTATCTATACTTGATGATGTGTTAAACCATAGTGGAAAGGCATTACAGGTCTATGATGGAAGAACTGGGCAGAGGAACGGGAGGCGGAGATCTGGGCAAGGGGGAGGTGGCAGGTCTGGGAAGGGGCTAGGCAAGGGGACGGGAGGGGGAGATCTAGGCTGGGGGGAGGTGGATGGTGTGGTAAGGGGATGGGTAGGGGGAGGAGGAGGTGGGAGGGTGAGCTGCTGGGATGGGATGGGAAGACAAGATGGTTAGAGGGGAGGGGAGGACCTGGGTAGGGGGAGGAGGAGGGGGAGGAGGAGGGGGAGGAGGAGGAGGGAGGAGGAAAGGGTCAGAGGATAAACTGGATAGTGTGAAGGGTAGGGGAGGGGAGGTTTTGGGCTTGCTGGATGGGAGGGGAGGGGAGGGGAGGGGAGGGGAAGATGAGGGCAGGGGGGAGGGGCCTGGTGGGGGAAGAGGCAGGGTAGGGGGAGTGGTGGGGGAAGGTGTGGGCAGGGGGAGGCTGATGTGGGAGTGGGAGGTGCTGGGATTGGGTGGCAGACAACCATAGGAGGGGGAAGGTAGGGGTAGTGTTGTGGGGGGGGGGGTAAGAGGAGGTGCTGGGAAATTGGGGGGTGACAAGTTGGGCAGGGTTGTGGGGGGAGAGGAGGGGATGGGTAGGGGAGGGAGGAAGATAGGGAGGAGGAGGGAGTAGGAAAGGGTCAGAAGAAATTATGGTTAGTGGGCAGGGGAGGGGAGAGGAGGGGCTGGGTAGTTTGGAGGGAGGGTAGGGAAGGGGAGGAGAGGATGACGGCAGGGGGAGGGGGCTACTGGGGGATGAGGTTGGATAGGGGGAGTGTTGAGGGAAGGGGCTAGGCAAGGGGGAGACTGAGGTGGGAGGGGGAGCTGCTGGGATTCGGTGGGAGACAAGTAGAGGAGGGGGAGGGGTAGATCTGGGTAGGGGGTAAGAAGAGGTGCTATAAAATTTGGGGGGTGGGTAAAAATCTGGCCAGATTAACCACTATTTCTATTTTAATTAGTTCTAATTTTTCTGTTATTTCAATTAGTAGTGAATTTTCATTTTAATATTAATAATTGTTTTCATTGAATTTTTATCAAGATTATTTTCATAGATGAATACTATAAACAAATAATCCATTTTTATGACATGTTTTTTTTCACTTCACTACATTACCTAGTTTTTCTAATAGTAATATGTCTCATTTACTCACATTAATGTCTAATTATATATTGCAGGGATAAATATAACTGTCAACAAATAAGAAAAACTACTACTCTACACCAATGATACATAGTAGTACTGGGAGGCTATTGAGTTCACATTCTGATGACATGAATCGTAATATGTTCTGTAGACCCACTGTTGTTGAAAATCATGGTTCCTATAATTGTTGTCAAACATGTATCAGCTACAAAGTGTATTCATGTTCTCCTATCATTGTTAAATAACATTCCATAGTTCTATTTCACAAGTGACATGAAAATGACAACTAATGTCTGTTTCAAATTTCAAGTTCTCTTACCATGATTCTGTTTCACTATTTACCAATTACAGGTTTTTAGAAATTAGATTTTCATACTTCATTTTTATGAATAGATTTATAATTTCAATACATTATTTATTAATTTCCATTGATCACTTATCATATTTATAATGTATTTTTTATTTCATATTTCATTTATGATGTCGTGCGTATGCAAGGGAGATGTACTAGTATGTGAATATGTTATGATGGGGCCACCTCAAAAATTTCACATACAACAAAATATATCCACTAAATTTTTTATATAATAGATTTTGGAAAACCATGTGTATATACCTTGGATGTAAGCCAATGAGGGTGAAATGTGTAATTATTATTGTGTCTTGTGAGATTTAATTTTTTTATACTTTGTTAGTATTATTTTAAATATCATTTTATGTATAATTATTGATTTAACATGATTAATTTTAATGTGGTAACATTATACAAATATAGGTGATGGTAAATGTTTAAGAATGAAATTAAATTATTAAAATGTAACACCTTGATTTAGACCACCTCTTTGGGTTCCTCATGATATATCACATACATGATGATCAAATAATGTTTTATTATATCCCATATATTTGTATTTGGAGTTTAATCTAATATTTATTTTTTATATTTCATTATCACATTTATTTATAATGAAATCCTCATTTGTTTAGAGGAAATAATTTTGATTCTTGGAAAAGGATCTAAAAATCCTTTTATAGGCTTTTGATTATGATATTTTAGCATGTAAAAACCATGACTCTGATTTTATAATTATTCAATGTGAAATTATTTGCGGTATATAAAAATATGAAATTTATTAACAAGTTTTATAACTAGTGAGGTTCTCAAGAAGACCATTTATTGTGCTATATAATTTTATATATGTATGATTTTAGGAAGAATTTAAGAATGACCATAGAGACCAAGGATTATGTAATTTCACCTTAAAGATATTATTATATATATTTAGTGATGGTGAAATATTAAGATATATAATTACCTAAAATATCTTTATATTAGAAGGAATGGAGTGAAGGTGTAAGAACAATTCTCTTAAGAAAGACACACACACTAAGATACGTGTAATTGATTTAGTTGAAAAGTCTCTTTCTAATTATATTATGAGAAAATATTTTTAATATATAATAATAGATTCCCCCATAGGGATTTAATTGGATGGATATTATAATGAATAATTAAAAAAAATATTTATTTATATATGTATTGAATGTTTTTTCAATTATTATGGATTGGTAAAATCCTTATATGAAATAGTTTATCAATTAGTAATTATTAATATAGTTGATTATACATTTATAATACTATTTTGGAGAACCAAATGTTATGGTTGTAATATTATACCATTAAAGTATCTATTAAATGAATAGGTCCAATTATGAAGAGTAAATGTGAATTACTCACAGAAATTACAAAATAATTGGAACAAAAAATGGAAATTAAAAAGGGTACACAAATACAAATTTATCTCAATTAAATAAAAATAATAATATAAGAAAAAATAATATAAGGAATACTTATTTATTATATATCCACTTATTAATAAATTATGGTGAAGTATATACTAATAAAGGAACTATAAATGAGGTTGTAAACCTAAAATAAAAAATGGGATATCCCAACCAAAGTATCCATACAATTGGATCATGTAATGTTAGAAATAAAAAATCAATGATCTATTATAATGATAATAAAAAGAAGGAAGTAATTGTTTTCTAAGAAAACTATAATTAATATTCTAGTTTTATGGATGTTGTAGGGAAGAAAATGAAATTGAGTCTAGAGGCCTTATTAATAATCAGAAGGAAAATACCAACCGTAATAATATAACAAAAACAAATTCATATGAAGTATAAAATTATCGATGGGTATTCTATATCTTCTTTTTAAGGAAAAAAAATAACTTAATATAATAATATATATGATACATGTTACAAGATTAAATCATCATTCATAAGTTAGGGGGTTATTGGAAGGAACACAAATATGTTACACAATAAAATAGATTAATTGGGACAATGGAATGTACTAATATAATGAAATGGAATGTGATTTAATATCCAATTGTATTTTACCATCCATAGATATCATGGAATTAAAGGTAAACCATTTTATATATAAAATGAATGTTACCCATTATCACACAAGGTGGATGATAATTTTTATAAGGTTGCACCAAGAATAAATCAACAAAAAGTAATATAAATTTATATTAAAAAGGAAATCATTAATATTTCTCAACTACTTAAAAAAATACTTCTATGTGGAAACACTTGAATATTGGTGGAATATTCCATATGGGGAAGAGGAAGAAAAAATAGGGATATTGTTATGAATCTCAATAAAGGACAATAAAATGGGGGTTTAGTTTCACAATGATTATGAATAATACAACAATGTTGATACAGAAACTAAAATAAAATATTCAGAGTAATTTATATACAAGTTGTTTTATTCAATAGAGAACCATGTTTGATTGAAGTGTGTAATTAGGAACCACAAATTCCAATATCTAGTTATAAGGTCTTCATAGAAAAAATATTTGTTGGTATCATGCCATCTATATAAGGATATAATATTAGTGATTACACCAAATAATTTATATATAAATAATCAAAAGTCATCTGAATATAGTTTTGTGTGTGTATCATGGTAAGAATTCCAATAATTTATCCTTTTCCTGATAATAATGAAATTATGAAAATTAATTTAGTATTTACAAGTAGTTTAAAAAGGTTTTTATATTTTATTCAATGACTGATGTGTGGGGTAATAAAAATAGTAATCACCCTCATATTCCATATCAAAGGAATTTAAAATAAAAAACTGATTTAAAGCAAAAAAATCAATAAACTTCCATATTAGTATATCCAAAGACTTCATACTAAAATAACAATTCCTGATGAGGTTGATCTTATCTATTAGTATCATTATTCCAATTCATAATATTTGATTTGTATTACATTTTATCTCATGAATCCCCAATCCTTTGGATAAAATGAAAAATATTCTTTTCATGGTTTTGTTTTCTATTCTCCCACCATGACCCTCATAGTGATATCAATTCGAAGTTTATACAGTAGGTAAATCACTTTTCACAAGATAATAATTATCATATATCTTTCAAATGACATTTAACACAAGTGGTAATTACAACCCCTTAATCCCCCAAGGCTTTATTCATATCTTATGATTCCTAATATTGTGAATATTAAGGGAGTAATAATATCATGTCCGTGATGTTTCATAGACTTTTCTCATCCTTTGTTAGCAGAAAATATTTCTCCCAATATGGAATTAGTTAAATGAAATGGAATGGATAGAATGATTTTATTTTATATATAGTATATGGATTGAATCTATGATAGATAAATCAGTGTGGGAAAATAAATGTACTGGATGGTTTGGATTTTCCAATAATATAATTTTTAGCTCTTCTAAGTGGATCCCCTCGATTATACTCATGTAATTGGATAGATCCAAGTATATTCCTCTTCATTGATAAACTCCACTTATCATAATCATTTAATGTTTTACACTATTATAGGGAACTCATTCTCTCCAAAACATTGAGTGGAAACAACTTTCATCTAACAATATTATATCCCTTCGCAATTGGAATACCTCTATATTCTAAATAAAATTATACCAAATTTGGGAAGGAATCATTTTTATAAAAACTTTCTCACCACATATATTTAATCAATGTTGATTTTAGTTGATTTATTGACTAAAATTTATCTTGAGAGTTCCTATAATTTGGGAATTGATCTCTTACTTCAATTGAATATTTGATGTTTGACATGTATATAGAAGTATAATTTAACCTTGAATTTTATTTGATTGATTTTACATAAATAAAATTGTTGTTTCCAGGATTCAATATAATGGTTGATTATATTATAGTCTTTCATGTTTCATCTTGTATAATGTAGTTCTTTGTAGATTTTTAAAATTATGCAATCATGATGGGTGATGGTAAAGGGGATGAAAATCAATTTTCATTCCATTAGTACATTTATTAAAAGGGTAAAATATCTAAATGTCATTATCTCATGATGGTGGTAATTTATAACATTTTATGTGGGTACCAAATGTATTTATATGTTCTAAAAAATTAACAGTACCCTATATTATAAACTTGATGTGGCAGCTATGTGATTCATAAACCTCAGGGATACCCCCAACCACACTAGACTAAAAATTGTTTTTTCTTATTTTGCAAACACTTTTATGGAAAAAGTGAGAAATCATACATGACCTCCCCACATCACCAATTATCCACTTCACCACATAAAATCATCCAAGAACAATGTATGAAAACCATTCACGCCTTCAAACTGACAATCCAACAAAGCAGGAGCCGAAGTCACTAAGAAATGGCCGAGGTACTACAGACTAGGGGAAACAAACACCAATATAGTTGTACAAACCTCAGAACTGATATCCTAAAACACCAACTAATGTGTCTTTCGACACCATCCTAAATCCAAAAACCCACCGACAGACTCCAGTTTTATTCCACCCAACCCTCCAACAATGTGAGATGGGTCCTGAAAAGATCACATCTCTAAAGGGAGACAAACAGACCAGAGCGGGGAAGACCAAGATGTCTGAATGTGGCACACTACTCCATAGGTAACTGAAGCACAACCTTTGAACCAATTACATATGAAACATTAAAACTCCCCATCAAATCCAAAACAACATCACCTACAGAAGACCAGCATTGTTCAATTTCCATCCAAAATATGATAAACCAAACAACACACATCAAATAAAAAATCACAAAAAGATACCAGCATTACTGAACCATCACCAAACCAGTCTGTTCAGCATCTTAGACATCAGAAACCCATCACAATAGAAAATTTCATAGAAAAAAACAAACATCACCGTCTAGTAGGACAACCAAAACTAGCTCAAGATCACTAGACATTAACCCATCATACGACCCCAAACAATAGAAAGCATAGATGAAGTGCAAGAAAAAAGTGGACCTCCTGAATCATGCTGGAAGAAGACTTCGCAAAAGAACAAAATCAAATATCTCACCAATGCCTTCAATCCCATCCAGAGAGATCAGATCCTCCCAACACACCCACATTTGACATGAAACGCAATAGACACCTCAGGCTATGGCTTCTGTCTCTCGATCTCTGAACCAGAACCACGCCACTATGAAACAATTTCAGCAAGTGGTGGGATCTTCCAAGATTGACGAGCCCTAACGATGACACCACTAGAGGGTGATTCACACCATGAACATGCCTAACAAGAGCACAAAAGAGGGATCAGGAGCTAATCCACGGTGGTGGAGAGGAAGGTAGCATGGGGAAAAACAAGCATCGCCATTCCCTTTACAGTCTCATTCCTCCTTGACCCCCAACTAATAATGGATTTATAGAATTGTACATAATTAGAAATGGCCTTCAGGATTCTCCTACCAAATCTATGTTCTACCCATACTTCATATACTCTCAATCCCACTAATTCATCCATTGTCCTAGGAATACTTATGGGCCTCTAAAACCATTCCCTTGACATGTCTTTATGCTTGTGTAGACCTTCTCTTTATAGTGTATCCATGCACTTGGACTAACTGTTCAAGCTTAAAAAAAATTTCTCCTTAATGTAACATGAACATTAACCATATCTAGATCATTTAGGATTCATTAAATAAATCATAATAAGATATCATTTTCATAACATTTATTAAATAATAAAATTTTCACTAGTGTCTCAAAATACCCTACTCAAAATTAAATATTCCCAAAGAACAATATTCATTTATTTTAGAGTCTAAAAATATTGAAAACTATTTCTAAATTATAAAATATTAAAAACAACACTCCCTTATATTATATACAATGAAACACAAAAAACAAAAAATTATATGCGAATAAATATTAAAATTGATTATGACAATGCGATAATCATATCCCCACACATTCACATTATCATTCCTCATATAACTCCACTCAAAAAAATTCACATAGAATATATATCCTCCCATTTTTGCGCCTTAATTCATTGAATATTATTATCCATGGAATTCTATGAATCTCAAGGTTGATTTGATAAACCTTTTAAAATTCAAATCCTTTATGATCTTCATTCCACTACCGATATTAAATTAATCAATAGTTTATTGCTATACTCAAATTGTTTCTTTCATTTGAATCTTATTTAAATGAGATTTACATTAACATTATCTTCTGTCTCTCTCAATATAAAGGAACATAAGACACATTTTTTTTACTACCATGTAAAATGAAATAAAATAATTAAACCTTATTTATGTAAAATAAAAAACTAAAACAATATAATATGTAATAATCCATAGAGGAGAATTATAATAACCATTATATAGATTGTATGTTGGATATATAAAACTCATTATTTTTTACTTTATATTCCCGGATTTTTATTCTCTCACAGACATTGTAATGACTTGACATTTTCTGATAAATATATTTTTGAATAAATTTAACTTCCTCGATTGATTTAAATACACACAAACTTGATTATATATGAGCTATAACATAGTATTCCATTATAACCTATACATTAAGATGATCGAGTGAATAAGAATGATTAAAATTCATATCTTTCATACAGATTATTGCTTGCATTATTGCATAAGGATACACTTAATACAACCACATAATATCACAAGGCATTTTATAGATGGGTAATTATGTACATAAAATAACAAACTAAAATATAAATAATAATTCATAAAAGAAAACTCCATACAATGACCTTAAATTTCCTTGATCTTTTAAAACTACCCTGGATAACCTGTGGACGTAAATAAGAAATGGGTGATATAAAAAGACCATTAAGGGAATAATAATAAGTTAACCTAGTAAAATTAATATATGTTAACAAATATAAAAATTAAGTTAACATAATAGTGGTGAGGATAATAAACATGAACATCGATTCATGATAGAAGATGATAATGTAAAGGGAACTTGGGAAGGTTGAAACAACATAAAACATGACATCATTAGCGTAAGTTATGGATAAATGATGAGATTACAATGCATAGTGTTATTATGATAACCTACCATGAAATATAAATGAAATCTCATGAGATAATAAAATTACCCAATGTCTTGGAGGGATATATAATTTAGATCTAACACATTGTATTCATATCATGTACATTTATATCTGTGTCACATACATCATTCAACATAAGGATGTATTTCATCACTTTTAATCCCGTAATTAAGGAGTCTTCATTAAATCCATGTAAGTATGAAAATAAATGATGTAAATTTACATCCAGATGAATATCCATGAATGGTAATGAAGATGGGTATTCGCTACACAAATGTTGGTAATAGAAAATGACTCGTAAATTTTGGAAGTATGATAGAGATACATAAAGATTCATGGTAGGGTAAATTGAGAGTGAAAGGGATCTCTCATCACAAGGATAACATAATGATAGCAAGAGTAATGTTTCAAACATATTTCAACAAGATCAATTATACACAATATGGAATAATATAAACAAGGTTCTTAAATAAAGAGGATAGGAGCAGATCCCTTACTTCCCCATAGTAACGGCATGGATAAAGGTTATAATAAGAGGGGATAAATGATATATCATTATGAAAACATAAATTGGATAGTTAAGGGATATTTATGATGTTTTTAACACATAATAAATTGATATTAAAGATGATAAGTACAAATAAGGTTCTTAAATGGAAAATAAGAGAGAAATCCTTTACATTGAGTTGGTGCTTTTAAAAGATTGGGAGGAGTTTATTAATATCATGGGATATAGAGGTAAGGATAGAGTAATGTCATGAAAAAGGGTTTTTGGTTAAAAAATTGTGGAGTATTGGTGGGGTTTTATATAAAAACATAGTTTAATTATTTATTAATTTCTTAACTTCTATTTTTCATTGTATTTGATAAATTACTCCAAAATGAAAAACATCACATTGTTTTTACCCATGGTTTCTAAAAAATAGCTGTGGATTTAATTATTTTATAAGTATAATTACTGATATCCTTAATACAATACCCTTAGTTATGTGTAAGTGTGTTCTATTTATAAATAATTTATTTAGAAACCTTAAAATATAATATTTGTTTAAGAGGATTCGTTAAGTGTTATTAAAATTAATCAAATAACCTGAAAACAAATTAATTTTAAGGGGAAAGGTATTTTTTACATACTATATATAGTATCTATTACATCAATTTTGGGATTTATGATTTCATAATTCATAATATATAACAATATCGTATTTAATTTAAACAAAAAAATTCAAATGCCTGTGAAAATTATAAAAATTTCACCAATAGAAAATTACAACATGATAATTTCAAAATTTATATTTAGTATATCCAAATAACTCTCTATATATAATAATTTATGCTTTTAAATAAAAAATCACATATATTTAAAAATACTATTTTTAACAAAAAATGTTTTCAATCCATAATAAAAATTACATTTGACTTCATAAAATTTTATTATCAGTTGTGTTTAATAAGTACTAGTAAGGAGTAATATTCTTTTTCATATCCCTTATTTAAAAAATAATTATATTCATCAAAATATTTTCTTTATTGAAACATTATATATTTCAAAAATGCAATTTTAGTTTCATCATATCATGTTATAATTTTTAGAAAACATTATTATTTAACCATTTTAATTTGATAAAAGATAAATGTAATCATTAATTTTTTAAAGAAAAAACATATAAATTTATACTATTAGGGTCTACAAACATATCACTTTATTTCAACAATTATTACCACTAAGGGTAAGGTTTGTGATGGTGAAATTTTATGATGGTGTTTCAGTGAATAGGGCTTGGGTCATGATATCAATGAGCTTGAAATTATCATAAAAATGGTGTCACTCGTTATGTAGTTTTTAAATATCGACTTGGTATTGGTAAAGGGAAACTTCTAATGATGTTATCTCCCTTATAATCCCTAATAAATGTAATTCCTAGGGTATTCTCTTGTTGGTTGAGGCCATCACTTCCTTTTTCTTTATAAATGGGATTTATCGTAACCCAATATGTATACTAATCATGTGATAAATGTATAAAATCATTGATATCAATGGTTATGAAATTTAATGGCCTTTTAAATCTAATAGGATATAACTAATAATGGTACAAAACAAAATTTGTTCATGTGTTTTCAAAAATTTAATTTTTTAATAATCTATTTAATCATTTAAAAATGTAATATAATTTATAAATTTTTGGGTCATTACATTATTCCCCACTTTAGAAATTTTACTAAATTTTTCTAATTTGTACACAAAAACATATGAGTGAAATTCACTTTAATCAACTCTTATTGTTCCCAATTTTTTTTCCTCAAACAATTTATTTCGGTATAGAACCTTGACCGGGTGAGTTTTCATGTTTCATTGAACCTTAACTATATTATCTAAGATCTTTACTGAATGAAAATTATATGAATGGCCATTATATAATTGTACCACTACTATATTTACTACATGTGAGGGTTCTTGTATTTATATTATTAAATGGATAAATAGAACAAATCATGTACTTAAGATTTATTATGTGGGAGTGCTAATTGATAGGTCACCACTCTGATGAGATCAGGGATCTCAATCATGAAATTATAGCTTGGAAGTATATTTCCATTATCTTCAAACCTCATGAATTTCATCCACAATGATATTAAAAATAAACGTTATCTCTAACATCAATCTCCTAGCCTCATCAATAGTTTTATGTATTGTTTTAATGTCATAATTGTGTGGATGAAAAATATTTTTGAATGGTTTGAACATTCTCTATCTTATCTTGGATAATATCTGGTCTTGTTATCTTCCCTCTCAAACTTCTTCCTAGTATGTTTGATACTGAAACCTCTTCCAATAAATAGCTTCATAAGGTGATAATACTATAGTGTAAACTTTTTTTATATGATAAATATATTGGGTAAAGTGTTGATTCCAATAACCATAAAAATCCATTGAACATGATATCATCATATCCTCTCGACATTTGGCTTTTATTTTAGACTAACCATCTCTCTGTGGGTGATATGTTATGACAAAGACATTTTTTTCATCCCACACTTGTTGAAGGATTCTAAAAAACCATAAGGTAAACCTAATATATCAATATGATGAAACAGAGAGTGGAAATACATACTTTATTACCACTTACCTAATATATATATATATATATATATATATATATTAATTTTTATCAATAGAAACATATTACATAAATGCAATGAAATGCACATACATGGAAGGATGGTCAACTATATCCTAGGAGATATTATTTATTTTTGGGATCATGGGACGTACTATGATCAAATCCATTGTAAGGTTTTCCTATTTCTATACTGGTATAGAAAATGATATCATGATACCTTTATATTTTTTTCATTCATCCTTGACTATTTGGAATTCTTTGTTTCGTGACACAAATTCTACAATATACCACTTTATGTTTCTCACCAGAAGTTTTCTCTAAATATATATACAGAATACCGATTTTTGGATGAATAAGGAAGGATGATCTATTTGCATCATCCCAAATTTCCCTCTTTAGTTATGGTTTTGATGTGCCACGTATCCAGGTTCAAAACGTCATTACTTCGTCATTATAAAATATTAACACTAAAATATTTAATCTAATTTTCAGTAGAACCACATCGCCCTTAAGATCCTCCTCGATCATCCAAATAATAGATGGTTGTGTAGTCATTAAAGTATGTTAGGATGAGTATCATAATATAATTCCCATTTCCATCCACTATATGTCCATGAAAATTGGATCCCTTACAATCGTCATCTTGGATAGGGTTTTGGGATATACTATACTTAGATCACCTAAAACTTTTTTCACCTTATCAGGATTGTAACATATTGAATGGTCATTATAATTAATCTGATCTAACCACCTTCATTGGTTCTTGTTGATCTCCTTTTATATAAATATATACCTGAGTCTTTTAGGATCTACATATATGTTACACTTCACCCCATAGAAAAAATCTCACCAAATAATCAATGAAAATATCACTATATATAATTATTGATAATTTGTTCATTAGTTTATCTCTTGATTATTTAATTATGAATGGGCATAAAATATCTATTTTTCTTCGTTCATGTGTACAAAAAACAAGAATTTTTTGAACATATCGTTATAGATCGCATATCCTTTTCCATTGGTGGGTATTGTCGGCACATGTTCAGTGATTAGCCTCTTCTTTATCTCTTTTTATATTTCATTGAATTAATAATTCTAGAGAAACTTATCCCCATTCAAAGTTATCTATGTTATTGATATTGACAATTGGGAAATGATTCTCAAAAACTGATGATAGTAACCAGCTAATCCGAGGAAACTATGTATTTCTAACAAATAAGCCGGACTAGGCCATCCTTCAATTGTCTATGTGTTTTCAGGATCCAAATATATCCCTTTTTTGGTGATTACTTTATCCTATAATGTATCTTGTTCCATAGAAAAATAATATTTACTATACATTATATACATTTTTTCCTCACACCATGTCTTTACAATATATTCCAAATTCTTCTCATTCTCCTCTATACTTTTAGAGTGGATAAGAATATAACTTATAAAGAATACCAGATATTTTTAAGGTAATTCTAATAGAGTCTATTCACTGTGTCCATAAATGGGGTTAAAGAAATAAATTTTCAAAATTGAGTCACTATTAAATTATAGATCATGTACATTATAAGAAATAATTTGTGGGTAAATTATCTTTTATGACATGTACAAAATAATATCCTGACGCAATATCCTCTATGGGGGGTTAATATGATCCATATTGTTGGTCAAAAATTTCATAAATATGTGATAGAGGATACTTGTTATTTATAATGGTTTTTTTAGTTCATTATAATCAATGCAGAGGTGCATTGAACCAACCTTATTATTGATAAAAAGGACTAGAACACCCCACTATGAAGCACTTATGCATATATAACCTTTATATATACTATTCTAATGTTTCTTACTAATATCGAAAATTTATAAATGAATATTTTACCTAGATTTTTGGATATTATAAAATCTCTTGGTATATGTTCGATTGATAACATAGCCTCTCTTCTAGGAAGAATACTAGGAAATCCATCTAAAAACAAATCGGTGAAATCTCTTACAATGGGTATGTCATCAAGGTTGATATTTTCCTTAGTAACAATAATTTTATCTAGATATGGTTTATCACTAGGTAGTAATATATGTTATTTAAATAGTGATTCCAAATAATATTTATCCTTCACCTTCAACTTCTATGGAATCAAAGGCTGATTTGTGATATGAGGCGTGATTTCCTTCTCTCAGAAATGAATGTTGTCTCTATGTAAAGAATGTAAATAAATACTAAGAATAACATAAAATTCTATGTAGGAAGTATCAAAATGTATTTGGGAGACTTAGTACAAAATTTTGAAATGGGGATGAGTTATATTCTTTATATTCAATAATTTCCCAATTTTACATTTTCATTGATAACTCTACTTGTTTTTTTAGTGCCATATAAATAGTGATAGTAAAATTTTTTATATAAAATAAATCATAAAAACTTAATCAAAGTGTACATTCCCAATACTTAAATATATAAAAAGTTTAACTATCACCACTTTTATTCAGGATCCACCTTATCAGTTATGATGGAATAAGCTCAACTATTTTCCCTAGGCCTTGGGTGTTGTTTTCATTAGTTTTCATCAACAACCCTTGGAATAGTGAATGTATTCATATAGTGTCTTTATTCCTTGTAGATGAATAATTAGACAATAGTTTGAGGGTTTAATAGAGCCTTAATTTATTCCATAAAATTTTTTATTTATCCCATTAGTAATCTATTGCAAGGTTCCCTTCCTTCCCACACCTAAATAATTTCCTTCCCCCATTCAATTAATATCTAAAATTATTCTTCCCACACTTTTTACAAGTGGGGTGTGGTAATTTCCTTCTCCTATGATACATTTATATTACACAGTATGAATTAAAATCCATCATCCTCTTCTTATATCTTGACCCACGAGACCCTTGTGATTCACTAATCCCCATTTCAAATTTATCATCACATCAAACTTTTTTCTTCATTGATTTCAATGTAATTAATCTCTAATGGTTTTCATATAATCGGATTTATCTCACTAAAGAAGTTGTGAACATTACTTTTAGAATGAATGATAATGTTGGGGGCATATCATTAATGTCTTTGTTATTTTACCTTCTATGTCTCGAAGGAATCATCATCCATTTTATTACGTGAATGGAAATCAATATCTATTTAATGTTACTGTGTCTTACGAAAATATTTATCGAAGAAAAATTCAGAAATATTTCCACTCCATCACATTGATCACTTCTTCATGTTTTTTATTATTTATTAGCATACACCATTGATCAACTTCTCCATATATATAAAAAATAGCTAGTATGTAATTCACATGACTAGAGCGCTGAACAATTTAGAGTATATTCTCAATGTAGTTGATTCATTATTCCTTTATTAAAGGAATATGAGGTTTTTCCTTTATTTATGATTATATTCCGAATTTTGATTAATTGAGAAAGTATTTTTTTTGTTTTTCTCAAATAAAACTCCCAGAAGTATGTCTGCATCCTTAAGGTATTCGTCGCATTACTCATCACAGTAATTGTTTACCTGGGACCTCCTATTTCTAGAAATTGACAAAATTAGTATATATCTATGGTTTATTTTAAAAAAACTGAAAAAATAAATATGAAACCATGAAAATTAAATAGATAACTCCTAAATGAAATATTTTCTTTAACATATGATTTTTTAGGTTTTAATCTATTTTTTCTATGATCTAATTCTTAACATAAGATATCATGTGAATATTTTTAACTGAAATAATGGTTCGTAATGGATTGAGAATTTACCAATTCATATCCTCTAGGAGAGTCAAATGAGTTTTGTATCAAGGCATGTTTTTCATGAACCACGTGACCATTGATTCCATCTTAATACATCCTTTTTAGGGTAATTTCCCCATAGTATAACAATACCAAATATACATCCACTTGTTGTATCTGGTCAGTGATGTATTTTTATGGAAAAAAATTTCTATATACTTTACCAAAAAATAGGTATGGTTTTCTTTGTTTAGTTATATCCTTATTTATTTCTCATGATTTTTTGGATCCTAATCCCCTGAAATGAAAGAAATTTTCTCTTATAAAAACAATGAAAATACATATCTTCCATACACTTTAGTTCATGATTTAATGATTAACGTTACACTTAATAAAACACCAAAATATCATGATTCCTAATTTATTTATATAATTATGTACATATCATAAAAAAAATGAAACATAAATAAAAATACATCAACTAGAATAGTATTGCATTCCCTTAAACTTTATTGATTATTTAATATTGCACTGGATAATCTGGGGATGTAAAAAAGAATAATGTGAGATATAATGCTAAGTAAGGTATTAATAAGAGAATAACATGATGAATTTTTAAATGTGAGATAATAATATTATCATGGTAACATAGATTGGTTTAGAATCATAATCATGAATGTAAAATAATTACATAATATGATAATATAATGGCAACTTGGGAATATGGAAGAAAAAAAACATGCCGTCATAAGAATAAGTAAATGATAACTACCAATAAATCATAACATAGAGTTCATGTGTAAACATTCCATATATAATAAAATTTATCTCATGAGATAATAACATTACCCATTTTTATGGCTATATAATTTTTTGACCAACTATCACATCCATATCATGTATATCCATAAGTGGGCCACATAGTTCATACAAAATAAGGATTTATTTCAACTCTTTTAATCACATGATTAAGGATTCTGAGTTAAATACATGGGTATACCAAATCAATGAAGTATTGGTACAAATATCCTAATACCCTTGAGTATAAAGGGGCAAGGGTTTTATCATTAAAAATATTGGGCCTGGAAAATTTCAGGAAAATTTCGGCAGCAAAAAAGGGGTTCATAAAGATTCCAAAAAGGGTACCATGATATTGAAAATCCACTCTCATCAATTTAAAATCATAAGGATGTATATTAATTTTTTAAAAAATTATAATAAATAAAACTTTCTTCTAATATTGATCAGATAACTTTTTCATCTAGTCAAATTTGAGGTAAGATATTTTTGATCCAATATAATTTTAATTGGGATTTTCTATTAATGAATTTATGTTGAGAAAAATTAAATGATCCATATCTGTTAAACCAATTTAATTTTATTATAGTCTAATTATTACAATAGAAAAACTATTTTACTTTAGTTTTCCTAACTATATATACTTAAGAGAATGAAATAATATTTTTAAGGAATAACAAACATTAATTCTCTCTTCACTCAAAAATACTTTTTCTTATATATCAATTTTTTCTAAATGACATTAATGAATTTTTTTCTAATATAAAATTATTGTATAAATATTTTTCTACCAATTTCATTATTTCTATAAAAGGGTTTAAAGGAATATTTTTTTCATTCTCCTAATAATATATTGTTACTTTATACAAAAAATGTGAAAGGAATATCTTTTTTAACATACATGACATAAATAATATTTCCTATAGTCATATCTACTTAATCATTTTATCCTTCCATTCTACATTTCCAAGGACATTTTCAATGAATCATTTCGCTTAATATTTAAAAATATATATATTTTAAATATTTAATTTCAAATAAAATCGGTATTTTCCTCAATAAATGATCTACTATGACTTTAAAATAATTTCTCATCAATGATAACATCCTTCAATGTTACATATTCTATAATGGGGTTATAATCCTATGATACTATCATCTTCCATTCTTTGGATGGACTATGATGATGATAATTTGAATATGATTCTATGATACCATTTTCTTTACCATGGGTTAATTATGTTATGTTGAAACCCTTATGAAACCCCTTTCATTTCCATGGGATACACTATAATGAAATGATGTAATTTTAATGAAACTCCATTAATTTCCATGGATTATTAAATGATTAATGTTTTATTATATTTTTGTACACATATGTATTATATTCATTATGTGATGAGTGGTCCTAAAATTTTAGATCCCTCTAACACTTTACGTAAATTTTGATATCCCATGGGATAATAAGGATGGGAATGTAGAGTGAGCCTAGTTGCATAAGGTAATCTATACACTATTATAGTCTTGGGAGTGATCCTTGAATACAAATATGATTGGATATAGAGTGAACTCAATCCACTATGATATTCTTGGATGTGATCCTTTACTAAAAAACATATTTTCTATTATTATGTGAATTATATAAACTTATTTTTTATTCCAATGTTATGATCTCGTAGATAAGGATCTTTGATTCCTTTATTATTAATTTCTTATTAACCAAAAATCTTAATGACCTAACTCTTGATTTTGATCTATAAATTCCCATATATGGTTTTAAATTGTAAAATAATATTCTTGTACCCTTCTGATCATGTGATGATTAAGTGATCATTAATATCTATATTTTTTAACTTAATGAGCATCTAAGCTTACCCTTTCTTATGATTTATTTCCCCAAGTTATAATGATGGTTTTATGTATGATATTTATTTGATGGGTTCTTCTTTTAATGAAATAGTTTGTAGATGATTTTTAAAAATTATTAATATGTGGTTTATTTATCCATGATTCCAAATACACTAATCATATAAAATTATATTGGATTTTTTTGTTATGTGTTTAATATTCATATAATAATATATAAAATTTATGTTTGAAAATTAGGGTCCTTTATAGTTGGAATTAGAGTATTTTTTATTTACATTAGAAAAAAAATGATGAGAATGTTTTATTTATAACACTTACAATAACCCAATATATATGACAACATCAATTGTTATGGAAAATAGTGGAGTGTGGTTCTCTAAGAAAAACAACAATGTATGGATAATGTAAGTGGATTAGGTTTTTCACAAATGCATTTGGGGGTAATAATACTAAGAAGTGCTATTTGATTGAATCTGAACCATCATTATAGTGGAAAGTAAGTGTTCTGTTATATTACACATGGTTTGAAATTTCTATGGGATATTCATTCGTAAATTAACTTTTTATTTAAGAACCATCATGAAGGATTTAAATTAATTATTTGGAAAGATTACATTGGCTAAACATAAGGAATCAATGATTTAAAATAAGGTGTTATGATTGATAAATCCAATAAATTATTTTTCATGATTATGTATTTTCCCACTATCACTATTTTTGCTCAAAATATTCGTTTTGGTTTTCGTAAGTGTTTGGAACCCCAAAGGATCATGTTAATGACAAATGTGATGGGAAATGTAATGATTGTCCTCCTAAAAAACAAAATGATCTCGGTGCTATTATTATAAATATATATTATATGTGTAACATCCCAGGTAAAAAATGATATTTTCATATTTATTAATATTTTTGAATTAGATATTAATTTTACTTTAAAGGGGTTTCTATGTTCGATGGCTTACCTGATAAAGAACAATGAGTTTCTTTGAAATCTTACATTGTACACTAATAATATAATATTTTTATTTTAAATGGTAGTTAACGTGTAGCCTTTGTATTGGAGGGAATGAATAGAACTAAATAAAATATGATTATACATGTTTTTTAAATTTTTAGCATTTATACAATAGATGTTAGAGTCTTAAAATAAGAAATGAATTCGATTTTAAGAATAAATACTCTAATATTTACTAAAAGGTCAATTTACCGCCTTTTGATGGAGACCCACTTTAAATCTAGTTTTTCTCACTTTTATCCGTTCTATTGGACCAAATAAAATTTTCTTTGGAATCGGGACAGTAAAATTTACTTTGGGTAATGTTTTGGTATTTTTTTGATACAATGAATTTTTTAATGAATAGTTAAAAATATTGTATTTTAATTCAAATATTCTTTTTTATCTAATTTATTTATATAGATAGATGATATTTTAAATTTCATTTAATGTGTAATTAGATTATATTTTCACCATTTAATCAAATGGTGGTCATTGTAATTAATTTCACTTTGAAATTGAGCATAAACAAGTGTCAATCTTTTAATAGATATTGTTTCATGAAAACATGTGATTGGTTTTGATAATGAGAAATAATTTTAAATTAATTAATTCAAATTCTAAGTTTTTAATTTTGTAAAATATTCATTATATTTGGATTTGGAATATCAAATATATATTAGGCTGATTTTTTTGTAATTTTTTTTAAAAACTCCAATTTTTTATTAATAGTGAAACCAGTATGTTATAGTTAAAAAACTTACTTTTTCATTTCAATGAAATTTTACCGCTTCTATGAATGAAAATTAGAAAATATTACATACATGGATATTATTAGTAAGTAAAATTTGATTCAATAAGATGAAAATAATTTTTGGTGAATAGTAACTTGTGAACTTTATTTACTGCATTTAAAGGTAAATAGGGTAATTCAAGGTACATAAAATATTATAAAAATAAAAAATTACCTTAACATTTGTCATAACCTTATTGGATGAGTCTTGACTGACCATTGGCATCTTTGGGTCGATTTTGGGACCCCCTTGAGCTACCTGGGAGTGATAATGACACTTTAGATTAATTAATTTAATGTTAAAAAAATTACACAAACATATATCTTTTTGTAAATAAATATTTACATGGGGTTATATAAGATATTTTTTTGACTATAAATATTAATTCAAAAGATAAAAATATTTCACATATCATGGTAATTTTTTGATAATTGTTTGACATCAAATAAATAAAATTATTTATGACACAAAAATGATGCAGTATTTACCTCATTAATAAATGATTTAAATAAATAAGATTATAAATATTAAAAAAATATCCAATACCAGTACAATTTTTATTGGATGATTTTATTTTGAACTTGAGTCGTCTTATCTTAAGCTTTAATGTGTTTTTCACCTTTTGAAACTGAATAGATTTTTATTATAAAATAATTGTTTCAAATTATCCTAAAGAGACCCTCCTCTCCCTAATAAAAGGACACCACTTCTAACTCATTCCTCACACCTATCAAAGCCCCTTGCCTCATCCAAACTCTACCTAATTAATCTCCCTACATACCTCTCCTCCTCTTATATTCCTTACCCTAGGCATAAGGCACTTCAAAAATTACTTTTGGTTCAAATCAAAGAGAGTTATGCGAATTAAAGGTAACTGTTTCACTTTACATTTTTTCTTATATTTTACTTATCCAACCCCTAAACTATTTTTATTCCATTATTTTATAACTACACCAATATAGTCAATATATTAGGATTTTGTTATGGTATGTATTCAAACTACACTTACAAACACCTCAACCTATTGGGTAAAGAACAAATTGTTTCTGTGGATGACAAACAAATGCCTCACGAAGTGATGATTGTTCAATTATCTCCTATTGCATCTTATAGTGGCCATTATGATGGAACTATATTTATATATGATATATATTATGTTTATTATTTCTTTATTCTTTTGTATTTTTCATTTATATCATACCTTTATGGTTTGCATAATCGGTAAATGCGATAATTTCATTTGAGGAAGTGTGCACTACCGCCCCCTCAAATTGATATGAATCATTCATTCCATACATGGGACGTATAAAGATAGAGTTAATGAAATTATATATGATATTATAATGGAATTATAATATATCATTGTATAATTAGTTTTTCATTCCATTATAATACATAATAGAAATGACAGTAGCATTCATGCATATGTATGTCTTACCATCTCCACGAATGATGCATTTCATTTCTTTTCTCCCAATGTTATATACAGTTATAAATAAATATATATTCCGGATATATATTATATATATGATATCTAAATAATTAATATTATTCTGGATGTAATGGAATTTTGACCGCATGAAGTACATGTAATTATAAGAAGTCCATTTTTTACTCAAGTGCCAAACATCGACAAAATGACTGTTATTAACTTAAATGATTAAATAATATTTATAACAAGGTAATAAGTGATATAAGATGAATTATAAACTCGAAAAATTTTCTTAAGAAAGTATAAATAAACATTATTTTATTATTCATGATATTAATAGACAAACAGGTCCAGTCGAAAATGAGGGAAGGGACTTTATCTCAATCTTCTTTCATTGAGGAATCCTTTGATTTATACATGAATTTTTCTTATACAGTTTAATAAACCTTTAAATTTTAATTTCATTCATATGGAATCTTTTTTCTACAAGGTGTTTTACTAAAAAACAAAATAAATTAATGTTTCTTTTAAACGTAAGTGGTGACAACAACATTTTCCGTCGCCATGAGTATTATTTGATCTATGGCTTCCTTAACAAGTAGTAATGTTTTTAAAAGTAAAATACATACCATATACTATTTTATGTATTGTGGTATTGAAATTGGTTTTTATAATGTATTTAGTTATTTCAGTAAATTTAAATGATATATTGTGATTGATACGTGGAAATTTTATCCTTCCTTTATGTTTGTTTTATGTGTTATGAATATGTTAAGGTTCTTGGTCATTGTGTACGTATACGGGTGGTTCCGTGAAAAACCTCGGGCGGGTGAGCCCGAGATAGCTCCCCAATGCAATAGGTAACATGACGGAGGTAAACTTTAATGATTCTCCTAATATATTTAGGGAATATACTGTGATGGTTATTCCAAATATGACTCCCTACGAAGCTTTAAAAGCTACAACGTAAGTATGTTATGTATGCCAGAAGAAACCATTATGATTTATGATTTCAATGTGTTATTCGAAAATCATATGATTTCCTATGGTTTGTTAAAAATCTTATGTTTTGATGAAATAATATTTACATTCTTTATTTCATAACCCTTATTGAGATTTTTATACTCATCTATGTTTTTGAAATGTTTTCACATGACATAAAGTGGAATAAGGTCAAGGATGGGATCAAGGATAATTCATGTTGTCTAAAACATAGAACTAGACATGACTCCCTTTTTTTCAAAGATATTTTATTTTATGAAAAAAATAGAAACTGATTATAAGTGTATGCTTTGTAATTTTTTAGATCAAATGTAATAGTTATGGCCTAACTCCATAAAACTATAAACCTAAAAAGATCCTCTATGTAAATTATTCATTTAATTCAAGAGTATGTAATGTTTTAAGGTTGGGTCCTTATAGTTTGTATCAGAGGTTGGTTTAGAAAACTTTAAGAGTTAGGGTCTTGTTAAATTAAAATCCATAAAGTAATTTATGTTAATATTGAAATTATATAGCATTTACAGATTACCAGGTTTCTTAGTCTAACATATTGTAATGTTCCGAATGGTTTGTCGTAGAGGAAACAGATCATCTGTTCTAGGAAGGCATACAGAGGGAAATGACCTTCCAAATCAGCATCCTGAGATGGTTAGAATCAGAATTGAATAGTTTACTATAGTGATGGATCAGTTGACTCAGAAGATAAATGGTGGTTGTGTTTATTGATGATATTTAGGTTTATTCCAAAAGTAAAGAGGAACGTGAAAGTCATTTAATGGTTTTCTTGAAAACCTCACATGAAAAGAAATTGTATAGGAAATTCAGCAAGTGTGAGTTTTGGTTACAAATAAATTTCACTCATGGGTTACATTATTTCAAAATATCGAATAACTATTTATCCTAATAAAAAAAGTTGTTGATGAGTGGCTAGGACCCACAAATATAATCTAGACTCATATTTTTCTTGGTTTGGTAGGTTATTACCAGAGGTTTGTCGAAACATTTTCATGGTTATCTTGTCTAATGAAAAGTTTAACTCGAAAAGTTGTAATGATTATTTGTAAAAAAGAATTTGATGATTGTTTTTCAGAATTGAAAATAAATATTAGTGAATGCTCTAGTTTTGGAACTACCTTCTATAAATGGTGAGTTTGTTATTTGCAGTGATGCTTCATTGAAAGGACTTTGTTGTATCCTTATGAAAACTGATCAGGTAATCACATATGCTTCACAACATTTGAAACCTCATGAGCTAATTTACCCTACAAATGATTTGGAATTATGTCACAACCCATCCCCCGGGGCCCGTGCCGTGACTAACCCCAAGACCACCTTCCAAAGGCTAGGGGTTGGCAACTAGAACCAAAGGTGTATTCCCTAAAACATTGAAGGCATTGTCTTTATAACTCGAAAACACATGCAACCAAGAACACAAAAATATACAAACGACAGTAAAATGTATAACAAAAAGAGTGTAGAATGTAAAGGGTCTAGAATACAAGCACAACAGTAAATGTACAAGTACAACTGAAATACAATACAACTGGAGAAATAGAAAAGACAGCTACTGGATTGTCCTCAGATGTTCGTACCTAAAGGGTACGTACAGATTTCCTCCTCGGCACTCTAAGCCCACCCATCTCCTCTGTGTACCGATATTTTGTATTGTCCAGCTCTAGGTATCGTCCATTCTGGGTACTCTCATCCTCAGTCGGTGATGTCCGTCATCTGCATCCAACACAAGAGGGTGTGGGGATAGCCCGTGTAAGGGTGATTATAAAGATACTTAGTAGGGACCCCAAGACCCTCAACGTCTCACAAAATCTATCAAGTATAAATCAAAAATTATGAAATCAAAATATAAACTTACATAGGTATATTCCCATACATATACCTACGTTGTCATGTAATCCATCTCAATCATGAAGAAAAACACTTACGTACTAACTCAGCTCACACCAGGACTTATTCTAGAGGTAGTATAAAGTAACATTCCCAGTCACAATGTCAAAATCCTCATATTCTAGAGAACTCCTACTCTATCGAGTACAGTGGGCCTTCCACATCACACTAATGCACTTCCCTCTTACCTTAGACACTATAGGTACTCTATTGTTGAGTATCGTGGGTCTGCCGTATCACCAAGGCGCTCCCCACCATGGGTCTGGCACATCACCAAGGTGCTCCCCCTTGTGGCTACTGAGGTACTCCTTCTGTCGAGTAATAAGGGTATGTCGCATCACCAAGGTGCTCCCCACTGTGGGTCTTCCATGTCACCAAGGTGCCCCCCACTAGGCCTGTCAAGTCACTCTGAGTCGAAACGGTCAGCAGTCATCAAGTCTCAACCATCCACTGGATTCCCACACTATGATCTCTAATCTCCAAGAGGATCTACTCCACAAGCTACTGGTTGGTTCCCAAACTTCCACAAGGTCCCAAAAATAAATATCTCAAATGTTTGCCACGTCATAGGGGTCTCAACTCAATAGAAGGTGCATTAATTGGACGCCCGGTCTATGAGTTATTCGGAAAATATTTTTTTTGGATTTTCAAAAGCAGGTTGATTGGATCCAGTACCCAAACAAACAAACACAAAATAAAACAGGTTCAGACAACACACTGATTCAGAATTACATACCATCAAAACCATACTCATCTCCGCATCCCCTGCCGGACTCGTCATCACCAGTGGTCGTAGCCGATTCCCATCCTGATGGCCTCTAGTAGTTAACATTGTGCACCCGATTCCTGAGTTCCCCTAGAACTGTATGATCTGGAGAAGTCCTCTGAACCCTTCTATCCTTTTCAAAGCCCACAGCCGCCTCACTATTCCCCTTGGAGGCAGATCAAGTCCACATCGGCTGTGGAAGGCATGTGTAATCTCTTCTTGGTCGTCGTCTAGGGGTGGAGGACAAAGGTCCTTCAAGAGCAGCATGTATCTGCTTCCCGCATTGAACCACATCACTGAAAGAACGACCAACTGGGCAGCTCAAATTCTCGTTCCCTCCCACAGGAAAAACCATTCCTTTGCCAGTATGATCCCCCGAACCCAAACCAGGGCTCCCTACATAGCTTTCCATCCGTTGGTCTGGAGTTTTGTTCACCATCATAGGTAAGAGTACACCTTCTGCCAACACATTTTCAACATTCACCATGGAAACCTCATTCACACAGCCATCATCCTGAAGGATCTATCCCTCGTCAACTTCCACTAGCATGGAGAGCTTGTTCCCAAAGTGACATTCATCCACAGGTGGACCAGCGAGGTCCTTCCCCCTGTCATCCTCCTGTGGGACCTCAACTGCCTCTCCACTGTCCAACACCGCCTCAGATTCTAAGCATTCAACTGTCTGTCCCTTAGGGGCTTCCTCAACATCCTCCCCACCTGGGGAACCATCCTCCTCCCGACCCTCAATCATCATGCCATTAGAGAGGCCCTCGAACCTATTACTCAATGAGAGATAAGGTCGAGCCAAGGGGTCCAACCCTCCAGACTCCTTGTCCCCAGTCAACCTCGGAATAGGTTCCTACTTCATACCACCTGCAACTCCAGAAGTAATATTTCTCTCAAAAGAAACCTTACATGACTCAACTAGTCGATCATTCAAATCCTAATTCAACACACCAGATAGAAACACTCTATCAAGAGGCTCTTTTGACCTCGAACCCAACTCTGAAACTGCCTCCAAATGAGGCTCCTCATCCAATCACACATGAGCAGATTTCCCTTTATGATTGATTTCTCTCAGCTGAGCAAGGTGTCCATTTCGACAAACCTCATTCGAGTGTCCCAGCCTCATGCAAGAACCACAAAACTCGATCCAATATTCATAAACAATTTGTTGCCTACAACGATACTCTTCGCCAATCGTGATACAAACAGAATCAAATGGTTTGCGGGACGTGTCAATCTCAAAGCACACTCGGGGATTCACTGGGTGGAAAATGACTTAGTATGACTGTCAGATCATAAATAATGGCCTACCATGTTGCCCAGCATACGTATAATCAATAGGTTCTTAAAAGGTTAAGGAAGTTTGGGAAAGCATACCCAAACCGCGATGGAAGGTGAGTCACGATTCATGTGAATGTCGAATGACCAACGAAGAAGAAGAAATTGAGATCCCTTAAAATGACAGGGAACCCTCGACCACGCTCAAATAAGATCCTCCTCTGTCTCGAAATGAATCATAATTTGTTTACTGTCAAGAAAACCAACAACTGCTCGTTCTTGAAGATCCCATGATCCGAAGATGAAATGATCGAAATCGTCCACTGAAGGCCTCTTCTTCTGGAAACGAGCTACCAGAGTAAGCTTCAACAGGCTGGAAGACTCCATAAACTCAAAAGAAGACAGGGAAACGTTCAGCACCCCATCAACCAGATCTGGTACTTTAGGGTTTAATACGGCCTTCAGAAAAGGTTGGAGAATCTCTGGGTTTGAGAAGGGGTAGAAGATCCTAGATCTTCCATGGGACGACGATTCTCCCTCCCCCACCGCGGGGGGAGGAGACCGGTTGGATTCGTTCTTGATCAAACATGACTATACCCCATCTCAGTCCAAATATCAGTGGTGTATCATTCAATGTGACCATCTCGTTCCAAGGTTTACAACGCCGCTGATGGTTCATCAAATGGACTTCTGGTGCCAAATTTATGGACAAAATAAGGTAAATGGGTCGTAGTGTGCCCATGTCTGGTCTAACCTGGTCAAACCTTGCCCACCGCCTGACCTAGCCCATTGGGTTCTACCCTGCCCGTGAGGGGCCGCGGGTGGTGTGAGGCCATAGAGGGGGCCATGATGTCGTGAGGCCACGGGGCACCGGTTCGGCCGCGGGGCGGCAGTCCGTCCATGGGGTGGCGGTCCGACCGTGCGGGGTGGTGGTCCAGCAACGCTGGATGTTCGTCCAGCCATGGGGCGAGGGTCCGACCATTGGGTGGTGTTCTGGCCACGGGGTGGCGGTCCGCACATGGGGGGCGGTCCTTCCGCGGGGTGATGGTCTAGCCGTGGGGCGGCGTTCCAGCAGCGGGGCGGCACCGCGGCCCTGGGGCAGCTTCGTCGCCTTCGTTGTGGTCGGCGGTGGTGTCGGACGCTGTTCTCGTACCCCAACCATGGATGGTTTTCATCCTCCTCCTTCGCGAATAACACCACAAGATTTGTGGAAGGGTCGGGCCATGTTGGTTTGGCCCATACTCTCCACGTTAGTGTGGTAGCATATGGCTCAACAAGAACATGAAAGAAGAACGTCAAGCATTACAATCTCCCGCAACATTTCATTTCCAAACCACAAATGAAACCAAGGAATGAAATTGGGAAAATATTCGCATGCAAATAAACCCCTACATCATTCGCCTGATGATGAAGAGATAAGTCGAAGTGGTTAACGTTCGCCGCGCCCATCACAAGCCTCTGATCCCGAGCTCGTTCATCGGATTAACTTTTATTGATGGAAGTGATTATTTATTGTTGAAGATGTCCATTTACGGAGGTTGTCTCTATGAAGAAGGTCGATGTTGAGGTTGAAGTTCTTCGTTCAGAGAATAAGTTCTTCATTCGACTAAAATGTTTATCGTTCGAAGAATAATTTCTTCATTCGATGAAGAAGTTCTGCGTTGGTGTTCTTTCTCCATGATCTCCTCCTCTCCCCAATTCCCCCAAAATGAAATGAAATCCCCCAAAAGAATATAATATGAGATCTATTATATTTGTTGGAAAACAATTCAAATTGGATTAATTAATTACTTATCATAATTAAGTGGAGGAGGGTTGGCA
Organism: Viscum album; assembly: GCA_963277665.1. Classification (NCBI taxonomy): domain Eukaryota; kingdom Viridiplantae; phylum Streptophyta; class Magnoliopsida; order Santalales; family Viscaceae; genus Viscum; species Viscum album. The sequence goes on along the minus strand of OY728135.1, from coordinate 1,098,929,566 downwards.
GAATTAATTAAGGAGGTTTGGCACAATTAATGTGGAGTAAGCTCAAGAGGCACCTCTATATTAATGAGGGAGTTGAAGAGGTTTAGGCCAAGGGTGGTCCCCACCACCAGAACCTCTCATGAAAGGTTAGACTTGGTTGGTCCCCACCACCATAACCTCTCATGGGTGGTTAAGGATTTGTGGTCCCCACTTCTCAACTTCCATATAGAGGTTTTAACTAATAATATTAAATGTGTGATTATTTTATTTTATTATCTCCCCAAAAAAACCCAAAAAAATTATATTTCACCCTCAACCAACTCTCGTCAAGGTGAATGTATTCTTAATTGAATATTAGCGTTGCGAGTTCAATAGTGTCCTCAGATTTCAATTATGATCACTGGTTCAAATGTTAAGAAAACCTGCACTCACGTTTATAGAAAGTACCCGAAATAATGTTCATAAATTTATTCCGGGCACTTCACACCTCAAAATCATGAACTGTCATTTTTTGTGGACTCGTAAAAGTCCCATATATTAAACAAAATTACATAGAAATTCCAGGTCTTTACGTTCTCGCCACCTCTGGGCATTACGTCCCCATAAGCCACAACTCAAACTAATGGAATAAGTGGGGGTACTGAGCATGAATCTGAGCCTCCCGCTCCCATGTACTCTCTTGGAGGTTCTCGTACTGCCATATGTATTTACCGTCCACGAAGACCCGCTCCTATCGATCCTCAATATCTACAGGAACATCTGAAAAAGTCACCCCATCATCGACATCCAACTCACCATGGTTGATGACCTGGGAATGGTCATTCACGTATCTCCTCAACTGAGTTACATGGAATATGTCATGCACCTGGTGAAACTGAGGTGGAAGAGTTAAGAAGTATTCCACCTCATCAAACTCTGCTGAGGACCTGAAATGGTGTGATGAACCTCGGAGATAACTTGTCGCCTCGGCCAAATCTCTGCAAACCTCGTCGAGGTGTGACGCGTAGAAAGAGGTGGTTACCATCCTCAAACTCTAGAGGTCTCTGTCTATGGTTAGAAAATGACTTCTACTTGCTATGTGTAGTCTTCATCTTCTCCTATATGATCTACACCTTCTCTGTGATAGCTCATACCATCTCTGGTCCCACTAGTGTTGACTCCCCTAGGTTAGTTCAGCACAAAGGTGATCTGCAAAATCGCTCGTATAATGCCTCAAAAGGTTCCATCCCAATGGTAGAGTGATAGATGTTGTTGTATGAAAACTACACCAAAGGTAAGTGATCCTCCCAGTAGTGAACGAAGTTGAGGAAACAAGCACACAGCATGTCCTCATGGGTCTGAATGGTCTGCTCAGTCTGGCCATCTGTCTTACTAGGAAAGGCAGTGCTCAATTGAAGCTGCATCCTAAAAGCCTCCTATAACCCCTTCCATAGCCAGGATGAAAGATGTGTATCATGATCACAGTCAATCGTTGAGGTTAATCCATGTATCCTCACAATATCCTGCATATAGAGGCATCCCCAACTGTCTACTGAACCCTCCTCTCTGATCGGTCGAAAGTGGTCCGTCTTGGTGAGTCGGTCGATGATCACCAAGATAGAGTCATGTCTAATGGATGTACATGAAATTCATGTCAATAATTCTAGGGATATCCCATCACACTTCCACTTTGGGACCTTTAAATGTTGAACTAAGCCTGGTGGTATAGATGCTCTGCCTTCACTTGCTGACAAGTGAGGCATTGAGAAACAAACTCTGCAACTTCTTTCTTCATTCCCAGCAACCAGTTTTGTCATTGGCTATCCTATTACATCTTCACCACTCTTGGATGTACCGCTAGAGGGTATGTGTGAAACTCCCTCAACAATTCATTTTTACGTGACACTAGTACCATGGCATGTCCTCTGAAGAGGATGACATGCTCCCCGCCATCAGAATGTAAATCAGGTGTCTATCCTGTAGATATCTGAGCATGTCGTGCCTCACAGTTAGCATCCCCACGTTGCATCTCCCTGACTCGCTGAAGGAGAGGGGGAGTGACAGTAAGAGACTGAGGAAAACTTTCTCTATCACTATCCTCAAATAATATCCGTAAATCAGCCATCTGCTCTGTCGCCTCACCTAGAATCTTTATACCAGACCTCCTGCTGAGTGCATATACTACAATGTTCCCCTGCCCAGGAGTATAGACTATCTCAAAGTCATAGTCTGGGAGGAACTCAAGCTAACGTCATTGTTTCAGGTTCATCTTTCTGGGGGGGAGATATACTGGAGACTCTTGTATTCATAGTATAAAGTAAAATGGTCATCTATCAAAAAGTGTCGCCATATCTTCAAGGCGAAGACCCTGTAGATAACTCCAGGTCATGGTTAGCATAGTTATGCTCATGATGTCTCAGTTCTCGATATGCATATGTGATCACTTATCGCTCCTACATCAGGACACATCTGAGACTGGTCCCTGATGCATCGTAGTAGACTACGTACCCTATGCCCTCCTCTGAAAGCCTCAAGATGGGGGCACTAGTCAGCCTATGCCTCAGCTCATGAAATCTCTTATGGATTCTATCCAACCACACGAAGGGTTGACCCTTATTTTTCAAAGATGATAGTGGTGCTACAACTCTGGAGAAATATTTTACAAACCTCCAGTAATATCCAACCAAACCATGGAAACATCGTACCTCCATCACACTCCTGGGTGGCTCCAAAGAAAGTACCACCTAAATCTTTGTTGGATCCACTACAACTGTAGCCTTCGATATGACATGTCCCGGAAAGTGAACCTCTCGGATCTAGAATTGGAACTTTGAGATGTTACCATCATGCTGGTGCTCTCGGAGTGTGTCCAATACTACGTGCAATTGATAGGCATGCTCCTCCTAAGTAGTCGAGTAGATCAGAATTTCTTCAATAAAGACTACTACAAAGTGATCAATGAATGGTTGAAAGATCATTTTCATGAGTCCCTTGAAAAATGCTAGAGCGTTGGTCTGGCCGAACAACGTAACCCAGAAATCGTAATGGCCATATCAACATATGAAGGTCATCTTCTGCACATCCTCATCTCGTACTCTCAATTGGTGATAGCCTGATCTGAGTTATATCTTCTTGAACCACCATGCTTGATTCTACTGATCAAAGATGTCATCAATCATTTGGATTGGGTACTTGTTCTTCATGATCACATGTTTCAGGCAAAAATAGTTGACACAAAGTCTCAATCTCCCATCAGCCTTCTTGGAAAACAAAACTAGGGCTTCCCAAGGTGAAACACTAGGCCGGATGAATTATTTCCTCTATAAGTCCTCTTGAAGTACCCGCATCTCACGAAGCTCCACGTGAGCCATCAGATATGCTGGTGTACATATCGGTGTCTTCCCAGGGTACAATTCAATGTAAAATCCTACCTCTCTGTGAGGAGGTAGACCCTGAACATCATCAGGGAATACATCTGCTTACTGGTCCACCACTATAGGATACCTCAATCTCTCCACATCAAAAACATTATGGGTAATGCTAGCCAACTGATTATTTATCTGTTGCACTCTCCTCCGAGTAAGTGCATCCTGTGAGGTAAAGGCTCCCTTCTCACCGGTGAAGGTAAAACTGGTTCCATTCGTGTAGACACACCTCACATTGTGCTTAATATCGTCTATATGATCATGGAATATAGATAACCTGTCAATACCTAAGATGAGGTCGTAAGGCCTCAACGCCGCTACTAGAAATTCCCAGCCGAAGCTCTCGCCTCCTAGAGTAATCTCACACTGATGACACCAGTGCATAATCGTTGAATATTCTCCCATATGGGTCTTTAGCTATAAGGATCAATCAAACGACTCCATTGGAATCTTTGAGCATCGAAAGAGGGTAGTGGAAATGAAATAATGACTGGAACCATTGGATATAAGTACTATAGCTAAGGTGGAGTAGACACAGTTTGTATCTTGTATCATCTCCGGAGTGTCGTGATCATAAATCTTAGCTTCCTGGAGCTGAGCTCTCCCCTATCCACTTTCTCCCTATGGTTTTGGTGGACCTCTTGGTGGCGGTGGTGGTAATATCTCAACTCGTTGGCCTCCTCTAGCTGCAAGGCCAGATCCTCTCCCACATCTGCCTACTCCCTGTAGACCTATTCGGACGAACCTATGCCTCTGCCTCGGCGGTCCCTCAACCATCTGATGGTCATCTATATGGCGGGTGGGATATTCATGAGCCATTTGACCCTGACCACCATATGTGAAACATTGACTACTCTTGGTATAGCTGGCTCCGCTTTCGGTGACCCGCTCTACCGATCATGATTCATGCAGTCTTCCCCCTATAGGTATGGTCCTCTTGATCCTATGTGACATTTATCTACTTCCAACTGGAGAAGACTCCAATAAGTGATGACTGGTAGTGGGTCTCTCCACTGGTGACTTCTCAGCAAGGAAACTCTCCCCCAAGAGGGCTCTCTCAAACACCCCTGCCTGCATCGGGATGCTGAGTGAGATCATCGAAGCCCTAATCTCCCTCCTGAGCCCCTGCTCGAAGGTCCGGGCCTTGATGAATGGGTCTTGCACCATCTTTGTGGTGTAGCATGAGAGGTCAGTGAACCTCACTGAGTATTGAGTTACAGTCATGCTGCCCTGCTATAGATGAAGAAGATCCTGTATACGCACTGCTTGAAGAGTCACTGGAACAAACTCTACAAGAAACAGGCTCATGATGTCTACCAATAGAAGAGTCACCTCATCATGAACTTAGAGAATCAAGCTCCACCATCTTACTACTTCTTCCTATAGAAGGATGGAGGAAAGGATCACCATGAGATAGGCTGGTGTCCCTATGAATCAGAAGACTCTCACCATAGCCTCCAGCCAATCCTCAACCTCATGTGGGTTCATCTCTCCTAAAAACCTGGGTGTCCTCTAGCACTGGAACTCATGCAACACGCTCAAGTGGAAAGCACCATCTACTGCTGAGGTTGGTGGAATTGGTGTCCCAAGAGGGAGGGGTACCGCTGGTGCCTCTATTGGAAACAATCCATGCACTGAGGCCTCATCGCTCGGTGGGAAATCAGGGCATACAACTCTTCGAACCCAAGCTAGCTATCTGCTTGGAAGCATCCTAAAAAGAAATAGGTGTTCCATGGTTAATAAGTTACACCTGGTGAGCTGACACAAAGAGATCACAATGAAAACACGTGAAAACTCACACGCAAATAGTGTTTTCATGAACTATGTCAGAAATCATATGTTTGGGTCCTTGTGTATGGATATGTCAATTGTTGCACCAACACTGGACTCCATGAACTGAAAACCACACTCATTACCCATAACACATTTTCTTTATAGAAAATTTCAGAGTCACAGTTCTTTGGTAGAACCAACTCCTTTGATACCAATTTGTCATGACCCATCTCTTGGGGCCTGTGTCGTGACTAACCCCAATTCCGCCATCCATAGGCCAGGGTATGGCAACTAGCACCATAGGTGTATTCCCTTAAAATGGGAAGGCATTGCCTTTATAACCCGAAAACACACGCAACCAAGCACACAACAAGATACGATCACAGGTAAACTATATAACAAAAAGTGTGTTGAAAGTAAAGGGGTCAGAATAAAATCCAAACAGTAAAGGTAAAAGTACAACTAAAATACAATATAACTGAAGAAAGATAAAAGACAGCTACTGGGTCATCCTCTGAGGATCCTACCTAAAGGGTAAGTACCGATCTCCTGCTCAGCACTCCATGTCCACCAGTCTCCTCTGCGTACCGACACGCCGTATGGTCCACCTCCAGGTACTGTCTAGTCCTGGTACTCTCAACCTCAGTCAGCGCTTTCTTTCATCAGCATCCAACACAACAAGGTGTGGGCATATCCCGTGCAGGGGTGAGTATAATGATACTCAGTAGGGACCCCAAGACCCTCTAGGTCTCACAAAAACCATCATGGATAAATCACAAACTATGAAATCAACAGATAACCTTACATAGGTATATTCCCATACATATACTTAAGTTATAAGGTAATCCATCTCAATCCTAAAGAAAAATAAAGAGGTACGCACTCATCTCACACTAGGATTTATTCTATCCGTCGTATAAAGTAACATTCCCAGTCACAACGTCGAACACCTCGACTACTGGAGAATACCTCCTCTATCGAGTAAAGTGGGATTGCCACTTCACATAAAAGTGCTTCCCACTAACCTTATACTATTGATCTACTCCTCTTATCGAGTACTATGGGTCTTCCACGTCACCAAGGCGCTCCCCCTTATGGCTTGGTGAGGTTCTCCACCTGTCGAGTATCGTGGGCCTGTCGCGTCACCAAGGTGCTCCCCACCGTGGGTCTGCCACATAACCAAGGGTCTCCCCACTGTGGGTCTTCCATATCACCAAGGCTCTCCCCACTGGGCCTGTCAAGTCACTCCGAGTCAAAACGGTCAGCAGTCATCAAGTCTCAGCCAGCCTTTGGGTTCTCGCACTATGCTCTCTCATATCCTAGAGAATCTGCTCCCCAAGCTATTGGTAAATACTCCAACTGCTACTAAGTCCCACGATGTATTATCTTAAAGGTCCTCCTTGTCATAGGGGTCCCAATGCAACAGACGGTGAGTCAATCAGACACCCAGTCTGTGAGTTATTATCCTTTTGGTCCTGGGGCCTCAGTTCGCTTCGTGCTCGATCCAACCTGACCATACCACATATCAATCAAAATCTTAGTGGGGTATCACTAAAAGAGACTGTCTTGCTCCATGGTTCCAAACACCACTGACAGTTCATCAAATGGACGTCTCGTGCCAAAGTTATCACCAAAAGAAGGTAAATGGATCATAGTGGGCTTGGATCCAGTCCGACTCGGTCAGACCGACCCGGCCTGACCCGTTGGGTTGGGCCAAGCCCGCTGGGTCTAGCTCGACAGGTCGCGTGGGGCAGTAGGTGTCCGCGAGGCCGTAGAGGGTGTCGCGAGGGTGCGATGCTGTAGGATGGCGGTCAGGCCGTGCGAAGTGGCGGTCCAACCGCGTGGGGTAGCATTCCGGCTGGAGGGCGACTGTCTGGCCACAGGGCTGCAGTCCGGCCACGTGGGGGTGTGGTACAGCCATGAGACGACAGTCATGCCGTGTGGCAGTGGTCTGGCCGTGGGGCGGCGGTCCGGCCGTTGGGTCACAGTCCGACCGAGGGGCGGTACCTCGGTCACAGGGTGGCGACGGCGGCCGCGGGGCAACTCTGTTGTGCCATCGCCTATGACGCATCTGGTGGTAGTGTCGACCATCGTTCTCATGCCACAACCATGGATGGTTTTCATCTTCCTCCTTCATGAAGAACACCACAAGATTTTCGGAAGGGTCGGACCGTGTTGGTTTGTCCAGTACCCTTCATGTTAGGGTGGTAGCATATGGATCAACAAAAATGAAAGAAGAACATTAAGCTTTACAACCTCCCACATCGTTTCATTTCCAAACCGCAAAAGAATCCAAGGAAAGTAATATGGAAAATATTCACATGAAAATAAACCCCTATATCATTCGCTTGATGACGAAGAGAGAAGTCGAAGTTGTCGACATTCGTCACGCTCGTCACACACCTATGATCCCGATCTTTTTCGTGGGATTAATGTTCATAGATGGAGGAAATTCTTCATTATTGATGATTTCCACTAATAGAGGATGTCTCAAGGAAGACATTCGAAGTCGAGGTCAGCATTCTTCGTTTGGATAAGAAGTTCTTCATTTGAAGAAGATGTTCATCATTCGAAGAAGAAGTTCTTCATTCGAATAAGAAGTTCTTCATTGGCATTCATTCTTCAAAAGCTCCTCCTCTCCCCAATTCAGCCAAAATGAAATGATAGCCCCCAAAATTATATATTGTGAGATCTATTATGTTTTTTGGCATAAAATTAAAATTGGGTTAATTAATTACTTAGCATAATTATGTGGATGAGGGTTGGCACAAATAATAAATGAGGTTTGGCAACATTAATGTGGAGGAAGTTCAAGAGGCTCCTCCAAATTAATGAGGTTGTTGAAGAGGTTTAGGCCTTGGGTGGTCCCCACGACCATAACCTGTCATGGGAGGTTAGTATTAGGTGGTCCTCACCACCATAACCTCTCGTGGTAGGTTAAGGTCTGGTTGTCCCTACTTCTCAACTTCTTCATGGAGGTTTTAATAAATAAAATTAAATGTCTGATTATTTTATTTTATTATTTCCAAGAAGAACCCAATAAATTAACATTCACACTCGATCAAATATCATCGAGGAGAATGTATTCTTTAGAAAATATCAGCACTGCGAGTTCAACGGTGTCCTCAAATTTAAATTATGAGCACCAGTTCAAAAGTTATGAAGACGCGCTCGTATGCTTACTGAACGTACCTGAAATAATGTTCAGAACTTCATTTCGGGCACTCCGGGCCTCAGAATCACATGCCATCAATTTTCATGAACTCATAAAATTCCCATATATTAAAATAATTACATGTAAATTCCATGTCTTTATAAATTATCTAATATTGTTTTTTTGCTTTAAAAGATTGGAGGCATCATTTGAATGGGGTAAAATATAAAATATATTCTAACCACAAATGTTTGAAGTTTATATTCACCCAGAAAGAATTGAAAATGAGATAGAGGAGATGGTTGTAATTAATCATGGATTATTATTGCATGATCCATCACCATCTAGAAAAAACAAATAAAGTTGTTGATGCTTTGAGTCGAAAAAATAATTCTTTATTAACCATGTTACCACTACTGGAAATGAACTCTTTACCAATGGTTCCAAACCGTTGGTAAAGTCTGGATAACTGTTGGTATAATATATACCAACGTTTATCCAAACCATCGGGAAGTAATCCACATGGAAAAACAAATTCCAATTTTTTTTGGAAAACATTTGATATATGTTAGGAAATCTATATTATATGAACGGTTATGTCAAAACACTGGTATAAATTTTCACCAACGGTTTGAAATTTTTGGTAAACATACTATTCCAACGGTTTCAATTTTTTGGAATATTGTTTTGTAAGGCATTTTACCAATGGTTTACACAAGTTGTTGGTATATCTAATCATTTCACCTATTTCACAATGGTTTTTCAAATTTTGGGAAAGTGTTTTTACTATTGGTTCACTTAGAACCGTTGGTAAAAAACATATTCACATCCCTATGCCAACCGTTGTAAACCGTTGGCATAGGGTTTTCTGTGCAATTCAGGCAGCAGCCTGCTACTATGTGCTGCTCTGTGATTTCCATGAGCAGGCTGCCCTTTCTGCATTTCCAGCTTCCCCAACTCCAATTACCTACAACAACCAACTATAGCACATACATATAAACAATTAATTCATATAGATTAAACACATAATGCACCATGAAACTATATATATACAGAATTAAAACATAATTCATAAGGTAATTATAAACTTACATAATTGTTTTAGAATTCAATTCAGAATTGAGATGATAATTACATGTGCAATCTTGAATTCAATTCACAATTGAATACTGAATTGAATACTTAAATAATTTAATTATCAATTATGAATACAATACATAAAAGACTAAATACTCAATTTTATGTGTTATACATAATTATGAAGACATACAAAATTTCATTTTATATAACACATACCCAATTGAATTCGAAAATTAGAAGCTAATAACCCCATGATAAGGGAATGGATAAATAACTTCAACCAAACAAAAATACAATGTTCCCATGGTTTAGGGAAGGTGTCTTTGATCTTAGTGATGACGATAATTGGTGTTTATCAAGGAGCTTGCGTGACTTAGGGAATGTAGTTGTGCTTGGAATATAAAATGTCATGTGTTTTAGAATAGGGGTAGGAGTTCCTCACATGAGAAGTGGATTGTGTGACTCTAGACCATGGATCCTTGTGCTAAAGAATCAACAGAATCCGAATACGTTTGATCGGTTTTTCATATTCCATTTGTTTTTACATAAAATGATTTCCATTTTAAACAAAAGACAGACACTTCATGTGATACCGGCCACTCAGTGCCTCGGATTTAGGTGGGGTAGACTCGTACACATCACATATGTCGCATTGATCATTTTCCTAAAGTATCAACACAATTTGAATGCGTTTGGTGGGGTTTCTGTATGTCTGTTGTTGTTTTCACTTAAAATATTGTCCATTTCAATTTAAAGTGAGACACTTTGAGTGGTACCTGCCACAATGTGCCAATTATTGAGGCGGGGTTGAGTTGTACACGTCCCAAATGACCCATGGATCTTTTTCGTAATGTATCAACACATTTTGAATACGTTTGGTCAGTTTTTCATATGCCAGTTGTTTTTACATAAAATGATATCGATTTTAATCAAAAGGGAGACACTTAGAGTGATACCTGCAACACCGTGCCTTTGATTGATCCAAGGTTGACTCATAAACATCAAAAATGACTCATGGATCGTTTTCGTGAAGTATCAATACAATCTGAAAGTGTTTGGTCAGTTTTCATATGAAAGTTGTTGTTTTCACTTAAAATCCTCACAATTTCATATAAAAGTGAGATAGTTTGTGTGGTACCGGCCACACCGTGCCTCAAATTGATATGGGTATTACTCATACACGTCAAAAATGACCCATGTATCATTGTCCTAAATTATCAACAGAATCCGAATGCATTTTTTCAATTTTCCTAATGCCATTTGTTGTTTTCACATAAAATGTTTTCCATTTCAAATAAAAGTGAGACACTTTGAGTGGTACCAGCCACATAATTCCTCAAATTGAGGTGAGGATGACTCGTACAGGTCAAAAATGACCCATGAATTCTTGTGCTATTGTATCAACACAATCCGAATAAATTTGGATAGATTTCTGAATTCTTGTTGTTTTAACATGAAAAGGTGTCCATTTTAAACAAGAGAAAGACACTTCATGTGATACCATCCACACTATGCCTCAGATTGAGGTGGGGTTGACTCGTACAAATCACATATGACCCATGGATTGTTTTTTGAGAGTATCAATACAATCCTAATGAATTTGGTCGGTTATCTAAATTCCAGTTGTTGTTATCACTTAAAATGATGTCCATTTCAAATAAAAGTGAGACACATTGAGTGGTACAGGCCACACCGTGCCACTGATTGAGGTGGGGTTGACTCGTGTATGTCAAAAATGACCAATGGATCCTTTTTCTAATGTATCAACACAATCCGAATATGTTTCGTTTTATTTTCATACGCTCGTTGTTTTTACATAAAATGAATTCCATTTTAAACAGAATACAGACACTTCAAGTGATACCGGCCACACCGTTCCTTAGATTGAGGTGGGGTTGACTCGAACATTTCAAAAACAAACCATGGATCCTTTTTCTCATGTTTCAACATAATCCTAATATGTTTGGTTAGTTTTCCGTATTCCAGTTGTTTTTACATAAAAGAGTCTCCATTTAAAAAAAAGAAATACACTTCTAGTGATATTGGCCACACCATGCCACAGATTGAGGCGAGGTTGACTCGTACACGTCACAAATGACCCATGGATCGTTTTCCTAATATATCAATAGAATCTGAATTTTTTTGGGTAGTATTCCATCTTCGTGTTGTTTTTTTCACTTAAAATGTTGTCCATTTCAAAAAAAATGAGAAACTTTGACTGGTACCGGACACACCGTGCCTCGGATTGTGGTGGGGTTGACTCGTACACATCAAAAATGAACCATGGATCCTTGTGCTAAATAATCAACACAATCCAAATAAGTTGTGTCAGTTTTTTGTATGCCATTTGTTATTACTTAAAAAGGTGTCCATTTTAATAAAAAAAAGACACTTCGGGTTATACTGGCCACACCATGCCTTGGATTGTGGCAGGGTTGACTTGTACACATCACATATGACCCATGGATCATTTTTATAAATTATAAAGAGAATCTGAATGCATTTGGTCAGTTTTCTATATGCCAGTTGATGTTTTCACTTAAAATGTTGTCCATTTGAAATAAAGGTGAGACACTTTGAGTGGTACCAGCCACACCGTGCCTCGGATTGAGGCGGGGTTGACTCGTACACATCATTAATGACCCATGTAATGTTGTGATAATGTATCAACAAAACTAGAATATGTTTTGTTGTTTTTCAATATGTCTATTATTTTTACTTAAAACATTGTCCATTTTAAATAAAAGAGAGACACTTTGAGTGATACTGGCCACACTGTCCCTCATATTGAGGTGGGGATGCCTCGTACATGTCACAAATGACACATTGTTTTTTAATGAAGTATCAATACAATCAGAAAGTGTTTTGTTAGTTTTCCATATGCATGTTTTTGTTTTCACATAAAATATAGTCCATTTCAAATAAAATTGAGATAGTTTGAGTTGTATTGGCCACACCATGCCTCATATTGAGGCGATGTTGACTCATACACATAAAAAATGACCCATGGATAGTTTTCCTAAAGTATCAATAGAATCCAAATGCGTTTGGTCAGTTTTCCATATGCCAGTTGTAGTTTTCACTTAAAATGTTGTCTATTTCAAATAAAAGTGAGATGCTTTGAGTGGTATCGGCCACACCACTCCTCGTATTGAGGCGGGGTTGACTCGTACACATCCAAAATGACCCATGGATCAATTTTCAAATGTATCAACACAATCCAAAGCTCCCAATATCTCTTTAGGGTGGATCTCCTTCGATCCTTGGGCGTTTTGAGTGTCGTCAAGTGCAGATTGAAGATCCAGGTGAGTCTAATCCCCTCCGAGCTTCCTCTTTTAGATTATGGTTTTCACACTTCTATCATCTTCTTCTGAAGCTCTAAAACCCTCTATTATGTTGGGATTTATGGTGAATCTTGAAGAGAGCATAGATTGGGATTCGAGACGCCGAATTAAGAGAGTGATTATATACAGAATCAAGGTATGTGGTCATTAGCATTTTGTGAATTGTTGTGATATTTTATATATTCCTAATCACCGCTCACCCAATGTTGGGGTGTCAGGACGGGGGGTTGTCTGGGGTCCAGTGAAGAGGGTGGGGGAGCTGTCTAGTAGGTTGATCGAGGTCCAGGAAGGTGGGTGGGGGGATGTCTGGGGTCTATGGAGGAGGGGGGTTGTCCTGGGTCCAGGAAGGAGGGGTTTGTCCAAGGAGTTCTCAACACACAAAACTCTGAAAATATCCTCTAGATACACCTACATAAAAAAACACATAAAGACAGCCTTGAATAAAAAACAGGCACATAAAAACAGCCTATCCTGCATAATACACTGCATACACCTGCATAAAAAACACACATAAAAAGATCACAAAAAAACAGACTCACTTCATAATACACTGCATACACCTCACTGTATACACCCGCATAAAAATAGCACAAAAAAATGTATAAAAACATACTTCAAACACCACAAAAATGCACCATAAATAGCACAAAAAACACATTTGTCTAGACAGAGGGGAGGGGGATGTCTGGGGTCCAAGGAGGAGGGTGGGGGCTATCCAGTGTCCAAGAAGGAGGGGGATGTCTGGGGTCCTAGTAGGAGGGTGGGGGTGGGATGTCTGGGGGCTTGTCCGGGGTCCAGGGAGGAGGGTGGGGGGCTGTCTGGGGGCTGTCCATGGGGCAGTCTGTGAGTCCATCTAGGGGCTGTCTAGGGGGTTGTCCAGGGACTAGGAAGGAGGGTGGGGGGCTGTCTGGGGGTCTATCCTGGGTTCATGGGATGATATTGACATATTTTCTAAGAAAATTATTTCTAGGTGAAAAAAATAATTTCTTTATATCTACTAATAATTTGACCACCAATTTTATAAATTCCACTAAAAAATTAAAATTTCATTAAAATAGGGGGATTTAACAACATCCATTCTTTTTAAAAATAAAACATTTATAAGATATAAATAATCATTTAAACCATTTAGAATCTCATTTCTTATCAATCATTAAATTTATGGTTTCATTTTTTGAGAAAATTATTATGGAACCACCGATGATTTATCAATGTTCAAATCAACTCCCACAACTAGAAAACCCATGAAAAGAGTGTTGGGGGGGTTGTCTATGGGGGTGGGTGGGCTATCCACTAGGGTGGTGGGGATATGCACGGGGTACGGTTTGTCTAGGGGGTGGGGGTGTCTAGGGTATGGGGGATGTCTAGTGGAGGGGTGAATCAGTCACAGCAAATCATCAAGTCAAGTTTTATTATTTATAGATAAAAAAATAAAGATAATGTGACCTACCTAATCACACATATATTCAGGCACCACAAATCAATAAACATCAAAGGTCTATAATATCTATCAAAAATTTAATGGATCAATCTATCCCTCATCACCATCACTATCATCTCAATCATCATCACCCTCACCCTTGTCCTCATCATCATCCCTGTCATTGTCCCCTCCTTCCTCCTCGCCCTTGTACATAGCCTCGGCCTCCTCATTTCCCTCCTCCTATTCCTCAACCTCCTCCTCATCCTCCTCATCCTCCTTAGCCTCCTCCTCAGCCTCCTCCTCCACTGCCTCGGTCTCCTCCTCACCATCGTCACATCCACCCCTAGAACATCCACTTGTTGCACCATATATAGGACGTGTTGATGACATATATTCATCACAAGTAGAGCTGCCCCTCTGGTAGAAGTGTTGGGCGTAAAATTTCCATGAGTTTCATAAATGTAGTGTTTGCCCTAGTAGACCGCTCTGCCATCTATGTGGCCCTTTTTTCAGCCTGTTCTGCTTGTGCCTTAACCAGCTTTAACTCAGTAGAACTATAACTCGTACCTGAGGAGGGCCAATACCTTGTCGAAACAATACTCTTCCTAGTTTGGCAACGTACTCTACTAGGGAGCTCATCTCTCATCTCCCGATGTAAGTGATCATTTGGCCAACAATTGGCAGGTTCTTGGGAATCAAGGGCCTTTAAAGAAACCTGTTACAAATATAAATATATTATTAAGTTACCAAATAGAGATTAAAATTTTAAATCTAAAATTAAAATGTACAATCTACCGCAAAGTCGGTTAATTAACCAGGCTTATGTATTTCTTATTTCTACTCATGAAAAATAGTTTTGCTCGAGGCATGTGTCCTTACATATTCAATTTATGCCTCTATGATGACATTGAATGTATGAAACCATAATTAAAAACAGGATACCAAAAAAGCATTAATTGCATAACTAAAATTATATAACAAATTTAGAAATCGAATAAATTATGAAGGAAACAATAGAAATAGCAAGTTATAAAGATATATTATAAACTGTCATACCTTTTGTCTCTTATGATCTAGCATCTTAGTACATCCCAATTTGTGGACATATTTATTAGCATTAATTTTATTTATTTCTTCTAGATTCATCCTAAATAAAATTCAATAATTAGTATTAACAAAAAACATGAAAAATAATATTTAAACACCTCTAATTTGATTAATACCATAAATTGGATAGTAGTCCAATGAGTAATCATCTATTAGTATAGTTCTAACGGACAATATTCCATGACAAGGACCACCTCTAACTCAGTTCCCACTCTAGAATGCCATCCAATGTGCAACTCATGATTATAAGCTCTCTAAAGCTCGTTTAAATACTTTAGACATGCTGGCTGTGCACCCTCACCATCAGGAAAATTAAACTGCAGCTGAAACCAAAATATTAATTCATATAAATTCAAAAATTAATATATTTCATTAAAAAAATATATTTTTTTACCATATCTCTGCCTAGGCATTATCCTTGGCTTCATTTGGTAGCTGTCTCCATGAAAGTGAGTTGACAAGAATGATGTCGGAGTATTTGGAAAGCGTCGCCAAAAAACTCTGACATTGATACCCTGATTTTTCAATCATCTGACTATCTTTATTGTAGTCCACCATCAACTACGTGCTGTGGTTCCACACCGCACACATCTGTGTACGCCCCCGCCCCCACCTCCTATCAGTATATGTATCTGTAATGAAAGATAAACAAATATTTTTTCAATACATGTTTGAATGAAAATAAATAATGGTGTAACAATTTGTTAGCGTGTATAAGTATACATGCAATTTTCTAATCAATGGGTGTCGTAGGATCCGCAAAAACTAAAGGAATGCCCTATACAGATGGAGTGGGTCCCAATGTATGCTCCACATGGATAGACTCTGGCAGAGCAAGAGTCGAAGAATATGGAATATAAAATCTTGGATAGAAGGAAGTAGAAGTAAAATAAGATGACAGGGATGAAAGGCCAAATAATGGATGGGGAGTGGGAATTTTCATCAGATATGGTACAGACATGTGGGGAGTCTCAGATGTAAAGGGTGGTGAAAACATGGGAGGCCTAAATATCTTGTGTGTCCCTAAAAGCACATTGGGATCATAATGTAGGATGGATGGTATTTTAGTGGGAGGGGTAGGGTCTAATTGGGTACACCAACCTGATCATCTAGCTCACATACCCCCCCCCCTCATACGAACACCCTGAGTACTGGGACCACTACTTGACGGCTCATCAAATAATAGTCTCCTAATAGATCAATCCTGAAAAAAATTTAAACAAAAGTAATCACAAGACATTATATATTATTTAAATAAATATAGTTGAAATAAAATACCCACTGCAGGCTCTAGTGGTGGAATGCAGAGCTTAGTCATGCGACGATTGTTGTCCATAATCTGTTTTCGTCACCTCTCATCAATTGGTTTCATTTCCTGTATTTTAAAAGAAATATGGATGTAAATTCAAATGGATAAATAAATTTTAACCAAAAAAACATAATAAATGAGAGGGAATAAGGGGATTTAGGGTTAATTTAACTAAACATTTTTTTAGGTGAGCTTGAACAAATATATAATGAAGTTAATAAATCGTAAAATATGTAATAATGAAATTTAATTTTTAGTAAGATGATTATTTACTAAGTGTTATCAGTCTATTAAAATCATGGAACATTGATTCTACTGGATTCATAAGTGGTAAATAAGTTTTCAAAATTAATGAAAATTTTTATTTTTCTAGCTCTGGTAGATGATGCAGGTTTCAATACATGTTTTGCAGAAGAATACAAAATATCATGTTCATTACCTTGTAAAATGTTATAGAGAGTTCTTAGAGTCCTAAACATTTTATACAAATAACAATTGATGCACTTAAATGATCACCAAGTTAGAAATTTTGGCATCATAGGTTTAAATAGAGTTCAATTCTAAATTAGAAAATTAAATTCAAATAAAAATTATAACCAATAAACATTGAAAATTCACATAACGGTCAATTCGGATAAAAAATATTTGTAATCAATATTAAATCAATTTGAATAGTACCAACCTTAACAACCCAACACTACGTTAACCAAAAAAATTGAGAACACGGATGGATGATTCTATATATTTTACACCAAATGTTCATGTTCATGATCAACTCTGACAATTGAGCTATTAGATTTCTCAAAAAAATAAATGGATTAGTTATAATGGATGTAGGGAATGTGTTGATTCCATTATCACCGTCATAAAAAATATTCCTTGGAATTACTTTAACTATGACCCCAAATTCAGGTTGATGTTGGACATTGACATTAAAAACTTGTCTATCCATTGATACCAATACATATGGTTCATCGGTAGCAAGAGTGTGAGTCATATTAATTACTCAAAATCCACAATCATCATTAAATGTGCCATGTATCCTCATCGAATCAATCCAATGTAATTTCATCATCGTGACTCGTCAATGATAGAAATAATCCAATATTATGATTTTTTCAATGACTCCAAAATCTCCAACATTTTCAAATCGTGGTCTACTATCTGATGCACTGGAATAACAATATACTATGGAAGTAACCATAACACCATCATGTTTTGTTATCATGTTCTTTTCCCATTCAGTGAAAATAAATTTGTACCCATTGACAACAATTTATTTAAAGTCACGAACCCCGATATTAGGATCAAAAGATGAAGCACTTATTTCCTCAGAGACAGAGTCAGTAGGAAAACTCAATACATACAATATAAATGAATATTAAACTTAATTAAATACTGATTTAATTATTTTAAATGGTAATATTTTTACCTTCAATTTTAACTAAGTAGAAAACTCTTTGATATGAAATGTATCCCTCCTTCCCAAAGATAAATAATGATTGTTTCTATTTATCATTGTCTAATGTTCCTTGTAAATAAAAAATATGAATAGTTTTACAGATATATATGTAAGATATATATCTATAATTTTGTTACCTGATTTAGTCATTTAACAAATCACAGTGGAACAGAACTGTACAATGTTCCCTCTCCTTATAAGGCCCCAGCCTTAAACCTTACTTAATCTTGAGTTATTACAAGATTACACAATGAGGATCTTTTCAGGTTTAGAGTTTTAGAGAATTAGATCATGAAACTTGCATTACATTCCATATTTAGACAAAGTGGTTACATGAAAGACAATATTCATTCTTCCCATCAACGGAAACATATTTAAAATAAAACATGGATTCTTTCTTGACACATCCTTGACACTGTCATCACATCATGTACCCTTCCCTTGACCTGTGAAAAACATTTCAAAAACATGGGATGAGCATAAAAAGCTCAGTAAGGGATATAAAAATATGGAAAGGAATCATGAGTACATGTATACATAAGAATGAAATCATACTTTACCCATAAAACATAGGCACTTTAACATACCTCATAAAATCATAGAAAACATAAGACATAAATGTAACTTGAGGCATTCATAACATTCTTACGTAGGGAGTAACCCTCTTGGTTACGTTTGGAATACCCATCACAGTATATTCCCTAAATCTCTTCGGAGAAACCTTATCGTTTCACTCCTTCGCGTTACCCAATGCATTGGAGAGCTATATCAGGCTCACCCGCCCTTAGTTTATCACGGAACCACCCGTTTTCATAACAATGCCCAAGAACCATAACATAAATGTGTCACATAAAACATGCACAAAGGAAACATAACATTTCCACATTTCAATCACAATATAACATTTTAGTATATTGAAATAATGAATCCATTCAAAAAGAAACCATTTCCAAAACCATTTAAAACATTTAATAAAGATATTTTTGAATCAAAGTGTCCCATACCACCTTGAAGCTTAAAATTTTAAACCATTAATATCCATATAAATAAATCCTTAAAACCATTTTGAAAACATGGATATTAATAAGAACAAATAATTAAAACATTTAAAATGATATTTTGGTTAAAGGGGTTTTACCAAAATTAGAGACACTTGAATACAATAATTGAGGAATAACATTTAGTCAGAACTTTATAATATCATGAGAATAAATGGATTCATGATATAATACTCCAAAGGACAGTATATACACCATATAAGAGTGAATTGGTGCATAACAACAATGAACCCTCAATAGAAAATTCAAATTTGATGAAATCCCTTATAAAGAAGGTATCCTTAAATTAAGGACAAATCAATCTCAAAAATATGTGTGACAAATATAAATACACCCAATATAAGTGGATATTAAGTGTAAAACAATAAAAGTTCATTCACACATATTCAATGGATGACATATTCAATGACTACATGTTGATCCCAAAGAAGCCGAAATTGGGTTAAAAAGATCCCTTGACAGCCTAACGGCATCACATCAAAATGAGTTGATGAGAGATAAAAAGTGTATCTCATCACTTGGACATAAAATTTACATCAATAAGGATATATTAGAACATATCCCAACATAACAATATGTAAATTAAAATACCCAACAAAAGAAGTCTTTTAAAAAAGAAGAGGGTGAATGGTTCCCTTACCGACTTGGGTATCTTTCAAAACATACACCCCATGAAAGAAGGACAATAGATAGTTGATGTAAATACTCATAAACAAAAGTATATTACACAAATAGTATAATAATGGGAAGTACATACACCACTCAGTGGAATTTGTGGCAATGTAGCATAAATCTCACGGGAATAAAAGTGAGATGAAAAATCCCTTATGAAAACTCGGCAGCCTAACGGCGCCACATAAAACTTCCGAATATGGATTGATGAGATCAAATAGGGTATCTCATCACATTAAAATAAAATGTATAGCAATAGTAATATAAAGGAACATCCCCCAACATCACAAAGAGGATCTTAAAATAAGTGACGTAAAGGAGAGTACTTAAAAAGAAAGAGAGAGGTTAGATCTCTTACGAAAGTTCGGCAGCCTAACGGCGCCACTCAAAACTTCCAAAATGTATTGATGAGAGAGAATAGGGTCTCTCATCACATGAACATAAAAATTACAGTAAGTGTAAAATAAAAGATCATCCCAATAACAGGAAATATGAGCTTTAAAAGGAATGACACAAAAGTGTGTACTTAAAAAGAAAGAGAGGAGTTGGATCCCTTACCTCGGGTCCGACTTGACTCGATCGTTCTTTAATCTCCTGAATAATAAACTTGAGTTAATTTATACTTCCTTAAGAACCTTTTTCAAGTTAATTATTCCTTTTATATCACTTATTACCATGTCATAAACATTATGTAATCATTTAAGTTAATAATATTTGTTTTGCCGATATTTGGTTCTTAAGTCGAAAGTGGACTTCTTACAATTACATGTTGTTCGTGTGGCCAAATGTTTATTATATCCAGAATTGTATTCATTATGTAGATATCATATATGTCATATATATCTAGTACATGCATGCATTTATAACATTACATAATCATTTAGAGGTAAGAAATGAAATGCACCGTTCATGGAGACGGTAAGCCGTACGTACGCATGAACGCTACTTTCATTTCTATTTCGTATTTTATAGAATGGAATAATAATGATATAAAGGTATATTATAATTCCAGTATAATATCATATATAATATCATATTCCCATCATTTATACATCCCACATATGGTATTTAACGAATCAAATCACTTTGAGGGGGCGGTAGTCCGCACTTCCTTAAATGAAGATATCGGGTATACCCCTAATGGAAGCCATAAAGGTAAGACAAAAATTAAAAATACAGAAGCATAAATAAAACATAAACATATTATATATCATATATAAAAATAGTGACATCATAATGGCCACCGTTGAAGGTGTTAAATGAGTATTGAACAATCATCGTTTCGGGAGGCAGAATTTCACCATCCACGGAAACCGTATGTTCTTTAACCATTTGATGTAGTTGTCTGAGAGTGTAGCTAGAATAAATCTTATAACAACATCCTAGTATATTTAAGATACTGGTGTTGTTACAAAAGAGGTAAATAAAAAGAGTTTAGGGGGTTGGAGAAGAAAAATAAAACAAATGAACATGAGAGAATGAATTACCTTTAAAAGTGTAAATTCTTTTGATTTGAGCCTAAAGGCTTCCTTTGAAAGGATTCTGCCCAAAGGGAATCCTCTAGGATGAGGAGAGGGATGTGGAGAGAGTAAATGGGCAGGGTTTGTCCGAGCCAAAGGCTTAAAGAGTGTGTGAAATGAGGTAGAGGTGGGGGCCTTTTATAAGAGGAGAGGAGGGGCACTTTTGGAAAGTAAAGAAATATTACTTTATTTGAAAATGTGTTTCGGTTTCAAAAGGTCCCACATTTATATAATTCGTGGATAAGGTGATAAGGCTTCGAAATCCACTCATACAATAAGTTTTGGACATGTGTAGTTCATAGATTATACATTATCTTTCCATTTTATTTAAATCGTCAAATAATGATGTCATCGCTGCATCATTATTATGTCATAAATAATTTACTTTATTTAATGTCTAAAAATAATAAAAAAAATACTATGATGTAGTAAATCTTTGTATCTTTCCAATGAATATTTATAATTAAAAATATCACTTGTATAACCCCACTTAAAAATTGTTTTAGTAAAACATATCATGTTTGTGTCAATTTTACTTTTACATTAAATAAAATGTTATTTATGTCATTTCCCAACCAAAGTGGATCTATGGGGTCCCCAAGTTGACCCATGGCTTGTCTGGGTCGGCCATGATACAACCAATAGGTGTAAGACAAGTGTCATGGTGTTTTCACATTCTTATAATATCATTTTTACCTTAAACTACACTAATTACCTCTAATCGCGATTAAAAACGTAATAAGTTACTATTCACCAAAAAATTATTTTAATCTCATTGAACCACATTTTACTTCTTAATGACAACCATGTATGTCGGATTTTTGAAAATCAAAACACAATGATGGCAAAATTTCATTTAAACGGAAAATCAGTTTTTATAAGTACCACTTAGTGGTTTCACTATTCATCAAAAATTGAAGTTTTTCAGAAAAATCCCAAAAATTCACCCAAAGCTATATTTGATATTCTGAATTCAAAAATGAAGTCCATTTTCCAAAATTCAAAACATATAAGTCACATTAATTAATTTAATAATTAATTCCCGTTGTCATGTCAAATAGCGTGTTTTATGAAACAATAAGTATCAAAAGATTGACACTAGTTTAAGTCTGATTTCAAAGTGAAATTGATTCCAACGAACACTATTGGATTTAATGGTAAAAATATTTTATAATTTAACTTTAAAACCAATTCAAAATATAATCTAATCATATAAATAAATTAGATTAAAAAGTGGTTTTGAATTAAAATACAACATTTTACACTATTCATTAAAAAAATGAACTTTATCGGAAAGATACCAAAAATTTACACAAAGTAAAATTTGATGTCCCGATTCTTAATAAGAGTTTTATTTGGTCCAAAAGAATGTTTAAGAGTGAACAAAACTATATTTAATGATGGTTCTCCATCAAAAGGTGATAAGTGAACCTTTAGTGAAAACTAGGGCATATACGCCTAAAATTGAATTCTTTCCGTATTTTAAGCCTTTATCTTTTATTGGATAAATGTAAAAACATTTAAAAACATATATAATCATATTTTAGTTATTTATATCCATTCCCGCCATTACAACGGCTAAATGTTAACTACCATTTAAAATAATATTACTTTATTATTAGAGTGCAACGTAAGATTCCCAAGAAACTCGTTGTTGCGTGTTGGGTACGCCATCGAGCATAGAGTCCCCTTTAAAGTCATATTAATACTTTATTCACAAATATGGATAAATATGAAAATGTCATATTCTTTATTTACCTGGGGTGTTACACTCCTACTCTTCAAATCTTAATGTCTTCAATTTATATGATATAGGAATTCCTCCTATATGAGGAAGTGATGAAAAATTGGGTTCAATTTTCTCATTATATTATTCTTCATTTCTCATTGTTCTATTCATTCATGTAGTAAGATCAGAAAAATACTTTGAGTAGAAATCCAAACATTCTTGATCCATGTAACCATTCATGATACAACCTTCAGGATGATTCCTATTTCGGGCATAATAATTAAATGTGTATATATTTCTTTTAGTTGGATACATCCAATGAAATGAAACAGGTCCTCCAAGAAGTATTTTTTTGGGGATATGGACAGTCAGTTGCAGTATTCCTGGGAAAATGATAAAGGAAATATTTTCTACAACTCACACAAAATTAATGGGTATCTGTCAAAAAAAATTTCAAAATTTCCTTGGAAAACATCTTAGCACAAAGATCACTAAAGAAATGGCACAACTAAATAAAAATCAACCTTGATTTTTTGGACAAAATATGACATATTTCTATTGGAATTAACTCATGTAGAAGAACGTGATAATCATGAGTCTTCAATTATTTTAGCTCCAAATCCCTTCTATTGACCCATTTATAATAGTTTCTTGAATGGCCCCCAGAAAATTTAATAGTCTTTAATACTTCTAGAAATTTTTTTTCATAGGTTTCATCATATAATAAGCACATGGAACATGGCATTTATTTTCAATAATACACACAGGATGTAATTCTGGTCTGATTCCCTAATCCACCATGTCAAGTCGAGATCGTAAATCATCTTTTGTCTTTAACTTAACATTTATAAGTATTGAAAGCAACATTTCCCATATATTATTTTCAATTCTCATTACGTCTAAGGAATGACATAACAAATTTGTTGACCAATAATGAAAATAAAAAAGATACTCCTCTTCCTCCAATTGTAATAGGTTTTAGTGGAAACATTATTTCTCTTTCCAGATTTCATTTGACCCTTCCCGAATGAAAAACTGAAATCTTTCAATTAATTAAGAACATCAGTTCCAAAAAAAACTGAGGTGGATCATCAGTCTCTATGGTATAATCAAATCATTGACAATTATTTCTATATGGATGGTCCATTGGAAAGAATCATTGATTTCTCATATAACTAAAACTATGACGATGTTTCAGTCTTCTGGATCGTGTATCCTTCATACAAACATGACATGATAATTTTCCCTTAATGCTCCATATACAAATCATTTCATAGGCCATAAAATCATTGATCATCCACATAAGCACAGCATGCATCTAAATTATGTCTTTAGAATATGCATCATATGTGTGCACACCCACATACCAAAGAAGTTTCAACTCTTTTATTAATGGTTGCATGTATATGTCATTATGAATGTCGGGATCAGAAGGGCCAGAAATGAGTATACTCATGAAAGTGAAATGTTTTTTCGTACAAAACCATTGGAGGGATATTATAAATGTGTATAAAATTTAGCCATGTGACGTGTGAAGTAATCATCTACCAAAATAGATTAAAACCGTCACATGAAAGACCCGACCTCACATTACGCACGTCAACTGCAGAATCAGGATATCGAGAATCAAATATCTACTATTCAAATTCATCTGTAGGTTGAACCCACTCATCATTAGTCTTCTTTCTCTCGGTATCATGCCATCTCAATTTTATTGATATTTCATCAGAAATTAAAATATTCTAGAGTCTGGGGATCAATTGAATGTGTCACATTACTTTTTGTGGCACGCAGGATGGGGTTCCATCAGATTTTGACTTCCAACAAGATGTGACACATTTTATTCCATCATTTCATTCAGAGATTTCCTCCCAGAATAAACTAAAATCATTCGGGCAAGCATGAATTTTGTTTCTTGAAAATCCATGTTCCTCGACTAACTTCCATTCCATATAGTGGTTTAAGGGAATATCTGTATCATATGAAATTAAATCCCACAATAAGTTAATAATGTAATCAATTTATGTATTTGAAATCTCATACATTGTTTTCCCATGAAATAATCGGATTAAAAATTACATCATTTTCATTTTATCACATTATCGATATACTGGAGTCATGGTAACATCGTTCATTTTTTTCACCCAGAAAATATCATCATTTTAATTAGATACATCATCTATCCTCATATCAAAGTCTTATTGAGTCGAAATCCTTTCTTTTTCATGATGAAAAATAAATGGAAACCAGTCATCTAACAAATTCTCAAGTCTAGTCCTTTCATTTCGATGATCAAAAATTTGAGATTTCAATTTATCCCTATTATGATACCAAACGTAGTATTTTTCATGAAAACATATTTGGTTATGTGGTACCAGACTTCTTCATGGCTCAACCAAGGTCTACCAACTCAATTGGAACATGGGAAGTGTATGCGACCATTGTTTGAAGCACTGTGAAATGGAAAATATAAAAAGCTCACCAAATTTTTTCGAAAATCGCTTGAGATCTGATCGGTTTCATATATCCAACATCAATCCATTCGATAAGAAGAATTTTTATATGTCATTTATTCATAAGAAATTGAATACAATTTAATTTTATTCAAAAATATATTTAAGTAAATTATAATGGATGGAGTTTCTAGTTAATGTAGTGAACTATTAAACCAATGTAAAGATGTACTAATTCAGTTATGTGTTCCTAAATTTGAGGTGAGATGTGTTTTGTAATTTTTTCATTTATCACATCCATGAAGACCCTATAGACCTGATAGAACGTTGTTCAAGATATGACAAAGTGAAGGCTTTTCATTCATGATGCAGAATGTGTAAAGAGGGTTTTTTAAATATTTTATTGATGCAAAAAAATGAAAATATTGTTAAAAGTTATTACATCTCATAACACCCAAATTGAAGTCCAGAGAAAGTACAATATCACCCCACTATAAAAAGTAAAACCACCTACCCCACTACCCCAACCATCCCCAATACCTTCACATGGATAATCCTTATATCCATTACCCACCTTGAGAAAATATTACTAAAAACCCATTTACCATCTTTGAGTAGGTATAAATCTCACCAGAACCTCTATTTGTTGATTTGATTCACTAACTACATTAAAGGAGTGGCTATGAAAACTTAAAATCAAGTTTATTCATATAATCATGACACTTGAATTGTCAAACGAAATTAAAAAACAAATAAAAATATTCTTATTAGGTATGTCATGCTACACACGTCACCACCTGGTTTTTGTCACATCAAAATAGAAACATAGAATAATAGATGAAAAACATTAAAACTATTTTAAGCCTTATAGATATAGAGTGTATAACTAAAAAATTTATTGAATTCAGATGAATTTTTAGGGAGGAATGAGTTCCCAGCATATATAACGAGAGATGCCTCTATTTTAGAATCCAAGGGGGACTTCCCTAAGGTTTCCCAAACCATAATCACTATGAAACCATGGTACATTTCTCCAAGGTATTCTAAACCAAAGAATCATGAATCCAGGGGGGTTTTCAAATGGAATTAAAATCTATGTTTTTAACATGAATCCTTTTTTGGTTTCTTCATGGAATTCCAAATTAGTAATCAAATAACAATTACTCAAAAATTAAGTTAAAATTTATTTATATTCATTTTCAATAGGTCTCATATATGAGGCACATGCATCTGGTCCCATTATGTGTTTTAGGAATCCCAAATCATTCACTCATGTTCAATAACTCATTCATGGAACCCCTATGGTCATACCTTTCATTACCCAATTAGTTCCCCAAGTCAATTGAACCCCATGGGCAGATAAAGTTTAGGCTTCTACAATAATAGGTAGTTCAAGGGTCATAAAGAGATTTAATTTCATAAAGTATAAACAAAAACATTTATTTTTAAATTTTAGAATAATAATAATGTATATCAATGATACTAAACATAATAAAGAACACAAAACAGTGATACATTTAAGGAATAGTTTATAAACCATCTTTTATATACTCACAGACATCTACCAATCAAAAATTTGTCATTGATTAAATATAAAAATAATTTGAATCATAAAATTTTCCAAAATCCTTAGAAATAGGGAATAACGATGTGATCTTTCTAGATAGTGAAATAAATAGAGATAGGTTGAGAATAGAAGGATATCCTTATAACATACTCATAGTTGGGATGAAGAACACTAGAAATGGATAACATTCCTCAACTCACCATGTTAGCTCATAGAGTTTGGTAGACCACACACCGACCATGTCAATTACCTCAATAAGGGATTAAATGTCTGTATTTGGGAAGAGGCTGAAGGAGTCTAACCTGGATGGGGGAGTTATAGCTGATCGGATGGAAGACCTCAGGTTAGAGTTCACCTGCGCGGGGGCTTCTGGAAACCGGGGGAAATGCAGAGTTATTTGCTTCTGTGTAATCTGGGGTGGTTTTGCTGCATTTGGGGGAACTTTTCCCAACTATTTTTAAAAATTGTTGGGAAAATCATGGACTATACGAATGGTTTGTACAAACTGTTGGAAAAGGGAGAAAATGTTGTATATTTCTCAATGTATTCTTCAAACCATTGGGAAATCCTTTACTAACTCAGACCTTACCAATGGTTTATTCAAACCATAGGTAAAGGACCCATATAACAATGGTTCTATTGAACGATTGGTATAAAAGCGTTGGGAAAACCCAACTTACCAGTAGTGTACATTTGGAACGAGATCCTTTTCTTTTTTATTGGATGAAATTTGGAATAGAAGTTTTTGGTGTGGGAAATTACTCTATTTTGTTTTAGGTGTTAGTGGAATTATCTAAATCAAACAGAATTAATAAAGCATAGATTGAAGACAGTGAGTTGCAGAAAAAGGTAGAGTTGGTTTAGAGGGGTATGTTTCCTGAATTTAACATTGATAATGATTGTGTTTTGAGGATTGGGAAAAGATTATTTCCTTATGATTCACAATTGAATAATGAGTTGTTATGTGAAGCATATAGTTCCCCATTTTTAGTTCATCAAGGAAATACTACGATCTACAGAGATCATTGGATGTACTACTGGTGGGATGGAATAAAAAGAGATATTTCTGACATTACTGTGAAGTTTTTTACTTTTCTACAGGTTAAAGCCGAATTAATGTTACTGAAAGGGATGCTTCAGTATTTATAGGTGCAAGAGTGGAAATGAGAAAATATATCCATGGACTTCATTACAGGATTACAAAATACATCTCAAGATAATAATGCTATCTGGGTTATTATTTATCGATTGACTAAATCTACCCATTTCTTTCCTATTCGATATACATTGTCTCTAGATCAACATTCTCGGTTTTACGTTAAAGAGATAGTCAGGTTGTATGTTATTTCCCTCTCCATTGTATCTGATCATGATCCCATGATTACTTATAACTTTTGGAAAGGCCTTCAGAAGTTATTGGGAACTAAATTAAATTTTACTGTATCTTTTCATCCTCTACCAGATGGGAAGTTAGAATGAACTATTTAGACCTTAGAGGAGGATATGATATGTTCTTGTTCACTAGATTACCAGGGCTATTGGGACCAATATCTTTCTTTGGTTGAGTTTTCTTACATTAACAGTTTTCATTCTTGTATACAGATGTCTCCATTTTAGACATTATATGGGATGCAGTGTCAAACTCCAGCTTTTTTGGATGAAGTAGGTGAAATGAAGCTAATGAGACCAGAATTGGTAGAAGAGATGGCAGAAAAATTTTAGTTGATTCAAAAGAACATGAGAATATCTCAGAGCATGGAAAAACGTTATGTGGATAACTGGAGGAAGGATCTTTCTTATGATTTAGGTGATCATGTCTTTCTCAAAGTTTCTCCATTGAAAAGTTTGTTGCATTTTGGAAAGAAGGGAATGTTGAGTCTGAGGTTCATTGGACCCTATGAAATCCTAGAGAAAGTGGGATCTGTTTCTTACAGAGTGGATTTACCTCCTAGTTTATCCGAGGTACACAATGTTTTTTATTTTTCAATTTTAATAATGTATATTCCAGATCCATCTAATGTTTTTAGCCCCGATGTAGTTCAGTTGGAAGATAATCTTTTTTATGAGGAACAACCAGTGTATATTTTTTACCATAGAGAGTAAGTATTGTGGAATAAGGTAATTCACCAAGTAAACACCTAGTCGTTGTATTGTTGGGAATAAATATAACTAACTAAAAGATGATTATACATGTTTGTTAAATGTTTTTACATTTATCCAAAAAAAGTTAGAGTCTTAAAATAAGGAAAGAATTCGAATTTAAGCATAAATACTTTAATATTCACTAAAAGGTCGATTTACTGCCTTTTGAGGGAGAACCCTATTTAAATATTGTTTTGGTCACTTTTATACATTTTATCTGATTAAATAAATTTTTTATTTAGAACCGGGACACCAAAATTTACATTGGGTAATTTATTGGTATTTTTCTGATAAAATTCATTTTTTAATGAATAGTGAAAATACTGTATTTTAATTCAAATATGCTTTTAAATATTGTTTATTTATATGGTTATGTTATCTTTTTAATTGATTTTAACGTTTAATTACATTATATTTTTACCATTTAATCCAATGTAGGTCATTGGAATTAATTTCAAATTAATTTTGGACATAAACAAGTGTCAAACTTTTGATAGATATTGTTTCTTAAAAACACGCTATTTGTTTTGACAATGGGAATTAATTTTAATAATACAAAATTACATTAACAGTTGTCCTAACCTTATTTTATGAGTCAAGTCCTACCATGGTCATCCATGGGTCGATTTTGGGACATCATGGAGCCACTTTTGAATGATAATGACACTTTAGATTAACTAATTTAAAGTAAAGACAAAAATGACTCAAACGTAAATTTTTTATTAAAGTAATTTTTACATGGGGTTATATAAGTTATCATTTAGACTATTAATTTTTATTAAAAATATAAAAATATTTCCTAAATCATGGTATTTTTTATTATTTTTAGACATTATATAATTAATATTATTTATGACACAAAAATGATGCAGTATTTACCTCCTTAATAAATTATTTAAATAAATAAGATTGTAAATATTATAAAAATATCCAAAACCTGTCCAATTATTATTAGATGATTTTATTTAGAACATGAGTCATATTATCTTATACTTTAATGAGTTTTTCACCATTTTAAACCAAAGATATATTTATAATAATATAATTATTTCAAACATTCCGAAAGAGCCCCTCCTCTCCCTTATAATAGGACACCACTTCGAACCCATTCCTCAGACCTCTCAAGACCCTTGTCTCATCTATACTCTTCCCAATTAATATACCTACATAACTATCCTCCTCCTATAAGCCTTACCATAGGAATAAGGCACTTCAATAAGTCCTTTTGGTTCAAACCAATGGGAGTTAACCGAATTAAAGGTATCAGTTTATCTTAAATTCTTTTGTTTTATTTTACTTCTCCTACCCCTAAACTCTTTTGTTCATTTATTTTATAAAAAAAACAATATCCTCAATATACTAGGTTTTTGTTTATGAGAAGTATTCTAACTACACTTATAAACACCTCCATTTAATTAGAAAAGAACATAACATTTCTTTTGATGGAAAACTAGCGCCTCATGAAGCGATGATGGTTCAATTATCTCCTACTGCCTCTTATAGTAGACATTAACATGGAAGTGTTTTTATATATGATATATATTATGTTTATGTTTTCTTTATTCTTCTAAATTTTTCATTTATATCAAACCTTTAGGGTTTCCATAATGGGAAAATGCGATAATTTCATTTGTGGAAGTGCGGACTACCGCCCTATCAAGGTGATATGACTCGTTCATGCTATACGTGGGTTGAATAAAAGATGTAGTTAATGAAATTATATATGATATAATACTGTAATTATAATATAAATATGTATAATTATGTTTTCATTCTATTAAAATATGAAATAGAAATGAAAGTAGCATTAATGCGTACATAAAGCTTACCGTCTCCATAAACTATGCATTTAATTTCTTGTCTCCAAATGTTATGTACTATTATAAAAACATATATATACTGGATATATATGATATATATGATATCTAAATCAGGAATATTATTATTGATATAATGTAATTTTGACCTCATGAACAACATTTATTTATTAGATGTCCAGTTTGGACTTAACTACCAAACATCGACAAACTGACAGTTATTAACATAAATGATTTCATAATGTTTATAACATGGTAATAAGTATTATAAAAAAGAATAAGAAACTTGAAAAAGTTCCTTAATAATGTATAAATTAACTTTAGTTTCTTATTCATGAGATTAAATGACAAATTGGTCATGCTGGACATGTCGTAAGGGACATAAATGATTTCATAATGTTTATAACATGGTAATAAGTATTATAAAAAAGAATAAGAAACTTGAAAAAGTTCCTTAATAATGTATAAATTAACTTTAGTTTCTTATTCATGAGATTAAATGACAAATTGGTCATGCTGGACATGTCGTAAGGGACATCGTCTTAATCTCCATTCATTGTGGCATCTTTTGATTTCGACATGAATTTCTTTTATACAGTGTAAAAAACATGTTGACTGTTCATTTCATTAAAATGGAATCCTTTTTCTATGAGGTGATTTTCTAAATGACAAAAAAATGTTTCTTTTTTAATGTAAGAGGTGACAATGACCATTTCCTCCCCCGCGAGTATTATTTGTTCTATGGGTTCCCTAACAAGCCGTAATGTTTTTAAAAGGAAAATACATACCATATACTCTTTTATGTATTTTGGTATTGAAAATGGTTTTTATAATGGATTTCTTTATCTCAATATATTTAAATGATATGTTTGGATTGGTATGTGTAAATTTTATCATTCCTTAAGGTTTATTTTCTGTTTTAGGGATATGTTATGGTTCTTGGGCATTGTTTACGTATACGGGTGGTTCCAGGAAAAACCTAGGGCGGGTGAGCCCAAGATATCTCTCCAATGCATTGGGTAATGTGACTGAGGTAAACATTAATGTTTCTCCTAAATGATTTAGGGAATATAATGTGATGGGTATTCCAAATATGACTCCCTACGTAGCTAGTAAAACTACAACGTAAGTATGTTATGTATTCCATAAGTTACCTTTATGATTTATTATTTTTATGTTTTATTAATAAATCTTATAATTTAATGAGGTATGATAAAAATCTTATGTTTTTATGGACTAATGTTTATGTTCTTTATTTCATAAACCATACTGAGCTTTTTATTCTCATCAAAAGTTTTTGAAATGTTTTTCACATGACATAATGTGGAATAGGTTCAAGGATGGGATCAAGGAAAATTCATGTTGTCTAAAACATGGAACTAGAAATGAATTTTTTTTCAAAGAGTTTTTATTTTATGAATAAATGGAATCTAATTACAATTGTATAATTCGTATTTTTTGAGATAAAATGTAATAGTTATAGCCTAACTCTCTAAAACTATAATCCTGAAAAGATACTCAATGTGAATTATTCAGTTAATTCAAGATTATGTAATGTTTTAATGCTGGGACTATATAATATGCTTATGAATATTTCTCAACATATGAATAATTATGAACATTAAAAAGAGAAAGAGATGAAATTTCATTCTGTTGAGTCCTCCATGAAGAAACATCTTCTTTCTTTTAGTGAGTCCACTGATCCACTAGTATCTAAGAAATGTTTTAGTGAGACTAAAAATAAATTTTTAATTCCATGGTGTTCAGATCATGAAAAATTTATTTTAGAGATATATCGATTGGAAGGTGAATCAAAAAAATGGTGGACTCATTTCAAAACACAACTAATGGGATAAAATTGATTCCATGGAGTGGTACGAGTTTAATATTTTTTTGAGTAAGTACATTGTTTACATTAATTATATAAAAATAGAAAAGCAATTACTTTAACTAAATTTTAAGGTTGTTGAATCCATTATTATGTATGATGAAAAAATTTCAAGAATTGATAGGTATACTTATGTTATTAACATAAAAACTAAAAGTAAGATCGGCCAATTATTAAGTGTCATAAAACTAACTCTTTAAATTGATCTATCCATAAGATACATCAGTAGAAATGAATAAATCATTTGGTGTTCAATCAAGTTGTATATGAAGATTTGATTTACCCATTAGTTACATAGTTTTTATATGAATAGGAAATATAATTAAAATGAAATTTAAATAATAAAAACATTAGAGAGGATAATTTGTTCATTCCTTTAATTATGCTCAAAGTGTAGAAGAAAACAAGGATGGAATTATCCTTAGGGGACTAGTAAATGTTTTTAGCTCTGAAGCAAGTGTTATATACCAATAAAATACAGAACTTATGGGAAGAAGATGTTAGAAAATAAGTGAGATAAAGAACCATGAAATGCACCACCCACATTCTAGTGTCTCATATACATGGAGTATTACTATTATTATAACCATCAAAAAATATAATATTTAATATTGATGATAAATTTAAATATCCTCTTAATCCTAGAGACGATGGAAAATATCACAAAGTCACTATTTTAGATATAGGGTATGATAATGAAGTGGTGAATGGTATACTTACCATCCACTCTATAACTTCCAATGTCTTGTTTGATTCTATATCTCCACACACTTTTATATCTGATGAATTTTCTAAGGGTACCATAGTACAACCCCAATGATTATATGTTGATTTTCTAGAAAATTACCCAAATGGTTTTATGATCACTTCCCAAGTATATGATTGTTCTCCAATTGATATTTTTAGAAATATGATTCCTGAACTGATAGTTCTTGTCCCTTAAGTTTAATGTGATATTATCATATGCATATATTGGACTTATTTACAAAAAATGTGCATTAATTTCCATGTAAGGGAAGTTATGTTTGATATTCGGAACTAACCTATGATTGTTTATCAATGCATTGATAAATATGATAATCTAATAGAAATACACAAAATTATATGGGGTCATAATTCCTATTCAAATTAGGTGTTTATATCATGTGGTTGGGGTGAAACTCAACATGATTGATAGGCATATTGTACATGAGTGTTTTACTATTTTTCATGAAATTGTTCCTTGTTGTTCTATGAATTCTAATGTTGAGTTTTCAATATAACACATAGTGCTGCACATACTTGAAGGACTCCATATAGAGAGGTCCTTATTGAGTTACGATAATTAATGAAGAAACTCAAGGAGAATCATAATAAATGGATTTATTAATTTATGTGTGTCACTATGGGTGCAAGATTTATTTATCATAAGAATAAATAGGAATCATTACACCTTTTCATTTTTTTTGGGAGAAGAATAAGAACCTAATAAAGAATAAGTATCATCTTTTAGAAATTGATGATTTTTTTTGATCAATTTCGAGGAGGTCGATATTTCTAAAATATTGATCTTTGATGGAGATGCTATTAGTTAAGGCTAAAAAGTTAAGACATATGCAATAAAACCTTATTAATGAGGTATGGAAACCGTGAATTTATAGTGAAACTATTTTTTCATTCCAATTCCACCACTATATTCATGGTTTTATAGAATAATTTGTTTATATGTCAGATTGATCAATTTTTTATATTATTTATTGATTTTATTACGATATATTGCTATAGAAAATAAGATCATGAATAAAATTTGATGATTGTACTGAACACCTTATGAAAGAGTAATTTGTATGAAAAATTTACTAAGTGACTGCTTTGGATGTAAAAATTTACATTTTTTGTCATATAATCTCAACAGATGGTATATCGGTGGATCCATCAATGATGGAAGTTATTCAACACTGGCCTAGACCAACTAATGTGACTATGAAATATAATTTTCCTGGTTTTCATATATATTACCGATTATTAATGGATAATTTATTATATGTATATAATCTACTCACCATGTTAACTCAGATGGAGGTAAACTTCTTTTGTATAGTTGAATGCAATAAAAATTTCCAAGAAATGAAGAGAATGATAGTTAGGGAACCTGAGTTTAAACTACCCTATAGTAGATAAGGTTTTGGGATCTATTGTGATGCATCAAATAAGATACCTAGAAAAATCCTCATGCAGAATGATATAGTGACAGATTATGTCTCCCAATTATGAATGGTTCGGGAGAAAAATTTAAAAAATCAAGATTTGTTGTTAGCTAAATAATATTTTCATACTAAAGATATAGAGGAATTGTCTTTATTGAATATTTTTTGACATATATATATATATATATTGACCATAAATTTTTAAATAGTATATTTACTCAAAAGAGATGAATATGTGCTAAAGAATATGGTTGGAGTTTTTTAAATATTATGACTTCTCAATACATTACCACCATTGTAAAGAGAACATGGTGAAATATTATATAATTCCAAAGGTTAATTCAATATTATCTATGATGAGAATCACAAAAGATCCAATAATTTCTGATTTTCAAAGGATGGATCTATAAATATTAAAGGAAGGGGATAAATCATATCTTTCTCAACTAATTTCTTAATCATATATCCTTGTAAAGATTAAATATGCATAGAATGAAGACATATATCAATAAATAAGGTGATAAATTTCATCTCGTTTAACATTGATTGTAATGGAATGGAAGGGTTCCAGAACCATGTTTGCATCTCATACACACCAAATTTTTGAGAGATTTTTGGTAAAGCTCATAGTTTATCATTCTCTATTCATCCTTGAAGTACAAAGATTATAGATATCTGAAAGATTATTTATGGTGGGTTGAAATTAAGATGGATTTTGTAGAGTATGTATCTCAATACTAGGTATGTCAAAAAGTGAATGTCATCATACTAAATTATAAGATGGTATGATAATAATTACCCACACTAGAATGAAAATGGAAAATATCACCATGTATTTTGTGGTCGAAACACCCAACATTTTCAAATGGATGAAATAATATTTGGATTTTATTTAATTGACTTTAAAGTCAACACATAATACTTCAAGGAATGATAGTTTCTATTTCGATTATCTTTTAGTAATATACATTAATGAAATGATAAGGTGCTTGGAGTACCATACTATATTTTATCTATTTATGATATGGCATTTAACTAAATGTCCAGGAGAAGTCTTCAACAATATATTTTTTAAGAGTTATGTTTAATTAATATTTATCATCATTATATATATGTTAATTATTTGATAACCATTATAGCCTTGGATAATATGATGAGGTCTTTTTCTATGGATTTTTTAGGTTATTAAGATTAATACATTCCTCTAGTCAAGTTTCTTCACTATAGTAAATTTCACTTGAGAATTCATATGGATGCCTATAAATCTATAAATAGAAATAATTGTGAAACTATAACATGTTGTATAGAATTTAAATAAAAATATATATTGTGACGTGATATAACTAAGGAGTTATAATAAAATTTCAGTTACATTCAGCATCATATCGGGGTAGCTTAGAGTCGATGGAAAATTTATGTTGAAAATCATTGATGAAATATGGAATTAAAAGATGGAGAGATGTTATTTCAATGAATTTTATATGGAATAATGTTAGAAAGAAAGGAAATATTACCCCTTTTTATATTATACCCTTAGATATTATTGATCTATAAGGGACATAATTATATCACATGGTTCCTACGTCAAACCAATCTCAATATCGTTATGTGTTCAATGTATCCCTCTGGAAAAATTCCATTCCCAATTTTAATCATGTATTAAAATCATAGGTTTTAATACTATATCATGATCATTACTATGATTAATAACCAATATAAATCATAGATTGTAGGTATAATGTGTTACAGAAAAAGACTTCCCACCTCAGTAAAGTTCTTTGGTGGAATCGGAAATTAAAAGACGTTACTTGGGAAATCAGTGATGTAATGAAACTTACATATATATTTCTTTGTGTCTGAGTGATGGAACTATGATGTTTATCTTCAATTTAAGGGTGGTATATTGAAACACCATAAATTTTTTTTTTATAGATTTCTTTTCAAAAGAAATTAATTTCCAAGATTTCTTACAATGCACACAACCTCAAGTATAAATGACCCATAATATAGTATATCATAACAACATAGCTATTAAGTTGGTAGAGTCAATAAGAATAAATAAATTTTGAAAATTTTTATAATGTTTTTAGATAAATAAAATATATTTATAATTAATTAATTAATTTTTATAAATTTTTTTATATTCGTTAAAAATACATTTTCCTCAAAAATGGTAATTATTTGTTTTTGTAAGAAAATAATATAATTATTTTTTCAAATATTTGATTATTTATTTTTAAAATATAAAAATAAAAATAAAAATTATCATTTCTAATTAAACATAGTGTCAAAATTTATGAACATTCTTAAAATATTGGTCTTTTAATGAATAATGAAAATTAATAGTTTTAATTGAAAGTTACCTTTTTTATTCAAGAATATATAATGTTTTATTTTTATGAAATAGGTTTTAAAACTAAAATTAGTTCATTTATTTTTTTATAATCCAATTAAGATAATTATAATTAATTTTATTTTTTAATTTGGTGAAAATAATTTTTATATTAATGAAATCATTTTTTCTACAACATTAATTTTCATCATGTTTTGTGTGTTTAATTTTTATTTAAATTCAACCCCTTCTGCGAATTGAATTATATAAGACGGATTATATATTTGGAATCATAATTGTAAATTTTTTTAATTATGTCTCTCTCATTTTTGGTTATCATGAATACTAAAAACCATAAAAATATATTATGGGAGTAAAGGTTAAGACGAATTTTCCGAGGGATAGTTTTAGAGATAAGGATATGTTTACCAATTAAACATGCCCAAATCCTATTTGACAGACATATTTTGACATCCTACTATAAAAAATTAAAAAATAAAACTATTTAAAACTATTTTACATAATAATTAAATTAATATATTTTAATCTTTTATGAAATTACATTTGTTCCTTTTCTCCCACATATTGAAGGATACCCCAATTTTCTGATCATTACAGCACTATGACCCATCTAGATCAACTAAAAACATAAATTTTTTATTGAGAAAATATATATACATAAATAATAATTTCTTGTATTCTGGGAATACCCTTCCATGGGTAATTAAGAAAGGATTTAAATGAGTCATATCAATTAACTTGTAATCATTTAACTTGACATTTTTCAATTTATTTATCAATATACCTACTATAATTGTGTGGTATCTATTACTAAATAAAAAATTACATATCATAAATGTACTAAATTGTTAGATTAATTATGTAACCACCATTATTAAACCACTTTTCCTTCAAATGTGAATAAAAAGTATCACTCCTATGTATGTGTGAACTGCCATCCAAATTTAGTGATTCAATTCATTTTCTATCAAATTTTTTATGGATGGTTATTCTGATTTGTTTAATATTTATATAAAATATTTATAATATTATTATTATTCTGGAATTATAATATCACATTTTCCTACTTACCTTCCCATCCATTGTAATTTTATAACATTTCCCATATGAACGTGTGGATTGTCACCTCCATGTAGCTATGTGATTCATTTTTTTCACTTTACATGGATGGCAATATAGAAAAATTTAATTCTTGTATATAAAATCTATGATATAATTATTATTATTTATATGTGATTTATAATTTCCTATTCTTTATTATTATTTTTCAACAATTGAAAATATCATTCATGCATACATATAGCCTACCATCTCCTTGAATGGTATAATTTATTTTCCTA
This sequence comes from Viscum album, assembly GCA_963277665.1. Taxonomy (NCBI): domain Eukaryota; kingdom Viridiplantae; phylum Streptophyta; class Magnoliopsida; order Santalales; family Viscaceae; genus Viscum; species Viscum album. Next base: position 1,098,890,806 of record OY728135.1, on the reverse strand, counting down.
TTTTTAAATTTTAGGGATGAATCATACTAAACGTACATATATAATGGATATTTATGTTACTTATATCATAATTAACATTCTAGAGATTATTTAACATGATCAGAGTATAAGTAATTTGAATATTGAACTATTAATATATAGAAAAATGAAATAATTAATGCGGATAAATGACAACTATAATGAGGAATTATTAAAAAATGATTGTTTCAATACTTTCTGTGGGTCAAATAAGATATTATAATAATTTTTATGATTATAATATTAAATTATAATAAATTTAAATTTATTATACATTAGTTTAGTGTTCTTTAATATTAATTCAAACATGGGGTGATAATTTTTTTTTCAATCTCATTTTCAATCAGGGGTTTCGGTGGTTGAATTTTCAATAAGAGAAATCAGATGATCAATATCTAATAAAACTATTTACTTTTATTCTACTTGGTATATTTATACAAAATAAAATTTTTCCTTTAATTTTTTTCCATTTTGATTTCACGAGACTTAATGTTTTTTAATAGAAAACCCAACTATAATTCTTTCCTTAGCCAAAAATAATTTTTCTTTCATATTAGGGTTTTATAAAAAAATTATGGAATATTTTTTTGAATGGAAAGTTACTCATTAAATTCAATTTTAACCATGTTTGAATTTATATAGAATTTATTTAAGATATATTTTTTACATTTGTCTAAAAAAAATATTTTCCCTTTAATGTAAATGTGAACTGAATATTTATTTTCCAAGGGATAGTTTTATAGATAAGGATATATTATCCAATTAAACATGCCCAAATCTTATTTTTTTGACATATTTTGACATCCTACTATAACAAATTAAAATATATAACAATTTAAAACTATTTTATATATTTATTACTTTAATATATTTTAATCATTTAAGAAATTACATATGTTAATTTTCCCTAACTTATTGAAGGATACCCCTCTTTTCCCTCCATTACACCACTATGACCCATCTAGATCAACTAAACACTGAAATATTTTATTGAAAAATATATATATTAATAAATTATATTTCCTTGTCTACTTCAAATACCCTTCCACGGGTAATTAATAAAGGATCTAAATGTGGAATATCGAATAGGTGGTAATCATTTAACTTGACATATTTCAATTTATTTATTAATATCCCTACTACAATTATTTGGTATTTATTATTAAATAAAAAATTATGTATCATAAATGTACTAAATTGTTAGATTAATTTTGTAACCGAAATTATTTAACCAATTTTCCTTCAAATGTGAAGATGAAGTATCACTCATATGTATCTGTTAACTGCCATCCCAATTTAGTGATGCAATTCATTTTCTATCAAATTTTTCATGGATGGTTATTCGGATTTGTTTCGTATTTATATAAAATATTTATGATATAATTATTATTATATAATTATAATATCATATATTCCAACGTACCTTCACATCCATTGTAATTTGAAAATATTTCTCATATGCACGTGTGGATTGTCACCTCCATAATGCAATGTGATTCATTTTATTTCACTTTAAATGGATGGAATTACAGATAAATTTAATGCATGTATATGAAACATATGATATAATTATTATTATTTAAAGGTGATTTATAATTTCGTTATTCTTTTATTTCATTATTCAATAATTGAAAATATCATCTGTGCATACATATAGTCTACTATCTCCATGAATGGTACAATTTATTTTTCTACTTCTGCATTTTAGAGATGAATCATAATAAATATACATATATAATGGATATTTATGTTATTTATATCATAATTAACATTCTAAAGATGATTTAATGTGATTAGAGTATAAGGAATTGAAATATCAAACTATGATTATCATGAAAAATGAAACAATTAATACCGATAAATGACAACTATAATGAAGAATTATTAATAAATTGGTGTTTAAAAATGTTATGTGGATCATATATGATATTTTAATAACATTTCATTTCTTATCTCGAAATTTTATTTACTACTATAAATACATATATATACTTTATATATATGATATCTAAATCATGAATATTATTCTGGATATAATGGACTTTTGACCATATAAACAACATATAATTATAAGAAGTCTATTTCCGACTTAACTACCAAACATCGAAAAAAATGAATGTTATTAACTTAAATGATTTAATAATGTTTATAACATGGTAATAAGTGTTACAAAAGAATAATAAACTTGAAAAAGGTTCTTAAGAAAGTATAAATTAAGTTTAGTTTATTATACATGAGATTAAAGGACAAATGGGTCTTGTCGGACACTAGGTAAGGGACATCATCTCAGTATCCTTTCATTGAGGGATCCTTTGATTTTGACACAAATATCTCTTATAAAGTGTAGAAAAACCCGTTTAATTTTAATTTCATTCAAATGGAATATTTTTTCTATGAGGATTTTTTCTAAATGACAAAAATGAATGTTTCTTTTTAACGTAAGTGGTGACAATGACCTTTTTCGCTACTGCGAGTATTATTTGATCTAAGGGTTCCATAGCAATCCGTAATGTTTTTAAAAAGAAAATACATACCATATACTCTATTATGTCTTTTGGTATTGAAAAAAGATTTTTGATAATGGATTTTGTTATGTCAATATATTTGAATGATATATTAGGATTGATATGTGGAAATGTAATCCTTCCTTTATGTTTGTTTTATGTGTTATGAATATGTTATGGTTCTTGGGAATTTTTTATGTATATGGATGATTCCATGATAAATCTAGGGTGGGTGAGCCCAAGATATCTCTCCAATACATTGGGTAACATGATGATGGTAAACGTTAATGTTTCTCCTAAGAGATTTAGGGAATATAATGTGAGGTGTATTCCATATGTGACTCCCTATGTAGCTGTGAAAGCTACAACGTAAATATGTTATGTATAACACAAGTTACCTTTATAATTTATGATTTATATGTGTTATTCATAAATATTATTATTTCCTGAGGTATTTTAAAAGGGTTAGTTTTTTATGGACTAATGTTTACTTTCTTTATTTCATTACCCATACTGAGCTTTTTATGCTCATCTAATGTTTTTTAAATTTTTTTCACAGGACATGAAGTGGAATAGGTTCAAGGATGGGATCATGGAAAATTCATGTTTTCTAATACATGGAACTATACATAACTCTTTTTTTTAAATAGTTTTTGTTCTGTGAAAAAATGGAATCTGATTAGAAGTGTATACATTGTAATTTTTGAGATGAAATGTAATAGTTATGGCCTAAATATCTAAAACTATTGACTTGAAAAGATCTCCAATGTGAATTATTAATTTAATTCAAGATTATGTAATGCTTTAAGGCCGGGTAAATATAATATGGTTATGAAACTTTCTCAAGATACGAATAATTTTGAATATTCAAATGAGAAATGGAGGAAAATTTATTCTGTTGATCCCTCCATGAAGATTGACATCCTTATTTTAGTGGGTCCATTGATTCACTAGTATCTAAGAAATTTTATAGTGAAACTAAAAATAAATTTTCAATTCCACGGTGTTCAAATCATGAAAATTTTTAATTCAGAGATCTGTCGATTGGAAGGTGAATCAGAACCATGGTGGAATCATTTCAAGAACACAAGGAATGGGATAAAATTGATTCCATGGAGTGGTACGAGTTTAATATTTTTTGAGTAAGTACATTGTTTACATTCATCATATAAAAATAGAGAAGGAATTAATTTAGCTAAATTTCAAGGTTGTTGAATCCATTAGAACGTATGAGGAATACATTTCAAGAATTGATAGGTATACTTATAGTATTAACATATCAACTGAATGTAAGATCAACCAATTATTATGTGTTATAAAAAAACTCTTTAAATTTATCTATCCATATGATACTTCGGTAGAAATGAATAAATAATTTGGTGTTCTATAAAGTTGTATATGTAGATTGGATTTACCATTCTGTCACATAGTTTTGATATGAAAAGAAAATGGAATTAAAATGAAATTATAATAATAAAAATGGCAGATATGATAATTTGTTCATTCCTTTAATTATTCTCAAAGTGTAGAAGAAAACATGGATGTGATTATCCTTAGGGGACTAGTAAATGTTTTTAGTGTTGAATAAAATTCCATATAAAAATGAAATACCTAACTTATGGAAACAAGATGTTAGAAAATAATCAAGATATAGAACCATGAAATGCACCAACCAAATTCACAGTGTCTCAAATAAATATACTATTATTATTATTATAACCATGAAAAAATTTAAAGTTTAATATTGATGATCCATATAAATATCCTCTTAATCATAGAGATGATGGAAAATATCAAGAAGTCACTATTTCAAAATTACGATATGATATTGAATTGGTGAAAGGTATACTTACCATCAACTCTATAACTTCTAATGTATTGTTTGATTCTATATCTCAACACTCTTTTATATTTGATGAATTTTATAAGGGTACCATAGTATAAGCTTAATGATTATATGTTGATTTACTAGAAAATTACCCTAATGTTTTTATGATCACATCTCAAGTATATGATCGTTCTCTAATTGATCTTTTTGGGAATATGATTCCTAAAAATATAGTTGTTATCCCTTAAGTTGAATTTGATGTTATCATATGCATATATTTGACTTATTTACATAAATTGTTCATTAATTTCCATTGAAGGGAAGTCATGTTTGATATTTTGAACTAACCTATGCTCATTTATCAGAGCATCGATAAATATGAGAATCTAATAGAAATACACTAAATTATATGGGTCTTAATACCTATTCAAATTATATGTTTCTGTCAGATGGTGGGGGAGAAACTCAACATCAATGATAGACCTATTTTACATGAGTATTTTATTATTTTTCAAGATAATTTTCCTAGTTGTTATATGAATTATAATGTTGAGTTTTTAGTATAACACATAGTTCTGCACATACTTGAAGGACTCCATACAGTGAGGATCTCATTGAGTTACAATAATTATTTAAGAAACTCAAGGAGAATCCTAATATAGGGATTCGATCATCTATGAGTGTCACTATGGGTGAAACATTTATTTATGATAAGAATAAATAGGGACTATTTCACCATTGAATTTATTTTTGGGAGCAGAATAAGATCACAATAAAGAATTAGTATCATATTCCATATATTGATGATTTATTTTATCAATTACAAGGAGGTGAATATTTCTAAAATATTTATCATTGATCTAGATACTATTATTTGAGGCTAAAAAGTTATGACATACGAAATAAAACCTTGTTAAGGAGGTATGGAAACTATGAATTTCTAGTGATACCATTTTCTCTTTCCAATTCCACCACTATATTCATGGTTTTAAATAATAATGTATCTACGTGTTTCCTTGATCAATTTTTGGTAGTATTTATTGATTATATTACCATGTATTCCTATAGAAAATAAGAGCATGAATAAAATTTTAGGATTGTACTGAAGACCATATGAAAGAGTAATTTTTATGAAAAAATTTCTAAGTGTGTACATTGGATGTAAAAAGTTACATTTATGGTCATATAATTTCAACAGATGGTATATTGGTGGATCCATCAATGTTAGAAGTTATTGAACACTAGCATAAACCAATGAATAAGACTAAGAGATATAGTTTTCTTGGTTTTCATATGTACTATCGATGCTTTCTGGAGAATTTCTCACATATATATAATCCACTCACCAAGTTAACTCATATGGAAGTAAACTTCTTTTGTACAAATGAATGCAATAAAAATTTCAAGGAAATGAAGAGAAGGATAGTTAGGGAACATGATTATAAACTACCCTACAGTAGAGAAGGGTTTGGGATCTATAGTGATGCATCAAATAAGATACCTATATAAATCCATGTAGAATGATATTTTGATTGATTATGTCTCACACCAATGAATGGTTCATGATAAAAATTTCCAAATACATGATTTGGTGTTAGATAAATAATATTTTCATACTAAAGATATAGATAAATTGTCTTTATGGAATATTCTAGGACATATATATATATATTGACCATAAATTTTTAAATTGTATATTTACTAAAATGAGATGAATGTGTACTAAAGAATATGGTTGGAGTTTTTTAAATATTATGACTTCTCAATACATTACCACCCTTGTAAATAGAACATAGTGGAATAATATATAATTCCAATGGTTAATTCAATCTTGTAGAGACCGGAATCTTGACGTACATTGACATTACATTACATTTGCGGAATACTTAGTACATAACAAAAACACACACACAAGGATCGTAATAGTTTAGTGTCTTTGGAAACTCGGAATATAATCTTCTAATCCTGGTGAAAGATCTTCAACATCTCCCATAAAGATCTTCTTTTTTTTACCTAAAACCTTTATTTATATCCTGGGGAAAAGAAAACATAAAAGGGTGAGCTCAAATGATCAGTAAGGGTAAACAAAAGAAATATCAATCACATCATATACATAAGAACATAACTTTTGGAAATCTTCACCTGCAAAATAGATCATAATTTCATAACATGGGTTAAATCATGGCAGTGAAATGTAATCACAATAATCATAACTTAAAACATGAAACTTTGTGACATTCACACATAATCATAGAGAGTCATTTCTTGTTAGTCAAGACTCATTTCCAAGACTATCTTAGTGGACAAAGTCCCTTTCTGAACCGAGTCACCCTCGTTTCAGTCCTGTTTCACTGAACCGGTATAACCTACCATTCCAGCCATGTCTATCTCATGAGATATAAAATTTTTACCCAATGCATTGGAGGGAGATATAGGTCCCACCCATCTCATAATGATACCATTCTTATGTGTGCCACAAAATCATACATCATACATCATTGCATAACCCATGTAATACAAATGGGAATCTTAAACATCATGACATCATAAAACAATTCATATAAGATAAAGGAATTAATAAAAATAATTCCATCACAACATAACCAATCAATGTAATAATAGGGATAAAAACATAACCCTTTATTATCTTAGATGGAAAATAATTTTGATAAAACACTTGAACTCTATTCTTGAGGAAAATATCCTTTCTGCTTCAGAAACACTTTTCCTTTCTTAACATGTCATACAATTTGAAACTAAAATATGTTAATTAAAAATAAACTTGAAAACTTTAAAAGGAATCTTCTTGGAAATAATTTTTTAAAAATCAATTAATTCCGTATAAGTTAAAAAAACATTCTTCGTACTTTTGTCGAAAAAGTCAAAAAAGTACCTCGTACGAAAAACGACAGAAGATTCCTTTCATATCTTTTACGAAAAACTCACAGAAGGGTAAAATAGGATTTAAACAATTGTAGGTTAATGGAAATAATATTACATATTGAGGAAGCATGGATGTGGATGATAAAATACACCCCAGTAAATACTAAAGTATAAACAATCTCGCATAAAAATGAGATTGTGATATTTCCCTTACCTTAGGTCCGACTTGGTTTGTAAGTGTCCAAACCTCATGTATAATGATTTAAATAATGTTATTTACTTATTCCAGAATCATAATTATTTTTATGATATCAAGTATGGTCATATTCTTAGCTTCTTAGTAGTAATATTTCATTGTTACTTGTTATTTGGGTGTTTATAACTTTTTGTTCTTATGCGTCTTTTGTCGAATAAATTCTTATTTTTTCATTAGGTTATAGATAACTCATTTCCAGAATCGTATTAGTGTAATATATATCATATTCATTCATTCAATTCATTTATATAATCATTATTAAATGAAGATCATGTAGAATGAGTCGCATCACATCGTGGAGACGGTATTCCGTACGTACGCATGAGTGATGATATCATTCCTATGATCGTGGAATTGTATTGGAGTATATGTATACTATTTTAGAATCAATATCACTTTATAATAGTCATATATAGTCATTATTTACACCATTATACCCATCCAAGTAAGGTGGTGGTGGAGAATAGATTACACCACGGTGTGGAGACGGTATTCCGTACGTACGCACGCGCGGTGATTTCTTTTCCGTAGGATTGATAGATGGTGAAATAGGGTTGTTTCATACTTATAATAACATATCCGTATATGAGTGATACTGATTTTATTACTTCATAATGAAACAACTAAATAAGAAGAAGTGGAAGAAGAAATAAAGATGAAAGAATCGGTAACGGATATTACCTCTTCTTTGAAGTGCTTCTTTGATACCTCCTTTTAGGGAACTAAAATGGGTCTTTGAATAAGAACAAAACCTCTAGGATGTTTCTAGGGAAGTGGAGAAGAGAATTTCGCAGGTTTTGGCCGAGCTTGAAGGCTCAAAGTTGTGTGAGGAAGAGAGGGAGGAGATGCCCTTTTATAAGGGAGGAGAGGGGCTCCTTTGGAATAACTAAATATATTATTTTCTTATAAAGTCATGTTCGGTTTTAAATAGATCAAAATTGATTTTTTTCGTGGCTAAGGTGGGTATGGGTCGAAATCCTCTCATCCAATAGAATTTAGACAAGTTTAGGTTCGTATTTTAACCTTATCATTTAGATTTAACATTAAGTTAAATAATTTTACTTTTACCATGTCTTCTTGTGTTCTTATACTGTAAGGTTAATAAACATACTATAAAGAGCCCAACGAACCCCAAATTGTTTATTATTAATATATATAACCTTATCTAAGTCATTTGGCCGAACCTTAGATTTTTAAGAATAAAATAACAATTAATTATATAATATTTGTTTTAAAAACTATTTTATGTCAATTTTGACACTATTTAGTAATTGATTTTTGTGAAAATCATAACAGAATGATAAGTTCGAAAAAAGTTAATTAAATAAATAATAACATGTCATATTAACCTATAAAATTAGTTTAATTCATAAAAAGTCTCAAATTACATTTATTTGGGTATTTATAACATCAATTATGTCAATATTTCATTAATAAGATAATTACTGCATCATCTTTGTGTCATAATAAATGATAATTATATAATCCCTAAAAATTCTAAATAAATTCCTATGATGTAGATAATTGTATTATATTTCTGGATACTATTCATCTTCGAAGTTTAATGAAGTTTATCACTAGATTAAAATTATTATACTTATATAATTTAAGAAAGTGACATGTTGTCACATTCTTTGGTTTTAATAATAATTAAATTATTTTCATTGACAAAATTTAATTAAATGAATCTAATACGACCCTTAGGTGATATGGGTCGACTTTTAGTCATCCAATAGTATTTGGACATTTTTTAGGGTAATTTTAAAATATTATATTTACCCTTAATTACCAGATTTACCTTTAACTATGGTAAACAAAATTTACCATAGTTACTATTCATATTTCCCAAAAATAAGAAGTAGCTTATTAAAATAATTTGGACCCACTGATTCCAAATATGGAATCCATTTTTCCAAATTCAATACAAAAAAGATGCAGAAATTAAATTAAAATTAATCCCGTTGTCGAAAGAAAACGGGGTTTTCTTTAAAACATTGCAAAAGATTGAATTGATTTAACCTACGAATTCAAGGTAAAATCAATGCTAATGACATACATTATATTAAATTGTAAAAATATATTCTATTTATACTTTAAAACCATTCAATATTATACTTTAACCACATAAGATATTACGATGAAAAAAGTTGTTTTTAATTAAAATATAGCGTGTTTTTACTATTCATTAAAATATGAAAGTTTTTGGAAAAATATCAAAACTTTATCTAATGTAAATTTTTATATCCTGATTCAAAAGAAGAATTTTATTTTGTCAAATTGAACATATAAACATTTAAAAACTATATTTAAAGTGGGTGCTCCATCAAAAGGCGGCAAAACTGCATTTTTTGAAAAATACTTATTTTACCCGAAAAATTTATTTTGATCTTATACCATGTTCTAGAAATGTGTAAGATAAATAATAATGTTATAAAATTCAAAATTTAGTTAACACTATTCATAACGGCTAGTTCATGACAATATTATAATAATATATCGTTGTTTATTAAAACCCTATATTGCGCACAACACACGCTATCGAGGAAGGTCGCGATTGCGTGTAATGCAAGCCAAGTCAGGGTTGCATGTTGTGAAAGAATCCTTCGTTTTTTCGTATAACATAATCCAACCATATTTCATTTATACATTCAATATATATATATATATACTCAATGTTGCGTAGAAAAACTATTATCAAAATTGTGTGTAACACGATCCAAGAATAGTGTTGTGTATACTGCAAGATAATACGGTGTTGCGTATAGCGCAAGGTAATCTTGGTGTAGAATAAAACACAAGACATTAATGAAATTAAAAGAATATTTTTCATAAAATCTCGGGGTGTTACATTCTACCCCCTTAAAATGAATTTCGCCCTCGAAATTCGTTGGGGTTATAAATGGTTTACTATTCGAAAGTTTCTTTAATAGAAACCCACATCGTAAAAAGGAATACCAAAATCAATCTTTAAAAACAAAAGTATGAAACGTAACGGTTACCCAAATAAACTAATCACTGGGTTTCCGCATAGGTGAAAATATGGATATGGAAGAAAAATCTAACCATCATGTTCTGATGGAGAGTGGTAGAGAACATGGCTATGGAAAAGCCAACAATCACAAATCCATAAATTTGTGACGATCTAAGGTACCATCCGATTAATCAGATATAAGAGCACTAGGACAACAGTTTTGGTTTACAAGATCATTTCCCTAAAGTTGTAGAATTTGAATTAGAATAAATACTTACTTTATTTTGGTAAAATCTCACTGTTGTTCGTGCCTTGATCAATTTCCACTTCATCTCTTAAATAAATGAAGTTGAATTTATTATTCGTGAAGTGTTAGCAGATCATGTGATAGAATGACGGGTCATTCCATATGTCTCAAACAAAAGGTTAGTATAAGGCCCCAGCCTTAAACCTTACTTAATATTGAATTAAATGAATAATTCACATTGAGGATCTTTTCAGGTTTAGAGTTTTAGAGAATTAGAACATAACTATTACATCTTAAAAGATTAAAAAGTAGACACTTCTACTAAGTCTCCATAAAATAAAAACTCTTAAAAAGAAAGATGTCTATATTCCATGTTTTAGATAGCATGAAATTCCCTTGATCCCATCCTTGACCTTATTCCACTTTAAGTCCTGTGAAAAACATTTCGAAAAACTTGGGGTGAGCATAAAAAGCTCAGTAAGGGATACAGAAAGAATGAAAACTGTTAGTTTTTCAAACATCAAGTAAAACATGTATACTATATCAAAGTAATACCTTCACCTTCATGAAGTAGTAAAAAAAATCTTCACTGAATAAAGTATCATTACTTACCTTTTTGTAACCAAAGGATTACCATAAAACCCATATAAAGAACACATAGAATATATAAAGGTAACTTGGGACATAAACATACTTAAGTGGAATAACCATACGGTTGACTTCCACACATATCACTTAATGGAATAGCCATACCGCCAATTTCCATACATACTTAATGGAATAGCCATACGGCCGACTTCCATACCCAATGCATTGGAGGTTATAACGTAACCACCCGTCCTGGTATTCACGGAACCACCCGTCATATGGTTTATAACGTAACCACCCGTTAAAATGTCCAAGTACCTGAATAAAATCATAAAACATAAAACCAATATAAAGGAATGATAACATTTCCACATTTCAATCACAATATATCATAAATAAATTGACATAATAGAATCCTTTTTCAAATCCATTTCAAATACCAAAATACATAAAAGAGTATATGGTATTTATTTTATTCTAAAAACATTACGGCTTGTTGAGGAAGCCAAAGACCAACTAATACTCGTGGAGGCGGAAAAGGTCGTTGTCACCACGTACGTAAAAAAACATTCCTTTTTGTCGTTTAGTAAAACGCTTCGTAGAAAAAGATTCCTTTTGTATAAAAGTAAAAGTTAAAGGGTTTCATACACCGTATAAAACAAAGTTGTGTATAAAACTAAATATGCCTCAATGAAAGAAGATTGAGACGAAGTCCCTTACAAAGAACATTTTTAAAATAAAATAGATATATTATGTGTATTCACTATAGGTACACATAAAGAAAGTAAAAATACAAAATAATACATAATAATATCATGACATAATTTGAAAGTAGGAGATTAACCCAAAGAATGGAAATTGGGTTAAGATGTTCCCTTACCTCGGGTCCTACTTGACTCGATCATTCTTTAACGTCCTGAATAATAAACTTGAGTTAATTTATACTTCATTAAGAACCTTTTTAAAGTTTATTATTCCTTTTCTATCACTTATTTCCATGTTATAAACATTATGTAACCATTTGAGTTAATAATGTTTGTTTTGTCAATATTTGGTTCTTAAGTAGAAAGTAGACTTCTTACAATTACATGTTGTTCGTGTGGTCAAAGGTTCTTTATATCCAGAATGAAATTACCGATTTGGATATAATAAGTATCATATATATCCAGCATATACATGTATTTATAATATTACATAATCATTTAGGGGTAAGAAATGAAATGCACCGTTCATGGAGACGGTAAGCCGTACGTACGCATGAACGCTACTTTCACTTCTTTGTCATATTAATGGAATTAAAACTAAATGAGAGGTATGTATATTTTAATTCCAGAATTATATTCATCATTTAGATATATCATTAATTATATATATACATTATATACATGTAATTTTAATAGTACATTACATTTGGGGATAAGAAATGAAATGCACCGTTCATGGAGACGGTAAGCCGTACGTACGCATGAACGCTACTTTCATTTCTATCTCATACTTTAATGGAAAGAAAAAATAATGATATAGAGGTATATTATAATTCCAGTATAACATCATATATAATAACTTTAAATCCATCCTTTACACGTCCCACATATGGCATTAACGAATCACATCACTTTTAGGGGGCGGTAGTCCGCACTTCCTTAAATGAAGATATCGTGTTTACCCATAATGGAAACCATAAAGGTATTCAAAAAATGAAAAATACAGAATCTTAAAGAAAACATAATTATATTATATATCATATATAAAAATAGTTACATCATAATGGCCACCTTTGAAGGTATTAAATGAGTATTGAACAATCATCGTTTCGGGAGGCAGAATTTCTACATCCACAGAAACCGTATGTTCTTTAACCATTTGATGTAGTTGTGTGAGAGTGTAGCTCAAATAAATATTATAACAACATCCTAGTATATTTAAGATACTGGTTTTGTTACAAAAGAAGTAAATAAAAAGAGTTTAGAGGGTTGGAGAAGCAAAATAAAACAAATGAACAAGAGAGAATGAATTACCTTTAAAAGTGTAACTCCTTTTTGATTTGAGCCTAATGGCTTCCTTTGAAAGGATTCTGCCCAAAGGGAATCCTCTAGGATGAGGGGAGGGATGTGGAGAGAGTAATTGGGCAGGGGTTGGCCGAGCCAAAGGCTTGAGAAGTGTGTGAAAATAGGTAGAGGTGGGGGCCTTTTATAAGAGGAGAGGAGGGGCACTTTTGGAAAGTAAAGAAATATTACTTTATTTGAAAATGTGTTTCGGTTTTAAAAGGTCCCACATTGATATATTTCGTGGATAAGGTGATAAGGGTTCGAAATCCACTCATCCAATTGGTTTTGGCCATGTGTAGGTTTTATATTTTTCATTATCTTTCCATTTTATTTAAGTCGTCAAATAATGATGTCATCGCTGCATCATTAATATGTCATATATAATTTAATTTATTTAATGTCTAAAAATTATAAAGAAATACTATGATGTATGAAATCTTTTTATCTTTCCAATGACTATTTATAAACAAAATTTTGACTTGTATAACCCTACTTAAAAATTATTTTAGTAAAACAATTTATGTTTTTGTCATTTTCACTTTAACATTAAATAAAAATATATTAATGTCATTTTCCAACTAAAGTGGCTCCATGGGGTCCCCAAGTTGGCCCATGGCTAGTCTTGGTCGGCCATGACTCACCCAATAGGTGTAGGACAAGTTTCATGGTGTTTTCACATTCTTATAATACCATTTTTACCTTAAACTACACTAATTACCTCTAATCGCGATTAATGAAAAAAAGATACTATTCACCAAAAAATTATTTTAATCTCATTGAACCACATTTTACTTCTTAATGACAACCATGTATGTCGGATTTTCAAAATTCAATACACATTAGTGGTAAAATTTCATTTAACTGAAAAATCAGTTTGCTTGATTACCACTTAGTGGTTTCACTATTAATCAAAAATTGAAGTTTTTCAGAAAATTACCAAAAATTCACCCTAAGATAAATTTGATATTCCGAATTCAAAAATGAATTTCATTTTACAAAATTCAAAACATATAAGTCAAATTAATTAATTTATTAATTAATTCCCGCTGTCATGACAAATAGCGTGTTTTTGTGAAACAATAAGTATCAAAAGATTGACACCAGTTTAAGTCCAATTTCAAAGTGAAATTGATTCCAATGACCACCATTGGATTAACTGGTAAAAATATTTTCTAATTTCACTTTAAAACCAATTAAAATAATAATCTAATCATATAAATAATTTAGATTAAAAAGATGTTTTGAATTAAAATACAACATTTTACACTATTCATAAAAAAATGAACTTTATCAGAAAGGTACCAAAAATTTACACAAAGTAAATTTTGATGTCCCGATTCTAAAGAAGAGTTATATTTGGTACAAAAGTATGTATAAGAGTGATAAAAACTATATTTAATGACGGTTCTCCGTCAAAAGGTGATAAGTGAACCTTTAGTGAAAATTAGAGTATATATGCCCTAAAATTGAACTCTTTCCGTATTTTAAGCCTTTATCTTTTATTGGGTAGATGTATAAACATTTAAAAACATATCTAATCATATTTTAGTTATTTCTATCCATTCCCGCCAGTACAAAGGCTACTTGTTAACTAACATTTAAAATAATATTATTTTATTACTAGTGTGCTATGTAAGTTTCAAAGAAACTCATCGTTGTGTATCGGGTACGCTATCGAACATAGCAACCCCTTTAAAATAATATTAATATTTAATTCGTAAATATTAATAATTATGAAAATTATTTATTCTTTATTTACCTGGGATGTTACATCCTTCCCCCCTTTTGGGAATTGCATCCTCACAATTTTATTCACTTATCAAAATAAGTGGGGGTATTTATCCCTCATAGAATTTTCAGATTCCCACGTTGCCTCTTCAATCACATGGTTTTTCCACAAAACCTTTACCTGATAAATCAACTTATTCCGTAACACCTACTCCCTGTGGTCAAGAATCTGGACTGGTTGTTCCTCATAAGATAGGTTCTCTTCCAGCTGAACTACCTCTGGACTCAAAACATGAGATGGATCTGGCATATACTTCCTCAAAATTGAAACATGAAAAACATTGTGTACCTGAGATAAACTCGTAGGTAAAGCCACTCGGTAAGAAACTGATCCAACTTTCTCCAGAATTTCATATGGTCCAATGAACGATGGACTCAACATTCCTTTATTACCAAATATCATCACACTTTTCCATGGTGATACTTTGAGAAAAACATGATCACCTACCTCGAAAGATAGATCCTTCCTCCGGTTATCCGCATAACTCTTCTGCCTGCACTGAGCTATTCTCATGTGTTTCTGAATCAACTGAACTTTTTCTGCCATCTCTTCTACCAATTCTGGTCCCATCAGCTTCCTTTCACCCACTTCATTCCAAAATGCTAGAGTTCGACACCGCTTCCCATATAATGCCTCAAATGGTGCCATCTGTATACTGGAATTAAACTGTTATTATAAGAAAATTCAACCAAAGAAAGATGTTGGTCCCAACTTCCCTGATAATCCATCAAACAAGCTCGTAAGATATCCTCCAATGTCTGAATTGTTCGTTCTGACTGCCCATCTGATTGAGGATGAAAATCTGTACTAAAATTTTAATTCAGTACCCAACGACTTCTGAATGCCTTTGCAAAAGTTAGAAGTAAACCTGGGTTCACGATCCAATACAATTGAGAGAGGAACTCCATGTAACCTGACTATCTCTTTAAGATACAAACGGGAAAGTTGATCTAGAGAGAAAGTATCTCGTATAGAAAGGAAATGAGCAGATTTGGTCAAGCGATCAACAATAACCCAGATTACATTATTACCTCGAGATGTCCTCGGTAATCCCACAACAAAGTCCATGGATATGTTTTCCCATTTCCACTCTGGCACTGGTAAAGGCTGAAGCATCCCTTTCGGTAACTGCTGCTCTCCTTTAACCTGTTGACATGTGAAACACTTCACAGTAAAATCAGCAATGTCTCTTTTCATTCCATCCCACCAGTAAAACTCCCGCAGATCTTTGTACATCATAGTACTGCCAGGATGAACTGAAAATAGGGAACTATGAGCCTCACATAACAACTCATTCTTCAACTGTGAATCACAAGGCACACATAACCTCTTCACAAACCTCAAAACACAAACACAAACTTATCCAAGAACTCATGGAAAATTTTATTCATAAGGTCCATGAATACAGCAGGTGCATTGGTTAACCCAAAAGGCATAACTAAAAATTCATAATGGCCATATCTAGTACGGAATGCAGTCTTCGGAACGTCTGCTTCTTTTCCTTTCAACTGATGGTACCGCGACCTCAAGTCAATCTTCGAAAAATACTGAGCTCCCTGGAGCTGATACCACTTCATTCGATGGCCCAACATCTACTGAAGTTGTTGCAAAGGATTTTACCACCCCTTTCTTTATGTAGTCTAACTGCTTTCCCCCAGTTGAGTTCTTCGTTGGACACTCGTTTGCATAATGACCCATTTCATTACACTTAAAACATCTTACCGTTGGCTTTTCATTTCCTGCTTGATCATCTTCCTTACAGTTACGAGCAATATGACCAGACTTACCACACCGAAATCACTTACCAGACTTGGATAAACATTCTCCAGGATGCATTTTACCACACTTCTCACAGGATGGATATTTGGTTTTCTTACCTCCTTGCTTCTTTGATGAATTCTTCCCCTTTTCCTGCCAACTAGATATCTTATTCTATTTTTTGTCATAGAACACCTGATCATCGGCAAACTCCATTTCCACCTCCTCCGCACATCGAACAAGTTTTTCATAACTTTTGAACTCACGAGAAGCTAAAGCCCTTCGATACTTTGGCTTTAACCCTGAGTAAAAACGGTTTATTTTACTATCAAGATCTTGTATGAAGTTTGGAGCATACCTTGCCAATCGAGTGAACTTTTCTTCATAAGTAGCCACTGAATCATCCTCCTGCCTCAATTCTAGGAACTGTTTTTCCATCCTAAGACGAACCACCTTAGGAAAATATTTCTCAAGAAACATACCTTTGAATTCGTCCCAGTGAAGATCCTCAATCGCATCGCTATCCCTTATATTTTTCACCATCGACCACCACTGATCAGCTTCACCTTCAAAACGGTAAATAGCAAGACTAACCTTTTGATGTTCTGAACACCCCATGACATCAAAAATCTTCTCCAGTGCTTTAATCCACCCTTCAGCTTGCACAGGGTCAGATGATCCTCTGAATGATGGAGGATGTTGCCTCATGAAATGTTCCACCACTGACATGTTCCTCTGCGGTTGATCTGGCTGATCTTGTGCATGGATACCACCACCATTTATAGCCTGAGTCAACTGTGCCATCACTGCAACAAACTGTTCAGTTCCGATTCCGACCATCTCAGGTTGCTGATTTGGAAGGTTATCTTCCTCCTGATGTCGTCCCAACATAGCTGCTTTGTTTCCTCTGCGGAAAACCATTCTAAACACCGAAATATCTTAGGCGAATCAACATGGTAATCTGTAAATGCTATATCATTTCAATCATATTATAATTTAACACTTTTCTATGTCCTAAAGTTGTCTAAACCGACCTCTGATACCAACTATAAGGCCCCAGCCTTAAACCTTACTTAATATTGAATTAAATGAATAATTCACATTGAGGATCTTTTCAGGTTTAGAGTTTTAGAGAATTAGAACATAACTATTACATCTTAAAAGATTACAAAGTAGACACTTCTACTAAGTCTCCATAAAATAAAAACTCTTAAAAAGAAAGATGTCTAGATTCCATGTTTTAGATAGCATGAAATTCCCTTGATCCCATCCTTGACCTTATTCCACTTTAAGTCCTGTGAAAAACATTTCGAAAAACTTGGGGTGAGCATAAAAATCTCAGTAAGGGATACAGAAAGAATGAAAACTGTTAGTTTTTCAAACATCAAGTAAACCATGTATACTATATCAAAGTAATACCTTCACCTTCATGAAGTAGTAAAAAAATCTTCACTAAATAAAGTATCATTACTTACCTTTTTGTAACCAAAGGATTACCATAAAACCCATATAAAGAACACATACAATATATAAAGGTAACTTGGGACATAAACATACTTAAGTGTAATAACCATACGGTTGACTTCCACACATATCACTTAATGGAATAGCCATACGGCCAATTTCCATACATACTTAATGGAATAGCCATACGGCCGACTTCCATACCCAATGCATTGGAGGTTATAACGTAACCACCCGTCCTGGTATTCACGGCACCACCCGTCATATGGTTTATAACGTAACCACCCGTTAAAATGTCCAAGTACCAGAATAAAATCATAAAACATAAAACCAATATAAAGGAATGATAACATTTCCACATTTCAATCACAATATATCATAAATAAATTGGCATAATAGAATCCTTTTTCAAAACCATTTCCAATACAAAAATACATAAAAGAGTATATGGTATTTATTTTATTCTAAAAACATTACGGCTTGTTGAGGAAGCCAAAGACCAAATAATACTCGCGGTGGCGGAAAAGTTCGTTGTCACCGCATACGTAAAAAAACATTCCTTTTTGTCGTTTAGTAAAACGCTTCGTAGAAAAAGATTCCTTTTGTATAAAAGTAAAAGTTAAAGGGTTTCATACACCGTATAAAACAAAGTTGTGTATAAAACGAAATATGCCTCAATGAAATGAGATTGAGACGAAGTCCCTTAAAAAGATCATTTTTAAAATAAAATAGATATATTATGTGTATTCACTATAGGTACACATAAATAAAGTAAAAAATACAAAATAAGACATAATAATATCATGACATAATTTGAAAGTAGGAGATTAACCCAAAGAATGGAAATTGGGTTAAGAAGTTCTCTTACCTCGGGTCCGACTTGACTCGATCGTTCTTTAACGTCCTGAATAATAAACTTGAGTTAATTTATACTTGATTAAGAACCTTTTTAAAGTTTATTATTCCTTTTATATCACTTATTTCCATGTTATAAACATTATGTAACCATTTGAGTTAATAATGTTTGTTTTGTCAATATTTGGTTCTTAAGTAGAAAGTGGACTTCTTACAATTACATGTTGTTCGTGTGGTCAAAGGTTCTTTATATCCAGAATGAAATTCCCGATTTGGATATAATATGTATAATATATATCCAGAATATACATGTATTTATAATATTACATAATCATTTAGGGGTAAGAAATGAAATGCACCGTTCATGGAGACGGTAAGCCGTACGTACGCATGAACGCTACTTTCATTTCTTTGTCATATTAATGGAATTAAAACTAAATGAGAGGTATGTATATTTTAATTCGAGAATTATATTCATCATTTAGATATATCATTAATTATATATATACATTATATACATGTAATTTTAATAGTACATTACATTTGGGGATAAGAAATGAAATGCACCGTTCATGGAGACGGTAAGCCGTAAGTACGCATGAACGCTACTTTCATTTCTATCTCATACTTTAATGGAAAGAAATAATAATGATATAGAGGTATATTATAATTCCAGTATAACATCATATATAATAAATTTAAATCCATCCTTTACACGTCCCACATATGGCATTAACGAATCACATCACTTTTAGGGGGCGGTAGTCCGCACTTCCTTAAATGAAGATATCGTGTTTACCCATAATGGAAACCATAAAGGTATTCCAAAAATGAAAAATACAGAAGCTTAAAGAAAACATAAACATATTATATATCATATATAAAAATAGTGACATCATAATGGCCACCTTTGAAGGTGTTAAATGAGTATTGAACAATCATCGTTTCGGGAGGCAGAATTTCACCATCCATGGAAACCGTATGTTCTTTAACCATTTGATGTAGTTGTGTGAGAGTGTAGCTCAAATAAATATTATAACAACATCCTAGTATATTGAAGATACTGGTTTTGTTACAAAAGAAGTAAATAAAAAGAGTTTAGAGGGTTGGAGAAGCAAAATAAAACAAATGAACAAGAGAGAATGAATTACCTTTAAAAGTGTAACTCCCTTTTGATTTGAGCCTAAAGGCTTCCTTTGAAAGGATTCTGCCCAAAGGGAATCCTCTAGGATGAAGAGAGGGATGTGGAGAGAGTAATTGGGCAGGGGTTGGCCGAGCCAAAGGCTTGAGAAGTGTGTGAAAATAGGTAGAGGTGGGGGCCTTTTATAAGAGGAGAGGAGGGGCACTTTTGGAAAGTAAAGAAATATTACTTTATTTGAAAATGTGTTTCGGTTTTAAAAGGTCCCACATTGATATGATTCGTGGATAAGGTGATAAGGGTTCGAAATCCACTCATCCAATTTGTTTTTCCCATGTGTAGGTTTTAGATTTTTCATTATCTTTCCATTTTATTTAAGTCGTCAAATAATGATGTCATCGCTGCATCATTATTATGTCATATATAATTTAATTTATTTAATGTCTAAAAATTATAAAAAAATACTATGATGTAGTAAATCTTTTTAGATTTCCAATTACTATTATAAACAAAATTTGGACTTGTATAACCCTACTTAAAAATTATTTTAGTAAAACAATTTATGTTAGTGTCATTTTCACTTTAACATTAAATAAAAATATATTAATGTCATTTTCCAACTAAAGTGGCTCCATGGGGTCCCCAAGTTGGCCCATGGCTTGTCTTGGTCGGCCATGACTCACCCAATAGGTGTAGGACAAGTTTCATGGTGTCTTCACATTCTTATAATACCATTTTTACCTTAAACTACACTAATTACCTCTAATCGCGATTAATGAAAAAAAGTTACTATTCACCAAAAAATTATTTTAATCTCATTGAACCACATTTTACTTCTTAATGAAAACCATGTATGTCGGATTTTCAAAATTCAATACAAATTAGTGGTAAAATTTCATTTAACTGAAAAATCAGTTTGCTTGATTACCACTTAGTGGTTTCACTATTAATCAAAAATTGAAGTTTTTCAGAAAATTACCAAAAATTCACCCTAAGCTATATTTGATATTCCGAATTCAAAAATGAAGTCCATTTTACAAAATTCACAACATATAAGTCAAATTAATTAATTTAATAATTAATTCCCACTGTCATGACACATAGCGTGTTTTTGTGAAACAATAAGTATCAAAAGATTGACACCAGTTTAAGTCCAATTTCAAAGTGAAATTGATTCCAATGACCACCATTGGATTAACTGGTAAAAATATTTTCTAATTTCACTTTAAAACCAATTAAAATAATAATCTAATCATATAAATAATTTAGATTAAAAAGAGGTTTTGAATTAAAATACAACATTTTACACTATTCATAAAAAAATGAACTTTATCAGAAAGGTACCAAAAATTTACACAAAGTAAATTTTGATGTCCCGATTCTAAAGAAGAGTTATATTTGGTCCAAAAGAATGTATAAGAGTGATAAAAACTATATTTAATGATGGTTCTCCATCAAAAGGTGATAAGTGAACCTTTAGTGAAAATTAGAGTATATATGCCCTAAAATTGAACTCTTTCCGTATTTTAAGCCTTTATCTTTTATTGGGTAGATGTATAAACATTTAAAAACATATCTAATCATATTTTAGTTATTTCTATCCATTCCCGCCAGTACAACGGCTACTTGTTAACTAACATTTAAAATAATATTATTTTATTACTAGTGTGCTACGTAAGTTTCAAAGAAACTCATCGTTGCGTATCGGGTATGCTATCGAACATAGCAACCCCTTTAAAATAATATTAATATTTAATTCATAAATATTAATAATTATGAAAATTATTTATTCTTTATTTACCTGGGATGTTACAGTTAGCAAAAGTTATTAAATATACATAAGTCATTATATAGTGAGATTAATCATATATGGTTCCTAAAATGGACTTATACATCATATATCATACTGCTTAATATAATAAAACTAGTTTCTACTAAACAGGGACTTCCTGTAGGTCAGTGGTAGGCGATAAAGGCTAGTCCCACTTCGGTTGTGGGTTCGATTCACACAGCCTTGTCTGACGCGATGGGCTGTCGCCCATCCTACAGGTTGTCCTTTTTCGAAAACTATATTACTATAACATCCCATCAATAATATCAAAAAAAAAAATCTATCCTTAAACAATAATAACTTATGTCCAAAATAATCTATTCCAATTTTTAGACTTATTCATAATACTTCAGTCCACTATAATATAGTGAAAACGATTACCAGAGATTTAATACCATCGTTGATCCCCATATATCATAAGATATGTCTTGTTGGTCACATTCCAAACATTCAAAGGCCTTAATCATGTACTCTCTTGAATACCCATTGAAGCATAGTGAAAACTTGAATGCAGTTAAAAGTTAACACTTTTCACATACCAAAATCCTCAAAATTCTATATACTCAAACCATGATATCACTTAGTCCTTATATCAATCATGAGCTCATGAATACTGTCAAACATTTCATTTTCTCATTTTCCCTTCATTATGCACATATCATCTAATTTCCAAAAAAATATCTCAATCACTTTGAATACCACATTAGACCAATACATAAATATTCCAATACTTTATGATACAACATTATTTTGGAATCCCATTACATAAACACGTAATCATTCCACCACATCGTTGTCATATTCAACATCGCCAATAGTGATCGCATGTGAAATCCCTTTGTCCTTTTCCTTAAGTGGTTGCTCATGTTGATCATCACTAACCCTTGGATTAGGGCATTTATTAGCATAATGCCCCATTTCCTTGCACTTGAAGCATTGAAGTGTTGGTGGTGCGTTCTATGCAGTGTTTTCTTTATTCACATCATTAGAAACCCTTTTTCCATTACTTCGACACTCAGCTGCTCGATGACCTTCTTTTCCACACTTAAAACATTTTCTAGTCCCTTTAAGACAATCTCCACCATACTTCCTTCCACACTTTGTGCATAAGGAAACATTCATCTTCTTTTCACCATTATTCTGAGATTTCTCCTTGAACTCCATCTTTTGTTTCTTTTCAAACCCATGAGATGGATATGTAACACCAACTTCCATTTCTACATTGATAGCACAACGCACAATTTCTTCATTGCTTCTGAAGTCTCTTATAGCTAATTCCCTTCGAAGAATTGGTTTTAAGCCACTAAAAAATTGATCAACTTTACTTTCAGGTTGGATGATAATGCCAGATGAATACCTTGCAAGTCCTGTAAAATTCGCTTCGTATATACAAACAAATTCATCACCCTTCTACTTCAGCTCAAGAAACTCCTTTTCCATCTTTGTTCAAAGAATACGAGGGATGTACTTATTGAAAAACATGTTCTTGAACTCGTCCCATTCCATGGACTCAATTTCATCTCTTGGCCTCATATTCTTGATAAGATTCCACCATTGATCAGCTTCACCTTAGAAACGATATACTGCGAAGATGACTTTATCATGTTCAGAACATTGAAGAACTGAAAATATCTTTTCAGTGGTACTGATCCATTGTTCAGCAACAAGTGGATTGGAATTCCCACTGAAAGAAGGTGGATGTTGCCTCATGAAGGAATCAATAGAATATTGTTCCCTTCTCTACTCATTTGGAAGTCCAGAATGATTCATAGCTTGTGTAAGTATAGCAATAAGATTTTTCACTCCATCTCCCATAACATTTGTTTGTTCAGGAGGACAATCATTGCATTGTCCATTGCATTGATCAACACGGTTCCTTCGGGTTCCATCCATCGTCTAAAACCCAAAAAGAATAGTGTGAGAGGAAAAAATCATGATAGGGAAAACAACATAATAAAGGGGGAGTACCCTCAATATCTAACATCTTAGGTTAAATTCTAAGATCGTTAGTGCAATTCTAGGACTATAACATATACGTATACTTATCCTTAGAGACATCCCTAGACATACCGTAGAAATATCTCTAGGGATCTCACTAAAGTTCTCGCATCCTAGTTTCCAAAGGTTGACTAAACCTTTCCTCTGATACCAACTGTAGAGACCCGAAGCTTAACATACATTGACATTACATTACATTTGCGGAATACTTAGTACATAACAAAAACACACACACAAGGATCGTAATAGTTTAGTGTCTTTGGAAACTCGGAATATAATCTTCTAATCCTGGTGAAATATCTTCAACATCTCCCATAAAGATCTTCTTTTTTTCCTAAAACCTTTATTTATATCCTGGGGAAAAGAAAACATAAAAGGGTGAGCTCAAATGCTCAGTAAGGGTAAAAAAAATATCAATCACATCATATACATAAGCACATAACTTTTTGAAATCTTAACCTGCAAAAGAGATCATAATTTCATAACATGGTGTAAATCATGGCAGTGAAATGTAATTACAAAAATCATAACTTAAAACATGAAACTTTGTGGCATTCAAACATAATCATAGAGAGTCATTTCTTGTTAGTCAAGACTCATTGCCAAGACTATCTTAGTGGACAAAGTCCCTTTCTGAACCGAGTCACCCTCGTTTCAGTCCTGTTTCACTGAACCGGTATAACCTACCATTCCAGCCATGTCTATCTCATGAGATATAAATTCATTACCCAATGAATTGGAGGGAGATATAGGTCCCACCGATCTCATAATGATACCATTCTTATGTGTGCCACAAAATCATAAATCATACATCATTGCATAACCCATGTAATACAAATGGGAATCTTAAACATCATGACATCATAAAACAATTCCTATGAGATAAAGGAATTCATAAAAATAATTCCATCACAACATAATCAAATCAATGTAATAATACGGATAAAAACCGAACCCTTTATTATCTTAGATGGAAAATAATTTTGATAAAATACTTGAACTCCATTCTTGAGGAAAATATCCTTTCTACTTCAGAAACACTTTTCCTTTCTTAACATGTCATAAAATTTCAAACTAAAATAAGTTGATTAAAAATAATCTTGAAAACATTAAAAGGAAGCTTCTTGGAAATAATTTTTTAAAAATCCATTCATGCCGTATAAGTTAAAAAAAACATTCTTCGTACTTTTGTCGAAAAAGTCAAAAAAGTACCTCGTACGAAAAACGACAAAAGATTCCTTCCATATCTTTTACTAAAAACTCACCGATGGGTAAAATAGGATTTAAAAAATTTTAGGTGAATGGAAATAATATTACATATTGAGGAAGCATGGATGTGGATGATAAAATACACCCCAGTAAATACTAAAGTATAAACAATCTCGGATAAAAATGAGATTGTGATATCTCTCTTACCTTAGGTCCGACTTGCTTTGTAAGTGTCCTAACCTCATGTATAATGATTTAAATAATGTTATTGACTTATTCCGAGATCATACTTATTTTTATGATATCATATATGGTCATATTCTTAGCTTCTTAGTAGTAATATTTCATTGCTACTTGTTATTCAGGTGTTTATAACTTTTTGTTCTTATGCGTGTTTTGTCGAATAAATTCTTATTTTTTTCTTTAGGTAATAGATACCTCATTTCCAGAATGGTATTAGCGAATATATATCATATTCATTCATTCAATTCATTTATATAATCATTATGAAATGAAGATCATGTAGAACGAGTCGCATCACATCGTGGAGAGGGTATTCCGTACGTACGCACGAGTGATGATATCATTCCTATGATCGTGGAACTGTATTGGAGTATATGTATACTATTTCAGAATCAATATCACTTTATAATATTCATATATAGTCATTATTTACACCATTATACCCATCCAAGTAAGGTGGTGGTGGAAAATAGATTACACCACGGCGTGGAGACGGTATTCCGTACGTACGCACGCGCGGTGATTTCTTTTTCCGTAGGATGGATAGATGGTGAAATAGGGTTGTTTCATACTTATAATAACATATCAGTATATGAGTGATACTTTTGTTATTACTTCATAATGAAACAACTTAATAAGAAGAAGTGGAAGAAGAAATAAAGATGAAAGAATCGGTAACAGACATTACCTCTTCTTTGAAGTGCTTCTTTGAGACCTCCTTTTAGGGAACTAAAATGGGTCTTTGAAGAGGACCAGAACCTCTAGGATGTTTCTAGGGAAGTGGAGAAGAGAATTTGGCAGGGGTTGGCCGACCATGAAGGCTCAAAGTTGTGTGAGGAAGAGAGGGAGGAGGTTCCCTTTTATAAGGGAGGAGAGGGGCTCCTTTGGAATAACTAAATATATTATTTTATTATAAAGTCAAGTTCGGTTTTAAATAGCTCCAAATTGATTTATTTCGTGGATAAGGTGGGTATGGGTCGAAATCCTCTCATCCAATAGAATTTAGACTAGTTTAGGTTCCTATTTTAACCTTATCATTTAGATTTAACATTAAGTTAAATAATTTTACTTTTACCATGTCTTCTTGTGTTCTTATACTATAAGGTTAATAAACTTACTATAAGAAGCCAAAAGAACCCCAAATTGTTTATAATTAATATATATAACCTTATTTAAGTCATTTGGCCGAACCTTATATTTTTAGGAATAAAATAACAATTAATAATATAATATTTGTTTTAAAAACTATTTTATGTCAATTTTGACACTATTTAGTAATTGATTTTTTTGAAAATCATAACAGAATGATAAGTTCGAACAAAGTTAATTAAATCAATAATAACATGTCATATTAACCTATAAAATTAGTGTAATTCATAAAAAGTCTCAAATTACATTTATTTGGGTATTTATAACATCAATTATGTCAATATTTCATTAATAAGATAATTACTGCATCATCTTTGTGTCATAATAAATGATAATTATTTAATCCCTAAAAATAATAAATAAATTCCTATGATGTAGATAATTGTATTATATTTCTGTAGACTATTCATTTTCGAAGTTTCATTAAATTTATCACTAGATTAAAATTATTATACTTATATAATTTAAGAAAGTGACATGTTGTCACATTCTTTGGTATTAATAATAATTAAATTATTTTCAGTGAGGAAATTTAATTAAATGAATCTAATACGACACTTAAGTGATATGGGTCAACTTTTAGTCATCCAATAGGATTTTGACATTTTTTAGGGTAATTTTAAAATATTATATTTACCCTTAATTACCCGATTTACCTTTAACTATGGTAAATAAAATTTACCGTAGTTACTATTCATAATTCCCAAAAATAAAAAGTGTCTTATTAACATAATTTGGACCCACTGATTCCAAATATGGAATCCATTTTTCCAAATTCAATTCACAAAAGATGAAGAAATTAAATTAAAATTAATCCCATTGTCGAAAGAAAACGGGTTTTTCTTTAAAACATTGCAAAAGATTGAATTGATTTAACCTACGAATTCAAGGTAAAATCAATGATAATGACATAAATTATATTAAATGGTAAAAATATATTATATTTATACTTTAAAACCATTCAATATTATACTTTAACCAAATAAGATATTACGATGAAAAAAGTTGTTTTTAATTAAAATATAGCATGTTTTTACTATTCATTAAAATATGAAAGTTATCGGAAAAATATCAAAACTTTATCTAATGTAAATTTTTATATCCTGATTCAAAAGAAGAATTTTATTTTGTCAAATTGAACATATAAAAATGTCAAAAACTAGATTTAAAGTGGGTGCTCCATCAAAAGGCGGCAAAACTGCATTTTTTGAAAAATACTTATTTTACCCGAAAAATTTATTTTGTTCTTATACCATGTTCTAGAAATGTGTAAGATGAATAATAATGTTATAAAATTCAAAATTTAGTTAACACTATTCATAATGGCTAGTTCATGAAAATATTATAATAATATATCATTGTTTATTAAAACCCAGTATTGCGCAAAACACACGCTATCGAGGAAGGTCGCGATTGCATGTAATGCAAGCCAAGTCAGGGTTGCGTGTTGTGAAAGAATCCTTTGTTGTTTCATATAACAGAATCCAACCATATTTCGTTTATACATTGAATATATATATATATATATACTCAATGTTGCGTAGAATAACTATTATCAAAATTGTGTGTAACACGATCCAAGAATAGTGTTGTGTATACTGCAAGCTAATACGGTGTTGCGTATAGCGCAAGGTAATCTTGGTGTAGAATACAACACAAGACATTAATGAAATTAAAATAATATTTTTCATAAAATATCAAGGTGTTACAAATCTTATCTATGTTCAGAATCAAAAAAGATCCAATAATTTCTGATTTTCCAAGGATGGATCTATAAATATTTAAGGAAGGGGACAAATAATATCTTTCTCAATTATGTGCTTAATCATATAACCATGTGAAGATTAAAAATCATAGAATGAAGAAATATATCTATAAAAAGGTGATAAATTTTACTACGTTATACATTGATTTTGATGGAAGGGAAGGGTTCCAGAACCCTGTGTGCATCCCATACACACCAAATTTTTCGGATCATTTTGAAAAAGCTCATAGTTTATCATTCTCTATTCATCCATGGAGTAGAAATATTATAGATATTTGAATGATTATTTATAGTGGTTTGAAATGAAGATGTTTATTGCATAGTATATATCTCAATACTGGGTATGTGAAAAATTAATTTTAGCATACTTAATTATAAGATGGTTTGATAATCATTACCCACACTATAATGAAAATGGAAAATATGACCATTTATTTTTTTTTTTTGGAATCCCCAACATTTTTAAAGGATGAAATACAATTTGGGTTTTATTTAATTTACTTTTAATGTCAACATGCAATATTTCAAGGAACAAAGGATTCAATATTGATTATATTTTAATAATATACATTAATTAAATCATGAGGTTGCATGGACTACCATATTATATTTTATCTAGTTATGATAAGGCATTTAACTCAAATTCTTGGAGAAGTCTTCAGAAATATATTTATTAATAGTTATATTTAATTACTATTTATCATCATTACATAGATGTTCATTATATGATAACCATTATAGCCTTATAGAATATGATGAGATCTTGTTCTATGGATTTTTAAGGTTATTTAGATAAATACATTCCTCATGTCTAGTTTCTTCCCTATAATAAATTTCACTTGAGTATTCAAATGGATCGCTATAAATCTCTAAATAGAAATAATTCTAAAACTATAATGTGTTTCATGGAATTTAAATAAAAAAATATATAGTGACATGATATAAATAAGTAATTGTAAGAAAATATCAGATACATTCAGTATCATATCGAGTTAGCTCAGAGTCGATAGAACATTTATGATGAAAATCATCGGTGAAATGTGGAATTAAAAGTTGGTGAGATGCTATTTCAAGGAATTTTCTATGGAACAATGTTATAAGATTCAGAAAGATTATAAATATTGTCCCTTTTTATATTATCCCATTCAATATTCTTGATCAAGAAGGGACATAATTATATCCCATTGTTCCTACATCAAACCAATCTCAATATCGTTATGTGTTCAATGTATCCCTCTGGAAAAATTCATTACCAAATTTTTATCATGTACTAAAATCATAGGTTTTAATACTATATTATGATCATTACTATGAATAATAACCAATATATTTCATAGATTGTTTGGATAATGTTTTATAGAATAATACTTCCCACCTTAATAAAGTTCTCTGGTGGAATCAAAAATTAAAAGAAGTTACTTGGGAAACCAATAATGTAATGAAACATACATATATAATTTTTTTTATCCAAGTGATGGAACTATGGTGATTATGTTAATTTTAAGGGTGGTAGATTGTAACACCCAAATATTTTATATATATATATTTCTTTTCAAATGAATTTAATTTTCATGATTTCTTACGATGCACAAAACCTCAAGTCTATATGACCCCTAATATAGTATATAATAACAACATAGCAATTAAAATGGGAGAGTGAATAAGAATAAATAAATTTTTAAAATTTTTTATAATTTTTATAAATTAATGAAATATATTGATAAATAAATACTTAATTTTTAGAAAATTATTTATATGCGTTAAAAATAAATTTTCCTCAAAATGGTTATTATTAGTTTTTGTGAGAAAATAATATAATTTTTTTTTCAAATATTTGATCATTTATTTGGAAAAAAAGAGAAATTATCTTGTCTAAATAAACATACTGTCAACTTTTAAGGACATTACTATTATATTGGTCTTTTAATGAATAATGAAAATTACTAGTTTTTATTGAAAATTACCTCTTTATTCAAGAATATATAATGTTTTGTTTTTATGAAATTGGTTTTAAAAGTAAAATTAGTTCATTTAATTTTTTAATAATCTTATTATGGTAATTATAATTAATTTTATTTTTTAATTTGGTAAAAATAATTTTTATAATAATGAAAACATTTTTTACTACAACATTGATTTTCAACATGTTTTGCATGTTTAATTTTTTTAAATTAAATCACTTCTATGAATTGAATTAAATAAGACATAATATATATTTGGAATTATAATAGTAAATTTTTTAAATGGTACCTATTTTATTTTTTGTCATCATGAATAGTAAAAACCCATAAAAATATATCATGGGAGTTATGGTTAAGACGGATTTTCCGACGTATAGTTTTAGAGATAAGGATATATTTACCAATTAAACATGCTGAAATCTTATTTGACAGACATATTTTCACATCCTACTATAAAAAATTAAAATATCTAACAATTTAAAACTATTTTACATAATTATTACATTAATATATTTTAATATTTTATAAAATTATATATGCTATTTTTCTCCCACTTATTGAAGGATACCCATCTTTTCTATTCATTACACCAGTTTGACCCATCTATATCAACAAAAATTGTAAATATTTTATTGAACAAATCTATATCCATAATTTATATTTTCTTGTCTCCTTGAAATACCCTTCCATGGCTAATTAAGAAAGGATCAAAATGAGGCATATCGAATAACTGGTAATCATTTAACTTGACATATTTCAATTTATTTATGAATATCAATACTATAATTGTGTGGTATTTATTATTAAATAAAAAAATTTGATTCATAAATGTATAAAATTTTTAGATTATTTATGTAACCACCATTATTTAACCACCTTTCTTACAAATTTGAAGAAAAATTATCACTCTTATGTATGTGTGATCTTCCATCCCAATTTAGTGATGCAATTCATTTTATATCAAATTTTTTAGGGATGGTTATTCTGATTTGTTTATATTTTATATAAAATATTTATGAAAGAATTATTATTCTTGAATTATAATATCATATCTTCCTACTTACCTTCCCATCCATTATAATTTGATAACATTTCTCATACGCACTTGTGGACTGTCACCTCCATGAAGCAATGTGATTCATTTTATTTCACATTACATGGATGGGAATACACATAAATTTAATGCTTGTATATGAAATATATGATATAATTATTATTATTTAAAGGTGGTTAATAATTTTCCTATTCTTTTATTTTATTTTTCAATAATTGAAAATATTAGTTAGGCATACATATAACCTACTATCTGAATGAATGGTTTAATTTATTTTTCTATTTCTACATTTTAGAGATGAATCATAATATACATAAATATATAATGGATATTTATGTTATTTATATCATAATTATCATTCTAGAGATGATTTAATTTGATCATAGTATAAGGAATTGAAATATTAAACTATTATTATCATGAAATATGAAATAATTAATGTTGATAAATGACAACTATAATGAAGAATTATTAAAAAATGGGTATTTAAATATGTTTTGTGGATCATATATGATATTATAATAACATTTCATTTCTTATCTCCAAATGTTTTGTACTACTATAAATACATATATATATATATATACTGGATATATATGATATATATGATATCTAAATCATGGATATTATTCTGGATATAATGAACTTTTGACCCCATGAACAACGTGTAATTATAATAAGTCCATTTTTGACTCAACTACCAAACATCGACAAAATGACTTTTATTAACATAAATGATTTCAAAATGTTTGTAACATGGTAATAAGTGTTATAAAAAAATAATAAACTTAGAAAAGGATCTTAAGAATGTATAAATTAACTTTATATTATTATTCAGGAGATTAAAGGGAAAATGGGTCAAGTCAGACACGAGGTAAGGGACTTCATCTCAAT
Organism: Viscum album; assembly: GCA_963277665.1. Classification (NCBI taxonomy): domain Eukaryota; kingdom Viridiplantae; phylum Streptophyta; class Magnoliopsida; order Santalales; family Viscaceae; genus Viscum; species Viscum album. The sequence continues at coordinate 1,098,858,355 of OY728135.1, read as the reverse complement.
CTCCTTTAACTGAGCCATCCATTGATTTCGACACAAATTTCTTTTATAATATGTATAAAACTTATTTACTATTCATTTCCCTCAAATGGAATCTTTTCTCGTTGAGGCGTTTTACTAAATGAAAAAAATGTTTCTTTTTAACATAAGCGGTGACAACCACCTTTTCCACCGCCACGAGTATTATTTAATATTTGGGTTCCTTAAAAAGTGATAATGTTTTAAAAGGAAAATACATACCATATACTATTATTTGTTTTTTGGTATTGAAAACGGTTTTGATAATGTATTTTGTTAAGTCAATATATTTAAATGATATATTTGGACTAATATGTGTAAATTTTATCTTTCCTTTATGTTTGTTTTATATGTTATGAATATGTTATAGTTCTTGGGAATTGATTACATATAAGGGTGGTTCCATGATAACCTTAGGGTGGGTGAGCACAAGAGATCTCTCCAATGCATTGGTTAACATGAAGGAGGTAAATGTTAATATCTCTCATAAGAGATTTAGGGAATATACTGTTAAGGGTATTCCAAATGTGACTCCCTATGTAGCTCTGAAAGCTTCAACATAAGAATGTTATGTATTCCCCAAGATACCTTTATGATTTATGAAATCTATTTTTTATTCATAAATATTCTGATTTCATGAGGTATGTTAAAAGGCTTATGTTTTTAGGGACTAATGTTTACTTTCTTTATTTCATAACCCATACTGAGCTTTTTATGCTCATCCAAAGTTTTTGAAATGTTTTTCATAGGACATAAAGTGGAATAGGGTCAAGGATGGGATCAAGGAAAATTCATGCTGTCTAAAACATGAAACTATACTTGACTCCTTTTTTCTAAGATTTTTTATTTTATGAAAATATTTGAATCTGATTTGAAGTGTATTCTTTGTAATTTTTGAGATGAAATGTAATAGTTATAGCCTAACTCTCTAAAACTGCAGACCTAAATGGACCCTCAATGTGAATTATTCATTTAATTAAAGATTATATAATGTTTTGAGGTTGGGTCCATAAAATAAACTTGTGAAACATTCTCAAGATACGAATAATTATAAACATTAAAATGAGAAATGGAGGAAATTTCATTCTGTTGAGTCCTCCATGAAGAAACATATTCCTTATTTTAGTGGGTCCATGATCCACTAGTATCTAAAAAATGTTGTAGTGTGACTAAAAATATAATTTCAATTCCACGGTGTTTAGATCATAAAAAAATTATTTTAGAGAATTACCAATTAGAAGGTGAATCAGAACAATGGTGGAGTCATTTCAAGAACATAAGAAATGGGATAAAATTTATTCCATGGAGTGGTATGAGTTTAATATTTTTTTGAGTAAGTACATTGTTTAAATTGATCATATAAAAAGAGAGAAATAATTATGTTAGCTAAATTTGAAGGTAGTTTAATCCATTAGTACGTATGAGGAAAACATTGAAACAATTGATAGGTTTACTTATGGTATTAACATATAAAATGAAAGAAAGATCGACCAATTCATAAGTGGCAAAAAACCAACTCTTTAAATTGATCAATAAATAAGATACATTAGAAGAAATGAATAAATCATTGGTTGTTCTATCAAGTATTATATTTAGATTGAATTTACCCATCAGTCACATAGTTTTGATATGAAAAGAAAATGGAATTAAAATGAAATTATAATAATAAAACATGTTGAGAGGATAATTTGTTTATTCATTAAATAATTCTTAATGTGTAGAAGAAACATGGATGAAATTATCCTTAGGGGGTGAGTAAATGTTTTTAGTTTTGAAGTAAATGTTATATACCAATGCAATACTGATCTTATGGAATGAAGATGTTAGAAAATAATCGAGATAAGGAACCATGAAATACACCACCCACATTCTAGTGTCTCAAATACATGGAGTATTAGTATTATTTTAAGCATGAAAAAAATATAAAGTATAATATTAATGATCGATTTAAATATCATCTTAATCCTAGAGTTGATGGAAAATATCACAATGTCACTATTTCAGATGTAGGTTACGATAATGACGTGGTGAAAGGTTTACATACCTTCCACTCTATCACTTCCAAAGCCTTTTTTGATTATATATCTCCACACTCTTTTATATCTGATGAATATTCTAAGGGTACCACAGTACAACAGTAATGATTATTTGTTGATTTACTAGAAAATTACACTAATGGTTTTAGGATCACATCTCTAGTATATCATTGTTCTTTAATTGATGTGTTTGGGAATATTATTGCTGAAAATATTGTTATTATACCTTAAGTTGAATTTGGTATTATTTTATGCATAGATTTGATTTATTTACATAAATTGTTCATTAATTTCCATAAAAGGAATGTCATGATTGATATTGGAACTAACCTATGATTGTTTATCAATGCATTCATAAATATAAGAATTTAATTTAAATACACTAAATTATATGGGTATTAATACCTATTCAAATTATGTGTTTATAACAGTCGGTGGGGGAGAAACTCAACATCAGTGATAGGCCTATTGTACATGAGTCTTTTACTATTTTTCAATATAATTTTCCAAGCCGTTCTATTAATTATAATGTTGAGTTTTCAATATAACACATAGTGTTGCACATACTTGAAAGACTCCATAGAGAGAGGCCATCATTGAGTTACGATAAGTAATGAATAAACTCAAGGAGAATCATGATAATGGGATTTTTTCATATATATGTTTCACTATGGGTGAAACATTTATTTATCATAAGATTAAATTGGGATCATTTCACCTTTGAATTTATTTTTCGAAGAATAATAAGATCACAATAAAGAATAAGTATCATCATCCACATATTGATGATTTTTTTGATCAACTACGGGGAGGTCAATATTTCTAAAATATTGATCATTGATCTAGATACTATTAGTTGAGGCTAAAATGTTTTGACATATGCAATACAACATTATGAATGAGGTATGGAAACTATGAATTTATATTGATACCATTTTCTCTTTCAAATTCTACCCCTATATTCATGGTTTTAAAGATTAAGCTATTTAAATGATGCCTCGATCAATTTGTGGTAGTATTTATTGATTATATTACCATATATTCTTATAGAAAATTAGAGCATGAATATCATCTGAGGATTTTACTGAAGACCTTATGAAAGAGTAATTTGAATGAAAAATTTACTAAGTGTGTACATTGGATGTAAAAATTTACATTTTTGGTCATATAATCTCAACACATGGAATATTGGTGGATCCATCAATGATGGAAGTTATTAAACACTATCCTATACTTATGAATGTGACCGAGAACTATAGTTTTCCTGGTTTTTTATATGTATTATTGAAGCTTTATGGAGAATTTATGACATGTATTTAATCCACTCACTATGTTTACTCTGATGGAAGTAAACTTCTATTGTATATATGAATGAAATAAAAATTTCAAGGAAAGGATGAGAAAGGTAGTTAGGGAACCAGATTTTAAACTACCATATAGTAGAAAAGGGTTTGGGATCTATAGTGATGCATCAAATAAGATACCGAAGGAAATCCTCATGCAGAATGATATAGTGATAGATTATATCTAACAACAATGAAAGGTTCGTGAGAAAAATTTCCAAAAACATGATTTTTTTATAGAAAAATATTATTTTCATACTAAAGATATAGAATAATTTTCTTTATGGAATAGTTTTGTACATATATATATATATTGACCATAAATTTTTAAATTGTAAATTTACTCAAAAGACCTCAATATGTACTAAAGAATATGGTTGGAGTTTTTTTAATATTATGACTTCTCAATACATTACCTCCCTTGTAAAGATAACATGGTGAAATATTATATAATTCCAAAGGTTAATTCAATCATATCTATGTTAGGATTCACAAAAGATCCAATAAATTCGGATTTTCAAAGGATGGATCTATAAATATTAAAGGAAGTGGATAAATAATATCTTTCTCAACTAAGTGCTTAATCATATATCCATGTGAAGATTAAATAGGCATAGAATGATGAAATATAGCTATAAATAAGGTGGTAAATTTTACTAACTTAAACATTGATTGTGATGGAATGGAAGGGTTCCAGAACCCTATGTGCATCGCAGACACACCAAATTTTTTGGAGCGTTTTGATATAGCTCATATTTTATCATTCTATATTCATCCTTGAAGTGCAAAGATTATAGATATATGAATGAATATTTTTGGTGGGTTGAAATGAAGATGGTTATTGTAGAGTATGTATCTCCACACTCAGTATGTCAAAAAGTGAATGTTAGTATACTAAATTATAAGAAGGTTTGATATTCATTACCCACACTAGAATGAAGATGGAATATATGACCATGTATTTTATTGTCAGAATCCCCAACATTTTTAAATAGATAAAATGATATTTGTGATTTATTTAATTGACTTTCAAAGTCAACAGACAATATTTCAAGGAACGAAGTTTTCCATTTTCATTATCTTTAAAAAATATACATTAATGAAATGATAATGTTGATGGAGTACCATATTATATTTTAACTAATTATGATATAGTGCTTAACTCAATGTCCTAGGGAAGTCATTAGCAATATATTTATTAAGAGTTATATTAAATTACTATTTATCATCATTATATAGATGTTCATTATGTGATAACAATTATAGCCTTGTAGAATATTATGAGGTCTTGTTCTATAGATTTTTAAGGTTTTTGAGATTAATAAATTCCTCTATTCTAGTTTCTTCACTATAATAAATTTCACTTGAGTATTCATATGGATCCCTATGAATATCAAAATAGAAATAATTGTGAAACTATAACTTGTTTTATGGAATTTAAAGAACAAATATAGTGTGACATGATATAACTAAATAATTATAACAAAATATCAGATACTTTTTGCAGAATATCAAGTTAGCTCAGAGTCAATAGAAAATTTATGTTGAAAATCATCGATGAAATATTGAATTAAAAGATTGAGAGATGATATTTAAAAGAATTTTCTATAGATGAATGTTATGATATTAAGAATGAATGGAAATATTATCCCTCTTTATATTACCCCATTCAATATTCTTGATCAAGAAGGGACATAATTATATCACATGGTTCCTATGTCAAACCAATCTCAATGTCATTATGTGTTCACTGTATCCCTCTGTAAAAATTCCATACCCAATTATTATCATGTACTAAAGTAATAGGTTTTAATACTTTATCAGGATCATTCCTATGAAGAATAACCTATATAAATCACAGATTGTGGGCACAAAGTGTTACAGAATAAGGCTTCCCCCCTCAATAAAGTTCTCTGGAGTAATCCAAAATTAAAAGAAGTTACTTGGGAAACCAATGATGTAATGAAACATACATATATAATTTTTTTATATCTGAGTGATAGAACTATAATAATTATGTTCATTTTAAGGGTGGTATATTACAACACCATAATATTTTTGTTATAGATTTCTTTTAAAATTAATTTAATTTTCTTGATTTCTTACGATGCACACAACCTCAAGTCTAAATGACCCCTAATATAGTATATCATAACAACATAGCTATTATGTTGGTAGAGTGAACAAGAATAATCATTTTTTGAAAAATTTGTATAATATTTTTATGTAAATTGAATATATAGATAAATAAATACTTAATTTTTAGAAAACTCATTATATGAAAATATTTTTAATAATACAATTATGGTTATTATAATTTACTTTTTTTTATATTTCTGTGAAAAAACATTTTATATTAATGAAAATATTTTTTCTACACCATTGATTTTCATCATGTTTTTCGTGCTTAATTTTTATTTAAATTAAACCACTTCAATGAATTGAATTATATAAGACAAATTAAATATTTGGAATCATAATTGTAATTTTTTTAATGATTCCTCTTTTATTTTTGGTCATCATGAATAGTAAAAACCATAAAAATATATTATGGGAGTTAAGGTTATGTCGGATTTTCCGAGGGACAGTTTTAGAGATAAGGAAATGTTTACCAATAAATCATGCCCAAATCCAATTTGACAGAAATATTTTGACATCCTATAATAACAAATTAAGATATCAAACAATTTAAAACTATTTTACATAATTATTACATTAATATATTTTAATCTTTCAGGAAATTACATATGTTCCTTTTCTCCCACTTATTGTAGGATACCCCTCTTTTCCCTTCATTACTCTACAATGACCCATCTAGATCAAATAAAAACATAAATATTTTATTGAAAAAATCTATATCCATAAATTATATTTTATTGCCTTCTGGAAAAACCCTTCCATGGGTAATTAAGAAAGGATCTAAACGAGACATATTAAAAAATTGGTAATCATTTAACTTGACATATTTCAATTTATTTATTAATATCACTACTATAATTGTGTGGTATTTATTATTAAATAAAGAAATATGTATCATAAATGTACTAAATTGTTAGATTAATTATGTAACAACAATTATTTAACCAAATTTCCTTCAAAAGTGAATAAAAAGTGTCACTCTAATGTATGTATGAGATGCCATCCCAATTTAGTGATGCAATTCATTTTCTATCAATTTTTTCATGGATGGTTATTCTTATTTGTTTAATATTTATATAAAATATTAATGGAATAATTATTATTCTGGATTTATAATATCATATATTCCTACATACCTTCCCATCCATTGTAATTTGACAACATTTCTGATAGGAACGTGTGGACTGTAACCTCTATAAAGCAATGTGATTCATTTTATTTCACTTTACATGCCTGGAAATATAGATAAATTTAATTCTTGTATATCAAATATATGATATAATAATTATTATTTAAAGGTGATTTATAATATCCCAATTATTTTATTTTATTTTTCAATAAATTAAAATATCATTCATGCAAACATATAGCCTACAATATCCTTGAATGGTATAATTTATCATTATATTTATACATTTTAGAGATAAATCATAATAAACATACATATATAATAAATATTTATGTTATTTATATCATAATTAACATTCTAGAGATGATTTAACGTGATCAGAGTATAAGGAATTAAAATATTGAACAATGATTATCTTGAAAAATGATTCATTTAATGCCTAGAAATGATAATTATAATGAGGAATTATTGAAAAATGGTTGTTTAAATATGTTATGTGGATAATATATGATATTATAATAATTTTTATGATTTTTAAATTTAACTATAATAAATTTAAATTTTTTATACATTAGGTTAGTGTTCTTTCAATGTAAGTCAAAGTCGGGGTGATAAATTTTTGTTTCAATCTCATTTTTAATCGGGGTTTTCCATGGTTGAATTTTCTATAAGAGAAAGTAGATGATAAATATATAATAAAACTATTTACTTTCATTATAATTGGTATATTAATATAAAATAAATTTATTCCTTTCATTTTTTTCTCATTATGATGTCAAGAGACTGAATATTTTTTAAAGGAAAATCCAACTTTAATTCTCTCTTTAGTTAGAAATCCATTTTCTTTCATATCAAGGTTTAATAAAAAAAATTATATAAAGTATTTTTTGAATGTAAAATAACTCATTAAATTCAATTTTAACCATGTTTGAATTTATATTGAATTTATTAAAGAAATATTTTTTACATTTTCCTCAAAAGATACATTTTCCCTTTAAATGTAAATGTGAAATGAATATTTATTTAAACATAAATGACCTGAATGAAATTTCCTATTATCATTACTGATCAGTAATGTAAATATTACATAAAATGTTTAGGTGGTCCTTTTGAAACAATATTTTCTACTTAAAATTCATGAAATTTTTATATTTTATATAAGTGACTAAAAATTGGAGATACAATTCGACAATAAATTTTCATGTTGCCTTTTAAAGGCAATATTCTTATATAGTAAAATCCTTCGATATTAATTTTGTTTTTCTAGGGTTATTATCTAATTATACATTGAACATTCATTCTTTGTGTGGATTATGAAGATGAAAATACAAGGATGATTCAATAAAATTCATATCTTTACCAAAAGTTCATTAAGTTATGATTAATCCTTCATGAAAAAAAATTATTTTCCACAAGTTATTGTTTTATGAAATGATGAAATATTTATAAAACCCAATTCCCTTCCATATGTTATGAATGATGACTGTTTTATGATATTGTGGAACACATATATATAATTTTCAGTATGTAATTTGGGGATCTAAAATTAAATTTCCCTCTCATAGAATAAGTAAATATGTTTATATCAAGAGAAAATAAGGACCAGAATAGAGAGTGAACCCATTTTAGTAATGGGATCTATCCAATATGATAGTATTGGAAGTGAAAAATGACTAAAGATATGATGTAATATGGAGAGAACACAATCCACTATGATAGTGGAGTAGTAGGTGATTGTGTAGAGGAATTTAGATAAGTGTGGTTGTGTTTTTCTTGAAGAGAGATCACATTATTTTGTAACATTCTATGTTAAGTCATAATGAAAATTGTACAGGTGTAAATGTTGTAGTATAATGTTACAACCCCTTATTCCAAGCCATGGTAAATTTCATGTATGAATAAATTTACATATAATATGAATATATTTTTCACAATATATTAAATGGAATATACCAAAACATGAAAAAATCAATACAATCTGAACCATATTATATATTAGTTCAATTTTGGTTAGGCTTAAAATAGTGGATCATGGAATAATTAGTATAAGATGCCATAAGTATGTGAGATCTAGAACTGAGGATGGACATGAAAGAAAAAATATGGTTTCCATGTTGTCATGAATTATTAATCTTGAAATCAAATGTCAATAACATTCATTAATAAAAAAATTTGTTTTTTGAAGTATAAATTTTACAATGGAGACATAATTTTGTTACTATTTAGTGTTACGATAGAATAGAGAATTATGTTGAGAATAACATGGTGATGCAAAAATATATGTGTTGAGGAAAATATTTTGAAGGAATTACCATATGAATTAAAGAGAATAATAAGTAGAAAAAATCGTTGACTCCAAATTTAGTGTCTGCATATAATCGCATAAAGATAGTGGTTTTCATGCCGAAATTCTATAGAAGTTGTGATATGTTGTCCCAAACTGACCTGGGTCAACCCCAAACTGGTCACCTGAGTCGGCCCACAATAAGGCTCGAGAGGCATTAACAATCCTCCGGACCTAGAAACCAGTGTTAGGAATTAGGCAGAACTCAATGGTGAATAATTTATCTCATCATTAGTATATAAATATATAAAAGGATAAAAAATATAATTATGTAAAAACTAATAGTTTTAAATAAATAAACAACTATCACACATTCTTCCATGTGAGCTCATTGGTCACCTACAACCATAGAGCCACACCTTCTACCGGAGTGAATCAGAGCAAAGTGGAAAATAAAACTATAAGTGATAAAGAGTATTTGCGTGAGTATTAAAATTCCTAGTATGAATTCCAAAATTGAACAACACCCTAATCCTTGAAATTAAAAATAAAACAACTTTATTATACTTTTGAATATATATATTTAAAATTCGGTTTAAATTACCTTTATAAAATAAGTAACAAGTGAAAAATTTCAATGAACCATTTTATTTTTTTTCTAAAAATAGTTTCTAAATAATAAGACTTTTAAAAAACCATTTTATAAGAACAAACATGTTGTGAATATATATTTCAATGATAAGTAGTAAAAAAATATGTCACGATTTCTGAAGTATGAGTTTCTATTATAAGAATAATAGTCAAAATTATTTTATTCTAACATTAAAAAACAGGGGAAATTATAATACATGTGAAATAATTATCATGGGATATACAAAGACACTAAGTGAACTGAACCGAGATGTACATAGTTCAGAATATATCTTTTGGCTAATTAATGTTATCCAATGTCAATAAAAAAACCTGGCTAATCTCAACTATTTTTAATGGCGCTAAATACCGCATTGCTTCTCTATAGGTGTCTAGTATATCTAAGCAGAACTATATAACAACTGTCTCTCAAATAAAACTATGATCCCAAGGATCTTATGACTATACAGAACTTTGGAGGTGAGGAAGCATGTATGGACACAAGTAAATGTACCATTCAAGCTAATTCCCAACTCCCAACACCATCTATGTGAATTCCCCCAATGATGGATCGTACCGTTGGTGTTTCCCTCTTCTCAATAATGCATTCAAAGGTACCAACTCAGCCTCATATTAAAAAACATTAACATTTGAAATACAATTTTGAAAAACCTTTTAAAATTAATTTTCCATTAAAAATTTAATAAAAAAATCATCTAAAGGCCATAACATATTTCATATTTTCCAACTTTCATACATAAAATTTTTTAGAAGTTAAATTAATCACTTAGGTTCATCACCTTTAAAAACTCATTTTTTGAAACATGCTTCGTAAAATAAAATTTATGGAAAATTTATAACAAATTATAAAAACAAAAGATTATAATTTTATCCATAATAATATATTTCTTTCATATTATAATTATTTCATAATTTCATACAAAATAAATAAAAAATCATGAAACTATAGTATCCAAATAAAAGGACCGGACAAAGGGAACCTACCTCAGAATGTAACACCACTAATGATGAACACTCCATTCTTACATGCATATACACCTTTATATATATATATAAATCCTTTTCCTCAATGTATATATTCTCATCACTACGAGGTAATAGGTAATATTAGGATGTATGTGTGTGTGTGTTTGTTTGTTTGTTTGTGTGAGTGAGTGAGTGTGTTCATAACTATATATACATATGCAAGTAACCTACCACAATATCAGCTCAAAATCATCAACGAGTTCCAAGAAACAATATAAAATTGTAAATAACCAAAAATTCATAGAATCCATTATTAAAACTAGGCCAAGGATTAAGGAATTAGGAAACCCTACACAAAACGGATAGGGAACCACCTACCATCAACGACCGTGGATCGAACTAGCTTTAACAATACCAATAAACCCTAAATAAAAATAATTGACAAGCGTAACAACCATTAATTAGGTTAGGGGTCAGCCATAGAATTCACACCACACAAGAGAGAGATAAAACCATGATAAAGGGAAAAAAATTATGGTTATGAGAAGAAAATCCTACATGGGGAGATCTCATAATAAATTAGCATAATAATTAGACACCATAGAGAGAAGGGAGGAGGTAGTGGTGCACATGGGGAATGAGGGAGGGCATCATATGAGGGGGGACACTGTCCTGGTTGGTTTTTTAAATCCAAGAGAGAGAGGTGAGGAGAATACCCTTTTTATGTTTAATAAAATATAATAAGGATAATAATAATGATAATAATAACATTAATAATAATGATGATGATACTAATAACAAAAAAACAATAGAAATAATAATTTTAATAATAATACATTAATAATAATAGAAATAGTACATTTTTTAAAAGTTTTCATGGTTTTGGTTCATTGTTAAGGAAACCATGTTCCCTTTTATGTGGTTGGATCTTCTAAAAACTATAGATTCACTTGCATGGTTTGTGCATGATTTCTATTAACCATGTACTAACTGCACACTCATGAAAATAATACCATAAAAAATAAAACTCTTCTCCAACTCAATACTAAAAAACTCTTAATATATTTAAATAATTAAATATATATAATAATATAGGGTCTAAGTTTGACAATTCTCCCCACCATGACACTTTCTTCCCTCATAATGGTCAAAAATTCATGGATGATCAAGCCACTATGCAGGGATAAAGTTTCTCAAAAAAAAACCTACGCCACCTATAAATCAAGAAAATAAAACATTCTTCCCTCATAAATAACAAAACCTTAAGATCCTAAAATAATCCAAGTGTTCATCCTCAAAAAACCAACCAATAGCTAAGAAAAAAACTTCTAATACCGAATGAACTCAAACATCAAGCTAAAAAATTAATAGGGAAGGATATTCATGTTTCCGAACATAATCTTATACAAGGAACAACTTAACCCCTCACATAGAAATCACCAAATAAGCTCATCAAGGGTGAGTGGGATGGTAAAAAATCGATAACCTATGAAGATTTTTTAATATCAAATTCACCAAGAGTCTCATTTATTATAGTATCCCCAACATTTTTTGGACTTCGATCAAGCTCCATTTCTTTGGCCAAAACAACCCATAAATCCAAAAATTGTTAAAATTTGTTTAACCTCTTAAATCCTAGACACACACTCAACCAACATGAGAGTGGTTATCAGTGAGATCTGTAGTGGGTCTCCAAACAATTTTGGAACTAAATTACAATGATGTTTCATTAATAGGAACAATCAATTTACTACCCTTCTTCAAAAAAAGGACCCATCCTAGGAAACCCAAAATGAAAATCAAACGATATCATGATTTATAATTTCCAAGATAGGAATTCCATAAATAGCTGCCACAAAAAATTCATTCAAAACGATTATAGATTATTCATTAGTTAAAATTCCTTGAGAACTACCTCATAAATCGCCAGAAAATGGAGCCCCAAATGTCTCCCAACATGATGCTTCAAAAATGAAATTAAATAATAAAGGGAAACACAAATAATTTATTCTTTTACACTGGAGACAATAGGTTGGGTCAAAATTCATCGTCCATAGAAACACCTACAGTATGTGAAAATGTTAACTCTGAGACCTATGGGGAGATCCTTTATTTCATTAAGCATTAGTTTCCCATTTGTTATGATATGGAAGTATTCAATCTAAAAAATTTCCATTTTGTTTTTACTAATTATAGAACATATTCAGGTGACTCAAGTAGCTAAACCAAATGAAACAACTTTTCATATAGCACTATAGGTATTCAACTCTTTTTAACGGATTATTATGGGAGACAACCTATGAAGGCATGGGTGTGGTCTAGTTTTTGGAATGTCTCTGGCTCCACCACTAAATTCAAAGTCTAGGTATAATATTCAATGGGAATACCAAATGAAACACATATTCATAAATTCCTAAAAGAGTCCAACAACTTCAATTTTAGCAATTTAAATTCACTAAAGACAACCAACACTAATTTCCAAAACCAACCATCACTTTGACAACAATGTATGATAGATCATATATCAAACAACCACTTATTTTTTTAAAAAAATATAGTTTTAGAGTATATTCTATAAATAATAAATAAATAAACAAATAAAATCACATCACAAAAGAACAAAATTTTAATCAAAAATCAAAACCTAACTCAAAACACCATTCCTTCAATACTTCTAATGTTACGAAACTGAAAATCTATGAAAGGATACTCCAAATACAAAAAAACAACAAAAAACCGGTTACTCACATTTTTTAACATTAAAATAATCTTTTATTTGGAAATACACTTCAATAGAAAAAATAACCTTAATGGGTTATGTACCCACCATTGGTATTCAATGAATTCTCACCAATATACACCCATATTATAGTTCAATAATCCATCCACACATAAAAATAACCATCTATTTACCATATTCATATATCCATATATATGTGTGTGTGTGTGTGTGTGTCAACATTCATAGGAATACCAAGGATCAAAAAAATAATTTTCCACTTCCAAAACAAAAATCCAATCCAAATTTAAAGTTCCATATGAATTATTATAACTAGCTCTTATCACTAAAGAAACACATTTCGAAATTCCAATGGAACAACTATTTCACATTTTACAAAACATTTTCAAAATAACAAAATGTTTTCCAAAACTATTTAGGGTTAAATTTTTATGAAACCATTCAAGGATCCAAATACAATTCCAAACCCACATTACATTTTGAAAAATACCATTTCAAATTGAATGAATCCATTGGTTTCATTGTGTAAATATAATTTTAATAAACTAAAACCATTTTAAAACCATCGGGAAACACTAAAAATGAATCTAAGATAAATAACATGAAAAAATAAACCCAGTTACTCAATGAATCAAAATATAAAAACATCAACAGAACCACTACAACACATGACTTGGTCGAATGGTTTCGCATGCCATACACCAATCACGTTAGAACATTATAGGTCAACATAGGCATTATCATAGTTTATTCATTGTATTCTATACCATGCTTAGTAACCATAAAACATAATATAATTCCTCCAAAACAAACACTTGAAGACTTAGAGTTTCTTGAAATAACCCAAAAATTCTAAAAGACAAGAAAACCCCATCAAAAACCAAAAATACAAGAAGAAACTGAGCTCCATGATTGTATTTTATGGTATAACCATCCCAGACTACCATGTAAATTCATGTATCCTTCCCAATAGGAGGTGATCAAGCACCTTCCCATGACTGACCACTATATTTCCTTAAATCCTATATCTAAACTAATGTAAATACCTATCCAAAATAATCTAATAGGATTGATTCCATTTTTTTGAGAACCAACTCTATCAACCCTAATACATTCACCCTATCCATCCTATGATATGGCCCATGAGGTGTTCTAGATCATCTATGGCTGGAAACTACTGTCGGGGATCAGAAAAAACTATGTTCAGATTGAATTATCCGATAATTGATTGATAAATTAATAAAATTATAAATATAAATTGGATAATTTAGTAAACTATAGCAACCGAAATGAAAGATATAACTACCACACAAAACTCCATGTGACCTCTTAGGTCACCAAAAACCTTAAAACCAAACATGATCCATGAGAAAATCATTGATGGCTGTAAAATATAACTGAATGTGATAAAGTGTCTCATGAGCATTTAAATTCCCAATAGGAATGAAAAAAGAGAAGAATTTCTTATGCCCTACCTTTAAAAATAAAACTATTTCATGCTAGTTCGAAATTTATACATTTAATATATGGTTTTCATTCAATTTTTAAAATACGTAAGATGTTAATAATTCCAAAAAACCATTTTCTTTTAATTTTAAAAAAATAGTTTTTAAATAATAAAAGAATTTCTGAAAACACCTTTATAAGAAGAAACAGGCAATGAAAGAGAATTTTCAATGAGAAGTTATAGAAAACACATCACAAGTTGTAAATTAAGATTTTACAATAGATTCATAATAGTTATGACTATTCTATAATATTATAAAAAATTGAGGGATGTTACAATACATTTGAAACTATTATCATTGGACATACATAGACATTAAGTGAAGAGACCCTAGGAATACTCATTTAAAAAACATTATTCTGGCCTTTTTATGTGATCCAAATATAATAATGAACCCGACTACTCTAAATTATTATCACTGGTGGAAAAAACCACATGGAAACTCAATGGGGATATAGGCCATCTAATCAGGACTGAATACTAAGCATCTCTCAAATATCACTATGAATTGTAAGGTCAAATATTTATAGAGAATGTGGGAGGTGTGGAAGTAAGAATGAACACAAGGAAAGACAGCATAAATACTAAGCCCCACATCCCCACACCATCCCTAAAAATTCAACCTAGAATGAAAAGTATCCACAGAGAAACCATCTTTTCAACAAATCATTTATAGTAACCAACCATGACTCATCTTTTGAAAAAAAAAACCTTTAACAATTTGTAAACCCATTTTGAAACTATTTGGAAAATTAACATACCATTAAAAAATAATGTAATACACCAACAAAAGGCCAAAATGTCATTGATATTTTCCAACTCTCACAAATAAAATATTATAGAGGTTAAATCAATAATTTTTCTAATTCAACACACAAAACATATTTTTTTGAAATACTCTTCATCATATAAAACAAATATCCAAATAATAACAATTCATAAAAAAGGAAATAGGATAATTTCATCCATCAAATTTATTTTTATTTTTTTCTTATTATACCTATTAAATAATATAATAAAAAAACAAAAAAACAAGCATAAAATTATAGTTTCCAAATTAATGGTTATGACATAGGGAACCAACCTCATAACATGACACATCCAATGATAAACAATCCATGGTTACACATATATAAAACACCACACACACTCACACACACACACACACACAGATATATATATATATATATATATATATATTCCTTTGGACCCATGTACATTTTTCATTCTCCATCAGGTTATATGTATAATAAGGAGATATATATATATTGTTTCCTTATGTATATATGTTTCATTCACCTTCCACACCAATGACTAAAATCCACTCAAGGAAGTCCACGAATCACTAAAAAAGGAAATGACCCCAAAAGAATAACTAAAATTGGCTTACATATAAAGGGAAAAAGGAAAACCTACCTGAAATCAATGATGATCCAACAAACATCAATGATTGGCTAAAACCATCCTCAACGGCACATAAAATCCATAAATATCATGATTCGGTCAGAGGATCATCCAAAAATAATGTTAGGGTTCGGCTATATCACGTTCACCACATGTGAGAGAAATAAAATCCATAGAATGGGAAGAAGGAATATGATGAAAAGATAAGCCTACCTGGATATATCACACAAGATATCAGCTTAATAATAATACATTAGAGTGATAGAGGGTGAGGCATTGGTGCGCATGGGAAGGAGGGAGGGAGTCACACCATGGGGATCCCATCGTGGGTTGGTACACAATGGAAAAGAGGGGATGTGAATTTCCCTGTTGGGGTTTACTAAATATAATAAATACAACAATAATAATAATAATAATAATAATAATAATAATAATAATAATAATAATAATTCATTAATAATAATAATTGAATATTTGTTTCTCATTTCACAAGGTTTGGACACATGGATATCCAAACTGTGCACCAAACATGTGTCCCTCTTTGAGCCTCTAGAAACCCTGCATGGGAAAGGAGAAAATTTAAGTAAATCATACACCACTGTATGTTTAGCTATAATAAAAACTACAGATCCACCCACATGAGTTGTGCACAGTTTCTAATAACAATTCTCCAACTATGCACCCATGTTAAAAATCCCAAAAATTAAAATTCAAAACATGGTCTCGTTCAAAACATAAAAAAAAAGAGAAATATTCTTAAATAGTTATATACAATTAAAATTCAAGGTCCATGTGAGACATATGTCAAATTACAAGGAGGAGCATCTATAACAGATTTTTTAATTTCTAATAAATGTTGAAGATCTAATTCAACTATGGATGGGTGATTATATAGCCTGATATATAGTAGATAGAAAAAAACATGGATGGATAAATTTATACACCTAAAATGTTTGGGACATCAAGAATTATCTCAAAACATGATATATTTAATAATTGATCCAACATATTTATTAAAAGGTTTAATAGTTGAATATTTTATTAAATTTGTTATAGAGGATTTGAAAAATTCAATATGAGATTTATATCTGGTTATATAGAGAAAAAAAGATAAGTAAAGAGATAATATTTATTTAATTAACCAATACATCTGGTTTTCAAATAAATAATGGTTTTCTTGTAATTAAATTGATATAACCAACTATTAGAGAACATATAGGAATGTAATGAAGGTAACTATAGTGAGTAATTAATATTATATAGAGGGGTCTACATCTACTATTGTGATCTTGTAGGGTTAAAAAAGTCAACTTTGTATAAGTAGTTCTTCTCATTCTTATTTAGAGAATAAAAACACAATGATATGAATTTAAATATAGAATCAATTAAATAAATTCTTGATCTATAATGTTTTAGGATAATATACCGATATAGAAGATAAATATATGTTTTACATTAATTCCTTCCTAAAATAAGTATATATAGTTGGATTTATAGGGAGAGTCATTTGGGTGAGTAGTTAGAGAGCCTTAAAACTTTTTTTATGGAATTGTTCATTAGCATGGAGTTTCCTTGAATAAAACATTTATCTAATAAATAGTTATTATAGTGGATTTTTTTCCCAAATACATAATCATCTAAATTTTTTATTGACATATCTCAGAGCCAGTGACCCATGTAGAAATATTAATGGATTTTACAATTAAATTTCTACATTTCCTATTTTTTTAGTAAGAAGTAATTTTAACGAGAATTTTATATTGAACATTATTCCTTCCAATTTGGCAATAAGATCAAAAACTTTGTGAGGGATTATTTTTTAGACATAAATGGAAAAGTCTTAATTAGAAACACCATAATCTAGCCACTATTATGGATCCATATGAAATATATCACAAATCATAGGTTCGAACTACATTATATGTATATCTTGTGAAATATCCATCTAAATGTATTTTTATATATCCATTAAACTAGTTTGGTTATAACTCTCAATGTTTTATACAATATAATTGTAAAAAACATAATCATAATTCACATAACAAATAATTGTTACTCCACTATCATTTTTATCAATGAAAATAATTATGAATTCTATAATCCTCAATTATATGAAAATAATATCGTTTTAAAATGATTTAGCACTACCCAGTCAATAAACGGATTTGAAAATGTCTCTATCAGAAAAAATTCTCTCTATACATGTGTCCACCATATAAATTTCTCTAAGAAACATTTTCACCACATAACATATATTATATAAATCTTATATATCATACTCATATGTTCTTTATTCTTCAAGTATAAACTGACATGATGGATAAATAGATGACATAACATTCACATAAATTTATGGGCACATAACATGCCCATTGTAAGGGTGTGAGTTTTCCTAAAAACATACCTTTTTTATTACGTATTAAGAGAATTAGGGGAGGAGTTATAGTTATATTATGGGTTGATGAGTGATATCTTTTAGTTGAGAATCTTAATAGGAGAGTTATGTCACACAATGAATTTTTTATGGTTGATGTAAGAAGATAATTGTCTATATAATGGCTATAAGAGTTTCATACTAAGGGTAGGTTATTAGGAATTTATTTTTCTAATTCTATATGGAATCCTACACAATAGGACATCAGGTGTCATTTAACTCTTAAATTTGAGTATTCCATGGTGTGAGATCTTTATTCATAGTTTATGTAGACTTTAAGATTTATTTAAATTTACCTGAGTTTCCCATTCACCACGGTGATAGGAACCATGTCATAAATCCCTAGGTGGAAAATCCATAGTTAATCATTTTGGGTTTTTTATTACTGTGGGGATCTCCTTACACCATGGTTAAGCTTATAGTTTCAATATGTATCTCATGGGTTTGAAATTTTCACCATAGTTATATTCATTATATCATGACGTATGTCAGTTATATAAAATTTAAAGAAGATGATTATTTTTTAAAATGGTAAATTCTTAGTGGGATAAAGTCTTGATCCTTGGGTAAATGGTTGAAAGTAATCCAATTTTATACAATACATTAGGATATACTATGATTTTATTCATGGATATTATTTCATAAATGTAGAATATTCCATATCCTAGTTTGGAACTCACTTACTTCACTCAAATCATAGGTGTTCTAGGGGATTTATTGGGTGATATATGGGTTAGAACATCCTAATTCTTGAATCCATAACCTTAAAAGATACTTCTCCTCTAATATGATGTGCCATTATATTCCTTGTTCTCTCTTTAATTATTTCAATAATAGTGGATATGGTGTTATGGATTGATTTTTATGGATAATTATCTATGGTTCCAGGATTAATGTGGTATTATAGGTTTAAAAATCTCCCTAGGGTTCATTAAATCTCGATAATATTCCTCTAAGGATTGAATTTATAAACATCTTTGAAATGGGGACTTTCTATTACTTTCTCACATATTTTAGAATATCTTTTTCTTAAGATAGTTTGAAATATTTTAAATTACCTTATTATTTTTAGAACACTTTATTTTTAACGCTTTAAATCTATTTATACTCTTTTAATTTTATTGTTAGCCTCATCAAAATGAATGTTTTGAATTATTATTCATGCTAATTAATAACCTCTCATTAGACCTTATAAGACATGAATATATGTACCACTCCACCTTCATTAATATGAATCTTTTAAAAAGATCACAAGGTTCCTTCTAATAGGTCAATTCATACAAATCACTCAGATTTGGTAGAAATGTTTTCATTCTAGGGGAGGGTTTAATTTTTCTTATGAATTTATATTATCATATTTTTATCTGTATCCTAGTATTTTTTTATTTAATATGTGTCTGGGGTTATATAATGAATTATTATATTCAATTTATTACTACTTTACCCTATTAATGTTTTTGTAAGCTATTCCCAAGGTAAGGGGTTGTCGTATGTTTCTTCATTCATTTAATTTCATCCTTAATTAGTTGTAATAGTTTATCTTTTTTGTAGTTCTTTATTTTCTATATTTAATCTCAAGACTAGTATTATTATATTCCCTGATATTATGATGATAATTGAGTATTTTTGGTACTATGTGGTATCCTATACAAGAAGGGGACATAATTTGGAAATGGAGTTGAGAAAAATAATCAGGAATGAAATTGTTGGATTTGGAAATATGATTTTAATTTTTTATTATACTATCTATATTAATAATATGGTGAATCTTTTGTGATATAATAATTTGGTGATTTGTTTCTAAATCATAAATATTTATTCTACTATATTTTTTTAATAATGTTATGTTGAAATTATATGTTTAAAATGTAAGTCAGATGAAGACAATAATAATATGTAATTCTGAAAATAAAATTAATCTGTGTGAAAGTACCGCAAGTATGAATAAAATGATGGTAATATAGACATATTATTATTTGATACGAGTGATGTTTAATGTAACCTAATTAAGTAATTTATAAAGTTGGGAGTGTTTCTTTATTTAATTGAATTTATGATCCCATAATGGGTTATCATCCTAATATAGTTTGATGGTTGGTTTATGAATAAATTAGAGAATATTCTTATAATTATAAAAGATAGTTTAGTTATTGTGTTTTTATGAAATTTATTTTACATTAGGCTTGTTTTTATCCTCTTGAGAGTGTTTATTACCCTGCTGTTATTTCCCTTCCTAAGGGTGAGGTCTCTGGGTTTTTTGGTGGATAGTGGAAAGTTTGATGTGTGGTGAGGATATTCCTTAAGATGTTTTTTGGATTATTTAGATTACTAGGTATTCCATTCTGATAATTTTAAATTAAATAATAGTTTCACTATATATTTGAGGATCTTGGGGTTGGGTAGTTATTGATATTAAATTAATGGTATCATTGGTTAGTTCTTATGGGGTTATATATGAGTTGTTTCATAAGAAATAATGTATAATTAATTCCGTTTAATTAAATAAAAAATTATTTAATTATATTAACTTAAAAACTAATTGGAAAACATTGAATTAATATTTATATTTATAATAGAATTTAGTAGTGACATAATTCAAGTTGTACTAAGGATTTATTGGCCAATAAATTTAATGGATAATTTATTTGATATTATATTGATGATGTTGGGTACAATTGTGCATATAATTTATGCAACGTAAAGTTAACAAAAATTGGTCACAGAAGGGTCGCTAAGAAATCAGTAAGGGCTGCCAAAACCATCTGTGTAATGTTGTACAATCCATGATTCCCATGGAATATAGGTTTCAAATGGTATTGAAGTGAGATACATTGTGGAGATTTATTGTGATTATACCTACATAAGGGTAAACATATGGATATGATTCTATGAGAAGTTTGAAGGAAATGTTGTTTAAAGATATAAAATTAGAGCTATTTAAGGGTAATAAGGAATAAAAATACTATTATGTTAGGGTGATTTGGATTTCTGTTTAGTTATAATGAGATGAAGGAAGTATGACTATATACTAGGAAGAGCTACAGTGAAATGTCAAAAAATAACTTCACATTCACACCACACACATTTAATTTGGAGATTTACAGGATTTCATCACTAGTGAAGAAATATCACACTACTAAAGGCATGGAGTAAGGAATATCATGTGTACAATTCCTCATTTCAAAGTAATCTACCAAAGATTAGTATAGTATGGGTGAGGTAACAGTTATTGAAAAATTTTAAAATGTCTTAAAAGTTTTTATTAAATGATATAAAGAATGTCATGGTATTATTGAATGAACTTCAACACTACAAATTAGTCCAATTATGTTCTACCACATAAAAGAAAATATCAATAGTGATATATTATTGGGATGTTTGAAATCATAAAAGAGAAATTATAAGTTTATTTTATGTGGAGTTAAATTCTTATGATCTATACACACATCATATTTATCTGGAAGAATCCATTTTTTCAATAATTTCACTTCAAGTAATCCCACTAGAATTATTTCATGTTTGGACAATTTACTATATCAACATATGATTGAGCCATATCATGTGTGGAAATAACTACTTCCTTTTTCTATTTAAATTAGTCTCAATCTAATATAAAAGGATTAATAATTTATATATCTATATAGAAGGGTGATTTTAGATTTAGTTTTATTTATCTATAACATTTTATTTTTAAAATAGATTCTCTTTATTCCCTCACATACACTTGTTTTCCTCTTTTTATTTTGGAGCTATCTGTTATTCTCATTTCCCTAAGGATGGAGAACTAACCACACATTTTTTGAGAGAGGGAAAAGTATTCTTTATTAATTTTTATATCATGTTATTTATTTATTACGTTATAATAATTAAAATATTGGTTAAATTGATAATTACGAGTAGTCAACACATTTACTATACTTTCAAGATATTTCCTTGTTATGAATCATTTGACCCTTCACTTTTTATATCAAGCATACATTAATGAATGAATTGAACAGTTTTGGTTGGAAAAGATGTATCATAACCAATTTTAGGGATAGTATTGCCCCACATAAAGAGGGTTCAATGTGGGATAATAAAAATTTAGATAGGTATAGTGTGGTGATACATTCCACCTTGAATATATTGCTGAAATTATATTTTTATTACTATGAAGTCATTTCAATAAACTTCAAAGATAAACAATATTCTTTTACTAACTTCCTTGTGGCTTGTTTCTTTCTTCATATTTGGTTTTACTCTATCCATTTCTCATGTATATATATATATATATATGAATATTAAAATGATTTAAAACACCTCTTTATATTAGTATATAAATTAAAAGAATATTATCATGTTTGTAATTGTGACAAAAGGATAATGGTTTCTATAAGTGGTATCCTCGAGAGATATACACAAGGAATACACTATGCTATATTTTCAAGAATTAAAAATGATATAATTGATCAGAGATATTCAATAATCACCACATTTAAATTAAATTTATTTTTTTGAGTGTCTCAACACTTACACACATAATTGTTTACAAAACACAAAAAACATAAATTTTAAAAACATAAAGAAATTATTATTGTGTATTATTTATTTCTTTGGTCAAGATAGTTTTTATGGTGTTTTTTTATTATTTATGGATTTATAATTTTTTTGATGAGTCTATAAGGGAATAAGTATTTATTTTTTATGTTCATGAAAATTTTCTAATACTTTAAGAAAATTTTAGAATACATGAATAATCGAATCACCAAATTTAGATCCTTAGTAGATTTTTTAAGGAGATAAAATCCTCATGTTGATAATGGTAAGAAAATAATGCTAAATATTATGTGATTCCCTTTCCGCAAAAATTCATAGTTGGAGAACCTAAGGGGTTCTTAAGTGATCTACCTAGAAATATATTTGATAATTCTCATTTATTTGATGATGTCATTTTTGAAAAATACTTTCTAGTAGATGCATATTTGGGAGATCAAAATGGTGTAGATTAATACTAGAATAATTTTGTATGTATTGAAATTTCAATTGATCCTATAATATTTGAGATGGAAGAATCATAACCTTTCCAAAACTATCTTTATTTGTAAGAATACACCACTAATTTGGTGGAATATGAAGAAAAATTCAGGGATACTAACCACATGTCTCCAACATTAACAACCCAAGTGTAAAAATCATTGAGAAAAGAAGAAAAATTTAATGATAAAAATATTCAGATATATAATATATACATTAACTCACATATTTATTATTGTATTAAATCATAATTTTGTATGACCTCATATTTTATAAATTATTTTATTATGATAATTGCTATATATACTTTGATGTTGATGAATATGATGATACACCTGCTGATGTTGAGTTACTGGTTGCCTTTCCAGAATAAATCATGTTCCAAGATGACCTACGTGAATAATAAGATTACCTTATTGATTATTTTTGTATTAATTCCACTCAATCTAAACATTATAATAACTTTTAATTCACTAAACCTTATGACACAACTATAAATAAGTTAACCCTATGTGATGTTAAAGTTGAGGAGGCCAACCATGTTATGGATGATGATTGAGTGTGAATATTCATTTTTCCTTCCCAAACTAGTATGTTATACTGCATTTCTATAAGAATGGATATACAACACTCTACACATGGGTTCTTTCACAACCAGTGTGAACAGATTCATTTTGGATGGAAAAAAATGTGCTTGTTAAAATCCAACAAGTTATCTATACAATCAAACATTGAGTGAAAGATGGAACTACCAACCCGAGGGAATCAAAATTTACTACCCAATTAGTGTTTTAAGCCATTTTCTGTCCATATTTATTACCTTTATATTTTTTCTAATTTTCTATCCATAAATTATTTTGTTTTGATCATTATTTCTAGATATAATGTTACAAAAGCTAAGAATTGATCTATAGGATTCCACAACAAAAATAAACTTAGGTTGTGGCTATCCTTGTTCTTGGTTTATCTGTCCTTGTTTTTTTTAATGAATAAATTGTAGATAAATTTAAATTGAATTGGGGGATGTCAACATGATTTTAATAATTTTATGTGTTTTCTTTATATTTTTCATTTTTATAAAACAATATCAGATTTAGATTCCATGTATTATATTTTTCATTTTTATAAAACATTTTTATTAATAAAACATATTATTAAAGATTTTACATTATATATCATGAATTTAGTATAATAATTTCCTAGAGTATACATATCATTAACTAGGTCATAATAGTTCCCTGTTATGATGAGAACCTTAAAGTGTTATGGTGATATTCTTAAATAATTTATATAGTTGGATAACCTACTATTATTTCTTATATAATACATAGACTATTAGATTTGAGTACTCATAAGAACATGATGCTTCTTCTAGTGAAGTTCTCACATAGCAATATCTTTGAAGGAAAATAATGAGTATGGAACTTCCTATAGAGATTCTGCATGTTTTGGTGTCATCATTTATTTCTATCGGAGAGTGTGTGTAATGGTCATTAGTTTTTATGATTATTATTAATTCATGTTAGGACTCATATACTTATATGTATATCATAAACCATTATAATAGAAGTTCATGTAGATTTTGGACACCTTATGTGCCTCATGTGTGACATGTCATTAATTGATAAGTCAATAAATGATTTATCCCTTCAATATTTATGTAATCTCATATATTTCCCTTTGGTAAGAAGAAAACCATTTCTCTAAATTACATTTCCATGGAGTAATGATGTGTTTATATCATATATTCAAATAACAACATATCAAATTCAACGGTTGGTGACACATATGTGAAACCTGTATGTTGAGATATTGTGGCCAAGGGATTGTATTACACAGTGAGGATTCATAACGTGTTGTTGAACTTGTGATAATAAATTTCTTTTTTTTACATTTATTTATTTCTATATATAAATATTTGAATTTATGGAACCATACCCATTTATAATGAAATAGAATACAAGGGTATTACCCACTAAGTGTTTCTATTGATCTCGGTTGAATTCTATTGAGATTTAATTAATTGCCTAAATATTATTCTCAAGGATGAAGAATAATACTAGTCACGTTTTACTGGTCAAAGAACTAAATAAATCTCTACTAACCAACATGTGAATAAAAATATATTTACTTATTTAATTGAATATTGATTAAATATTTATTCACCATTATGTGAATTAAATATTTATTTATGAATATAATATTTATTTGATTATTCAATAAATATTGTGGTGTTCAAATGGACCAAGACCATGTCTGGTGATAAATAATTATGTACCAGTTGGTAAATATTAATTAAAATTCGTAAAAGATGGCACACACTATAAAATAATAATTATATTATTATTATTTTTCAAGGGAGTTATTAAAGTTTTTTATTTTTTAAAAGGTTAACATGAAATTAAATGATATTATAATATAAACCCTACCTTATAAGATATCTATTATGGCTATTGTGCATGTGATCCAAAAAGAGATAATTCTTGTGAAAAAAAAAATCATTAAACTACTCCATCTATCTTCCTATGATGAAAGTTAAAACAATAGATATTTCATCAAAACTAGAGAATGAGCGATCAAGAATGAACAATGAAAGATAATCTATTTCCCACGATAGAACATAGAGATTGAGTGACGTTTTTCAGAGATCATTTAGAGATTGTGTATATAACAACTAGAGGGATTCTTCCCTTGAATCCCCACAATCATATTGAAGGAAATCTAAAAGGGTCTTCTCAAATTATCAACATTAAACAAAAAACAACAATCCTTATTTGAGTTAATTACATTCTTCCAGTCAAAATAAATTAATTATATACTTTATGTGTAACATCGTATCTCATGGTTTTGGTTATAGAAATATTAAAATAAATTTTCTTATATCACCCACAATTACACACTTCTACTATACCTGGAACAATCATTTGGTATAATATTGTTCATGTTTAAATTTATAATTATTTATTTGATTGTTGATTTATACAAAATTTTGGTTAGAATTTCATATCAGGTTATTCATTAATTAATATGATTTGAATTAACATTCTTAGACATATTATTCATGTCTGTTTAGTGTTTCATTTTATTAATGGTCAAATAACATATAAAGAACAATTGGAGATGTCATTGAGAACTACCAAACCTTTTTTTGGTAAGACAAGGTTACATGAAATGAACATAGAAGTGCACTTTGTCTGACCTAGTGAATTTAATCAAGGTATGTGTAGGGATTCATTGCATGCCACACAATAATGGCATGTAGTGTATTCCACATGTTAACCATGAAACCATACAAGCCGTTATCGGATTACACAACATGTATTGACATACCTGTCGAATAGTCTACAAATGATAGTGGCATAAATCTTGTTATCCATGTGGTCATAAAAAATAGTAAAATATGGGAGAATAAAAACAATGAGAATTTATGATATAAATGATGTGAATATAGTGTACACTACAAGTATTTCATCAATTCTTGCATCCAAGATACACACCGAGTTATCTGGAAAACTAAATTTGAGATACATTGTGTATATCTGGAGTCAACATCTCAGGTTATCTCACACCGAATAACACTCTGAGATTATCAGTGGGTTGGATGAGAAAGAATCATTAGACAATAATGTAATACACAGACTCTAAAA
Organism: Viscum album; assembly: GCA_963277665.1. Classification (NCBI taxonomy): domain Eukaryota; kingdom Viridiplantae; phylum Streptophyta; class Magnoliopsida; order Santalales; family Viscaceae; genus Viscum; species Viscum album. Next base: position 1,098,831,047 of record OY728135.1, on the reverse strand, counting down.
GCCTTGAGTTGGGGAATTATTTTATTTTAATGACATGTTTACAATCAAATCCAGAGGGTTCGACTAGTTTAGAAGTCTTCTGAAGCTAGAGTACATTCATGATACCAATAATATATTGAGAAATATAAAATAAAACCCGATATATAATAAATTGAAATAAACTGCATCCAAGAATTCTAATTCAATGTTCTCTTCTTTATAACATGGGGAAAAGAAACATAATAAGGGTGAGATCAAATTCACTATAAGGGTATATAAATCAGAATAAATAATGAATCAATGAGAATAAATTAACAATGCAAGGTAAACAAATGATAATACATGTCATTCAAATAACTAGATAAGGAAATATCAATGTGGATACAAAATAAACAGAAAGATATTCCATTGATTATTAAATTGTGAATGAGGTGAATCCATAGATATTTACATGAAAAATATCAGGTATAAATAATGATAATAACTAAATTATCAATAATATATATATGCTTATTTATGGAACGCCACATTTCCTAGGTACATGGAACCATTACCGCCAAGACCATTCACTAGAAGGTTTAAAACATACTCATTATAAACCAATTTTGTTTTCCAAAACATAACTATACGATTAAGACCTTTCACAAGATAGTTAATATTATACTTTTTCAAATGTGGAGTTTTCCAAACTAATTTTGTCTCAAGATATTATTGATGCATCTCGGGGATTTCATTAACTCGTCCCCAAACAATAATAATTACATTAAACGGTCCTTGACCTATGTCTTACATATCCAAATAATTCATAAAATTGTATAATAAATTTAATTAATAAAAAAATTAATTTAATATATCTATATTAAATAAAAAAATATAGATTTATCAATAATACCTCAGATGATGATAAGTGAAAAAACTAGTGATGTTGACATTAAAACATTCTTGATGGAAAATAATTTTTAACATTCCAAAGTGTCCCATACCACATTGAATCATTTAAATAATAATTTGACATGAATTAAATTAAACATATAATATCATGAGAGAAAAGATATTCATGATATAACATATAAAATGTTAGTATATACAACATATAAAAGTGAATTTGCTCAGAAAAACATAATTCACAATGGAATGTAAATTTAGATGAAATCCCTTTCCTTAATGATTATTTATTATTTTTCAGTTATACTCTGGAATAGTGGTATAAAATATGTTAATAAATTATACCATAAACATATTATAATATTTTATAACTTGTTTCTTAACACACTTTCATTATTTTAACTTTTTTGTGTGTTAATTTTCATGTTTTATCTACTATGTTTTGACTTGTTACTTTTGGTTAATATTACATATATAATTATTTTATCATGTTTATAATGAAATAAATGAATTAATTATCTTATATATTGAGTACATATGTTTATTAAATTAGTCCATAACATTTGGAGATAAAAAATGAAGTGCACTATTCATGGAGACGGTAGGTCGTACAAACGCATGAACACTACAATAAATTTAATTGTTGTATTTATTATAATACATAGTAATTGATATATATGTATATTATAATTATAATATAAAATATATGTTATATATGTTAAATTTTTTTATTAAAACCATACTTTATACATTCCATGTTGACTATGAATAAGTTACATCACTTTGAGGGGGTGGTAATCCACACATCCACAAATGATGTTATAGTATTTATAAAAAATGGAAAATATTATGGTATGGGTTATAAATGATTAAAAAATAATAAATACATAATAAATATCATATATAACATATAAAAATTATTTTCTACCATAATGTCCACCAAGAAAGTCATTAAAGTAAAAATGAACAATCATCGTTATGTGAGCCAGTAGTTCACCGCATATAGAAATAATATGTTAATTACCAATTATAAGGATGTGTGTTCAATTGTTGTTTGAAAAAATAAGCATAAAAAATTTCTAGTATATTTATAATACTGTTTTTTATACATCCATGGAATAAAAAGTGTGTATTGGCAGGGAATGGAAATACAACATAAGAGGTTAAGGAGAGTTTGTGCCTCTTAATCAGGTAACATCTCTTTGTTTGTATCAAAAGGATTCCACAAATGGATTTATTAAAAAGGTTAGGATAATATGATTAATGGAGTAATGTTTTAAAGCTATTGGGGAAGATAATTTTTTATCCTATTTATATTTAGTGTTGTGAGTAAGGGGTAGAGTTCTTTTCTTTTTATAGTGGAGGGGGAGTGGAACTCCAGTAAATATAAAAACGTATTCATTAATGGGAGGTGTACCTTACATAATGTGCCTAAAAATGAAAGAATAATGTATTTAATGGTAATAATAGTTTATTAAAACCTCCACCACTCAAAAAATATGCATTTTAATAATTTCATTCTACAAATTCTAAGATTCCCCAATTTTATCATTTTTTATATTAAAGAATCTAGTTTTCTAACCTGGCTAATTTTAAAATTAAGACTAAAAAAGATATATTTATTAGAAAATATAGATGCACTGAATTATTAATATGATATATAATGTATAAAATAATAATCCTTTTTGTTTTGGAAATTAATTGTAAAATAAGCACATGTGACATACCAAAACACTACTTGAACTCGGACTATGTTAACAATGTTTATGAAATATATGGGTCAAAATATATTAATTATAGGAGATCAATTTGTCCATTAATAGAAAATATTTAATATTAATTAATACTGAAAAATCAATTGAAAGAATATCTATTTTTATTAATTTTAAATTATTTAATTATAAATCATTTATTGTAAAATAACTAAAATATCAAATTTGACATTATTTATTTATTTATAATTTAGAAATATGAAAACATCATTATATTTAGAATATATTAATTTTAAAGATATTTAAAATGATATATTCATCTACAAAAATAATTAATTACAGTAATTATATTAATATACTCTAATTTTAATATTTATAGTACCTTTTATTTTAGTTACATTTTAATTAAATAATCACTACTTTTCCACTTCTTAAGAATTTTAGGTAAGTGAAAAATAATTTAAAATTATTGATAAATTATTATGATAAAAATAACCAATTTATATTTCATAATTATACGTATAACCTAAAATATGTTGTTTTTTATATTTCTTAGTGTTTTGTAAATGATAAAGGTAAGTTTAGTTCCCTTGTATGGATTTTTTCATTACATAACCATTTATATAGATAAATTATATTTAATGATATCCCAATAAAACATAAAATTTGAACCAATAATAGATATTTTAGAATACTTGAAATCTGATGGTTTGTAGAAATATTTCACGGTTTTTTCCCTAGGAATATGTTTTAATCACTTATTAAGAATAATTTTACCTTAATCACCGTAATTAATTTTCGTCAAAATCACTATTATTATTGGTAAAAAACATAACATGATCTTATTATAAAGAATATTATACTTATTAAAATTGTTTATGTCCTTTTCTAAAAACTCAAATCACAAGATTAGGAGAATAAAGATTAATACTAATCTATAGATGTGGCGAGAATACGTGTTTTTGAAGTAAAAAAGATCAAAACATTAATGCGTTTTCATATATAATGAAAATATAAAAAATATTCCAATTACCTACAGTTGATTAATATATGAATAATTGATCAATTATGATATTAAAAAAGAATTTAAAATATGATTTAACACTCATCATTATTTAAATTAAAAGGCTGTTTTTAACTAAATTTCAATAATTTTTAACTATTACTCTAAAAAATGAGGTTTCTCATAAAAATAAATAAAAATAATAACACTACGATAATTACAAAATTTTTAATTTGAATATTACTTTTATTTTTAAAAATAAAATTCATAAATGTGTCAAAATATTGATTTAAAATAGGTTCTCTATTAAAAGGTGGTAAAATTCAATCATGTATGTAACATAAGTTAATTCAGTATTCTCTATAGAGACATTTTAGCATTAGTTATAAAACACTATAACAATATGATTATAATTATTCTAATAAGAAAATATTATAATCTCTTCTAGGGTTAAATTGCCCCCACCGTAATTAAATTTCATCCTCACAATTTAAACATGATCTCAGAAGTCAAAGGATTTATGTTTGAAAATACTATTTTTGAAAAACCGATATCATAGATATGGTTAATAACACATATTCTTAATAATAGGGGAAATGAAATGAGAAGTTCAAGAAAAGACTAGGCTTTCAAATAAGATAATATTTTTGAAATCATGGATATAGAAGTGACATCTGACTATCATGTTCTGAAGGAGAGTGATAGAGAACATGTTCAGCTGAAAGTTGTAAACCACAAAACCACTCAAAATAGGTGTGAATAAAGTTCATTAATATCATAAAAAATAGTGACAATGGGTTAATTTTTTTCAATCCCCTTTTCCAATATATGATAAATTATTTCACACTCTAAGAATATATATAATTATACATTTATATAATCATAATATTTACCTTTGATTATGTCTTAAATTGTTTACACTTCATATCTTTATATAACATGCTTGATATAGTGAAGTAATACATTAATATCTAAAACCTCATTCACATATCAACTTAAACCATTTCATAAATGGGAAAAAATTTCAAAATGTTCTAATATAACACTTTAAAAGAAAATTAAAAATGAACCTATCATATTCCATTGATAAACATGAAGTACATCATTAATCATTACAATCTAAACATGTGAATACCATCATCATGTATACTTTTTAAATGTATTAATAAATTAAATTACCATAAACATTTATTACAAATAGGTATTCTTACTTATTACAGAGTAAGAATCATGATTGATATATTCCATAAATCCAATGGTGTTTTGAACTCCATCAATAAAATCCATAACTGTTTTTTGTTTCCAATGTAATCTTAACTTATCTTATTTGGGTTATCAAATACAGCAATTACATTATCCAAAAATAATTGTCTAAACATTAGGAATAAATTAACGGTTATATTTCCCTAAACCATGTGTCTTCCAAAAACATTTACTTTCTACTTAATAAATTTTCATTGGTACCATTCAACATATGACCTCAAATACTTAAAAAACTACTACAGCACAATCTGCATACATTCTTTGACTCTAATAAACATTTCATTATTGATCAAATACTCAAATTAAATAATTCTAGATTCCAAAAAAGCACACTAATCAGTCCCCTAGAGTTGTGTCGACCACAAAATCATGACCATGCTCTATTAAGCAATTTTTTGGTATACTACTTTGACACAAGAAACAATGATTTTAATAGTGTCCTATTTCCTTTCAATGGAAGCATTGAACATTTAAATTTTCATTTATTCCCTTTCAATCATGAATATAGTGGAATTGTGCTCCCCACATATAAGAAACTCTCATTCCCTTCAAGAAATTACCAGGGTGTTTCTTTCCAAAATTACCACATACAAGAAAAATAAGTCTTTCCCATCATCCATTTATCAATATCTTTTAACATATTTCCTATTGTTCTCATACTTTCCTCCAAAATCCTTAATAAACAATGTACCCTTTACCTATATCATTATCTCATGAAATTATTTCCTCATGTAATGATAATTCCTGGGAGATTACTTCCTTTTTAAATATTTAATTAATATTATGAGTGATATAATCCTACATACTCTTTGGATTTCATGCATCATTCAGTTTTAGCTTCCTTCTATTATGAGACACTTCAAACAAATTTCATAGAATTTATTAGCTCATAAAATAATAATATATAAAACCAATTATTTTATCAGCCATAACATAAATTTATTACTCATAAAACATAGAATCGTAAACCTTACTACTTTGGGTACATCATTACTTTTACATCCTTCATTATTGCATGGTAAATAAACTATGAATTATACCAAGAATATCCCATAAGAGTGTAAATATAGGTGTACTGTTCGACCCCTTTTCATGTACTAGGATACCCACAGTTAGGACTACAACACAATGTTAGAGTTATTTCTTCTAGGTATATCTATGCCAAAACCACATTGCATTATAGTATCTAGATAGTTATGTATTTCTAGAAATAACCACAAAATATTTACCTTACCAAACATTTAGGGTATTATTCTATAATTATCCTCCAATTCTATCTTAATATTATTTTCCCTAATATATGTTTTCTAAATCAAGGTTCTAGGGTTGTTGCTAAACATCCTATAATACCAATTGTATTGCTCCAAACCCAGAATCCCAAATCTAGTGAATTATTTTATTACGTTGTAATGATTAAAATATATCAAATTGATAAAGAAAAATCAGTTTAGAAGACTTTTAAATCAAGATTACATACTAGATACCAAAAATAGATTGGGGAATTCACTATATATACTAACGTTGGGTTCTTCCTAGTTGATGAGTTGCCTCCTCGAACCTCCATTTCCCCCATTTCACTAATTTCATTCCCATTTTACCCCTACTCAATTGTGTCCCCCCTCCAAAGATTATCCCACTCCGACTGCAAGTTGTCTTTCACCTCTCCACTGAGCCCTCCTTCTCCTCCTAATTAGGGTTTTATCTCACCTCTAATCTCGCCATCTCTTCATGCATTCCATTGCTGACCTCAACAGCCTCATCACATTCTCAAATCTCATCTCTAGCCATGACTCTGCCTTCTGCTCCTCTGACTACAGCTCCTCCACTCGCACCTTCTCCACAACCGGAGACTCCTCCATTTGCTCTTTCACATTCGGGTTCCCTACTCCACCTACGATTCACATGCCCTATAGTACGTAGTGAGTAACCATAGTTATAAACCAATTTCAATGTTTTGGTTTTCAAAGCGAATCTTGATTCCTCCTTTGGTACAATGCTCCATCAACATCTTCCATATCCCGCTCGTGCTTACCCTGTCGATTTTCTAGGGTTTAGAGTGTATTTCAGTATCTTCATCTTCACTTAGGATCACTTCATTGTCTTATCCCTCCTACCGTTCCTCTATCTATAATACTAAATTCAGCCACTAAAAATTGAGACCTCCAAATCAGGTATGTTTTCTTTATATCGTCGATGTATTCATCCTACTATCCTCTTTCATTTAATTGCAGTTAAACATGATTTACTGAATCAGTAATATTATAAATTTCTTATTATGGTGCCCCATTTAACCATTTGATTTTTAGTTGTCTTAAATGAATACAGAAAAGTTCATTCTCCTATCCCTCTCAATTTCTCTCCTCCATCCCATGTTTTTTTCCTTAGTATTATATACATACTGCAAGTAAGTTGTCAATTTCGACATACGATTCCCTATATCGGTTGTTTACTCCTTTCAATTCAGATTACTAACTGATTATTTCATATTTCCTCTACCACATATCATTGCATTTTCTACTTTTCCATCCACCATGATGGATGACACTGGAAAAATTATTTGTGAACCCCTTTCCATCAATGATACCTAATTTTGAGATAGTACAAATCGAGACCTCCACAGCAGGTATGTTTTCCTTATGTCGTCGAACTATTCACTATACTATCCTATTTGATTTAATTATAGTTAAACAAAATTTACTGAAGCAGTAATATTATACATCTCCTATCATGGTGCCCCATTTAACCCTACCTCTAATCTGCTTGGCTTCAACTATGATTCTCAGCAGGAATTATATTTGTTTCCTCATCGCATCAAAGTCTGCTGCATTTTCAGGTAAGTGTAACTTATTCCATTCATATTTCATATTACCAGTATCATTTGTATCTATTTAATATATATTTAATTGGTGTCATATTTTTCAGAAATTACATGCATGGTAGACATATTATTTGGGTTTCTAATATATATTATATGTACTCTGATCTCATTACTGTATAACTTTATTATGTTGATTTACATGAAAGTTGAATAAAAATATTAAAAATAAAAACATGAAAGCACTGTATATATGTAGAGAGGAAGGCCTCAAAGAAGTCTAATCAAACATCAATGACAAGTAGGTTGGGTTATTTCTATTTTTTTCACCATAAATAGTTCTATTATTTTTCATTCTGCAACTATTAATAAGAGAAATGAATCTATATGGAACAATTGAAAATTTTTGTTTTAGGTCAACCGACAGAGCATAAATTATCAAAGGTATCGTTTCATTGTTACATTTGTTGTGTCCATGATAAACTATACATCCAATATTATTGGAAGAAAATACCCTTGCGTCGTTGAGGTAGTCTATTTTTATATTAGCTATTATAGGTCTGTCTTCAAAATAATGTAATTTTCATCAGCATGTATGTCATTTTCAGGTTTCCATATAGCTACAACTAAATTTTCAATGTATACATATCCTATTAGAATACTCCAACTAAACCATTCTGTTTATGGCAGACACTTTATATATATATCAATTGTTTTATTAAATTTCAATATATGTTTGTGTATTTTATTTGACGTGTTTTTATCAAAAATGTTCTCTATATATGCCATTGTACTTAACTCTTTAGATGACCAAGACACTGACATATAGAGGTTCTCGAATAATAATATGATAAAGAAAAGAAATGGCCAACATTTCGTTCATCATTATTTGGATAACAATTTGTAATTATCCTTTATAGTCTTAACGAAACTACTAATATTTATCGAATCTATCCTTTATGTTTTCTACTATTTTAACATTCTCAATATTTAATACTCGTTCACTACAATATTCTATACCACTTATTAATGCATTAAATACATTCTATATAATCAAAATTATTGTAGGATTTTGATCATGCATCCGTGGTGTCTGTGTGGAGTAACATTAGATTTTGGACAAATACAACATCAGGGAAGAATGGATCAATTACATATTTTGGAGCAATGATTTGTTTTATTCTATTTCAATTATATTTTATTATACTAATCATGACTGACCAATTTTTTAGAGAATTGTATCATGTGAATTTACTCTCTTTGAATGTGAATTTATATTTTTAGGTTGATCTGGGATAGACACCAATAGGGCATGGGCCTTGTGTTGGATAATTGCATGTTTTTAAATGGATGTCTACTGGTTATTTCTGGCCTTTAGATCATCATGGGAAGATTAGTTCTGGAAGACCAAACCAGGTGTCGTACATTCTAGGGTTGGAAGTGTGAAACCTCAATATTGAAGCTTCGAGAGGAATACACTACTTATGCTGGTGGTTCGCTACTCTCACTGCCAGTTTGAGTACTGCGATTATGTTGGGGTTGAGTCGAATTGAAGATGGTTCATTGGAGTTTTCTTTATTCAGTAGAACCAAAGTGTGGTTTTTTGCATTGTGGTTTTACATTTGAGGCTAGATATAGAAATCCACTGTTTAATCAGCATTTTACGATGAGGATGTTAAATCTGTATGTTCTTTCTAGATGCGTTCAAGCATTTTTTAACCAATACATGTGGTCTATTGAATCTTGCATTCTGTCATTGTTTTACTACCTTCTTATTGTTCCTAGATAAATTATTATGGTTCTATTTAGTTGATCATGCTTTTTTATTGAGAAATGGTTCATTTTTTTATCATTTTTAACTTATGATGATGACGAGTTTCGTTTACCTGCACAGTTGGAGATACTCAAATCAAAAAAATTCTTAATTCTCAATTGATGTAACTAATTTTAATATTCAAAACCGTATTAATTCTTTTGAACATAAAACATAAAAAGATATTTTTATCAATGATAATGAGCATTACATTTGCAGCTTCACTGACACCTTTGACCCAAATCAGGTAATTATGTTTAAATATTTTCAAAACTATAACACTGATTATGCACATTACATTTTTGTTTTGTTTGACAAAATACAAGAACATCATTTTACTGGGTCTTTAGAGGTAAGCAGCGGGGTTGAAAATATCAAGGTGCAATTTTCTTAAACATTTCCAATTTCCATATTCCACAATTGAAAGTCACCGAAATCTAATATTCTTTTCTTCTTTTCCTGTTAGCATCATCATACTGATAGGTCTTCTACATTGTACGTTGGCTCGAGAATAGTTGCTTCATCCTCAGACATGAAAACTACTCAGCTTAAAAAATGATAACTATAATAACTATTATATTCATTTCATTATTATCAAATTAAATTAATTACTATTAGGGGGGTTTATATTCGTTACAAATTCCAAGGCACAGTTCTTTTCAATTTCACATGTCTACTATTAATTATATGATATGTGCTTCAATGATTAAACATTCCATAGTATGTTACTAATATATTCTCCTAACATTTTTTTCTAGGAAAAAAATCTTATTGTATGATTTGAAATTAATGAATTGATTCAACATAATATGTTGATTTGTCGAGTCACCCCAAGAACATCAAGTCATTGTAGTCACCTGGACATGCCAACGATGGAAAATTTCAACAGGGGGTGAAAATTGTTAGTAATTTTTTGTACTTTAACCACAATGTACTATTGAATATTCATATTCTTTATTAACATTGATAGATAACTGTTTATTACATGCTGCAATGATGAGGAATGAAACTAGTGATTACAATGCTTTATTTAGTATACTATTCAATACCAGAATATTCATTTCTATTGCAAGGCCATGTTTTAGTGGTAAATGTTTGTTAAATTGTGCAATTATGTAATAGGTCTCAATTTATTGCAGTTATCTATTTGGATATTACATTATATAATTTAAAACACCCATTTTTCTTTGGTGATATATGGTACTTAAACCCATATTAGTCATTTATATTGGTACACCATATTGGAATTCCGATAGTCTGTTATACTGTACAGTGATGAAATAGGGCAACAATTATTTATATGTTATGTTCGGTATGCATTATAATTTTAGAATGTCAAATTTAATCTATTTAATTGTTAGAATCAGTTCTCAAATTTAAATATTCTTTACTATTTATTAATCATTAAAATTATTATTACATCTGTAGATTGTTGTTTCTGGATGAATCTAAAGGTGTAGATTTATTTCTACAATAACTTCTTTTTAAAAGGTTGTATAAAATGATCTACCAGAAAAACATCTACATAAATGAAAGTCAAAAAATTAGCAACAATTATTGATTGGGTTTTTTCATTATGTATTCCCATTAATCATCTTCTCAGTTAAGTTTTTTTATTATTAACAACACTAATGTATTTTTATTTCTCATTCATATATATGTGCAATCTCCTTCCAAAATTAAAAATTATTCTTTATATATACATTCTTATTTCAATTATCTTAATGGTGTATCTATATTTTATAGACTCCTATCCCATTTTTAAGCACCATCACTTCCTGATAAAAAATGAACATTAGTATTTCCTCTATACTAATACAAAACATATTCTCATAATAAACAAACACCATTAAAAAAACAGGTCGGGCGTACAAAGATATGTAAGAATGTTTCCAGACTCCCCTAATACAGCAATCTATACCATTGAACTGAAACTCGGATTGAAGGATAGCATAAACTAAAAGACTAATCAAATAGACGGATATTTCATGATGTATTTTGATTTTAAATGTAAAATCAAGAATTAATAAGTTGTTTTCAACATTGTTTTTTAATTTTTATTTCCTCTATAATCTATATACTAATAGATTATGTAGATATTCTTAACATTTTTTTCACAATTTTTATGAAATGGTTGTTCTTTTCAATGAATTATTTCCACTTAATTATGGTTTCTAATTACTACCCACTGTAAAGTTAACTACTTTCCCAGTTTCTTTGGTTTTTCCAAAATATTGTATTGCCTTCATAAAAGCAGTGAACCATATCGTCGTGAGAATGCATGAACTAAGAATATTGTTTTATCACTGTGTAAATTCATGGGCGAGTACTAGTATAGAATAAAACAGGATCCATAATAAAATTAAATAAACCATGTCTATGAAATCATATTCTAAATTTTTTTATTTATAACCTGGGGAAAGGAATAATAATAAGTGTGAGCTCAAATTATTAGTAAGGGTATGTAAATAAAAATAAATAATCAATCAAATAGAATAAGATAATATGGAATGTTAAATAACTGATAACACATGAAATTAAAATAAATAGATAAGGCCATATCAATATGGCAAGGTAAGAAACTAAAAAAATGCCATTAATAAATAAATTATGAAATAAGTGAATCCATAGATATGTGGAAAAAAATATCATGGATAAATATTTATAATAACTAAATTATCAATAATGGAAATTATTATTTACTGGACGCCATGTTTCTTAGGTACATGGTACCATTACCATCAAGACCTTTCATAAGATGGTTTAAAATACACTGGTTACTAACAAATTTGGTTTGACTAGAATTAACACTAATGTCAAGACCATTCATAATATATTATATATCATAAATTTCATAAACACGAAGGGTTCTCACAACTTAATTGTTTCCAATGAGACTACTGACGCATCGAGGAGCTTTCATTAATCGGTCTCAACCCATATAGATTACCTTAAATGGTCTCAAATTATTGTAATACCTTTCCAAATCACTCATTCAATTGAATAATAGATTTAGTTAATAAATAAATATCCTTATAATATATCTATATTAAAAAAATATGGATTTATCAATAATAACTTAGAGGAGGATAACTAACAACAAGGATCGTTGACATTATAACAATCTTGAGGAAAATAATCTTTCAGCATTCCAATGTTTCCCAAACCACTTTGAAAATTTTAAATAATAATTCCCCATGAATTAAATTAACCTTTTAATATCATTAGAATATGGATATTCATGATATCACTTGTAAAATTTCTATACATATAGCATATAAAACTGAATTGATACATAACATAAATAAGTCTCAATGGAATATAAATTGAGATGAAATCCCTTACCTTAATCTTACTTTTTTGTGTGGTATTTATTATCCTGTATAGTGGTTTAAAATATTTTATTAACTTATAAAATAAATATAATTTTTTATATAATACCATATATTAACTTAATAAAATATTTTATCACCGCATTGTTAACACTCATTCATTATTTTAACTATTTGGTGTGTAAATTGCATAGTTTTCACACGTATTCCACGATATGTAACATTGTTGTTAATATTAATTAAATCATTATTTCCACATATAAAGAATGTAAAACATGAGTTAATTATCTTATAGAATCATTACATATGTGTTTAAAGTTATGAATAATAATTTATATTAATAAATGAAGTGCACCATTTATGTAGATGGTAGGTCGTACGGACACATGAACACTACTTTAATTTCACTGTTGTATTCAAAATAATGAAAAGTAAATGATACATATGTAAATAATAATTCCAGAACCATATATATGTTATATATGATACATAGTTGTATTAAAACTATCTATTATACATTCCATGTATAGTGTGGATGAGTATCATCACTTTGAGTGGTTGATTGTCCAGACTTCCACAAACTATGTCATCAAATTGATAGAAAATAGAAAGTATAATGTTTTTTTCATAAAAGGATTAGATAAGAATAAATATGTAATAAATATCAAAAATAAATTATATAAACATATTTTCATCCTAACGGCCACCATGAGAGGTGGTAAAGGAAAAAAGTGAACAATCATTGATTCATGAGGCAGTATTTTGTCTTACAAAGAAATAGTATATTAGTTACACATTTTATGGAAGTGACTGTATGTTCTAGTAAAACCCATAGAATAAAAACATCCTAGTAAATTTGGAATATTTTTTATACAAGCATATAATAAGAAGAGTATAGGGTGTGGAGAATGGAACTAAAACTAAATAGCATAAGGGGAAATAATGCATCTTAATCGGGTAACTTTTTTTGTACAAAAAATCCTCCGTTGATGGATTTATTCTCAGAGGGAGGCTTCTAGGAGTAGGGTAGTGATTTTTAAAAACTATTGATAATAGTGTGTTTGATCCATTTTCAGTTGAGAGGTGCGGTTAAGGGGCAGTGTTCTTGCCTTCTTTAGTGAAGGGTGAGTGGCACTATTGTAAATATAAAGAGGTATTCATTAATGGGTGATCAAACATAAATAAATTTCCTTGAAAATGAAACATAATGGTTTAAAGGAAAATCATGGTCAATTAAATCCTCAACCCAAAAAAATATGTCTATTTTAAAATCTTGGTTACATAACTTCTAAGATCCCCGAATTTTATCATTTTGGTTTTTATTAAAAATTCTAGTTTTCGAACCTATGTAAAACAAAAAATAATACTAAAATATGTGAGATTTATTAGAAAATATATTGAAAATGAATTATTAATATTATTTCGAATTTTAAAATAAAAATCCCATATTTTTTGGAAATTAATTTAAAAACAAACGCATGTGACGCGTTAAAATACTTTTTGAACTCAGACCGTGTTACCAAAATTTTTACTATGTATGGATCAATATGATAATTATAAAAGATAAATTTTCCCCTTTATATAATATATTTAATATTTTTCAGCACATAAAAATCACTTGTCATAATTTATGATTTTTATTAACTTTAAATCATTTAATAAAAAAACATTTATTAAAAAATAATAATAATTCAAGTTTTCACATTATTTTTTCAATTTTAATTTTATAATATCAAAAAAATTAATTCTAATATATTATATTTAAATATTTTAAAAATGAAATATTAATTAATATTACTAATTACTTTTAATAATTCAATCAATATACTTCACGTTTAATATTTATAGTATCATTTGTGTGAGTTAATTATCAACTAAATAATCATTATATTGTAATTTATTACCCATATTATGTAACTAATTCATCTTTAAAAGTTATTAAAAAATTATTATTATAAAAATAAATAAAAATTTATTTCAAAAGGACATGTACAATCGAATTTTTTTACATATCTAAAAGTTTTATAAATTTTAAGGGTATGAAAAGTTCCATTTTTTTCTTTTTCCTTGCATAAACATTAATATAGGGAATAATAATTTAATTATATCCCATTAAACCATAAAATTAGAACCACTGTGAAATATGGTCGAATTATTGTCATAACATTTCTTCTGTAATAGTGTCCAAGTCTTTTTGGTCTTTATGATTATGTTTTAATCCCTTATTAAGCTTAATTTTACATTAATCACCATAATTATATTAGGCACTTTCACTAAGAATTTTGGCCAAAATAATGTTTATATTATTAAAAAAATATTTTATTAATTAAAAAAATGTATGTCTATTTTTCATAATTGAAATCAAAGAAGTGAAAAAATTAAGATTAACACTATTCTGTCAACATATCGAGAATATGGGTTATTAAAGTAAAAATGATCAAAATTTCAATATGTTTTTATATGTAATATAAATATAAAAATGAATAAATTTCCTAAATTGGATTAATATATGTATAATTGAACTATAATGACATTAAACCCCAATTTAAACTATAATTTAATATTAATCATTATTTAAACAAAAATGGATGATTTTTACTAAAATATATTAACTTTTTACTATTAAACAAAGAATAATATTTCGTAGAAAAATCCCCAAAAAAACACCATAATATAATTTCTATAGTATGAACTCAAAAATGATGTTTATTTTTAAAAAACAAATCATATAAGTTTTAAAATTCAGTTTTAAAATAAGTTTTCCATTAAAATGATTTAAATCTGTGTTTTTCATGTAACACAAGTTGATTCAGTGTTGTGTATAGTGAAACATTAACTTTGTGTATAAATCATGATAATGAAAAATTATATTTATTACAAAAGGAAAATATTGTAATGTACTAAAGTGTTACACACCTGATCTGTAGAAGGCATGTACATCTCACATAGTCTAGTAAGGGTACACGCCATAGACCATGGAGTGTACCCTGGACAAATAAAAAATGAGATAAATATTGTATATCTTGTCATTGAATGTCATGCAGTATCCCATTAAATAGTATACTTTAAAATTGCATTAAATTGAAAGATAAATTCATTATAAACATATTTTATTGATTTAAACACTATCTTTTGTTTCAAGATGTAAAAATGGTTTTAAATATTTTATAATTCTAAATTAAATTATTGTAATAACTATTTCATTATTGGTTTTGTCATTTATTTTCAATGAATTCAAAAAATTAAAGGTATCTTCAGTTAAGCACATGTAGACATTGCAATGAAAAAGAACTGAATAATTGATTAATTAATTA
Organism: Viscum album; assembly: GCA_963277665.1. Taxonomy (NCBI): domain Eukaryota; kingdom Viridiplantae; phylum Streptophyta; class Magnoliopsida; order Santalales; family Viscaceae; genus Viscum; species Viscum album. Next base: position 1,098,814,931 of record OY728135.1, on the reverse strand, counting down.
ATTAACACATATGTGTTAGTCTTAAATATAAATAACAAATAATGAAATTAATTTCAAATTATTACTTTTACAAATTCTTGGTATATATGACCAATCATGTGTTTGACCAAGAACTATGTATGTGTTGGAATTTATTTAATTCAATTTTTTCATGGTTTGGTAGTTATTTTAAATTAAAATTAGGTCATGTAATTCATTCCTTCAACCATTATTTTGTATTATTAGCGTGTCTATTGTTATTTATGTCATCCATATTAAATAAATCATTTAGTTCCACTCACTTGCATGTGAGTTATAAACACATAGAATTAATGAAGTATCCCTGGGTGAATGGTGGGGGTTAAATAAGTAATTGATGTGATTCAAACTTAGGTGAAACATAGGTGTACAATTGGAATGTTGTAACTTAGTCCAAGATTGAAAAATAGTGTTACCATTTAGGACATAGTTTGATTTAATTTCATCTCATTAAATCAACTATAAGATAAGATCACGATAGGTTAGTTTACATTATTTATTTATTTCTTTCAATGCATTATTTATATTATGTATATAAGACCAAAATTTCATAAATAAATGAATTAATATAAAAAGATGGAATTTAAATAAATATAATATGTGTAAATGTTTTATCCAACATAGTTATTTAAAAAATTAAAATCCACTTAAATGTTAACCAGGGCTACAGAGGATAAAACAAGATAAAATTTATACATAAAAAATTAAAATTTCTCAATTAAATATTAAGTCAGACTATGAATTCCATTTCAAGATTGGGAATGAAACCCTAGAACTATGTGTAGTTCATGGCCAATGTTTGGACACTAACTTTTATCTAGTATTCCTCATGAGGATTTTGGGAATACATAACTAAAATTTTCAGTTAAATGGCTAATGTATATTAAGAAAAAAAATTAGGAAAGTATTTAGGAAATTATTGTTAGGATTTTAGTATAGTGGAATCAACTTAACAAATAAAGGTGGAACAAGTGAAAAGTTGGAAAGGCCACCTACCTAATAGAATTATTAGAGTATTAATGGACCATGTTTAGTAAATTAATAAAACTAATGGTTATCCTAGCTACAATAAATTAACAGAAACTAGAAATTCCATGTTCAATGGTGATAGATATTGGTACATGAAAAAATAGTGTGAGAATTAATAAAATAAATGTATTCATTATTTCTCACATAACGTGTAATCCTGAAAAGTAAAAAAAAAATATGTTATTTTAATTTAATAATAAAATATAAATTTTGTCATCCAAACTATCCCAACAATAAATATTGGAGAAAGACAACCTCTTAATAGTTAGTGTCTTCGAAAAGTGGAATATAAATATTTTGGTTGTTTTCCACCATGAATTGAAATCATACGTGCTAGAATCCCCACATCCTAATCTACCTACTAAGGAGGTGAGTGATGAAGAGTTACAGGTAAATGAGAATCATATGAACAACATGGTTGATGGTAAATGTTTGATAATTTCATCTATTTCTAGTGATGTCATAAATTCTCATAAAACCATAGATACATATTTCATTCTCAAGAATCATTGTGGCCTATATCAGGAGAGAGTTATAACGCAATAGAATGAGATTCCCAAGGTGATATTTCAAAGTAATCATTGAGAGGGTTCCCCCTATTGACCTCACATAACCAAGATAATTTCACACATTGAGCACTAAGTGGTTGTATGGTTTAAAGTCACCAAAAAACAAGGCATAGATCTCATTCTATCATCACCCCCTAAGATATTATCCAATTCTAATTTAAAGTTTTATATAAAAAACATTGAAAATTCTATGAGAGATGTTCTCACTATTATTTTCCAAGTGTAAAAGGAGATGATGCTTAAATATCCTTCAGTCCTTAAGGTGAACAAGTAGAAATTCCATGAATAGTGCCCCAAGGCCAAGGCATTTTTGCAATACCCTTCCAATAAGATAATGATCAATGGGAATGTAAGGGAATATAATGTTTTCTAATTTTTATATCAAAAAACGTTTACAATAGGAGAATTTTTACCAAGAATATGCAAGGGTAATATTCTGGTATATTATTTTCGAGTGAAATTTCTATATTTAAAAATTTTGTGTTTTATATATAGTTGGTAGTGTTTAAAGGTGTATTAAAATATATGAACCAAGTAGATTCAGAATAATGGATTCCGAAGAAGTAGATATACGATTATCAAATATATCTAAACATTCTAGTATAATCATTGGAAACCACTACGTCTTATTTCCAACTACAATAATCTTGGTTTCAAAGGGTTTTAATTATGTTCCTTCTGTTAAAAAAACCTTATTTTTGTATCTATTCTTGATACTAATGGTTTTATATCCAATATTTTCAATAAAATTTCTAAATTTTAGAAACATATATCATTTACTATTGTATGGAACAATTAAATAATGTTTCTTATGTGTTGGAAAACAAAATCCATGTATTGGAAAACACTAAAAAACATCTTCACATGAATCATACCACACCAAACATTGAAATCACTTAATAGGTCTTGTAATCCATAATAATTTGACTACATTACAAAAAGATAGATATTTAGGGTATTTTGAACTAAAACCAATTAGTTTATTTCATGAATGTTTCTACGGAAAAATCACGAAATCCCTATTTAGTGGGAAATGAGAAAGGGAATAGAGTATTGGAAAATATTTCATAAAAATTATGTTAAATATTTCTTACTTAAGAAATGGTCAGGTAATCATACATCATAACTTTTACAAATGAATTTCGTATATATGGATATGTCTAATTAATGAAGTATATATTGGATTAGTTTCAAATATTTAAATTATATTATAAATAATTTGAGAACCAACTTTTTATGACGCTTATGAAACTCCACTCATACCATGGGGATGAAAATATTAATCAACACATCATTTATTACCAATCAGATTTTGGGTTTTATCTCATCTCACTCTTCTTAATACACCTCAATGGAATTGTGTATGTAAAAGGACAAATTATGCCTTGTTAGAAAATGCTGTGATCAATGATGATTCATGTAAGTCCTCTATTATCTTTCTATGGATACAAATTATAAAAAAACAACATACATTATAAGAAGATTTCCATCAAATGTTATATAGGGTATACCATACCTATTTTGGAATGGAAAAAAATTGTTTTTAAACATAAATGTATGAGGTTATGAATACTTTATTAAGGCCACTTTAGGTGAGATATTTACACCCCAATACACATATTATATCTTTATAGGACAAATAAATGAAACAAAGAAATAGTACCTATATAGTACATCAGATAAAAAATTTATCATCAACATACATTCCAAATTTCGTAGGAATGATCTAATATCTCAAATAGATAGTGGGTGTGAGATTGACTTCAATGAAGTCTATGATCGGTAAACAAAATAGATGGAATAGTAACCAACACTACAAATACCCATGGTGGAAGAAGTTTTTTCTGAGACACAAGTATTGTGTAGGAATATTAAAGAGGTTAAATAACTATAATGATATATCTTCATTTCACCACTGATGGTGACTCATTATTAGAAGATAAAAATTTTCCTTTAACCTACAAGGATGAAGTTAGTGAAAGTGATGTTTCCATGGGGAAAAATGACAAGAAATATTAAATAGATTCCATATACCATAACCAATTCTTGATTTTGGTAGATCCTCTAATATATGAAAAGAATATGGGATTAAAATGGGTATCCAAGAATAAAATCGGCATAGAATATAAATTAATTACCTATAAGGCAGGGCTGGTTGAATTGTTTTTAAACAACATCATGGAATTGACTATAATAAAAAAATTCCCTTATTATAGTGCTAAAATACATTATAATTATAATTTCAATTGTATATTACCATGAATATGTGATTTTAAAAATGGATGTTAAAATTGCATTTTTTTATGGGAAGATTTTATAAATATGTCTATATGACACAACTTGAAGGGTTACTGACTCCAAGGGATTCCAAAAATATATAAAAATTGTTAAAAGAAATGAATAGATTTAAGAAATCATAAATGTATTTGAATATTCAATTTGACGAATCCATAATAGAATTTTGTTTCATAAATAATGAGTGTGAGAATTGTGACTCTAGATATTCTAGTGGGAATGCATTAGTTTTATTCACTGTATATATTGATGAAATATTACGCATTGGAAAAGAAGTACCAGTCACTTAGTATGTTAAGTCATGGATGAATAAATGATTCTATTTGAAGGAATTGAGTGAGGGATCATATATTCAAGGGATCCTGATCAATAAATATTGATCCAAGAGTTATATTTACCTATGTCAAGGAACATACATTTAGAAGATACTAAGAGATTCAGTATGAACCATCCAAGAGGGTATTATTTCCAACATCCCATGACATTCGACTTTCTAGGAAAATGTTTCATCATACATAGGAGTAAAGAAATATGATGTAAGGGATTCCATACAAATTATTTATTGGGTAATTCAGGTATGTTATGCTATGTACTAGTCTAGATGTCTCCCACACATTATGTGTGGTAGGTAAATATCATGCCCACCCAGGTGACTACCATTAGATTGAATTAAAGACTATCCATACATATCGGAGGTGTATCAAGGATATGTTCCTTGTTTATGGAGTAGATATCAATGTAATCATCATAGGATACAGATATGATAGTTTACAAACTATTCAATATAATATGGTGGCACCAACAGGATACATCATCACTTTGAATTGAGGTGTTTTGAGTGGAAGAACACAAAGAATATAGTGGTTACAAATTCAAAATTATAGTCTAACTCTATTGTAGTTTTTTATTCAATAATAGAAGTAGAATGGATATTCAACTTCATCCAAGGGTTTGACATGGTACCTAGAGTAAGATAAAACACCACTCTCTACGGTGATAATATAATAGTGGTCGATCTAGCTAAAGATCCATGGTCTCATCACCACAAGAAGCACAAACTATAGATGTATCATATCTTGGTGGATTTATCTCAGATAGATGAGGTTTAATTGAAAATTATTTTCATTTAAGACAACATTTCAAACAACTTAACTAAATCCATGACTCAATAGAGGCATGATTTTCATGTGAGGTTTAGCTGACTGAAATTCACAAGTAGGTGGCTCTAGTCTAAGTGTGATTCTATTGTAGTTGGTATCTCAGGACAAACTATTTTTACTTCAATTACACGTATATTAAATTTATATAATATAAAAAAACTTATTATTACATATTTTTTATTTTTATTCATGACTCTAACGTAATCATATTCTATACTACATATCTAATTGATAAGGTCATTCCAGTTCCCCTTTATAGTGAGAACCTTGAATTGTGATTATGATTTTATTAAATAATTTTTTTGGTTGGATAACCTTTTATGATGAGACACATAGTACATACAATATTAGGTGACAGTACTCATAACCATGTGGGTATTCTTCTCATGAAGTTCACACTTGGTAATCTCCAAGATTGGAGATTATGAGAACAATCACACCAGTAGAAATAACCTTTCATTTGGTGTCATTAAAAATTCATATTTATGAGAATGTGTAATGATCCTTAGATAATAATATTATTCTAAATGTTTGTTACCAATAATTTAATTAGTGGTATTTTGTTAACCATTATCATAACAATTTATTGTAAAGATTTATATGTTGGGTGCGTCAAAAGTGAAATATCATTTATTAATAAGTCCAGGATGAATTTTTCTCTTAAATCATTATGGAAGCTGATATCTTATCCCTTTTACTATATTAGAACCATATCCCCATACTCTATTTCAATGGTTTGAGGAAATTTTTATTTTATATATTCAAAGAAACATGTATCAACCATATAGGTTGGGGACACAAATGCGCATTATTATTGATTAGATATTATGAAAAAGGTATTATATTAAAAAATGATTGTTCCTATGTGGTTTTTGATGTTGAGACATGATTTTTTCTTAGGTTTCTTAACTAATTTCTAGATACTGATCTTGGAATTTATGCAATATCAACTAATGCTAATGAGAAGGAAACCCAAAGGGCCACACACTGGGTGTTTTTATTGATCTTTCTTTAATTATATTTGTAATCAATTAATTTAATAGATATCAATCTCAAGAGTAATGAATAATTTTATTAAATTTATATTAATCATATAAATTAAATAAATATTTTTTCGCAAGTATGTGAATGAAAATATATTTATTTATTTTATTCATTATTCCTTAAATATTTATTCAGCGGTATGTGAATGAAATATTTATTACCGAATATAATATTTATTTGGGTATTTAATAAAAATCAAGGATTTAGAAAGGAACAAGACCAAGTGTTGAGATAAATAATTATTAACAAGCTGGTAATTATTATTTATCATTTGGGGAAGATGGTGACCACTTTAAAATAGTAGTTATATTGTTATTATATGGTATGGAGTTTATTAAAGGACTTAATATTATTTAAGGGATGCATGGAATTGAACAATATTCTAACCTAAAACCTACTTATATAAGTATAATTTTGTGGATATTTTTTAGGTAATTGAAAAATATTGAATTTTTAAACACAACAAATTCACTTTTGACTACTCTATCTTCCTCCCTATGAAGAACATGAACAAAAAAGATATTTATTCACTAACTAAGAATGAGTGATCTAGAATGAACAAAAAATTACATTCAATTAACCATGATAGCACTCATCGATTGAGTGGTGTTTCATATATATCATTATGAAGACCAATAGATCACAACTAGATAGATTTTACCCATTATACACAGAAGTGTAATGATGGTAATCTGAAAGGTCCTATTTGGATTATCAAAATCCACTACAAAGAATGAAACCTATAATCTGGTAATTTCATTCATCTAATATAAATAAATTAATTATAAAATTAATGTAAAATATACTCAATCATGGTTTTAGGTAAAAAAAATATTAACAAAAATTTTAATATACCACCCACCAATTCATGCTTCAGCTATTCCCATAACCAACATTAGTATTTTCCAAAGTTAATTTCATTTCTAACCAACAATGTTTCTAAAGAATTTAAAAATTTTCACCACATTTTTTCTATTTCTTGAGTGAATTAAATCATGTTTTTTGATCCATAGAATTATATTTTTTTCCTTTTCAAAGATATTAGAGTTTACTAGATGGGTCATGTATAGTTGAGATACTATTTTAAAATCTCTATTTTTATGTTTATCTTTCATTTTGTCTAAATATATATATAAACTTTATTTAGATGATCTTCATGATGGAATACCTTGTTAAGAAGAAAATTTAAAATCTATTTATCATTTACCAATTTTATTTTTAAGTTAATTACATGATTATTTTTTATCTCAAGTGTTGGTGAGGGGGAAGATGAGTCAAATTAGGCTATTCTATTAATTGTTTTTCTGGAATGTAATATGTTGTGATATTTATTATTACATTGGAGGAATGAAAAATTAATATTGAGTATATTATGGGTAACCTAAAATATTTTTGCAATGATGGGTTGGTAGTTCACATAACTATTTGAATATCAATTTCCTCTCTTCCATCTCAAAATAAAAAATTTAATTTAAATTCGAAATCATAAATAATGTGAAAACCATATTGAAAAGAAGTCAGAGTGAAGAAATATTATGTGGTGGATAAAATGATCAATTATGAAAGACCCAAAAAAATAAAAAATGGTGTTTATTGGTGATTCATTATTTAGAGATAAGTGATGATCATTCCATTCAGTAGAAAACCTATTTTAATGCATTAAAGTTGATATAATGAATACCCTTACTCATTGGTACCTTACTTTTTTTCATTTAAAACCTACCAACACTCAACCTTAGAATAAATGAAAAAGACCTCATGATTGACATTCTTTTAAGCCTCATAAGTGAATATTATAGGAAGATAATAATCTTATAGATATTATTAATTCCAAGGGAATTAAGAAATATCTATGGGAAAATCCATGAGTAAGAGATAAATAAATTTCCGGTAGGTTGGTAGGAAATGCAGAAGGGGATTATCATATGAGTGAATATTATTTTATTATTGGACAATTATTAGGTAATTTTGATCCATGTGTGAGGCATGATAATTTATTTGGGTATTTGAGTTGATAATTGATGAAATTTCCACCTTTAAAGGTTTTTTCAATATTGGTATTATATTATTTCCTGAAAATAATTGTTTTTTGAGTGGGTAGTGATGAAACTCATATTTTCACATACTTTTCATAGTAATACATTGAATATAACCCCAAAAGTTTATTAATATAAGGGAAATTGTCAAATTTTTGGGCTTATTAGAATAAATTTCTCTTAATTATTCAATTACTTTAAAACATTATGTTTAATTGATTTTAATTCATTTATAAACATTTTATAAACTAAATCATGAATTAACATTATTTTTATTTTTGAATTTACCCCATGTATGGAATTTTTACTATATAAAGTTAATTAAACTTTGATGTTTATGGTAATATAAAATAGTGCATAATGGTTGTAAAAACATTTAAATTGATGTTGTATCATTCAAGATAAGCATGGTGTATATACTTTGTAAAAGTATCCAAGTGAGTTGTTTAAAGGTGTTTAATAATGTTAGGATCTATGTAATGATAAACTCCTTGATATAAAACTAAATCTATATTACATCCTGGTGTTTATTTTTTGATATTTAATCCATTTGTTTTGACCATCAGTGATTTTGGGATTTTCTTAGTTTTTTAGGTTAATTTTAGAGGTTTTTACTATTTCCTAGGTCTATTCACGGTTTTCACAAAGTTATATGAAATAGTGAAATTAAAACAAGGAAAATTTGTAGCTAGTGTTGGACTCCTACATTAGGGTGGATGGTTAGTTTTATAGTCAGGAAAAAATGGGAACTCTTTATGACACCCTAAAACATGGGATAGAGGCATTTCACATGGTTGGAACATATTTTTTCAATCTACGCTTCCAAACCATGAAACTCCTCTAGTAGCGTCGAAATGAGTACATAGTTATCTCTCAATTTTCCAAACCATGTGATTATAAAGTCTGTAATTAATTTATTATTTTTAATTTTATTTTTAAAAAAAATACCAACGTTCAACCTAATTCTTATTTCAGTGAAATAGAATTTTTATTTAGGATAATCTATTTATATGTTTGGGATATTCCTTCTGAAAAGTCCCAAGAGGGATCAACCTAATCAATGAGAGGTGTAGGGGGTTAATCCATAATATCATTTTTTTATGTTATCATTCATTAATAACAATATTGACCTCATTTTTATGATTTATCACTTTTATGAAAAATAATCATGCTCACATCCACAGAAACATAAGTATATACAATTTTCACTAATCAATCAGAGTATCTTGTACTTATAATAGATTGGAATGAATCTAATACCATATAACCCAATAGAAAACAAATGATTTTTTTAGATACAAGAAGTATGAAATACTCTTACACTTGTGTAGCACTATTATCATTAAAATAATATATGCACTTATTCTATCATGAATGATGTAAATACATTTTTTTAAATTACTTCAAAACCATCACTAGTTTGTTCCGAACATGAATATTTTTTTACTTCAACAACATACACATTTTTAATTCTTCAAAAAAAAATTATACACCTTATTAACCAATATCAGGTATGATCAAATAATACATAATTCATACAGAACCTCATTCTCATAAATAACACTAGTTCTTCAATCCAATTATTTATCCTGAAAAGAATTCAAATTCCCTTATCATTTAACAAGTATGATTCACTACATTCTTTTTACAGAATCTATCACTACAATCACATAGTCCAATCTAGTAATGGATGACCAAAACTTTTTCTAAAATCATTTCCTATCTAGAAACCAAAACTAAAGTGCTCTCACACTCTCTATTTTCAAACCCAGATTTCAAACCTCCTTTTCCTTACATTCATGTAAGCCTAAATAACCCGGAGTTTTTTTCATGCCTCTTATTTATTCTTCTTTCAACAATGGAATTAATTGAGTCTTTTTCCCTACTAAATCTAACTCATGTTGTATGTTCCAAGCAGCATCGAACCTTTATGGACTCTTTCGACCGATTTATTTTTATCTCGTGGGGTTTACAGGAAAGAGCCACATTGGGTCTTCTTAACTCTGGGAACATAATGATATGATTTTCCTCTAAATACAACTTGATTATTACATAATCAACTGCACCTCACTACTGCATGTTGGAACCATTTCTGTTATATGCATGAATTGGAGTATGGTTTGTGTTTTTTTCAATCCTCATTGGACGTTCAGAATGTTTCCCAGTAAAGTGATCATACAGTTCTAGAAAACAATAGTATTTAATGTGGTGTGTGAATTAGGTGAGTCATGCATAAAATATGAGGGTTGTGCGCAAAAAAATAGTGTGGTACGTGAGATAGTGGAGCGATGGTTTTCGTGCATGAAGTGTTTCGGAATTAGAACATCGAAAAATGGAAAAGGGATGGGCTGCGTAGAAAAAAAAAGATGTGTGCGGAAAATGGTTCCTGTGAAAAATGTATTGCATGCCAAATGAGAGTTATTTCTCACCACGATGGGATTTAATTGAGGGGTTCGGTGAAACCCATAAATAATAGGTGACCCCCCTCATTCCGTACAGCAGAAGAGTTAGAAAAGATCTGTGTGCTGATGTACATAAAAGGTTTACGTCAATGAAGTTGCACAAAAAATTCCAAGATGGGCAAGAAAGTCCAAGTAGTTTGAAAAAGGAGAGGGTGCGTGTAAATGTTGAAGGTGCATGAAAAAGTAGAACTTTCACGTAAAACATGAGGTAGCATGTAAATGTTTATTTTTCATGAAAAAGTAAAAGATAGGCGTAAAAATTGAGGCGGCACGTAAAATATTCAGTTGCGCAAAAAGGGTGTTGTTGCATGAAATATTTTTCTGTGTGAAAAGAAAATATTGCACGCAAAAGTAATATCTTGCACGCAAAGGGTTGGTGTTTCATGCAATTGTCAGTGAAACCTATTTGGACGTTCTGATTATCTGGTTCAGTGGTTAAGTGTGTTCATGTGCATCAATTCCGGACATTGATGCAGGCAGAGTCTTGTGCAAAGAAGAGGCACATAATTCAATGTGAATCTATTGAAGAGACCTCCATATTTATAAACTGATTAGGACATCACCAAAGGTGGTGAGATAGGGGGAGTCATTGGGAGTGACCCGAGGGATGCAGTGATCTATCCTTTAACTTTTGTAATGGTAGTGGGCCTAGGAAAAAGTGACTGTACCCAAACTTTGTAATCCATATCTAGTGAAGTTTAGTGGTTTTTTGTACGACCAAAAACCTATTGGTGTATTCTCCTTGGAGGTAGACCTTAGGGGGGAACCTATTAAAAGGGTGGTGTGGCCTCTTTTTCATATGGTTATTTTCTTTCTTCTCCCATAAGTCATACAGTTTTAATGGGATCCTACTGGCATGGTAACAAGATCCTTGTTTTAAATGAAAAAATTTGACACCCTAATTTAATGCTCCCCTCTCAGGGTTCCTCGGGGTCCTACACTACGATTGTGATCGGTTCCTCCTTTTCAAGTGGTCATATGATATGCATATGAAGCATGATCCAACAAAGCTATAAATCTGGGTAATAATCCCAGAAGTCCCTCTCCCATTCCAAAATACCCCAATTCTTAGATTTCTTGGAAATCTAGTAGGGTGTTTCCTCTATAATGATAGTAGAACCTATTCGATGAGTCGCCCAATTACTATGAGGATCTGTGTTGATGTCGTTGTATCAAAGGTGCCTATTGATTCATTATACATAGCTATGGGAGAAGAATTTCATTATAAAAAATTGTTTTATTTGAATCATGTAGTGAATACTGTCATACATTCAAGCTATCAGGGAAGATCTTGGCTACCTACAAGCATAGGAAGATGCATCTGGAAAATGCTTTGGAGGTCTCAGTAGATTGGGTCCAAGGAGGTGCTTCAGTTGATGTTGGAAAGCTACTAGATTCATTCAGTGAAGTGAATGTGATAGGATGTGGGGTTTCATGTCTAGGGAACAATAAGGGATTGGAATCCATGTGCTCGTGTGGAACAAGGATGCACAAGCCAGTTAGGGATCCTCCTTCTGAACCATGTGTAGTTGAGATTTTCAAATGACAGTAGGGTAATTCTTCAAGCCCTCTTAAATATAGGGTTGGGGATGTCGATGATAATGTAGTGGTGGAAACAAATAAGGATATTCCTAATGATACTACTAAGGATCTTGGGGTCCGAGTTGGAGCTTCTAGTCTAACTTAGAAGGGTGAGGTGATCAAGAACCCATAGTCCTATGCTATGGCAATGTGTGATAGAGGAAGTAAAAACACTAAAAGGGTGACCTAGTCCTCTGGTGAGAGTAAGGATAAAGAGGGGAAGGAATGGTAGAAGGCTTCATATGGGTTTGTAAATTTGCTGACCACCAACCAGGGAACAAACTTGAGGATGCCTTTGTCCGATATGAATTTAAACAATCTGTTTGAAAGCTTGAGTAATGAGGGAGAGTTTGAAGGCTTTTCCATGTGTCCCTCTAAGGTCAAGTCTAACGGAGGTGAACATTTAACAGATTGTAATGGACCTGGAGGGGCTATAAAAGGCATGCACTGAGAAAGAATAAAGAAATGTAATAAAGATAACATGGACCCAGGGAGCTGCATTGTTTCTAGGAAGCCGAAATCAAATGGATGTAAATACTACTCCTACCACCCTAGACTGAAGAAGACACGGTCGGAAAAAAAAAGAGGGGAACCTTGAGGAACACTAGATCCATCAAGAGGAATGTAATTACAGTCCTAAAGATGTTGAAACATATTCTCAAAAGTAGTAGAATGAAATCTCAATGGTAGAAGATCAATAAACGTAGATGCACGTGCAATCTATGGAGGTGATGATGGTGGTGGAGGATTCTCACCCCACAGGATAGAGGTGTTAGGCAGGGTCTTCTAATGTCTTACATCCCCAGATGAATGTGGATTTGGAGGAACAAATGTAACTCCTCATACATTCTAGTGAATAAATGAAGGAGGTTGTATTATTTATCAATGATACGAGGGAAGAGGCCGATCAAATGATTGGAAGACCAGCCCAAATGGAAGTTACCAGAGAAAAATATGATTGTATTGACAAAAAATGTTCTTAATGGTTTGAGGCTTTAACATGGATAATATTATCAATGATTAATACATCAATGCATGGGATTTTTTAGAAATGCACTATGATGAAATTCTAGAGACTGGTCCCGACTGTGAGGTTAGTTCCTTTCCCTAGAAACTATTTATGGAAAGCGATTCCAATCTCCTTAGAATTGTGTTTAATAAGTCAGTGGTGTCTTTTTATTATTGAGCTATTTTAATTTTGAGGGTTCTGACATTCCCCATTAAAATTGTTGGAAAAATAAAAATGATTATTAGGAGTATTGAACTCTCTAGACTATCTAAATATTGAATCTCTTTTACAAATTCTCGTTTTAAAAAACTCTTACTATGATTCTCACAACCGAATGAGACTATTTCTCAATAATCATCATTGTATCTTCTATAGACTTTAGAACCCTTCAGCAAAATTATTTTGGAAACATCAATATGTTACATGTTTTCACCATATGTTTAAAAACACCTCAGACTGGGGAAAACATGTCTAATGAAAGTCAAAATCTAATGATTTATCAGTGTCACACCTTATTTGATGGTTCTAAATCCAATTGAAAACAAAAAAAATTTGATTCATCACTCTAATGCTTAAAATAATTTTTAAATGGTCGATTACATTGTGGTATTTCATCTAATTGATCGATCACAGAATCCTATCCAATGGAGCATTATCTAGATCTCATATGTGTAAACAACTCAACTAATTGATTGGAAAAAAATATCACTTCCCATTCAAATTCTACAACTATTTTCAATCTGATATGATATATATAGTCCAATTTAATGAAATTAATGGAATTTTACATCCAATTAATAATTGATGTCAACCATATGTCTGATTGTAATGGCCCGGACCTCTCCGACCCATTCCATTGTCAAAAAGCTGGTCAAGAAGTGTTCTAGAGGGTAAAATTGACTTTTTCCACACTTTCTAGAATTTTGAAACTACACGCCGTGTAGTTTGAGTACACGTCGTGTACGCCTTCCCGGGTATACCCCGTGTTGCTGACCGTGTCCTTGCAGTGTGAAATAAATTAGTACACACTGTGTGTCTAAACTACACGTTGTGTAGTCCTTCCCCGCGTATGCGTTACCCTCAAACCGTGGATGGTCACGGAGCCGTGTTGGAAGCCGCGTGGAGATCGTGTGAAAGAACCGAGTACACGCCGTGTACCATAAAGTACACGCCATGTACTTTTTCCTTTCACGCTTATAAAAGGAGGGGTCCCCTCCTCCTTTCATCTCACACCTCTCCTCCCCTCTCCTCTGAGCAGAGCTCTCCCAAGAGACTCGAAGGCTCTTTCTTCCATAATTCTTCGTCCGAGCTCTGATTTATGATTCGTCAGTGGCCACAGGATCGTAACGATGAGGCGGAGCTTCCGAGCTTGGATCTGTTGACTTTCCTTTGGCCTTTTCTTTCCGACTTCCACCCGAGGAGGTCTTGTTGGGACCCGACAGAAGTGACGGACGCCGACGGACGTCTTCTACGGTTGATCCGGGGGAGCGTTGCAATCGGAACCTATTGAAGTAGAGATCTTACATTTCTCTCTCTCTCTCTATTTTGTGCATCATGCGGGGCAAGTATCCTCTTTTTTCATGAGAAACTGTTGAACCAGTAAATAAAGATAATAACTGGTTAAAGAACGGGGTTGGGAAGTTGTGATTCCTGTTACTTTATATCCTATGATATTATGTTGTGAATTGAATGAGCTTCTACATACTGAAAATCATGGTCGTTGGGGGCCTTTTCTTATGCAATTAAATGTTGCCCTATCCTTCTAGATTTCCTTATGGATGGAAACATTGTGGAATGTTGAAATTGGTTAATCACGTAAAGTTGGCTATTTAAAATCTGGAACCCTTGTGTGATCACCCCGGTTAAAGAAAATGGAATAATGAACATGTGGGTTTTGGTTTGATTACGAGGCATGTGTTGGGGGTATTTTG
This sequence comes from Viscum album, assembly GCA_963277665.1. Taxonomy (NCBI): domain Eukaryota; kingdom Viridiplantae; phylum Streptophyta; class Magnoliopsida; order Santalales; family Viscaceae; genus Viscum; species Viscum album. The sequence continues at coordinate 1,098,799,797 of OY728135.1, read as the reverse complement.
TGGGTTTTTTGTGGATAGGGTGACCAGCGGGGCTACGGTTGACTTGGTTGTGGGTTCGTGTGAATGTTGTGATGGTGATGGGCAGCGGGGCTGCGATAAATGGTATTAAAGGGATAATGATGTATGGGTTACGGTACAGTTGTGGTTATGGTGGTTGGCAGCGGGGCTGCAGGGATGGGTTTAAATGTGAACGAATAGTGGGTTGTGATTAATGAATAAAATTTGGAAGAGTTAATGGATGGTGGGGCGTGCTAATGGAACGTAAATAATAATCAATAAGGTTGGTTGTTTGATAAGAAGGGCTTGGTTGTGTTGCTTGTGTTTTCCTAACCTGATTTGTGGATGGCAGGGATATGTTTTACGAAAGATTGGTGTGGTTGGTTGTGGATAGTTTCCCAGTATTTAAGGAACTAAATAAAATAATTTCTACTAAAATGTGAAAATCTAAAGGGGGTTAGGTTTGTTTTTTGTATGCATGCTTCGTAGTAGCAGTGTCGAGGCACGTGCTCAGTTTCTCTTTTTAGAAGCCATAGGTTGGGCTGTGTGGTTGGTATATATATATATATATTGTGTTTTATCGCACCCCACCCATGTTGAGCACTTGGTGTCGAACACTCCCATTTCATGGGAGAGGGTGTTTTTCCCTTAGTTACTAGCTCCTTCCTTCTCTTTCTCCCCTAGGTTGTGATGGCTTGAGGCGACCTTACACCTAAGACTCTTCGGGTAGGTTTTGATTGGGGTGGTTTAGCCCAAGAATCTTCGGGCAGGTTATACTGTTTCCCAAGAATCTTCAGGATGAGGCCTAGGTGTGTGCGGGCGGGATACGTGGTGGTGAGTCCCAGGTGTGTGTGGGCGGGATACGAGGATGTGAGGCCCAGGTGTGTGCGGTCGGGATACGTGGTTATGAGGCCCAGGTGTGTAGGGGCGGGATATGTGGTTGTGAGGCCTAGGTGTGTGCAGGCGGGATACGTGGTTGTGAGGTCCAGGTTTTTGCGGGCGAGATACGTGGTTTTGAGGCCCAGGTGTGTGCGGGCGGGGAGAGTGTGGCAGCTTCAGGACGTTCGTCGTTAGGTAGAGCAACTAACTAAAGGAAACATATAACAACCCATACTTTACATACAATGTTATTACTTCAAAATTGAAGCACACTTATTACAACATATAACAAAACCATGAAAGGACCGTATAGGTATAGTGTCTTTAGAAACTGGAAAGCATAAACAACTGGTTCATAAAGCATCTACTTTGCCTCCCATTTATTTCATCATATCTAGAGTCCCTTTTTGGAATATTCTACTTAATAACCTTCATCCTGGCCTGGGGAAATAAAACATACAAAAGGGTGATCTCAAATGCTCAGTAAGAGTAAACAAAAGAAATATCAATCACATCATATACATAAGCACATAACTTTTGGAAATCTTAACCTGCAAAAGAGATCATAATTTCATAACATGGGATAAATCATAGTAGTGAAATGTAATCCCAATAATCATAACATAAAACATGAAACTTTTTGGAATACACACATAATCATTGAGAATCATTTCTTGTTAGTCAAGACTCATTTCCAAGACTATCTTAGTGGAAAAAGACCACTTCTGAACTGAGCTCACTCCTCGTTTCAGTCCTGTTTCACTGAACCGGTTTAACCTGCCGTTCCAGCCATGTCTATCTCATGAGATATAAAATCTTTACCCAATGCATTGTAGAGAGATATAGGACCCACACATCTCATAATGATACCATTCTTATGTGTGCCACAAAATCATAAAACCATACATCAAAGCATAACCCATGTAATAAATATGCGAATCTTAAACATCGTGACATCATAAAAAAATTCATATAAGATAAAGGAATTCAAAAAAATATAATTCCATCACAACATAATCAAATCAATGTAATAATAGGGATAAAAATAGAACCCTTTATTATCTTATATGGAAAACAATTTTGAAAAAACACTTGAACTCCATTTTTGAGGAAAATTTCCTTTCTGCTTCAAAAACACTTTTCCTTTATTAACATGTCGTACAATTATAAACTAAAAGAAGTTGATTAAAAATAAACTTGAAAACTTGTAAATAAAGCTTCTTGTAAATAATGTTTTAAAAATCCATTCATGTCATATAAGTTAAAAAAACATTCTTCGTACTTTTGTCGGAAAAGTCAAAAACTACGTCGTACGAAAAACGACAAAAGATTCCTTTCATATCCTTTACTAAAAACTCACCGAAGGGTAAAATTGGATTTAAACAATTGTAGGTGGATGGAAATAATATTACTTATTGAGGAAACATGGATGTGGATGATAAAATACACCCCATAAAATGCCAAAGTATAAACAATCTCGGATTAAAATGAGATTGTGATATTTCCCTTACCTTAGGTCTGATTTGCCTCGTAAGTGTCCGAACCTCCGGTATAATGATTTAAATAATGATATTGACTTATTCCAGAATCATAATTATTGTTATGATATCATATATGGTAATATTATTAGCTTCTTATTAGTAATATTTCATTACAACTTGTTATTTGGGTGTTTATTACTTTTTGTTCTTATGCGTGTTTTGTCGGATAAATTATTATTCTTCTCTTTAGGTTATAGATACATAATTTCCAGAATGTTATTAGTGTAATATATATCATATTCATTCATTCAATTCATTTATATAATCATTATTCAATGAAGATCATGTAGAACGAGTCACATCACATCGTGGAGACAGTATTCCATACGTACGCACAAGCGATGATATCATTCCCATGATCATGGAATTGTATTGGAGTGTATGTATACTATTTCAGAATTGATATTACATTATAATAATCATATATAGTCATCATTTATACCATTATACCCATCCAAGTAAGGTGGTGGTGGAAAGTAGATTACACCACGGCGTGGAGACGGTATTCCGTACGTACGCACGCGCGGTGATTTCATTTTCCGTAGGATGGATAGATGGTGAAATAGGTTTGTTTCATACTTATAAAAACATATCAGTATATGAGTGATACTGATGTTATTACTTCATAATGAAACAACTAAATATGAATAAGTCGAAGAAAAAATAAAGATGAAAGAATCGGTAACGGACATTACCTCTTCTTTGAAGTGCTTCTTTGAGACCTCCTTTTAGGGCACTAAAATTGGTCTTTGAAGAATTCCAGGACCTCTAGGATGTCTCTAGGGAAGTGGAGAGGAGAACTTGGCAGGGTTTGGCCGAGCATGAAGGCTCAAAGTGGTGTGAGGAAGAGAGGGAGGAGGTGCCCTTTTATAAGGGAGGAGAGGGGCACCTTTGGAATAACGAAAAATATTATTTTATTATAAAGCCAAATTCAGTTTTAAATAGCTCCAAATTGATTTATTTCAAAGCTAAGGTGGGGATGGGTCGAATTTCTATAATCCAATATAATTTAGACATGTTTAGGTTTCTATTTTGACCTTATCATTTAGATTTAACATTAAGTTAAATAATTTTACTTTTACCGGGTCTTCTTGTGTTTTTACACTATAAGGTTAATAAACTTACTATAACAATCTAAACGAACCCCAAGTTGTTTATTATTAATATATATAACCTTATATAAGTCATTTGGCAGAAACTTATATTTTTAGGAATAAAATAACAATTAATAATATAATATTTGTTTTAAAAACTATTTTATGTCACTTTTGACACTATTTAGTAATTGATTTTTGTGAAAATCATAACAGAATGATTAGTTCAAAAAAAGTTAATTAAATCAATAATAACTTGTATTATTAACCTATAATGTTATTGGAATTCATAAAAAGTCTCAAATTACATTTATTTGGGTATTTATAACATCAATTATGTCAATATTTCATTAATAAGATAATTATTGCATCATCTTTGTGTCATAAATAAATTAAATTATTAAATGTCTAAAAATTACAAATAAAATACCATTATGTAGGAAATCATTTTATCTTTCTGATTAATTTTTATTATCAAATTTATATTATATATAACCTTATATTAAAAATTATTTACTTATTAAACTTTGATTTTAACTATTTTAACCCTTCTTTTAATAAATTAATAATAAATGTCCTAATCTAATCCAAGTGGGCCTAAATGGTCATATTTTATTCTTAAGTTTGTTTTTGGTCGAATTAAACTTATCCAATAGAATTAATACATTTGTTAGGGTAATAATAATATCATTTTTACCCTTAATTACCCTATTTACTTTTAACCGTGGTAAGTAAAAGTAAAAAGTTACTATTCACCAAAAATAATTTTCATCTCATTGAACCACATTTTACTTACTGACATCAACCGTGTCTCTCGGAGTTTTGAAATTCCACTCACAGAAGCGGTAAAATTATGTTTTATGAAAAATTTAGTTTTTTAACTACCACTTAGTGGTTTTACTATTCATCAAAAATTGAAAGTTTTCAGAAAAAATACCAAAATTTCACCCTACGATAATTTCGATATTCCAAATCCAAAAATGATGTCCATTTTGAAAAATAATTTTTATAAAATTTCATATAGTGGTTATTACTATTCATAATGGCTATTTTTAATAATATTTTATTAGCATATCATTGTATAGTGAATCTCGGTATTGCGTACGACGCAAGCTATCGAGGAAGGTCGCGATTTCGTATAAAGAAAGCACAGAAAGTGTTGTGTGTAGAAAAATATTCCTTTGATGATTTATATAACATAAAAGTCTCGGGTGTTACATTCTACCCCCCTTAAAATGAATTTTGCCCTCGAAACTCATCACTTTGTAACAAACAGATGGGGATACCTCTCCCTCATCATATCCTCAAGCTCCCACGTAGCTTTTTCTAATTGGTGGTTCCTCCATAAAACATTCACCAATCGAGTGGTCTTGTTTCGTAGGACTTTTTCGCTATGATCCAGAATCTCTATCCGTTGTTCTTCATAAGAAAGATCTTGCTCCAGCGGTACAACTTATGAGCTGAGTACATGTGAAGGATCAGGTATGTACTTTCTCAGGAGAGATACATGGAACACATCATGAACTTGAGAGAGATTCAGTGGAAGCGCCAATCGGTAAGCTACCTTCCTAACACGATCCAGTATTTCGAAAGGACCGATATATCTAGGGCTCAACTTCCCCTTCTTTCCAAATCCCATGACCCTCTTCCAGGGAGATATTCGTAAGAACACTTTATCACCTACTTCAAACTCTAGGTCTTTTCTTCGGTTGTCGGCATAACTTTTCTGTCGACTCTGAGATGCTCTTATGTGTTTTTGAATAGATCTAACCTTTTCTTCCATTTCATCAACGAGATCGGGTCCTAATACCTTTATTTCCCCAACTTCATCCCAGCAAGTTGGAGTCCTACATTTCTTTCCATAGAGAGCTTCATAAGGAGCCATCTGAATACTAGAGTGAAAGCTATTATTATACGAAAAGTCCACCAAAGGTAGGTGTTGATCCCAACCACCTTTGAAATCCATAGAGCAAGATCTCAACATATCTTCTAGAGTTTGAACTGATCTCTCAGACTAACCATATGTCTGAGGATGATAAGCAGTGTTGAAACTCAACTCTGTATCCAGAGTATGCTGAAGACTTTTCCAGAACATCAAGGTAAATCTCGGATCCCGATCAGATATAATATAAAGTGGTACTCCATGCAATCTTACCACTTCCTTTACATATATCCTGGAAAGCTGATCCAGAGAGAAATCCTCTCTAATAGCAATGAAGTGTGAAAACTTTGTAAGACGATCCACTATTACCCAGATAGCATTATTTCCTTTGTACGTTTTAGGAAGTCCTGTGTCAAAGTCCATAGTGATGTTTTCCCATTTCCATTCGGGTATGGGTAATGGTTGTAACATCCCCTTAGACTTCTATCTCTCATCTTTAACTTGTTGAAAAACCAAGCATCGATAGACATATTCAGGAACATCTCTTTTCATGCCATCCGACCAGAAGTACTCTTTCAGGTCCCTATACATCTTCGTGCTTCCAGGATGAATAGAGAATGAAGAACTATGAGCCTCATCCAGCAGCTCCTTCTTTAATTCGGGGATGGGAGGAACACAAACCCGATTCCTGAACTTTATTATCCCATCACAATCAAGGTTGAATTCAGGAACATTTCTCACCTTCTTTTATAACTCGACATCTTCTTTCTGTGCATCTTTAATCTTCACATGAATATATGCTTGAACATTCATTTGAGAAAGATACGATTTTTCCCCTTTCATTATAATTCCAAGATCCATCCTTTGTAAATCCATAAATATTGGATCTTTTGTGATCCTCATCGTGGATAAACTAGAATGGTCTTGTCGACTTAATGCATCTGCCACCTTATTTGCTTTCCCAGGGTGGTAATGAATTGAGCAGTCATCATCCTTAATCAGCTCCAACCATCTTATTTGGCGCATATTCAACTCCTTTTGTGTGAAAATATACTTTAAACTTTTATGATCAGTATAAATATCACACCTCTCACCATAAAGGTAATGCCTCCAAATCTTTAATGCAAAGATTACCGCAGCTAACTCCAAATCATGAGTTGGGTAATTTTGCTCATGTATTTTCAACTGTCATGAGGCATAAGCTATCACCATATAATTTTTCATACGAACACACCCCAAACCCTTCTTGGATGCATCACTATAGATCACAAACCTTTCTCCACTACAAGGCAGTGTGAGCACAGGTGCACTGGATGACCTTCTTTTCAACTCCTTGAAATTCTCTTCACATTCCTCCGTCCAAACAAACTTAACTCCTTTCCGATTCAACTTGGTGAGTGGATTAGATAATCGTGAAAAAGCTTTCACAAATCTTCGATAATATCCAGCCAAACCAAGAAAACATCGGATCTTAGTTACTGTTGTTGGTCTCAACCATCTTTCGATAACCTCTGTTTTTGCTGGATCCACAGATATCCCCTCTTTTGAGATTATGTGACCCAAAAATGAAACTTTTTGAAGCCAAAATTCAAACTTGGTAAATTTGGCATAAAGCTTCACCTTTCTCAGGGTCTTCAATATAATTCTCAAGTGATCTTCATGTTCTTACTTGCTATTTGAATAGACAAGAATATCGTCTATAAAGACTACCACAAATTGATCAATATATTCTCTAAAGACTCTATTCATTAGATCCATGAAGATAGCAGGGGCATTAGTAAGACCAAATGGCATCACTATAAATTCATAGTGTTCATACCTTTTATTGAAAGTCGCCTTTGGTATATCCTCCCTTTTGACCCTTAATTGATGATACCCTGAATGAAGATCAATCTTGGAAAAGTATTGAGCTCTGCGTAGTTGGTAAAATAGGTCATCAATGTGCGGGAGAGGATATTTGTTCTTGATAGTGATCCTATTGAGTTCTCGATATTCAATGCAGAGTCTCATTGATCCATCTTTCTTCTTAACAAACAGAATAGGTGCTCCCCAAGGTGACGCACTAGGGCATATAAACCCCTTATCAAGATTCTCATGGAGTTGCTTCTTCAATTCCTGCAACTCAATTGGGTCCATTCTATAAGGTGTCTTTAAAATAGGCAAAGAATCCGGTACGAGTTCTATTGAAAACTCAACTTCATGATTCGGTGGAAGACCTGGTAATTCCTTCGGAAAGACATCATCAAACTCCCATACAATGGGAATATTCTAAATCGTGAGTTTCTAACCAACCATTTGAGATAAATAACCTTCATTTAGTGGAATCAATACCCATAAAATGGAAGAAATTTCCATTGGAAGGTTATGTTCATCCTTGCATCGATAGACGATCATAGATTGATCTGGAATATGAAATGTGACTTCCCTTCTTTGGAAATTGATATGAGCTCCATGTAGAGAAATCCAATCCATGCCAAGAATCACATCAAATTCCATTATAGGAAGGATCACAAGATTTGCAGGAAGAAATTTCCCACAAACTTCAATCGGAGAAGAATTATAAACTTTTGATGCGACTGTTGTGCCATTAGGGGTTGTCACAGCTAACTCATCATCTAACTATTGATGTAATACGGTGATATCCTTAGAAAATTCTTCAGAAATAAATGAGTGGGTGGATCTAGAATCAAATAAAACATTTTCTACTTTATAGTGGATGGTAAGTGTACCTTTCACCGCATCGTTATCGTACTCCACATCGCTAATAGAAATTTCATGTGACTTTCCTTTGTCTTTAGCCTTAAGAGTTTGTTGAGATCGACCATCATCATCAACCCTTGGATTTGGGCATTGATTGGAATAATGCCCCATCTCCTTGCACTTGAAACATTGAAGTGTAGTAGGGTCATTCTGTTTATCCCTTCCATTGTTTTCATCATTAGACATCTTCTTCCCATCATTGCGGCATTCAAATGCCCGATGACCTTCCTTTCCAAATTTGAAACATTTACTTGTCCCTTTAAGACAACTCCCTCCATGTTTCTTTCCACACTTTGAGCATAAGGGAAGGCTCATCTTCTTTTCAGTGTGCTCTTTAGATTTTCCTTTGAATTCCATTTTCCTCTTCTTATCAAACCCATATGACTGATGGGTTACTACAATCTCTATCTCGATTTTGAGAGCACATCAAACGATTTCCTCGTAGCTACTGAAGTCCCTTATAGATAACGCCCTTCGAAGACTTGGTTTTAAGCCACTAAAGAATCGATCGATCTTACTATCAGGTTGGATAATAATACCAGAATCGTACCTTGCAAGTCTTGTAAAATTTGCATCATAAGTACCAAAAGATTCATCATCCTTTTGATTCAGTTCAAGAAACTCTTTCTCCATCTTTGTTCGGAGAATATGAGGGAAGTACTTATTGAAAAATAAGTTCTTGAACTCGTCCCATTCCATGGAATCAATTTCATCCCATTGCCTCGTATTCTTAATAAGATTCCACCATTGATCAGCATATCCTTCCAAACGATACACTGCTAGGATGACTTTATCATGTTCAGAACATTGAAGAACTGAAAATATCTTTTCAGTAGTACTAATCCATTGTTCAGCAACTAATGGATCAGTAGACCCACTGAAAGAAGGTGGATGTTGCCTCATGAAGGATTCAACAGAATGTTCCTCCTTCCTTTGCTCGTTTGGAAGTCCTGCATGATTCATAGATTGAGAATGTTTTGTGAGCATGGATACAAGGTTTTTCATTCCGGCTCCCATAACGTTTGGTTGCTCCGGGGGATAATCATTGCATTTCCCGTCGCATTCCGCATTGACATGGTTCCTTCGAGTTCCAGCCACTGACTAAAACCAAGAAGAATAGTGTGAGCAACACTAATTATAATAGGAAAACCACATAATGAAGAATAAAATTTCACACTTAAGGTCTTATCATAGGTTATTCATGGTCATTTCTAAAACACTAATATTTTGTTCTATACTTAGAATTATCCTTAGGGTTCTTACTAAGGCTTTCACATCATAGTTTCCAAAGGTTGACTATAACCTCCCTCTGATACCAACTATAACGACCCATACTTTACATACAATGTTATTACTTCAAAATTGAAGCACACTTATTACAACATAAAACAAAACCATGAAAGGGTCGTATAGGTATAGTGTCTTTAGAAACCAGAAAGCATAAACAACTGGTTCATAAAGCATCTACTTTTCCTCCCATTTATTTCATCATATCTAGTGTCCCTTTTTGGCATATTCTACTTAATAACCTTCTTCATGACCTGGGGAAATAAAAAATACAAAAGGGTGAGCTCAAATGCTCAGTAAGAGTAAACAAAATAAATATCCATCACATCATATACATAAGCACATAACTTTTGGAAATCTTAAACTACAAAAGAGATCATAATTTCATAACATGGGATAAATCATAGTAGTGAAATGTAATCCCAATAATCATAACATAAAACATGAAACTTTGTGGCATACACACATAATCATTGAGAATCGTTTCTTGTTAGTCAAGACTCATTCCCAAGACTATCTTAATGGACAAAGTCCACTTCTGAACCGTGTTCACTCCTCATTTCAGTCCTGTTTCACTGAACCGATTTAACCTGCCGTTCTAGGCATGTCTATCTCATGAGATATAAAATCTTTACCCAATGCATTGGAGGGAGATATAGGTCACACCCATCTCATAATGATACCATTCTTATGTGTTCTACAAAATCAGAAAACCATACATCATAGCATAACCCATGTAATAAAAATGGGAATCTTAAACATCGTGACATCATAAAACAATTCATATAAGATTAAGGAATTCATAAAAATATAATTCCATCACAAAATAATCAAATCAATGTAATAATAGGGATAAAAACAGAACCCTTTATTATCTTATATGGAAAATAATTTTGATAAAACACTTGAACTCTATTCTTGAGGAAAATATCCTTTCTCCTTCAAAAACACTTTTCCTTTCTTAACATGTCGTACAATTATAAACTAAAAGAAGTTGATTAAAAATAAACATAAAAACTTGTAAAGGAAGCTTCTTGGAAATAATGTTTTAAAAATACATTCATGCCGTATAAGTTAAAAAAACATTCATCATACTTTTTTCGGAAAAGTCAAAAAGTACCTCGTACGAAAAACGACAAAATATTCCTTTCATATCCTTTACTAAAAACTCACCGAAAGGAAAAATTGGATTTAAACAATTTTAGGTGAATGGAAAAAATATTACATTTTGAGGAAACATGGATGTGGATGATAAAATAAAACCTAGTAAATTCCAAAGTATAAACAATCTCGGATAAAAATGAGATTGTGATATTTCCCTTACCTTAGGTCCGATTTGCATTGTAAGTGTCTGAACCTCCTGTATAATGATTTAAATAATGTTATTGACTTATTCCAGAATCATAATTATTGTTATGATATCATATATGGTCATATTCTTAGATTCTTATTAGTAATATTTCATTACAACTTGTTATTCAGGTGTTTATTACTTTTTGTTCTTATGCGTGTTTTGTCGAATAAATTCTTATTCTTCCATTTAGGTTATAGATACCTCATTTCTAGAATGTTATTAGTGTAATATATATCATATTCATTCATTAAATTCATTCATATATTCATTATGCAATGAAGATCATGTAGAACGAGTCGCATCACATCGTGGAGACGGTATTCCGTACGTACACACAAGTGATTATATCATTCCCATGACCATGGAATTGTATTGGAGTGAATTTATACTATTTCAAAATCAATATAACTTTACAATAATCATATATAGTCATTATCTACACCATTATACCCATCCATGTAAGGTGGTGGTGGAAAGTAGATTACACCACGGCGTAGAGACGGTATTCCGTACGTACGCACGCGCATTGATTTCATTTTCCGTAGGATGGATAGATGGTGAAATAGGGTTGTTTCATACTTATAATAACATATCAGTATATGAGTGATACTTATGTTATTACTTCATAATTAAACAACTAAAGAAGAAGAAGTGGAAGAAGAAATAAAGATGAAAGAATCGGTAACGGACATTACCTCTTCTTTGAAGTGCTTCTTTGAGACTTCTTTTTAGGGCACTAAAATTGGTCTTTGAAGAAGGCCAGGACCTCTAGTATGTATCTAGGGAAGTGGAGAGGATAAATTGGCAGGGTTTGGCCGAGCTTGAAGGCTCAAAGTGGTGTGAGGAAGAGAGGGAGGAGGTTCCCTTTTATAAGGGAGGATAGGGGTACCTTTGGAATAACTAAAAATATTATTTTATTATAAAGCCAAATTCGGTTTTAAAATACTCCAAATTTATTTATTTAGAATATAAGGTAGGTATGGGTCTAAATCCTCTCATCCAATAGAATTTAGAGATGTTTAGGTTCCTATTTTGACCTTATCATTTATATTTAACATTAAGTTAAATAATTTTACTTTTACCGTGTCTTCTTGTGTTTTTACACTATAAGGTTAATAAACATACTATAACAATCCAAAAGAACCCCAAGTTGTTTATTATTAATATATATAACCTTATATAAGTCATTTGGCCGAACCTTAGATTTTTAGGAATAAAATAACAATTAATAATATTATATTTGTTTTAAAAACTATTTTATGTCAATTTTGACACTATTTAGTAATTGATTTTTGTGAAAATCATAACAGAATTATTAGTTCAAAAAAAGTTAATTAAATCAATATTAACATGTCATATTAACCTATAAAATTAGTGGAATTCATAAAAAGTCTCAAATTACATTTATTTGGGTATTTATAACATCAATTATGTCAATATTTCATTAATAAGATAATTACTGCATCATCTTTGTGTCATAAATAAATTACATTATTTAATGTATAAAAATTACAAATAAAATACCATTATGTAGTAAATCCTTTTAGATTTCTAATTAATATTTATAGACTAATTTATCTTATATATAACCTTATATTAAAAATTATTTACTTATTAAACTTTGATTTTAACTATTTTAACCGTTCTTTAAATAAATTAATAATAAATGTCCTAATCTAATCCAAGTGGGCCTAAATGGTCATATTTTATTCCTAAGCTTGTTTTTGGTCGAATTACACTTATACAATAGAATTAGGACATGTTTTAGGGTAATAATAATATCATTTTTACCCTTAATTACCCTATTTACTTTTAACCGTGGTAAATAAATGTAAAAAGTTACTATTCACCAAAAATTATTTTCATCTCATTGAACCACATTTTACTTACTGACATCAACCGTGTCTCTCGGATTTTTGAAACACCACTCACAAAAGCGGTAAAATTAAGTTTTATGAAAAATTCAGTTTTTTAACTACCACTTAGTGGTTTCACTATTCATCAAAAATTGAAAGTTTTCAGAAAAATACCAAAATTTCACCCTAGGATAATTTCGATATTCTGAATCCAAAAATGAAGTCCATTTTGAAAAATAAAATTTATAAAATTTCAAAAATTGGTTATTACTATTCATATCGGCTAGTTTTAATAATATTTTATTACCATATCATTGTTTAGTGAAACTTAGTATTGCGTACGACGCAAGCTATAGGGGAAGGTCGCGATTTCGTATAAAGCAAGCCAAGAAAGTGTTGTGTGTAGAAAAAGATTCCTTTGATGATTTATAGAACATAAAAGTCTCGGGTGTTACAAAATCGGTGCGGGGTACCCAATACTCTTGTTTCTTATATAATACTACCTATTGTGTTTGTGTTTTGGTGAGTGTGGCTGGTGAGGTTGGGTGGATATAATTCCTTGCTAGGTTTCTTCTGTTGTTCTCACGAGACATTTGGATATCTCCCCAGTTTTGCACGAGAGTTTTAGGTTTCCCTACTGAGTATACTTGTATGCTCACCCTATGTTTACTTTCAGGTTTCCAGGAGGACTACTAGGGTCATGCGGGACCCTACAAGTTGGACAGTTAGAGTTGTTCCAGTTGTTGTTCTCTTGATTTCTCTTAGTATTGTACTTTGAGTTTTTGTACATTTTTATAAAATTGTTTAAACATGCATGTAGGATTGGATTGGGTTTATTTTTATACACTGGTTCTTTTCCTTTTTGGTGTTTGACTTGTCCTATTTACCGATATTTAAAAATAAAAAGGGTAATGCCTCCCATATTTGTGAAAACTCACACCCTTGGTGCTAGTCGCCACCCAGGGGCCTACTGGAGGCGGGACTCGGGGGGTCATTATCGCCCTTTCACCATTTCCATCTCATGAGGGGCATCATTGGTGGGAGGGAGTCATGAAAAAATGGTATTAGAGCTGATGGTTGAGAGATAGGATGGAGTCTGGAGTTAGCCACAGTGAGGATTGCATGGGATGGAAGGGAAACAGTGTTAGCCAAACTTGGTGCGTGACATAGGCCAGGGAATACCGGCTAGGACATGGGATTTTAGGGCCCCCCATGATCCGATGCAAGGACTCTAAGCCTACCAAACGACCAAGTGAGACTACATTTATTGTAGGGTAAAGACCCTAGGGAAGGTACATGCATCATCATGATTGTGTTTTACTTGATTTGGGTGTTCTGGGAAAGAAATTAAAATAAAATGATAAAATGAAACCTTGAGTTTTCCCATACTACTTGGGCTTAGGCGATCCTCGTTTACCGTACAGTTATGGAACCTGGACGTCGTCCCCGGGTGGCTCAGACGGCCAAGGCCTAGAAAAATTCAGGAGGTCGATCAGTTGAGGAATGACCGAGATGAGGAAGATAGCCAGTGGAAGAAGACTCTCCGTTCTTTCCAGCTGCAGACCCTCAAGAAGTATTAGGGTAGTACTTCGGATACATAGACATAGGGGTGTCTTGAAGAGCTAGGGATCGCTTTTACCTTGATCTGTGCTCCGAGGGAGTACTGGGTCCCCATATTAGTCAGTCAGCTGAGAGGTGCTGCGCGACAGTGGTGGAAACTCTACCTAGGAAAGAGGATAAAGGCAGAGGTTCCATGGGCTGACATTGAGAAGGAATTCCGAGAGGAATTTCTTTCTTCCATGATCAAGGAGGAGAAGTGGCAGGAGTTACTCTCCCTTCAGCAGGGGAGTATGTCGGTACGAGAGCTGGGGATCAAGTTCAAAGATCTCCTGTGCTTTGCTCCGGATCTCTTTCCAGATGAAGAGTCTCGGGCGAGATGTTTGGAGGAGGCGCTTCGTCCTTCGCTCCATTATGTTGTCACCCCCTTCACCCTTCTGACGTACATGGTGGTACAGAAGAAGGAAGATGTTGTAGAGAGGATGCACTCGTTGGGAGGTGCACCCCGAGAGGGGATCCAGCTAGGCTCGTCGAAGGGGAAGGCAGTCAGCAGTAGGTCTCCTGCGACGGGACCTTCCAGGTTCATGCCAGTGGAGAGCAGGCCCCAGCAGTTCCAATTCAGATATTCGGGTCCTTGTCCCTTTTTCATGAGCCCAGGACCGAGGTGTTTTTCTTGTGGAGGTTTCGGGCACGTTCAGAGTCGGTGCCCGAACCGAGCTTAGTACGGTGGAGGTGGGCAGGTTCAGCGCCCACCTCAGCAGCACCAATTTCCAGCAAGGCCCTTCCAGCAGCAGCAGGACCATGCTCCTCCGAGGGAAGACATTTCGGGAGGAGGCCGACCTCAGGGTGATCCTCAGGGACCTCGACCAGGGCATGGTTGGGGAGGTGGAAGACATCATAGAGGCAGAGGAGCTAGGCGTGGACAGTTTCATGCAGCAGAGTTATCAACTTTGATGAGGAAGAACCAGGACTTCCTATGGAGCGAGCAGTGCCAGAATGCTTTTGACTACCTGAAGGAGAAGTTTGTCAGTGCTCCCGTACTCAGGTTTCCAGAGGAAGGGTTGTTGTATGAGGTGTTTTTTGATGCTTATGGCCTCCGTCTGGGGTGCGTGCTGATGCATAATAAGGGAGTGATTTGTTATGGGTCTAGGCAGTTGCACCCTCATGAGCGTAACTATGCCACCCATGACCTGGAGCTTGCAGCAGTAGTTATCGCGCTACCATTGTGGCGACATTACCTCTTTGGGGAGCGCTTTGTGGTCTTCTCATATCACAAGAGCCTGCGTTATATCTTCTCCCAGTGTGACCTGAACTTACAGAAGCGGAGATGGGTCGAGTTTCTCCAAGACTAAGACTTTGAGATCTCTTACACTGAAGGTAATGGAAATGTTGTGGATGATTCCCTAAGCAGGAAGTCTCATTAGGAAGTAGTTCGGGAATCCGCTAATTCTTGGAAGGAAGTGGGAGAGTTGGCTACCTTACACTTAGATGCAGGGGTAGAAGGTGTTAGAGGCTGTTTGTTTCAGATGATGGTGCAGTCCTCCTTGTTGCAGCAGGTGGAAGAGTCTCAGTGGGGGGACTCCGAGGCGGATGTGATGTGTGATCGTGTCGATCAGGGGAACACTCTAGAAGGCTAGTCAGAGGACAGCCAACATCGGATTCTTTTCCAGGGAAGGTTGTTTGTTTCGAAGGCAATGTGTGAGAGAGTTATCCGTAAGTTCCATAGATCAGCCTTAGCATTACATCTCGGAGTTTCGAAAATGTACCGAGGCCTAAGGGAACAGTTTTGGTGGACTGGGGTGAAACGGGCAGTGGCAGAGTTTGTGGCCAGATGCATAGTGTGTCAGCAAGCGAGGGTTGAACAATGTGTTCCCAGTGGTTTGTTTCATCCTTGATATGTCCACGAGTGGAATTGGGATGACATCTCAATGGACTTCGTCACAGGACTACCCAGAGCTCAGGGTGGTTATGATGCTATCTGGGTGGTGGTGGATTGACTAACGAAATCAGCCCACTTCTTAGCAATCAAGGAGTCTGGCCCAGTGAGTACCTTATCACAGAGGTACGTAGACGAGGTGATGCGTTTTCATGGGGTCCCGAAGACTATCGTCTCAGATCGGGATACTCGGTTTACATCACGAATCCCGAGGGGGCTACAACATACTTTTGGCACCCAGCTATGCCTTATCACTAATTTCCACCCCCAAACCGATGGGAAGATGGAGCGGACTATCCAGACATTGGAGGTTATGTTGCAGGCATGCATTCTGGATTTCAGAGGATCATGGGTACGAAACATGTCTTTAGAAGAGTTTTCCTACAACAAAATCTTCCACTCTACTATTGGCATGGCACTGTTTGAGGATTTGTATGGAAGGCCTTGTCGTTCACCCATTTTCTAGGCAGAGGTTGGTGAGACAGGTGTTTTTGGACCATAGGTAGTGCAGAGGACCCCATAGAAAGTCCAGCTTGTACGTGAGAGGATAAAAGCGGCTCAGGACCGACAGAAGTCTTATGCTGATCGTCGGAGGAGGCCATTGTAGTTCGAGGTGGGGGATCATGTGTTCTTGAAGGTTTCCCCTTGACGGGGGTAGTGGAGGTTTGGGAAAGGAAGCAAGCTCTCACCTAGGTTCATCGAACCTTTTGAGGTGTTGAGGAGAGTTGGCAAGGTGGCTTATCAGCTGGCCCTGCCACCTCAGTTGGAGAATGTTCATGATGTCTTCCATGACTCCCAGCTTCGTCGGTACATACACGAAGACTCCCATGTTATTGACTGGGGAGAGTTAGTTATTTAAGATGACGCGACCTTCAAGGAACGACCAGTCAGAATCAAAGATCGTAAGGAGAAGGTGCTCTGTGGACGAACCATTCCCTTGGTTTGTGTGTTGTGGAGGCATGGCGGCCTCGAGGAGAGCACTTGGGAGTGGGAGACCCAGATGCACGCTCAGTACCCGGAGTTGTTTTTACTTGTGTTTTTTCCTTGTTATTCTAAGCATGTGTTGATGTTGTACTCTGTACCTTTGATATATGGAATTCATGGCTTGTCAGTTGTGAGACCTTTTGTTTCATTATTCCCTGGTAATGTGTAACATGTCTGGATGTGTGGGAATGGAAAAACTTGACCCTTAATCGAGACGCATTAATGCAGATGCGATCAAACCCGTGCGGGCAAGTCAGTGCCGCCTAAAGTGGATAATATCTCGGCATAGGTAACGGAGTTTCCCAAACCCATGTGTTCGGGAAGTGTGTTGGTTGTGTGGTGTTGGGGTTAGTGCGAGTTGAAAAGTCCTAATGTATGAAAGTGGGAAGACCCAATTCTTAATAGAGACGCATTAATGAGGATGTGATTAAACCAGTGCAGGCGAGTTAGTTCCCCCTAAAGCGGATAATATCTCGACATAGGAGAAGGAATTCCTAACACATATGATTAGGGTTGTTGGTTGGGTTCCTATTATAACAAGAACCCTAAGAGGTATCTTGTTGGGTTCCTCTGGGTTGGTTTTGAATTCTCGGGGAAGAAAATGTTTTAAGAGGTATCTGATGTGATGGCCCGGACCTCTCCGACCCACTCCTTTGTCAAAAAGAAGGTCAATAAGTGTTCTGGGGGGTAAAATGGACTTTTTCCACACTTTCCAGAATTTTGAAACTACATGCCGTGTAGTTTGAGTACTCGCTGTGTACCCCCTTCCCAGGTATACCCCGTGTTGTAGACCATGTCCTTGCTGTGTGAAATAAATGAGTACACTCTGTGTGTATAAACTACATGCCGTGTAGTCCTTCCCCGCGTATGTGTTACCCTAAAACCGTGTGTTGACCAGTCAACGGCCGCGGAGCCGTGTTGGAAGCTGCGTGGAGACCGTGTGAAAGAACCGAGTATACGCTGTGTACCATAAAGTACACGCCGTGTAATTTTTATTTTCATTCCTATAAAAGGAGGGGTCCCCTCCTCCTTTCATCTCACCCCACTCCTCCCCTCTCCTCTGAGCAGAGCTCTCCCAAGAGACACGAAGGCTCTTTCTTCCATAACTTCTTCATCTGAGATCCGATTTACGATCCCTCAGCGGCCATGGGATCATAACGATGAGGAAGAGCTTTAGAGCTTGGATCCGTTGACTTTCCTTTGGCCTTTTCTTTCCGAATTCCACCCGAGGAGGTTTTTCCGGGACCCGACAGAAGTGACGGACGCCGACGGATGTCTTCTAAGGTTGATCTGGGGGAGCGTTGAGATCGGAACCTATTGAAGTAGGGATCTTACCTTTGTCTCTCTCTCTCTCTTTTGCATCATGAGGGGTGTTAATACTCTTGTTTTCATGAGAAATAGTTGAACCATTAAATAAATATAATAACTGGTTAAAGAACGGGGTTGGGAAGTTGTGATTGTTGTTACTTTATATCCTGTGATACTATGTTGTGGATTGAATGAGCTTCTACCTACTGAATATCACGGTCGTTGGGGGCCTTTTATTATGCAATTAAATGTTTCCCTATCCTTCTGGATTTTCTTATGGGTGGAAACCTTGTGGAATGTGGAAATTGGTTAATCACGTAAAGTTGGCTGTTTAAAATATGGAACCCTTGTGTGATCACCCCGGTTAAACAAAATGGAATAATGAACATGTGGGTGTTGGTTTGATTATGAGGCATGTGTTGGGTGTGTTTTGTGGGTTGTTGTGGATAGGGTGAGCAGCGGGGCTACGGTTGACTTGGTTGTGGGTTGGTGTGAATGTTGTGATGGTGATGGACAGCGGGGTGCGATAAATGGTATTAAAGGGATAATGATGTCCGGGTTACGGTACGGTTGTGGTTATGGTGGTTGGCAGCGGGGCTGTGGGGATGGGTTTAGATGTTAACGGACAGTGGGTTGTGATTAATGAATAATATGTGGAAGAGTTAATGAATGGTGGGGTGTGGTAATGGAACATAAATAATAATCAATAAGGTTGGTTGTTTGATAAGAAGGGCTTGGTTGTGTTGCTTGTGTTTTCCTAACTTGATTTGTGGATGGCAGGGAAATGTTTTACGAACGATTGGTGTGGTTGGTTGTGGATAGTTTCCCAGTAGTTAAGGAACTAAATAAACTAATTTCTACTGAAATGTGAAAATCTAAAGGGGGTTGGGTTTGTTTGTTGTATGCTTGCTTCGTAGTAGCAGTGCCGAGGCACGTGCTCAGTTTCTCTTTTTGGAAGCCATTGGTTTGGCTGTGTGGTGGGTATATATATATATATATATCTATATCTTTTGTGTTTTATCGCAACCCACCCATGTTGAGCACTTGGTGCCGAACACTCCCATTTCATGGGAGAGGGTGTTTTCCCTTAGTTACTAGCTCCTTCCTGCTCCTTCTCCCCTAGGTTGTGATGGCTTGAGGCGACCTTACACCTAAAACTCTTCGGGTAGGTTTCGATTGGGGTGGTTTAGCCCAAGACTCTTCGGGAAGGTTCTACTATTTCCCAAGAATCTTCGGGATGAGGCCCAGGTGTGTGCGGGTGGGATACGTGGTTTTGAGGCCTAGGTGTGTGCGGGCGGGATACATGGATGTGAGGCTGAGGTGTGTGCGGGTGGGATACGTGGTTGTGAGGCCCAGGTGTGTGCGGGAGGGATACCTGGTTGTGAGGCCTAGGTGTGTGATGGCGGGATACGTGGTTCTGAGGCCCAGGTGTGTGCAGGCGGGATACGTGGTTCTGAGGCCCAGGTGTGTGCGGGCGGGGAGAGTGTCGCAGCGTCAGGACGTTCATCATTAGGAAGAGAAGCTAACTAAAGGGAACTAGTGTGGGGTACCCAAAACTCCTGTTTCTTATATACTACCACCTGTTGTGTTTGTGTTTTGGTGAGTGTGGCTGGTGAGGTTGGGTGGATAGAATTCCTTGCTAGTTTTCTTCTGTTGTTCTCACGGGACATTAGGATGTATCCCCACTTGTGCACGAGAGCTTTAGGTTTCCCTATTGAGTATACTTGTATGCTCACCCTACGTTTACTTTCAGGTTTCCAGGAGGACTACCAGGGCCTTGTGGGACCCTAGTAGTCAGACAGTTGGAGTTTTTGCAGTTGCTGTTATCTTGTTTTCTCTTGGTATTATACTTTGAGTTTTTTTACCTTGTTATAAAATTTTTTAAACATGCATGTGGGCTTGGTTTGGGTTTATTTATATACACTGGTTCTTTTCCTTTTTGGTGGTTGACTTGTCCTATTTCCCGATCTTTAAAAATAAAAAGGGTAATGCCTCCCATATTTGTGAAAACTCATACCCTTGGTGTTAGTCTCCAGCCTGGGGCCTACTGAAGGCGGGACTCGGGGGGTCATTATCTCCCTTTCACCATTGCCAGCTTAGGAGGGGCATCTTTGGTGGGAGGGGTCGTGAAACTGATGGACCATTGTCATAATCCTTTTGATAGATTAGTATCACAACTAGTATAATGGATCAGTATCAAAATTGACTTTTTTTGTGAAAATCAGTAACTAATTGTTCATTTGATGAATCAGTTAATTTGATGGATCAGCTGATCTAATGGATTGATCGATTGAGACTTCTACAAAACCTCTGACTATAGATCATTCAAACTTTTAGTATACAATCAACATCTATATTTGGTGCACTGTAATATAGTAATCTATTATATGAAAACATCAATCAGACAAATCACAATTCTATTTTCTTCCCCATACATATTTTCTCCCCGTATCATTCAAAAATATTGGATCATTAGTTTTTTATTCAACTTATGAGTTTTAGAACTTCTATCACAATAATAAATCGTCATATTTTATGTCGAACATCTCAAAATAAATTTTTCATCTTATACAACGTTCCACTGTGTTCCAAAAAATCATTATTCCAAAATAATGAGTACAAAAAACATTCTAAAAAAGGAAAATTCATCAGAATAGAAAATTGAAATTGATGGAAATTTGTAAGCAATCTGGATCTGAACATCAGAGTCAAAAAAAATTCTTCAAATCACCAATATAGAAACAGTGTGTTAATTTTCAATAATGACAAAAAAATACAAAAAATCATCAAACCACTTCTTCTAGCATATGAAAACCCTTCTATAGCAAACTTTTTCCCAAAAATATCCCGATTTGTATTTTTTTTGTTAGACAACCTTCATAAATCAGTGAATATTTATAAATCATGATATATATTATCAATCAAAAATATTAATCCTACATATTTGAACTAAATTTAATAAATGAGAAACATTGATAGAAAACCATTTTGTTCTTATGTACTGGATTAAAAAAATCTCTTGTAAATGAAACCTTCAAAATTTCCACCTCCTCAAAACATTATTATTTCTATAAGAACAGATTTTCGACAAGAACATCATGAAACTGTTAAAATAGTTCCTAAAATTGAACACTAAGTTCAATGATTACTCCTTTTAAAACACCACCTAAATACATTTTTCCTTAAAAGGGATTCACATTCCATTGGATATATTTATGAAACATCATTTTCCCCTATAAAACCACTATCCAAATACTAGATGAGATATGGGATGACAACTCATACATATATCATGTAGAGAAAGAGGTTTGACACCCATTTATAACTTCATTTTGAAAATCGATACCTTTAGTTATGGTTTTCAAAATATTCTAGCAACCTCTTCAATTTTAAGAACATTTTCTAGATTTAGTTCATTATTCTCCACATGATCTTTGATGATGTGTTATGTGACATAAATATGTTTTTTACATAAAATATTTCTTGTGAGAATTATCGAAATATCATTATAAACCCCCAAGAGAAGGGGTAACACTACTTCCACTAGAAAATAAAATAATTGAGTCATCATTTATGTATGTTGTGTTGTAACTTGACTTGTGGAAACAAATTCAGCCTCACCCATTCAAAGAGTTACATAATTATTATTTTTAGTATGCTATCTCAAACAACTCTATCCCATAAATAAAAAATCACAAGATGTAGATATTATATCGTCCAAACATTCTACCAAATCGGCATGTGTATAACTAAACAAATCAATTCTTCTTGAGTTATAATATTTGATATCAAAATATATTTTTCATCCAATATAAATAAGATTTTTTTTCATATATGATATTATATTATTTTGTAAAACTTTATAATCTTTAATATAATGTAACAGCAAACAAAATATCATTTCTTGAAGTAGTAATACATAATAAACATCCAATCAGATCTTTAAATAATTATGAATTCACTTCTATTCCTTCTCCTTCTTTTGAAAACATGGTTCCCACAATTTTTTTGGGGAAAATTTTTTGAATTCTCCATTCCAAACATCTGATGTTGTATTTAGTATACTTATCCTGAGATAGAAAATTTATTTCTTCTTATATTATATTTTTATTCCTTGAATATATTTCATTTCATCGTAAATGGAAATTTCAAATAACTTATTAATCTCTTCTGAAAACTTTCCCGGACATATTTCATCATCCACATCAATGATAATATCATAAAAACACACAATAACAATAATAGAAATATCCTTATTTTCTTTGATGTAGAGAATTATAACAACACTTCTCATTTTAATGATAATGTATTTAATTAAGAATCTAATTGAAAAGAAAAGACCACAAAGATTTATTTAACCCATACATTTCTTTCTTTAACATTACCATATAAATTTCATTTTTTTAATTATAATGACACTTGTTTGATCATCATAAAGGTCTTCCTCTACATCTCCATTGAAAAATGTTGACATCACATATATCTGATAAATTTTTGATGAACATTGTGTAGTAATTTATAGAAATAATCTAATTGTTTCAATAATTTTCACTAGAGTGTATGTCTCATCAAATTCAATACCTAAAATTTATCAGTATCCTTTTTAATGAAATATTATTTATTTCTTGTCACATCGCAATAGTCATTAAGCTAATTTTAGAACTCCAACTTTTTTCCAATAACATTTTTATCATTTGGTTTGGGTAAAATTTATCAATTATCATTCTAATTAATATTTTCCCACTCTTCATTCATAGATTGAATCCAATCCATGTGATAAAAATATTCATTAACATATTTTCGCTCAATATTTTAATACAAAGAATTATGTGCAACTAAAATTTCTATTTTTATTATGTGATCCTTTGGGTTTTTTATTACAAATAATATTTTCAACATCCACATATTTCCTCAGCCTAGGATTAGATTTATGATGTTCTTCCACATCACCAAAAAGAGATGATTTTGATACTTCCATTCGCATGGTATCACCACTATTGGAATTTTTTTCATGTTTCTCATCAAAAACACTTTCATCTTCATTATCTTCCTTTTTATCATGTGTTTGTAAAACAACTTCATTAGTTTTTTCAAAACCATTTACATCAATAAAATCAATTATCTACTATTTTCTTTAATTAAAATTTTATATATTATACCATCTGGAGAATAACCAATAAATATTTCATCTTCAACTCTTTGATCAAACTTTTCAATATTTATACCTTTTTATGATGAGGGGACTCCTGAAAACCCTTATGTTTTTCAAGCATGGAATTTCATAGATGAGCATTTAATAAGAAGTCGTATGAAAACATGTTCTCTAGAAACATTAATTATAAATAAAAACTACTGTACTCATTTTTTGCCTCTAAATGCAGTGAGAAAAACTATGTTCAACTGAACAAGTGCATTGCATCTCCGCCAAACATATATTCTTTCTATCAGCAACAACATTCCATTGTGGTGTGTATGGTGTAGTGATCACATGACTATTTCCTTGTCTTTGAATATAGATTCATAATTCATAATTCTTGTATTCATCACCATTATCAATTTACAAATTCATCATAGAATATGGAATTTCTTTTTCCTCTCTTATTCAAAAGCTCTTAAACATGTTTAGATAATCTTATTTATACTTCAAATAAAAAATACAAGAAACAATAATAAAATTATAAATCAACGAAATGAAGTAATTATAACTAAAATTTGATTTGTTTTCTCATTTTCACACAAATATTAGAATGAATTAGTTTCCAGGGATGGGTTGTACGAATCTAAACATCCCAGTGCATATTTTTCTAATAATAACTTTTTGTAAGATTTAACAAAACCAATTTATTCTTCTTTTTATATCAATAATATCTAAAAAGATATCTATATTATTAAACATTTTCATATTGCAATAAGACATATGTCCCAACCTTTTATACCAGTATTTATGTTCTTTCATCATTCTTAGATCACATTAATTCTGAACATCTTCAACTTGAAACAAATTTTGTTTTATTTTTTTTTCCTCTCAAAACAACATTTTCATATTCAAATTTTTTTAAAAAAATCATTTTTCTGGAAAAAAAACATTAACCCTTATAAAATTTTTTTAATCACAAAAAAGTATTTATTTCATCCATTCTACAAAAAATCATGTGTGGACATAAATCATTCTTTTTAATTAATATTATACCCAACACCTTTAATTCATAGTTATTCATCTTTGAAAATGTCATGGTTCATTCATTTATGTCTTTCATAATCTAATATTTTTTAAAATCTCTTGTAATATGTGAATATCACCAACTATAGTAATGCAGGGTCATTCTCCATTTGAATCATGGAGGTCAATTTCTACAACAATAGATTTTTCATTCCCTTTATCATTCTTCACTTCCATCTTCTAATAATTTTTATAAGCATGTTGTTGTGTCATTGGAAAAACAATAAATCATTTTTCAAGATGTATAAAATGTTAAAATATTTCACAAATAGTTTCCAGAGGATGGAATATATTTTCATGTTTAAAAACAATTTATTACAATTTTTTTTTTGAGAGTATTGACTCACCCTCAATGTTTTCTTTCTGTTGCTTGTGGTATTATTATAGTGTTTTTGATTGAAACAACATATATTTTTTATTTCCAAAATCCACCACAACATCACCAATAGTTATAGAAATAATATTGTCTTTTATAACATTTATACACCCTGGAGTTGTGAACACGTTTTTCCAAAACTTCATTAACTTCCATATATGAACTTTTTTGAGAACTAAACTTCCTATTAAAAACTGAAATATTCTCCTTTAATTCTTATTTCTTCCCAAATTTAAAATAATCATTAAGAGTACTAATGGTTTTTTAAAATAGTTAATTTTCATAAACATATGAATCATCAAATTTGTCAGTTTTGTAATCATATGATTTTTTTTCAACTTTTACCTCCTTAGGAAAATCATTAATTTTATCTTCATCCCTTGATGATAACTTCCATTGATATTTCCTAGTTTCTCACTTTCTAAAACTTTTTATAAATTCAAATTTAGAGCTATTGAAACTTGTAACTCCATTCATAGCATTAGATAATTTCTATCAAACAAGTTCCAACACATCCCCCTACACTTTTAGTTTCACTCCAATATGTTTTTTAGGATTTATTTATTTTTCGAGATATTTCATCATGTGAACAAAATATTCTAAAAATATAGCATTTTGTTCAACAAAGTAGTCATGATGGTTTATTATATAACATTAATTTTTAAACTTCTTGATTTTTCTTTCAAGAAAAAAACTATTTTTAAGAAATTATATCAACTCTATATTCGGATAAAATTATAACTGAGTCTCTTATTTTTTCAGAACAAATGCATTCACCACCAGTAAACACTTACCCTTTACATTTTCAATAAATTTGTTTTCTGAAATATCTTTTGTATGTTTTTAATCTTCAACTACACTATCAAAATCATCATCATCTTTATGGAAAAAATATCTCAATTTTTATTTGGATAAATTTTTTTCCATTTCATTAATAATTGTATTTTTTTCTCAACATATTTCTTCAGATATCAGTTTTTCATTCTTTCATTTTCACCAAATTATACATCATTTCTTATTCAAGGGGAATTTTTAGAGAAAATTATAATATCTCCACATTCAAAATATTTTATAGGTAGATTTCCTTTATTAAATTCCTATACATATTTTGAAATTGTTAGAAAATAGGGAAAATATTTAATAAAATTTGATACTAACCCCATATTCATTTTCCGAGTATCCAACATTATCATCTTTGAGAATATTTTTATATCTCCCATTCGTTGTAACATGGAAGGAAATTTTATAATCCAATTTTAATTTTATTTTCATTTAGTATTACCTTGATATTTCTTATGTAATGAGAGTACAATAAAGTTCATACAAATATATAGTATCATGATTTATATATTCTGAATATGAAAACATGGAAACATAATTTTCAAAAATAATTCATAATATCTTATCAGTAATAGTTTAATCTTGTAGCTTCCCACCAACACATCTTATGGTGCTAACTCTATCATTCGCCAATTTATAGAATCCACCAGTAGATTCCTACTAACCCATTTTGAGATCATCTTAATTTAGCCTCAAGATTTTTATCATTCATTCCATCCCCTTCATATTGGTTATAGATATATTTTTCAACTTTTCTTATATATATTTTATAGTTCCAAATACCTTCACTCTATGAAATTAACATTTATATATTGATAAATGTAAATAATTATTAGCCCTCTATAATTATTTATATGATTACAATCCGTAGATGTATGAGGAACTCTTTCAATAAGAGGATAAAATTCATCCCAAGAATCTTCCAAAACATCTTAACCAAGAGACATAAGATTTGAAAATTATCTATCATTCTAGATGTGGTAGTTCATTCCATCCAAAACTAGAGTCCCATTACTATTAACACATTACTTTTTATCAATAAAATCATTTCTTCAAAAACCTCAAAAATGAGTAACTTACAAGACCTTCACTCAGATACAAATTTAAAAGGCTCATCCTTGATCTACTTAATAACTATTAGGGGAAGAGGTTTAATAAATTCTATCTTTTTATTTTTATGAAATCATTCTTTAATGATAACCTATATATCATTTTAAATATTTATCACTTCAATAGAAAAAAACATTGACACGTGAACATGAAATGAATTATAAAAAGTCTTACTACATAATAAGAGTATCTATTCATTAACATGGTTTGGAGATAGGCCAATACCACATAATACACTAGAAAATAATCCCTTTGTGTGTATATAAAAAGTGGGAAATACCCATACACATGTGTATAACTATGATCAATACAAAATTTAATGTGATTATTCTAGATAAAATGATGTAAATAATTTTTTGTAACAAGTATATAAATCATCACGTGTTGTATATGAACATTTAACTATTCTACTTCAACAACATCCACTTTTTTATTTCTATTGGAAACAATTCTTCACATTCTTATGGGGAAGCATGTAGGAATAAATTCTCGTGTATTTATACAGAAACTCATTTTTATCACCCACTCTGATTCCTCTATATGATCCTTCATTCCAGAATAAGAATAATTCCCTTATCTGGAAACATGTCTACTTATTTTCTTTATTTTTCCTGAATCTATCATCTTGAACACTCATTCTTATTTGATAAATCAAAATTACAACTTATTCTAAACTCTATTTTTTCTAGAAATAAAACATTAGTGTTCTCTATCTCTCCCATGGGTGAACAATGTTAGAGTAAATTGTACATTAACATCTATATATTGGTTCCATAAAAAATGGAAGGGGATAAAATTTTTTCCTAGTCAAACATTTTCCAGAAACCTAAACTTCATTCTAATTTAAACATATTTTTTAACAGCTCTCTAGACTTATCAACTCTTCTGGATTCATCTCAAATATTCTTGAACTCTCTATATCATCAAGATAATCAATACCTTTCACAACATCTCATTCTGAAAAACAACTCAATCTGATTATCCTAACGGACTGAAACTTTTTTTCCACAAACAAAATCGTAACTTCTACAGAATTTATAACCCTTCATTAACTATCTGTTGTAAACTTCATGATCTTACAAACATTCATCATATGTTCAGAAGATCCCCAAAAAATTGAACATCATCTAATGAAACTTATCCTTTGATGTTTTATTAATGTCACACCGTTTTGGATGAGTCTTTCCCAATTAAAAAACAATGTTATACCACACTCCAGGGCAACATATCATATAAAAATGTTTCACTAAAATTTATTATTTCATCTAATTGATTGGTCCCTAATTCATATCTAATGAATTTTTATATGGAACTCGTTATTGTAAAACACAAAAATGATTGAACAAAATAAAACACCTATATCCCCATTCAAAATAAAAAACATAGGTCCATCAAATATGATTTGGATAGTCTGATGTTCTCCCTCCGATGGAATTATGCATCTGATGTCTTATCGATGTCAACCATTCGACGAATGGATTAGTGCCAGATCCTTTCTGATGGATCAGTTGCGCTACTTGTTGGATGTAACGGTTCAAAAAATGATTCATTTATTTATGAATATTAGAAACTAACATTTAATTTGATGAATCATTTCACCTAATAGGTTTTTCAATTTGATTTATTGGTTTAAAAAAATTCTCAAAAACATCTAACACAATTATATTCAAACTTCCAGTCTCCAAAAAACATCAGCATCTAGTGTACCTAGATTCGATAATCTATAACTGAAAAAAATAACCATTATAAAATCACATTTATATTTTTTTATAGATCATAGTTTCTCCCCCTTTATTTCAAAAATCATATATCTTATGTTTTTAGTCAACATATGATGTTGAAAACTTTTATCACAACAATGTATCATAAACATTTATGTAGAACATATCTAAATACATTCTATATCTGATATAACATCCCACTATATCCCAAAATACATAATTATGAAATAAATATTCTGATAAGAAATTTCACCTAGAACGCATCTTCAGAAAAAAGATTGAATTGATGGTGTTTATTAAGAAATCTACATCAGATAATCTATGTCCTAAAAAATTATTATGATCAGTAAAACTTATGAAAGTGAGGTGATTTTTTTGTAATGAAAATAAATTATAGAAAAATAAGAAAACCACTTCTTCCATCATCCAAAAAACCATCTCCATCTAACTTATCCCCATCATCTTTCATTCTATATTATGAATCAATCAGATATAAGAGAATTAGATCGGGGAACCTAGAGGTAAGTGGTCAATCTTTATCATTATTTTTTGTTATTATTGACCCTCTCTTAAATGAGACCCCTAAACTAGGTATGTTAATGAAGGATCTAAGGTTTATGAAATGATCTATTTGGGGTTCATATAGATCTTTTGTGGTATTGGATCATATTTCTTATATCACCACTGATCGTTGTGTATCCTTCAGATAATTTTGTGGTATGTTTTCCCTCCCTCTTTTTAAGTTCTATATTTGATTAATCAAGTATTATTTTTTATGAATTCATGACTTATGATTATTCATTTCCTTATTAAACCCTTAGTTCTTCCTGGTTTTTGCATCCCATTGGTGTGTTGATATTCCATGTGTTTTATGTTAGGAGGGTTCATGAATGGTATTATTTTTCTACAAACCATGTTTCCTTATTCCTCTAATATGGTTTCAAGAATTTATAAAAAACATTGTTTTTTTCTTGAAAACATATTTCGAAATAGTTTCAAATGTGTGATTAGTGAAATATGGTGGATTTTGTTGTGTTTTTGGGAAATGGATTTTTCCATTGGTGTTGATAATAGAAATGGTTTTAAATTATGTTTTTTGTTGTTTAAAAGATGAAATTCATTTTGAGTTATTAAAATATGGTAAGAACATTTTTGTCTGTTTATGAGAAAGGGATTCATCCACTTGTATGAACGCATACCCCTTAAGCATGTTTTAATAGGGTAATGTGTACACTAGGAGCCTTATTTTTAGCAAGGTTCCATTCCCAAGAGTGACACCATACCCCATAGGATTGTTTTACAAGTTTATTGTGCACATCGGGTAGACTACCATTCAGGATAATGGTACAATAGTACTTACTAACTTGGAACTAATGTGGTCCCAAGGTATTTTTTTCCTGACTGATGATCTTTGAAATATATGTTTTTATTGTTATGAAAATTTCATAAAACAAAATTTATTGGAATGTTTTATAAACTATAAAAGGGTTCATTTCCCATGTTTCATATTAAACTATATAATATTTTATTTCATGAATTTTTTTATTCACTTTATCACAATTTTTTAATTTTATATATTTTCATATAAAACACTTGGTGGGAAACAACTAGTTTTGTTTTTATCACATGTTTCATACACCTTTGGGTGTATATTGATATTTTTTTATATTAGAATTTAATGGTAAGGTATCCTAAAGTGGTGAAATTTTTTATTTAGTATGGTGCTTGAGACTAGTGGTTACTACATTTCACATAAATATGGGTTTCTTCAATACTTTAACTATTGTTTTTTATTGAGGGTTCTAGAAACATGTTTTGTATTATTTATTTCTTTTCAATAGTCTATAATTTATTAGCATAATCACATTTATTATTCTCATGTTATCCTATTTTATGTTATCTTGGGTAAAACACATTCCCAAAGGTATTTTTGGATGTTCAAGAACTTTCTGTAAGATTTTGGTGATTTGGAAAGAAATTTGGGTTGTCTCAAGACTGATTTAGGTCTTGAATAGTTGGGTAACCCTAGTTGGTTCCTGAAAAATTTGTATGAAAGGTAGGTTTTTCTATTTTCATTGTATGTAATCATTTTGGGTTTTCATTGTAGATTGTGGATTGGAATATGGGGAATTAAGGGGAATGTTTTGAGTTAGTGTCTTTCCACCTCTCATTTTGATGAGACCCAAGTTTCCATAGGTGGTCGAGAAATGTGTCCATTGTGATTGAAGGTGTTTTAATCATAGTCTTTATTTTTTCAATATATCTTTATAATTATAGTCGACTTATTTAATTTTAAGACAGAACAGATTCTAGGTGCTTGTGTTCTTGTATATCTTTTTTGAGGATATGTACTATCGGTCTCCATAGAAGAAATCTAGTGAATTCTAAAGAGGGAATCACTGATGAACTATAATAGGTAAAAACTATAGTTGATCATAATCTCATTGAAATTTTTTAAGACATACTTTGATCTAAGGACCTAGGTGTAGAACATTACCTTATCTAATATAGAGAGATGATAACTCAAATGGATAAGGATATAAACCGATATTATGAGTTCCTTAGAAGAAATTAACCTCTTTCTATTGGATGAAAGATCCTTAGGAGGGGGAAAATTAGTTAGTGAAGATTTAAAAGTTCAAATAATTCACTGAGAATCCTTATTGTTTCCTGAATAGGTGAGTTTCCTTCCATCTATAAGGAAAAAGTCGAAGACGGTTGGGATCGTTTGTCTGGGTATACACTCATTAGGGATTGTAGTGAAAAGACTTGAAATCTATCTTCACAAATAAATTATACCTAAAGACTATAATGTTGTTTAAATATATGTATCACCTCACCCATGAAAAATTAATCCAGACAGAGATTTAGTACATTTGAATCTTCACCGATCATAATCAATTTTCACATAAGTTGGTGTTTAATGAGAAGATAAAGGCTTGAAGGTTTCAGATAGGACATTGACCAAATATCTAATCATATATCTTAATGTTAAATATTTATCCCTATATAGAGGTTCTGGATAGGGTGTTGATGGTGAATTCTATCCTATATGGTAAATCAGGAATAACTAGAGTTCTTTAAAACATTAGTGGTTTTTCTAGTGTCTCATTCAAGGGGAAGAGAATGTACATCAAATTTTAGATAGGAAATATTGGTGGTTCTTTTGAGAATCCTCTTTATACACCATCGTCACTAGTTAATGGTATGAATTTCTTTCAATGTTTCTATTTGAGGATAATAAATCTTTTTTGTATCAAGCCCTTAAAAACCAATAACTCACGTGGAAGTTGTGGTCACCGGTATAAGATTTTTTGGGATTTTTATTCTCTTATATATAGAATATGATCTTCAATACCTAGAGTAACCGTAGTGTAATTATATGATTCATGCATAATTGGGTTTTTGACAAAAATCCTCTAAAATTAAACAGTTACACATAGTTGAGGGGTTTCAAAAGAATGTTGATGTGGGTCTTGCAATTATTAGAGGTACCATTTATGTCACTTTGACCATAAAGACTAATTTATATGATATATTTGATCTCACTCCTTTATATCGATACATGTAGTAGATAATTTAAAACATCTAATGGAACTCGTTCTCCTTATTAATGAATTGGTAATGCCTCTTGGAAAGATGGAGTATTCTTTCTGATGACCTTATGCTCATTATTCATGTGGGGCATAGAGCTAGTTTATTATTTTTTAGCTCTCGGATTAGTCTATATTGATGTTATAATAAATATGTATAGGTTGATTTCTCATAAGTCCTAAATCTATTAATATCATCAGTGGGTGTCCTTTAATTTACCCAATAGGATCTCACTTGTTTTTCAAGGAGAATGGGACCAATTCCAATTGTAAATTACCTTCTCTTTGAGATTTTCGTATATTTTTTCATTTTTCTATGTCCAAGAAATGTTTTTAATATTTTAGTGGGGATATTATAATGGTGTTTAATGAATTTTGTGATGTTTTTTCAAATGAATTTTCTATTTTTACTCAAGAGGGATGGTAGGAGCTATCAATTGATTTATTGTCCGGAACACTACTGATATCGATGCCATATTACCGCATGGATCTAACTAATTTGAGAAAGATAAATATCCAGTTGTATGATTTTAGTTCTAATGGATTTATGCATTTGATTTTTTCTCCTTGGGTAGCCCAAGTTATCTTTGTTGAATAGTTTGAAATAACTCTTCACTTATGAATGGATTATCAGAAGATTAGTAGAGTAACAGTTAATAATAAATATTCATTTCCTCACAGTATGGATATACATGGATAGTTAAAAGAGAGAAATTGGTTCTCAAAAAATGATCTTTATTATAGATACTAACATCACAAAATCAAGGATTCTAACATTTCAAAGATTTCGATCATGAGTAGGAGTGGTACTTTCATGTACCAAATAATGTAGTTTTTCTTAACTAATTCTCATAATTTATTCCTAAAACTAAATTATCATATTTTTTGTCATTACCTTGAAACATTTTTATGGTTATACTAACTGAATTTTTGTTGTATAATAAGACAACATATGATTATCTGTTTCACTAGAGATGTGATTCTAGAATCCTAATGGATAACCTACTGTATGAAAAAATTATCATAAAATAAGTTATAGGCAACATAATTTCAGATCTTGGTATCTCATTTGAACCTAAAAAAGTGTTAACTATCATTTCATGTGAAGAACCATTGAAAGTATTTGATTTTGAAAACATACTATTTTTTGAAGCAGATTATCAGAGTATAAAAATTACTTACCCAAACATGATCATATTTTAATGATCATTCCTATGAGAAAATTTCTTACAGGATTAAATGTTTTAGTTATAATTTACAGATCTAAATAAGAGTTGGACAACAGCACCGATTTCAACTCTACCTAAGGCCGGATAAGGATATTTGGTTTATTCTGATGCTTCAGTTGTGGTTTTAGGTTGTTTCTATTATTATTTAAATTATGTAGGGGATTATGGATCCCATAAAATTTTTACCCACAAGTGGAATTATATTTCACAGGATTTTGAACTCATAGCTATTTATCATTCCCTTAAATGTAAGAGTCATTATCATTTATAGGATAATTTTATCATTTTCATTAACCATCATAGTTTGGACCATATGTTTTCTAAAAAATATTTTAATATGTAATAGAGATGATGTGTGGAATACATGATGCTATTTTACTTTGATAGTACCAATAATCTTGGAGAGGATATTGTGTTTGTTGACACCCTTAGAGGTATGTTTCCTCTTCAAACTATGAAGAAAAAAAGGCTAAATAAAATATGATGGGGCTATTTTATCTGATGAACTTGGGAGTTAGGGATGAGGATTATGGTAATGATCTAAATACAAATTATTTTCTTTTCCTTTTTCCAAAATATTATTCTCTAAGAGGACCAAGATGATAGAAATTTTAAAAACATTATAGATTCAATATATGTTCAGAAGACCATCAGTAAGCGGTGTCTCTTCTTGGAAGCTATTATTTAATTTTGAAACATGTATGTTGTTCCATCGACATTAAGAAAAGTTGTTCTAAGGTATTTTCACCATTTTTTATGGTCTACCCACCCTCGTAATAATTTTTTTTATTAAATGAATATTTGGTTTTGTTGGTATTGTATGATATAATATACAACACACGTTTTGTCTCGATGCTACACTATCAAACAGATTAAAGACGATCACTAAAATTGGTCGGACATTCGTCAAAATCTCCCTAGGGTACATAAAAATTGTATGAAATACCAACAGATTCCATTTATGGTTTACCACACACTTTTTGAGGTAAGGACCCCATTTGGTTGGTAATCAGTTAGTTGACTGAAATATCACATTTCATACTGATTCATGGCCCCACTAAAGTGGAATATTTTGGAAAATTATATGTACAATATATATATTCTTTCATACGATTAATGCTTCCAATTTCATAGATAGATACACTCTGTTTACCTCATGTATTTGGAAGGGTCTCTAAGAGGAAATGGGAAATGATGTAATGTTGAGAATATTATATCATCCTAAGAAGGATGGTAAAATAAAAAGGGAATATCATATTCTAGAGGATATTCAATATGCATGTTTGTTATGATTCAAAGGTGATTGGGATAACCATTTAGGGGTGGATAATTTTTATTATATTAATAGTTACCAATAATCCAACAAGATTGAACATTTGGAAGTTTAATATAGATGAATTTAAAACTTTCCATTAATTTTCCTAAAGTTAGTGAAGCCTCCTTGATAGGATGGATGTTGGTTCTGGAAACAATGATAATACTTTTAATGATTTTAATCATTTTATGATGGCTTAATGTTGGTAAAAGTCTTATGTATATATTCATCATCATTCATTGGGGTTTTTAGTTGGTGTACAGGATTATTTAAAATTCTCATTGTGTTTGGTTCTCTGAGATATAAAATATTAAGGGAATCATTCTCCAAGGTATGTGGGACCATTTTAATTCATTGAATGGCTTCGGGTTGTGGATTTTCACTTGTTTTTACTACCATATTTATCTTAAATCAACTTTTTTTTCATTTTTACATTACTAAAATAGTATCAAACTAAAATGACACATGTTATGAATAATGAAGACCTCAAAATAGAACCTAACTAGTACTCACATGTGCTATTGCACTTTGTATTAGATTACTGGTTTTTCATTTAATAAGAGATTAGTATTTATAAAATTAGAGAAGAAACTGTAATATTGAATAAATTTTAATTATAAAGTAATGGTGTATGATAATGGAATAGGAGTGCACAAAATATGAAGACACCATTCAAATAGTTTACAAAAAATTGATACAGTAAATGTTTATGAATTTTTCAATTACAAGGAAGAATTAAATTCATTTTCAATTTAAATTATAGTATCTATAATGAGGGAAAAAAATAAATAGTGAAAAATCAATCAATGATAAGACAGTTATTGTAATAATAAAAATGAGAACTATGAAAACAAATGAAATAATAATAAAATGAATTAATGGGCTATTTCAGGATACTTCCATACTACGTTCTGGTGGCCATTTATTGCGACCACCCACTACTGACCATGCAGACCCCGCGAAACATCTCCAATCTTCATGGGTACTTTATCTAGAAGAAAAACATTTAACAAAATTGTTAAAATATAGATATTCAATTAGAAATTTATAAAAACTATATAGAATCCATTATTATAAATGTCAAGTCCAATAAGAATTTTTCAGTTAGTTTTATAAAATGGAATGAAAATATTAGTGGAGTGCACCAACCAAGGATATATTTACCTAAATAGTCTCTAAAATTTCCATTACGAAGATCAGTAAATCGCATCACGGATAACAGTGACTTGAAACCTGCACATTATATGTCTTTTCTAGAAACATGCACATTTAATGGGAAATGTCTCGCATACACTTTAAATAGGAAGGTGGAAATAGTCAAATACATTGAAACCAATGTAAAATCAAAAACCTGGAAGTTTGTTTGTGCTTCTAAAAAGAGTATGATTTGATCTTCAATAGGTGCGTATGGTGATTTCTAGTTTATTTCCATCCCAGAGAACACAAAAAAATGTTATTATGTAGTAAAATAACTAAAGGATATAAAATGAAATGAAAGGCTCGTGATTTTTTGGGTTTAAACCCCAAATTGGTGTTGTAGTTAACCTGTACATAGCTGGAATGTTCCTACAGGTCATCTCCAGTCCATTTTCAGGTGCGGTCTTCATTGTAGGAACCACCACATCCTGGAATGCACCCCCTTAGAATGCACTAAAATAATTGTGTGATTTGATCTTCAACATGTGTTTGAGGTGTTTTCCAACTATTTTCCTACCCAGAAAATGAATAAAAATGTTATTATATAGTAAAATAACACCTTATGAATTTTAGTAATAATCTAGGTGATCACATCATTCAAGGAATTGTCTTTACTCAGACTTGCAGTGTTAAACAATTATTCAAATTGATCAAATAAGTCATTAGATATAATCCCCTCAACATTAAAAGTAGATTTAGTCACCTTAATTTTGGAGATATGTTTTTGGATCCTTCTATCCATATTCATGACATGGAAAATTGAGCACTTATATCACCCTCTTTGAGCCATAATATGTATAATGGCCTTTTAATAATCCTTCATTATATAGTAATCAGCTCACCGATATTATATTGTAACAAAAATTCTTTATTAATATGGGTCATAAATCATTATAAAACTATATGTTGATAATATTTTAACAAAAATATTCAGCAAATATTCCCTTGATGAGGAACATTCAGTCTTATCATACAGAATTAAACAAAGGATGTCTATCTTATGAAAATAAGATGGTGAGTTTCATGTGGGTGGGGGGTGCATAACACATGTTCTGTTATCTATAAATGATAACATTATTAATAAAAAATCGTAATGGAGATATTTACCTAAATTTTATCTAAATTTTCTATTACATAGATCACTAAATCTCATCTAGGATAACAGTGACCTGAAATCAGTGCATTAAATGTCTTTTAGAGAAACCTGGACAGTAAATGGGCAATGTCTCACATACACATTAAAGAGGATAGTGGAAACCATGAAATACATTGATTAAAAAGTTAAAACACGAACCTGTATGTTTGTTTGTACTTCCAACAACACTATGATTCGATCATCAATAGGTATGTGAGCTGTTTTCTAGTTGTTTCCCTACCCAAAAAACACATAAAAATGATTTTATATAGTAAAATAACACCTTATGAATGTCAGTAATACTCTAGGTGAGCACATTATTCAAGGAATATACTTTACATAGACTTTTAGTGTTAAACAAATATTAAAATTGATCGACTATGGCATTCGATATGCTCCCCTAAACATTAAAAGTCTATTTATTCACCTTAATGCTGGAGATCTATTTCTAGATCATTCTCTCCTTGTTCATGATATGGAAAAATTGAGTACCTCTATCACTCTATTTGATCCATCATATGTATAATGAATTTTTAATAATCCTTATTTCAGTAAAAATGAGCTCATCAATATTATATTGTAGCAGAACTTCCTTAGATGAGGGGATGTCATGTTTACCGAAATTTTTTTGTCATTGCAAAATATCATTCGTATCTTGCTTGATTTCCTCGGTCAGTCTAGAGAATTCAGTCCTAGACCATCCTCAAATGGATTATTTGGCACCTTTAAGCATTAACCAGATCATTTGGAAAACATTACCCCCAATCCATGTCCATGCTTGTTGTATAATGTCCCTACATTCCTTAAAATGGGTCCAAGATTTATTTAAATTATAAGTGATAGGAGATCTCCAATCTTCAGTGAATAAACCCAAAAAAGGATGTCTATGTATTGAAAAAAATATAGTGATTTGGATGTGGGTGGGGGGTACAGAACCCATGTTTTTTTATTTGTAAATAAGAACTTCATTAATACAGAAACCGTAACAGAGTGCACCAACCAAGGATATATTTACCTAAATAGTCTATGAAATGTCTATTATAGTGACCCCTAAATCACATATTTAATAACATGTGACCTAAAACCTGCACATTAAATTTCATTTAGACAAACTTTCACATTAAATGTGAAATGTCTCACATACACTTTAAATAGGAATGTGGAAACCATCAAATACATTGAAAACAAAGTTGAAACAAGAACATGGATATTTTTTTCTACTTCAATCAACAGTATGATTCTATCTTCAACAGGTATGTGATGTGATGTCCGGCTTTTTATTTCCCAAAAAACACAACAAATGTTATTCAATAGTAAGATAACATTGT
Organism: Viscum album; assembly: GCA_963277665.1. Lineage (NCBI taxonomy): Eukaryota > Viridiplantae > Streptophyta > Magnoliopsida > Santalales > Viscaceae > Viscum > Viscum album. The sequence continues at coordinate 1,098,761,298 of OY728135.1, read as the reverse complement.
ATTGAGTTTTATTAGAGAAAACTGCATAGTAAATGGGAAATGTCTCACACAATCTATTGAGTTTTGATTTTCATTTCTCTTGAACTTCAACATGAGTTATGTCAATATGATGTCCATTAAGTCCTCTCCCCAGCTCTTCCTTATATGCACCCCCTTCACATGCACTGAAATAATGAAGAAACTTCAAAATAATTATTCAAAACACAAATATTTCTTATAATAGAACAGAACATTATCATATAAAAACCCTAAAAAATTAATACATTAATTTTTATTCCTAAATATAGTCCCTATTTAACTTTTAACACTGAATTTTCCATGGTATTGATTAAATTTGGATATAAAAATCATGTAATAAAATAAGAAAACAATTTCACATGAGGAAACATAACTTAGAAAAAATGTAGGATTCAGTAATGCTAAAACATACCAGTTGACATAGATGAAAATATTCGAATCAGGTTCGGTTTTGGGTAGTTCGAAATGTCATGGATTTTGTAAGAGGCCCTCCTCTCGGTAATATTGGTGGTGGGCTTTATCCCATTTGTCAGCAGGTATCACTCAATGTCAAGCAAGTCATGTGGAATTTCAATATCGTGTATGAGCTTCTTGATGTCATCACCCACCTCGAAGACCACACACAGGTCATTTGGATATATGATATCTTCTTGTGAATAATTGAATTGGTTTGAGGCTTGAATGCATAAACTAAAAATGATTTTAAATAAATGTTCATGGAAATCAACTAAATGTTAGGTGATCAAAATTAAATATACATGTTTCTATAAATCTAACTAATAGAACCTGCAAATTTTGAAACTCAAGTGAACCAAAAGATGATTAATTATAAAATTTCTCCCTTCCTCCTTTATGTTTTACACGGGATAAGAAATAGGGGTCATAAAAAATTATAAAACAATTTTTAGTTAATTTATTAAATAAAATGTTTAGAAAATATTCCTATTATGATGAAGAATCGATCTCCTCCTACAAAATTAAACAAAGTTACTCTATGAATTGGAAATAAGATAGTGGCTTGCCTTTGGGGGGTACAGAACACATGTATTGTTTAAAGAACTAGAGAAAGGGACTCTACAAACTACAATCATTATATGAAACATCTAACTCAGTCAATCAACACCCGATATTCATCTAAATTTCTGACCACATATTAATCAGTTCATGAGGGATGATATCATTTCTGAGCTCCAAATAATATTGAAGGAATCCATGGCCACTTATGAACACATTTAGAGTCATTAAGACTAGCTGCAACATAAATGTTCATCAATTACCTATAAAACCTTCATAAAAACATGATACAAGACTATCCTTCTAGTTGAAAAAATATAGATCTATTTTCCCCTATAGAAAACACACAATCCATGAAAAATATAGTTGAGAAATAAATCATGAATAGATATGAAAAAATGTCAACAAATGAGTAATACCGAGAATCAAAACCATATAGAAAATCTAAAAAACATCACTGGTAACAAAATTTACAACATATAACGACATCCTGAATCAATAACCAAAGGGAATCAATCTGTATAAAAATTCAAACAATAGTTAATGAACCAAATGTATATAGAACTGAGTTGATAACATAAATTCAATGTCAAACATATTTTGGTTTTACAGTAGCCATTTTTGGTCAACACTATTGAGTGTTGATTGTAGTTATTCTTGAACTTCAACATAAGTGATTTCAATAAGATGTCTATCTAGACCTCCAACCAGCTCTTCCCAGTATGCACCCTCATTCACATGCACTGAAATAATGAGAAACTTCAAAATAATAATTCAAACCACAAATATATAGTATAGTAGAACAGAACTTGATCATACCATAACACTAGAAAATAAATACATTAACATGTATTCATAAATATAGTCCCTATTAAACTTCTTAACAATGAATTTTCATCAATTACCTAAATAAACCTACATAAAAACAGGCTGGAAGACTATACTTCTTGTCAAAAAAATATTGGTCCTGTTTTTCACTATAGTAAACTGAATGTCCATGAAAAATACAGTTGAGAATTAAATCATGAATAGAATAGATATAAATATCATTACTTGAGTAATGTTGATAATGAAAACCATCCCGAAAATCTAAAAACATAATAGGAAAACAAATTCCCAGCATATAGCAACATCTAGAATGAATAACAAAAGTGAATCAATATGTAGAAAAATTCAAACAGTTAATGAACCTGATGTATATAGAATTGAGTTGATACCATAAATTCAATGGCAAGAATTTCGGTTTTCCAGTAGGCCTTTTTGTTCAACACTATTGTGTGTTGATTGTAGTGCTTCTTGAACTTCAACATGAGTGAAGTCACTATGATGTCCATTAAGACCTCTCACGAGATCTTCCCATTATGTGGCCACTTCACATGCACTGAAATAATGAAAAACATCAAAATAATAATTTAAAAAACAAATATGTCTTATAATAAAACTGGACATGGTCATATCAAAACCCTAGAAAATAAATACATAAATGAATATTTCTAAATATAGTCCCTATTTAACTTCTTAACAATGATTTTTCATGGGATTGATTAAATTTGGTTCAAAAAAATCATGTAATACAATAGGAAAACCGTTTCACGTGAAAAAACATATTGTAGGAGCAATGTAGTGATCAGAAATACTAAAACATACTAGCTGACATAGATGAAAATATATGAATCAGGTTCATATTCGGCAAGTTCAGAATGCCATGGAGCTGGGAAGAGGCCCTCCTCTTGGTAGTGTTGGGGGCATGCTTCATCCCATTTGTCAACAGGTATATCTCATTGTCAAGCATGTGATGTGGAAGCTCAATCTCGCGTATGAGCATCTTGATGTCATCGTCCACCTTAAAAACCATAGGCAGGTCATTTGGATATGCAATATCTTCTTTTGAATAATTGAATTGGTTGGAGGCTTGAATGTGTAAACTAAAAATGATTTCAAATAAATGTTCATGGAAATCAACTAAATGTTAGGTGGTCAAAATTAAATGTACAAGTAGGTGTAAATGTACCTAATATAACCTGCAAATTTTACAACTCAAGTGAACCCATAGATGATAAATTACAAAATTTCTCCCTTGCTCCTTTATGTTTGACATGGGATAAGAAACAGGGGTCATAAAACCTTATAAAACAATAGGTAGATAAGTTTTTTAAAAACACTTCTGAAAATATTCATATGATGATGAAGAATCAGTATTCTCATAAAAAATTAGACATAGGATTTCTATGTATTGAAAATAAGATGGTGAATTTCATGTGGGTGAGGGGTACAGAACACATGTATTGTTTAATGAATTAGAGAAAGGTAGTCTGCAAACATCAATCAGTATATGAAACATCTAACTCAGTTAGTCAACTCCTGATATTCATATAACTGCCCGATCACATATCAATCAGTTTAAGTGGGATGAAATCCTTTCTGAGCTCCAATTCATTTTGAAGGCATCCATGGCCACTTATAAACACATTTACAGACAGTCGGACTAGCTGCAACATAAATGTGCTTCAATTACCTAAAAAACCTGCATGAAAACTGGCAAGAAGATTGTCCTTCTTGTCAAACAAATATGGATCCAGTTATTCCATATGGTAAACTGAAAGTCCTAGAAAAATACAGTTGAGAATTAAATCATGAATATATGAGAAAAAAATGTCATTAAATGAGTAATGATAAGAATAAAAACCATCCAGTAAATCTAGAAGACAACACAGTCAACAAAATGTCCATCATTTAACGACATCCAGAATGAATAACTAAAGGGAATCAATATGTAGAAAAAATCGGACAAAATTTAATGAAGCAGATGTATATAGAATTGATTTGATACCAGATATTTGATGGCAAGCGTTTCAGGTTTCCAGTACGCATTTTTGGTCATACCTGAAATGCTAAGATGTTGTGGGATTGAATAAAAGATGCAGGAAGCGTGTCGTGGAGGGAACGTGGCGTCTCTTGAAATTCCAAACCCAATAATCCCTTGAATAAATGCCAAAAATAGAAATAGGTAGGGGGTCTACAGGGAGGTAGTTATATAAGAATCATGCAACTTTGAAGGGATTAAATTTTAGTGGACTGTATGGAAGGAGGATTGTGGAGGAATAGCATAATGTAGGTGGGTCAACTCTAAAGGGAATCACGGGCCAGAAAAGCTGTTGACGAATTGTAAAGTGGGATATTGAACATGAAGAAGTGGTAAAGTAATACCTAGATAAAGACCACAATGTAGTAAGGGCACACAGAAATGTTAAGACACTGGTAGGAAGATGACGCTGGCATCCGGAGAATACGATAACCCTATAACGCAAAGTGATATTTCCCAATTGTGAGCGGTATAAGCCATTGTGCGGAGATTATAGATGGAATGAGGATAAGTAAAATTGAGTAAATTAAAGTAACAACTAGGAGAATAAATACATCGGACATGGATTTTGAGCGACTACAGCTTTCCCAGGAATGACAGCGTGACGGAGGACGGGGTTTGAGGGTTGTACAGCTCGTATCGCATGAATACCTGAGCAGGAACAGGATGGATAGGCAGAAACATGATTAATTATCATGAAGATGAGGGACGTGGATGATTGGAAGAGAGACATGAATAGAAAAATTATGTGGATGAATATTAGAGTGACATGTGTCAGTTGGAAATTTCATGATTAGTATATGTAGTATATATGTTTGCGACTGAATGAACATATTGAGTTATTGATTATCATGTAAAAGAATTATGTGGAATGTATATACAATTTTTTTAATTTTCTGCTAGCTTGTATTAGAATCACATGATACATTGGAGTATGATTACTTATTGAAGAAGAAATGGCCTTAGCTTTTTGTGGATCTTCCATCTTCAACATAGATTTTTGAGGGAATAAATAGATGCAATGGGGTTAATTTTGCATCCCAATGTTTCTCTCATGTACTTACATCCATTAATTTTTAATATATTTCATTTATGGTTTTTATTATGTCCCTATTGGTGTCTTTTAGTGCGTTTTAGTGTTTTATTGGACTATACATAGTTAGGGAAAACCATGCAGGTCATCCTTGGAAACCATGAATAATGTGTTGGAGTCTTAGAGGAAAGAACATGGTTATGAGAATGGTTAGAAACAAACATGAAGAATCCTATTCAATCTATGAAACAATCTAGAGGGGTATCTCAAATAGAATTTCAAACTATGTATCAAAACAAGGAATCTCTTCCAATATCATAGAAATTTGAGCATTGTTAGCATAAAATTTTTCAAAAATGTGTGCTAAAACATTTGATATTAAATAATTAATCAATATTTTTTAAAAAAAATTAAATTCATTCATTCAAAATAATTCTACTTATAGTGAATAATTTACTCTATCAAGAGGAATGCACTTTGAGGTTTTAGAGAATCATTTCTATCCAGGGTGAAAATAAATTGGATCTAAGTGCGTTAAATCCATGAATTTACAAGGTATGTGTTCATTATTTGTAATTATTCATTTTTCTTTTACATCCACTCTTATATTCTTCAACAGAACCATATATTAAGGATATTGGCTCCAGATCTAAGGGTTGTGACATCATATATTTGGGATTCTTATAGATCTTTCAAGGTTTTGGGATTTTTTAGAGCCTCATTGATCATTATAAATTCCTTATGGAAAATTATGGAATGTGTTTCCTCTATATTTAACAATTTCTAAAATTGAATAATTATAGATTTTTAATTGGTAATTCATATCTTATGGAATTTCCTTATCTTCTAGAAACCCCTCAGTTCATCTTATCTTATGGTTCTCATGTGATTGTTTATTTCCAAGTGTTTCAAGGTTTATGGTTTCATGAATAATATTTTTTCTCTAAACATTTTTTATCCAGTCCTTTCATTTGGTTTCAAAATTCTTAACCAACATGGTGTATAGAATTATCTTGAAAATGGATTTTGAAAAAAAAATGGAATGATAGGTGAAATAGTTTGGTTTTTGTAACGTTTTATGAATGTGGATTCCACCCTTGGTGTAATTAATGTAAATGGTTTTAAAGAATTTATTTTATACTTTCTATATGAACTAAACATTTAATGGTTCTAATATGGTAATAAAATTGGTGATATTTGATGAGGAATCTATTAATCCTTGGGGATTAACACATACCTGTAGTCATATCCTACTAGGGTAATGTGTGCACCAGGTAGCCTAACTTTTGGAAAGTATCCACTTTCACGACTGAAATCTTACCACCTAAACCTATTACACGGGGGTAATGTGCATACCATGCGGCATACTATTCAAAATAATTATTTAGAGATCCTCATGATCTAGAACTAATGTTACCCAAAGGGATAGTTTTCCTTATTAATATTCATTGAAATATATATGTGAATTGTTTATGAAAACTCCATGAAAAGTGGGTTATTGTTATGTTTTATAAACCATTAACACGTGATTTTCCATATTTGATGAAAAATATTGTAAAATTGTAATTATTGATTTTTTTATTCAAATGATAAAAATTTGTTCATGTTATAAATTCTATTTCAAAACACAAAGTGGGAACCTTTTTTGATTAATTTTTTCATGCCCTACATACACCATTGGATGTATGTAGATCTTTTTCTATTTAATTTGGGTAAATTAAAGGTGTCGCAAGGTGGTGGTGGGTTTTTTATTAGGAGGGTGTGGGAGACTATTGGTAACTAAACATCATATGGAGATGGGTTTCTATAATACATGTACTTTTTTCATTATTGTATTTTTTAAACAAATATATTTTCTATCTTATTCATATTTTTAATTGTAGAATTTTATAGGCATAATGAAATTTTAATTACTCATGTTGTACAATTTTATGTTCTATTATTTAATAATAGTTCCCAAATGTGGTTATCAAATCTTGAAATCTTGCCTCTAACCCATGGGGATTGTGAATGGACTCTAGGCCAATTTAGGATTAATTCCATTTACAGATTTTTGGCTGCACATATTGGTTCATGATGGTGATGGTTTCCAAATAATCTACAATAGGTATACAACATAATATGTGTAAGAGTAATAAGGAAGCTAGTGATACTGCATCGGCATATATGGAAGCTACATTAAGGTATGAATAAATAAATGAGTTTTTATAATATATAATTCTAGGAATTTATGGTATGTTTAAAATGGTTAGATATTCCAACCACACATATTTTAGAGGGTGTTTTATAGGAAAGGATCACTTGGGTGAAATGTATAGCACACTATGGTCCTAGAAGAACTAATATCATGTGAAAAAGGCCAAAATTAAAATCTAACACTAAATACCACTATATCATGGGTGATTCCATGGTTATTAACTAGGAAAATGGTTTAATAATTATTTCCATAATGCAACAAACATGTTTTGGTCTTCATGAGTGAACTTCATTATTGAAACATGAGTTAAGAATGTTTTAACACATTAAAATTTATATTAATAGTTTTTTAATCATAGAGATATTTTAAAATCATAAAATAAAATTTATAACTGGATTTAATGTAGAGTTAAATACTTCCAATTCATGAACACATGATATTTATTAGGAAGAATAAATTTTATTTACCACTCCCACCTAGATGAAACCCATGGATTTTATGCATGCCCAACCCATTTCCAATGAATTCATATGACTCAGCTACCTCATGTTTATAATAACTACTACCCCTTTAATATTTAAAGTAGTTTCACTCAATTGTTAAAGGATTAAAACTTTCTATATCAAGCATGGAGGATGACTGAATCTTTAGATTTAATTTTCTATAAATTTTCATTTTTAATATAACTTCTATTTATCCCATCTATCTGTCAGTCATTTTATATTTTTGTTTTATCCCTCTTTCTGATTTTATCCCTATGAAAATGGAGAACAAACTTCACAAGTGTTAATGAGAAGGAGTATTTTTTATTGATTTGTTATGATTCCATGTTATTTCTTTATTCTATTTTAAGAATTTTAAGGGTGGTTTAATTAATTACAGTAAACTATCATATTGTTTTATCTATTATTGAGTTTTTGTTCCTTGTTAACAATATTCATTCCCTTCACCATTCGAGTCATTCATATTTAGAGTATGACCTCAATAGTTTTGGCTGGTGAAGAGGAGTTTGGACTATCTGTCAGAAGAGAATTGATCCACATACAGATTCTTTGATGTGAGATAATATTAATTCAAACAAGGACAGTGTGTTGTGTCCATTAATGATAAATAGAGTATTGAGATTATATTTTTATAATATTTATTTCATTTCTATGAACTCTCAACAGAACCATTCCTCTTCTACTTAATTCCTTGTGTCATGTTGCATTCTTTGTTTTTTCTTTTTTTATTTCTATTTTCATACAGACACTTATATGTATATGTATATATCATAAGAATTACAACCCACCCCCTATATTTCTATATGATTAATAAATACAATCATATTATTATGATAGATATAAGAGGAAAATGGTTTGTGTAAGAGGATACCTTAAAAATCGACCATATAGAGCACACTATGATTTATTCTATGGAAAAATAAGAAAATATTGATCAAGGATCCATGAAAATCCCAACATGTCAACACTATATAGGAATGATATAATATATTTTAGATATATATATAATTATGGGAGATATAATGTCTCAAGATATAGTGAATTTATATAGGGGTTGTAATGGATATATGATATCAAATGTATAATACTTATGTGATATAATGGATTGATGTTTTTATTTTAAGTTTTATTCATACAAAGATCATAATGGTTTAAGGTTAAGTGTTTACATATATATATCTCTATGTGTGTGACCGCTGTAATAGATCTTGGTTATGGAATGTTCACCTATTTATGAGTTATAATGTCATAAGTTTATGACTTGTACACAGATCCACTTTCTATGATGGATTAAGGTTATGTCACGTACTTGTTCTACGATAGATCCTGGTTATAACTCAAGTCCTTAATATGATGATGCGGGATGTGGGGGGTTATGATTTTGGCATCATTTTAGTGATGTGATATTTTTTATTAGGATACTGATATGCTGATGTGGTAGTAATTTCAATGTGTTTATGAAGGATATGTCATGGAAAATATATTGATGATATAATTTATCGATCATTATGGATTAAAGAGTGTTTATTAATTTCTAGACCTTATATATTACTTTTATGATTCTAGAAAGCTTATATCATCTTGTTTATTTAATTATATTTTTTATCTTATGTTATTTGTTTTTTTATGGTTATATAATTACTGTCTTCCAATTGTATTAATATGTGAAAATGAATTTCATAATCACTATTAGTTAACATTTTAATATTAATTTATTTGTATGATATGAAATTTGTTAGTGATATTTTCAATGAAAATAGTAACGTTATTTTGTGACATTACATCTACACTGAACATTATATACATTCTTATTCTATATCCTTGATCATCGCATAATCATGCTAAGATGATTTCACTCATGTCTATCTAGACACATTTATTTCATGTTGATATTAACTTTTTAAAAATATGATCTTACTACATAATCACAAGTACTCAACCCTATAAAATATTCGTGGGTTTTATATAGCTTTGTTTGATAGTGATCGGGGATACTATTGTGAAATATGCTGAATTTTATTCTATGAGGTCATCATTGAATTATCATTACTGTATATTATAATATACATTTAGGAATGAGTTGATTATATTAATTGTTAAATTAAATATTTAATTATAGATTTTATTTGTGGGTTTGGAGTTATTATCCAAGTATTTAAGTGCGTAATTACTTCTATAAATATGATGCATACCCTTTGGTAAAGTCATTAATTCTTGGCCTATTTGATGTTGGTTTTGGGAGTTACAATCATCTTTCTATCAAATAAATGTGGGGATTTTTTTGGTCCAATTTAGGAAAAAATGGTATCGCTTTTTTTTGTTTAGTTATAGGATTGATTTTAGAGTCATGAAAAGGTAATAATTTCATTGTTTCACTAGTTGGATATTGTAATTTTACTTAATATATGATAGAGTAGAGGGAATGGATATAACATATATAGTTATGGACCATTAATAACAGTTTCAAATCCCTTGATGTCGAAAAGATAAATGAGGGAACCTATATAATGTCTCCCATATGATCTAGTTTAAGGATAATGAAAACCAACTGAGTGGGTTTATGCAAAAATTCATTGATTTAATGGTATAATATTTTTGAAGGTTTCAACCCTCAATGAAATTACTTTTCCTCTAGGTTAAAATATTTGACTATTAATTATAATTATCGTGTTTACTTATAATAAAATGTATTTGTGTTACTTTTTATTTATAATTAGTTTGAACTCATTTTTAATAAGTTTATTTATGCTTTTTTAATCATGATTTACACTAATATGGGACATGATGTGATGATTAAAATAATTTTCATCATATTTCCGATTAGAATTCATAATTAAATGGTTTATGCATGTTGTGTAGTGAACCTATAATATCATGTTTATAATTGATGGTTGTTTATTAAATTGATATGATTATCATGCAAATATGGACTCATGAATGAAAAATCATTTCTAAAAATATTTTATTTCCATTAATAATATTTTTAGAAACTTTTGGATTAAGTATGCCTTTGTGGTTAAATATTGTTAATTATTGTATATTTAGAAAAGAAATATTTTAATAAGAGGATTAATTTTATGATCATGTTAATATAAAATGTCATTTGATGTATTAATCAAAATATATATCTAAAAATCAATTAGAATTGTATTCATTTCATAATCATGAGTTCACTTAAATAAAGATCATGCTAGAGTTTGAATTATTTTTACTTAACATGAATGACTTAATGAAGGGTTTTAATGAATTGCTAATAGATATTGTGTTTGAAATAGAATTACTGAAACATGATTTAAATTTAATAAGTAATGGGTTATGAGTTAACATATTTTTGTATGTACCATGACTGATATAGGTAAAAGATATTAGTGATTTTCTAAATAGGCATGATAAAATATGTGATATGTAAATTGTTTTTCATGGCATGTTGATCCCGATTTCTAGGAATTTATATATTATTAAAATGTGTTTCTTGAATTATTAATCATTTATTTTATCAAGAAAATATCCTGAAAAAGATTCAGGTTTTATTGAAGTGATGAATTAAAGGTATGTTGTAAATAATAATAAAAATTAGTATGGTGAAATCAATAGGATGTGTGTATTATATAGATGTTGTATTTTATATGGTAATTAGATAGGAATTTACCATGTGAAACGTCCAAGAAAGGTCTCATTTAATTATATTTTGATATCATATATTGAGTTATTATCATGAATTGAGAATATTGGCATTCCTTGTTGATAATATAATTTCATTAATCCTCAAGATAGTTGTTTATTTACCATTTATAATTTAAGATATGTGAAAAATTGTATTATGATATTTTTCTTGATATGTTTTCAAATATTTTTATAATATTATGTATAGGATATAGTTAATGGTGACTAGTTGTTGGTGACTTGAAAGTGTGCTAAGGAAGAAGTTCTAATTTTTTTGATATGGGGTGGTGGTTAGAAACTAGTGTATTAATTGGTATATTTTTAGCTTATAACCACTATTTTCTAATTTTCCATCCAAAATTTCACTATTTTCTGGAAAATATATTTTTATTTTATTTCCATTTTTTATTTCATATATTTTATCTACTAATTCATTTAATATGATAAATAAAAACCAAGTTTTTATTTATTTAGTGCTTAGTTTCTTCTATCTATTTTTACTAAATTTGGTCTGTTGGTTTTAAATAATGGATTAAATAAATTGAAATGTAAATGAATATATGATGTTATTCAAATTAATAATATAAGAAAATATTTTTTGATCCATGATTGCTTAAATATTTTATACTTAGGTGATTAATTTCTTCTTCAATGCATTCAATTGCATGGTATTGAAATGATTCATGATATATATGTTAAGTTATTTGTTTTCCTCAAAAGTGGCTTAAATATGTTGGATGATAAAACATATCCTAAAATATGTCATTTATTCTATTTCCTTTGTTTCATGATAGAGATTCATCTTATAAATATTTTTGAGACTTTTTGTCTCTAATAGGGTGTTGTGGTTTTTTGATTGAGTTATGTCAAATGTTATTAACTCTCCTCCCTTTAAATAACATTGTATGTATTTTAAAGATAAATAACAAAAATTCTATTTTTCTTTTTCAATAAATGAATTTTCATGTTATTGAAATTTTTAATCACAATACTAAATATTTTAATGTAATTTATGTAAAAATAAATCATAATTAGTTTTTAATGGTTTAGGTCTTGTTTCAAAGGTTAGTTATTCTTAAACATTTTTCTGGATAAAAGAGTAATTAGTGAGAGTTCAGTTGTGAGTTCGGTAAGTTAGTAATTCCTTCCCCTATAATGATATTTTTATCTAGTTGTGAGGTTTATATTTATTAATTATTATTAGGATTATTAGATTTCGTGAATTTTAATAGTTTACTGTGAGTTGGAGTTATAGAATCAATATTTCCAAGATTATATTGATTGAGTAAAAATTTCTTTTAAAAGGTATATTTCTATAAAGTTTGAAATTTTGAATTTTTTTTGTTGTTTTGGATTTTGAAGGATGAGAATAATTTGAGACGTATTTAATGTGAATGTGTGGGTTTACCTATTATTTAGTTTTTATGGTTTCTTATTATTCAAATTTTTTATTTCAATCCTCAAGAAATATAATTATTTGATAGGTATATGTTTTAAGAACCTAGGTCTTCCCATGTCCTTTGGTTCTCCTTTCGTGAGTGTTAAGAGAATTTGATTTTTTTAGTGGTAGTTTGGAAGGATAATGATTTCATTTTTGCATAGAATCTATGCGGGATTGGTATGTTAGGTAGTTATGGTTCCAAACGACCACTAATAATATTTATTTATTGTTCCAGTTATGATGAGGGTTATTTGTAACACCCCAAGCTTCCAAGGTACTCTTCCTTTGAAAATAATTCAATAGCCTGTGATGTACGCAACACTAAGTTCAAGCGCACCAAGACCTATCAAACTAACTATTTAAAAATTGGTTATGAATAGTATTTACAACATTATAAATTTTATATAAATCCCATATAATTTAAACATTCATATTTTTTGTTTCCTAGACAAAATATAAAGAAAATAAATCAATTTTTCAGTTTAAAAATTTATTTTTAAAAAAATGAATTTTTTCCGCTTTTTAATGGTGAACACTTTTTAAATAAAATATTTAAAAAATTTATCTTTTCAATTTTGTTAAATTTAAATCTTATTTAAAAAGGTGACATAAAAATTTAGTTTGAATAAAGGTTTTTTACTTTTCTGATAAATTTTATATTTGGATAAATAGTGAAAATAGTATATTTTAATTGAAAACAACTTTTTTAATCAAAAACATTTATAGTGTTAAATTGTACATATTAGTAGTTTAAAAGTATAATTAGATTATATTTTTATCATTTAATATAATTTTAGTCATTATAAGTATTTTTACATTTAAATTGGACACAAACACATATCAATCATTTGATTGTTTTTACTTTTTAAAAACTCGTTTTTGGGTTTTGACAGTGGGAAGTAATTTCAAAATAATTTATACAAAATTATTGTTTTGAATTTGGAAAAATAGATTCTATAATTGGAATCAGAAGGTCGAAATTATTTAAATAGGTAACATTTATTTTTTGACATTATGAATAGTAACATCAGTAATTTTATTTTTTACCACGATTAAAGGTTAAAATAGGTAAATAAGAATAATTTTATTACATAAATATTTCTAAAACCTATTGGTCGAGAGTCTTTTGACCCATACATATCTTACACTCGAAATAAATCAATTTGGATCTATTATAAACCAAAAATAATTTTATAATAAATTAATATTTAATGTTGTTCCAAAATTTCCCCTCACATCCCTTATAAAAGGGTATCTCCATTTCACATTAATTCACACCTACAAAGACCATTGGCTCAGAAAACCCATACCGAAATCACCTCCCAACTTCTCTTACTTTATTCTAGTGGCAGAACATTAGGCTTAAATTGAACTTATGGATTCCTTTTTTTCAAATCAAAATAAGACACCCAAAGTAGAGGAGTTTCGGACAAGTATAGAGAGTATCAGACCTAAGGTAAGGGTTAATTACTCAATATCATTATTATACGAGATTTCTTATGAGTAAGTATTTATTAGGACATATTTATCATCCATGTCCATTTTTTATAAAAATGTTTTCAAAAGAAATCATTTATGGTTTTATGGAAGGGTATCTTTAACTATATCTTCATTTTAAATGTCTTATAAATTTAGTTTTCTAAATCTATTTAATTAATGTCTATATTTTCAAAATGATTTTCAGGATTTATTTATATGTATTTTATATTTTTAAAATATTTATTCTTTTCAAAAATTTCATTGTGTTATGGGAAAATTTGATTAAATAATCTATTTTAAATGACTTCCTTTATAAATTGTGTAACATTTAATGATTTCATGAAACATTGATATTTTTCTCAAATAGTTTTACTGATCATTCTCAACTATGTCAAAAACCTTTACTATATATTATTCGTGATTGAGGTTGATTTATTATAATAAAATATTCCATATTATATTGAATGAGTTATGATATGTTTGACTGTGGGTGTGCAATCTTTATACCATTCATGGTTTATGGTTAAACTATATACATTGTGTATGTTAGTTTAAATACAATTGTTTATATTATGTTTCACTCTTTTCATATAATGAATGCATTGGACATAGTAAGTGGAGTTCAGGGCTCATTATATCCCCTTGATATATCATTATGTCTCATGATACAAACTAGTGTCTTGGAAGAAGTCCTCAGTAGAATATGTGTGAATGATCTTGGAACAAGGCCTTGACGTTGTAGTGATTACTTCCAGCATTATGCATTCCTTCATTTTGAAATTAGTTATTTCATGTGATTATTGAACTAGTATAATATCCATGTGCATGCTTATATGGTAATGTTTGATTTAATATTTCCAAATTATGTTCATGTTTATGTTTAAATGGATTTTGTATTTACTATACACGATGCCTTAAAATTTTATAGCTTATGCTAAATTATTTACCCTTACATTTCATCATAGTTCAACCCTTTCTTATGTTTTATTTTCCTAGGATTCTAAGAAGTTCATTATGATTGATATGTAAGGCTAATATAGGGTAATAATAGAATTTTAAAAGTATTATCTATACTATATTTTATGTTAGAAATTGTAATGTTATGTTCTTGTAGGTAATCTATTTTCCTAGAATACTAAAATGATTTGTCCTTCGAGAATTAATTCCTTGTAATCATGCCAATGTATTAAAATAATTCACCAGCTTCGGTATTATTGGGTCTGGGAGTTATAGTTGGTATCATAGGATGTTTATCAACAACCTTGGAAATAGATTTAGAAAACTAAGATTAAGGATCATAACCCTAAGATAGAATTTAAGTTAAGTATTGAATAGAATCATAAAATTTTTGGGTATTCCCAGAAAATAATTACATGTATAGGTACTACAAGTGAACATGGTCCTGGAACAGATGTACCTAGGTGGGAAAACTCCAACAAGGTGTTCCAACCACAACTTGGGGTAACCTGGTACATGACAACTGAATATTATGAACTCCTAGTTTGACACTCTTGAGAGGTATTCTTAGGATAATTAATATTTTCATTACAACCATTATAAAGGATTTAGGTGTAAATATGTCCTCAAAGGAACCATATTTATGAAAATTTATTATATTTGCATAAATTTTTCAATTTATGTTAAATATTTTACTAGTTTGGAATTATCCATTCTGATTCATAACCTAATCTAGTGTATGCCAGTGTTTAGAAATGGTGTTTAGTAGAAGAAATGAAAATCATATCAACACACGTAATCCATGTGTGGATTTACCTCATATGAAAGATAATGATTGTACAGTTGGGGACCAAACTGGTACTGAACATCTTATGACCATATTGAGACATCTGACTCAGGATCTAAGTAGAAACCTTACCCATATGGAGAATCCTGATCCACAACATGGAGGATGAATGTTATACAACTTAATGAGGCAAAAATCTCCAACATTCAATGGGACAAAAAATCCTTGTGTAGATAAGCAGTGGGTATGTTCCTTAGAGAAAATATTTCTTTCTTTGGGATGTAATGAAAGTGAAATTATTTTCGTGGTAGTGTATCACCTCTTTGGAGATGTGTATCAATGGAGGTAATTTATTCAAAACTAAAATAATGGTGAAGGAGTGTGAAATTTGAAAAGGAGGGATCTTAATGAAAATTTTCTAGAGAAATACATTCATCGTGAATAGTGATCTCATATGGAAATACAATTTCTAAGACTGAGGTAAAATGAGGTTGAGAATTTTGAAAAGTATGAGACTATCTTCCCAAGGTTAGAATGTCATACTACAAACGACGTACGTAACCCAATATGTAGGATTGATCAATTATTTGATGGGTTAAAACATTTCCTCTTATGGTCATTGGTCTCAAAATCATTCTCATCGCATGAAGATATAGTCTTGTGTTATATCAAGATGGAAAAGGAATTATATAAGTCTTATGAAAGTATATTAAAGCAAGAGATGAAGAGAATGGTGGAGTAGAAGATAGATAAATGGATAAATATAAAGAAGGACTTTCCCTAATGTTATAATTGTGGTAAGAAACACCCTGATACTTTCCTAAAATGAATGGGAGTTTGTTACAATATAGAGAATAAGGTCATCAGGATGGTGATTGTAAGGGAAAGAAAGAAGTTGTTCAATGTTATAATTGTAAAGATATGGGAAATTATGCAAATGATTTTTCAAAGAGAAAAGGAAATATAGATCAGAAAAATCCAATGGATCAATGTCAAGCTTATGTTGTTACTACAGTTGAAGTGGAATAATTAATCTATTTTTATTTTTGGAATCAATAACTATGTTCTGGTTTTATGAAGAATGTAACATATATAAGTATTGTACTACAGTCATAATTGTTTTCATTAAGGTTTTAATATTATGAAGATAATAAGATATTAAATATGTGACAATAAGAGAAACATTATGTGGTTTGGTGAATCTGATGTTACAATTGATTTGGGAAATTTATAGATCTTTTAGAGAGTGTTTAGATAAAAGTATTTTGGATAACTCTAAAAGTTGTAAGGGATTAAGTTGAACTTTGGATATTATTGTTTGAGGTTAGAATATTTCTTGAGACTATTTTTGAATGTTATAATACTATAGTTTTAGAAATTGAACAACCTATAGGTTGGGAGATAACCCATCACATTGGAAAATGCTTCAGGAATCAAACCCACATCCAAAGGGCGATAAGGATTTATTGCCTACCACTAGCCTATAGGATATCTCTAGTTATTATAAAATATTTTTTTCATTTCAATTGTATTTGTTTATATTTGGAACCTTATATGATTGAAATAAATAGATTATTTTTTAAGAGAAAGATGAGTTTGTTGTATGAATTAGTCAGAAGTTGAAACTCTATATGTAAATTAAGTTTCCATCCTTTTGTTCATAATCTATGAATTAAATTAATTCTACACCACTGGTTAAAGGATCATAAAACCAAAAATGTTTTTCTAGTAATTTCTTTTGAGATGATCCAAATGTTACCTTAGATAATCTCAAATTTATAGCTTTCTATTTGTTAACATTATCTTAATAATATTCTCTATCCCTCGCCATCAAAACATGATGGTCTGTTTTCTCATCCACATCAATGTTTTCATACATGGAACTGTAGTATGTTTTATTTCTTGTAACCTTCATACTTAAATTTTTTTTATTTTAAAATAGAGGCCTCATTAGTCAATTTTTCAATGTGGGATATCTACTAAGATATTTTGAAATTTTAATCCCCTTGTTTTAAATATCGAGTTTCAATTGTGAGGACACAAATTACGGAGTGAGGGGATAATGTATACCCCATGATTTCAAGTTACTCTTCCTTTTTAAATATTTCAATAGTGTGTGATGTGTGCAATACCAAGTTCAAGCGCAACACGACCTATCAAAAAAACCATTTAGTGGTTAAGAATATAATTAACCACATTTTGAATTATATATATATATATATCCCATATAATTTTAAAATTCATATTTTTTTGTTTCATAGAAATAATGAAAGGAAAAAATCAATTTTTCAGATAAAAGAAATATTTTTCAGAAAATGAAATTTTCGACCTTTTAATAGAGAACCCTTTTTAAATCCAATATTTGACACTTTTATTTATTCAATTTGATGAAATTATTTTTTTTATAAAACAGACATAAAAATTTTGTTCAGATAAATTTTTATTACTTTTCTAAAAACTCTCATCTTTTGATGAATAGTGAAAAATAATAAATTTTAATTGAAAACAACTTTTATTAATCAAAATAATGTATAGTGTAAAATTATAAATCTGAGTGGTTTTAAAATATAATTATTTTATATTTTCATCATTTAATATAATTTAGGACATTATATGTATTTTTTCATTTAAATTGGTCAAAAAAACATGTTAATCCTTTGATAGTTTTTACGTCTTGAAAACCCGCTTTTTGGTTTTGACAAGAGGAAGTAATTTTAAATTAATTTCTACCAACTCTGCGTTTTGAATTTGGATAAATGGATTCTATATTTGGAATCATAAGGTCTTTATTTTTTAAGTAGATACCTTATATTTTTTTTACATTATGAATAGTAACATCAGTAATTATTTTATTTACTATGGTTAAAGGGTAAATCTGGTAAATTAGGTCAATTTTATGACCTAAACATGTCTAAAACCTATTGGTTGAGGAATTTCAACCAATCATCATCTTAGAATCAAAATAAATCAATTTATAGGTATTATAAATGTAAATTTATTATGTAATTAATTAATATTTCAAGCTTTTCCTAATGCTTCTCTCACCACTTTAATAAAATAATATGTACCTTTATCTTTCATTTGGACCTCCAAAGACCTTTGGGTCAGACAAACCCTATGAAAATACCCTCTGAACATCCTTCAATTCATTCTAGAGGAATATATTTGGTAAGAAATCTAACTTAAGGAGTCCTTTTGTGAAAATCAAAAGGAGACAGCCGACGAAGAGAAGTTTCGGACACGTACGAATAGTATCAGACCTAAGGTAAGGGTTTATTCTCTCATTATTGTTAGATATTATTTATGTTTTATGTATTTATTGGGAAATATTTATCATCAAAGTTAAGGTTTCATAGAAAGTTTTTCAAAAGTAATCATTTAAGGTTTCATGGATGGGTATCTTTAACTATATCATCATTCTAAATGTTTTAAATATTTATTTTTCTAAATCTATTTAATTAATGTCCATGTTTTCAAAATTATTTTTTAGGATTTATTTATATGGACATGATACGTTTAAAAATTTAATTCATTTACAATGTTTCAAAGTGGTATGGGACACTTTGATTCAAAAATATATTTTAAATGACTTCCTTTATATATTGTGTGACTTTTAAATGAATTCATGAAAAAAGGATATTTCTCTCAAAGAGTTTTACTGATCATTTAAAATATGTCAACATCCATTCCTAGATATAATTTTTGATTGAGGTTAATTTATTATAATAAAATATTCCATGTTTTATTGAATGAGTTGTGATATGTTTTATTGTGGATGTACTATTTTTATACCAATCTTGGTTTATGGTTAAAGTATTAACATTTAGTATGCTAGTTTTAATAAGAATGTTTATGTTATGTTTCACCCTTTTCATATAAGGAATGCATTGAACTTAGTAAGTGATAGGTGGGGGCCGCTATAGCCCCTCATTTCATCGTTAGGTCCCATGAGAAAAATTAGTGTCATGGAACAAGGCCTCGACAAAATATTGTGAATTTTCATGGCACAAGGCCGTGATGTAGTAGTTATTTTGTCTGGAATTATGCTTTCCCTCATTGTGAAATTAGTTATTACATGTGATTATTCAACTAGTAGAATATCCATGTGCATGTTTCTATGGTAATGTTTGATTTATGTTTGCCATATTATTTTCAATTTTATGTTTATAAGTCTTCTATTTTTATTATACATATTTCCTTAAAAGTTTATAGCTTCTTCTGAATTATTCACCCTTAATAAGGATCTGAGCTCACTCATTTCTTTTGTTTTATTTTCCCAAGATACCAAGCAGTGCATTATGATTGATATGAAGGGTTAAGATTGGGGAATAATGTAGTTATCATGTGATTATCGATGTTGTATTTTATGTTAGAAATTGTAATGCTATGTACTTGTATGTTATCTACTTTCCAAGACTACTAAACTAAATGTTCATCGAGACAAGATTCCATGTAATCATGCCAATGTATTAAAATAATGCATCGACTCAGGGCTTCCTGTGTTAGGGCTTTAAATTATTGGTCATGGCAGGGTCATATGTGGTTTTTCATAAGGTTAGGTTATCAGTTATTTATTTCAAAATGAAGATATGTAATTCTATATAAATGACCCTTATATATAATTTAAAACTTATATAAGAGTCTTTCAAAATGTGAGATCTGCAGTCATGATGTATAGGTTCCTTGTTTTTTAATTTAATTTTATGTGAGTGTAGTATGAACCATGGGGAAAGGTGTCATGCTATTGATTGGTTGATTTCCTGTTGTATCCTTTTTGGGTATCGATGAACCATGGTTCTCTCAATATATCAGGTCTTATTTAATAGTTATTTAATGATTTATAGAGGTTTTAATATTTTGTCAAGGTTATAATCATCATGTCCGAGCCTTTGAATATTATATTGAAGTTAAATAGGTATACAATGTTTTAAAAGTGAGAGTGCCTTGGTGGATCATGCTAAGATCCACATAAGAATATTTAAAAACAATATTTTCCAATTTGACTAATTAGGACACACATTGATATTTTTCACCCATAGATATATTAAAACAAAGTATTCCCCCTCTCTTGGTTTTGACCTCCCTTTTTTTATCAAACCCTAGGCAACTGAATGGATTGCTTTGGTGAACGTTAGATGATCTCTTGATGGTTCTTGATGACCTAACCATGAGGGTTGTTTCTAATTGATCTGATATGCCTTTCTATTTATTCCTTTATCTTTCCTTCTTCCTAAAATGATGGAACAAGTGCCAATTCTATATTGTATTGTATTATGATTCATGATTTTGCGATGAATGTGATGTTGAAAACTCATAAAACATACTTTCTACTTCATTGTAGTTTATATTTTTTCCTCTCAATATAGAATTTCTCAACATCATTGAGGTATGTAATTTGTAATCCTTTCTTCTACTGTTAAGAATATACATTATTTTATATTTTTTGAAACATTCTATTCTTCCTTCTTGATGATATAACCATTTATTTGTTAGCAAGTCGAATCCTATGTTACAAAATTAAATTGATTGTTAGCCTCATAAAATATTGAAATTACCATCATTATCCTTTATTAAAACCCTTAAATTGGAATTTATAAACCATGATATTTTATGTCAGTCCATCCTTTATTAATCAACCATCTTTTATGAAGTCATGATATTCTTACTAACAAGGTGCATTCATACCCTTCCCATAGACTTAGCAGAGGTGGATTGGTTTTTAGGGTGTCCTTCTTAGATGTGAATTTATAATATCATACAATTATCCTAGGCCTAATATTATTTTTTGGTATTGGGAATGGTTTATTTTATGCCCAAAGATATTCCATGTATTACACCCTTCTCTACAGCTTGATGTTGTTATTTTGGCATGAGGGAATAAGATAATGTAACTTTCTTCATTAATTTATATTTGTTATGTTTTGTTTTAAAATTTCCTATTTTTAATAGTTCATACATACAATAATTTATACTCTAGACAAGTATTAATATATTCCAGGCTTCTATGTTGCTATTTTTATGCTCCAGGTACCACTATGTATCCTATGTGAGAATAGGAAACATTTTGATAATGTACATTAGAAATAAAATATTTAATGTCAATGACGAATTTACAATAATGTTTTTTATAACATCATTATAAATTATTTATTGAGTGGAGGGATGAGGCTTGGACAACTATAATACCTCAATTTATGTGTACTTATATTTTTAATACTTTAAACATAATATAGAAAATTAATTGCATATTGAATTTATGGTGTTACAATGATTTTATTATATTATAATAAATCATATGTGTTTATTTATTTTTTTGAATTCTTTAGGTAAATATTTATTATAATTTGGCATGTAAAAGTGGAGTAAAATGATGATAATAATGATATATAATGTTTTAAAAAAATCAATGTGATGGAAATTCACACAATAATGAATAATAGAAATGTAATGTGGAATTTATGTTACTTGAAATTAGTAATGTTGAATGTAATTATATCTATTTGTATATAAATTTTGGAGTTTTCCATATGTTGAATGAGTTTTTGATCTTCTAAAGGATTTTCATCTTACGATAGTTTGAGGTCTAGTTTATAAATTGAATGTTAAATCATTATTTTATTTTAGAATTAACTTTTTTCTATGTGTGTTTATGATATTTAGTTGATTTGAAGTGTATTTTTATTGTGATATAGACAATGGATTCTTTAATACTTGTATTTTCATTACATAGGTTGAATGCTTTATGTTTTGTGTGGATAGAGGGAATTTAGATGTATGTTGAGGGGGACTTCATGAGACTCTATAGGTTTGTTAGAGAATTGGGTAAGTTCTTATGATAAGAGTCACGAAAGTTACATTTGAGTTATATAGGGTGGGATTAAGGTGTTAGGTAGCTATTGGTATTTTGTTACTGTTGCAATCGGATAGTGATGTATGAGGTTATGTTCGAGTTGTGTCATAGGTAAACATATTTAAGTTTATAATTTTAATTAAAAAATAAATTATTATTATTATGTACCTAAATAACTGATGGGTAAGAAAATAATTTATATGGTTTTTATAATAATATTTAATGTATACATATTTTAAATTATTGTGATTATTGTTAGATCATAAATGGATAAGGATAATTTATTAGCTATTTTATAAATGATTTGTGTTTCCCTATGACGTTAAATTGATTATTATTATTATTTATTGATTACATGATTTTTTGTTGATTGTCTTTCGACCATACTATAATTTATCTTTACACGAGTGATAATGGTTCTATGTTATCAAACGTATAGACCTTATGGACCATAGAGGATTACATTTTTTATTTTAATTTATATACATATGTGGGATGTAATGGATTAAATTTTTATACATATAGCGTGTAATGGGTCAAGTTTATTCCATATACTTCTATTTATTGGCTATAATTGATTAATTTTATTACATGTACCCCTGCCCCTGGGTTGTGATGGCTTATGGTTATGTCATACTCTTAGGTTATGATAACTCACCGCTATCAAACAAGTTCATGAAATGATAGTGTGGGATGTTGTGGTTGTGATATTGTTGTGTCTTTCGTGATATGATGTTTTGTCTGTGGTGATATGGGTGTGTTGATTTTGAGGTTATTATGATGGCATTGGAATGGTTTAGATATTAATGATATGGTGGATTAATAAAGATGGTGGAAGGAGTAGTGGTTTTCTAGACCCTAGCTATTACTCTTGTTATTTCAGAAGCTTAATATCATCCTAAGTAATTTAAATGGATTATTGACCATATGCGATGTTGTTCTTTTTATGGTGATATAATTCTATACATCTTCTATTGTTAATATGTGACCCCAAAAATCTTAAATCACCATCGATTAATATTTAAATATAATATTAATGACTAATATTTCATTTTCAATTGATGTAGTTAAAAATTATAGTTATGTATCTCTATTACATTACATTGAATTCTACCATTACTTACCTTCATAGTCCATATACATGATTATCCCATACTTCTACTTATATGATTTCACTCATGCCAGTCTCAATAAATTTTGTTCGCATGGATGTTGACCTATTTAGAAATATGGTCCTGCATAATACTTCTATGTTCTAAAAAATAAATAGTTTTATACTATTTTTTGTTGTGAAATTTGATATATATTTACGATACTACTACTTGAGTAGCTTTTGTAGACTATAGGAGTTAATCCATGCATATCCCTTATTACATTATAATTATTTACATATAGTTACCAGTTATGTATAGTAAATGTAAAATTTAGTATTTATTTGTTGAATTTGTTGGGTTTTTCAGGTATTAGCCATGGAATTAAGGTCCTTCATCCCATAATTGTGAAAAATAACCCTGATATTAGTCCCCAAAGCACATACTTTTGGAGGCAGGATTTTGGAGTCACAATTGTCTCCATTTCCACCCTATGTGAGGTTTCAATGGTGGTGGGTTTTTAAACCCCATAACTAAATATATAATCATATCATTAGTATAAAATCAAGGAATATCTATAAACAACCTATTCCTATCTTAATTTAGGTCCCATTACTCATATTCATCATTTGAGTGGAAAATTAATTCTTGATTAAACCATCAATAAATGACATGATCAACAACATACCAAACCATTCCATAAATGGCTCAGCCACAATGTTAGAATAAGAAATTTATCAAACCATGAAGGTTATCTTGATACGTATCTTTCATACCAAATATAGGTATTCAATATCAAATATACGACCCTAGGACAGTAAATACTTGTTGTATAACACTTCATGTGGTATAATTTCTTGGTCATCCAACACACAATACAGTTTTTGTGTCTCGTGAACATATATATTATAACTAAATGAAATCCTACCAACACTAATGTTACCATTTAATCACATCCAATAATACTTCATGATGAATTTTGGTGAGGTATAACCCAATGTTATACATCGATATGTTAGTTATCATTTAACATAATTAATATTTTCCAGAAAATTGAATTAATAATAATGTGTTTTTTACCTTTTATCTATCATGATATGTTTTCTATTCTTGAACTCCTTCAATAATACAGAATAGTCATATATATGATCTAATATGATCAAATATTCTATGATAAACTAATAGATGGGACTAATATATAAATAACTTTTATGGTATTTCTAGCCTTATTATATCTCTATATAATTCGTGTAAAATATCCATTTGACCTTATAATAAAACTTTCCTAATTAACTCTTTTAAGGTGTAATATCTATAAAGAAAATCCTTTTTGAATTATGGTCACTAAAGTATCATAATACACACATTAAATTATTTTAAAATAGTTTTTAAACCTTTTTTTCTTCACAACATGCAATGTAATGATGTTAATAACTATTATTTCCTACTTATAACTCCTTTTAAATAAATAATATTGATTATGGAACCCTTCCAATAGAATTTTTATTTAAGTTAATATTTTAGATAAATAAAATGTAACTCTTTATATTAAGGTTATTGTATTCCAAATTTATGTAAAAAGTTAGAGGATATAATGTGAATTTAATTTTTGGGAATGAATGGTCTAATATAATATTTATTTCACTTTTATATTTTTTATGTCGAAAGAAATATACTCAAGTCTTTCAGAAGCTATATTTTCTACAAAATAACTGGCTAAGACACATGATTACTTTATGTTTATGAAATTAAAATTATTTCTATTAGTGGGGATATTTAATAATATAAACTATTAAAAATATATCTTATAATATATTCTATGTGATTAGATAAATATTATTAAATGAATATTCTTATTCATTAAAATATCAAATTTTTAGGTTTTCAAAATTCTTTTGTTTATATCTTGTTATATCTTTAATAAAAGTGTTTTAAATAGGATAAATTTTTTATGCATACTACTTTTTAAAAATATTTATAAAACTATATGAATTATAACCCATATTTATCAAAGACATCATCTAAATTGATGATAAAAAATCATTTTTTTCAATAACTTATCCAATCATATAATAGATAATGATAAAAATACAAAACATTTATTTATATTCACTATAGTATTAATGTAATCTGTGTAATTAAACTCCTTGATGTAGAAACTCCATTCTCTATCATATAAATCTATAATTTAATATTTAAACATAAATACTTATTATGTTTTTAACTATTATATATGTTTACACCACTTTTATAATGTACATTTGGTAACATATACCCATTGAAATAGATGAATTGAATTCTATAAAATTATTACATAATATGGACTCAATAAAATACTTATTTTAACATTTTAGATATTTTGGAAAATTCATACTCCAGTGACTTGGTACACTACAATATAAGGGATTCCCCTCCATTTGGAAACTTCCCTAAGTTTTCAATGATTAAGGATTACTATTGGACCCTCAAATCCATTTTGTTGTATATAAATATTTTACTATTTACCCAGTTTATAAAACAACAAAGACTAAACAACCAATGTACTGCATAGTTATCCTTAACATATCGACGTTATCAGGTAAATGTTTATTAAACTCATTCCTGATATATTTTACAATGAACTCTTGAAACCATTCTATTTATTATTGTAGAATTAATTCCTTAAGTAGATGAACCTTAAATGAGTCTCCAGTCACCCATTTTCATTAAAACTCCCAAACATATTTTTTACTAATTGAGATTCCTTTGGAAATATTTCATCTTAAAAATATATTCTGAAACCTCATAACTCTTTTGTAATGATTTTCCTTGAAAGGGACTTATTGAGTCCACTATCCATTGGAAAAAAACCATGTTATAATAGAATTTGGTAAAAAATTCTCCAAAGACACATTCATGTGATTATAGGTATCAAAAATGTGCTTTAAATTTTTATCATAAGCATACAGATCCATTCATTGAACATTTATACCCTTTGGAACATTAAAAAGGGGTTTATCTAACACATATAATTTTACTTCATTCTTAAAAAAAGAGTATTCATATTTTATATGAGTCTAAGAAGTTTCTTCCATTAATCATCCCCCTTTTGGATTGATATAAAAATTATTATTTATAATGATTCAACTAAATCTAAAATTTATTATTTTATCATATGTGTATCTTTTATTTAATTACTTTAATATGGGGTTTTATTAAAATTTATCTGACTATAATGATAACCCTTTTCAAATTTACATTCTATTCATTAATGTTACAAGATTAATATTTTAGTGAGAAATGATTCAATATTTGTGATCCTCTCATCACATGGATATTAAGGTTTTCCATAATGCCTATCAAATCATATAGTACTATTGGATAGCTGAGTATAAAACACATTTACCTGATCCATTATATGGAAAATATCAATTATATTCCATTTCTATCCTAACCATTATGGTTCCTAATTACTTTTTGGCATAATTTTATTCTATATATGGACACCTTGTCATATTATAATAAATAATAACATGATTTCCATACAGAATATAATCCATTAGAACATATTTTTTGCAATACATATATGGTGGGATGATCTAGATCTTGAGTATTGTTTCTTTGGAAGGAATATAATACTAATAATTTTATGGGTATTTAAATATCACCATTTAATATCTTATATACTCTTAAAATTTATGCATTATTCTAATAAATTAGTTTTCAATATCTATCCATTCTACTAAATCAATATGTTCGAAATATATTGATGTGTAAATTGTCACACAAATTATATCTTGTGTTATTAATATTAATTAACATCTATCAATATTTAGACCTATCAACATATATCCCACGTATATATTTGATGAAAAAAAATTAATGAAAGGGCTTAGAGTCATATGATATCAAAATACCCCACAAGCATAAGTATGACCTGAAAGATAGACAATATCCACTTTTCATAAAATACACTAGGCTTTTAGTCTTATAAGATTCCTAACCCATAGTCTCATGTCCCTTGAATCAATACTCAAGAGATAAATTAATTCTATTAAAAATATAACAACTTGATGTTTCCAAGGGATTTAAGTTGTATTTTTTATCAATATAGTTCTAAAGAATAAATGTAAATGTATGATATTTAAAACACATAATGGATGTTGGAAATATTTCATTGAATTTCATGCTTGAAGACATTGAAGATAAGGTTTGTAATTTGATTGAAGTTCATTTGATAAGGCCTTGAGGTAAATTAAAAAGGTACTATGATTTATGTAATTTCAAGTGGCATACACCTGAGTCATTTCCAAACATCATATAAGAAATTTATATAATAAGTCTTGAGGTTTTGGAAATGTAATAACTACATATATTTCATTAATGGTTTTGTGTGAGTCATTGAGGGTTCTATATAAGAGTTATCTAAACTCTTCATATCATTAAGTGGTGTATATGAGTCATCTAGACTCATTGTATGAGTCATTAAGGGGTTAGTATGTATCATTTATTGATATTTATGTGATTCGTATGGTCTAATGATGATTTTAACTATAATGATCAGTTGTTTCGTATTAATATTTGGAGACTTTTTATAATTCATATGAAATGATGAATTTAAATCAGATGATTCTGGTCCTAATATTCTAGTATTTAAATATCAATATAAAATATAAATGATTTTTATCCATGAAAAGATTAATGGAAGAATATATGAGGAAGATACCTAAGGATGATATGAGTTCCATGCTGTAAGATGAACTGCCACATAATAGTGTTATGAATAATATAAAAAAACTGCATCTTCAAAAAATGATGATAAATACTATGAGGGAGATAACTCAAAATTAAATAGTGTACAGATTCCAAATAAATAAGATCTGAATACATCTTTGTTTCAAATATAGATAAAGGTGTCCATATCTGAGAGCCATATAAGAAGGTCAAAACATAATGCTTGGGAGTATTCAAAGTGATGAGGACAACCAGTTGATGTGAAGGACTATATGGTGAGAAATCCAAATAACCATGTTTTCTAGAAGGCTTATATGTATACACATGAATGTGTACAATGATATAAAATATGATCGAGCCTAATCATGTAGTAATATCATTGTCACATGTAATTTAAGAATCTAAATGTTCAAGGAGATTTTTATTTGTGTTTATCATACATTTAAGGTGATAGATCATTCTTCCCGTGAGACACGTGATGCTAGAAAATAGTGGGGATATAAAATGTTTTGATAGATATTATCCGTGGTTGTTAACATTTGTTTATATAATATTAAAATATATGATTTTGGGGACTAAAATATTATTTAATGGAGTAGGATTTTCTTGATGGACTTTGTAAATCATGTCTGTTAAGATTTAACTCTATTATGTTTGATAATAGATGAGGGTTAGAGAATATATTGATTGTATTATGACCGTAATATGTCAAAATGGTGGATTTCAAAAGGAATAATTCATAAAATAGGGCTATTGACTCACCCACCACCCCATTTTTTAATAGTTTGTATGGTATTAGAAGTGGTATAAAAGAATATTTGTGTTTCCTATGAAGAACTAAGGTGTTTATAAATATAGAGATGAATAATATTGATAATAGTTGGGATGTTATTATTTTATATTGAATGAACTAATATAACTTGATGAATAAGATGTTTTTTACCTTATATCTCTCAACCTAGAAGTTAGAGGTGCTGACACTAGTGGTTTTATACCAATTCCCAATAGAGAAAATATGTCTTATTTATGATGAGGAAAATTTGGACATTGATGGAAAAATGAAAATGTTATATTAATTTATCTTTTAAAATAATTTCATATAATGTTTATAAAAATTAAAATAGATAAAAATATTATAAAAAATATAAGTAGAAGGTATAAAGCTAATGTTGAGGTAAAATAATCCAAAATAAATGTTTGGATTTGTAGGTTTTAAGACAAAATGATATATGATGATGATAAATTTAATGACTATTTCATAGTATCTAATAATATTTGAGTAATAACGTGGGTTTGGGGAAAATATAAATTATTACTCAATTGAAAAAAACATATGCGAAATTTTATAGAAATTTTTTTCCTCAATATCCCATAACTGGAATATAGGGAAGGATTTTTCATTGGATAAGCTTCATAAAACTCTCATATTTTATTAAATTATATGATATAAATTCTGTAATGAATAAAAAATATAATATGGTTTTCTTTACTATTGGAAAACTAAAATTCAAAGAATAAAAGGTTACTTAATAAATTTATTCAAATGTAGAGGAATATAATGGGGACATTAAAAAATTATTCATCTTCTATAAAAGAATCATTATAAGGGAAACATTAAAGAAAAGGAAAACAACCACCATGGTTACAACAAAATAATGACACTAGTCATTTTGAAAAACGTCATATAGAAGAATGGAAAAAAAATATGAATTAGATGATGAGGATGTTGAACCCTAAAAATTTATTTTTGGTGAAAAGATAAGAATCGTTCAAATTGAGAAAATAATATTTTAATGTTTATGAAAGAAAAAAATTCATCAAGTAACCACTCGTATGATGAAGTCAACCATTTTTCTTATATTGAAAATGGTTTTGAGACATCTACTAGTTATTGTGAGGGATAAATGATGGATATATAGTGGCATATGAAAGGTTATTTGTACTATTTTTTTGAGAAGATTACAAAAATAAATAAATAAAAGATAAATCTGTTTAAAGAGAAAAGATAAGGTGGTTAGGTAAACATAAGACATGATTAACAAATAATCTTGTTGTAGTGAAGAGTTCAAGAAGAAAAAGCTAATATTATAAAAGCAAGAGAAGGTTCTAAAGGTCCGTGATGTAAATTTATCCATAAATTAGGAAGACTGGGTTGGGATACAATCCATTTGACTTGAAGATACATTTTATTTGATGAAGATCATAAAAGACTTAAAAATTATTTTTTATGCTAAAGGGAAATATTTTAAAGCTGGAAAATAGATAGATTCCCTGAGGAAAGAAGAATTTATACCCTATTAGTCTCAAAATAAATCCTTGATTTCTAACAATTCATGTGATAAAAACAATTCTAAACTTATTTAGACCAAGAAGAAACTTGAGAGATACTCTTCAATATCAACGAGAAAAATGTATATTCATGTAACACCACCTCCCCACTAGTAAATATTAGACATATTTAAAAGGAATATAACCCCAATAGTCTTATATGAAGGTTGATATTCAAATTAAAAGATCATATTTCAGAGTCTATTTCAGGTGTTGTTGAAGATATAGGCACAAAATCAACTCTTAATGGTATAATATGTCATTTCTATGGAAGATGAATGAACCATGGGAATACATGCTGAGAAAAAGATAAACGGTTCTCAAAATAAGGAATATATTACTGGAGTTTTTTAAAAAATGTCCATAAAAAATATATTTAGTTTTCTAGAGATGAAATGTGATAGATGTGAGAAATAAGGTTAATATGTTAACACATACATGAATAGGTTACCATGAGAGAATCACTCTAGTGTGAAAGGGAATTAGGATTAGAAAACATAAGGAATAAATTCATAAAATATTGATACTACCAAATAAATATGAGATAATCCCAATAAATAAAATCATTATTATAAAAAGTGATTAATGTTTTGATAAAACTAATTGGAGTTGTTTTGAAAAATTGAGAAAGTAGTGATATATACTAGCGAAAATGGAATGAAATCGGTCCACCTGAAGAGGCTAACATTCTTGGGAACCAATCTATAAGGGCTGATTTAAAACCCCTAGTAAAACCAAGTTAATGGTGTATAATGACCGAGCATAGAAAAATGGTTTGTTTGACCATTCTATCATATCAATAATAATTGATGAGGAAGTAGATCAATAAACATGGAAATGATTTTTTTATGTCTATGGTAGATAAAAATACATCATACAATGAATCAGTATAGGTGAATAAAATGAACACACAATCAGTTGAGACTCATAATAGAAAATGTAATTTGATGAATTATTCTCTCCCTATGTCTATAATAATAGAAAGGTCATAGTTTAGAGGAAACTCCCAACCTTGTTTCTATAACTCAGTAATTGAGTGTTCCCTTATTATTACAAAAAACACTGGGTTTTTATGACATGAATGTTATTAAAATAGAATAATTAATTCTTCAAAATTGTACAATAATGATGTTTTTATCATGATGTTTCCTCACCTCCATAAAGATTAAGATCCAAACGAATCCCTTAAGTAGAGAAAATGAGACTTATTTGTCTATTAATGAGCCTAAAATTTAATAAATCCATAAAAAGATAGAAATTTGGTTTAACAATCACATTTACATAACTTAATTTTTTATATATAAACGTTTTTTTATGTAGGGTTTGTTTATTGATTAAAATATGATAAAAAAGACAGTTTATATTTATTGCACTTGATCTTTTTGATGGATTTTCTAAGTTGAGTGTAGGTTGAATTTATTTTGATAAATATATTTTGATCAACCCAAAAATGAGAATCTGAGAGTGGTATAACATGTATGGTTTATTATAGATTCTATTAAAAATATTCATTAAATTACTCTTATTTTATATATTGGACTATCTCACATAGAAAAAGAGTCAAATGATTTATTGGATCTATACTAACAAAATATTTTGGTGTCATCCTTAAATCTGGAATGGGTCAAATGGATACACTAAATGAATGGGATTTAAGTGAATACATAAAAATAATGTGAATAATATTAGATGACAGGGGCCCATATTTCCTTTTCATTTATTGTTATTGAGGGGGAGATGAATCACTTTTAATTTTTTGATTATAAAAGGGATATATCTAACAATAAAAATGGGTGATTGAATTTCTATAAATAAAT
Organism: Viscum album; assembly: GCA_963277665.1. Taxonomy (NCBI): domain Eukaryota; kingdom Viridiplantae; phylum Streptophyta; class Magnoliopsida; order Santalales; family Viscaceae; genus Viscum; species Viscum album. The sequence goes on along the minus strand of OY728135.1, from coordinate 1,098,728,544 downwards.
AAGATGTATATGTTTTCAATATGGATTTGATGAAGAATGTTTCTATTATTATGTCGAAAACACATAATGATAGTTGGAAATTCAATATTGGATATCATCCCTAACATGCGAGAAGATAAGTTTAGAATATGTTTGAATATTATTTAAGAATGAGTCAATATTAATTTAACATTTATTGTGATTTATAGAATTTAGGATGATTTTAATATGAGTTTATATTAGGTTTAGTATGAGTAGTTTCTAGAATAGGAATTTAAATTTTAGCAAATTAATAACTATATAAGAGTCCTTATTAGGTTCACATGAGTCATTTGAGGATCTATATAAGAGTGATATGGATTGTGATTAAGTGTTATTAAGAGGGTTGTATGTGTCATTTTAGGATATGTATATAAGTCATTTGGAATTTATATATGATCCATTAATGGGATTTTATGAGCCATTAGTGGATATAGGGATGAGTCATATCATCTAAAAATATTTATACTGTAGGATATTTTTTTCCTTACAATTTTTTTTGAGAGTTTACAGAATTCATATAAAATTAAGAATTTAAATTAAATGATTACTGACAAAAAATTTCCAGGATTAAAACATCACAATCAAATTACAATTATTTTGATCTATGTCATTATTTATAGAAGACAAGATGAGGGGGTGATGAATGATGATAGTATTTTAGCACTACATAGTGAGCTGCCACGTTATAGTTCAATACAAACATTGATAATCCCAAGATAATTAATGTAAAAAATATCATAAAGATTTAAAATAAGTAAATATATTGAATAATTGGGAATTAAATAGAAACATTTTTCTAGGTATTTTGAATGGGACATTTAAGTATAATTAAAATAGGAAATATCTTTCAATTTTTAATGAGAATATTTCATACAATCAAATACAAGGGAGATTTTCGTATTTTTTAATATAGAAAATAATATTAACATTAAAATATGAAAATAAAAATTTTATATGTACCAAATTGAATGATGAGAAGTGCTATGAGAGAGAGTGAGCTCATAATGTAACACCCTGAGATTTTTTGAATTATGTTTCATGAAATAATTTAATATTTTTGATATTTTGAATTTTAGGACACACTAAAAATAGTTTATTTTATATTTTTGTCTTGCATTATATTTCCCAATAATTTAATCATGCACTATAAAAAAGAACTAAACTTTATCTTTCTCTGCATAGAACACCGTGGATAGCTTAAATTGCATGCAATAATGACTTTTATTTATGGATATTGTAACATGCAGGAGAGAATAAAGATACAGATATATTATTAAAATTTTATTTAATATAACACGGGAATTAAATTAGTATTTTTTTTAAAATGTTTAACTAAATTTTGAAAATATATGGACTAGAAAAATATAAAATTAATTCATCAATCACATATAAATTAGAAATGAATATAAAAACTGTTTCAATATAAAGGAAACTATTTTTATTTTTATTTCCTTAAAGCTATTTTACCCTAATAAATTTAATTAATTAAAATTAGTAAGTGATATAAATGTGATATATATATATATATATATTCAAACAAATATTTTTGATATTCATTCAATATATTTGTTAGGATTAAGTGATAAAACACCAATTTTGTGCATAAAATGCTATATTTTAATAAAGTAATTTCTACCTCCTTTTAATGGAGATTCTATTTTAAATCCCATTTTTTTTAAATTTTATAGATTATATATGTCTAAAAAATGTAACTTTTAAATATAAAAAATAAAATTAGGTTAGGGTAAAAAATTATTTTCCTGTGAAGTGTCATTTTATAATGAGTAGTAAAAAATATTGAAATTTAATTCAAAACTATTTGTTCATCTAATTTATTTATATGGTAAAATTATATTATAAATACTTTTAAAGTTTAATTAGATAATGATTTTATTAATTAATCAAATTTGTTTTATTTGAATCAATTTCACTTTGAAATTGACTATAGTAACAAAGAAAACCTTTTTTTACTTTAAACCTTGGCTTTGTCATCCCATGTGTGGGATTAAATTTAAATTAATTTCTGACAATTCTGTACTTGTAATTCGGACAATGGATTATAAATTTGGAATTAGAATTTTTTATAATTTATAATATTATAAAATTATTTTTTGACCAAAAATATTAGTGAATGTTATTAAAATAAATTACATTAATTAAGGAAAAATTTATGTCTAACATGAGACTAAACCATGATATTAATGGAATAAATAACCTATAAAATTATAGAAAACCATTTTATGTCGATATTTCTTCCAAAAACTCTAATTTATTGTGTTTCCTAGTTTTTTATTATTTATGTTTGGTAACAACGTGGGTACACCTAACTTGTTTTCAAAAATGCCAAGTGTGTCCCCTCGCTTCCCAATAAAAGGCCACCACATATCCCACTTATTCAAACCTCTAAACTCTCTTAGGTTTGGACAAGCTCTCCAAAATAAAATTCCTAAAATATCATCCTTAACCCTTGAATCTTACCTTTAAGAATAGATAAATACAAGGAATCTCTTTGGTGAAAACCAGAATGAGTTACCCAAAGAAGAGGTAACATCCCTCCTCAAGATCCATTCATTTATTTTCTATGTTAAACAACCAATAATTTTTTAATTACATGATCATATAACAGAAACATTATAGTAAATATAATAAAATTTATTTATGTTTCATTTTTGACTTACACTCAAAGACACATCTATATAATGGGTAAGAAACATAATGTTTATATGTACAACTAACTACCACATTACGAAATGGTGACATTTCATTTTCCCATTATTACCTCTCAATGTAGAAATTTTGATAGAAAACATATTTATATATTAAATATATTATAATTATACTTCCATTATTCTTCTGTAATTTTTATTTATAATATAATGCTTTTTATTCCATCTAGTGTAAATGTGATAATTTCTTTTGAGGAAGTGTGGACTACCGCCCCCTCAAAGTGATGTGATTCATTCATACACTACATGGAATGTATTAAGGCTGTTTTTAGTGAACTTATATGATATATATGACATAATAATTATAAAAATAGTTTTATTATATACATATCTACATATATTTAATTTTCATTCTTCCTATCAACACGACAACAAAACATAAGCAACGTTCATTCATACATATACTCTATTAACTCCATGAATGGTGTATTCCATTTTCATACATATTTATTATATATATTATTATAATACACATATAATTAATATAAATGGTATTTATATAATGGTGTAAATTATAGAAATCATGATATATTTATAAGGACCAAAGACACGAAAAAATTAATACACATGTAAAAAAACAAAGCGAATATTACCCGAAGTGAAACTTTAACAATGGAATTTTAACAAGAAGGTAATATAAATTCATAATCGAACAATATATTATATTAGATATGTGAATAAGTTTCTGTGATTGATTTATAGAAATCTATTTTTTTTATACATGAGGTTTGATCGAGTATAATGAGAGTCAAGACATAAGTAAAGGGGATTTCATCTCAATTTTGTTTTTGTGAGATACATGCCTTAATAACCACACATTTAATTTTTGTAGCAACTATAATGAACATGGATTTATTATTTGAATTTTATTCATAATTTTGTGGTTATTTACATATCCATTCTATTATATTTCTTTCATGGGGTTGATGTTTCAAATGTTACCAAATCAGTGTTGTAATTTTAACTCACCTTTCCTTCTTTTAGAAACATATTTTATTATACACATAAATTATTTTTTTGATGTGTATTTGAAGTGTTATATGATAAAATCTCCTTATATTAATTATATTTTAAGCATTGTTAATTTTAGTTTTCTTACATCTTGATTATGATTCAATGTTACTATGTGATAAGTTGTTTATTGAAACAATATCACTCTTTACCAAGATTACTTATGATTATGCTTCCTGGGAAGAAACCACATGATACATATCTAAATAAATGTCTTGAATATTTTTACCCTCTGAATATTCATTCTATATCCATATAATTGAACCATTTTTCCACTCTTTGGTAATTAAGATAATTAATAAAATTTTGTTATGAAATTATGGCTATATTTTACCTTTCAGTTGAAAATCGGTGTACTTTCAATACAATGATTTCTAAAAATGATTTAAAAATGATCACAATTTTTATATTTATGTTAATGGAAATTTTTAACCTTTTATACATTTTAAAAAATTTCAATAGAATGAATTTTTTTCTCATTTTATGATCAAGATAATTTTCTGAACATTTAATGTAAAAATTAAAGTTAGGTATGTACGAACATACCCACCATCATGACCATAATTTACTTTATGATTTCATTATAATTTTACATGTTTATTTATATGGAAATTTTTTTCTTAGTATGAGGTACATTCATTCTCTTTAATGTTTATTTCACTGAAAAAGGTATTAAAAATTGTTTTGTTGTTATCAATGATTCTTTAAAAGTTGTCAATGTTATTTTTTAAATAAAATCTTTTTCAAAAATGTTTTACGTTTAATAAATTATTTTAAAAATTTACAATATTTATTTATAAATAACAAATATATTTTCAATTAAATGGTTTGTAATAAATTTTCATGGAACTTTTATATGTTTTCAAGGGAAACAGTCTTCAAAACATTTTCAATATATCATTATATGTTGTCAAATACATAAGGATTTAAAAATGTTTTCAAATAATTACTTATATTTTTTAATGATTATTTTTAAGAAAATGGTTTTCATATGTTTTAATGTTTTAAAGTTCCATTTTCAAATAAGGAACGGTATTTTCCTTAAAAAATTTATAAGTTATTTGAATGTTATTTTCCTTCTAAGATTATATCAGTTGATTTTACTTCTGAACATCAAGAAAATTATTCAAAGGTTATTTTCATATTCTTTATATGAATGGTTTCTGTTTTGATGTCATGATGTTTATGAATCTCATCAATCTTCCATTGGTTTTATTCATGTGAAAACTACTTTCCTTCATGGTTTTTACATTGATTAAATTGTTATGAAACTTTTATTCTTTAAAAGGTTAATATATAATTACATGTTTTTGACACCCAATTCATTTCATGGGATTATGATAGGATTTTTATAAAATCCATCTCTCTTTACGGATCATGATATAACAAAAGATTTATTATCTTGTTCCACATGTATGAATTATTTTATTATGAGATTGGTGGGACCTATATATCCATTAAATGCATTGGGTAATGATTAATATCATAGTATATAATTATGAGAATCAAGTCAATAATCTTGATCCGCATTGGGATGATGGGTAAAACTAATTCCTTACATAGAAATGACTGTAATGGTGGATAGTGTTGTGTCATTCCCAGTAAGTTTATTCCACATAATGTGAGAATTTTGGGAAACCAAATCTACTATGAGAAAATGGGGAAAACTGATCTTTTAAAATAAAGGACAGTGATTGGAGATGGTGGCGTATCCCGCCCACTAAGTGTTGTTCCCATGAAGTTCCTTTATAAGTTCTATAAGCGATACATGACTTATAAAAAAAATGATATCACGTGTTTATGTATTTTGAAATTCCATGTATTATTCCAATGATATGATTTCATGGATTATTTCATTTATCTACTTATGATTGATGTCTTATGAACATCCATGATTTATTCTATTTTTCAGGATTATAATCTTTGATATGCAGGGTTTGATCTTCTAATGTTATTATCACTTTCTTATACCCCTATTCTCATGTTAATTATTACATGTATCCCCTATTTACCTTTAATAAGAATCCGATCTCACCCCTTTTTTGTATATTTCCCCAGTTTCTGATGATATCTCTTTTTTATGATGTGTTTATTAAAGGTGATAGTCATTAAGATAATGGGGGGAGATAACATACCTCTCTTATTTACTAATATTTATTTTTCAAAATTTCCAAATTCACTAGAAAATTACGATCTTTGGGCACCTATTGGTTTATCATTTTAAGTATTCCAAAAATTAATGTAATTTCATAGTATGTTATTGATTTTTAGTTCCTCGAAAGGTGTGTCATAGTTTTAAGAATAACTGATTCCATTTAGATTCCATTGGATTTATTCTCTAAACTAGAAACTTCCAATAGTTATTTGTACAAAGGGGACCTGCTTTCCAAAGGTAGGCCATTGTTATATTTGAATGTTATGATACAATGGAACGTACATTGGCCGAGAGGATGAGTGGATAGAATCATCACACCCTTTTGGGGGGAATTACTGTACACTCTAGGACACTCTTTATAATGTTATGATATTTTCATGAATCCTTATTAATTCACCATGTATAACATAAATTTCCCATGAAATTTTAAATAACTAATTAATATGTGTAAAAATTAGAATCATTAGTTTATATTCAAGGTTCTCAATTAATGTATATATTCATATGTATTAAAGGTTCTCCGTCAATGTTATCCTCTCATATACTATTTCAAGATTCATTAAGTCATCGTTAGGAGGATACTAGTTTTTTCATCCACTTAGTGGGGCACTCTAAATTTTACTATCATCCAGGGAGACAAATGTTTGTTTTGATATTGGGATCGTACCAAAATAGTGGGCTACCTACGTATCCTTGTGAAGGGAATAAGAACCCTCGTAGTTTGGTTCTTCATGATGGGACACATCATACCTTTTATAGTAATGTGATAAGGACCTAACAGTACAGTTTAATGTTATGTGGTAAAGAAGGGTGCTTAGTCAATCTTAAATGTGGGACTTATACGTATGAATCCCAAGGAACTTGGAAGGAATTTGTGTTTCCAAATAAGATTAGACCCTATTGGGAATATGGACCATGGATAGAAAGGTTGGTTTGAAGTGGTGGGTATGAATCTTAAAGAGGATTCCTACATATCCCATTTTAAATGGAATGAAAGACCATGTAGTTCGATAAGTCTCATAGGAGATTATAGTCCTTTCAGAGAAATTATTTTGGGCTTACTTCCTAAAAATGATTCCTTGACGTCTTTGGGGGTTTAATTTGGGGCTTATTACTAAGGTGGATTCCTAGAATAAGGGAATTAGAGTTGGATTCCTGTAGAGGACATCAAATATGATCGGGAACTGGAAGGGCTTCCTACGTATCCTGGTTTGAACAAGAATCGGAGTTCTTGTAGTTCCTTCGGTGAGTGTTTGTGCACATGTTGTAATCAACACAAATCTCTAAGCCCACATGATTCATGTTTGGTGTTAAAAGAAAGAGGTTGTGAAAGATTCTACAATGACACATACACTTTTCCTCTCTCACTGGTGGAAGAGGGAACACCTACGGCGGAGAGGGGTGGACGATGAAGAGGTGGTGATCCCTCCCTCAATTCACTTTACATTGGATAAGGGTCTAATGAAAGGAACGAGGGATGATGAATAGGGTCTTAAACCATGATGGTTGCCCAGGAATTGATCCTGGCAGGTGAAAGAGATTTTTTTCATTCGTGGAAATGAAAGAATGAACATTACTTTCCCAACAAGAGATCTGAGGTTCCATCTCTCTGAGAATGGAGTGGTCGAGACCTATACTCAAATTCTCAAAAATGGGAACTTCCCATCACTATTATTGGGAGAAAGTTCCATGTGACTGTGGATATAAAAACACACAGAAACTCTATGAATCCTAACCCCATTATGAAACAAATGTGGGAAACCTATAACTGTGGATATACAAACCCAAATAAAAGACATGCTGATGTGTCTTTCCCAAAGGTTTGATAAGTCACGAGGTTTTTGCGTAGGTCTCAATAGAATCCCTTTCAAAAAATGGAGACAATAAAGAATAATCCTTTCCATAAGTGACTTTAAAGAGGTCATGATGGCTTTTATACTAATCAGAGTAAGTGAATCAAAGAGGGTCACTCCAGTAGAGATTGGAGGACAAGTATGGGAATGCAAGTAGTCTTGGGAGACTTGATGTTCTCGTATGCAATGAACAACATGTATGGTAATGCTTGGGTGAGACCTAGATCAAGCCTTTAAGGGTATTAATAGGTGATCCCAGAAGTGGGGTGCTCAAGATCCTATGAAACGAATAGGTGGAATGCAAGTATTTATGATTTTGGGAGTTTGGGCGCTTTATGTGAACAAGTGTTATGGATTTAAAACACTAAATGTACTTATATCTAATGATCCTCCCTCAATTTCTCTGAATTAGGTCTTAAAGAACTACCTTGAATGTTTAGGAGGACATGGGAAAAGCACTAGGGTGACCAGAGCATCAATTGCGATTTTGGGAAATTCGTCTCTACAAATGAAGGCACCAAGGGTCTATTTATAGGAAAAATTAGGACCCTGGATGAAAGGATTTTGGGCACTCTAGTTGGCATCATGATATATGGGGGAGCACAATTAGGTTGTGTGCCGATGCCATTTTGGTCTGACTAGGGAGACCAAATGCTCATAACTTTGTGAATACTGATTTTCTTCATGTATTTTCTTCATGTATTTTCTTCTATTATTTCAAAGGTATTTCCTTTTGTCATTTTTATTACTCTTTGATAGAATGGGGTTTAAAAAAATCACCTCCTCACAATTGGATCAGGAATGAAAAAGGGATCCTATAATGAGCTAAAGTAATGAAGGATAAATAAGAGGGTACTAAGGCACACAAGTTTTATGAGTGTAGAACAACTGGTCGTGCAAGCTGGAAGTGCGTAGGATTATGGCATGCTGGGTGACATCCATCGCATATATATAGTGGCTTCACTTCTTCGAATTGCCTCACGACATCTATAATTTCCGCTCTCAGCACGCAAGTCTTCTTTCACTCAAAATCTTATGTTTTGTTGCGCTTCTTCTGTATGTTTTTAGTTCCGCACTATAACTAGGGTGTGAAACTTGCGCACCATTTTACACATGCGTTCCAGTTTTTATACTTTCTCTCCTTAATGCATTTGACAGTTTTTTTCAATTATTTTTTCAAATTAAAAAAATTAACTTATATAAAATCTGATTTTCTATTCTTTTGATGGTTCAATGGCTCTAAAAATAGTTTCAACTATTGATGAACTAGCCAGTAAGGGTATGGATGACATGATGAATGTCGTCGATCATAACTACTCTGGCATTTGCGACACCACCCTTCCAAATATAGAAAAAATATATGAAGAATTATCATTTCAACATTCCCTGAATCACCTATCAACCATTGTATAACTATGGTCATTTGCAGGATTTTAATATTCGAGACCCAAAGAACTATGTCCAACATTCTTGGATTCAATATTATACAAACTTCTCATCTACCAATATTTCAGTTGGGGCTCATTTTCTAATGCTTGGAAGGCATAGAGTGCTCATATCATGCATCATGGCCCATGTTCTATAGATTTGAAAGCACACACACCTGAGATACAAATACATTGTTATTAATACATCTTTTTGAATTCTTAGATGGATCCGTCCAAGGTTTGGAAGAAAATTTTAGATTTCTTCCCAGGATATAGTGTGAAACCCTCATGGATGTGGGCATACTACATTCACAGGGGCGGTGTATAATTTATAGACAAATTGAAAGGTGTGGGGATTTATGAGGCTTCCAGGGTTGGAAAAACTTATATTTACAAGAATGGTGATTTTTTGTCAGATTTATTAAGCCAGTGGAGCCCAAAGACAAACACCTTCTATTTAACACATGGAAATGTAGGCATCACCATATAGGGTGTTTACACGATTTACAGAGCCCCAATCCAAGGAGACATGTATGATGAGTTTATTCCTCTCAAGGTGACATAGAATGACTCAGAGAAGACACAATTTTTGGTTCATGAGTTGATGAAAATATTTTACAAATTCATGAACATGACCACCATATAGTCTTGAAACAGGTGGGATATTCATCTAGAAGAATGGGTGGAACTATTTTTGATAAAGAAGACTAAAAAGGGTCCCACAAATACCCATCTGACTAGCTGTAAAAGGGTAGATAAGAGAGGTACCCCTAACACCTTTTGGACAACATTGGAGATGGAAGAATTTGAAAAATGGGGATATGAAGTCAACCCAAAAATTAATGTAAAGAGACATCTTATACTTTTCTTGTCCATGTCGCTCAGTGTGTATTTGTTACCAGCCTGAGAATATAAAGGAGGCATGAGGCAAAGAACCTTTTTTATTGAGGCCAAGATAGGTGAGAAAAGGATGGTAGGGTTGGATACTCCAATTTTAGACCAGATTAATAGGAGGTTTATGCACATTTACAGAAGGAAGTTTTCTTTCAGAATAGTGGGACCATTCTGTGTGTTTTGGGGATAGATCGCTACTCACTTCCATACACATGTTGTACAAAGTGGGGTATAGGTTTTTGGAAGTCCTTTTCAACCATTTGTTGAGGCATTTTATGTTATTTCACTCATATCTCAAAACACTTATGACATCAAGGCCAGATTAATAATTCACATGGAGTTTCACATCTTTATTTATGGGAACCCACCAATGAGGCGATTTATTGGTGATTGGATGGAAATTTTAGAGTTAAGGGAATATAAGATAGCTTGTAGAGATGGTGTACTGACCACCCGGAATGATGCTGAAATCATATTCTGGGCCTATTATCCTTATAGATTTGTGTTTCAATTAAAATTTTTACAAAGAAATATGGTATCCCATATTATGCATATCAGATTAGAGAACAATATGATGGTTTCCCACCAACTATGGTTGTTGACATCTATAGAGAAGACCAGGGATGTAGTTAATTTACCTACTGTTGACATAGTAAGCAGATTGACTATCTGGTATGATGAAAATTGGGTTTCATCTTACCCTGAAGGGGTATTAAATCATGTAGTCCCTTGAGTGGGGGTGACGATATGTAGCAGAAGTGAACCCCTTATTTTCGAAGGTAACACTTCATCATCAGGGTATGACTCAGGAGAGTTAGAGGTTGGAGGTGAAGATGCTTCAAATTCACTAAAGAGACCTCATTCTATATATAACCCCCCTACCGGAGATAAGAGAGAAACTATATTGATCCCTACTGAAGCTGTATTGAGGCGATTTGGTCACCATCATTCTGAAAAAAGACAAGTTCCATTTTCTAATCCCCCACTCATGAATTTAGGGGATGGGAAGAAACTCAAATCAAATTCTGCAAGATCCTCTTCACAACCTTATGACATACACTCTGAAAATATATGACCAGAGGCTATTCAAATATGGAAAATTTTATACTATAATGCTAAAACCATTTGTTTGGATCTTAGTGAAGGGTTTAATATTCCAGGAGTGGGGGATTTCTGGGCTTCTTCTGACCTTATTTTTAAGGACAATCCCAATGATGTGAGGACCTACATTCGAGAGATAGAAATTCTCATATATAAAACTGATGAATCGATTCGAACCATGAAGTGGGTCAAAGAAATGATAAATTGTGGTACCACAAAAGAGAACAGTCTTTCATTAGATTATAATTGGTGTGTCTTTATTGATCCTGATGATGTAAGTTTCCTTTTTCTCACATTCTCTTCAAATTTTAAATTTGAATTTTAGTCAAAGTATTGTAACTCTCAGGAAGTATCATTTTAGTTTTCAGTTGGTTAAAGTAAGAACAAATGGAGTTCCCTTTCCACGATATAGCCCTGGAGGCACTACTCTGGGAGCTAATGGATCACCCCGTGAATCAGTAGAATATCTCCAGACCAACAGGACATGGACGATGAAATAGAGATGGTATTGAAATATCCAATACATTTTTTTGGAGATAATGATGATGCAGGCCCACCAAAGAAGAAGTATATGCAAAAGCACCGAAGAAAGAGATCCATGGTGAAGTGATTTCTTAGTAATATTATGTCTTCCTGATAATATGGAATTTTATCCATTATTCAGGAAAAAGTGTTTAATATTCATATAATTACAGGGGATTATTCTATTTCTTCTTTGAAAGAAACTACTATTATGCTTCGAGGAACCATGGAGGGTTCTACTGAACAGGCACAAAATCTTTCTAATTTGGTGGTTCCCGATGATGAATTGACCAAAGGAACCACTGTCTATTCCTAGCACTTCTCCCATTCCTGCTATCAGAGGAGAGGAGGCTTCTGGTAAATCAACAATGCATCATTGGACATCAAATCTAAAAACAATTGACTTCCATCTGGGGGTAAAATAGGTTCATCACATGAACTGGATCGTCCAGCAACCACTGAGGTGGATCCAACAACTGTTGCTTACAAAACTATTCTGGGTCAAAAATTGTCGGAGGAAGGTTGCGAATAAAACACGCCGAGCACTCCTATGGGTGTGAATAACCTGAAATATGGGATATAATTGGATGAAATGATGAACCTTAGCATGTCTTTTGAAAATTTATTTTGACATGTTAATATACTGAATGTTTTATATGATTTGGAGTTCCTTGTATAGAATCAACTTTACGTGAGTTTTCATTATTCATCCTGGAAATATTCTTATGATTAAATTTATAACCATGATTAGTTGTAATATGTAGTTACATATAAGAAAACTACTGATACAATGATACTTGATGGAAGTATTGATATTAATGTCAATCCAATCATTATGGAGACATTGGCTCAGGTGAATCTTGAGATAGAAAATCTTCTTTAGATTCATTCTGAAGATCCTGATCTAATTAAAGATAGCACTCCTCACCCAGAATCATCAAACAAAAATTTTGAAACTGACAATATTGGGGATGATTCATCTCAATATTCTGACCTACTATTAGGTAAGAGATATAGATATTGTGATTGTACACACTTTTTTTATTCTATAAAGATAACCACAACCATAATTTTTAATTTACCATATAAGGCTATCAACATCAATGGAAATTTTTGGAGGTGAATCCTCTACATTATCCCAAGAAGTATTAGAAGGTAAAGTAGAAATTGTTCATCAAGGAGTAGGACATGTCACTTATTTTAGTGCTTTAATCCCAAAATGCATCCCTCTTAATGACAAGGATTCTGAATCAGACCAAGAACTGTAAAAGGATTATAATATTGTACATCCCAAATCATGGCAGAATATATGGAAGATAATATCTATGATTCACCTTGAGAAATTGACTTCATGAATTACATGAATTTTATCTCTATTAATCACGTTGGGATTTGGCGTTTTTGGGTACCGCTAAAATTATACTCCGTTAAAATAGATTATCCAAAAAAGGGAACAAGAGAAAAAATTGGCAAGACTTGATAAAAGCCAAATTGTTGACAAACACTGATGAATTCCATATATTTTTGTCCAGGGATAAGACTAATCACACTACAAAGTTGAAGGGACTGAAGAATCAAATCAATGAAAAGATTATTCAGAAGCTGTGCCATCAATTTGAATTAGATATCATTTCATGGGAGCATGATCCTCTTCATAGATCATTAGAAGAAGTCCATAAGTATGGTTAAAAATACATTACATATGATAGAGAATGACTCATCATTCTGAAGAGAGTGGATGTAGTCAAATAAATGAGCTTCAATGGGTAGTTGATGGGGCTCATGAGGCTGTTAAACAAATAAAGGGAAATGTAGAAAAACTTTTGTGATTTTTATTAAGAGAGTGACTTTAATTTTTGGATGATCCTATATGAAAATTTTTTCATAAATGAAAATCATTTTTGTCTTTAATTATCTATGTTTTCATTCTCACTAGCTGATTTTGTTTTACCAAATCTATTGGGCTTAGTGAGAATAGTTTTATTTGTTACTTGAGTTATATCAAAAACCCCACAAACTTTTTATCTTTTGACTTTTTATTTCTCGATATTACCTAAATCTTACGAAATGTATGTTTAGTGATATGGGAGTCACCTTTTTTTCAGAGTGTCCTTTGCGGGTTCCCAATCTGGTGAGTACCTTGTCTCTTGTGGTTGGAAGGTTAGAGTCATGCATGCTGGACTATAAAGGGATAATTTTTAAGGTCGAATAGCTTTGACCAATAATTTTGAAATTAAATCCCAAACAAAACTCATTGACTAAGATTTTCTTTAATATTATTTAAATATTTCTATTGGGAATCTTCACCCCTGATTTTTAATGTCGCAAAATTTAAAAATTGTATCAACATATGTCTCTTTCAAGAATAATGTTACCATTATTTGAAAAATCAATTATGGGAATTTTTGTTATGCAGGGCCAACTGGGGATTATGCTTCATAGACAAATAGTGGTATCTTTTGAATGATATGCCCCCTATGTAGGAAACATATTAAAGGCTACCTAAGGGCACATACTTCATAGTCAAGCAATAGATCTCTTAGAAATTTAACATTTTACTTTTGATGGACAAATGAAAAAATATTTAGGTGACTTAAGACCACATTGGGTGGTTTTTCAAAAAAAAGGTTTTGACGCTCCTTTCCATAACAGAGTCTAATGAATGGAAAAGGGGAATACCTTATGCACAAAGAGATTCATCCTTTGAAGTACATCAAAAACTGACAAAGGCATGAACAAGTAACCCTTTAAGAATGGGTCGCTCATGTTTCATTATGGTCACGCAAGTATACTTGCGTGCCACATAAGGGTCGCACAAGTCACTTGTGCGCCCTATTATTTTTTTGCCCTAGGTCCTCAGGTGGCCTATAAATACCCTCTGTGGGCCCCCCATTTCGAGGATGAAAAATCCAAAACACATATTCAAGCTCTGGTCTCCCAACTCTCCGTTTGAAGTCTTACAAACACTTCTAAGTTAATTATTTACCTATAATGGAAGCTCTAAAGAGAATGAATAAGGCCTAAGTATTAAAACTCATCAATACTTGCGCGCCTTAGTGTGTAACCCTTAAGGGAATTGAAGACACATGCGCACCGCCTTGTCCTCTCATGGAAAGTTGTGTGCCGCCCTTATGAGAGCATCTAGGGACAATACTAAAGGCTTGAGCCAAATCATTCCCAAGTATTACCCTATAGGTTCTCCGTCGCCAAAGTGAACTCATGTCGCGCAAGTATACTTGCGCGACCAGGACTTGCGTGCCATACTAGGACTTGTGCGCCTCCTTCCAATTCACTTCCTTTCCTAAAATTCATCTCTCCTCTTCAAGATATAGCCTTTAGACCCCTCTTCAAATCCATTTGTGGCATGTTTCTTTTTTTGGCTTCATTATATGAAAGGAATTATGATATGTTCTTTTGATTTGGGCCCCCTTCTCAAAAGTAAGCCCCAAGTCTCAAGTCCCCTAAACCTGGGCATCCTTTTTAGGAATAATCCTCAGTCATAATTTCTCTTAACCTAGGCCTCCTTTTCAGGAGTAAGCCCCAAATTAAAAATCCCCTTAATATAAGAATCCTCATTAGGAGTAATCCTAAGTCTTAATTTCTTTTGATTTGGGATTCCTTCTCAGGAATAAAACCCAATCATAAGTCCCCTCTAATTTGGGCATCCTTCTCATGAGTAATTCCTAAGTTAAGTATCCAAATCTCCATAAAGTACATATACCTTTATGGACCCTCTTCCTTGGATTCTTCCCTAATGTAAGTCCCGATCTTCATCTATCTAGGTAGTCATACATACGTAAGCCCCACATCATTTATTATGATTGCTTCTTTTGTGGCACAATTGTCAGGATTTACTAATACCTCTTGTTTCTCACAACAAGCATGACTCACGTGATCTTAGAGTGTAAAAGTAATTATGACATCTCTCTTTGGGACTTAAATCATGCATAAACCTCATACTTCTTCACTCGAACTACGTGGGTTTTTATTCCTTTTGTAATAAGGATACGTAGGTAGCCCATCTGCCGGTACGATCCCAACTCTAAAATTATCCTGTCTTTCTGAATGACAATAAACATCAAGTGCCCCACTGTGTGTCTTTAAAACCAGTATGGTCATCATAATTACCAAGAGAGTTCTATATAATGTATGTAAGGATACCATTGACTAAGAATCACTAATTAATATTAATGATTCTCTATTGATGAAGAACCTAAAATACATATAAAATATTCTCTAAATATCCTACATATCAATCATTGATTTCATGATCTAAAGGAAAAAACTCATTTTAATGCTTGGAAAGTTAATAAGGATTCATGAACATAACTCAAATATATAAGAGAGTCATGGAGTAGACAATAATTCCCCCCAAAGAGGTGTTATGTGTCTAACCTCCCATCCTCTCGACCAATGAAAATTCTTAAGCCTCATCAGTCCACAACTAATGGGAACCTACCGTTGGAATGTTGGTCCAAATGGATATAGAATCATTGGATGTTTCTGGTTCTATGAATAAACCCGTTAGAAACTGATTGGAAAGTTTTAACCTTAAACAAACAAGGTCATCCCCATTTCCAGAAGAAACAAAAATGGTGAACCTGATATGAATCTGTAACCAAGTTAAATGATGTTTTACTTATTTGTTAGACCCCTATTGAACTTAATGTGAGGGACAAAAAACCAATCAATAACATATGTGATCATCCAAAATATTTAGTATCCAAACTTATCTTAATTATGTATGTTATATCAAACAGGAAATCTTTTCGAAGATCTATCTGTATTACAGAAATGGATTCTTTAATGTTCACACCTGTGAATGCCTCATCTGCAACTCATGTTGGATCCTCGTCTGCTCTGAGGATGAAATCACCTACTCAACGTCTTCAACGTTGGGTCTCAAATGCATTGATTATGGAATACCATCAACACGATACCATTCTGACTCTGGAGGTCACTCGAAAATCCCTCCATGTTAACAACTCACCCTGGTTGGTTGGACAGTGACGACCAGTGATCAAGAAGCAGGTTGTGCCAACCACCACCTCCAATAATTTCGGGTTGTTATCCCCGGAACACAATCACCAGTCCCTCCCATATTATGGGGAGGTGAAAGAGAAGGTCACTCAATTCCTTAATTCAAGAAGACAAGAGTCCTTCCTTAGGGATCCCATCAAAAATCTCTGCCAGACTCATACGGTAGTGCACCCTCAACATGATGAGGGTATCTCCTTTAGGGGTTCGGCTCAGGTTCCTCAAACCCGAGCACACATGATGAACCTTCAGAGGGAAAATGTGGTCAATAGGGAGCAGGTTCTTACTTCTTCCCCCTCTGGAGAATTCCATCAATCCAACTTGATGTCAAACAATGAGCGAGAATATATACTCGGTCGTCCTGATGTTACTGCCCAACAGACTCGTCTGGAAGTAACATTCCAATCCCACCAGGCAATTCCGACAGAATATTATAGGCAAGCATATACACCTATTTATAATTCATCAGTTAGTCTGCATGCTTGATTGACTAAAACAATAGAAACTCACCAATCAAATTTAGTGGGGAACAATAAGCATGCACATACACCTGCAATTCGTCAGGCTAACCAACAGTTTCATTTTGAAGCACACGGAGATGTCAATTGGAAAGCTCTAATGACAAGTATGAGGCAGACACAATTTTCTGCCACCACACATGAGTACTTTCTGAATTCACTAACTAGAATAGGAAGATAGGAGCAGTAATACCAACCTACTCCAATCACAGAATGGACGTATATTCCCATTTCGGTGGATGAGGTCACCAAGAACCTTCTGACAATGGTGCAAGAGCAGAAGCAAATCCCTACCCATATTCTTGATGCCTGTCAGAATATTATAACATCTTCAGTAGCATCACAAGTAGGGAATCATAAATCTATCCCTATTAGTGGAGTGACACATCAATATATCACTCCGGAACAGATACACACCTCTGTCTCAGTCCAGAAGGGTTGTGGGGCATACTCCCCCATGTCATACAGACAATCAAGTCTGGCACATACACCCGATTTGAATGAAGATAATCAGCCTAACCTAACCATTTCTTCTAAGAAGGCACATACACCTTCCCATAATAACCACTTTCATCAACAAGTGGTTTCCAAAGTGAGTAAGAAGGCATCTATGAAAAAGTCACATCTATCATAGTTGATAAATCAAGATCCAATCTGTAATAAGGACTTGCTCGATGCTGGAGTTTGTGAAGCCCTGAGACAATTGTCTGTTGAAACTTAAGATTCTACTCTCTCATTTCCAGATTCTAGAAGTAATAACAACAGTTCTGAAGGTCTTCATCAGACATTTCCTCATGAAGGCATGCTTCGTAACAGTTCGGTCAATCCTGAAGTATCATATTCAGATGAGAGGAACGATAACCCTCTGCGTGGCCAGAATATCAAGGATAAAACGGTTTCATCTTTTTCTATAACCCACCATGGTGGTACTCCCCATAATGATGAATTTAGCTTTGAAAGTCCTCTCCGCACTAGTAATTTGCATTTCCTAGAAAATTCTTCAAAGGACAATGTAGAATCAAGAAATCCCTCTTATCTTCAAGAACTTGAAAATGTGGAGCCAGTCATGTCTAATGATTTACCGCTTGTAGGTGAAATACTTTCTGATTCAGAAGATAGGCCGGGGTTGTTTCCCTCGGAATTCGGGGATAACCTCCTGGATGGGAGATTAAAACGTTCTGATCGGTTTCTAACAGGTTTGTTCGTAGAACCGGAAACATCTAATGATTCCACATCCATTTGGACCTACTTTCCAAAGGTAGGTGCTCATTATTTTTTGGACTGATGAGGCTTAGGAATTTGCATTGGTCGAGAGGATGCGAGGTCGGACTCATCACACCTTTTTGATGGGAATTATTGTCTACTCTGGGACTCTCTTTATAGATTTAAGTTATGTTCGTGAATCCTTATTACATTACCAAGTATAAAATGATATTTCCTTCAATTTTGACAATCAATGATTAAATATGTATGAAATTTAAAGAATATTTTATATGTATTCAAGGTTCTTCATCAATAGATAATCATCTGTATCTATTTAGAGATTCTTGGTCAATGGTATCCTTCAAAACATTTATATAAAAGTCTGTTGGTCATTATGATGACCAGGATGGCTTTAAAGCCACTCAGTGGGGCACTTGAAGTTTATTGTCATTCAGAAGGACATGGATTACTTCAGAGTTTGGATCAAACCCACATATGGGCTACCTACATATCCTTTATTTTGAAAAAGGAATCATAACCCATATAGTTCGAGTAAGGGAGTATGATGTTTATGATTGATGGCTCAAAGAAGGATGTCATAATTACTTTTACTCTCTAAGCTCATTTGAGTCATGCTCGGTGTGAGAAACAAGAGGTATTGGTAATAAAATAGACAATTGGGCCATAAAAGATGTAATCATAAGAAATGGTTTGGGGCTTATGTATGTATGACTGCCCAGATAAATGAAGGTTAGGATTTACTTTAGGGAGAAAATCCAGAAACAGGGTCCATAAAGGTATATGTGCTTCATGGATATTTGAATACTCTAATTTGGGACTTATTCCTGAAAAGGAAACCTAAATTAAGAGCGGATTGATAATTGGGTTTTACTCCTGAGAAGGAATCCCAGATCAAACATAAATTAGAACTGGTTAAAGAGAATTTAAGGGACTTGGGGCTTACTCCTGAAAAGGAAGCCCAAATTTATGACTGGGACTTATTCCTAAAAAGGAATCCTAGGTTAGGGGACTTGGGGATTACTCATGAAAAGAAAGCCCAAAATTATGACTGGGACTTATTCCTAAAAAGGAGACCCAGGTTAAGGAATTATGACTAGGACTTATTCCTGAAAAGGAGGCCCAGGTTATGGATTGAGGTTTGGGGCTTACTTCTGAGGAGAATTCCCAAATTAAAGAACATATAACTGGGGATTATTCCTAAAAAGGAGACCCAGGTTAAGGATTCTCTCATCTTAAAGTATGAGGTTGAATGAATGAACTCTCAATCTTTAGTGTATAAATCACTATGTTTTGAGAGATATTCTACAGAATTCCTTTCAGATATGGAAGTCAAATCAAGAAATCATGCCATAAATGGCTTTAAAGAGTGTCTTGAAGACTGAATCTTGAATAGGAAAGGTGTAATGGCTTAAGAGGGGTAAAATGGGCAAGACGGGCACCCAAAAAGGAAGGTGCGTGCAAGTCTTTGAAGGCGTGCAAGTAATGCATGGGCGCACAAGCATTGGTAACGCAGGTATACCTGCGCGACATGTGTGGGGTACTTGCGCGATGTTCAACCAGCATTGAAATACTTGAGTGACTCTTTATTAAAGACTTTAGAATCCTCTTGAGGTTCTTCAAGAAAAGGGACGCGCAAGTTCTATCGAAGGAGTAAGGCGCCGCGCAAGTGTTGCCACTTCCCTTAAGGGCTGGCCACTCAGGTGCACAAGTGTTGATGCGTTTCAACACTTAGGCCTTCCTCCCTCTCTTTAGATCTTCCGTTCTAGGTAAGAAATTACCTTAGAAGTGTTCTGGAAGCTTTGAGAAGAGACTTGGGCGTCGGGAGCTTCAATCCGAGTTTCTAAAAAAATCATCCTCTAATGGGGGGCCCACAGGGTCTATTTATAGGCAGGAGAAGACCCCAGACGATTACTGGACGGTTATCAATTAGGTCTCGCAAGTCACTTTCACGCCAAAGTGCGTCGCGTAACTCCACTTGCACGACCATGAGGAAACTTGCGCGTCTTATGGGCAAAGTTCCCCTTGTTCATCCCTTTGTCGATTTTTGATGTTTTCTTCAAAGGTTTGAACCATTTTAATCTCAGATCTTCCCCTTTTCCAATCTTTAGATTCTGTGATGAAAAGGAGCATCAACAAAAGTCCCCCCTCAGAGTTGGATCCGGATAGAAATAGAGGATTTGACTCTGAGGAAATAAAATACGTCCAAAGGAATAGTGCGCGTGCAAGTGCTCAGGGCGCAGAGGGCGGTGTGCAAGTATGCATCGCGCAGGGATATGACCCTTGATCGCGTAGGGTATGGAGTGCAGGGTCCTGGCCGCGTCTATAAATAGAGGGCCTCACTTCCGTACAAGCATCCAGATTTCCAGACTTCATACCTTCGAGCTCTCTCCACACAGGTCACCTTAGCCACGCAGGTTGCTCTGTTTTCTGGTGTTTTCCTTGATGTCGCACTACTCTCAAGGTAATAGGACTTTTGCGGTGATACATGCGCGACAAAAACTTCCGCGACACATGTAACACTTGCGCGACATCTCCATACTTGCGTGCCTTAATGCCTTTTCCATTTTTTGATTTCATTCACAAAGTTTGTGGAAAATCAATCCATTTATGAATTAATTTATTCAACTCTTGTGCAGAATTAATGGCTCTTAGACCCGGATTAATTGATGAAATGGCTAGGAAGCAGATTGATGACATGATGAACATAATTGGCCATGATTACTATGATATCTGTGACAGCACTCTCCCAGATTTGGCTATGTACTTGAAGAAATATCATCCTAATTTCCCACAGAGCATCTATCTGCCTCTGTGTGGTCATGGTCATCTGCATGGAGTAAATGTTCCAAATGCAATGAACTATACACTTGAAATGCAGCTGCACTGCTAATTCTCTATTTCAGTTATACTGTGAATTAAGAGCAACAACAATGGTATGAACTTTCAAATTCTTCTTCCATGTCATTTCCTTGTAGATATGAAAATGGAAAACCCATGGGCGGAAATGTTTTCCGCTGTCAGTTGGTGGAGAGAAGACAAACATGGCATTAGAGAAATATCTAAAAAGAGTACTCTCTCCAATGGATCTTTACTTCCAATGCTCCATTCTCAAATCCATGTGTCCATCTTCCAAGTCTCTTGGACAGAAACAGAGTCACTGTTTGATCACCAGAAAAGTTTCTCAAACCGCACTGAAGAACATCGTTTTACAACTGTTCCAAAAAGATCTAGTATTACTGCATCTCTTATTTAATCCAGTTGAATGAATGAATTCCAAGTGATTACTGATGAAGCTCGGGGTGCTGTAAATCAAATGAAGAGTTATGTTGAAATCCTATTGTAATTCTTGAAAAAGAGAAGAGACTCTAGTCTGTGGATGTCCTTCTATCGTTTGTGTATCAATGAGAAACACTTTTATCTTCAATCATTTGTACCTGCATTCTTTCACTACCTGCTTCAAAATTACTTAAGCCAATGAGCCTAGTAAGCATAGTTTAATTTTTACTAGGATTATTACAAATAACCCTATAAAATTTGAATCTTTAAATTGCTCAATATTACCTAAATCATACAGAATGTATGTTTAGTGAGATGGAACTTGACTTTTATTCAGAGTTACTTTGTCTTTTGTGGGCAGTTTAAAGTCATGCACGCCGGACATAAAGGGGCTAATGTTTAAGGTCAAAATAGCTTTGACAAAAATGGATTAAAATTGATTCAATTCCTTAACAATTTATCTGAAAACATATTACCATACTCAAGTATGAGAGAAAAAAAATGTAAACTATGTCTTTAACAATATTTGAATCTAAGGAATGATATGAAAAAGATCTAAAAGGCATCAGAAGAAGTAGTTTCCAAGAATCAAGTTACTATTATTTAACAAAACCCGTTAGGGGTTGAATTATGCAGGGCCACCTAAGGGCATTGGCTGTATGGTCAAATAAATAGCATCTTTCGGCTGATAAGTCTGTTATGTGGACTGTTTATGCAAGGCCGCCTATGGGCACGTGCTGCATAGTCAGGAAAAATAACTCTCAGAAATTTACTTTCCTAGTGTTAAAAAGCTAGTGAAAGTTTATGGAGATTCAAATTTTCTAAATTATAGAGTTTGTTGTATGGAAAGAGGTACTTGAATATGGAGATGATATTTCCGAATAGAACTATCAAATAATTGAATAGATATCACTCCTACGAAGGTCTGACCCAAACGTAGGGAAGAAGAATAAACCATAGACTTGAATACTTTCAGATCATGAAAAAGGATATGGGAAAAATATGTTAAGGATGGCTATTTTTTTCGGATCCCTACATACTGTCGTTTAAGACAAATAAGGACAAAAGAGGCATTCTTCCCAAGAATGAAGTTACCACTATCTGACAAACCCGTTAGGGGGTTGAATTATGCAGGGCCACCTAAGGTCATTGGCTGCATAGTCAAATAAATAGTATCCTTCAGCTGACAAGTCTGTTATGTGGACTGTTTATGCAAGGCCACCTATGGGCACATACTGCATAGTCAGGCAAAAGAATTCTCAGAAGTTTTGACATTTTTGTGACTAAAAGTCATGAAAAGGGTTATGAAGATCTGAAAATATTTAATGTTTGAATTATAACAGATAAATATGGGAATTTTCCAATTTATATAGATATACATAGGTCAATGATAACCATAATCATGTTGCGGCTGGGTCCTGAATTGAAATTTTGGACTTCACTACGTATCTCATAAGAATGAGAATCAAGCCATGTGTAGTTCTTGAAATGCAATTTAACGTCATGCAGGACGAAAGTATGAGAGATCTTAGTTTAGGGTCATAGAGTTCGGACCATAATAATGAATACACAGTGTGTGTTTTCATGAGGATTTTTCAGCCAAGGGACTGAAAATGAAATTTGGGGTTAGGCCCAAAAGACTTGGGGCTGGATTCAAGGGATACTCGAACATTCCTACGTATCCCATAAGGATGGGAATCAAGCCCATGTAGTTCTAGATATACCCTTTGTACAAATTTGGTTCGTACATGTGAAGGGTGAAAGGGGACTTTAGTACAATGATGGTTTAACCCGAGATAAAAAGTTTAGGCATTACCATGTATGCACATGGTCTTTTTGAAATGAAACATGATTGAAAAATCACATAAATAATGGTTCCCTCTCAAATGAGGAAATCAAAGAGTATTGTAGTTTATTGTCATAGCGGACAAAAGTGTTGTATACTTTAATGTCGTATAACAAGGATGAATGTGAACCAATGAAAAGATATTGATTATAGGGGCGGTTTCATGAATCAACATCATATGAGATGGAGGTGAACCGATGTGAAGAGATTGGTCTTGGGCTTGAACCTTGGGAGGTTGCCTACACACCTAGCCTAGAAGGCAAGGATCAAAGTCCATGTAGTTCAATTAAAGAATGAATTAATGATCAAGTTGTTCTTGGGGACAATGACCTAAAAAAATTTGTTGGGACTTACACATGGTTAGCGGCCTAAAGAGAGTGTTATGGTTGAGGTTTTCTCTAAGCTCACGTGATTCAAACTCATTGTGAGTAACAAGAGGTAGCAAAAACCTTAACGATGTACAGTTTAATGGCATGTAGTAGGGACAATATGAAGGGACTATGCAGTTTAAAGTCTTACAGTTAGGACTATTGGTACTGCACAGTTTAGTGTCATGTAGCAGGGACAAAGTACAGTTTAATGTCATGTAGGACGTATCACGAACGTTCTGTACAGTTTAGCGTCATGTAGTTAGGAAGATGGGGACAATAGAGTTTAACGTCATGTTGGATGAAAAGGGGGGGGGATTGTGCAGTTTAATGTCATGCAGTGAGGACAAAAGAGTGCACCATTTTAATGTCATGTTGGACGCATTAGGTATTTTTTCCCACAGTTTAACGTCATGTTGGACGAAAAAAGGGACGATACAGTTTAGTGTCATGTTGGACGAAAGTGCGAATAGTTTAAGGTCATATGCATAGACTGTGGATGGTGCAGTTTAAGGTCATACAGGACCTTTGATGCTTATGTAGTTTAACGTCTTTCCAGACATAAGGGAATTTTATACAGTTTAGCTTCATGTAGTTAGGACGTCACAATTCGACGTCTTTCTGGACGTAAGGTACTTTTATATAATTTAGCGTCATGTAGTTAGGAGGTCACAATTTAACGTCTCACTGGATGTAAGGGACTTGCAAACAGTTTAGGGTCATATGCATGGACAGTTGAAGATGCAGTTTAAGGTCATACAGGACCTAGTTGCAGTTTAAGGTCATACTGGACCATTTAGGGAATTGTTTTTCATAGTTTAACGTCGTGTGGGATGAAGATGCAGTTTAATGTCATACTGGACCATTGATATATAGTTTAACATCATATATCAAGGACGAACTAGTTCCGCACAGTTTAGTGTCATGTTGCGGGGACATCTTGTGAATAGTTTAAGGTCATACTAGACCAATGAGGGTGTAGTTTAAAGTCATACAGGACCATGGTGTAGTTTAATGTCATACAGGACCTTTTAGGGAACTTTTTCACAGTTTAACATCGTGTGGGATGAAGTTGCAGTTTAATGTCATACTGGACCATTGATGTATAGTTTAATGTCATATAGCAAGGACGAACTGGTGCCGCACAGTTTAGTGTCATGTTGCGAGGACATCTTCTGAATAGTTTAAGGTCATACTGGACCAAGGAGGGTGTAGTTTAAAGTCATACAGGACCATGGTGTAGTTTAAAGTCATACAGGACCTTTTAGGGAACTTTTTCACAGTTTAATGTCGTGTGGGACGAAGTTGCAGTTTAAAGTCATACTGGACCATTGATGTATATTTTAACGTCATATAGCAAGGACGAACTGGTGCCGTAGAGTTTAGTGTCATGTTGTGGGGACATCTTGTGAATAGTTTAAGTTCATACTGGACCAAGGAGGAGTTTAAGATCATACTGGACCATTACTGTATAGTTTAACGTCATATATTAAGGATGAACTGGTGCCGCACAGTTTAGTGTCATGTTGCGGGGACATCTTGTGAATACTTTGTAGTTTATACAAAATACTTCTTCAAAAATCTGGCATTAGTTGGAGTAGTAATCAGTTCTTCATCCATCGAGATTAATGAATAAGCTCCATTAGAGTAGACCATGTGTATTGAATAAGGTCCTTCCCATTTTGGCTCAAGATTGGGAGGTTTCTTTCCTGGTATCATTGGAGTTCTGAGAACTAATACCAATTCTCCCTGAATGAATGAACGAAGATGAACTTTTTTGTTAAAAGCTCGTGCTATTCGATTCTGATAGATTTCCAAATGGTGCAAAGTGCACAATCTTTTCTCATCTAACCGTTCCAATTCATTCAATCACTTTTGGGATTGCTCATCTGTAGATAACTGATCACAAATGTCTACTCTGAGTGAGGGCAATTGAACTTCAATTGGCAAGACTGCTTCTGTTCCATATACCAACGAATATGGAGTTGACCGCGTTGCATTGTGGGTGGTAGTCCGATATGCCCATAAATCATGAAAGAGTTTATCAGGCCATGACCTCTTATCTTTATCCACCATCTTTTGTAGTATATTTGAAAGAGTCTTGTTAAAGGCTTCTATTTGTCCATTGGCCACCGCATGATACCGAGATGAATGGTTGGATTTAATGTTGTATTCATGATACAATTTCTTCACCACATAAGAAAAGAAGTTGGTTCCATTGTCTGTCAATATGGTATGAGGGACACCAAATCTAGTAATGATGTTAGAATTGATGAAGCTAACAATGCATTTAGAACTGACTTCTTTAAGAGGTACTATCTCTGCCCATTTGGAAAAGAAATCAATAGCAGTAAGAATGTACTTAAACTGCTTGGTTGTAGCTGAAGGGTAAGGTCCCACCACATCCATTCCCCATGTGGAAAATGGCCACGTGTATTTAGCTGTATGAAGAAAATCTGGAGGTTGATGAATTAAGTTGGCATGTACTTGGCATGAATGACACTTCTTTGTGAAATTAACACAATCTTGTATCATTGAAGGCCAAAAGTATCCAAGCCTTTGAATTTGATCAGACAATCTATGTCCAGACTGGTCGGCACCACAGACTCCTGCATGCACTTATTTCATGACATCCATTGTCTCTTTACCATCAATGCATCTGAAGAGAACTCTATCAAAACCACGTTTGTAGAGAATTTTCTCTAGGTGGTTTGGGCTATCATAAAGAGTAAAATTGACCACACGTCGCCAGATTTGTTCTTTCTCAGATCTATCAGTTAGAAGTGTTCCATTTTGAAGGTATTCCCTGATAGGTGACATCCATCCTGTAGTATGACCATACGGTTCAGGAATGGGACTAATTTCATTAATTTCCTCTGTTATGGCTTGAACATAAGGTGTAATTGCACGACGGTGGGCAATACTGATGGTTGTCTCATCCCGATTTGGATCTGCTATAGCTGTGGCTATATTAGCCAACGCATCAGCTTGTGCATTTTGTGATCTTGGGACATAAGAAAATGTCGGTTCTGAAGGGAATTCCTCCATTAACTCTCTGACGTAATCATACAAAGGGATTAATTCTTCTTTTCTAATGGCATAATCCCCATTGACATGTTTGATTACATGGTCGGAATCACCTTTCACCTTTAAGTGATTCACTTGTTCTTGAAGCGCTAACTCCATGCTTGTGATAAGAGCTTGGTATTCGGCTTCATTATTGGTACCACCTTCCCACAATAAAAAGGAATAAGGTAACACTGCCTTATATGGAGAAATAAGCACAATTCCTAAACCAACTTTGTTGAATTTAGGATTTTCCATTTTTTTCCCTGTTGGACTTCTGGAAGCACCATCAAAATACATTTCCCATGTTTGAGGACTCTCTTGAATAGAGAAAACTTCCTCATCAGTGAGTTCAATATCTGAAGATGTGTCTTCCACTGAAGGATGTTCAGCCAGGATATCAGCCAGAGCTTGGCCCTTTATTTCCATTTGAGACACATACTGAATGTCGAACTACTGCAAAATAACTTCCCACCTTGCTAGATGTCCTGTAAGCATTGGATGACAAAGGATGAATTTGAGTGGATTATTGCGAGATACCAATTGGACCTTGTGATGTTGTAGGTAGTGTCTTAGTTTCTGAACTGCAAAGATTAATGCCACGAAGCACTTCTCAATACTTTAATACTGGGTTTCTGCATCAAGCATTGTTCTACTGAGATAGTAGAGGCTATTTTCATTCCCAGCATCATTCTTTTGAGCAAGAAAGGCACCCAATGATCGCTCTAGAGCTGTCACATAGAGGATAAGTGGTCTTCCTTCAACAGGTGGCATGAGTACCGGTGGACTCAAGAGGTATTTCTTGAGAACATCAAACGCTTCTTGACATTCTTCAGTCCACTGGTAAGTGACTCCTTTTTTCAATAATTTGGTAAAGGGTAAACTTTTGGCTGCCAAATTGGCGATGAAACACCGAATATAGGCTAAGTGTCCTTGAAGTCCTCTTAATTATTTCCAATTATGAGGAGGTGACATACCAAGGATTGACTTGGTCTTCTCAGGATCGACTTCAATACCACGATGGCGTACAACAAATCAGAGGAATTTTCCTAAGGTTACCCCAAAAGCACATTTTAAGGGGTTCATCTTCAAATTATGTTGTCGAAGCTTGTAGAATATGACTTCCAAATCAGCCAAGTGATTAGAACGTTGTTTGGATTTAACCACCAAATGTTCTACATAGCATTCAACAAACTTCCCTAGGAAAGGTTTGAAGATACGATGCATGGAGCGTTGATATGTTGCACCTACATTCTTAAAACCAAAGGGCATCACCCGGTAACAAAACACATCTTGAAGGGCTCTGAAGGATGTAGATTCCTCATCTTCTGGGGCCATTCGGATCTAATTATATCTGGAATATCCATCCATGAAGGAAAGTACTTCATAACCAACTGTCTCATCAATTAAGAGTTCTGTAATCGGAACTGGGAAATCATCTTTAGGACAATACTGATTAAGATCTCTGAAATCGATGCAAACACTAATTTTTCCGTTCTTCTTCTTTACAGGGATAATATTAGCCAACCACTTGGGATACTGAACTTCTATGACGAAGTTAGATTTGATCAGCTTATCCACTTCAGCTTCAATTTTGGAAGCATAAGTTGGGTATGTTCTTCTTGCGGCTTGCTTAAATCCTCGATGTTCTTTTGGTAAACCCAAATGATGAGTAGCAACATCGGGATCAATCCCAGGTATTTTTGTATAGTTCCAAGCAAAAATATCTTTATTTTCCTTTAGAAAATCAATATACATCTCTTTCACTTCAAGGCTCATGGCCGCAATAATTAATGTGGGGCGTGGATCTTTCTCTGTACCCAGATTTATTTCTCTGAGTTCATCCACAGTGGTAGAGATGCCCTCTTCAAATGCTGGAGGACCATCTCTAAGATCTTCCTCTT
Source organism: Viscum album (assembly GCA_963277665.1). Lineage (NCBI taxonomy): Eukaryota > Viridiplantae > Streptophyta > Magnoliopsida > Santalales > Viscaceae > Viscum > Viscum album. The sequence continues at coordinate 1,098,699,595 of OY728135.1, read as the reverse complement.
CCTCTTCATCATGTGATATTTATTCTGTTTCTACTTGCATAGTAGATGACAAAATGAAATTTTCATGATCAGAAGAGATGTCATAATTTTCCCAAGAAGAAGCTTCCATTTCCGACCCTATTGATGATAAAGGGTCTTCTTTGGGAAATAAAGAGGAGATGATGGATTGAGAATTGACATCATTATTCACTTCCGATGTTGCTATAACTTCTTCAGACCTGATTGGTGAAGTATAGACCTGTTGGATTTCAGCAGATGAAATGAAAACTTCACCACTTGTGCTTTCATCACTGTTTGGTAGGTTACCAATTTCTCCCATGTTGTCTGGCTCGATTTCCGTAATTGACATTTTGGATCTTTCCATAAGAGTATTTTGATCTGGGCCTATTTTGTCAATTTGACTGATAGGTAACACATAATATTTACTCACATTTGTAAATGGATTTATTGGAATCTTCTCCAAACCATATGGAGCATTAACTTTGGTAATTTCTTTTATTGTAGATTTCTCTCTTCCCTTCATTTGATAAAATTCCGCCTCAATGTATTGAGACTCACATGTCTTGAACGGGGCCTTATCACCATACAATGTTCCAACATGACCATTGAAACAGTATTTGAGACATTGATGGTATGATGAAGGGATAGCCGCATGCTGATGTAGCTAGGGTCTTCCAAGCAAGACGTTGAAAGCTGAATCTTGATCAAAAATTAGGAAATCCAAATTGGATACAAGATCTCCAAACTGAGTTCTGAGTGTAACTTCACCCAGTGGTTCTTGTTCATTTTTATCATATCCTTGTAATATCATGGTAGAAGGAGATAAATCAGATTCCGTAAGGCCCAATCGACGAAGCGTACAAATGGGCACGAGGTTGACTCCTGAACCATTGTCAATTAAAGCTCTTCGGATATCTACACCATTGAATTTGGCAGATAAGTACAGAGGTCTTATGTTCCCATGCACAACATCATCTTCATCTTTACCAGTAAAAGATATCACTGCATGGAATTCTGCAGTATTATTCTCTATGTGATAGACTTCAGCTGCAGCAATTTCATCTTCAAACTCCTGAGGACTTGACAAAGCTTCGATGAGTGCTTCCCGGAGATCTTTTGACAGATTCAAAGCATCCAAAATTGATAACTTGGCTGGTACTTGGGCCAAGTGTTTCAATATATCATACTTTTGATCTAGAGGTCTGCGTTTCCCAACAGGAATATGCGGTTTAGCAGGTACCTTGGAAGAAAATGCATTCAAAGCTGATGCATCTTGTATTGGGATAGAAGTTTGCAAAATCCTTGGTTTTGGACGTTTAGACCGATTAGATCCATTTACTTTCTGAGATAAAGAATATGGAACCTTCAATCGGTCTTCCAAAATAACTGTGCCAAGACTGAGTTGGCTATTGGCAGAAGAACTTGCTTGTTCTTTTTGAGCTCGCTGAAGGGCTCTACCACGAGTTTCTACTGCATACACTGTGCTAGCAGGGGTAGAATTAGAGTAGTGGCTTCGAAAAGATCCATGAATTCCCCTGTATCATGAACCTTTGGAACTTCCTCGGATTCCCTTATTTGATACAGGGAATTCAGGCTCATCAAAATTGAAATTACAACTCGAATACGGATCTGTTAATTGAATCATATTAACAGAACTGAATATTAACTCTTCGTCTGATAAAGACTCTACCTGGTTAGCTTGTTTAGGCTATGCCGTTTGATGGGGCGGTGCCCGTGTCTTTGAAGTAGATGGCATAAAGTCTGCCAGAGTCAAAGACAATTTAGGCTTTTACACATACTCATCTTCTTTTGATTCTTTTTCCTTCTTTGAATCAAGCCGTTTTTTTGAGGACTTTCCCTCTGACGAAGAGGGTTTTACCGAAATATTCATGGCAGAAGACACAATTGGTTTCTTTAATTGTGTTCAAAAAATGGAATGAGTCTGATTGATTGTCTTTCTGACCATCCAATCATCATACTTCTGTGCATTTCTGCTTTTGACTTCTTTCCATTCACCTTCCTCCTCTGGAACTGTAGCAGTAACACATGCTACTTGAGTTGAAGAACCTTTCAACTTGACTTGTCCCAAGTCGACCATCTTTTGCAGGAGGTCTTTGAAGAAAAAACACTCCTGGATGGGATTCCCCAACATTTGATGAAAGGGAAAATAACTGGGATGGTCTTCATCTCCTTCCTTGTTTGGCCTCTTGGGAAATGGTAATTGAACCAAATTATTTTCCAGAGCTGAAATGAAGTAACCTGGAACTTGCTCATTTCGGAAAGTGTATTTTTTACTCTTCAAATCCTCAAATTGTTTTCGTCATTGATCTCTTTGATCAATTTGACGAAACGGCCTTTGTTATTGGCATTCAGGAGGTGGAGTCCTTCGAGAAGATGATAGTTTTGAAGTAGAAAAAGGTAAAGGCGCTTGTTTAAGCAAAACTGTAGAAGTTTCTGATTTACCCATTCTCTTTCCTGGAGATGATGGAATTACACGAGATTTAGCCTTAGCCTGTATAAGGGAATCCTCAATCTGCTGAGCGATTGAAGTAAGGTATCGAAACCCTCCTGTATATTTCACAGGAATCAATGGCGTTCGTAATTCGTCATGCAATTTTGCCACACAGATTGGCAATAGCTCCTCCTGAGGTAGTGCTAAACTCAGGGAATATTTTAATCCCTTCCTGCGAGTAATGAAATCGGAGACTCTTTCATTCTCCCTTTGCTTGCAGTTGGTAAGATCGAAAACTGTCGTTTTTGGTAAAGTTGAGCTGAACTGAAGAAGTAATTTTTGGATAAGATCCTCCCATCCGATGATTGACCGGGATTGAAAGCTTGTATTCCAGACAAAAGCTGGTCCTTGCAAGGTTCGCACGAAGCATCTGAGTTTCACTGCTTCTTGCTGCTCTGTAGTTCCCATCATAGGATCACAGCAAGACACGTAATGTGTCATATTTTGTTCAGGGTCGCCTGATCCATTGAAAGTAGGGAAAAAGGGTTTCCAAAACTGGATGGAGGAGAAATTGAATCTACCCATTTAGGGTAAACTTTATTTTCTGGTTGATCTTATGCCCGTTTCCCTTCCATAGTTTCTAACCAAGCTGTTAATGACTCAATAGTAGTTATTAACTTTTGAGAAACATCCGGTTGAATTTGGACTTGAGTAGGTGCAATGAATGGAGCTTGGACAGATGTGGTGGTTGGTGCTGCAACTAATGGTTTCACTACCAACCGTTGTTGCGCTTGACCCGTAGGATTAGACCTCTGAGGGTGTACTGATAAAGGAGGATATTCCGGATCCATCTTAGTAACTGCAACAAATTCCTTCGGCTGTCGGACTCCAGCATTCTTAAGAAGAAGACTACTCTGAAGTAGTTCTGCATTCAACCATCTTAATTCTTTCATTTCTTCCTCCTGTTGTGCAAACCTTTTCCCTAATGAGAGCGATTGACCTTCTCCAGAGGAAGGATATGTAACCTGATTCTTTCCCCTGCCTTTTTTGGATACTTTTTGGAGAGAGGGTAGTGTATTACCTAGGTTATGTGTAATCCTTTGACTTCGTGTATGCACACCTTCTTCATTTGTATCGGTGCGTACATTTTCTTGAGCAGGAATCTCTTCATCTGAGTCCCCTTAGTGAGCCTCCTCTGGTGGATTAGCAACAACGGTATTGATGACATTGATTGATTCATAATGCATCGCATCCCTTCTATCAACATTTATGTGATATTGTCTTCTTTCATGTCTTTTATGAGACATTGCCTTTTGTTGATTCAATCCTTTAGGAACTTCTTGACGAGCTATAACTTGGAGGGAATCTCCTGGTAATTTGGCTCTTCGTTCCTCTTGGGGATTCTTCCCCAATCGAGAATAGACCAACATTCTCTGAGGAGGGGATTCATGATTTGAAAGAGTCCCCAGTCTCGTGAACTGGGGATGTTCTTGCTGTTTCCGCTCAACTCCTCGAATCCCATTTTTTGATTCTGAGGGTTGGGTTAAAGGAGTCCCCAGTCTGGCAAGCTGGGGTGGATCTTGACATGCTATGTCTGAGACCTTCTTAAAATCTCTCTTGATCTTGCGAATCTTAGTTCAGAAATTAGTAGGATACATTAACCTGTATCCACTTTTATCACTTGGTTCAACAGACTGTTGGATGATTTCCGAAACTTCTATCATTTGATGACGTGTTTTCTCCATACGAGAGGCTTGTGCAATATTCTCGCCTGCTTGATGTAGGAGAAATTCAAAAACTTGTTCTCTATATGCTTGATTTTCAGAGGAACTAGTTGAAGCCTATTCTTGAGCAAGCTTTTGATTACAAACAAAGCCCATTGACTATGGTCGGCCATGGGCAACAACATTTCATGAGACCATTTTCGGCGGGCTTTGCTGACTGGAAAGAACTGTAAAATGTAGTGCTCCGTGAACACCCCATCCTCTGATATGAACACCAGATGGGGCATTGGAAATTAACTGACACAATTTTCTTAGTGCGCCAAGGCATGAACGTTGAAGGGTTCTCTGCTGCTTTTCAGCCTTCGGATACCGAGAGACTGATAGAGATGCCAAATCAATCTGACGTTGTAGCCCTTCTATTATCTCAAGATGATTTTCATATTCATCATAAGATAATACCTTCTTCTTCAAATGAAAAAGTGTTTTCCATATGTTGATACGAATATCATGGACTTCATCTTCCATCAACATTTTTGGAATGTCATACTGGGAGTCAGTCAAAGGCTAAAACATGACTGGTACCTCACTTTTCGCCAGTTTTTTCCTCATGGATAGTATTTCCTCTTCATCATTAAATGAAGATTCTTCTACCTGTTTTGACCAGAGTTGGTGTTTCCTTGTTGGTTCATCAGATTCAACAAGATTGGTAGAGAGATCATCGATCAAACTAGAAGATGCATGACTTAGGGGTGGATCGGAGAATGACCTACACCCTGAGCTATCTTCTGATTGAGAAAGTATTTCACTTGCTAGTGATAAAGCATAAGACATGACTGGTTTCGCATTTGCAAATGCCTCAAGATAACAGGGATTTCTCATCACTACATTGTCCACTGGAGTATTTTCCAGGCAATGTGAATCACTACTGCGGAGAGGACTTTCTCAGCGAAATTCATCATCATGGGGAGGACCACCATAACGGGGTACAGCAAAAGATGAGATCTCTTACTCCTTGGTCTTCTGACCACACCGAGGTTTCCTGTGGCTCTCATCTGAAGATGAAACTTCAAGATTGACCGAATTGTCACGAAGAAAGCCTTCATGAGGAAGTGTCTATTGAAGACCTTTGGAATTAATGTTCCAATTATTGGGAACTGAGGGAGTAGAATCTTGAATTCCAACAGATAAATGTCTGAGGGCTTCAAGAACTCCAGCATCGAGCAAGGCCTTGTTACAGATTGGCCTTTGATCTCCTGACTGTATTGGGCAGATTTTTTCTTAGATTCCTTCTTACTATATTTGGAAACCACTTTTTGATGAAAGTGGTTGCTCTGAGCAGGTGTATGTGCCTGATCAGGAAAGATGGCCTGGTTAGGCTGACGATCTCCACTCAAATCAGGTGTATGTGCCTGACTTGGTTGTCCGTATGATATGGGGGAGTATGCCCCATGACCCTCTTGGACTGGAACAGATGTGTGTGTCTGTTCCGGAGTGAATCATTGATGTGTCACTCCACTGCTAGGGATAAATTGATGTGTCTTTCCCTGAGATGATGTTGAAGCTGTTATGATATCCTGGCAAGCATCCAGAATATGAGCAGGAATTTTCTTCTACTCTTTCACCATTGACAAAATATGCTTGGTGACTTCAGCTGCTAGAACAGGGATATACATCCATTTCGGGCTTGGAGTAGGTGTATGTTCCTGCTCAGGTACTCCTTTTCCTGTCAGTGAATCCTGACAGTACTCAAGAGTGGAGGCAGAGAGTTGAGTATGCCTCATGTTTGTCATCGGAGCTTTCCGACTGACTTCCCCATGCACTACCAAGAGAGACTGTTGGTAGGATTGATTAGTACTAGCAGGTGTATGTGCCTGCTGATTACACTTCCCCAAACGCAGTTGATGAGATCCATCATATGTAGTCAGGCGAGCCTGTTGACTAACTGATGATGTAAAAGCAGGTGTATGTTCCTGCCTATATTACTCCGCCGGAATTGCCTGGCGGGATAGGCGTGATGCTGCCAGACGAGTCTGGTGGATAGCGGAATTAAAATGGACAAGTGTGTGTGCATGCTCGGTGTTCACCACCAAGTTAGGTTGGTGGATTTCTCCGGAGATGGCAGGGATGAAATCATGCCCATTGTTAACCGGATTCCGCCTCTGGCGGTTCGTCTTGCCTGCTTGGGTTCGAGGAACCTGAGCCGAATTCCTGGAGTCGGTACCCTCATCATGTTTAGGGCGCACTGCCGCACGAGTCTAGCGGCGATTGTTTATGGGAGCCTTCGGGAAGGACTCCTGTCCTTTTGAATTAAGGCCCAGTGGGACCTGCTCATTCACTTCCTCAGAGTAAGGGAGTGAATGGAAATTGCATTCCGGGGATAACGACCCGAAACGATTGGAGACGGTAGTCAGCACCGCCCGCCTCTTGATCACTGGTCGTCATTTTCCGGACGACCTGTGTGTGTTGATCACTTAGAGGGCCTGTCCGGAATCCTCCAGAGTTGGGATAGTACCGTGTTGATGTTACTCCTTAACCAGCGCATTTGATACCCAACGTTGAAGACGCTGAGTAAGTGATTTCATCCTCAGAGCGGATGATAATCTAGTAGGAATAGCAGCATTGGTATTTGCAACAACAGTATTCACAGGTGTGAAATTGAGAGTAGCCATTATAGAAATACAGAAGATCTTGGAAAAGAGTGCATGTTTGATATAACAGACGTAATCAAGATAAATTCAGCCACTTCATCATTCGGATGAGCACACATGTCAATGATTGTTTTTGTTAGCCCACTTAAAAATAGGTGCTTAACAAATAGGTAAAACATCATTTTAACTTGGTTAAGGATTCACGTCGGGTTCACCATTTTTTGTTTCCCTCGGAATTCGGGGATGACCTCCTGGATGGGAGATTAAAACGTTCCGATCGGTTTCTAACGAGTTTGTTCGTAGAACCAGAAACATCCAATGATTCCACATCCACTTGGACTTACTTTCCAAATGTAGGTGCTCATTAGTTTGTGGACTGATGAGGCTTAGTAATTTGCATTGGTCGAGAGGATGGGAGGTCGGAATCATCACACCTTTTTGAGGGGAATTACTGTCTACTCCGGGACTCTCTTTATAGATTTAAGTTATGTTCGTGAATAATTTTTACATTACCAAGTACAAAATGATCTTTACTTCAATTTTGACAATCAATGATTAAATATGTAAGAAATTTAGAGAATCTTTTATATGTATTCGAGGTTCTTCATCAATAGAGAATCATCTGTATCAATTTAGAGATTCTTGTTCAGTGGTATCCTTCAAAACATTTATATAAAAGTATCTTGGTCATTATGATGACCAGGATAGTTTTAAAGCCACTCAGTGGGGCACTTGAAGATTATTGTAATTCAGAAGGACATCGATTATTTCAGAGTTGGGATCGAACCCACAGATGGGCTACCTATGTATCCTTTATTTTGAAAAAAGAATCAGAACCCACGCAGTTCGAGTAAGGGAGTATGATGTTTATGATTGATGGCTCAAAGAAGGATATCATAATTACTTTTACTCTCTAAGCTCCCGTGAGTCATGCTCGGTGTGAGAAACAAGAGGTATTGGTAATAAAATGGACAATTGGGCCATGAAAGATGTAATCATAAGAAATGGTTTCGGGCTTATGTATGTATGACTGCCTAGATAAATGATGGTTAGGATTTACTTTAGGGAGAAAATACAAGAACAGGGTCCATAAAGGTATATGTGCTTCATGGAGATTTGAATACTCTAATTTGGGACTTATTCCTGAAAAGGAAACCTAAATTAGGAGAGGATTGATAATTGGGTTTTACTCCTGAGAAGGAATCCCAGATCAAACGTAAATTAGAACTGGTTAAAGAGAATTTAAGGGACTTGGGGCTTACTCTTGAAAAGGAAGCCCAAATTTATGACTGGGACTTATTCCTAAAAAGGAATCCCAGGTTAGGGGACTTGGGGCTTACTCCTGAAAAGGAAGCCCAAAATTATGACTCGGACTTATTCCTAAAAAGGAGACCCAGGTTAAGGGATTATGACTAGGACTTATTCCTGAAAAGGAGGCCCAGGTTATGGATTGAGGTTTGGGGCTTACTTCTGAGGAGAATGCCCAAATTAAAGGACTTATAATTGGGGATTATTCCTGAAAAGGAGACCTAGGTTAAGGATTATCTCATCTTAAAGGATGAGGTTGAATGAATGAACTCTCAATCTTTAGTGTATAAATCACTATGTTTTGAGAGATATTCCACAGAATTCCTTTCAGATATGGAATTCAAATAAATAAATCATGCCATAAATGGATTTTAAGAGTGTCTTGAAGACTGAATCTTGAATAGGAATGGTGTAATGGCTTAATAGGGGTAAAATGGGAATAATGGGCACCCAAAAAGGAAGGGGCGCGCAAGTCTTGGAAGGCGCGCAAGTACTGTGTGGGAGCGCAAGCATTAGTCGCGCAGGTATACTTGCGCGACATGTGTGGGGTACTTGCGCGATGTTCAACCAGTATTGAAATACTTGAGAGACTCTTTATTAAAGCCTTTAGAATCCTATTGAGGTTCTTCCAGAAAAGGGATGCGCAAGTTCTATCGAAGGAGTAAGGCGGCGCACAAGTGTTGCCACTTCCCTTAAGGGATGGCCACTCTGGCGCGCAAGTGTTGATGCGTTTCAACACTTAGGCCTTCCTCCCTCTCTTTAGATCATCCGTTCTAGGTAAGAAATTACCTTAGAAGTGTTTTGGAAGATTTGAGAAGAGACTCGGGCGTCGGGAGTTTCAATCCGAGTTTATAAAAAAAATCCTCCTCGAATGGGGGCCCACAGGGTCTATTTATAGGTAGGAGAAGACCCCAGGCGGTTACCGGGCGGTTATCAATTAGGTCGCTCAAGTCACTTGCACGCCAAAGTGTGTCGCGCAAGTCCACTTGCGCGACCATGATAAAACTTGCGCGACATATGTGCAATGTTCCCCTTGTTCATCCCTTTGCCGATTTTTGATGTTTTCTTCAAAGGTTTGAACCATTTTAATCTCAGATCTTCCCCTTTTCCAATCTTTAGATTCTGTGACGAAAAGGAGCATCAACAGTGGTGTAGGTCATTCTCTGAACCACCCCTGGGTCATTCATCTTCTAGTTTGACAAATGAATTCTCTACCAATCTTGTTCAATATGATGAAGCAACAAAGAAGCACCATCTTTGGTCTAATCAGGTTGAAGAATCTTCACCAAATGATAAGGAGGTAGTGATGAATATGAGAAAACAACTAGCGAAATGTGAAGTACCTGTCTTGTATTAGCCTTTGGCTGACTCTCAGTATGATATTCTGGAAATGTTGATGGATGGTTGTATTCACGATATTCGTCTCAACATGTGGAAAAATAATTATCACTTAAAAGAGAAAATATTATCCTATGATGAATATGAAAATAATGTCATGATAATAGAAGTGTTACAATGCCAAATTGATTTGACATCTCTCTCAGTTTCCCAATATCCAAAGGTTGAAAAGAAGCAGAGAACCCTTCAGCGTTCATGCCTTGGCACATTAAAAAGGTTGCTCTAGTTAATTACCAATGACCCATCTGGTATTCATATCAGGGATGGGGTGTTCATGGAGCACTGCATTTCACTGTACTATCCAGTCAACAAATCCCACCAAAGGTGGTCTCATGCAATGTTATTTCCCATGGCTGGCCACATCTAACTGGTTTTGTGCATAATCAAAGGATTTCTCAGGAACAGACCTCAACTAGTTCGTCCCAAACTCCGGCATACAAAGAAAAAGTTGTCGAATTACTCTTGCATCAAGAAAATGTGAATATAGAACATGACTCTCATTTAGAGCATGCACATCATCAGGTGACAGAAGTGTCATAAATCATCCAATGTTCATTTGAGCCAGGTGATTTGAGTGGATGTTAGAAGATGCATCCGACTAATTATCAGACTAATGTCCACAAAATTAGGAGAGATTTTAAGAATGTTTCCGATGTAGCAACTCAAGAACCACATCAGCTTTCAAGACTAGGGACTCTTTTAATTCAACCCTCAGAATAAACAAATAGGATTCGAGGAGTTGAACAGGAAGAGCAGAAACCGCCCCAGTTCACCAGACTGGGGACTTTTTCAAATTCTCAATCTCTTCCTCAGTGAAAGTCAGTCTTCTCTCAGTTATGGAAGAAGCCACAAGAGGAATGCATAGTCGAATTATTTGGATATTCCCTCTAAATTATGGTTCATCAAGAAGTTCCTGAGGGATAAACCAAACAAAAGGCAATGTCTCGTCAAGGACATGAAAGAAGACAGTATAGCAGAAATACCGATAGAAAGGATGCAATGCGTTATGCATCTATAAATGTCATCAATGTCATTGTCACTGATCCCCCAGAACATGAAGTTCACTCAAAGGAATCAGATAAAGAAGTTACTATTCAAGAAGCTGTACACACAGAAATAAATGAAGAAGGTGTGTGTACTAGAAGATAGAGGGCTGCCCAGAGTCAAGATATTCCTTCGAGAAATGCCCTTCCATACTCCAGAAAGTCACATGCCAGGAAAAGGGTAAAAGTCAGGTTACGTCCCACCCAACCTCTGGAGAAGGCCAATCACTCTCATTAAAGGAATGGTTCGCACAACAAGAGGAAGAAATGAAGGAGTTAAGGAGGTTGAATGCAGAACTACATCAAGTTAGTCTTAATCCTAAGCATGTTAGAGTTAGTCAGTCAATGGAATTTGTTGTAGTTACTGGGAAGTATCAAGAATATCATCCATTACAAGTAAACCATTACAAGTCCAATCCTCTGGGTCATGGGCAACAAAAAACATTACTGCTACCATCAGTTGTAGTATTAGTCACCACACCTATCCAAACGTCAGTTATTGCACCTCCTCAGGTCCAAGATCAACCAGATGTTTCTCAGAAGTTAATAACCACCATTGAGTCATTAGCAGGTCGATTGGAATCTATAGAGGGAAAATGTGCACATGTTCAACCAGAAAATAAATCTTACCCTGGATGGGTTGATACAATTCCTCCCCTATTAAATTTTTCAAATACCACATTCCTAGTTTCTAATGGTTCGGGAAAACCAGAACACACACATAACAAATTTTTTTACCGTTGTGATCCAATGATGGGAACTCCTTAAAAACAAGAAGTAGTTAAGATCAGATGTTTTGTGCAGTCCTTACAAGGGCCTGCTTTTGTTTGGTATACAAGTTTGCAGTCTCAATCAATTACCGGGTGGGAAGATCTCCATTAACAATTCCTTCTTCAATTTAGCTCAACATTTCCAAATAAAATAGTTTTTTATCTTAAAAATTGAAATCAAAGGTAATATAAAAGAGTTTCAGATTTCATTTCATGCTACAAGGGATTAACATATTCCTTAAGATTAGCACTCCCTTGGGAAGAGTTGTTTCCAATCTGTGTGCCAAATTTTACTGATGAATTACGTACACCATTGATCCCAGTGAAATACACTAGAGGATTTCGATACTTTACTTCAATCACTCAACAGATCTAGGATTCTCTTATAGATACTAAGTCTAAAACTCATGTAATTCCATCATCTCTAGGAAGGAGAATGGGGAGAGCATAGACTGATACAATTACACTTAAACGAGCACCTGTACCTGCTTCCACTTCAAAACCTTCATATTATCGAAGGGATCCACCTATTGAGCATCAAAAACAGAAGTTGTATTGTCAAGATGATCAAAGAGATCAATGACGGAAATGATTTGAGGAGTTAAAGAACAAAGTTTATTTTTGCTGAAATGAAAGAGCTCCTGGTTACTTCATTTCGGCTTTAGAAAATAATTTGGTTTAATTGCCAAGGACTAAATGTCCGAACAAGGAAGGATATTAAGACCTTACCAACTATTTCCCATTTCATCAGATATTGGGGCATCCCATTCAGGGGTGTTTTTTCTTCAAATACCTCCTAAAAATTGGTGGACTCTAGACAGGTAAAACTGAAAGGTTCTTCAGTCCAGGTAGCATGTGTTACCGCTACAGATCCAGAGGAAGAAGGTGAGTGGAACGAAGTTAGAAGAAAAATTTTATAGAAATATGATGATTGGATGATCAGAAAAATGATCAACCGGACTCATTCCATTTTACGAACACAATTGAAGAAACCAATTGTTTCTTCTACTATGAATTCCACAACAAAACTCCCTTCGTCAGAATGAAAATCCTCAAAGAGGCGGCATAATTCAAAGAAAGAAGAGTATTCAAAAGAATATGAGCTCATGTCAAGGCCTAAGTTTTTTTTTTGACTCTGGATGATTTTATTCCATCTACTTAAAATCCACGGGCACCACCCCACCAAACGGCATAGCCTAAACTGGTTCATCAGGTAGATTCTTCATCAGAAGAAGAGCTGATCCTTGGTTCTGTTAACGTGATTTACATAACAGATCCATATGCCAATCACAGTTTCGATATTGATGAGCCTGAGTTCCCTATTTCAAACAGAGGAATTAGAGGGAGTTCCATAGGTTTAAGATATATGGGAAGACGTGGATATTTTAGAAGCCACTATTCCAATCCTACCCCTACTAGAATAGTATATGCAGCAGAAACTCATGGAAGATCCCTTCAGCAAGATCAACAGGAGCAAGAATGTTCTTCCACACAAGGAAGATTCAGTCCTGGCATAATTATTTTGGAGGATCAATTGGAGGTTACGCCTTCTTCCTCTCAACAATTAAATAGACCTAGTCGGTTTAATCTTCAAAATCCAGGAGTATTTTCAACTCCTACCCAGATACAAGATGCATCTACTTCCAAAGAATAATCTTATAAGGAACCTTCGAAACCACATGTTCCTGTGGGGAAACATAAACCTTTGGACGAAAAGTATGATTTCTTGAAACTTTTGGCCCAAGTACCAGCCAAGTTATCAATTCTGGGTGGCTTGAATCTATCAAAGGATCTTCAGGAGGCACTCATTGAGGCTTTGTCAAGTCCTCCGGAATTCGAAACTGAAATTTTTGTGGCTGAAGTATACCATATAGAGAATGATCCTGCAGAATTCCATGAAGTGATATATTTTACAGATGAATATGAAGATGATGTTGTGCGTGGACATATTAGACCTTTGTATTTATCTGGCAAGGTCAATAATGTAGACATCTGACGAGCTTTCATTGATAATGGATCAAGAGTCAACCTCATCCCTATTCATACACTTTGTTGATTGGGCCTCACCGAATCTGATTTATCTCCTTCTACTTTGATGTTGCAAGGATATCATAAAAATGAACAAGAACCTCTAGACAAGATTAAACTCAGAACTCAGTTTGGAGACCTTGTATCCAACTCAGATTTCATGGTTGTTTGTCATGACAGAGCCTTCAACATTTTTCTTGGAAGACCTTGGCTATATCAACATTCGGATATACCTTCATCATACCATCAATGTCTTAAATATTGTTTGAATGGTCAAATTGGGACATTGTATGGTGATAAAGCCCCATTCAAAACATGTGAATCTCAATACATTGAGTCAGAATTCTATCACATGGAGGGAAATGAGATATCCACAACAATGGATGATACCAAAATTAATGCCCCATATGGTTTGCAAAAGATTCCAGTAAACCCATTCATACATGTGAGTACAGATTATGTGTTTCCTATCAGTAAAATTGACAAGACAGACCCAAATCCAAATACTCTTATCGAAACTTCCATAATTTCAATTACGGAAACCAAGCTAGACAGCATGGTAGAAATTGTTGATTCCACAAGCATTGATGAAAGCTCAAATGGAGATGTCTTCATTTCATCTGCTGAAATCCAGAAATTCTATACATCACCAACTAGCCCAGAAGAAGTTATTTCAATGTCATAGATGAACGATGATGTAAATTCTCAATCCACCACCCCCTCTTTTTTACCCAAGGAAGACTCTTCATCATCAATATGGTCAGAAATGGTATCCTCTTCTTCAAGATGTTCAAATTTTAAAATCTCTCATGGTCATGGAAAAATTGCTTCATCATCTACTATGCAAGTAGAAACAAAAGAAGTAACACATTTTAAATAAGAAGATGAAGATCTTAGGGATGCTTCTCCAAATTTGATGAAGGTATCTCTACCACTATGGATGAACTTAGAGAAATAAATCTTGGTACAAAAGAAGATCCACACCCCACTTTAATTAGTGCGGCCATGACTCTTGAAGAGAAATAAATTTATATTTTATATTTAAAGAAAAATTGAGATGTATTTCCTTGCAATTATAAAGAAATTCCAGGGATTGATCTTGATGTTTCTACTCTTCATTTGGGTTTTCCAAAAGAACATCGAGGATTCAACAAGCCGCAAGAAGAACACACCCAACTTATGCTTCCAAAATTGAAACTTAAGTGGATACGCTTATTGAAGCTAACATTCCCAGAGAAGTTAAATACCCAAAATGGATGGCTAATATTGTCCCTGTGAAAATGAAAAATGGACAAATTAGAGTTTACATTTATTTCATAGATCTTAATCGACATTGTCCTAATGATGATTTTCCTGTTCTGATCACAGAACTCTTAATTGATGCAATAGCTGGCTATGAAGCACTTTCCTTCATGGATGGATATTCTAGGAATAATCAAATCCGAATGTCTCCAGAAGATGAAGAATATACAGCCTTCAAATCCCCTCAAGTTGTGTTTTTCTATCGGGTAATGCCCTTTGGCCCGAAGAATGTAGGTGCAACATATCAATGTGCCATGCACTGTATCTTCAAACCATTTTTAGGGAAATTTTTGTAATGTTATGTGGACGATTTGGTGGGTAAATACAGACAACATTCTAATTACTTGGCTGATTTGGAAATCATATTCCACAAACTTCAACAACACAATTTGAAGATTAACCCCTTGAAATGTGCTTTTGGGGTAACCTTGGGAAAATTTGTCAGCTTTGTTGTATGCCATCATTGTATCTAAGTTGATCATGAGAAGGAAAAATCAATCCTTGGTATGTCACCTCCTCAAAATTTGAAGGAATTGAGAGGAATTCAAGGAAACTTGGCCTATATTCAGCATTTCATCACCAATCTGGCATGAAAATGTTTACCCTTCACCAAATTAATGAAGAAGGGAGTCACTTACCAATGGACTGATGAATTTAAAGAAGAATTCTACAATCTTATGAAATATCTCTTGATTCCACCAGTGTTAATTACAAATATTGAAGTAAGACATCTTATTATTTATGTAATAGATTCAGAACGATCATTAGGTGCCTTCCTTTCCCAAAAGAATGATGTTATGAATGAGAACAGCCTTTACTATCTCAGTCGGACTATGCTTGAGGCAGAAACTTGATATTCAAGTATTAAAAAGTGGTGAATAGCATTAATATTTTAGGTTCAAAAATTGATACACTACCTACAACATCATGAGGTCCAATAGGTATCTTTTAATAACCCAGTCAAATTAATCCTTAGTCGTCCAATGTGTAGAGGATGTTTGGCAAGGTGGGAAGTTATTTTGCAGCAGTTTGATATCTAGTATGTATCTCAAAAGGAAATAAAGGGCCATGATCTGGCATATTTCCTTGTTTAAAACCCTTCAGTAGATGATAGATATTTAGATATTGATATTCCTAATGAGTAAATCTTCTTTATTCAAGATAATCCTCAAACATGGGAAATGTATTTTGATGGTTCTTCCAGAAGTCCAACATGGAAGAAAATGGAAGATCCTAATTTCAAAAAAGTTGGGTTTGGAATTGTGATTATTTCCCAAGAAAAGGCAGTGCTACCTTATTTCTTATTATTGTTGGAAGGCGGTACAAACAATGAAGTAGAATATCAATCTCTCGTCACAGGATTGGTGTTGGCGCTTTAGGCACAGGTGAATCACTTAAAGGTTAAAGGTGATTCAGAAATGGTAATCAAACAAGTAAATGGGGACTATGACATCAGAAAAGAAGAGTTAATCCCTTTGTATGACTACATCAGAGAGTTAATGGAGGAATTTCCTTTGGAACCGACATTTTCTTATGTCCCATGATCAAAAAATGCTCAAGCTGATGCACTGCCTAATGTAGCCACAACTCTGGCAGATCCAAATCGAGATGAAATAATCATCAGTATTGCCCATTGTCATACAGTTTAACCTTATATACAAATCAGAATAGAGGAAATCAATGAAACTAGTCCCATTTCTAAACCATATGGTCATACTACAGGGTGAATGACACCTTTCAGGGAATACCTTTAAAAGGGAACACTCCCACATGATAGAGCTAGGAAAGAACGTGTCCGGTTACTTGTGGTCAATTTTACTCTTTATGATATCCCACATCACCTAGAAAAAATTCTCTACAAGAGAGGTTTTGAGGGAATCCTCTTCAGATGTATTGATGTTTATGAGACAATGGTTTTCATGAAAGAAGTACATGCTGGAGTATGTGGTGCCCACCAGTATGGACATAGACTATCTGATCAAATTCGAAGGCTTGGATGCTTTTGGCGTTCAATGATACAAGATAGTGTTCATTTCACGATGATTTGTAATTCTTTCCATGTATATGCCTTTTTCATTCATCAACCCCCAAAGTTGTTTCATACAGCTAAATACTCATGGCCATTTTCCACATGGGGAATGGATGTAGTAGGAACATACCCTTCAGCTACATTCAACCAGTTTAAGTATATTCTTACTTCTACTAACTTCTTTTCCAAATGGGAAGAGGCAATACCTCTCAAATAAGTTAGTTCTAAAATCATTTCTAGCTTCATCAAGTCTAACATCCTTACTAGATTTGGTGTCCCTCGTACCTTATTGAAGGAAAATGGCTCCAAATTCTATTCATCCGAGGTAAGGAAGTTGTATTAAAAATACAACATCAAATCCAACCATTCATCTCAGTATCATGTAGCGTCCAATGGAAAAATAGAATCCTTCAATAAGACTCTTTCCAACATACTACAAAAGATGGTGGATAAAGACATGAAATCATGGCCTAATAAACTTTTTCATTCTTTACGGGCTTATCGGACCACCACCCACACTACTATGTGGTCATCTCCATATTCATTGGTATGTGGAATAGAAGCAGTCTTGCCCATTGAGGTAAAATTACCCTCGCTCAAAGTAGCCATTTGTGATCAGTCATCTACAGATGAACAATCTCAAAAGTGATTGGATGATTTGGAACAATTAGAAGAAAAAATATTGTGCACCCTGCACCACTTGGAAGTCTATCAGTATCGAATAGCATGGGATTTAAATGAAAAAGTTCATCTTCATTAATTCATTCAATGAGAATTGGTATTGGTCCTCAGAACTCCAATGATACCAGGAAAGAAACCTCTAAATCATGAGTCAAAATGGGAAAGACCTTATTTAATACATAAGGTTTACTCCAATGGAGCTTATTCTTTAATCTCAATGGATAGGAACTCATCAGACTCCAACCAATGCAATATTTTTGAAGAATTATTTTGTGTAACACAAATACATATTTATTCCTTACTGCAAGACTTTAAACTGCATAGTCACCGTAGGCCTTACTACAAGACTTTAAACTACATAGTTGCCATAGTTTTTACTAAAAGACATTAAACTTCATAGTCATCATAGTCCTTACTGCAGGTCTTTAAACTGAACAGTCCCTCTAGTCCTTACTACAAGACTTTAAACTGCACAGTCCCTATATTCCTTACTACAAGACTTTAAACTGCATGATCCCTCCGTTGTCCAACATGACGATAAACTTTTTCTAGTCCCTTATATGTCTTACATGATGTCAAATTGTGCATCGTTAGGGTTGTTTATACCTCTTGTTTCTCATACTGAGCATGGATCATGTGTTCTTAGAGTAATCTTCAATCATAACACCCTCTCTTGGCCGCTAACCATGCATAAGTCCCAACACCATATTTAGGTTTTCATTCTCAAGTACAACTCGATCACCAATTCATTACTCAATCGAACTATGCAGACTTTGAACCTTTCCTTCTAGGCTGGGTATGTAGGCCACCTCCTGAGGTTCAAGACCAAAACCAATATCTTCAAATCAGTTTACATGCACTGTTTCATGCTTATGACCCTAAACTATTTGTACTTTTGTATTGTATGACAATAAACTACCACAGTCTCTGACACCCTCACCTGAGAGGGAATCATTATGGACATTGATCTCCAACCATGTCTTATTCAAAGGACTACATGAATACATGGAAATACCCGAATCTTTAATCTTGGGTCAAACCATCATTGCACTAAATTCCCCTTTCACCCTTCACTTGTACAAACCAAATATGTACATAGGGTATTTCAAGAACTATTTATGGCTTGATTCCAATCCTTATGGGATACGTAGGAACGTTCAAGCATCCCTTGAATCTAGCCCCAAGTCTTTGAGCCTAACCCCAAATTCCACTTTCAGTCCCTTGGCTCAAAAGTCCCCCAGTGAAAACCTGAATGTGGTATGAAAACTCTGGTCTTCATTAACATCAGGTTTATAAAACACACAATGTGTATTCCAAATTATGGTCTGAGCTCTATGACCCTAAACTAAGATCTCCTATACTCCCGTCCCACATTACGTTAAACTGTATTTCAATAACTATGTATGGATTGATTCACATTCTTATGGGATTTGTAGTGAAGTCTATCACCTTAATTCAGGTCCCATCCACAATATGATTATGGTTAACATTGGTCTGTGTATCTCCTTCATTAATTATACAATGCCCATTTTGATGTGTCATACTCCTAACTATAAATACTTTTATATCTCCAAAACCCTTTTTTTGACTTCAGGTCACAAAATGTATGATACCCAGGAATTCTTTTACCTGACTATGTAGCATGTTCCCTTAGGTGTCCTTGCATAAGTATTCTACATAACGGACCTATCAGCCCAAATATACTATTATTTGACTATTCAGCCAATGCCCTTAAATGGCCCTACATAATTCAACCCCCTAACGGGTTTTTCAAATATTGGTAACTTCATTATTGGGAGAAAAACATATTTTTTTTCCTTATTTGTCTGAACGAAAATATGTAAGAATCCACAAAAACAACCATCCTTAAAATATTTGTCCGATAATGTTTTTCAAGATTTAAAATTATTTAAGTCTATGATTTATATTCCCCTTCCCTATGTTTGGGTTAGACCTTCGTAGGAGTGATATTCATCCAATTCGTGACAATATTGATTGGAAATATCCTCTCCATATTTAGGTACCTATCTCCATACTACAGACTATATGCTTTTGAAAATTTGAATCTCTATAAACTTTCACTAGATTTTAGCAATAGAAAAGTAAAATTTCTGAAAGTTATTTTTCCTGACTATGCAGCACATGCCCCTAGGTAGCCATGCATAAGTAGTCTACATAATAGACCTATCAACCAAAAGATGTTATTATTTGACTATGCATCCAATTCCCTTAAATGGCCCTGCATAATTCAACCCCCTAACAGGTTTGTTAAATAGTGGTAACTTCACTCTTAGGAAATACTTCCTCTAATGCATTTTATCCCTTTTTCATATAATTCTTCATATTCAAAG
Source organism: Viscum album (assembly GCA_963277665.1). Taxonomy (NCBI): domain Eukaryota; kingdom Viridiplantae; phylum Streptophyta; class Magnoliopsida; order Santalales; family Viscaceae; genus Viscum; species Viscum album. The sequence goes on along the minus strand of OY728135.1, from coordinate 1,098,679,861 downwards.
TTTCTTAAGTCATAGTTTACATTTTCCCCCATACGAGAATGTGGTAATATGTTTTCAGATAAATTATCAAGGAATTAAGTCAATTTTAATCCATTCGGTCAAATCAATTCAACATTAAACATTAGCCTTCCTATGTCCAATGTGCATGACTTTAAACTGCCCACAAAAGGAAAGGGAACTCTGAACATAAGTCAAGTCTCAGCTCACTAAACATACATTTTGTATGATTTATGTAATATTGAGCAATTAGAATATGAAAGGTTTGTGGGGTTGTTTGTATCACGCTAGAAAAAAAATCAAACTATTCTTACTAGGTCCATTGGATTAGGTAAATATTGAAAAGCAAGTAGCAAGAGAATGTAGGCAAAAATGATTGAAGATGAAAATGTTTTTCATTGATGCACAAGAGTTAGAAGGACATCCAAGACTAGAGTCTCTTCTATTTTTCTAGAATTATAAAAGTATTTCAACCTAACTCTTCATTTGATTTACGGAATCCTGAGATTCACCAGCAGCCACCTAGAAGTCATTCATTCAACTGGATATAATAAGAGATGTAGTGATACCACCACTTCTTGGAACAATTGTAAATGAATGTCCTAGAGTGCGGATTGAGAAAATTTTCTTCTGATCAAACAGTGACTCTGTTTCTATCCAGGAGACTTGAAAGATGGATACATGGATTTGAGAATGGAGCATTGGAAGTAAAGAGCCATTTGGAGAGAGTACTCTTTTCAGATATTGTTCTAATGTCATGATGGTATTTTCTCTACCAACCGGAAGCAGAAAACATATCAGACCATGGGTTTTCCATTTTCATATCTGCAAGGAAATGGCATGGAGGAAAATTCTTAATGTTCACACCATTTTTGCAGCTCTTAAAGCACAGCATAATCGAAATAGAGGGGTAGCAGTACCGTTGAATCTCGGGCATATAGTTCTTTGGCTCTGGAACATTGACTCCTTGAAAATGACCATTGCCATATAAAGGCAGGAAAATACTTTGTGGGAAATTAACATGATACTTCTTCAAGTACATGGCCAAATCTTGGAGAGTGCTATCACAGATATCACAGTAATCATGCCCAATGATGTTCATCATGTCATCAATCTGCTTACTAGCTAGCTCATCAGTAGATCCAATTATTTTGGGAGCCATTGAATCTGTACAAATATCAAATAATTAACTTTTAAGAAAGTTGGTTTTTCATAAAATTGGTGAAGAAAATAAAAAAAATGGATAAGGCATTAAGGCGCCCAGGTATAATCTTGTCGCGCAAGTCTATGTCGGTCGTACAAGTTTTACCGCGCTAGTACTGGCATGCAAGTCAGCAACTCACTACAGAAGCACAACATGAACAGAAGCGTGGACAAGCAGAAAGCTAAGTCACTTGCGCAAATGAGTTCTCACTTGAAAAATGAGAGGGAGGTTCTTTGAAAGCCATGTTCTTTGTGAGAGAGTGGCACCCATATTTATAGGTGAGGCCGTACCCCTGCACGCTGGACCCTGCGTGCCAGAATCATACCTGTGCGCCTACTACTTGTGTGCCACAGTACCTTGTTTCTCATTTTCCTTAGAGTCAAATCCTCTTTCCTTTTTTGGATCCAACTCTGAGGGGGGACTTTTGTTGACGCTTCTTTACGTTCCAGAGTCTAATGAATGGAAAAAGGGAATACCTTAAGCAAAATGATAGTCATCCTTTGAAGAACATCAAAAATTGACAAAGTCATGAACAAGGAACCCATTAAGCATGGGTCGCGCAAGTTTCATTATGGTCACACAAGTATACTTGCGCGCCACATATGGGTCGTGCAAGTCACTTACGCACCCTATTCTTTTTTCTCCCAAGGTCCTCAGGTGGACACTAAATACCCCATGTAGGCCCCCCATTTCGTGGAAAAAAAATCCAAAACTCAGATTCAAGCTCGGGTCGCCCAAGTCTCCGTTTGAAGTCTTCCAAACACTTCTATGGTAATTCTTTACCTAGAATGGAAGCTATCAAGAGGAAGTGTAAGGCCTAAGTATTAGAACTCATCAATACTTGCGCGCCTAAGTGTTCAACCCTTAAGGGAAGTGAAGACACTTGAGCGCCGCCTTATCCTCTCATGGAAACTTGTGTGACGCCCTTCTGAGAGCATCTATGTATAATACTAAGGGCTAGAGACAAGTCTCTCCCAAGTATTACCCTACAGGTTCTCCATATCCCAAGTGAACTCATGTCGCGCAAGTATACTTGCGCGACCAGGACTTGCACGCCTCCTTCCAATTCACTTACTTTCCTCAAATTCATCTATCCTCTTCGAGATATAGCCTTCAAAACCCTCTTCAAATCCATTTGTGGCATGATTCCTTTGTTGGCTTCCTGATCTGAAAGAAATTATGATAAGTTCTTTTGATTTGGGCCTCCTTATCAAGAGTAAGCCCCATTTCTCAAGTCCCCTTAACCTGGGCCTCCTTTTCAGTAATAAGCCTCAGTCATAATTTCTCTTAACCTGGGAATCCTTTTTAGGAGTAAGCCCCAAATTATAAATCCCCATAATAAATGCATCCTCCATAGAAGTAATCCCTAGTCTTAATTTATTTTGATTTGGTCTTCCTTATCAGGAATAAAATTCAATCATAAGTCCCCTCTAATGTGGCATCTTTTTTAGGAGTAAGTCCTAAGTTAAGTATCTAAATCTCCATAAAGCACATATACCTTTATGGACCCTGTTCCCAGGCTTCTTCCCTAAGTAAGTCCTGATCTTCATCTATCTGGGTAGTCATACATACTTAATCCCCACATCATTTCTTATCATTGCATCCTTCATGTCATAATCATTAGGTTTTATTGATACCTCTTGTTTCTCACACCGATCATGACTCACGTGAGCTTAGAACGTAAAACTAATTATGAAATCTCTATTTGGGCCATCAATAATGAATAAAACTCATACTTATTCACTTGAACTACATGGGTTCTGATTTATTTTCTAACAAGGATACATTTGGCACCAAAATTTGGCACGAACAAGCGACCCCAAGATGGCCCCCCGGACTGCCTCGTGAAGCCCCTTCACGGAGGCCTCTACACCGCGGCCGCCACGAAGCCCATGAGGTGGGATTATCTATGAACGGATTTGACATTCTCTAACCTTCCATGAAGCCCAGGAGGCGGGATGCTCAGTGAACAGATTTGTCATTTGCGAACCCGCTGCGAAGTCCAGGAGGTGGGATGCTCTGCAAATGGATTTGACATTCGCGAACCCGCCGCAAAACACAGTAGGCGGGATACTCCATGAACCCACTTGACGTTTGCCATCCCACCACAAAGATACATCACCCCATTCACACCGTGTAAGCTCTACTCCATGGCGCCGATTGCCTATAAATACCGGACTCCTCCTGAGCTCTCCGGATGGACAATCCGACCTTTCGTCTTCTCATCTCTCGAATGGAGAAGTATTCTTCCGCTCGGTGAACCATGAGCTGCACGATGTACTTCCGCTTCGCGAAGTGCCACCCCATTGTCTCATTTTGATCCCCTCTTCCAAGAGGGATGCCTTTCATGAAGCCTTAGGGCTTTCGTGAAGGAAGGGGATCCCCAAGGGGACCCGAGTCGTTGCGGAGCATTTATGCTTCACGAAACACCCTTCATGTACACTTGATCCATTCTCTAAGGCATGATCACTATACTTGGCGAAGCACATTGCTTCCCGACATCCTGCTTCACGAGGCACCCTTGATCCATGAGGTTGTGCTCCATGAATTCCTTTACAATTTGCGAAGCACCTCCCATTTTCACCTCCGCCCCATGCTAAGTCTAGGGCACCCCACTTCGTGAAGCACACCCCTTCGCAAGTGCTCTCCGCCACGCGGAGTAACAGAGCTCCACAGGGCCCCTGCCTATGGACCCCTCTGCTTGGCAATTCCTTTTCCTATGCGACCCTCCAGGTTTGCATGATGTGACTTCAAAGTCCCCTAGACGATATCTCCCATAGCGTTTCTTCACCTAATGCTTCTTCTCATAGGCATGATAATAGCTATTTCTTCTTCACATAGCCATGCTAACGTGGACCCATCGATTGTTCGCTCTACAGTCCCCCTTCACCATGGAATTATCGGTACCTTCCCTCCAATAAGGAGAAGAGGGTACCAGTTATGTAAGTCATAGGGGTTTGGAGTAAACCCACCTTGTTTGAGATGCAGGATGTTAAACTGCCAAGCACCCACATCCTCAACACATGACAATAAACTGTGACCTCATCCTGTACCCCGCATTCAGGGTCACCCACCTTGGGAATTATCCATGCCCCTGGTCTCCACAGGGGATGATATACTCCTTCTTGAATTATTGTTTGTCAGCAGTGAAGGGTGGCCACCTTGGCATAAGCCCCTATCTTTTCTTGCAAGAGGCAACACCCCCTGCCCCTCCTCACTTCCTCGGTGCCAATGCCAGCGGTGAGTGTGATAAGGAACGAGGCTCCTTCTTTCTTCAGTCCCAAATCCCTCTCCCACTACGCTTTGTCACCCTCAGGCCTCCATCCTGGAGTAAGTACCAGCACCGTGGGCCGCCCAATGCGTAAGCCCCTTCTCGCTTCCCACGGATGCATCGTTCGCGATGTGATCATCAGGTCTCTACTGCCTCTTGTTTCTCCCACTGAGTATGAATCTCGTGAGCTTAGAGTGAGCGCCCACCATGAAACACTTTGGGCCATCTTAGAGTGTAAGCCCCAATCACCTTGTCTAGGCTGTAGGACGTTTAACTACCAAGCACCCCCATCCTGTATGACATTAAAATGTACCCCTGAAATATGTGGTCCTTGATCCATGTCAAGGAATGGTATGTAGGAAGCCTAAAAGAGGTTCAATCCCACCATAAATTGGACCAAGGTCCTCATTAACATTTGTTTACAAACACCATCCCCATCCTGCATGACGTTAAACTGCATTCCAGTCTAGTGGTAAGCCGTTGTGATCCCACAATCCAGTTGTTCCGAAAACCCTTCAAGTTGGTTCAACGACCCCTTTTCAACCCGAACTACGGGGACTTTGATCCTTGCTAAGTCGAGGTATGTAGGAATCCTCCCTGAGGTTCAATCCCACAACCCACCTGGACCAAGGTCCTTATTCACATCAGTTTTCCAACACGCACCATACAATCTGAACTATGTGGTCTTTAATCCATGTCAAGGAATGATACGTAGGAAGCCTCCTTGAGGTTCAAGCCCACTAACCATTGGCCCCGACCGCCTCCGTGTCAGTGTTCCAAGCCCCCAACCAGAACTATGAGGACTTTGATCCATGTCAATGCTTGGTGCGTAAGAAGCCTCCCGGAGGTTCAAGACCAGCATCCATCGGACCAAGGTCCATCTTTACATCGGTTCTCCGACACTACCTCCTCCAGAACTATGAGGACATTGATCCATGTTAAGGCATGGTATGTAGGAATCCTCCCTGAGGTTCAATCCCACCACCCGGTTATTCCGACCTCCTTCACGTTAGTTCACCCACCACATTGGCCAGCCTAGAGTGTAAGACCCACACATCCATCCCAAACTACGAAGAATTTAATCCATGTCAAGTCATGGTATGTAGGAAGCCTCCCCGAGGTTCAATCCCACCACCCATCGGACCCCCGGTCCATCTTCACGTCGGTTCACCGACACACCCTAACCTGAACTACTAGAACGCTGATCCAAGTCAAGGCACTGTATGTAGGAAGTCTCTTCAAGGCTCAAGCCCAAAAAACCATCTTGCATCCTGATTGTTACCTGGGCCACCACATTCCGGTGACATCATGCCACCCCATTCTCCTCCATTTAATTCAGAAAGCTGCCTATGAGTTGGCCCCAATATCGGTGTTCCCTCAAGGAAGTTCCTAAAAAAGATCTACTTTAATCGGTGTTCTGATCAGTCTGATCTATCCTCGTTGGATGTTAAACTTGCGGCATACCCTATGTTAAACAAGGGAAGCTGAGGAAAACCTCAGATATATGCCTATTTCATATGATTCCCTGCTTTCTATGTGGGATTCCTCGGGATTTCATTCCCTCAAGAAGACCTATAATAAGGGACAGAAGAGAGACACACCAATCCCCAGTGTCCAAACACGTCAATCATTCCCCAGCATGACTACTCCTATAACCGAAGGTTGCTTCCCATACCGGACCCCTTGGAATGTCCTGACAGAAGCAGTGTAATTAACTGGCATCCATGAAGATATGGCACTGGGAAGAGTTTCACGAACAATGTATTAAATATATGAGGGAGACCAGGACTAGGTGACAAGTTCTAAGTATGAATCCACAGAAGGAAGAACCAACATCCCATCATCCTGTTTTGATCAAGGATAAAACGTCCCAGAACAAGGGGAAAATGCCACCCACCTTTGGAATGCGGGAATCCAGGGTAACAAAAATTCAGGTCCTTCGTCCCCGAATGAGACGGATGTGCGTGCCCCGGTGAAATCATCAGAAATAGAAATGGAGAACTCAACGTGAAGATCTTCTCCTCAATATGGAGATTAGTAACACTCAAGGCATCCATAGATTGACGTGTCACCAAATCTAGCTATCTGGCATTGGGTCCCGCCAAGTAAATGGAGGGCCTGGCGTGAAACTCACCCAAAGTTGGGGTAGTAGAATTTTGGGCATCCCATTTGCGACGTTGTCAGCATAGATCCTTCTTACCGACCACGGAAGACGGAACTACGTTGGGCACTGGTGGTCGATTTCTTTCCCTCGCAGTGTTAATGAGTTTATCACTCTACTTCCCAGGAATCATGTTGCTACCACAGGAAGAAGATCGCTGCCCACCCACCTACACAGGGGCAGGGGAAACGCCAGCACAGCCGCTCTGCGTAGATCCACTACTGCCACAACGGTGTCTGCATCCACGAACGTGGGGCGCCCACGCCCCATCTCCCCATTAGAATTCATCAAAAAAGGGTGATTAACGACCTTTTACATCGTTATGAGGAGGGAATAATCCCAACCAGAGATATGGACCACCTAGACCTGGAGGCATCTAGGCCCCACCATCAACGCCTCCCCCGAGGGCTGCACAGGGATCCCCCACTCCCCACCCAAACATTCAATCGTTTCAGGAGACTGTCCACGGAACGCCTTAACAACTCCCTACCTTTCGCTGATGAGGTGGGTGACATCCGGCTCATCCCGGTCAGAGTCCCGATCCAGGGTACCCGAGAAAGGGTCCCTACCCAGCCGCATCAACACTGCCGTCTATCCTTTCCAGAGGATTAGGTAGGCTATGCGCCAGCACCACCAGCACTGGCTCGCCAGACCCGACGCCAGCGTCAGGCACAGGCTGACGAGAGCACCCGCCAAGGGGCGTCAAATTCGATGACTACTATGTCCCGAGCCACCTCTGATGAATATCATCAAGTCCCTACACACACTGAGCATGGGAACTTATACTCCCAACCGGGATTGAGGCCCCAACCGCCCCACGGGTAGGTTGGGTCAACTCTCCTGGTCACAGGCATGAGTGGTGATCATCGCGAACCAACCTGTAGTGATGCCACCCCGTATGGAGGTCCTCCCCATACAAATACTACACAGAGTGTGGGACTTCCCCACTCCGATGCTCACCATGGAGGTATGCCTCGTGCTACCCCCAACCCGAATGAAGGTCTACCCTATGGCAGTGGTGCTCGGCATAGAAGCCTCTCCCACTCCCACCAAACTGGGTATGGAGTTCTTACTCATTCCCCCAAAAGTCGATGTGGAAACATTTCCCAACTGGTCCATCTCCAATGTGGGGATCCTCCCTATGTCCTCTCCACATCTGGCGAAGGTCCTCCTCACCCCGGCAACCTAAAGAGTGAAGGCAAGCCTCGCTCCACTCGAACCATGCATGGAGGTCCTCCCCATGCTCCCGCCAGTTCCAGAAAAGGTGTTCCATACTCTAGTGTTGTTCATGGAGGTCCTCCCCATGTCCCCTTTGACATCTTCCCTGGTGCTCCTCACACCTCAGTTGTCTCAAGTGGAAACCATCTCCACCCTAGCACTAGTGTGGCAGAAGGAACCTATGTCGGACATGAACCTTATCCTAAGGAGCCACCCAGGGGTAGGAAGGTGGGACGTCGTCGCCACAAGAAGAATCCTAGGAAGGCCTTGATTGAGATCAAAATGATCCGCTTCTTAGACTCTGAAGCAAAGTACAACTCAGCTCGAGAGCCCTCCCATCGCTCATCCGTGTCAAGGGCCAGGGCAGGGATGAGGCACATCAGCCCGGTGCTTCCAGAAAGCGAGGTCCACAAGATTCTTTCTTCCCTCTGCAGGTTTATCCAGGAGAATAAAGACATGGAGACCCCAAAGGTTATAGTTGTGCAATTGCCACCATCATCACCAGAAGTGCTTTCTACCTCCACGAGAGATCACAGAGAGCTATTCTAGAGACTAATGATGAGCGAGAAGCATCGTAACCTAGAACCAACAGCCCTAGACTCTGAGCCAGGAACGAAGGTCGCCAGCCCCTCCTACCATGATGTAGCGGCCATGTCGCTCCACTCTTCCGAGGATAGCCCGAGGATCGGCGGCCAGTCAGCCCGTTCGCTATATTCTCTGCCTGCCAACCTTCCATCCCAGCGGTCTGCCTCAGTACCACTGCCAGTTCCTCAACCACCCCCAATTGGCATGTGGGGAAATCAAGTTCCATACCCTAAGTTTGAGTCGAGGAACTTTTGAGGCATTCTTGCAGTGGACCACTTCCCTGAGGAGTTTCGACCCGTGGTAGCGCAAGATTTTTACATACCTGAGACTCTCACCCCATAGGAAGATTAGTGCTTCCGCTACACCCTCTGGGAATTCATTTCAGTCTCTGTCATCAGCATGTGGTTTATCTATGAAGATATACACATTTCAAAGATGCCGACGTGCAATGTCGTCTTGTCGATCTGGCCGCACTCCTAGTGGCCCAGCGCCCTGAGTCACTAGGTCATCGTGTGGCTCTCCAGTAGCAATGCGTTCAGAGTATTAAGTTACTCCACCGAATTATTAGGGAAGCTACCCCCACATGTATGTCCATGGCTGGGGACAGTATGCCACCATCCTCTTCAGTCCTATACAGCGGAAACCTAACTCATTATGCAATAGTGAGGACATGCCCCCAAGAAGGGTTGTGGTCCACATGGTTGACGTAGTGGAAAAGGAGGACGAGCTGGAGTTTCTCGATGGAGACTTGCACCTAGAGGGTGTACCACCCTTGTTGGACCCATCGGGGAGGATTACTCATCAGCAGAGTAACCTCCTAGGTCTCCCTACGCCCACTGAGTCATTGGTACTCAGTCGGAATGCCGGTAAGGTAAAAGAGCATGTCAGAGTGGTCAAGCGCTCTGACCCGTCCACCTCAGTGCAAAAGACAGAGGAAGAACCTGAGAAGGTCACGTTGTGCCAGCAACTTGCTGAGAAAAAGAGGTTGGTCGACGAACTCTTCGCTGAATGCGCGGTAGAGGGACGATCTGACTATGGTGATCCTAGGTTGGGGTCGTAGGGGCAGGAACAACTTCCCCCTGGCGAGACGCCTCCGGGAAACCCTGACCATACCACTCCCACGGGCAGGGTTGAAGTCGGAACTCATGGAAAGAGGGTGCATTATGTCTCACCAAACCCTCCCAAATGGCACGACAATCCAAGGAATCCTGCCCGGGTTCCCTCAGTCGCCCTGCAGGACGCTTCACCAGCTGCTCCACAAGCCGATGAGGCTGTCTATCGTGTTGAAGAACCTGGCAATTCACTTGTGGTTAGGGATCCCCGTCAAGACAGGCACTCCCACCCGGATGATCCTATGTCGGCACTAATCGCCCGCCTCGAGGCTCTGGAAATGCAAAATGTGGCTATCCCACATGATGGTAAGCCATACCTGGCATGGGTGGATGATATGTAGGCACCTACGGGTTTCGAGAATCCCACCTTATCCCACTTTAACGGGATGGGGGAACCGCCACAGTATCTGTCCCACTTTAATTCAAGGTGTGGGAACATGTTAGGTACTCCATCATAGTAGGAGGCTACCAAGCTCTGCTGTTTTGTTCAGATGCTGGAGGGGCTGATGTTTGTCTAGTATAGCCATCTCCCCATCAGATACGTGACTATCTGGGTGGACCTTTGCAGCCAGTTCCTCTACCAGTTCAGCTCTACCACCCAGAAGACGAGCATCGCAGACCTCTTCAAGTTCAAAAAAGGCCTGATGAGTGAGTCGTGGACTTCATAGCCCGATGAAAGAGGATCACATACTCTCTTGACATGCTACTGACTTAGAAGAAATTACTGACGATGTGTGTGGGGAATATCAAGATGGAATTGGTTCCCTCCCTGATCACTCAAAACTATCCCGGAGGGTTCCGAAACTTCTCCGATAAGGCCCTACGCCTTGAGGAAGCCCTGCAACAGGCCAGGAAAGCATGCCCATTGCCCCCAGAAATCCCATCAAGGAGAGCTTCCAGAGATGAGGCCATCGCAGTGGCCCAGATAGAGGCCCCCAATTGCTAGAGTTGCTACCGGTAGCACGGGCCCCGCAGCCTCGCAGAGGCCCTCCACCTCAGGAACAACATTCGGCCCCGTAGCATCCTTAGAATCGGAAGGCACCTCTGTGTAATGCCCTGCCACTACCCAGGTGGAAAAATCAGGGTCCACATCTTTAGAAAGCCCCTCTGGCTCCTCGTTAAGGCTAGGCTCCAAGGGCTCCCTATCCAGAAAGAAGACACCGGACTTACTCGTTTAGCAAGAATTAGCTCCCTGGTTACTTCTGTAGTGCCCTAGATCAGGGGATTGTACGCTTTTCTGATTTTAGAAGGCCGGAAAAGGAGAATCTCACTGATCGCCCCAACTACTTCCCCTACCATCGGATTCTGGGGCACACCCTCAAGCATTGCTATGTGTTTAAAGACTAGCTCCAAGACCAGATTGATAAAAACATAGTCAGGATGGGCCTGGCCCTAGAATATGAGGCAGGTTTCTTTATGAGGTTAGAGAGCAGTAACGACGGTGAAGGTGAATGGCAGAAGGTTCCTAGCCACAGATCCCAGAAGCACGATGACTGGATTTCTCATAAAATGGTCGCTCACACCCATGGAATTATCCGTGCATTCTCGAACCAAACAGAGCCTTCTGATGTTGTGGCCATCACTTCTATGTCATCATCTCAGCCGACCTCTTCCCATAAGGGAAATCTATGGCGGTGAAAAAAGAAGAAACACGCTCCACCAATGTCATCGTTATCTCATACTCTTTGTGACTTAATGCCCCCTGATATGGGGATTCTTCCCAGAATCTGCCCAGTGGTGGATGATTCTTCAAGAGACAGTAAAGGGTACGCTTTAGTTAACATCGTCGAGTTGGTAAATACCTATATGACTCCCGACGAGGGGAATGCCAGGAAAACCTCCCCAATGTCCCTGACAAAAATCAGCGTCGGTGGAGCCACGAATATATGGGTCATCGGGGCACATCAATTGGAACATCTAGCTAAGTCGTGCATGCCACTAAGACCGGACAACAAGCGCATCATAGAGCTCAGCACGTGCAACCTCTTCATCTGGCGTCGTCGAGATTGCCTCTACCACCGTTTGTGCTATTGGATCACACAAAGCTGATTCGGCTGCACCACAACCAGCTTCAACTCACTACTGGTCATCCTAAGTTGTCCGGTCCTCATCCAGAAGCTACTCTCTGAGCTTCGACTAGCAGGCAGTGGGATGTACCCAGTACCAGTTAGCTGTTTTTCCAGCCAGAAAGGCCCACCATGCCTCCAATCACCGAGTGTCCACCTGTAAGAAGAAGTTCGCACCTGGCGTAGAAGCATGATGTCCTCAATCACCATGCCAGCATTCCAGTGAGGATTTATATCATTGAATCCCTTCTCCTATCACCAGATATGCGTGAAGCCCTTGCTGAGGCTTTAAGAATCCCCCTCCAGTTTGATATGGAGGTAGCAGCTGTAGAAGCCTTGCATGCTAAAGTAGTTGAAGATGCCGAATGTCAGGCCATCATATCGTTCTTGGGAGAAGACGAAGGCTCCCCTATATAGGGGCACATTCACCCGCTGTACATCACAAGACAATTAAATGGTGTGGAGGTTCACCACTATCTTGTTGACACCAGCTCCGGGATCAACCTTATCCCGAAGCGGACACTGCGGAAGCTAGAGTTATCTGAGGATGACCTGAATCCCTCCAATTTAAGGATCCAGGGATATGACCGGACAAAACAGACCCTGGTAGGCATGATCTATTTGAATACCCAGTTCAGTGGCCTAGTTACTAGTACTTAATTCATGGTTATCTCCCAAGACACCACATACAATGCATTGATGGGAAGGTCATGGCTCCACCTGTACGCGGTGGTCCCCTCATCGTATCACCAGTGCCTCAAGTACTCCCTTAATGGTCGAGTAGGCGTACTCCAAGGTGATGCATCTCCTTTTGACGCTTTTGAATCTTTTTATCTAGATGCTGACTATTACAAAAGAAAGTATAATCAGATTCTAGCAAGTGAGGTTGAACCCTCCCCGGTCACAAGTGATCACTAGATAGGTCTGGATGATTCTACATCATCCTAATCCATTGGTTGGAGGCCCCAACCCCTAACATGGGGTCGTTCTTTGTCTATTTGGGTACAATAGGAAGTAATATTCATATGTCCAAGAGACGGTGGAAAGTCACCTCATACTCCTACAAAAACTAGTCTTGGGTGATCCCGGAACCTCCTACCCCTGTACGGTATCGGGACGCCCGGCTCATGGCAATAGCGGTACATCATATGTGTCTGTTTCACGAGGCTGGAATTAACCGGATCAAGCCAACGTGTCACTACTACATTAGTGTTATCAAGAGTGGCCCCATGGGCCGGAGGCCAGATGGGATTGGATCAACTGCCTTCATCACTATGGTCTCAATGGAGCATGTGTCTTCTGATGTGATGACCACTACCACTCAAGTCGGTACCAGCCTCCCGTCAGGGTCTGGTGGATCAGAAACAACTTCCGCCGTGGAAGATTCTTCCATAAGTGGATAAGAGGATCTAGAGGATTCTCCCTCTACCTTTGAAGAAAAAATCTCTTCCATGGTCGACGAACTGGTACAGTTGAACCTTAGTAGCGAGGTAGATCTGAGACCCACATTGATCAGTACCGCCATGTCCCTCGAGGAGAAGCAGCAGTACGTGAACTTCCTTAAAGAGCACTGTGATGTGTTCGAATAGAGTTCCGATGAGATGCCAGGACTAGATCCTCAGGAATTCGTCTACCGCTTTGGTCTCTCGACAAACCATCGTGGGTTCAAGCAGCCTCCCAGGAAGATGCATCCGTCTCATGGTGCAATGGTCACGACTAAAGTTGACAAGATCATCAAGGAAAACTTCTTTAAGGTAGTCCAGTACCCCAAGTGGTTAGCCAACATCGTGATATTTAGAAATAAGAATGAATATATCAGAGTCTACATCAACTTCTGAGATCTCAACTGCCACTGTCCGAAGGATGATTTTCCCCTTCCAGTGACAGAATTGTTGATCGACGTTGCGGCTGGGTTCCAAGCCCTCTCCTTCATGGATGGTTACTCTGGATATAATCAAATCTGGATGGCCCCTGAGGATAAGGATTCTACTTCTTTTAGGGACCTTCAAGGTACCTTTTGTTACCAGGATATTCCCTTCAGCTTGAAGAATGCAGGTGACACCTTTTCGGCGGGCCATGCATCGCATATTCAATCCAATCCTCGGGACATTGGTGGAGTGATATGTGGATGATCTGGTGGTCAAATCTTGTCAGCGCCAGGACCACCTAAAGGACCTTGAGAAAGTATTCTGCTTCCTCTGTTCCCTCCACATGATGATGAACCCGTTGAAGTGTGCATTTGGGGTCACGTCTGGGATGTTTCTTGGATTTTTTGTTAGGTACCGAGGCATTGAGATCGACCTGGAGAAGATCAAGGCCATCAGCCAGATGCCTCCCCCGAGTAATATTTGGGATCATCGAGGTCTCAAAGGCCACTTAGCCTACAAAAAGCTGATTCATTACGAATCTGGCTGGAAAGTGTAATCCCTTTTCTCGGCTCATGATGAAAGGCTATGCCTCTGAGTTGGACAAAGAGTGCCAAGACGATTTCGAGGAAATCAAGCAGTATCTGCTCCAACCTCTGGTCTTGATGCCACCCATCTCCGAAAAGCCACAGATCCTCTATTTCAATGTCCTAGATCGATCTCTCGGTTCCCTTATCTCTTAGATGAACAACGAGGGGACATTGAATAGCCTCTACTAACTCAACTGCATGCTCCTTGATATGGAGACCAGATACTCCCCCATCGAGAAAAGCTATCTTTCACTCGTATTTGCTGTGCAGAAACTGTGACATTACATGCAGCATGATGAGGTACAACTAGTCTCTCAAGTAGACTCACTGAAGTATATTCTAAACTGTACCATGTTGACTGTCCGACTAGCGCGGTGGGTGGTAATTCTCCAGTAGTTTGACATCAGGTTCATGCCTTAGAAGGCTATCAAGGGGCATGCATTGGTAGACTTCCTATCTTCCCATCCAACCTCGGCAGACCAGTCCCTGGACTTGGATTTTCCCGATGAGGAAATTCTCTCGGTAGATCAAGTCGTCCCATGTTGACAGATGCATTTTGATGGTGCCTCCCAGATCCCTACCGGTAGGAGGCTCAATAATCCTAGGCTCAACAGAGTAGTTCTGGGTATCATATTCATCACCCTGGCATAATCCATTCTTCCGTACTCATTCCTATTATCAGAAGTTTGCACCAACAATGAGGTATAGTTTCAGGCCCTCATTACCGGTCTCGAGCTGGCACTTGAGATCAACATTCCCCATTTTCATGTGAAAGGGGATTCCAAAGTAGTCATCAAACAATTCAATGGTGACTATATTGTCAGGAATCCAGAGCTCGTGCCATTGTTGGAGTGCACCCTCCATATAATGGCTCAGTTCCCTTCTCGACCGAAGTTTAACCATGTCCCTCAGTCACAGAATGGTCAAGTGGAAGCTTTTCCCAGCTTAGCCGCATCACTTCCAGAGCCCAACCAGACTGATATGATTATACGTGTGGCCCACCAAAGATTCATTTCCCCCATCACCCCAAAGGATGAAGATGGCCTACGAGTAAGCCATCTTGCCACCGGATCCTCCACGCCAGGAGCCCCAGGTTCTTCAGATGCATTGGTTGAGACGACTCCCAACTGGAGAAACCCTTTTGTCGAGTATCTTCATAATGGTTACCTCCCGGCTGATTGGGCCGAGCGCGATCGAATTCGACGTCGCGCACTGCATTTTACCCTCCAGGGTGGTCCTAGTCTTGAGAATATCATCTATAAGCATAGTTTCAATGGTGTTATCCTCTGTTGCATCGAAGGAGTCTATATTTATTAGGCCATGGAAGAGGTTCATGCCAGTTCCTATGGTGCCCACCAGGCTGGGCCAAAGCTATCCCATCAGATCCGGAGACTGGGGTACTTTTGGCCCTCCATGATCCATGATTGTATCGAGTTGGCCAAGAGATGTCACGCGTGCCAAGTGCATGCTAATTTCCTACATCTGCTGCAAGAACCTCTCAACTCCACAAATTACTCTTGGCCCTTTGCGGTGTGGGGACTCAATGTCATGGGACCATACCTGCTAGCAACAGGTCGCCAGTGCAGGTTTATCCTAACCGCCACAGATTTCTTTTCAAAGTGTGCATAGGCAGTTCCACTCAAGGAGGTCGAGTACCATTCCATCGTTGACTTCATGAGCTCCAATATCATCCACTAATTTGGAGTCCCTAATTCTTTATTCACTGATAATGACGCCAACATTCGAGCAGCTGATTTGAATAAATTTTACGCCAAGTACAACATTCGCTCCAACCATACCTCCCGCTATCATGTGCAAGAAAATGGATAGATTGAGGCGTAAAAAACCTCTCTAAATTTTTTCATAAAATGGTTGTCCAGAAAAAGAAGAAGAGATGTCTGCAAAAGCTCCCCAATGCCCTCTGGGATTATCAGATGATGACTCGCAACTCCACCCAGGTGACTCCATATTCCCTGGGGTATGGGGCTGAGGTCATCCTGCCCATCGAGATTCAGCTACCATCGTTACACATTACAGTCTATGACCAGCAGGTGCTAGATAAGGTGTCTGAAATCCTTCTAGATGAATTGGAAGCACTTGATGAGAGTAAGATTTGTGCCCTGTACAATCTGGAAAGGCATCAGAATAATAGAGCTAAAACCTTCAAGAGGAAGGTTCGCCTCCTCTCTTTTCTGCAAGGTGACCTGGTATTGGACCTCCGAGCGCCAATGATCTTTGGCAGGAAACCACCCAAGTTGGAGTCCAAGTGGGAAGGACCTTACATAGTCCACAGGGTTTACCCCAATGGAGCATACTCTTTGGTGACCATGGATGGTGAGCGCAAAACTCCTCCCACCAATGACAAGTTCCTCAAGCAATACATTTCCTGAGCCCCTTGGTCCTGCATGACCTTAAACTGTATTGTCCTACATGACCTTAAACTATACGGTCCCTCATGAATCTAAATTGCACGATGGTCCTACATGACCTTAAACTGTATGGTCCTTGATGACCCTAAACTGCACGATGGTTCCGCATGACCCTAAACTGCACGACGGTCCCACATGAACTTAAATTGTGTGGTCCAACATTACTTTAAACAATGAATGGTCCTACATGACGTTAAAATGCATCTTCAGAACTACGTGTGGCTTGATTCCCATCCTCATGGTATACTTAGGAATGCTCAGATGCTTCGTCTTGAGCCCAACCCTAAACTCTTCTCTTTGACTCTCCCCCATGGGTATAGCTTCCTCAGAGGGTCCTTGCATGATATAGAGTAGGCTTCCTTAGCCCCACTCATATGAGGATTATAATGGTTGCACCCTATGCCCACTCCTGTTCTTCTATCCTCCTACGTCTTCACCACATGACGTTAAACTGCATGGCCTTCTAGAACTATGTATGGCTTGATTCCCATCCTCACGGGATATGTAGGAACGCCTAGACATTTTGTCTTTTGGCCCAGACCAAAAGCCAGAATCCTCCCCTCAGGTCAAGAAATATGGCAGGGTGCATACTTTTTCCCCAATTCAAATCAATCTAGCCTCGATCCAGCTATATGTCCCCCTCCTTGGAGAGGTTCACCTCTTTCGTAGATGGGTACAGCTTTGCTTCACCCACTCCTTGACTGGGATTCTATCACCTTCCCCGTCCGGAAGTGACCCTAAATGGTATGGATGCTAGGCCTAAGGGCTCTCTTACCACATCATGTCAACACCCTCGAGGATTTTGATCAAAAAGCCAATACAAGTCCTACGTTTTGAAGGTTTTCAGTGGTCGATTCTCATTTGTTTCTCTCATTTATGGTCACTATAGGGATGTTGTGTTTCAAACATGGTCAATAGTTGTCCTAGATTGTTAGGACCACCCCAAGATGTCCCAAACATTGAGTGTAGTGGATCGTTCTGCCCTGTTGTATCTAAGCGACAGACTCCCCTTGGGCGATTCCAGCTATGAGGACCCATTTCAGAGAGATAGCCAAGACCAGATCTTTGTTTCCTGCACCGAGCACCGCTCACGTGGGCTTAGAAGCTTTGATGAGGCAGTAACCGTACAAGAGGACGTATGACCTTCCACCCAGCCTAGGTTCTCTCTTATAGGATTGTACGACGAGGTGTGGGATTATGTCCTCATTCACGTCAGGTTACTCGTCGTGTTATACATATCCCCGGATAAGACATTCCCCAGACCTCATCCTTACTGCAAGACATTAAACTACAAGCAGGTCTAGCCTCCCCGAATGAGGCCTAGCCTCAGGCCCCTTGTCATTTTCCGGCCCCTGAACCTCATCCTCACTACAAGAAGTTAAACTGCAAGCAGGTCCGGCCTCCCTGACTGAGGCCTAGCCTCAGACCCCATGGCCTTTTCGAGCCCCTGGCCCTTGTCCTCATAGAAAGAAGTTAAACTGCAAGCTCGTCAGGTCTCCCTGACTGAGGCCCTTCCTCAGCCCCCTTTTCCTTTTCGAGCCCCCATCATAGGCTCTCTTATCGGAGTATATGGTGTGGTGCGGGATTACATCCTCATTTATGCCGGTTTATTCTCCGTGCCATACACCACCCTTGTTTGGGGGTATCCTAATCCCCTTCTCATCCTGCAAGATGTTAAACTGCATCTTGAGAAATACGTGTGGCCTGATTCCTATCCTTATGGTATACGTAGGACCACCCAAATGTCTAGGATTCAGGTCCATCCCCATCTCCCAGAAATATCCATTTCACCTTGGCCCCTTGGCCTACCCTTCCCTAGAGAGGGGAGTATATGACATGGCATGGTATGGGATTATGTCCTCGTCCATGTCGGGCTTGTAACGACCACGCCATATAACTCTCCCTCCTGAGCCACCACATTGACCCTTTTCGTCGGTTCACTAATGTGCTTATGGGTACTCTGGTTTAGTACCTGGAATGTCGAACTCTGCTCGGACAAGTTTTCACCCGCTTTTCAGGCTTTGTGTCCCCCTTCATCAGGGCTTTCATCACCTTTCACACACGGAGGGACCCCCAAAAAACAGCATGGATACCACACCTAAAGGGGCCTCCTACTGTTACGGGCCAACACCCCCAAGGTTTTTAGATAACAAATTGATACAAATCCTATGTTTCGAATATGGTCAGTGGTTGATGCTTATTTTTTGTTCCCACTTCAGGCTAATGCAATATAGATACTGTGTTTCCTCCACAGTTAATAGTTATCCTCCATCGCCATGCCAACCCCATTAAGACCAAAATGTCTGTTACATGATTCACATCCTTCTCTACCTCATCATGCCTAAGTAGAACTTCGATACTCTTAGTAATATTCCACAGTGCGCATCCCCGCATTAGGAGGACCAAAGCCGTGATAGGGGCGTCATTCGGGGCTCCTGGTCTACACTTGTCGTTGGTTGAAGTTTTATGCGTCCCAAATTAATTACCCGTTCTTTGAACATTAGTATAGCATAAGTTCAGGGTCGATCCACAGGGAACCATAGCGTGCATGAATTTAATTGAGTTAATACTTATTTAGGTGAAGTATGTAATGTTTAGAAATGATTGGGATTGTTTTTGGGTTTTGATTTAAACTAAACTGATTTACATTGAAGAATTGATACAGTTTGAAGGAAAACAACGGTTAAATTTAAAGAGTTCTTAGAAATGGAAAGAAAAGACATGTCAGGGCTGTAGTGAATAAGGAGTTCTTATGTAGATTTTTTAAATGGTTGTGTTGTTCATAATAATTCAATCATTCAGGATTTCGTTTTGTTACAAGATTTCCTTGGTCCGGTTCCTCTTGTTTGGAATTAGAGCAGTTGACTCCTTGGTCTAGTAGTCGATGTCCTTAATTCTTTAATACGTCTAGTCCATTACTTGAATCGGTGAAAACCTTCCAATGGTCATGGATGTTTTCACCGTTACTTTTCTTTTGTATTGCTGAGAATCCTTCCCTTGGTCCGGCTAAGAATTCTCAGTTATATTAGACAGTGGCTAAAGAAAAGTAAGATGAATTACAACAATTCAAACACAACTATATAAAACAATATAAAAATTATGATCCCATAAGCCACAGCCCCAACACGAGGGGTTTAGTTACACATAGAATTTAGGAGAGAAACGACACACGTGATACCTGACGGATTCATCCTGTAGGCGTTGAGGTAGAGTATCGGAGGGTAGAATGGTGGAATAGTTTAATGACGGAACCTCGGTGGCTTCGAGAATGGTTGTAGTAGATATTCTCCCTCCTCCAATGGTTCTAAACCTCTCAACTCGTAGGCCAAGGCCTTATTTTATAGAAAAATAACGTACACGTCGTGTATAGAATGTACACGCTGTGTACTTTTCGTCAACGCATTTTGGCGCCATTTTCTCTACTGGCAGGTGGACGAGCACGCCGTTCTTGACTTTTTCACATGGATCCACCTGCAAGTTGAGTGAACATGGCGTGTATCACCGCCATACATGGCGTGTAGTGCCGCCATCCCCTTCTAGAATAGCAGACACGGTATGTAAAAGTTCCAACACACCGTGTCTTCCTCAACGGCCACATGGGCGTGTGGACTTTTCTCTGCAACCACCACTTCTAGAAGGTGGTACACGGCATGTAGCGCCGACCCACATGGCGTGTATAGAAAGTACACGCCATGTAGTGTCAAAAATTTCACAAACATCCCTTGATCCGTGTATTAAGCCAGAAATCTCTTGCAAGTAAACAGATTCCCTGAAATCAAAGAATATGTTCATGAAACCACATATATTTGCTGAAAAAATGCTGTTATCTTCAATTATATATTTGGAAATGTATACATAAATTGGGTGCATCAAATTCCCCCACACTTAGTCGTTTTCTTTCCCTCAAGCAAAATCTCAACATCTAATTAAGAGAGCCTATACTTTTAAAAGGAAGGAATTTAGTTAATCAAACGTATAACTAATAAAGGTACTGAGGAAAAATTATAAAAGGCACAAAAAAATTCAATTCATAAGATAGAACAATCATGCCTCATATATAATGTAATTAACTACTATCATCCTCTTTCATCACATTGATCAACCTTTCAAAAATAAGCATGCCACTTGATGATTTACCTTACCAGTTAAAATCACACTCTACACTCAAGATGTTTTTAATCGATGTTATGCTCAATCAAAGGCATATACATTCTATCCATAGGTTTGCAAGATATATTGTTCTCCACTTCAGAAAAATTGAATTACAAAAATCATGAGGGCATTTTCAATAAGGTTTAGATGTTTCTGTGGCTAAGGGTTGGTAGGTTCAGATGTGAAAATAAATTCTGAGGCTTGAAAAAGGATGGCTAATTCCTTTAAACAACATTGCATGATATTCAAATTAAAACTCATTGAAAATACATCCTTAAAAATCCCATTCAAATGCTTTTGTAATCGTTACCAACTCCCTTAGGTATGTAGGGTTTATGGGAAAATAAGTATAAGGTCCCCTCATTGTTTGTTTGTTGTTGTTTTTTTTGTTTTTTTTACAACAAAACACAAAGGCATCCCTTATGTATTCAATGAGTACATGTTTGGAACCCATTCAACCCCAAATAATCAAGAGGCACTCCCCCACACTTTATTTCACGGCTGTACAAAAATATTCCATGTATAGACAACTCCCTCTTTAATGCTTAAATGAATAATCATGCAAAGTTTAAAAAGAAATAGGGTAGGGAGGGAAATTGGATTGTAATGTGGCTTCCTATAAAGGCTATTCATGGCTTCAATGGGCTCAACGAAGATTAAATGTAGGGTAGGTCTTAAGATAAAGGGGTTGAAACAATCTAATACCTCAATCATGCTAAAGTAATAAAAAATTTCTTCGTATTTAAAAAAGAAAAACTTGCAAATTCTGGTAGTGATGCATTCCTAAGAATCTCTCAAGAAAGAGGGTATTAGAAAAGAAATACGAAAAACGGTTTAGAATACCTCTCAGGAGTGGAAAAGATAATAAAGGTACAATCAGGTCATGACATGCATATAAATGATTAGCCTAATTAATGTAATTTAATCAAGGATGAAAGTTTGTAATTGAAACTATATCAGTAATAATTTTAAAATACTTAAAAACTAAAAAGCATGTAACCTTTCCAAAAGTTCCTACTGATAACTCTAGCATTTATAAGACTGATTAACAAAAATTACTTTACATTTACAAATATAGAGTCTAATAATGATGTCTACTAGGTTAGTTAAAGGGAAAAGACTACGGTGAAATATATAGATGCTCCCCCACACTTAACACTGCACATGGTCCACCAAGTGCAACACCAAGGTAAAGGGTGGGCAGCGGGGAGAAATGGGGGACAAAATGAGGGAAATAAGTGGAAGAAGTAAATCCAAAAAGAAAGAAAAAAGAAATGTAAAAATACTCCCCTCGTGAAAAGTGATGCCCAAAGCGCGCCATGCCTATACCTGTGACTGTCGAGAAAAAGAAATAAGACTACAAACATGCATAACAGCACAGCACAGAAAATGACAGAAGAGATATATAAGAGAAAAGAAAATGTCACTATCATGGGGTCGCCTTAGGGGAGGCATCATCCAGTATAGAATCGGCCGGGAGAGATAGCGTAGGATCCGTAGAAGGGTGAGGCTCTGACTCGGCATCAGGAAGGGTAGCTGAAGAAGTAGGAGCCGTAGGTGTGAGACTCAGGATCAGAAGCTCAGTAGCAGGCCCTGGCCCGGCAAAAGTGGCAGCAACAAAGCTCACCGTAGTCATCAGAACAGAAGCTATGGCCGATGCAGGAGATAGCAGTGGAGCAGCAGTAGAAGGGCCAGGAATGGAGGCAGGGGCCGGTGGCTGAGAAAATGGAACACCATGATTCTGAGCGATATATACCAACAGATTCTCCATCCAGTCCTGGAGTCCATCCAGATGAATCAAATGGCATGCAATGGTTTCCTAGCGGCCGATGATATGGGCCAACTGCTGCTCCATCATGGCTAGGCGGAGGGAAATGGCCGGATCGACCGACGGTGCGGGGGTAGGTGGGATGGGAGATGGGACAGAAGAAGGAAGGTCAGAAGAAGTGGGGTCAGTAGAAGGTGGGTGAGGGGGAGAAGCTGGAGTAGGTGGGGAAGGAGGGGCAGGGTCAGCAGGTGGCGGGGCTCGAGCCCAAGCAAGGATATAGGCACCCCCTACTTCCGGACCAATCCCATGCGAATGAGCATGAGGAAGTCCATCCGCTGGGGTGAACCTAACAAGTCATGAGGTAATGAGGGCTCGAATACCCCCATGTGGTGGGCAAGACGGGTGGTGTAAAACCCGCCGTTCAAGTTTCCCTGACGGCTGGAAAACATGGAGTGAAAATATGAGGCGGAAAGAAATGGGAGGTCCGGGTAGGCGTGTCGGATGACATAGGTAAGAAGCTCCATGTCACGGCCGGTCACGACCCCCATATCCTCATGGCGGGGGAAGAGTATGGTGGTGAAGCACCGGTGGGTGAAGCGAAGGATGAGATCGGCTATAAGAGTGCTCTTCAGAGAAGTGGGGGAGTAACGGTGGTCAGGACCAGCGATCTCCCGCCACATGGCAATGAGGTTAGAGCGCTCAGGCCGGGTCATGTCAGA
Source organism: Viscum album (assembly GCA_963277665.1). Lineage (NCBI taxonomy): Eukaryota > Viridiplantae > Streptophyta > Magnoliopsida > Santalales > Viscaceae > Viscum > Viscum album. The sequence goes on along the minus strand of OY728135.1, from coordinate 1,098,656,724 downwards.
AACGGGGGGTCTGGCGAAAGGATGGGGGTAGAAGCTGCACCCTCGGCTGAACTCTGTCATCATCAGAGAAAAACATCGGCCGCTTAGCCGGAACCGAACTACTGGCACCGCATTGCCAGGTGTCTCTCGGTACTCCGCTCCATCGAACTCAAAGGAGACCGCAAACTCCAAAAATAAATCTCGGAACACAGGAGTGCTGGCCTGGAAAATCTCTAGGAGTGCAGTGTGCCCAAGAAGTACCTCCAACTCCTCCCAAATACCGAGCCGCTGCGGAATGCTGCTATCAAGGTACCAGCCGCTCAATGGTATCGGCCGACGAGAAAAGCATCGGAGCCTGTCGTTTGCGAGGTCGGTTACCGGGAATACCTTTCAGGGATAGGGAGCACTTGCAGGTCCCGGCCCAGGTGCCGGTGCAGTAGCAGCATCTGGCTTTGTAGTTGGATCCGCCGAAGAAGAAAGTGGCTCGGTGGAAGGGGTGCTCGAAGAGGGACCAGCTGCTGAGGATGATGGTACAACGGAAGTGGCAGCTGGTGTAGTAGAAGGAGTCCCCGCCTCATCTGAGGGAGTGAGTGGCGGAAGAATGGCCAACGGAGGGAGCTCAAAGACCGGAGCATCGGGGTCCGGCTGAGTAGGTGGTCGGAGTAGGATCTGACGATAACTGGACTCCTCACCCTCAGTGGCAGAGGCTGGCTGCTTCCCGTGCGATTGATCATGATATGCCATATCCTGAAATAGAAAGAAAAAGAAAAAGAAAACAAAACAAAAGAAGAAAATAAAACAAATAAAATGTGAGAAAACTGGAAAATTAAAGTACACGGTGTTTACTCAGAGCTGGAAGGTATCCCATGTTCTCTAGAAAGACATGCTGATGGTGGAAAGAGACCATGTAATAGGACACGGCGTGTACCGAACATACACGCCGTGTTCACATCAAAGTGCAAGTTGTCATGTAACAAATGAAACGGCCATGTTTTTAACAGTTCAGAGAACACAATACACACCGTGTAGGTTATGGACACGGCGTGTACTGCACACGAAGAACATGGCCGTGCAGAGGGGGAGACATGGGCTGACCATAGATATAGAGGACACGGCGTGTACCGAACATACACGTCGTGTTCTGGAACATGGGGTGACAAGCCGTGATATGTGCCACACACAGAGGGGCCAACACAAACAACAGACACGACGTGTACCAAACACACACGCCGTGTAAATGAAAATGGTGTGTGAGACCGTGTGAAAAGGTGTATTCAGGCACGGGGAAATGGACACGGTGTGTACCGAACATACACACCGTGTATATTCAAATTTCTGAAAATTCATTCGGAGGCTGTGTTCAGACGTACACGGCGTGTGTTCTTCATTTCGAGGTCGTGTACTGTCGGAAGCCGAACGATCGGATGATCCGAAAAAACACCCTAAACGTGTCTAAATATTTGAACCATAGGGTGTAGAATGGTGTACCTGGATCGAGGATCACAATGTGAGAGGAATTAGAACTTGAAACGCCCCAAATCGACAGATTTGGCAAAACGGGGTTTGGACGGTGTTTGGGAGAAGAAACGGGAAGAAGGGGAAGAATCAGGCGGTCGTGCAACATGGCCTCAAGCCGGGTGGCCCATGTCTTTTATAGCCGAGGTACACGGCGTGTATAGAAAGTACACGCCTTGTATTTTTTTTAAGAAAAGTACAAAATTTAATTATTATTGTAAACTATATTATAATTATTAAAAATAGAAATATTGACAAATTCTATTATACATAAGACTATATATGACGTATATCGGGAAATACATGCCGTGTATTTTAAAATAAGAAAAAGAGTAGTACAACCGTTGGTCCGGTGCTTGGTGCGGGATTCGAACCGGCGATCGGCCGATTTGAATGGACTGCCTCACCCACTGGAGCAAAGGTTTTTCTTCTGTTTATATTTATTTTATATATATATTTATTCTATATGGATTATACACATGGAAATAACGAAAAGCACGGCGTGTGGTTTTTATTTAGGAAAGGATGGGGGTGAAGCGGGGAGATTAGCGCGATTCGAAACCGGGTCATGTGAACCTGGTGTCGAGACTTTTCCAATCCGCCAACTTCACCCGCATGTAAGTTCTTATTTTTAAAACGTTTTTATTTATATTTCAAAAATCATGGTGCACATGGCGTATATCGGAGTACACGTCATGTGGTTTAATTAAAAGAACAATTGATGGAAATGGGACGGTTGTCTGGATTCGAACCCCGGGTCTTATGAAATTGGATTATGATTTTAGCCGACCGGCCCATCCCCATCATGGGTTTTGTTAAACACATGTATATATATATATAGATTGACAATACCACACACGTAGTGTAATTAAAAAGGAGGAACCTCATGCCGAAGGTAGGTGAGGAGGATTCGAACTGAGGATGGCTCGAATAAACTCCAGTGACTTTTCCATCGGCACCGGCATCATCCCTGGTTAGTGATTTGTTATTCTAGAGATTTATATTAAGATTATAAATTAATAAGATAAGTACACGCCATGTAAATAAGTGGGACACGGCATGTAACCTATGGGTTGCCACCCAGGAAGCGCCTTTGTTTTAGGTCGTTGGCTCGACCTACTTAACTTGCTTACCTGATTTTTATGGTGGATAATGGTCCCAATAGTGGCCTCCCTAGCCCTCTAGGAGTTGAAAGTTCTCTGGAACTTCTTCAACAGGAATGTCTGGATTGGTAAAATTATCAGAAATATAGGAACATACCAGATCATCCACCAGGTGGTCATCCAGGGTAGTTATTGCATAACAATCCTCATTATCATACAATGATGCCTGCTTGATGGCTTTGAGAACATTATAGGAGACTCTCTCGTCTCCTACCCGAAAAATAAGCTCCCCTTGGTGCACATCGATCAGTGCCTTCCCAGTTTCCAAGAACGACCTTACAAGTATAAGAGGTTCTTCCTGGTCATCCCCCATGTCGAGGATGATGAAATCAGCAGGGAGAATTAGCCTATCCACCTTGACTAGTACATCCTCGAGTAGTCCCTTCAGATGTTTGATGGATCGATCAGCAAGTTGAAGGGCGACGGGGGTAGGCTTGAGCTCATGGAGTCTCACCTTCATGAAAACTCCGAGGGGCATAAGGTTCACGCTGGCCCCTAAGTCACAGAGGGCCTTCCCAAATTCACAGTATCCAATAGTACAAGTAATGGTGAAACTACCTGGATCATGGAGTTTGGGAGGAATGGAATGTTGAACCACCGCGGAGCACTCCTTCGTTAGGGAAATAACGCCCAAATCCTCCATCTTCGTCTTATTCTAGAGGATTTCCTTCATGAATTTGGCGTATGATGGCATTTGTGTCAGGGCTCACGCAAATGGTGTGTTGATGTGTAGCTTCTTGAAAACATCCACATATTTGCTGAATTGGTGGTCCAGCATCATCTGCTTCAATCTTTCATGAAAGGGTAAGGCAGGCTTGAATGGTTTGATTACTTCCTTTTCTTTATTTTGTAAAGCCTCCTTCTGTGGGATATTGGATGATGAGGGGTCGGTATTGGGTCCTTTTTCTTCAACAGTGGGTGTGGATGCACCTTGCTGTGCTGATTGGTTCTAGTGGAGCTCTTTTCCACTCCGGAGCATGATAGCATTGGCCTCATCCCTTGGATTCTTTTCGGTGTTCCCCGGTAGTGTACTGGGATGCCTCCCTGTGAGTTGATTTTCCAGCTGGCCAATATGATTCTCCAAGCCTCGAATCGAGGCTTCCAGATTCTGGAACCGAGTCTCAGCAGTAGATATGAATTTAGTCATCAAATCCTCTAACCTTGAGGTGTTCTCCTACTGAGGTGGTTGTTGTTCCGGTGGAGGAGGTGACTGTCGTGGCTGCTGTGGACGAGGGTTTTGATACCCTTGTTGCTGATAAGGACCCTGCTGGGGTTGTTTCGGCCTTTGGAATTGGTTCTGATATGGAGGTTGGTTGTAGTTGGGTGGTCGCTGGGGCGGAGGATTCTGCTGTTGTTGGACCTAGCCTGTGTTCTGTTGATCTCGCCATGCCAGGTTCTAGTACTTCTGGTACTGGTTAGGCCCTTGATTTTGGGAAACATAACTCACCTCGCTCGTCGAGGTGCCTCCAGTTGAACCCGGTCATTATCCCATGATGAGGTTATCACCACAATCGCCGCATGCTGGGTGGTACGCTGCATGAACTTGAGATGTTCCTTTGAGGTTCAATGCATCAATTTTCTTGGACACAGCGTCCAACTGAGCAGCTAACATAGTGGTAGCGTCAATGTTTTTCATACCTCACTTTTGAGTCCCCCACTCAGAGTGCCACTGGAAGCTATTGGATGACATGTCTTCCAGTAGTTTGAGTAGTTCTTCGAGGGACTTCCGCATCACCGTACCTCCAGCAGCAGCGTCCACCACAGACTTGGTATTCGTGGTAAGTCCTCCATAGAAAGTATGGACTTGCATCCAGAGTGGGAGTCCGTGATGGGGGCATTTTTGTAACATCTCATTGAAGCGTTCCCAGGACTCGTACAACGACTCGGAGTCTTGCTGCTGGAAGTTATGAATCTCATTCTGGAGTGTCACCGTCTTGGATGGCGGGAAGTACTTGGAAAGGAACGCCAGGGCTAGCTCCTCCCAGGTGAGGATAGAGCGTTGTGGCAACCCCTTGATCTAGTCTTTTGCCTTATCCCGTAGAGAAAAGGAGAATAGCCGAAGACGGATTGTGTCTTCGGACACGCCATGGTACCGAAAGGTGTCGCAGATCTCCAGAAAGTTTGAGAGATGGGCATTCGGATCCTCGCTGGCCAAGCCTCCAAATTGGACTGTGTTCTGGATCAGCTGCATGATAGTAGGCTTGATCTCGAATTGCCGGGCCTGGACCGGAGGACGAGCGATGCCCGTATCAGCTCCGTGAATCGATGGAAGTTTGTACTCCATAAGGGTACATCTTGGAGGTTGTTTTTGATGGGGTGGAGCTTGCATAAACTGCTCCTGAGGGGCAAAGTATGGCCGTGGGAAGAGTTTTTGTGGCGACCGTTGGTAATCGCTTGGGAGGAATTCCATGAAGGCTCCAGGAGGTTTGTCCGGTAGACCAGCAGCGGGAGGCTGCTGATCTTGGTACTGATGCTCAGTCGCAGCATCTATGGCTGGTGCTCCCTCTTCCTTGTTCACCATGGGTTCTGGTTGATGGTTGTGAGTTTCTGTCCGTGTACGCCGACGATATAGCAAGGTCCGTTCGATTTGTGGGTTAAGCGGAACTAATTCCGAAGACTCAGCACTTCTGGATCATGTAAAGCATTGAAACATACATTTGAAGCGCTACACAACACAAAAAACGAAAACCAGGCATAAAAGGGAAAAAATATTAAGAAAAAAAGAAAATTTGAAATGGGATTAGAAAATATATTTTTGATAATTTTTTATTTTTATTTTCACTTAAACCAATTATTAACACAATTTAAATCGTTTCACTAAAACTAAATGGTAGTTCCCCGGCAACGGCTCCAAAATTTGGTCTACGCTTGTCGTTGGTTGAAGTTTTATGTGTCTCAAATTAATTACCCATTCTTAGAACTTTAGTATAGCATAAGTTAGGGGTCGATCCATAGGTAACCATGGCGTGCATGAATTTAATTGAGTTAATACTTAATTAGGTGAAGTATGCAAAGTTCAGAAACGATTGGGTAGGTTTTTGGGTTTTGATTTAAACTAAACTGATTTACATTGAAGAATGGATACAATTTGAAGGAAAACAACGGGTAAATTTAAAGAGTTCTTAGAAATGGAAAGAAAAGACGCGTCGGGGCTCTGGTGAATAAGGAGTTCTTATGCAGATTGTTTAAATGGTTGTGCTGTTCATAATAATTCAATCATTCAGGATTTCATTTTGTTACAAGATTTCCTTGGTCCAGTTCCTCTTGATTGGAATTAGAGCAGTTGACTCCTTGGTCCGGTAGTCCATGTCCTTAATTCATTATTACGTCCAGTCCATTACTTGAATCGGTGAAAACCTTCCAATGGTCATGGATGTTTTCACCATTACTTTTCTTTTGTATCACTGAGAATCCTTCCCTTGGTCCGGCTTAGAATTCTCAGTTATATTAGACAGAAGATTAAGAAAAGTAATATGAATTACAATGATTCAAACACAACTATAAAAAACAATATACAAATTATGATCCCATCATCCACAGCCCCAACCCAAGCGGTTTAGTTACACATAGAATTTAGGAGAGAAACGAAACATGTGATACCTGATCGATTCATCGTGTAGGCGTTCTGGTACAGTATCGGAGGGTAGAATGGTGGAATAGTTTAATGACGGCACCTCGGTGGCTTCGGGAATGGTGGTAGCAGAGCTTCTCCCTCCTCCAATGGTTCTAAACCTCTCAATTCGTAGGCCAAGGCCTCATTTTATAGAAAAATAAAGTACACGGCGTGTATAGAAAGTACATGCCATGTACTTTTCGTCAACATGTTTTGGTGCCATTTTTTACTCTGGCAGGTGGGCGAGCACACCGTTCTATACTTTTGCAGATGGCGCCGCCTGCAAGTTGAGTGAACACGGCATGTAGAGCCGCCATACACGGTGTGTAGTGCCACCATCCCCTTCTAGAATAGCAGACACTGCGTGTAAAAGTTCAAACACTCCGTGTCTTCATCAACGACCAGATGGGCATGTGGTCTTTTCTCTGCAACCACCGCTTCTAGAAGGTGGTACACAGCGTGTAGCGCCGACCCACACGGCGTGCATCTCTGCCTAGTAGACATGGGCGTCTAATTCTTGCTTTGGTCCGTGTCTTTGTCTGGATGTACACGGCGTGTATAGAAAGTACACGCCATGTAGTGTCAAAAATTTCACAAATTTCCCTTCATCCTTGTATTAAGCCAGAAAGCACCTACAAGTAAACAGATTCACCGAAATCAAAGAATATGTTCATGAAACCATAGATATTTTCTGAAAACATTCTTTTATCTTCAAATATATATTTGGAAATGTATACACAAATTGGGTGCATCAGATCTACACTGATTTCTCATTGGAGTGCATTCCAGGTATTGTAAAAGACATCTTCCACCCTTATTTCCCACAGTGATTTTAACTAACGTGAGCATAGGGATCGGGTTAAGGTCTGCATGTACTTGGAGGGATTTCACACCATCCATGGTTTGTGCTCTAAGACCATAAACTAAGATCTCATCCAGAACTACGTGTGGCTTGATTCCCATCCTTATTGGATATGTAGGACCACCGAGAATGTCTAGACTTTGGGTCCAGCCCCATCTCTAAGAGATCCCCCGATCTCTCGGTCACCTAGTCCCTTTAGCCTGTTTCTCTCCATGAGGGGGATATATAAGTGTGGTACTGGGCTATGCCCTCCTTCCCGTTGGGTTTTCGGCATCATGCCCCCCCTTCTTCGGGGAATCCTCTATCTCTTGGCTGTGCTAAAGTTTAGTCCATCGACCCCTTTCAGTGGTTCACCTATGTGCTACGAGTAATCCATTCTAGGACCCAGAGTGTCAAATTCAACTTAGTCAAGTTCCTTCCACTTGTCAAGCTTCATGTTCCCCTTCATTCGGACCTCCGTTATCTTTCACAACCAGAGGGACCCCCAAAAACGGCCTGGATACAACGCCTAAGGGATCTCCTACTGTTACGAGACAACACCTATGAGGGGTTTGGACAACAAATTGATACAAGTCCTGCATTGCGAACATGGTCAGTGGTCGATGCTCCTTTGTTTGTCCCCATTTCAGGCTAACACGATAGGATGCTATGTTTCGAACATGGTCAGTAGTAATCCTCTGTCATCACGCTAGCCCCTTTAGGTATTGAATGTTGGTTGCATTATTCACACTATGTTCCACCCCATCATGTCCAGGTGGAACCTCGACACTCTTGGCGCTATTCCCCAGTGCACCTCTACACATCAGGGGGGCAGAGCTGCAATACGGCGTCCTTCGGGGCTCCCACAGTCCAAGCTCTAAGACCATAAACTATGATCCTCATTAAGGGCTATGTGTGGCTCTATCCTCATCCCTACAGGATGCGTGGAGTCACCCGGACATCATGCATCTGGGTACATCTCATTTGGGAGCTAGTTTCCACGACCCATTTCCCTCTTACCTCTATTTGTGCCCCTTGGCCCGAGGTTCCCTTCTCGGAATGGTGTACGGTGCGATATGGGATCATGTCCCCATTCACGTTGGGTGTGTTTTATTGTTCTGTAGACATTACCCACCTAGAATTATCTCTACTACGTTTGTGCTGCATGATGTTAAAATGCATGCTTGGTCCTATCGCATGACCCTAAACTGTAGCAATATCATCCTGGCTGTGTGACGAAAAACGGTGCTGCATTGTGATGTTCTCACTCAATAGGACATCACATTGGGTATCAGACATTTACCATGAAATTTTTCAATGCCTACTATGTCTTCATTCTGGTGGGGATGTCCGGGCATGATACCCTAGGCCCGTCGCTTCACAAAAAAACCACTCACCTTAATGGACAAACAAGATTTATCAAATACCACTTCTTTTGGTGCAAGGGTTATGTCCGCACACCCCTTTTCCCCTGGAACTGGTACCTCACCATTCCCATCTCAAGAACTACGTGCAGCTTGATCCCCATACTCATGGGGTACGTAGGAATGCCTGGGCCCTTTGCCTCAGGCCCAAATCAACTCCTGTTTTTGGTCCTTTGACCTAAAACCTCTCCAAGGAACACGTGGTGGTCAGAACCCCTGGTTCCTATTCACGTCGGGTTTTTGTAATTACTCACCACGAGTCTCCCATACTTCCTACCACCAATGGTAAAAATTCTACGACCCTAAACTAGTATCTTCCTATGTGAAGTAACTCAACTCCCCCTATCTAATACGTCTCGTTGTCTTATTCAGATGCATTTTGACAAAGAGCCCAAAGTGTGGAATTTTCATGAGACATTTCTCTCGTTCTATATCCAAGCTTCGTGAACTGGCTATTTGGATCATCATCCTCTTCCACATCCAAAAGGACCCTTGAACAACATGGATTCTAGGCCTAAGGGCTCTCCATGGATGCTAGGCCTAAGGGATCTCCTACCATTTCAGGCCAACGTCCCTAAGGATCTCGGATGACATCTGTGACAGGTCCCGTGTTCCGAACATGGTCAATGGTTGAACCTCATTTTTTTATCCCCATTCCAGGATAATTTGACATGGATGTTGTGTTTCAGCCATGGTCAACAATTATCCTCCATCGCCACACCGACATCATTGTGATCCAGATCGTGAGAATCATGATTCACACATTTCGACATCCTCGTGTACAAGTGGAATTCTGACATACTCGGCTCTATCTCTTTTCACGTCTAGGTGCGCTACATATATGAGTTAGAATCATTGGGCCGGTATTTACCAAGCATCCCTTTTCCCTACCATGTCCCTTCCTATGTCAGGAAAGTCCCACCACTACTTCTTGTTTCCCACATCGAGCACGACTCATGTGGGCTTAGTAGTTCTGGTAGGATGTGTACCATCGCAACCAGGCTTCTCATCATCCTACATGATGTTAAATTGTTCCCCAAGAACTATGTATGACTATATTCCCATCCTTATGGGATACGTAGAGACACCCTAGTATTTAACCCAGGGTCCATTCACATGAATCATACAGTCCCATTCCTCTCCATTTCTGGTCGCTAGCCTGACCCCTAGTGAGGAACAAAGTAACTACAATTTCACCCCAAACAAGTTCTGGATCCCCCAAAATAAAATTTTGAAGCGATAGCCCCCCTTGCCAGAGAGGCCCTTTCTGAAAGAAGGAATGATCCATGATCAAACCGATGGGACCATCTATCGTACTCCCACCACAGTGGCTTAATTTCGTTAGTGTTGGATTTTGTTCGAACAAACCATCACTCCACATCCCATGCTTTATGTGCCACTTATTTGGACTCTCATCCTCTTTCATGTCTAAAGGAACCCTCTAATAGTATGGATGCTCAGCCTATGGCCCTCCTATTGTCCTGGGCCAACGTTCCGGAAGACTGATGGATGGAATTTGCAACAGGTCCCGTGTTTTGAACATGGTCAATGGTCAACCCTCATTTTCATGTCCTCACTCTAGGCTAATACAATAATAATTCTGTATTTCTAATGCAGTTAATAGCAATTCTTTATTGTCATGCCAACCCCACAAAGTTTTGAATCCTAGGTTTCACGATCCACACATCTCATTCCCATCTGTTGGGATCGATTTCAGTGCCCCTGGAATTGCACCGTTTGTGCACAAGATCAAACTGGAAAAACAATAATTCAGTTGTTCTAAGAACTTCATTCTCCAATCAGGTCTCTCCCATTTCCTGGAAATCGGGACTGGTTGGCCAAACCCTAGATGCCCGAAACATGGTTTTCACTCCTACGTTGGGATGGAGCGATGAGGTGGCTATCCCTTGTTTGTCACATCGGTCCCGACCCACGTGAGCTTAGGGAATGCTCACTGGACATTTCACAAACATCATAAGGATGCAATAAACTAATGCAAAACAAAAAAACTCATCAGTGATATGGAATTCAAACAATCAAAGAATGAGAGTATTTTTAGGAGTTTTGTAATCATTACAGTACCAGGGGGTCAACTCCCCCCATGGATGGATTGACTTTGTCGAAGGAACATTGTAGCTCCGCCACCCTCTGGCTGGTGGCGTCCAAGAGACACTACTGATTGTTCACCTCACACTCCTCCTCGGTGGCGAGAGGGCGCAACTCATTGGCTGCAATCTGGGCCCACTCCATGTTGGCCTGGATAGTGGTCATCTCCCCAGAATCTCGCCTCAGGCACTCTTCAGCCTCTAACAGCTGGTCCTTCAATCGTCATATTAGCTCAGATTGCTCCTTGAGGGAGTTCAGGTGCTCGTCCGCTCAATCCTGCAGCCACTATACCTGGTCTTTAGCTTTCTGGAGCTTTTTGATGTTTACCGCCTTCCTCTACTACTAGCCCATGCCAAGGCCTCTATCATACTTTTGAATCTTTTCCACTATAAGATCTCAGATGAGCATGTGAGGGTGTTGGGCATCCACTCCCCCAGCACATAGTTCGTGAAATCGTGAACGAAGTCTGTCCATCTCATCCAACCACAGTGATTGGGGGTGTCATTTATGAAGCACGTGATCAGCTTCCACGATCGGAAACAAACTATCTTATTGTCCTCTTCGTCCGAGGTCGTCTCGTCCCAGTCGGTGCGATTGGAGGGCTCATATGCAGGAATTCCCCCAGGAACTCCTCGGCCAGGTCCACGTCTGGCATCGGATCAGGCACGGTGGGACCTAAATCATCTGTTTGATCCTCATCATCAGATCCCACTTCAATGTTTTCAGGCGCAATCCCACTGGAGCCCCCGTCGGCGATCAGAAGCATTGTAGTTTGGTCAGGTTGAATGTTCACCTCCATGACCATCGACATGCCACTAGGAAGAGAGCTTCCAGAATCCCCAACCAACTTCGCCGCAGTATCCTATGCTAACTGAAGAACTATACACACCCATAAAGGGATGTGGATGTCAGTTAAGGTGGTCAGGGGATGGTAGTTGTGAATGTGGCAGAGAAGACTTATAGAGGTCAAATCTCTGGTCTCGCTCTTGGGATGATGTTGTCGGAACCCCGAGACACGGTCCCCCGTATATAGTCGGCAGGTCTGGAGACTCCATGGGAGCCAACTTGACTATCCCAGCCCCGCCAGACATGGATGTTGATGCAGCCACGAGCGTCGATCCTGAATGTCCCACGTCAGCACCCAGATATTCAAGAGAATGAGGTTTGTGCACAAGGTCCTCCTGCACAGTACAGACGCTGATAAAGAATCCAGAGTATCCTAAGGGGATACTCTGAAGATGGAACATGGAATTTTAACTCGAGAGCCTCTGCAAAATCATCAAGACCCGAGGATTGGTCGCCAACTTCACCCTCCTCTAGTGGAATCTTCTTACCGGCCTCGTCCCCCCAGGAGGATTCATTTGATTCTTCCAATAGGGAAAAGCACTCTCTCAGCTCAGTGGCCGATAGTTGTGGGGGAACCATCTAATCCAGAAGTGTCCTCACTCAGTCTGTCATTGGATCCGGGGCGCCCCGGGAATGGATGAATTCCTCCGGCTCGGCAATTTATTGCTCCACCTCCACCCGAGAGATTGCAAAACCAGCCATATTGAGGCCAATTCCCGGCAAGTCCATACTGAGGCTGTTAAGGTGCTGCCATAACTCGGATGGGCTAATGAATTGTCGGTTGACTTCCCAAATGTCCCAGGTCTCCTAGAAGACAACATTCTATAGCAAGTCAATGTGGTGCAGCTGTTTCCTCAGGGCCTTCGTAGAAATCCTGCCGAATCCCCTTGGTGGTCACCCCTCTGGATGACTCTGTTCTCTTGGGACAACCGGCTCTATTTCCACTGCTAGATTTTCTTCTGCTGGATCCACTACTGCTGCTCCCTCCTCAAATGGTGCGGGCACCGCCGCTACAGAAGCCCCACAACTATGGTATTCCATTGTCACCTTCCGGCCTCAGCCCCGAGATCGAGGAATTTCACCCTCGTCGACCAAAACGGTTGGTTGCTTCAGTATCTCCCTTGGGTAGGCCACCTCCCAGCTCTGGGCGTATTCTCTTATCATACCAAGGATGGAGGTCGGTGGAGGCAATGCATTCCGAATCTTTCCATCTTCCAATGTGATCATGAGCCACATCTGCCTCATCACACACGGGTGCTCCTCATAGCGCACACCAAGAGAGACCTGCAAGGTCACCGCTGTAGGCACTAGAATTTCCTGGCAAACCAGTGTGGGGTGTATGGCTCGCAGAGACGCTCGCGGTCCACCATAGCCACTAGGACTCCACCTCAAAAGGCCGAGAGGTAGGCCCGATGCTCTTCTGTATCCCAACCATCATCAATGAAGTCCCCTGTTGGTAATGGGAAGGGGTGGAAATTGAATTATTCCACCTTCTACAGCCTGTTCAGAACCGATGGTGCGGTCAGCTTGGTCGAAAATCTCCCCGCAGCGTTCAAAATTGAGGGACGAAAGTTTGACCCCGGAGGTGATATGGGGTTTTGATACTCATAGATCCCCCGGATTTGAACCTCCATCCACCTGTAGATGAGGTCAAACGACCCACATACCCTCGTGAAGACTAGTTGCAAAAGCAATACCTCGGTGTTCAAAGCTGAATCGCGGAGCGCAAACTGTTAGGCCGGAGAGTGATGGCAAGAGGGGGGGTGAATTACCTTTTTAAAAAAGTTTAACAATTTAAAACAAAGTTAAAGGTGCAGCGGAAATAAAAGAGGCAAGACACAAAACATGATAACGGAGTTCGGCTTAAACCAAAGCCTACGTCTCCGCTCCCAACTCAACCGTTGAGAGATTTACTACCGCTTGCTTTTTAATGGTTTTAGCAAGAAACCCACTAGACTTTAAGGTAGTCTAGAACCTATTACAGCTTGCTTTTAATGGTTGAGAAAGAACCCACTAGCCTTCTTACAGGTGAAGGCTATCTCACCTATGAATCAAGTCTTTTACAGGGAAGACTTGACTAACCTCTTCACACCTTGAAGGTGGTGTGAAAACCCAAATAAAGGGAGGATGAGAGAAAGAGGGGTTTGTATGAACAAACTCAAAATAATGCTCAAAATGATAAAATAATAAAAACCGTAAAGAGGAGAAGTCTTGGGCGCCAATGGATTGATTGGTGATGATGAAGAGCGCTCCCAAGCTTCTATGGTGGTGCTCCTTGGTTGTGGAAGTGAGTTGGAGGAAGTGGGGATCCTTGAAGGAATGCGCCGGAGGTTCGCCAAATGATTGAAAAATGTTCCCGTGGGCTTACTTGTGTTTTCGGGGCTTCCTAGTCCTTTATTTATAGGAGAGGAACACTTAAATGGCCTTTGGGGGTCTTCGGAGCCGTTGGAGAGGTCTTCGGAGCCGTTGGGAGTCAAAAGTACAGGTCTGGTCAAAGCCCAACGGCTAGTTTGACTGGGCCTACCGGCTGACCGGTGCTTGGCCACCGGTTGGCCGGTGCTTTGGAAAATGGAGAGGCCTTCTTCCCAGGCACCACCGGCTGGCCGGTGAGGAGGCCACCGGTTGGCCGGTGGTGAGACAGTAGGTGTCCCTTCTGTCTGGGTTCCACCGGCTGGCCGGTGATGGGACACCGGTTGGCCGGTGGTCTGGACAGAGGGGTTGCCTTCTGTCAAGATTCCACCGGCTGGCCGGTGGTCATCCACCGGTTGGTCGGTGGACTGAAATCAGTCTACTTTTTCTTTCTGGCTTTCTTGGCCCAATTCCTTGGCAACCTGAAATCATGCATATCATCCAAAAACACTTAAAACAAGATTAGATAAAAAAATAGAGTGATAGTGATCATGAAAATTAAACCACGAGGGGTACGAGAGGTACAACAATCTCCCCCTATTTTGATGATCACAATCACCAAAACAAACAATGTAAAAGACTGAAATGAAAGGCATGCTTTAAAGGATAAATTGAAAAGTAAAGCAAAGCATGAGAGAAAGATTTCTCCCCCAATCAACTAAGAATTTCTCCCCCTTTGTGATTATCAAAATAGCACGGGGCATAAAACTTGATCGAGGGAAAGGTTGAAAAACAAGATAGAGTTTTTTAAACCAATTGAAATTTTTGAGATTTGAATTGAAAGTATTGAATTGAAGGTTTTGAATTGAAAGTTTTGAATATAAAGCAAAAAGGCTTAAATGATCCTAACTCCCCCTAAATAAAAACAACAAATCACCGGGGAGAGGATTTTAGAACCGAGACAAATTTTGGTCCGGGGAGACTTGCTAAAAGGGATTTTTCAATCCAAACTTGTCTTGTGGCGGGTCTTCTCCTATGAAATTCATCGTTAAAGGAAATGGTTTTGGGCCTTCCATACTGGGCATTTTTGCAGTCGCACTCATAAATTAGGTGCCCGATCTTTTTGCAATAGTTGCAAAATTTATATTGGGAGCTCCCCCTTACAAAAATAGTAGGAGCATGGGAAGAGGAAGCTTGCTTGGAATAGCCAAGCCCTTGGGTGGTTCTAGATATGCATTGGGAAACAAGGAGCTTCGAAAGGTTATGTTCACCTTCGGTGAACTTAGCTAGGGATTTCCTTAAATCCTTGATTGTTGATTCCATAGAATCAACATCGGGAAGGTTTTGGACCTTGAGGGACAACTCCTCCTTTTCTTTGAGAAGTTGTTCCTTTTCGGAAGAAAGTTTTTTGAAATTCTTTTTTAAAGCAATAAATTTGGAAGAATGTTCGTGAAAGCCTTCCTCCAATTGATCTCTAGCATGTTGTAGATCCTCATAAGATAAATGATTGAAAGAATTTGAAGAACTAGAGGATGAGGAGTCGGAAGAGGATACCTCATGAAATGCCATTAGGCATTTTTTACCGTTGTCACTTGAGGAGGAGGAGGAGGAGGATGTGGAGATATCACTCCATGTGGCCTTGAATGCCTTCTTCTTTTCCTTTTCCTTGGCCTTTTTCTTGTTGAGTGGACAATCGGGCTTGTAATGGCCTTTCTTGCCACACCCGTAACATGTTACCTCGGGCTCGGATTTTTCGTTGGGTTGAGCCTTGTGGGATTTCTTCTTCTTGTGCTTCTTCATGAATTTTTGCATTTTGCGGGCAAGGTTCTCGATTTCTGAATCGCCGCTTGAAGAGGAAGACGATGAGGAGGAGGAGATTTCTTCTTTTTGAACTTTGAAGGCGATGTTCTTTGGAACTTTGATCGGTTTGCCTTCCTTTTCAGCTTTCCTCCTCATGGTGATCTCGTAGGTCATGAGGGATCCGATGAGCTCTTCGACCGGCATGTTCTTGATGTCTTTTGCTTCTTGGATTGCCGTGACTTTCGGTGCCCATGTGCTTGGTAAGATCCAAAGGATCTTCTTGACCATCGTTTCTGCAGACACATCATCACCAAGGGACTTTCTCCCATTGAAAACATCAGTAAAACGTGTAAACATTTCAGTTATATTTTCAGATGGATGCATGGTAAAAGACTCAAAATATTAACGGTACATATCAAATCGAGTATCCTTAACTTTGTTGGTCCCCTCACGGGTAACCTCCAATAGTTTCCAGATTTCATGAGATGAAGTGCATGTGGAAACTCGATTGAATTCATTACGATCAAGGTCGCAATGTAGAGCGTTCATGGCTTTGCCATCAAGCTCGAAATTTTTAATATTGGCTTGAGTCCATTTGGATTCATCGGGAGAAGAGAGAGAGTAACCATGCATGACAATTCTATAAATAGGATAACCTATACTTCTAAGAAAAGTGGTCATACGGGTTTTCCAATAAGTATAGTCGGTTCCATCAAAGAATGGAGCATGACCCAAAGAATAGCCTTCGAGGGCGAAAGAAGTTGAAGCCATCACAAAGGATCTTGAATTTGAAACCGGTTAGGGTATTACTCAAATTTTGCCCCTGATACCAAATGTTGGGGAGGAGAGTGATGGCAAGAGGGGGGGTGAATTTCCTTTTTAAAAAAGTTTAACAATTTAAAACAAAGTTAAAGGTGCAGCGGAAATAAAAGAGGCACGACACAAAACTTGATAACAATGTTCGGCTTAAACCAAAGCCTACGTCTCTGCTCCCAACTCAACCGTTGAGAGATTTACTACCACTTGCTTTTTAATGGTTTTAGCAAGAAACCCACTAGACTTTAAGGTAGTCTAGAACCTATTACAACTTTCTTTTAATGGTTGAGCAAGAACCCACTAGCCTTCTTACAGGTGAAGGCTAGCTCACCTATGACTCAAGTCTTTTACAGGGAAGACTTGACTAACCTCTTCACACCTTGAATGTGGTGTGAAAACCCAAATAAAGGGAGGATGAGAGAAAGAGGGGTTTGTATGCACAAACTCAAAATAATGCTCAAAATGATAAAATAATAAAAACCGTAAAGAGGAGAAGTCTTGGGCGCCAATGGATTGATTGGTGATGATGAAGAGCACTCCCAAGCTTCTATGGTGGTGCTCCTTGGTTGTGGAAGTGAGTTGGAGCAAGTGGGGATCCTTGAAGGAATGCGCCGGAGGTTCGCCAAATGATTGAAAAATGTTCCCGTGGGCTTACTTGTGTTTCCGGGGCTTCCTAGTCCTTTATTTATAGGAGAGGAACACTTAAATGGCCTTTGGGGGTCTTCGGAGCCGTTGGAGAGGTCTTCGGAGCCGTTGGGAGTCAAAAGTACAGGTCTGGTCAAAGCCCAACGACTAGTTTGACTGGGCCTACCGGCTGACCGGTGCTTGCCACCGGTTGGCCGGTGCTTTGGAAAATGGAGAGGCCTTCTGCCCAGGCACCACCGGTTGGCCGGTGAGGAGGCCACCGGTTGGCCGGTGGTGAGACAGTATGTGTCCCTTCTGTCTGGGTTCCACCGGCTGGCCGGTGATGGGACACCGGTTGGCCGGTGGTCTGGACAGAGGGGATTCCTTCTGTCAAGATTCCACCGGCTGGCCGGTGGTCATCCACCGGTTGGCCGGTGGACTGAAATCAGTCCACTTTTGCCTTCTAGATTTCTTGGCCCAATTCCTTGGCAACCTGAAATCATGCCTATCATCCAAAAACACTTAAAACAATATTAGATAAAAAAGAGAGTGATTGTGATCATGAAAATTAAACCACGAGGGGTACGAGAGGTACAACACAAACGTGGAGTCGAAGACTCATTGTGCACCACAAAGCCTCGATTCGAAGAGATCACTCACAGATTATGCAGAGCTTCGCTAATCGAGAGCAGAAAAAGGCAAGATCATAGAGAAAATAAAGGGAAAAAAAGATGGCAGGCCCCCTATTTATAGTCGACGGCCTTCAGAGCTTCACGGTGCATCTAGTCCGCGCAGAGCTTCGTGGCGCGCCCAGCCCGTGGGGCCCCTGTCTGTCTCGCGCAGCCTCTTCACGAGTCAGCACCATGAACGGCCGATGATTTGGGCGATTTCCCTCAGACTTTTACCCTTGATCCCTCTGCGGATTCAAGTCTGAGGGGGATCATTTATTGGTGCCAAAATTTCACACGAAGAAGCGACCCCAAGACGGCCCCAAGACTGCCTCTTGAAGACCCTTCGCGGAGGCACCATCAGCACGGCCGCCGCGAAGCCCAGGAGGTGGGATGCTCTGTGAACGGATTTGAAGTTTGCGAACCCACCGCGAAGCCCAGGAGGTGGGATGCTCAATGAACATATTTAAAGTTAGAGTACCCTCTGTGAAGTCCAGAAGGTGGGATGCTCCGCGAATGGATTTGACATTCGTGAACCCGCCGCGAAGCACAGGAGGTGGGATGCTGCACGAACCCATTTGACATTCGCGAGCCTGCTGCAAAGCTACGTCGCCCCCTTCACACTGCGTGAACTCTGCTCAGTGGCACCCCTTACCTATAAATACCAACCTCCCCCCGAGCTCCCCTTACGGAGAATCCAACCTTTCGGATTCTCAACTCCTGAATCGCGAAGTATTCTTCCGCTTGGTGAACCATGAGCTGCGTGAGGTACTTCTGCTTCGCGAATTGCCTCCCCATTGTATTGTGTTGAACCCCTATTCTGAGAGGGATTCCTTTTGCAAAGCCTATAGGATTTCGTGAAGGAAGGGGATCCCCAAGGGGACCCAGGTCATCGCGGATAATTTATGCTTCGTGAAACACCCTTCAAGCACACATGATCCATTTTCTAATGTAGGATCAATGTACTTCACAATGCACATTGCTTCCCGACATCCTGCTTTATGAGGCACCCTTCCTCCGCAAGGTTGTGCTCTGCAAATTCCTTTCAACTTCGCGAAGAACCTACCATTTTCACATCCACCCCATTCTAAGGCTAAGGCACCCAACTTCACGAAGCACACCCCTTCACAAGTTATCTCCGCCACGTGGAGCAACAGAGCTCCACAAGGCCCCTGCCTATGGACCCCTCTGCATGAAAATTCCTTTTACTGTGTGACCCTCTAGGATTTCACAATGTGACTTCAACCATAGCATTTCTTTTCTTAATGCTTCCTCAGATAGGCATGCTAATGGCTATTGATTCTTCGCATAGCCACGCTAACATAGACCCCTCGATGGTTCACTCTGCAGCCCCCCTTCACCATGACATTGTAGGTAAATTCCCTCCCACAAGGACTAGAGGGTACTGGTTATATATGTCCTAGGGGTATGGAGTAAACCCACCTCTTCCTAGCTGCAGGACCTTAAATTCCTAAGCACCCTTGTCTTCAACACAAGAAATTAAATTGTGACCTCACCCCATGCCCCGCACGCAGGGTCCCCCGCCTTGGACATTCTCCATGCCACCTGGTCTCCACAGGGGATGATATCCTCCTTATTGGAGTGGTGTTTGTCTGCAGGGAAGGGTGTCCACCTTGGGGTAAGCTATTATCTTTTCTTACAGGAGGCCACACCCCTGCCCCTCCTCACTTCCTCGGTGCCAAGGCCAGCAGACGGTGTGATAAGGAATGAGGATCCACCTTTCTTCAGTCCCTAATCCCTCTCCCGTTTCTCTTTGTCACCCTCGGGCCTCCATCCCGGAGTAATTCCGGGCACTGTGTGCCGCTCAACGAGTAAGCCACTTCTTGCTTCCCACGGACGAACCATTTGCGACGTGATTGTCAGGTCTCTACTGCCTCTTATTTCTCACACTGAGCATGACTCCCGTGCGCTTAGAGTGACTGCCGACCATGACACACCCTAGGCCACCTTAGAGTGTAATCCCCAAACACCTCATCTGTGCTGCAGGACGTTAAACTACCAAGCACCCCCGTCCAGCATGATGTTAAACTGTACCCCTGAACTACGTGGTCTTCGATCCATGTCAAGGCATGGTACGTAGGAAGCCTCTACGAGGTTCAATCCCACCATCCATTGGGCCAAGGTCCTCATTCAGATCAGTTTACAGACACCATCCCCATCACGCATGACGTTAAACTGCATTCCAGTCCTGTGGTAAGCCGTTTTGATCCCACCATCTAGTTGTTCCGACACCCCTTCATGTCAGTTCAACAACCCCTATTCAACCTAAAATAGAGAGACTTTGATCCTTTCTAAGGTGAGGTATGTAGGAGTCCTCCCTGAAGTTCAAGCCCACCAACCACCTGGACCAAGGTCCTTATTCATGTCAGTTCGCCGACACGCACCACACAATCTGAACTATGTGGTCTTTGACCCATGTCAAGGCATCGTAGATAGGAAGCCTACCTGAGGTTCAAGCCCACCAAAAATTGGCCCTAACCGCCTCCGTTTCTAAGTACCAAGCCCCCAACCTGAGCTACGAGGACTTTGATCCATGTCAAGGAATGGTACGTAGGAAGCCACCCAAAGGTTCAATCCCAACACCCGGTCATTCCGACCGTTTTCACGTCATTTCACCCACCACCTTGGGAAGCCTAGAGTGTAATACCCACACATCCATCCCAAACTACGAAGAATTTGATCCATGTCAAGGCATGGTACGTAGGAAACCTCTTTGAGGCTCAAGCCCACCACCCATCAGACCCTCGGTCCATCTTTACGTCAATTCACCGACATTCCCCTACCCAAACTATGAGGACTTTGATCCAGGTTAAGGCATGGTATGTAGGTAGTATCTTCGAGGCTCAAGTCCAAAAAACCATCTTTCATCCTGATTCTTACCCAGGTCACCACATCCTGGTGAGATCATGCCACCCCATTCCCCACCACGGCATTCAAGAAGCCACCTACGTGTTGGCCCCAATATCGGTGTTCCCTCAAGGGGGTTCCTCAATCTCATCCAATTTAATTAGTGTTATGATTAGTCTGATCCATCCCCACTGGACGTTAAACTTGTGGCATACCCTGTGTTAAACATGGGAAGCTGTGGAAAACCTCAAATACATGCCTATGGCATACGATTCCCCGCTTTCTATGTGGGATGCCTCGGGCTTCCGTGCCCTTGAGAAGCCCAATAATAAGGGACAGAAGAGATAAACACCAATCCCCAGTGTCCAGATGTGTCAATGATTCCCCACCGTGACTACTCCCCTAACCGAAGGTTGCTGCCCTGACCGGGCCCCTTGGAATGTTCTGACAAAAGCATTGTAATTAACTGGTTTCCATGAAGATATGGCATCGAGAATAGTTTCACGAACAATGTATTATATCTAAGAGGGAGACCCGGACAAGGTGACGAGTTCATAGGAGGAATCCATAGAAGGAAGAACCAACATCCCATTATCCCGTTTCGATCAAGGAGAAAATTTCCCTGAACAAGGAGTGAATGCCGCCTGCCTTTGGAAAGTGGGAATGTAGGGTGACAAAAATTTCTGTCCTTCATCCCTGAACGAGACAAATGTGCACGCCCTGACGAAATCATCAGAAACAGAAATGTAGGTATCCCATCTTTGGGTACGATCCCAACTCTAATATAATCCTATCTTTCTAAATGACAATAAACTTCAAGTGCCCCCACTAAGTGGCTTTAAAACTAGTATGGTCATCATAATGACCAAGAGAGTTATATATAATGTATGGAAGGATACCATTGACTAAGAATCACTAATTCATATGGATGATTCTCTATTGATGAAGAACATAAAATACATATAAAATATTCTCTTAATCTTATACATATCAATCATTAATTGCAGGATCTAATGGAAAAACTCATTTTCATACTTGGAAAATAAATAAGGATTCATGAACATAACTAAAATCTATAAGAGAGTCCCAGAGTAGACAATAATCCCCCCAAAAAAGGTGTGATGAGTCTGACCTCCCATCCTCTCGACCAATTCAAATTATTAAGCCTCATCAGTCCACAACTAATGGGAACCTAACTTTGGAATGTAGGTCCAAATGGATATTGAATCATTGTATTTTTCTGGTTCTACGAATAAACCCATTAGAAACTGATTGGAAAGTTTGAACCTTAAACAAACAAGGTCATCCCCATTTCCAAAAGAAACAAATGGATTTTAAGAATAAAGAGCAATTTTATGCAGACATATGTCATGAATAAGAAAACCAATTCTATATGAATTTGGTGTATTAAGAAGGGTTAAATTTCTTCATAAATGATATTTCCTACTATCATATTGTGTGGTTTTAAGTAATTTTGTGAGGAAATTGTACTATGAAGTTTTAAGCTGTGCAGTGATAACATTATACTGTGCAGTTTTAAGTCATGAAATGAGGACATTATACTATGAAGTTTTAAGTCAAGTTGTGAGTACATTATATAGTGCAATTTTAAATCATGATGAGTGGACATTATGTAGTTTTAATTTAAGTTCTTTAGCACTTCCCAAAGGTATGAGACTCTCCCAATTCCTTGAGAATTTGTTTGGAAACATACTACCATATTTAGATATTGAAGGTAAAGTCGTAATCTGTGATTTGGGAATTTATAAATCTGAAGAATGATATGGAAAAAGGAAAAAAGGCATTAGAGGAAGTCTTTTCCAAGAATAATGTTACCATTATTTGATCGACCCTTTATGGGGGTTTTGTTATGTAGGGAAAACTTGGGAATATGATGCATATCCAAATAGTGGAATCTTTTGACTGAAAGGCATGTTGTGTAGAGAAATTTTATGTAAGGCCACCTAAGGGAACGTATTGCATAGTCAGGAAAAAGAACTCCTAATAATTTAACATTTTATTTCTAAAAGACGATGAATTTTTATGAAGATTCATATTTTCTGAAGCACAGAGTTTGGTTTATAGAGAAAGGTAATTGAATATGGAGAGGGTATTTCTAATCATGATTTCCAAAGAATCATAGGAATAGGATTTCTATGAAGGCCTAACCCGAACATAGAAGGTATGGTGTCTATAGTTTTAGATCATACAACTAGGACTCGTGATGGAATTAGTGTATGATAAGAAGTCAGATGATTAAAGGTTATTTCATATTTCTTTGAAAACATTAAGAGGGGAAAGTGTAAACTATGGTCTTGAAGACTTTAAGATCGAGAGAAAGGTGATGGGAAAAATATAAATTGATGACTATTTTAAAATATAGATTCTTTTATATTGTCATCATTATTTGAAGAGGACAAAGACACTATAACCAAGAACTAAATTTCCATCATTTGAAATACCCATTATGGGGACTATATTATGCAGGTACAACTAGAGCATATTCTGCATAGCCTAATAGTGGAATCTTTTGACTTCTAAGTTAGTTATGTAGGCAAATTATGAAAGGACTCCTAAGGGCACCAACTGCATAGTCAGGCGAAAGAGTTCTCATGTATTAGAAACTATGTCACTAGAAACCATAAGAAGGATTATGAAGATCTGAAAATATTCATGATTAAGAGTTTGAAATATAGAATGACGTTATGCTCAATGCACATAATAAATATTTGAGTCAATATTGTTCATGAGTTTGATTTCCTTTACATAGATATGACTCTTATATAAAATGGAGGCTTTCTTTGTTTCTCTTGGAATTGAAATTGGGATTTTCTGTTTAAAGTCATGCAATGAGGAAATTATACCATGTAGTTTAAGTCATGTAGTGAGGACATTATGATGACCCATAAGCAATTTAAACACCTTATTTATATAAATAATCATTTTACTCATTTATTAATCCCACGTGATCTTTTCTTAGTGTGAGAAATAAGGATCCGTAAGGGTTTATTCTATAACAAAATGGTGACACAAGTGAAGAATAAGGGTGTACGATTTCCATTTATTTTAACATCATGTGGTAAGGACAAATATGAACTGATGTGAAAAGAATTACATATTGTAACTACACTATAAGATAAAACCCAAGTGTCACTATGTGTCTAACTGGGGGAAACAATCAAGACATACGTAGTTATTTAAATATTCCCTATGAAAGTTTGATTCTTATATAAGGAATAAAGGGGGGGTTTTTTATCATGGTTGGGACCAATATTGGTGATCTAGGTGTTTCTATATATCTCAAGTAGATGAAAATCAAGCCATATGTATTTTTTTAAACAATTATTTCCCACACCAATTGATTTTGACATGGGAGACAGGGGCTTTAAGACATTCTACAAGAATGATTAAATTTAAGACACAAGATGGTTTGAAAATCAAATCATGTATATTAAATGATCACTCTATATAGATCTAGTTCATATATAGGTGAAGAAAAAAATGGAAATAAAAATTTTGAGGTTGAAGTTGGGCCTAAGATTGGATATTCAGGCGTCTCTACGTATCTCAAATAGATGAAAATCAAGCCACATGTAGTTCTCCAAATGAGGCCCCAATGAAGATATGATTTAGACATAGGTAACAAAAGGACTCATGTGTCACTAAAGAGTAACAATTATATCAATGATTCTTGAATATATATGCTCCTATCATCAAGTATAGAAAACATTAACCATACAGTTTAATGTCGTGTGACGAGTAAAAATGGTTTCATGTAGTTTAACATCATGTGACAAGGACAAAAATGCTCTTCATTTTAACATCAAGCAGCATGGAATTTGATGGTTGTTACATAGTTTGAAATCTTGAAACTAGGACTTTGTACTGTGTGGTTTTAAGTCGTGCCGTAACGGGCTATGTTGTTTTTAGTATTGCAGTGTGGATGGTGCGTGCAACTACATAAAGTATTTCTTTATGAATCTAGGATTTTTTGGAGTTGTAATAATATCTCCATACATTGAGATTATGGCATAATCTCTGTTTGAGTAGACCTTATGTATGGAATGAGGTCTTTCCCACTTCGGCTCAAGCATTGGAGGTTTCATTACAAGTATAATTAGAGTCCTAAGAACCAATAAAAATTCTACTTGAATAAATGAACGGAGGAAAAATTTCTTGTTAAAGGCTCATGTTGTTTTGTTCTGATAGACTTATAAATGATTCAATGTATGCAATCTTTTCTCGTCTAATCATTCCATCTAATTAAACCGTTTTTTAGACCTTTCATCAATAGAAAACTGATCACAGATTGAAACTCTGAGTGAAGTAAAATTCTTTTCAATTGGGAAAACTACTTCAGTTCCATATGACAATAAATAAGGAGTTTCCTGGGTAGTAGTATGGATAGTAGTCCGATAAGCCCATAAATCATGAAAAATTTTATCAGGCCAATATTTCATATATATTTATCCACCATCTTCTGGAGAATATTGGATAGGGTCTTATTGAAAGCCTCTATTTTTCCATTATCCACTTCATGATCATGAGATGAATGTTTTGATTTGATATTGTGCTCCTGATATAACTTTTTTACCTCAACAGATTATAAATTGAAGCCCTTTCCATTAATATAGTGTGAAGGATACCAAATCTAGTGATGATGTTAGATTTGAACAAACTAAAAATGCTTTTGGCTCTGACTTCTTTCAGAGGAATTTCCTCAGCCCATTTAGAAAAGAAGTCAGTAACAGTAATAATATACTTGAACATCTTAGTTGTAGCTGAAGGATATGGTCCTACTACATCCATTACCTATGTGGAAAATTGCTTTAGTATTTAGCTGAATGTATCAACTTCGGGGGTTGATGAATGAAGTTGGAATGCACTTGGCAAGGATGAAATTTCATTGTGAAAACTATGCAATCATGCGTCATTGAAGGCTGAAAGTATCTAAGCCTTCGGATTAGATCAGAAATCCTATGCCTAGATTGGTGAACGCCACAAGCTCTTGAATGTACTTCTTTCATGATAGATGTGGTTTCTTCTCCATCCATACATCTATATGGGATTATATCAAAAACCAATTTTTAGTGGATCTGCTAGTGATATGGACTATCATAAAGAGTAAATTTTCCCACTCATCATTGGATCTATTCTTTTTCTACCCTATAGAGTGGAAGTAATCCATTTTGAAGATATTACATTATGGGTGTTCTCCATACCTTGGAATGACCATATGACTCAGAAATAGAGATAATTTCATTAATTTCCTCCATTTTGGTTTGAAAAAATGTTGAGACCATACGACGATGAGCTATACAGATGAATGTCTCATCCAGATTTGGATCTTCTGAGGAAATAGCTGCATTATCCAATTCATCAGCTTTGGAATTTTGTGATTGTGGGAAATAAGACAATGTCATCTCTGGGGGAAATTCATCCATTAGCACTCTATCATAATCACATAGAGGGATTAACTCTTATTTTCTGATAGGATGTTCCCCATTTATCCATTTGATTACGAATTCTGAATCACCTTGCACTTTCAAGTGATTCACTTGCACCTAAAGTGCCAATTCCTAGCCTGCAATGAGAGCTTGATATTCTGCTTCATTGTTAGTACCGCCTTCAGATAAGAGGAAGGAATAAGGAAATACTACTTTTTCTGGGGAAATGAGTACAATTCCTAACCCAAACATGTTCATTTTAAGGTTTTTCATTCTCTTCATTTTTGGAATTCTAGAGGCACCATCAATGTAAATTTCCCATGTTTGGGAATTATCATGAATAGAGAAGACCGATTCATCAGGAAGATCAGTATTCAATGATGTATCTTCCACATATGGATGTTCAGCATGGATGTCAGCCCGAGCTAGGCCTTTTATTTCGTTCTGAGGCACAAACTAGATATCAAACTGTTGCAAAATAACTACCCACCATGCTAGATACCCTGTAAGAATAGGATAACTGATGATAAATTTGACTGTGTTATTGTGAGATATCAATTGGACCTCATGATGTTGTAGGTAGTGCCCCAATTTCTAAACTTCAAAGATTAATGTCAGACAGTATTTTTTAATACATGAATATCTAGTTTCTGTATCAAGCATAGTTAGAATGAGATAGTAAAGTCTCCTCTCATTCCCTACATTGTTCTTTTGAGCAAGTAAGGCACCCAGTTATCACTCTAAATCTTTCACATAGAGAATAAGAGGACTTCATTCAATAGGATCCATTAATATCGGTGTTCTCAAGTGATGTTTCTTGAGGGCATCAAAAGATTCATTTCATTCTTCAGTCCATTGATATGTGACTCCCATCATCATTAATTCGGTGAAGGATAAAAAATTTCCTGTCAAATTGGAGATAAAGCGGTGAATATAGGCCAAGTGTCCTTGGATTCCTCTTAATTATTTAAAATTTCGAGGAGGAGAATATCCAAGGATTGGTTTTTTATAAGGATCCACTTCAATACCATTATGGCATACAACAAAGACATGGAACTTTACCGAGGATCCCCTGAAAGCACATTTCAAGGGGTTCATCTTCAAATTGTGTTGTCAAAGTTTATTTAATGTGTCCTCTTGATCATCCAAGTGATTGGAACATTGTCTTGATTGGACCACCAAATCACCCACATAACATTCATCAAATTTCTCTATGTATGGTTTGAAGATATGGTGCATGGAACGTTCATACGTTGCAATTTCTTTCATTAATCCAAAGGGAATTGCTCGATATCTAAACACACCATGAGGGGATATGAAGGTTGTAGATTCTTCATCCTCTGGGGATATATAGATTTTATTATACCCATAGTATCCATCTATGAAGGAAAGATCTTCATAGCTAGCTATTCTATAATTTAAAAGCTCTTTGATTGGTACTGGAATGTCATCTTTTCAAAAAGGCCAGTTAAGATCTCTAAAATCAATGAAAGCTCTGAATTTCCCCTTATTCTTTTTCACTAGAACAATGTTGGCCAGCCATTTGGAAATTGACCTTCCCTGAAAAATTTATCCTTTATAAGATTTTCAACTTCATCATCAATTTTAGAAGCATGAGTTTGGTGTGATCTTCTTGCTGCCTTCTTGAATCCTCGATGTTCTTCTGGAAAACCCAAATGATGGGTGGATACATTAGGTTTTTTTGGAATTTCTATATAATTCCAAGAAAATATATCTTGATGTTTCTTTATAAATGAATTATAAACTTCTTGATCTTCAGAAGTTAGGGATGTACTAATTATATTGAGGCATGGATCTTCTTTTGTACCCAGATTTATTTATCTGAGCTCATCCACAGTGGTAGAGACACCGTCCTCAAATGTTGTAGGAGAATCCCTGAGATCTCCCTCTTCTTCTTCATTATCTTCTATTTATTCTATTTATACTTCCATAGTATATGATGAAACAAAATATTCATTGTTAAGAGAAGAGTAAATATTGTAACATCTTGAATAAGAGCCCACCATTTCTAACCCTACTAATGATGAATGGACTTTCTAGGGTAATAAAGAGGATATGGTGGATTGGGAATCAACATCTTTTTCTTCCTTTAGAATTTATATAACTTATTATATTGTGATTAATGAAGTAGAGGCTTGTTGTTGTTTAGTATATGAAATTAATACATCCCCATTTAATCTTCTATCACTACGTGATGAGTCAACAATTTCTCCCATGCTATCAAGCTCAATTTCCACGATTGACATTATAGAAGTTACTAGGTGGGTGAGTGGATTTGGGTTTAACTTCTTAATTTGTTTGATAGGTAACAGATAATCTATACTCAAATGTTTGAATGGGATTTCTGGGATCTTTTCCAATCCATTCGGAGCATTAACTATAGTTATCTTTTTTATCATGGACCTCGTTCCCTTTGTGTGATAAAACTCTGGCACAATATATTGAGATTCACATTTATTAAACGGATCCTTAACACCATAAAATATATAGATTTTACCATTGAAATAGTACATAAGACATTGGTGGTTAGACAAAGGTATGACCACATGTTGGTGTAGCCAAGGCCTTCCAAGAAGAATGTTAAAGGTTGTGACCTAACAAACTACCATGAAATCTGAATTAGAATCAAGATATCCAAACTGAGTTTTGAGTGTAATCTCACCCAGAGGTTCTTACTCATTCTATTCATATCCTTGAAACATTAAAGCAGTAGGATATAATTCAGATTCAATAAGGCCCAATCGATAAAGTGTATGAATGGGAATGGGGTTTACTCTGAAGGTATTATCAATGAAGTCTCACCAAATTTTTATGTCATTGACCTTGACAAATAGATACACATGTCTAATATGTCCACATACAATATCATATTCATCTTCATCCATAAAATATATGACTTCATGAAATTTTTTAGGATCATTCTCTATATGATAAACTTCAACAGAAACTACTTTGGTTTCAAACACTTGAGGACTTAACAAATCCCCAATAGGTGATTCTCGAATATATTTTAACAGACATAAGGAAACCAAAATTGATAACTTCTCTGGTACATGGACCAATTGTTTCAAGACATCATAATTTTGGTCCAACGGTCTGCATTTCCCATCATGGAGATTCAGTAATACAGGTTCCATAGAAATTGATGCTTCTGATGTAAGCGTACCATGTGTCAGAGCAAAAGCTAGAAATACTCCTGGCTTTGGTAGATTAGACTGATTAGGTCTATTTAATTGCTGAGAGAAAGATCGGGTGACCTCTAATCAGTCCTCTAAAATAATCATGCCAGGACTTAACTTGTCTTGCGTTAAAGAATCTCCTTGTTCTTATTGAGCCCGCAGAAGGTCTCTTCCATGAGTTTCCACCGCATACATAGTTTGAGAAAGGGTAGAGTTAAAATAGTGTCTTGTTGAATACCCATTTCTTCCCTTGTATCCTCGACCTTGGCCCCTTCCTCTAGTTACCCACTTATGTACAAGGAACTCATTCTCATTATAATCAGAATCACCATGGGCATAAGGATCCGTTAAGTGGACAACATTGAAGAAACCAAAGATAAATTCTTTATCTGATGATGAGTCTACATGACAATATGGTTTTCTTTGTAACATTTGGTGGGAAGGTTCCCGTAATTTTGAAGAATATGTCATAAAATATTCCAGGGTCAAAGGCCACCTTGGCCTTAATATGAGATTGTCTTCTTCTGAATTCACATTGTCCATCTGATCACCTTGTTTTTTGAGGATTAACCTTTTGATGAATGTGGTTTTACTATGGATGGAGAGGCAGAAGACACAATCAGTTGTTTCAACTATTGTTGTTGAATGTCATGAGTTCGGTTGATCATTTTCTTGATCATCCAATAATCATATTTCTGTACATTTTTAATTTCAACTTCTTAACATTCACCTTAATCCTCTAGATCAGTAGTAGTAACACATGCTACTTGAGTTGAAGAAAATTTTAGATTCAATTGTCCAGAGTCTACTATTTAATGTAGTATTTTCATGAAAATAAAACACTCCTAAATGAGATTCCCCAAAATTCAGTGAAAAGAAAAAATAATTCAGATGATCTTCATCTTCTTCTTTATTTAGATTCATTGGCCTTGGCAACTCAACCAAGTTGTTTTCTAGAGCTGAGATAATGTAACCATGAACGTGTTCATTCCAGAAGGAATAAATCTTTCTATTTAATTCCTCAATATGTTTCCACATTTGATATATGTGATCATATTGATGAGGTAATCATTGTTGCTAACGCTCTGGAGGTGAATCCATTTGATACGATGATGGTTTTGATGTGGTAGAAGGTACTTGTGTTTGGTTGAGTGTAACAGTAGTAGACTCTGCTTTCCATGTTCTCCATCCCAGAGCTGATGGAATTATATGAGTTCTATCCATAGTTTTTATAATACAATATTCAATCTGTTGAAAAAAATTTGTATGGTCTTGAAACACTCCTATGTATTTTATAGGGATTAGTGGTGTGCGTAACTCATCAGACAGAATTTCCACACAAATTGGCAGCAACTCTTCTTAAGGGAGTTCGAGACTTAAGAAATACGTTAATCTTTTCCATCAAGTAATAAAATATGAACCTCTTTCATTATCTCATTATTTTGAAATTTCAAGATAAAAAATAGTTGTCTTCAATAATTTTTATCTAAATTGAATAATTAATTAATGATAGACATATTCTTATATAGTAATTGATTGGCATTGAAAACTTTTATACCATACTAAAGATGGTACTTGTAATAACTATACAAAAAACCCATGCATTACTATTTCTTGTTGTTAGGGTGTTCCCATCATGGGATCCCAATGGGAAACGAATTTCATCAAGTGTTGTTCTAGATCTCCTGAACCATTAAATATTAGAAAAGTAGTATTCACAAAATTTGGTGGGGGGGGGGGGGAATCAGGTCCACCCACTCAGGGTAAGATATATTTTCTGAATGAACTAGCGCACACCATTCCTCCATAGATTCCAATGAAGTCGTTAATACCTCGATTGTATTTATAATAATTTCTGGAATATATAGATAAACAAGAACCTGTGCAGGTGCAAGAATTGAAGCATGAGCTGGTGAAATGAATGGAAAAACCACTAGTGATGGTATAAGTATTTTCCATGGATAATCCACAAGAAGAGACTTATTAAGTTCTTTTTTATCCTACCTTGGTTGTGTACCCAATGGGGGGAATTCATTATCCACATTTGTAGTTACCAAAAATCATATTTTCTGAGGAGCTCCTACCAGATGTGCATGTTGAGGATCTGTCTGAGGAGTACATCCACTACTGGAAATAATGGCATTTGTGACAGGTCATTTGCATCGGGATCCCGTCGCTAATAGGATTTTGCGACGGGGTCCCGTCACAAATAGCCCGTTGTGGAAAACGGCGTCGTAAAAACAATTATTTGCAACAGGCCCGTCGCTAAAGGTATTATTTGCGATGGAGATCCTTCCCGTCACAAATATTAGTCCGTATATTTGTGAAAACTCTTAAAAATCGTAATTGCGACGGGCCCATTGCAACTACTAATTGGGACGGGCCGGTCGTAATTAATTTTTTTTTTAAAAAAAATTAAAAAAATTTAATAAACTATCTTACTCAATATAATAATAATACTATTTGCAACGGGCATAGTATCCCGTCGCAAATAAAAAAAAATAAATAAATAAATTATTAATAAATTATTTTAATTAATATAATAATAATCCAATTATAATTCAAAAATAAAAAATAATAGAATATTAACAAATGACTTTAATTAATATAATAATATTAGAATTATAATTCATAAATAAAAAAATATTAATAAGTTATTTTAATTAATATAAAAATATTAGAATTATTTTAAATTCAAATATTTAAATAATTCTAATATTACAAAAAAATATAATTA
The DNA here is from genome assembly GCA_963277665.1 of Viscum album. Taxonomy (NCBI): domain Eukaryota; kingdom Viridiplantae; phylum Streptophyta; class Magnoliopsida; order Santalales; family Viscaceae; genus Viscum; species Viscum album. Next base: position 1,098,624,728 of record OY728135.1, on the reverse strand, counting down.
AATTATAATATTATAAAATTTTAATATATATATATATAATTTAATATTATAAAATATAAATAATATTATTATTCATATTAATATTGTTATTTCAAAATATAATATTATTAATATTTTATAATGAGACAGAAACTACGAATAGAAGAAAAATTCATATTTTTATTTAACAAACTTTATAACATAAAAACAAACTCTAATCTGAAGGAGGGGGAGGGGGAGGGGGGGATCTGCAGATGCTGGTGGAGGAAACTCCATCCCTAAAGCATTAGTGAGTCGGCGTATGTACTCCATTTTCTCCTGATGCTGCTGCTGCCACCGACTCATCTGCTCCTCGTACAGCTGCTACTGGCGTCGACGCTCCTCCTCATGCTGCTGCTGCTGCTGACGCATCTGCTCCTGCTCCTGTTGGAGGCTCTCTATCAGTGCAGTCTGAGATCACAACTGATCCTCATATTATGTAGCAGAAGAAGATGCATGAGCTCCTCTCGAGCTGGACACCGACATCGCAGCACTGCCATAATAATCTCCGGGAGTCAGTCGAGAGCTGATACCAACTACCCAACCCTTCTCGAAGGCATACTGGGTGGCCTGCATCCATGACGCCTCATCAAACTGATAGACAGTGGTCTGATCTAATGACCCAGACTGACTCTCAGGCCGGGTCTGTGACGTTGCGGCCTCATATGACTCCTGTAGTTGCAATTTAAAATTAAAATTGTGAATATATTATATGCAGTTAATTTTTAAACTTGAAAACAAATAATACTGACCACGATGTGATGCTGACGATCACCTCTGAGCTCCCCAGTAGCAGGATCACAATACATCCTATGATATACATCGTACTCTGTAATATCGGGGTGCTCAACAGCCTATAAGAATAAAAAATAAACTGTTAATATTTATAGTTATATAAAATATTTATAAATAATGTACATACCAGATGCTGTCTATGATTACTGAATGTACGACTCCCAGCTCATTGAGTCACCTCCTGTCTCCCTCGATTCTGCCTCCCCACCGATGATCTCCTCTGAAAGGCATCACTCAACCAGTGCGCACATAATCCATCCCATAAATGGGATGAAATGTACTTTGGTCGGTGTACTCTACATGACTCGTCAAAAACTGACACTCTTGCTTTCTTCATGGCAGCTTTTCTTAAATTGTTCAAAAACTGAAGAAAGCGATCACTCATGGCCACCTCTCATGCCTCGTGGATGGCATCACACATGGTATCCTCGATCGGATACCATAAACCTTACAAATAAATCAAAATATCAAGTTAGAAATGAAATAATTTTCAAAATAAAAATTATTTATTTACGTACGTAGCAACCAATGGCCGAACATGGCCTGCTGCACATCAATGGGAATCTGCTCCCATGTGGTCCAAGGATGAGAGAAATAGTTGCGCAAAATAGCGCTACCCTGTCCGACTACTATATGCGGAAAACTGTAAAGATAATAAACATTTATTATATGAATAGATTAATTAAATCTTAGTCAAATCCATAGGTTATGACATAGGTTATTACACCTCAGTGTGCGTGGATCAAACCCAAGACATGGATGTCGCTCGGGGACGGGGTCAGGAATCATCAATCGTGCAAGACTGCGCCCCCTCCGCATACTCCCTGGAGCGCCTGCAGGATGAGGGTCATCTGCCAGCAACTCATCCGCATCAAAAGGCAGGTCAGCATCCGCCCACTCACGAAATGTGTCATCGTCCATCTGAAACAGAAAATGTTAATGTCGTTAGAAAATAATTGATAATTACTAGTATATATACATATATATTAGTTATGATTGTATATAAATACAATGAAATTCTATCAGTGTTCATCTTCATCATCATCTTCATATATTTCAATGTCATCTTCATATTCCTCCTCAACATCATCGATATCCATTCGAGTTCCAGTTGCTTCATCTATTACCATTTCAAATTCATATGTGACAACATTAACATCATCGTCATCACCGACTCTTAAATGTGGGGTGTCGTCATCGATACTCATGTCTCTTTGTAAAAAAGATTGATTTTGAGTACTCTCTTGAAAAACTTCAATTCTTTGCACATCATTGAAAGCACATTCACTTTGACTAAACTGATTGTCTTGAATTTTTATTTTTATTATACTCCACCAATCAGTCAACTCTCTTGATGTAGCATAGTACTTTGCGTAATAAACTTGATGTGCCTGTTGAGCCAATAAGAATGGTTCATTTACTACGAGAACACTTTTACATTTAATATCGATGATTCCATGAGTTGGATGAACACGCACGCCTCTCTCTGTATCCAACCACAGACATTTGAACATGGTTATGTAATGTTGTCCAAGATAACAGAGTTCAATGATTTCATCAAGTATGCCATAAAATTCAACTTCATTTTCTCGATGATGAGATCCTCTCAAGCTAACTCTACTGTTCATTGTTTTTTTATTGCCCATATGCATGTGTGTGAAATCGAAATCTATTCACCACATATGCATTATAATATTTAACAAGTTTGGAAGGTGGGTTACTGAATATACATAGCCGTTCGTCAATTTTATCAGCATGTCGAGACACCTGAAAATTTGTGAAATAATTATCAATATAGTAAACTATACAATGAATGAGTTGCTAAAAGATAACGAAATTATGTTACCAGTTTTTGAAACCACTGAGAGAAATTTTTCTGTCGGTGTTCTTTGAGAGGAGTTGCTGTAATTTGTGGAATTTTTTTCTTGATATGATTATCATACAACCTATAAAAAACAAAGTTATTTACAGTAACATAAATGATAGAATAAGTGATATAAACACTTACAGTACAACTGATGTCATCTCTTCACAGTTGAGCAGAACATACGTATGAGCTCTGTGATGTTCATCATCCGAAATCCAGTGTTCATAAACTCCACCAAAACCAAGCTCTGGCTGGTTGAAAACAGATAATTGATTGTCGATTTCATCAATATTCCTCTCGTTCCATCCCATTCGGTTGTGTTTTGAAGGATAATCAGATTCAAAATAATGGGAGAAAAAAAAGATATTTCCTCTTGAAAATAATCTTCTGCAATAGATCTTCAACAGATGCTTTGTTACGTACTTTTCTTTTCAATTTTTGCATGCATCTTTCCAATGGGTACATCCATCAAAACTGTACTAGACCTCCACATTTGGCTTCATATGGAAAATGTAACATCAAATGTTCCATCGAGTTGAAGAAAGACGGCGGAAATATTTTTTCCAGTTTACATATAATTACAACAACATCTTCTTCAAGTTTTCATAGAGCATCATAATCTTCTGTAGCCGCACAAATTTCCCAAAAAAATGAGAAATGTCTATTATGGAATCCCATATCACAGAATTTAACAGACCTCTTAATCCAATGGGTAAAATTCTTTCCATTATAACATGAAAATCATGACCTTTTAATCTAGTAATATGACCATTATTTACACATCTACCCAAATTGGAAGCACAACCATATGGAAGTCTCAAATTTGAAATCCACTGACAAAATAATAAATGGTTTTCTTTAGACAGTGTATAAGCTACTTTTGGTTTAGTAACCTTTCTGTTCTAACATTCTCAAATAGTTTTAATTCTGGATGCCTGCAAATTTGGGTAAGATCTAAACATGCATTTACATTGTCTTTGCTCTTTCGTGGCGTATCCAAAACTGTATGAAACAAATTATCAAAATATTTCTTATCAATATGCATGACATCCAACATGTGGTGGACCAACAAATCAGACTAATATGGAAAATCCCAAAATATGCTACGTTTAATCCAATTGTGTTCTTTCCCAAAACCAGAAATTTTCTGTTGGTTTATTGTGGGACCAAATGTGATGGGAGGTAATGAAAATACAACTGATTATAACTCCGAACCTGATAGAATTTTTGGAGGTCCATCCCTTTCAATTGTTCCTTTTCTGAAATTAGATCTGTTTCTGCGAAAAGGATGATCAGCTGGTAGAAATCTGCGATGACAGTCAAAATAACAAGGTTTCTTTCCATGAATGAGCATAAATGATTTTTTCTCTCCCATATAGTAAGGACATGATTTCTAACCATGTGTACTCCAGCCAGATAACATCTCATAAGCCGGGAAGTCACTAATTGTCCACATCAATGCTGCTCTCAGTATGAAATTCTGTTTCGTAGCAACATCATATGTACTGACACCAGTACTCCACAATAAACTTAATTCATCAATCAATGGTTTAAAATAAACATCAATATTTTTCTTCGGATGTCCTGGAATTAGTAAAGTCAAAAAGATATATGGCTCCTTCATCAACATCCATGGAGGTAAATTGTATGGAGTTAAAAAAACAGGCCAACATGAATATTGACTACCATAAGATCCGAACGGACAGAAACCATCAGTGGAAAGGCCCAGTCGAACATTTCTAGCTTCAAATGCAAAGGATGGATGCACTCTATCAAAATGTTTCCATGAATCGCCATCGGCTGGATGATTCAAACTTTTATCGGTTGAAATATTCGCTTTATGCCATGACATCATTGTCGCTGTATTCTTAGACATGAATAAATGCTGACGTCTGGATGTAAGCGAAAAATATCTCAACTGTTTTACAGGAATCAAACCAGACTTCCCATGTTGCCCTTGTTTATATATCAATTGCCCACATGTGGGACAACTATCCAACGACTCATTTTCCCCAGAATATAAAATGCAGTCATTTGAACATGCATGATTCTTTTGACAAGTAAATCCTAAATTTCGAACCAGCCTCTTACTCTCATAGTAATTTGCAGGCAAAACATTTCCTTCGGGTAACAGTGTTTTAAGCAAAGAAAATATCTGGTCAAAATAGGTGTTTGACATTCCGTTATCTGATTTGATAGCCATAAATTTTGCAACTGCTTCTAATTTGCTCATCTTGCAGCCAGGATATAATACATCCTTAGCAGGCCTTAACAACTCATAAAATTCAGACGGTGCCAACTCAGGATTTGAATCTATATCAGCCGGAGTTTCTGTATGTTGAACAGATGAACCTGCAACATCATGTACTAAATCTTGAAATTGGGATGGATCTGGAATCACGTTGGTATCACCTACTCTGGAACTGCATTCACCATGTTGATACCAAAAAACATAATCTAGTTGAAAACCAAAATGCAAGAGATGTCCCCCCCACTTTGTCAAACGTGTCAAATGTTCTCAATGCACATTTTCTACAAGGGCATTTTATTTTCCCTTCTGAAACAAATTCTGGATTTGACGCCGCAAATGATAAAAAAGTCTCCACACCCTATATATATACTGGATTTAAACCAGAACCGTTTGGATTTCTGCGTTGATTTATCCATATCCGGTCATCTAATAATGACTGATGACGACCTCGTTGTTCCATATTTTTCTATAAAATATAAAAACATTACTGGTTTTGAATAATTGGTTAGAAAAAACACTCAAGAAATGATTGAATATGTTGAGAATAAAGAAAAACATGTTACAAATATTGATCATTTTAATATTATTTTTATTTTTTATTATTTTAATAATACTAATATAATTTTTTCATAAATATTAATTATATAATAATAACATTATTACATCATTAGAATATTTTATTATTAATATTAAAATAATATAATTTTCTATATTATATACAATTCTCCTTTCATCTGTGTGTTTAACATTCTGTCTCCACATGTAATATTTTCATTCACTTTCACCTCTCCATTGGCGAGTAGGTTGATAATTTTGAAAAAGAATTCAAATATTACTTGTGGAGACAGAAAACACACAGATGAAAAGAGAATTGTATATAATATAGAAAATTATATTATTTTAATATTAATAATAAAATATACAAATAATGTAATAATGTTATTATTCCAAAATATTGGTAATTATTCCAAATTATTGGTAATTATAACAAATTATGGGTAATTATTCCTAATTATTGGTAAATATTCCTAATTATTGGTAAATATTGGTAATTATTGGTAATTATTGGTAATTATTACTAATTATTACTAATTATTAATAATTATTGGTAATTATTACTAATTATTGGTAATTATTACTAATTATTGGTAATTATTACTAATTATTGGTAATTATTACTAATTATTGGTAATTATTACTAATTATTGGTAATTATTGGTAATTATTGGTAATTATTGGTAATTATTACTAATTATTGGTAATTATTACTAATTATTACTAATTATTACTAATTATTACTAATTATTCCTAATTATTACTAATTATTGGTAATTATTGGTAATTATTACTAATTATTTGTAATTATTACTAATTATTGGTAATTATTTCTAATTATTGGTAATTATTACTAATTATTGGTAATTATTACTAATTATTGGTAATTATTACTAATTATTGGTAATTATTACTAATTATTGGTAATTATTACTAATTATTGGTAATTATTCCTAATTATTGGTAATTATTCCTAATTATTGGTAATTATTCCTAATTATTGGTAATTATTCCTAATTATTGGTAATTATTCCTAATTATTGGTAATTATTCCTAATTATTGGTAATTATTCCTAATTATTGGTAATTATTCCTAATTATTGGTAATTATTACTAATTATTACTAATTATTGGTAATTATTACTAATTATTGATAATTATTACTAATTATTGGTAATTATTACTAATTATTGGTAATTATTACTAATTAATGGTAATTATTACTAATTATTACTAATTATTACTAATTATAACTAATTATTACTAAATATTACTAATTATTACTAATTATTACTAATTATTACTAATTATTACTAATTATTGGTAATTATTGGTAATTATTACTAATTATTGGTAATTATTACTAATTATTTGTAATTATTACTAATTATTGGTAATTATTACTAATTATTGGTAATTATTTCTAATTATTGGTAATTATTTCTAATTATTGGTGAAAATTACTAATTATTGGTAATTTTTACTAATTATTGGTAATTATTACTAATTATTGGTAATTATTACTAATTATTGATAATTATTACGAATTATTGGTAATTATTACTAATTATTGGTAATTATTACTAATTATTGGTAATTATTACTAATTATTACTAATTATTACTAATTATTACTAATTATTACTAATTATTACTAATTATTACTAATTATTACAAATTATTGGTAATTATTACTAATTATTGGTAATTATTACTAATTAATGGTAATTATTACTAATTATTACTAATTATTAATAATTATTACTAATTATTACTAATTATTGGTAATTATTACTAATTATTACTAATTATTGGTAATTATTACTAATTATTACTAATTAGTGGTAATTATTGGTAATTATTTCGAATTATTACCAATTATTGATAATTATTACTAATTATTACCAATTATTACTAATTATTGGTAATTATTGGTAATTATAGGTAATTATTACTAATTATGGATAATTATTGGTAATTATTACTAATTATGGATAATTATTGGTAATTATTACTAATTATTGGTAATTATTGGTAATTATTACTAATTATTGGTAATTATTACTAATTATTGCTAATTATTACTAATTATTCCTAATTATTGGTCATTATTACTCATTATTAATAATTATTGGCAATTATTGGTAATTATTGGTAATTATTACTAACTATGGATAAATATTGGTAATTATTACTAATTATGGATAATTATTGGTAATTATTACTAATTATTGGTAATTATTTGTAATTATTACTAATTATTGGTAATTATTACTAATTATTGCTAATTATTGGTAATTATTATTAGTTATTACTAATTATTGGTAATTATTATTAATTATTACTAATTATTGGTAATTATTACTAATTATTGGTAATTATTGGTAATTATTACTAATTATTGGTAATTATTGCTAATTATTGCTAATTATTACTAATTATTCCTAATTATTGGTAATTATTACTCATTATTACTAATTATTGCTAATTATTGGTAATTTGTGGTAATTATTACTAATTATGGATAATTATTGGTAATTATTACTAATTATTGGTAATTATTTGTAATTATTACTAATTATTGGTAATTATTACTAATTGTTGTTAATTATTGGTAATTATTATTAATTATTTCTAATTAATGGTAATTATTATTAATTATTACTAATTATTCCTAATTATTGGTAATTATTACTCATTATTACTATTTAGTACTAAATATTGGTAATTATTACTAATTATTACGAATTATTGCTAATTATTAGTAATTATTACTTATTATTACTAATTATTGGTAATTATTGGAAATTATTACTAATTATTGGTAATTATTGGAAATTATTACTAATTATTGGTAATTATTACTAATTATTAGTAATTATTACTAATTATTACTAATTATTGGTAATTATTGGTAATTATTACTAATTATTCCTAATTATTGGTATTTATTACTAATTATTAGTATTTATTCTTAATTATTGGAAATTATTACTAATTATTCCTAATTACCATTAACTATGAACAATGAATACTAATAATTTAAATTTATTAAGTAACAAAACAATCTAAACATAATTAAATTAAAACTAAATAAGAATAATTGAAACTAATAAAAAATTTAAAATAAATATTAAATTAAAATGAATATAAATACCTTTAAAATTGATCTGAGGTTGATCCCTGATCGTTGTTGAAAACTTCAATATCAACTCCGGAAAAAAAAAATTAAACTTAAGAAACGATGAACTCTAAAAATAGAGTTTGAGAATGAATGAAAAAAACGGATGGAGGGTATTTATAGGTAGATTATTTGCGACGGGTGTACCGTCGCAAATAATAATTTTTGCGACGGTACCGGTCGCAAACACCTTAGCCCGCATTTATTACGGTCAACGGTTAAATAGTTATTTGCGACGGGTCCCGTCACAAGTAATAACCTGCCGACATACTATTTGCGATGGGGGGTATATTCCCGTCGCAAATATCTTTTACCACCGCCGGTCATTTGCGACGGGGAAAGCTATCTCGTCGCAAATACCCATTTTTCCCTTAGTGATCTAGCAGAAATGATTCTTCAAAGTAACTCTTTATTGAGTCATTTCAACTATTTAATCTCCTCTTATTGATTTGAAAATATCTCTTCAAGTGAAATAGATTGACCTTCTCCAGTGGAAAAGTGGGATACAATCTGAATTTTACTTTTCCATTTATTATATTCATTTTAGAGGGGTGGGAGTTGATTATTTAAAGGCATACCTAGATTCTAGTTAAGCCTCTGATTTCCGATACGTACAACTTATTCATTTGCTTCAGTGTGTATTTTATTTTAGATAAGAACTTCATATTCTGAGTCCCCTGAACTAGACTCATTTTATGGATGATATTATGTAATGGTGTTAATTACATTTACTAACGCATAATGAATTGACTGCATTCTATCAGTATATTTGTAAGATTGTCTCCCTCTGTATCTTGCATGAGAATCTACTCTTCAATATTATGGATTCTTAGGAGTATTTTGATGGATAGTAACATAAAGGGAATCCTCAGATAGTTCAGTTTTGTGCTCTCTTTGTGGCTTCTTCCCTAATCGAGAGAAAACTGACATCTATTGAGGAGGGGATGGTAGATTTGAAAAACCCCCCAAGCTTTTAAGTTGGGGTTGTTCATGTTATTCTTCATCAAACCTTTTAAATTTCTCTAATGAATTTTATGGTTGAATTAAATGATCCCCCATCCCTATAGGATGGGGTAGTTCTTGAACTGTTATTGATGAGATTCGTGCATATGCTCTTCTGATTTTTCTAATTTTGGTTCATACATTAGCTGAATGCATTATCAGACAACCACTAAAATCACATATTTCGGATGATCGATGTTTTATTTCAGGCATTTGTGTTATCTGATGGATGACATCATCTATGAGGTAGGCATGCACAAGATTCTTAGATGCTTGATGTAAAAGTAACTCAACTGTTTCATTCATTGGGCCTAACTCTGATGAGAGCTAGTTGAGGCCTATTCTTGAGCATACATTTGATTAGATACAAAATTGGTTGATTGTATCCAGTCGTGGGTAATAACATTTCGAGAATCCACTATTGGTGGGATTTTCTAATTTTGGAGTGCAGTGAAATGCAATGCTCCATGTGAACCCCATCCTCTTATATGAACACGAGATATGGATTCAGAAATTAATTGGTGTAACCTCTTTAGAGCATTGAGGCATGCACACTAAAGGGTTCTCTGCTGCTTTTCAACCCTTGGATGTTGGGAAACTGAGAGAGATGACAAGTCAATTTGGTGTTTCAACCCTTCTATTACCTTTACATGATTTTGATATTCATCATATAATAATACTTTAATTTTCAAATAATGAATATTTTTCCATATGTTGAGGCGGATATCATGAATGAAAATCTACGGCCATAAATTCTGGAATGTTATACTAAGAATTTTCCAAGGTCTAGAACATTACTAGTATTTCTCCTTTAACCAATTGTTTTCTCATGTTTAAAATATCATCATCATCTTTCACTAGAGCTTCCTATGCATGGTCTGACCAAAGTGGACACTCAGTACTAGAAGATAAATGACCCAAGGGAGATTCTTAGAATGACCATTCGCTTAAGATGTCTTCAGGTTGATAAATTATTTAACCCGTCATTGACAAGGCATCAGACATGACTTGACTTGTGTTTGAAGGTTCCTTGAGATAGGAGGGATTTCTAATTTCTATGTTATCAATTACAGAATTTGAAAATGAGAAATACTACTGTGAAGAGGACTTTGGAAATGAATTCCATCATGGGGAGGACCCCCATGGTGGATTACAGTAAGGGATAAATCCTCTTTCTCCTTGGACTTCTGGCCATATGGAGGGTTTCCATGGATCTCATCTAGAGATAGGCTCTCTAGATTGACCAAAGATTCATGATTCAAACCTTCATGATGAAGTTTCTGATGGAGAAATTCAGAATTACTTCTACCACTCCCACAATTTGGTAATGAGAGGGTAGGATCTTGAGCTGTAATAGATAAATGTTTGAGGTCTTCAAGAACTCCATCAATAAAAGGATCCAAATTGTATCCTGACTCTCGATTTTCCAACAGTGTTTGATGAAACTTCTTCTTGGATGTTATTTTACACTTAGTTGGGTCCACTTGCTGGCAGAAGTGTTTATCATGGGTAGGTGTATGTGCATGCCTTGGAGTGGTTACCGGAATGGATCGATTAACACCAATTGGAAAGGGTGTATGTTTCTAATCATATTGTCTATTTGATATGGGGGATTATGCGCCATTACCCGCCAGGACTAGAATAGAGGTGTGTATCTACTTCGGGATGGAACGACGATGTGTCATCCCAGGTGTGGGTATATATTTATGTGTATGTTCCCTAGGTACTGCTAACATGGTTGTTATAATATTCTGGCATGCTTCTAGAATATGGGAAAGGATTTGTGTCTTCAATTTAACCATTGATAAGATGTGTTTGGTGACTTAAATAGCCAAAATGTGAATATAAGTACATTATGTATCTAGAGTAGGTGTATGTGCCTTCTCCTGTCCTCCTTTTAGTATCAATGGGTACTTATAGTATTCATATATGGGGGCAGAGAGTTGGGTCTGCCCCAAATTTGTCATCAGAGCTTTAAGAAATACTTCTCCTGGTGCTGCTAAATGAGAATGTTGGTAGGCATGATGAGCACTGGAAGGCGTATGTGCCTGCATGCTATTTCCCTTCAAGTATGATTGATGGACTTCCTTCAATACAGTAAAACAAGACTACTGGCATAATTGGTGATTGTAAGAAGTTGTATGTTCTTGTTTACCCGATGCCACCACATTGGATTGGCAGGCTTTTTTAACTGTAGTTCGATGATCATGTTGACTGATTGAAAATTTTAATGAAGGTGTATTTTCATGTTGATGGTACTCCACCAGATTTATCTGGTGGGATTGGTGGGTTTCTTCTAGACGAGTATGCTGGGCAGCAAAATTTGGACAAATGGGTGTATGTGCCCGCTCATTTTTTTACCATCAAGTTAGGTTGATGGAATTATACGGAGGTGGTAGAGGTAAGAACCTGCTCCCTGTTGACCTAAAGGTATCCCTAGAGATTTATCTTGCATGCCCAGGTCTGATAGACATGGGCTGAATGTCCAGAGGCAACACCCCCTTCATGTTGGGGGTTCACTACCATGTGATTCTGCTGGCGGCGATTGTTTGTGGGAGTCCTCAGGAAGGATCCTTGCATCTTTGAATTGAGTCCCTAAGTGGACTCTTAATCCAACTCCATATAGTATGGGAGTGATTTGTTATTTCCTTTTGGGAATAAGGGCCCATAAGTGTTGAAAATGGTTGTTGGCACCATCTACTTCTTGATCATCAGTCGCCATTGGCCAGATGATCGAGGATTGTTATTGACATAGAGGGCCTATCGAGAAGCCTCCAAAGTTGGGAATGTATCGTGATCATGTTACTCCTTTACCATCACGTTGGAGACCCAATGTTGAAGATGTTAGGTTGGAGATGATATCCTTCCCACGGATGAGGATCCAGCTTGAGAAGTGGTTGGGATGTTCACAGATGTCAACATGAAGAAATCCATTTTGGACAAAAGGGAGTTCTGAGAAAATACATTAAAAAACAACAATAAACTCCATTCAAGCAACATCTATTTTGGATGACACGTGTGTGATTAATTCCTTTGTATGTCCTTCCATTATCAATTGATAGGGGCCTGACAGGTGGGTAACATTATTTACATGGTTAAGGATTCACATAGGGTTCACCATTTTTGTTTCGTAGTTCCTTGAAATGTTTTTACTAGTATTAATAATCATTACTTATAGGCTGTTTCCATTGGATTTTTTCATGGAACCGGAAACATCCAATACTTGGTTTATCCAAAGGGGACCTTGTTTCCAAAGGTAGGCGTTCATTAATTTTAACTTTACGATACTTTGTAATGTACATTGGTTAAAGGGATGGGAGGTCGGACTCATCACACCCCTTTGGGGGGAATTATTTTGTACTATGGGTCTCTCTTTATAAATTTAAGATATTTTCATGAATCCTTATTAATTCACCATGTATAACATATGTTTCTCTTGGAATTTTCAATCACTTATTAACATGTATAAAAATTAGAATCATTGGTATGTATTCAAGTTTATTAATTACTGGAGTTATCTGTATGTATTCGAGGATCTCCATCAATGGTATCCTCTCATATACTATCTCAATATTCCTTTAATCATCATTATGATGATACTGGTTTTTTAAGATACTCAGTGGGGAACTCTGTAATTTACTATAATCCAAGGAGAATAATGTTTGTTTTGATATTGGTATCGTAACCATAAAACTGGCTACCTACGTATCCTTGTGAAAATAATAATAACCCTCATAGTTTGGTGTCCCTTGATGGGACACATCATACCTTTTAAGGTCATCTGCTAAGGACATAACCGTACAATATTATGTCATGTGGTAAGGACATCTAAGGGGATGGTGCTTAGTCAAAGTATAATGTGGGACTTCAACCTAATCATCCCAAGGAACATGGAAAGAATATGGGTTTCCAAGTAATATTAGACCCTATTGGGAATACGGCCCAAAGGAGAACATGATTGATTTGAAGTGTTGGGTTTGAACCTCAAGGAGGCTTCCTATGTATCCCATTTGTATAGTAATCAAATCCCACGTAGTTGGATGAGTCTCATAGGATAGTATAGTCTTTTGAGAGAAATTATTTGAGGCGTACTTCTTGAAAAAATATGTCTTGAAGAATTTGGGTGTTTAATTTGGGGATTTTTTTTAAGTAGGATTCATAGATTAAGGAAATTAGGGTTAGATTTCTCGAGAGGATATCCAATGATATTGGGCCCTGGAAGGGCTTCCTACATATCCTGGTTTGAACAAAAATCCGAGTTCTTGTAGTTCATTCAGTGAATTGTTTTTCACATGTTGTAATAATCATGAATCTATAAGCCCACGTGAGTCATTATAAATTTTAGAAACAATAGGATGTGAAATATTCAACAACGACACATACACTTTTACTCCCCCTGTGGTGGAAGAGGGTGCGCCTACAGCGGCGAGGGTGGACTAGGGAAAGGTGACAAGCCCTCCCTCTATTCACTTTACATAGGACAAGGGTACAATGAAAAGAAAAATAGATTAAGGATAGGGGTATACACTATTATGGATTCCCTAGAATTGATCCTAGTAGGGGAGGTAGATTTTTCTTTTGCTTGTATGAAAAATCAACCGTGAACATTATCTTCCGTTCCAGATATTTGAGGTTCCGTCTCTTCGATATGGTAGAGGTCGAGACTAAAACCCTAACTCTCAAAACTTGTAACATCCCTGTACTATTATTGGGAGAATGGTCCATGTGACTGTGTATATAAAAACCCACATACACTCCATGAATCCTAACCCCATTGTGATACAAATGTGGGAAACCTATGATAGTGGATGTACAAACCCAAATTGAAGACACACTGATGTGTCTTTCCCAAGGGTTGGATAAGTCAAAAGGTTTTGGTGGATGTCCCAAAATAATACCTTTCAAATAAGGCATCCAATGAAGAATAATCCTTTCCATGAATGGATTTGAAGAGGGATTTATGGATTTTAGACCAAAGAGAGTAAATAAATCAAACAGGGGTGCCCAAGTAGATAAAGGCGCACAAGTATAGGAATGATAGTAAGATTTGGTAACCTGATGTCCATTTAAGTGACAAAAAACCTATATGGTAATGCTTGGGTGAGACCAGGCTCAAGACTTTAGGAGTATTCACAGGTGATCCCAAAAGTGGGGTGCTCAATTCATATGAAATGAATATGTGGCATGCAAGTGTTTATGATTTTGGGAGGTTGGGTGCTTTATGTGAGAAATTGTTGGGGATTTGAAACACTAAAAGGTCTTATGTCCTATGACCATCCATCAATTCTTCCACTTTTTGTGTTAAAATACTACCTTGAATGTTTTGAAGGACTTGGGGGAAGCACTAGGGCGACTAGATCATCAATTGGGCTTTAGGGAAATTCAACTCTACAGATGAAGGCCCCAAGGGTGTATTTATTGTAACAAAATAGGACCATGGGTTAAAGGTGTTTCGGTGCACAAGTAGACTGCGTGACAGATGGGGGCGTGCATGTAGGTATCTTGCAGATGCCCTTTTGGTCTGAATAGGGAGATCCAATTTTTTTATTTTTGAAGTCTTGATTTTCTTCATGTATTTAACCTCTTATTTCTAAGGTACTTACCTTTGACATTTTTTTACTCTTTGAAGGAACATAGTGTCAACAGCTATGACTGGGTTCTTATAGTTGGTATTAGAGAAAAAGGTTCAGCTGACCTTTGGAAACTGGGATGAGAAAACTTTAGTAACATCCCAAGGTATATTTTTCATGATATGTATATGGATGTCTCTTATTGGATTAAAATAATGTATCTAGTAATTATATGAATAAATAAGTATTCATGTTTTCAAAGAGGATTTATGTTAATTCAGGTTATTACTATGTTTCAAGGGAATATTCGATGAGGGTATTCAGATGTTTGGAATGTCACAACCAAGTAGTGAATTGTGATAATTTTGGAATCAATGTTAATTATATTTCATGAATTTAATTCTAATGATTTTTATTATCTAATTTTAGACGTTTTATAAGGTTAGCCATTCATGAAATTTTTAAGTTATACATCAGAGGAAGTATTTAATTATTGAGATTGTATTGAAAACCATGGTTAAAATGATATTTAGTGACTAATTTTATTTGAAGGATGTACATTATACTCATTTTTTACATTATACATGTTCTATTTTTGGAAAGTACATCATCTATATCAGGGGATAACCAATCAGGTCTCGAAATTATGTGGGTCTTGAACCCATGACTGAAGGATGATTAGGGATTCCTTCCTACCGCTGGCTTATGTGATGTCATGCTTAATGTATAATAATTTTTGATGAATAAATATTTATAATAAAACATTAGTGTTACTTTTTATGTTTATAGAATAATTTATTAACCATATTGATTGTGAAGTATAGATAGACAGTTTTTTATATTTTTTATTCTTTTATGGGACTTGAGATATACTGATATTGTATTTTATTGATTTGGGCATCAAATTTAATTTCTATACTTCTACTTCTTGAAGTAATGAATGAATTAGAAATAGATAAATTAACAAATAAATATTGAAATTTTCTTATAAAAATATATCTAGTAATTTTATTTCGTTATATTCTTGGTCAGTCAAATACTTATTCAATGATAGGATAATGAAAAAATGTGTTGTCATAATACTATAATATTTTTTTGAACAGATGGCCTTTTAAATCTTCACATATTTGTGACTTTGAGGCACTAAAATTCTTTTTGATCATTCAATTATTTTTAACTGATGAACTCAATCAATCACCATAAATATTTATTCATTTCCTCTATATTTAATCATGAATTCCAACCTTTGTCCTACTATGTGGAATCCAAGTTATGTGTTAATATGGGTAACCGTTATGGTTCCATCTTTTCATTTTAAAGGAATGTTTTAGTATTCCTTTTTACGATGTGGGTTTCTTTGAATGAAATATTAAAGTATTAAACATTGGATTTCCCATAAAAATTTTGTGGGAGAAATTCATTTTAAGGGGAGTAAAATGTAATCGCCCAAGATTTTATGAATTATATTTTTAATTAATTTAATATTTAGGATATTTTTCAATTCATGCAACACTGAAAATATATTTTTATATGTTTTTATTAAGTTATATGAAAAACCATGTTAATAGCGCACAAAATGAAACTTAAATTTTATCTTGATATACATGGAACACCGAGGATAGGTTGTGTTAAATGCAATAATGACTTCCCATGATGTCTTGTGTAACACGCTAGACTCAATAATGATAATGATATAATATTAAAATATTATTTAATATAACCTATAAATTAAATTAATAGTCATGAAATGGGTTAAATAACTTATTAAAATATTTTTTTCACACAAATATAAAAATATTTCATTGATTTACAATGAATTAGAAATGAATATGAAAACTAATTGAATATCAAGAAAAATATTATTATTTTTATGCCTATAATTTTCTCAACCCTAATAAATTAAATTAATTATAATTTTTGACTAATATTAATTTGATATATATTTTACACATTCAATAAAATATTTTTTATATCCATTTAATATATTTTATTGGCTTAAGATAAAGACAACCCTAATTTTATGCATAAAATACAATATTTTTGTTATGGAATTTTTGCGATTTTTTTATATAGAACCTATCTGAAATACAAATTTTAGAAATTTTTTGTATTATATATGTACAATTAAATATATAAGTGTATGTATAAAAATACAAAATATTATAGGGTAAATAATTGGTATTTTTTTGTGAAATTTAATTTTTTTAATGAATGGTGAAAATTATTAAAATCTAATTCAAAAACTATTTTTCATCTAATTTATTTGTCCCATTAAATTATTTTTTAAATTTTATTCAATTTTTAATTGTAAAATATTTTTATAAATTATTCCATTGTATGTCATTGGACTGAATTTAATTTTGAAAATGACTATAAATACATAGCATTCGTTTGGTGTTTTTTACTTCAAAAAACACACTTTGTCGTCATGTTTGTATAATGGAATTTAAATTAATTTATAAAAATTATATGATGGAAATTTGAAATAATGGATTCCATATTCTGAATCATAATAATTTATAATGTATTATAAGGTCATTATATTTTTTGAGAAAAAACAATAGGGTCTGTAATTAAAATTATTTATATATATTAATGAAAAATAATGATTAACAAGTGACTAAATTATAAACAGAAAGGAATAAATGAAATATACACTTGTAAAAAATATTTAAGGAAATATTTTTGCAATAAATCTTCCATTATTAAGTTTTTATGGTTTTGGATTACTATTTTTGGAAAACAATTGGGTATACTAAACTTGTTTTAACAAATGCCAAATGTGTCTCGTCCCTCCCCTATAAAATGCCACCACCTCTCCATATTCGTCACACCTATAAAACATCTTATGGTTAAACAATATTTAACAAATACACCCAGTAAAATCCCTTCTTTCCTCTTGTAATAATCCCTTTTGGAAGAAAGAAATCCAAGGAATCCCTTTGGTGAACACTAAAAGGAGTTACCATAATAAGTGGTAAGATCCCTCTTCAAGCTCTATTATTTTATTTTCCATTATACACTCCCTAAAAATTTATTATTACAAGATATTATAACAACACCAATATAATCAATATACTAGGATAATTTTTTCTTTGTTTTGTATCTACCCTTACACACACTTCCATCTAATGGGTAACAACCACAATGTTTATGTGTACGGTGAACTACTACCTCACGAAACAATGATTGCTAAATATTTTCTTTACCAACTCCCATGGTTGAAATTATGATGTAAAATATATTTATATAAGATATATATGATATTAATAATTTTTTTATTCTTGTATAATTTTTATTTACATCATACCCTTACGATTTCCATCTTGTTAAAATAATTTAACTTTGTTTTAGGAAGTGTCGACTACTGCACCCTCAATGCAATGTGATTCATTCACCAACTACATGAAATATATTAAAAATGTGATTAGTGAAATTATATGATATATACGACATAATAAATCTACATTAATTTTATTATATACACATATAGGAAAATTAATTTTCTTTATTTATTTAAATAAGAAAATAAAACGGAAAGGGAATTCAAGTGTATGTACGACCTACTATTTGTATGAATGGTGTATTCCATTTTCATTATTCAATAATATAAAAATTATTATAATAAATATATAGTTATTATAACTGAAATTTTTATCATGGTTAAATTCATTAAATCATAATTTTAGTATAAGAACTAAATATTCAAAAAATTAAGACACTTGTAAAAAAACAAAGTTAATATTTCTTGAAGTAAAACCATAACACATAAATGATAATAAGAGGGTATTATGAAGTCATAATAAAACAAAATATTGTATTATATATAAGATAATATTTATATTATAGATATTTAATAAAATTATTTTATTAAATATGTTATTTTAATGAATTCGATGAGAGTCAGGACAAAAGTTAAGGGGATTTCCTCTCCCTTTTTATATCTGTGAGATGCATTCCATAATAACAACTATTTTTTGTGGGGTGAGTATAATTTTCATGGATATGTTATATGACTCTTATTATTAGATTTAAAAGTATTTACATATCATTTTTATGAAATTTTATTCATGGGGTTAATGTTTCAAAAGATACCGAATCTGTAACATAGTTTTGTCACAATTTCCATTCTTTGAGAAACATGTTTAGTTACACACTGACATTATTTTTTTCATGTATTTGACATGTTATATTATTAATCTCATTAATTCCATGATATTTCAATATAAATTATATTTCATTTTCTTACATGAGGATTATGATTCAATGTTATCAATTTATAATATGTTTGTTGAAAAAATATCATCATTTGTCAAGATTGTTTATGATTATAAATCTAATGATGAAATAATATGACCAATATCTCAATAAATATCATTAAAATTCTTACCCTATGGTTATAAATATCATATCCATGAAAGGTTAAATTATTTTCCACACTTTGGTACTTATATAATTATGAAAACATTTTTATAAAAATTTTGTTAAATCTTTCCTTTCGGTCAAAAATCTGTGTTCTTTTAAAACTGTGATTTATAAAAATGATTCGAAAAATGTTTTACTTTTACCATATGATGTTAAATGATATTTTACCAATGATTATCCTTTTAAAAAATGGGTTTAGAATTAAAATTATATTTTTTCTATTAATAAACGTTTCTAAACTTTTAAGGAAAAATGGAATGTCCAACATGTACGGACATACTTCTCGTATTAACAGTCATTTACTTTATGATTACATTATTCTTTTAATTGTTTATTTTTAAGGGAAAAATTATTATATTAATGTATTGGACATTCATTGTCTTAAAAGTTGTTTTCATTGAAAAATGTTTTAAATTTTTTTTCTTGTTATCAATGGTTCCTTTAAATGTTTTTTAATATCTTTTTTAAAGAAAATTGTTTTAAAAAATGTTTTATATTTAAAAATTTATTTTAAAGGTTTTAAATAATTCATTATAAAATTTCAATGTATTTTCAATGAAATTTATTTCCAAAGTTTTTCAATCGTCTTTTATATGTTTTCAAGGTAAATGGTTTTCAAAATGTTCTCAAGCTCTCTTTATATTTTTTAAACAAATTCCAAAATGTTTTCAAATATTTCATTAAAAAAAATTTGTTTATTTTAATGAATTTTTTTCTCAAAACTTTTTATCATTTAAATATCCTTTTAAAATAAGAAACTATATTTTCCTCAATAAAAGTTTTCAAAATATATTTCCAAAAAAAATTCATCTAAGATGACATCTGTTGATGCTACTCATTCCCTTATAGGAAATGATTCTATGTTTCCATTTATATTCTTTCACATAACGGTTTATGTTTTGATGTAATGTTATTTATGAAACACATTCCACTTCCATGGGTTTTATACCTTTGAAACTCACTTATATTCATAGGTTAGGTTTTTATTAAATGATTAGGAACCCTGTATTCTTCCACAAGTTAAGATATAATTACGTGTTTACAAAATCAATTTCATTGACTAAAATTATGATAAAATTTTTATAAAACGCATATATTTTTATGGGTCATGATATTATGAATTTATTATTATATTTGGGTACATGTATGAATGATTTTATTATGATATGGGTGGGAACTATATCTTCCTCCAATGCATTGGATAATGAAATACATCTCATGAGATAATGATGTGAGTTAGGAAAACAGGATTGATCCACTATGGGGTGATAGGGAAACCAAATACATTATATGGAAAAGACTGTGGTAGGGATAGTGGTGTGTCCCAACTATTAGGTGTAGCCACCAAGAAGTTGGAAGATCAAGAAACCTGATCCAGTTCGGGAATAGGGGAAACCTGATTCTTTAGAAGGAAAAGACTTCGAATAGGGATGGTGGTGTATCCCGCCTAGTAGGTTTAGTTCCCATTATGTTCCATGATAATTTATCGCAATGAGTCTAGTATTATATATAATAACATCACATGTTCATTAATGCCTCAATTCCATATCTTATTTATATGATATGATTTTGTGGATTATGTAATTAATTTTATTATGATTCAGGTATTATAAACATACATGATTTATGCCATTATTTATGTTTAAGATATTTTATATTAGTCTTATGATCTTATATTTTTTTCATCACATTATATTATCCCTATGTGCATGTTTATGCTTACATGTGTCCCTTTTTTACCATTATTGAGCATTTGAGCTTGCCCATATTATATGTTTCCTTCCCTATGTTATGAAGATGTGTATTAAGTATGATGTTTCTATGATGGGTACAAGTCATAAAGAACCATATTGGAGATAATGTATCTCACTTATGTACTTGTGTTTATGTTTTAATGTTTCTTATGGCACTAGACTAATATGGTCGTCTGGTGTCTATTTGTCTATTGTTTTAAGTATTCTGAAAAGGTAATGTAATGCCTATGTATGTTAATATTGGGTTATTTGACATAAATAATGAGTGCTATAACTATTAAAAAACATAATTCCCAAACACATAACTTTATTAAAGGTAGAATAATAATTTTGAATCTAATATTAATAATATAAAGAGAAGAAATTTTGCGCCCAAGTTTTTAAATTGTTTTGGTGTAGTGATTCATGTGAAGGAATTTACCTTAAAAAAATAAGATGTTGATGATTTAAATAATAAATAGAAATATATACATGGAGGTAAACCTAAATAAACATGTTTATTAACCATATTCATGGAGGTATATAATTATAAAGTTTCATAAAATATTCCCATATTATAAGGATATCTTTATTTTGGTGAATTTTTGTTGTTAGAGGAGTCTTGTTTCATCTAATGGGAATCTAAAAGGGGGAAAAATGGGAATTTTTGTTCGTATGTGTAGGAATAACTTTGATAGAAACCACGTATGAATGTAGTAGACGAATCGATTATTGGTGGGACTAAAAAATAATTTTATTGATTATTATTTTCTAGATGATCTTTGTAAATCATATTTACTGTGATTTTACTATATTCTAATACATATGAGGTGAGTTTGATAGATTGTATTGAGATTATCATGACCATAAAAATTCCAATAGGTTGATGATAAACTAAATAATTCAAAAAATAAGACCACTGATTCACCCCCAATGGTCAATCAAGCATAATGATGCATAAAACTAATATATATAAACTATATTTATATTATAGATCTACTCTCAATACCCATGAAGTAACCAAATTTAAAGATAAATAAATCTAATTCAATTATCATACCTAGAATGTAACACAATAAATTAATATCATGATATTTACAAGAAGTATTTTTACACATTACACAAAAGTACAAAACTGTTCATATTTTAGATAATTTATATCACAAAAAAATAATTTTAAAATTTCATATTTATTCTAATATAAATTATGATATTATATTTATTTACATCTAATTTAATAGGACATCCTTCATATTAAAAATTTGTGATATTTGGGAAAAAATATTAAATTATATATATTTTATATATTTTATATAAAAAGTAACATAAATTAATACATCACATATTTTTGAAAAAAATTATTTCAATATAAACATATTTATTCTCATTTATGGAAACTTCAAAAATCAACATAAACATTTTTTCTATAAACATGCTTTATAATATAAAAATTATTTATAGACTATTCCCTATATAAATCTTTTTTAAATACCAATCCCATATACAATATTTTTAATATTTTTTAAGGATGTGATTGGATTCAAATCATTCTATTCAACACTACTAAAGTGAATAATTTTTCATGATTTCAATAAAATTAATTTTCATTATAATTATTCACACCTTGTCCATTTTTAGGTAGACCATTGTGTGCTCTAATCCCAATTGAAAAATTATTCAATGTAGAAAATCATGATGATTTCCCTTTAGTCCAATCGATCTTAAGGAATTCATTTTTCTATTCTCAAAATATAACCACATGTGTTTTATAAATAAGAAATCTATTTTTCCCATGATTTATTAATCCCCATTGTTAAAATATAATTCCTAAAACCAATATATACTAACAAATAACTAGATATATAATCCCATTAAAAATGATTCTTTTTTCAAAAATAAAATGTATATATATCTTACATAAACCATGAGAAATTTTCATGAAAATCATAATATCAATTCCACTTTTAAATATAAATATATCATGGTTATGAATAATTTCTTGGACTATGATGATTTTAAACCAAACACATTATAGTATAGGAAATATCATTTTTCCAGTTTCTTTATCCACTCAAAAACTCAATCAAAATGAGATGGAAGTGGGTATAAGGCTACTATATGGGTTTGAATAGGATATATATTTAAAAATAATTATATAAAACATTAATTAAAACATAATTTTCCATAAAATAATTCCATTATTTTAGACTAAATAAAATAAGTTAATACTGGTTTCCATTTCACTCGATCAATCTATCCCAATGATGATCTTCCACATGAGTTTGATAGTGTTACCTAAGAATCATCTAATTAGATCCTTATTTATAGTTTATCCATGGTCTATGTGCATATTTTGATACTTAGAAAGGACCTCCTTCAATCCAGAGTACACTATAACATTTTTTAAAGGCAGTAAGAAATTTATCACCTCATTGTTCTTCACTTTTAAGATTTATCATATTATTGATATTGTTATAATTATTATTCCTTTTCCAATATATATATATATATATACATCCAATGAGACTCCTTGGATTCCAAATTTTCATTTGTATTGAATGAAACCATCAATAAATGATATATGTTTAATAACATTGGTACATCTCAAATATCCTTTTATAATTAAAATTTTGGGGTTTATACTATAAAATTAGATGAACCAACATCATAGATTATCACCACATGATTAAAAAATTGAATATGATGTATTGAATTATGAAAATAAGGATCGGAAATTAATTATATCATCACATGTATACTTCCAAGAAAAACACTATGTTATTGTGACATTAACCATGACATGGTTTATCCCAACATGGACCATGAACTAGTCCAAAACAATATTTCTAGATATTTACCTTTGGTTTAATTATGGTTAATTTAAACCTATCCAATAAATAGTTTTAGATAGTGCTTTCGTCTAACAGTAAACCCTAATTTTGACATGAACAATAGAAATTTATAGGGCATTCCTTGACCGTTTCATTGTGTTTTCATGGTCTTTAGAGATATCCAATGGATGTCTAAATGTGGTACAGAGGTATAAGGTTTTGTTTTGGTCTCTAATGTCCAAAATTCCCATTTTTAAGTCATGGTGAAGAGCATTTTAGGGATATGGTCAATGAGATTTTCCAATTTTGAGTGATCTTTGATGTTTCGTGTTAATAATATGTGGTTTGTAATTTTATCCAATGTACGTATCATGTTTTCAAATTTTATCTAAGGTGAGTAGCTCATCATTTTATGGTTAATGGGTTGCAACTATTTTTGGGTTTTGTATTCGTTTTTAGGTAGTATGTGAGAAATATTTTTCTATTTTTTAGAGCTTGATGATTGTATATATTTTTGATGAAGTTCCTATGTAAAATAAGGAGAGGATTAACACTCATTTTGGTGGTCATAAATATTTTTTCCCAAGTATTGGGTGATTTTTAATAAGAACAATCACTGGGATAATATCAAAATGGTGTGGTTGGATCCTTTGTGTCATTGTATTTGTCAAAATCACATTTAAAAGGGTTAAACCCACAACTAAAAAAGGGGGATCGGCCATTTTTAAGACTTATTCTTTTGGTTTTATCCTTGACTAAGATCGTAATTGATATTTTGAATTCTACCATGTCGTTTTGATGTTTTTTCAAGTATTCAATACAAATATGCATAAATATATCATTTGTTTTGAATATTATTCTTTTCCTTGAACCCTTTCTAACCCCAAGTCCTTATTTTGATATCTGTTACCATTTAATTATGTAAAATAACCTCTAAATCCCTGTTGATCATTCTTCATTGATCTAATATCCCCCTTACTCCCATATCTCATAATCGTTTTGTTAACCTTCTGGATGTAGGGTAATGGTGGAGGGTTCTTTTGAACATGCATAGTGTTTGTAAAAGTTTTTAAGATATTATTATAGGAATGGGTCTTGTAGATGTCCATTTTAGGTTTTAAATCCCCCAATCCTTATTTTTTTATTATTCTTATACTAGGTTTTTTGGAAGATTCAATCGAGGAATGATATTTAAGACTTCTATTTTTAAATTTTGTAATAATATGGGTCAATAATTATTTTATTTTCATTAGGATTATAGTTATATTATCCTAATTAATATAAAAAGATAGGATATAGAAATTTTGAGATAAAATAGGGTAATTCACATGTTGTTGTTTTTATTCCATGTTATTATAAATATTTAGTTTCTTCATATTTAATGTTGATGCTATGAAAAAATTGTCTTATTATAATTATGATGTTGTGATCACCTCTCATAAATGGTTAATCTCTTAATGGGGGTAAATTTTGTATTTTTAGAAATCTATGAATTCTTTTAAAATATAAAATATTATAATGATTAGTAATGTACTTATGAATGTATTTTCCTTTTTTGTTTCAAATTTTATTCAATTAGAAGTGGAGTTATTATTGTTAAGGTTATAATGGTATGGGATGGTGGTTTTGGCTATTTCTGCGGAGGATAAGTTGTTTCTTAGATGTTATGATGATTATTGGCATGAATTTCTTGGTGGTTTATGCATTTATGGGTTCTGTTGTATTGGGGTAATGTTATAATAGCATGGTTTCAACGAATATAGTTATAATAAATGTAATAATTGATGGAATAATGGTTTTAATTGTTATTATTAATTAATGGTTAAGGATTGGATAATTTAAAATATAAATTAATGAATGAATTTAAGTGTGATATAGTCTATTTACTTGATTGATATTAAATATGGAAAATGTAATTGGTTAGAGGCAATAAAAAAGGGTATTAAATGAATGGAACAGTGAATATAATGGGGTTTGTAAAGACTGACAAACATTTAATGAATTACAAGATGAAATAAAATATTAAGAATATTTTTATGCCTATATTGTATAGATATATCATTCTAGGTATGTTATTATTACACTAGAGGTTATCAGTGTGTGGTGATATCATATAAGGCGTGTTAGGGGGTATTTTTTTATTTGGTGAGTTTACCCTTAGGTTGGGCATGTGAGTGACCATTATGTTTATTATATGTTCTTTTGATTTCTTACCCACCACCACCCTTTTCAAATATCCTTACTAACACCCATATAGATTTTGGTTTTTTGTGTTTCCCCCATTATCTAGATTATCAAGGCATTATATGGATGACTTATTATTCTTGCGAACTCTCTCATCTTGGAATAGTATAGATTGTAATGGATTAAGGTTAAGATTCATGGGATATAATTTATTTTATTCAGAGTTCCCATGATGTAAAGATGATGTTTTCAAAGATCTGATACAAGGTGGGGTTTGTTGATGGTATGAGGAGTGAATAAGGTTGATTTTCTTAATGGTAATGATACCATATAGTGACGAGGAAGGGATGTGACGTTTTGATGAGGTTATATGGTGTGTGAATTTTAATACATGGTTATGGTTATGATATGGTTTACTAATTTGTAGAAATGTTGTTATATGGAAATAGAAGGGATGGGAGCTCCAGAAAATTCATTATTTGGGTGTGAGAGTGAAAAACTAGTGTGGTAGTAGTTATGGTGAACCTTATATACATATATAAGTTTTATATTATTTTAATATTATAGTTGGATATTTTATTGGTTGAGTGGACATTTTTGAGGTTAAGTGATAAATGAGCTAATGAAATTATTTAATTACTATATAATTATCAAACTTATTAAATATTTTCACAATAGGTATTGATTAGGATCCTATTGTGTATACTATTATATTAACCCCACATATAAAAATTTATTTTAAGGGTTTTTAGGATGGATTTATTGATCAATTTTTATTTTACTAGGTCTTGATGATTATGGTTGTAGTTTTCCATGACATTAGTAGTGAATTTGGTTATTTTTATAGAATATGGTTATCTATAAACATTACAAAAAATATGAATTGGGTTTTATTATATATTATTATATAGTTCGTTGGGGATCTATCTTATGTTTTTATAATTTATGAGGGTAATTCCTCCTATTGGTGTGTTTTATACCCTTTATGTAAGTCACTAATATATGATCCATGAAATATGGTCTTTAGGGGACACAAATTACTTTACTATTATCCTATGTTGAGTTATTATTTGGGTTGCGTCATGAATGAGTGGTACCAAAACATTCTATGAGATATAAGATGATTTTTAGAGTTAGACACTAGTGAGGATTTCCTGTGATTTGTAGGGAAACAATTTTAATCATAATTGGTGTGTGATGTATCATGTGAGACTAGCTAATAGAGAAGATATATTGGATTTTATTTTTCTAATACAAGGACCATAATATTATTTAACACCCTAGGTGAGGTATTGGTAATTTTTGTGTGAATCCTACAATAGGTACACACATCATGTTTGATTTACCTTGATATTATATTACAGAAATTTTATGGAAGTTGAAATGAATTTAATTATATAATATTTAATAAATCCCAATTTATTTTTTTATTTTTCTATTCCCTTATTTAAATGGTTTTTTGGGTTTATCCATGTGTGGTTCAGATTGGTTAGGTGCAGCAGGATAATTCAATTGACACTAGAAAGGTTCACCTAGCAGAGGTGATGAGTCTTGGAGGAAGATGACATGTGAGTTAAAATATTAATGTTTGAAAAAGTATGAGGATATTGTCAATTATTATGAAATTAAGTGTTGGAATGTGGAGATAGAGAACATTATTAGTGTAATTCATTATATGAACAATTTTATCTTGTTGGTTGTTAGTCAAAAGAGGGGAGTTTTACACTAGTGGTGGTTTTTTTTCTTATATAGAACAAGGATTCGGTTTTTTAATGGGAGAGTGTTTGGATGTAATTTCAAATAGATTTTATTTCATCTATGATAAAGGAATTTTTTTGGCTATAGTTTCTTTCTCAATATTACATAAGTATGAGGATATATGAGATCGGTATTTTCTTGAAATACCTTCTTCCCTTCTCCTCTTTTATTTTTCCCATATAAGGAGACTGAAGCACGGTTAGTAGAAGAGGATCTGAACCCATATTTTCAGCATGTTTTCACCCCACATAAATTTATTATATATTTAAAAGTGATAAATAATTATATAGTTATTGAGAGGATATATTAACAATTGAAATAATCTCAATAGGGGGTTTCAAAAAACTTCTTTTGTATGAAAGATACTAATAGAGAATCTGGGATGTTAAGGAATTCAATGTTTATGCATGTATAGAGTTGGTCTTAAAATTCCTATTTGTGTTTATATAGAGTTTTATGTTTCCAGAAATTTATCAGGAGATATATTCTAGTATGGTTTTCGATTTTAAATCATGAACATCATCAGTTTCAACACCTCACCTTTTCTGTGACCAATGTAGAATAAGTGGTCAGATTCATGTTCATCCCCAGTAGATTATATATCCAAGAACTTATTAGCTATAGGTTTAGTGGTCCTTTGATCATCCAAGGGGAGATAGAGTTGGAAAAGGACATCCCTATGGTATCCCTCATCCACAAGGACATAGGGAAGAGTGTTGTCATGTAGATGGTCGTTATCTTGGCTTGTGAGGGTGAGTATGAGTGGATGGTCAGTTTCATTCTTTATAACCACCTTGGTCCTCACCATTTTGCTCAATGGGGATAGGCTACTCGTATCCCTAGTGACAACAATGTTATTCGGGTGACAACATAGTTTTCTTAAATTATAGTAGTATCCATTGGGATCAAGGGGGAGAGGCTACTAGTGTCCCTAATGTCAACTATATTAGTCAAATTTCCACATTGTTTTCTTAATGTATAGTATTATGGAATGGGGATAATTGGATAGCATCGGTCATTTATGTATTTGTTCATACAATATATATAATAATATGATTCCATTCTTATAAGGAATTATACGTACTATGTGTGTGGGGTCATAAATTTATTCCAAAGGACTGTTATTTACTTTGATGTGTAATTCCAACATGTATTGTTCTTTGCTGATCAGGACTATCTATTAGGTTAGAGTAATCTAGATCCATTTTTACATAGCTAATGGAGTAGATTTTATACTTTTTGATCATATAGGAAAAGTTGATTACATCTATTTTCAATGGTTTTAGGGATGTATTCCCCAAAAGTTGTTGTGATTTTACCTCAAAAGATGGTATTGAGTTTGAAATTGAGTTTCATCTTAGAACTTATATAATTATGATGGCTCTTTGTATGGTAAAACATTATAAGAAGAAAAATTTATAGATTATGACCAATGGTTTCTTGAAAGAATGTTTTAATCTATATTAATGTGTCACTATGTGGTGCTTTGGTATTTTTCTATAGGAAGGTGTGTCGTAGTGTGAGGTTGGGAATAAACAACATATGATTGAATTTGTTTATGGTCAATAATTTTTATCCACTTCTATGTATAAAATTATTGTTCAATTATTTGACGAGATAAATGAGGTTTTTGAAGAGTTATCAATGGTATGGATAATAGAAAATGACATTTAGGGTTAAGGATATCTAGAAGAATATTACTAGGTGTCATTATTATAACATAGAGTTCAAAATTATGTTAGTTTTTGTCACAAAAGACCGAATTGTTTTCATGAGAGCATTAACTACATATTTAATGATTTATTATATCAGTTATTAGTAGTTTCCATCAATTAAATACCCATGTACTCAACGTAAATAGGTAATTATGTTGTGTATCTAAAGATAATTTTACTTGTCCACCAGTACAATAAACTCTTCATGATGTTGTATAAGTACAATTATTTTATGCATTAGGTTCAATTTTCTGACAACATAGTTGCATAGTAGGGATTGGTGGTCAGTATTTAAAATATTAAAGTTATTCTTCATGGTAAACAACCATGAATGTTTCATAGGTTCATATTTTCCTTGGTTTCATATTCGTTTATAGGAGGTCTATGTCTGATTTCTCTCGAATTGAAACCCCTTTGATATCCTTGATTAGTATGGACCTAAAAATTATATAGCCCAATAAATTTTAATTTTCTTTAAAATACTTGATGGAGAAGCTTGTCAATTCTCTTTTTTTTTGAATTTCTAATTAGATAGCCTTTCTTGAGGTTTTAATGATACTACTTATGTTTTTTTAGGTTGCATCGTGATGTAATAGAGGGTAATGGTCTCTTACATATCGATGAATTTGTTTTATCATGATCATAACTATTCACCAATGATCTTGAGGTCTAAATAATGGTGTTTGGTTTATATTTTTGTTTACATTTCCAAATCAATAATTATATTATTTTCTTATATATCAAAAATGATTTAGGTTTATCTTTTCACATTGGGATCTGAATTTTCATCAATGGAGGTGGATGGATTTATTTTAAGACTATAACATTGATATCCCTTGATCCCTAATGAAAGGGAATATCATTTTTAATGGATTGAGTGTGATTTTTTAAGGATATATTGTTCAAGATTCTATATATTCATTAGTAAGGTATAATCATTCAGTTATATATCTTGATGTGGAGGAGGATAGTTTTATAAGTTTCTGGTACCAAGTGGAAATTAAATCAAACTTGTTATACCTAGTAGAAGAGTCTTAGTGAGGAGACTAAGAGATATAGGTGTTTTTAGAAAAAAATCATTAATGATGATTCTTAAAAAGGATGTTTTATGGATGATCAATATCAATTGATTATTTACCGATGTTATATGTTTTTTTTGGAAATTCATGAGTAAGTTCATCAAGTTTAAAATTTCTCACCCTTATTTGTGTACATGAGTTTATCCAATATGTATCATTACTTTAGGAGTAATTTTCTTATGTGCTATAATAATGTGGAGAAAGGTGAGGTTGGTTTCATGGTTCCTGGTCTATTAGTAGGTAAAAGTGGAGCATCATGTTCTTTGTAGTTTGTCTCAACCATTATATATCCCTAAGTGGAAATGGGTAGACATTACAATGGATTTCCTCAGAAATTTATCTTTTGAATGAAGGAGGTTAAAATTATATTTATTTGAATATGGATTGGTAGATCAATTTGGATCATTTACTTGTGATGGAGTAGTCAATTTAAATAGATACTTGGTGAGGAAATATGGTAATAGGAAAAAAATATTTATAGGGTTCCGATGACCATCATCATTAATCGAGATCCTTATTATACCACCTAATTTCGGGTTGAATTTTAACATTTTTTTGGATCTTAGTTACACATTAGAACCAGTTTATATCCTCAGATAGATGGCAAAATGATTGTACCATTTTGATGTTGTAGAATATGTTTCATTCCTACATTCATTATTTTAGGGGATCACAAGTGAAATACTAATGTTTGGTTGATTTTTTCAATAATAATATGTAAAAATATTTAGTTGATATGATTCAATTGAAGGAACTATATGGGAGGCCTTGAAGGTCTTTATTAAGATGGAATGAGTTCGGACATCCATATTTCCATGGACCAAATCTTTTTCATATCATGGTTGGGGAGGACTATATATAAAGGCGGTATAAGAATATCAGAAGTAGTTTTCATATTATAGGTGGATGCCTATGATGTTTGGGTTTATGAATCATGTGCAATTGATGGTTTCCCTTCATCCGGGTAATTATATTTTTTAAGGCAATGTGATTTATCCATAGTTTATTATTCCTTTCCAAGTGTTGGGGTGTGTTCGTGAGGTGTAGTAATATTTGGGGATTCCCATTTAATAGGATTGTATTCATGATATTTTCCATATAACATGACAATCGAAATATAAAAATATAATAACCAAGTAATTTATTGGGGTTAGTTAGATGTGGAGGTTAATAAAATATAAAATTAATATAGAAAATGATTGAGATTCATGGTCATTGAGAGAATGTTATATGTCGTACGTATATTACCACGGTTCATGTATTGTATATGGATGATTTTCTTAGAAGAATGTACATGAGATCGTTAATTACAGATGCATTTATAGTACCCTAAACTAGTTTTAATCTTATTTTCATTGATGTTGATATGATTTTTCAAATATATTTTTATTTATATTATTGTGTTCTTGTTTTCCATGACAATCAAGTGATAAAATAATTATTGTTTGAGTTGTATTATCATAGTTTGTTTGGTTTTAGTGGTTGTTGTTTTCATTTTGGATTTGGATTTTATTTTTCATTGATGAGATTTTTTTGAAAGGTATATAATTTAATGACTGCTACCTTCTCTGGCATCTTATTTTTGTAATTATAGGATTTATAGGCATCAATATTAAATATTACGGTTGTATAGAGGTAGTGGATTTAGTTTTGTCTCTCTGAAGACCAAAACACCCATTTTTTGAATCTATAGTGGAGAGCATTTCAGGGATAAAATCAGGGATATATATCAATTTTGAGAAAGAATAACCAATTTAGGTTAATATTTAATTGTTTTAATTTAAATCGTATTTAAGGGTAAGGTTTTCATAATAAATCTTATGTTAGTAGTAAAAAATTACATGGTGCATGGGTTTTGACCATTTTGGGGATTGGTTGGGCCATTTAAGTAGATTTTTGTACGGATATGGTCATTTTTATGTGTATGATGATTGAGGGAGATTTTGGTGATGTCTTTATGTAAATAGAGATTTGTTTAACACCTGTTTTGGTGGCCATATTGGACATGTTCTATATAATTTTTTATTTTTTTGTGTGGTCGGTATTGGGTCATGTTTAGAAATGGGGAGAGAGGTTCATGCACATCATGATGTTAGTCAAAAAAATATTTTAAAATGATTAAAATATTCACTATGATAGTTGGATATACTATTTTGAATACATGTACTTTTAGATATCGATTTTACTAAGGCCACAATGATGATTTTTAAATCCACCATTCCATGGTGGAGGTTTGTTATGGTTTCTCTATAAAAAAGGTAGTAGTCTCTTTGGTGTATCTTTACATATTCTCGTTAAAACCTAGAAAATCAATAGGTCCTAATTTGGAGATCATTATCCATTTTATTATTTTTTCTAACCACTCGATTATTACTATTGATTCTTCTTCGATTCAAGGTGTCTCTTCCACCCTAATCTCTAAATATTTTTGTTTCCATTATTTAAATATATTTATGTGGTGGGTCCTTCAGTCGTGGGTAGTGTTTGGATGATTTTTTAATGATTTTTTTCTATAATTAGGTATTCCATAGGCTTGATTTCAATTTAATTCCACTTTATCCTCATATTCATTCCTTGTTATTCAAATACATTCTTCAAATATTCTATCAAGAAAGATTATTCATTTCTAATACAATTATTTACATGTGAATATAGATTAAAAATTCTATTTGATTCCCTATATATATTGTATGATTAACAAGATTTAATATAATATACTAATTAATGAAATTGAAAATAATGAAAATGGGTTGATTTACTTGTTAATTTCACGATTTTATGTAATCATTTGTATTTTTTATACTACTTTAGATTCTTTCCCTCGAGGAACATATACATTATATGAATTCCCTCGCTCAAGGGTTGGGTGCATGAATATGTTATTATTTGATGGTGAACGCATTTTACCCCACATTACATCTTTCCAAATGCATTAAACATTCAACACTTTCTCAGTGATGTTCGCAACTTGATCGAAACAGGATAATGGGATGTCGGTTTCTCCTTTAAGTGATTCCTATTTGGAATTATTCACCTATTACATGTATCCCTCAGAGATTTTATTCATAGATCGTGAAACTCATTCCTAGTGCCATCTCATTGTAGATTCCATTTAATTATGATTCATCTCTCTGGAAAATCAAAGGGGTCTAGTCATGGAAGAAACCTTTAGTCAGAAAAGTAGTCACATTGAGAATCAGTACCATGTCTGGGCAATGGAACACTGAAACACCTATATTATTCTGCACAATAAGGGTTCTCAAGAGTTTGTAACCCAAGACATCATATGGTGAACACAATGTATATTATGCTAGAGGCATATCCTTTGAGTTTTTCTTTTGGAATCCCCTATTTAACACAGGGTAGGTCGCAAGTTTAACGTCTTGTGGAGGTAGGATGATATCGAACAAAACATCCCATGGATACAGATTGGAGTGTTTGGTCCTTCTAAGGGAACACCACAAACGTTTACAAGTTCGATGGATCAGAATGCCTAATGAGAGAAGAACCTAGGTGGTGTATCTCGTAAAGGGAAGGTTTCATGACTTAATGGCTGATCTGGACACCACTGAGGGAGGACAAGGGATGTGAATCAAAAATAGGTGGACATCAAGGATTACCATTGGAAGGTATTGATCCATAGAGAGGCTTCCTATATACCATGAGTAAAATATCTTTATCAAAACCCACATAATTCATCAGGGTGATGGTTCATGGGGATTACAAATGGATAACTTCTCTTTGCAAGAGGATCACTTTAGGTTTGGTGTATAGAGATTGTGTGGGGATTATGCATGGTTAGCTACCCAGGTTCTAATAGGAGTAATGATGCAGTGAATGGGGATTACGCACTGAGACAAACTAAATAGAAGGAATGATCTCACCGAGATGTGGTAGCTCGGTAAGAATTAGGATGGATATGGATGAAGTGGAGGGTATGGAATGGATGTAATTGATGCAGTTTGAGGTTTTATGGGATTGAACCTCAAGTGGGATTCCAACGTACCCTATATAGAATATAGGGATCAATGTCCATGTAGTTCATATGGGGTGATGAGACACCTAATAAGGGAACATGTGAGAATATATTTTATGGATGTGGACCTAAATTAAGAGGATTATTCGGGCTAGGTTAGGATCATACCAAGACACAGTGACTCAAGGGAAAGAATAGGATGGGAACTGTTGATGGGAATGAACCTCAAGGAGGATTCCTACATACGATGTGTAGAATATAGAGATAAAATTCCATATAGTCCATTATTGGGGCAAGAAATTAGGGTTTACACATGGCTAGTTTCCTAGAGATGTGTTGGGGTTACACATGGTTAGATACCCAGAAGAAACCTAAAGGAAATTTGGAATCCAAATTGAGGCATGACTCCACCGAGACATGTAGACTCAATGGAAAGAAAAATATGGAGATAATGATGGTATTAACCTCCAGTTAGGCTTCCTACTACCCTTTATAGATGGAAGAGATCCATATCCCTGTAGTTAGGTGTGTCTGGGACATCTAAGGTGGTAGAATTGATAGAAATTAGGAATGGGGTTTGGTCTTAAGCACTTATACATCCCAGATCTAGGGAGGTGGATGAAGTTATCTTATCTGGATAAGGGTGAGTTAATGTATGATGTGATGGTAGATGGAATGAAACACCCCATAAAGGGGGGAACTTAGGGATGTGTCTCATAAATGGAAGATGTCACATTTTGTGGGTATATCCCCATGAGGGATCACCTAATTGTACCATTTGTTGGGATAGAACCTCATTGAGGATTTCTATGTACCCTATTTAGAATGCAGAGATCAAAACCAACATAGTTCAGTAAGGTAACAATCTTAGTTTAGGAGGTATTCCTAGAATAAGGGTTCCATGGTCACTACAAACCTCTAATACCCCATGATTCATGCTCGATGTGAGAAAAAAGAGGATAAAGTAGACCATACATCCACATCCTGAAGGATGTGTCTGTGAGTGATGGCCTGGGGATTTTTCATGGATGATTCTAAGGGTGGATTTCATTCCATTTGAGGAGGATCTAATTACATGTGAGGAATATCTCTATCCCATGAAGATGATTGTGTATGAAAAATTCCAGAGGCATTGCACCCCATGCACATTGCATGAGGTTAGACTTCATTTTAATTTCCCGAACTGAGGGTGATGGGGTTTGGCAGGTTAACATCCTCCAGTACGTATGGAGAGGACTCACAATTCACCCCTTTGACTTACATTACTAATATCCACCCACATAAGGGGAGGGGAAGGAATCAGTATTGCATGATAGGAGTAGTGTGGCAGAGTGGTCGATAGTGGGGTCCACATTATCATGGCTATGCCCAAAATAAAAATTCATAAGAATACCTATCTCAAAAATAAAAACGTTGGGCATCATAATAAGGTACACGCCCTGTGTGACCATGAAATCAATGCATGAAAAATTTGAGGGATCGGTAGGAGAGGTGTATAGAAGATATGAAGGTTGCCTGAAAAAATGGGTTCAAACATGGTACTTTAAGGAAAAGAAAACACATGGAGTATCGAAGAGGGGCTACTAGCATGATTGGAGGTTTTCACACAAAATAGAGGGGCTTTAGTAGAAGATTGTTCTGACCCAATATAGGTGGTGTGTGCAAGAAAGATCATTTGGGCATACATACCTTTGGCTGAAAAGAAATGTGTAAGGGTCAATCCCTTATAGGCCCACATTATGTAGGACCCATATGGAACCTATCATGCAAGATACTAGACCTTGAGGGGTTCATGGATTTCATACCTTCAATGAAGTGGCGGTCTTGCATGTGTGGGAGCAATATTTTGGCTTCCGGATCATTACCCTGATGAAATGAGGATCCCTCTTATATATAAGAATAATCCTTTACAGTGGTGCAAAAGAGTTTTAGTGCAGAAGGGGGAATTTGACTTCACATTGGGTGTGTAATATTCTAACATGGGGACAATAATTATTTTCACTAACATATCCACTTTCATATGCATTCCATAACCTTTTTCTGTTTTCCAGAGTAGAAGATACCCTTATGACTTCACATTGGGTGTGTAAATCATTTTCACACCAATTCTTGTCTTACGCATGGATCTCAAAAATTACAACTGAATCTATTGGTTTTCTCAGATTGGTCGACCGATTCATAGGGTGTATTTAGTTTACGCATAGTTTTTTGTTTAAGGTTTTATGCATAATTTGATTCCAAAATGCCCACTAGAATCGGAGTTAAAAGAGAACTAGAAGGTCGGGTTCTGATGGAAACGCTAAAAGGAACAGTGTGCATACGGTTTTGTATGAAACATATTAAGACCAACACGTAAGGCACCTTGTGTGCATGTGGAAGACCTAGTTTTCACATATTAATATATTGGGTTATGATCACAGTACTTGACATTCCGTATAACAAGAAACTTTTCTCTCATGCACGTATGTTTCTGAATCCTATGGGAAAAAAATCATGATCAGTGTCTTATGTGCATCCACTGTACTATTACATGCTTCATAATTTGGCTAAAAAACTTGGCCTTTCCCCCATCACCAACCAATATAATTTTATAATCAC
Source organism: Viscum album (assembly GCA_963277665.1). Classification (NCBI taxonomy): domain Eukaryota; kingdom Viridiplantae; phylum Streptophyta; class Magnoliopsida; order Santalales; family Viscaceae; genus Viscum; species Viscum album. The sequence goes on along the minus strand of OY728135.1, from coordinate 1,098,587,191 downwards.
ACTTTTATTCACCAACCCCCAATATTTCGCACCTCGGCCTTTGTGTTCCAAAACATCATCATCATGGTGGATCAACAAACTGGTTCTATGAGGGAAGCTACTATTTCCACATTGAGAGAATAAATAATGGGAATCCACAAATAATTCATGCCATAACGGTTCTGTTAAGTAATGATATTCTCTTGTGCATGATGATGTAGCTGTATAAGGATTCCCTCATAAGTGACAATCTCCTGTTGTGGAAGTTTGGGATCTTATATGAAGTATCCATCTCGAGATTTAAAATTGATTCACTATAGTCATGGGTGATGCATAAAGATAAACTCCAGTGGAATAAAATCAATGTAAATGACCATAATTCTAGGGATATTTTTGATATGGACTTCAATGATATAAATCCAAATACCAGGATGATCCTAGGAGATAGGATGCTTCCTGAGGAGTACCCAACACACTATGAAAGAACCTTTAAAACAAGTATAATGGATGGAGGTGTTAACTATAAGAAAGATTGGGAATTACGGTGCGGAAGTAACTTTACTAGTGAATGGTCATGGGTGTATTTATTTCATGACACATGTGAGGAATTTTGAGAAGTGATTCATAATATTGGGTTGTTTGAAGCCATATGGACATCCCAATTCCAAATCTATCATCAACAGGACCTGGTGCCTACACTATTCATCCATAGGTCCCATGACAGAAACACTTTCCACCTCCACCATGGGGAGGTCTGTGTCTATGTATAAGATGTTAATTGTATTAGAGGCATCCCCATAGAGGTTCTTCAGTAAAATGAGTTCTTTTCAAGGGATAATAAATGTTTTTATAGGGAACAAACCACTATCTTGACATGGAATCTATGGGATTTAGTGATGTAGAAGTTGTATATCAACTACCTCTTGAAGGAAAGTCCATTTCCTGCATGGTTCAGCCAATTATTCAAGAAGTATAATATGGTAATGATACCAGACCAAGAAAATTAGCACCTGAATGTGCCACAAAGGGGAATGAAAGGAACATAATGGGTGATTTTGGGGGCAGGAGAATATCAATCATGGGATTGCAACAAGGATTAGAACTAGGACCTAATGTTACGCTATACTACCATTCTTGATGACTTCCTGAGTGGATGGCTATTTGTTGTGAGGGAAACAAGGATGGGTGTCTCTCTAGGGACTTTATTAATGGCATGGATTTTGGTTGTTCATGATAAGGTTAACCTGGTGGTACATATCTTGGAAGGATGATATAGTATTTGGGATGCATCATTAGGGGATGAACACCAAGGGAATCTGTGGGATGTTCTAGATTCTACATTTCTAGATTATATCTCATCTTTGAGTATTTTATTTTTCAAATAGCATCCTCCCTCCATAAAATGGTCTATGAATATCTCTTCAGAACATAGCTGGGGTCTTATCGTTAACGCTCAATGATGAAGGTGTCAAGATTTAGATTGGAAATCATGAAAACATCAACTTCCACCCATTCCACACTCTAGTCTGCCAGATGGTGGATGACCTGTGAGGTTCATTGGATAAATGAGAGTATCTATAGATTATTAGGGGGTGTTTGATAATATCCCATATTAATGGAAAGATACTTTGAAAAATATACATACCATCCCACTATATCAAATAGTATGGAAGCCTATAGAAGGAGTCAAATAAGATGTATATAGAGGTTCATAAAAAGCATCACCCATGTATCCTCCATTAGTTATGGTGAATGCTTACAATTTCTGGATTTAGTGAGACAATCATGCTTCCATCGATGGATTACGATGTGGGCCTATCTGTGGACTATGCCAAAAAATAGGTGGAGTAATATCTAGAGGCAATCCTATGAAGATGTATTTGGATGATCAAAGAACAAAATTTGGGGTTAGAGTAGTGAGGTGGTATATGTGTTTCCACCCAGGAGGCAAGACAATAAGAAATCCAAGAAATAGGTGTGGCACAAGCTATAATATTGGTGGTGGAGACATCATAAGATTTGGCTACGTCTCCCCCTTTGGAGGAGTGTTGGTCCTAAAGGTGGCCCTATGAAAAATCCAAGCAATCCCTTGAGAAGAGGATAATATATCTCTTACAACTAGTGGAATATTCCATTTTCTGATACCTATGAACCACTTAGAGGAATTTATGACAATCATTATCAACTAAAGATTTGACGGAGAGACTAATACACACTATTCTTGAACATCCATAAATCGGGCATATCAAGGTGTCAGATTGCGTAAACATTCAGTAGTGGCAATCATACCCAATGGACATGGATTCCTATGCCTTCCAATGGAGAGAATAATATGAATTTTATATCCTAGTGAAATTAATTCCCAGTCATGATCATGATGTGGAATAGATTCCCCCTAAGTACAACATTCGTGATGGATAAGAAGAAGAAGCAGTAGTAGAAGAATGGGTAAGAGAGGCTGAGGATGAAGAGTAAGAAAAATAGGAAGAGGTTGGATATTAATAGATTGATAGTGGGGAACCCAAATGTAAAACAAATCATCTAGGGAGCCCATGGGAGATAAGAGATATTGTGGGCTCTAACAAAGGGCTTAATAATAATATCATATTAAGTTATTACTTATATCTCCTTTAGTACCTTCTATTTTTAGAAGTTTGATCCACTAACCTAAACTTTTCAGGTAAACCATCACATCATTGTTGATCAATTATATCACAATGTAGGGTGTGTTAACATGCAAATGGATGTGGGGGACATTCCCTTGGGCCAAAAACTGATGATAATCCATGAAATTAGTCGGTCATGGCCAAGGAGTCTAGTGGTAGGATGGCTAAGGGGGAAAATCAACAACCTTGGAATCCTAGGATACTCCATTTGTCCATGGGGAGCTAGTTCTAATCATTTAAGAAACAAGAGACAAAGGGAACCCATTTGTGGAAGTTCCTGTAGTGACTCGGCAACATGATCCGGTGGAACTCATCTCTAGAAAGTATCCGACCTTACACACCAAAACCTATCATATGATGATCAGGTTAACTGAGGTGCCTATTTCATGTGGTTTTCATAAGACCACAAGCCCAAATAACTGATGAATCTTGGACATAAATAGGACCTATTTTGATTACTGAACATGTCCATGAAGTGTTGTCCAATCAAGCTAATCTGGTCTTGGCAGTTTTGATGAATCAATCTGGGTCACCGTCTGACCCAACGCCCAAACCAGTCTATGGCAAGGCGTGAATGGCGTTCCCAATCACCACGGATTGGTACTGGTTCATGGGGATCCCTAATATGCTTTGTGAAAAATTTTACACAATTAAATAAATATAAAAAACTCACAATACAAACATCCACAAACTAAAGGTACACCACCAAATAGGGTATAATTAAATGTCATATTTATAGTTTATAACCATGAACATAAACCTCAAAGAACTATAACGGAAAACTCTATCCCAAACCACATTCAAAAATATGAGTAATATCCCCGTTCAACCCTCGACAAGATCCTCCAGGAGATACCACTGTGAACTCAAACCTCTAATACTACATATCATTCCTTTACAATGAATATACATATAACAATGTCTACTTACACCCAATGGTGTATGCTGGATGTGAGAAAAATCCCATTAGGATGGTACCCAAAAAAGATTCCACACTCTAAAAATTATAAGTCAAATAATCTTTCATGTTTAACAAATGAATGGAAATTCTTGAATAATTTTACGGAAAATAAAATTAAATAATAAAAAATTAAAATAAAGGTAACATCAAGAGGGAAGTAGTTTCAAATAATGTAATGTTAGATTGAAATTAGTTTCAATGAATGCGACTATAAATGGAATAAATTTTCAAAGAATGCGACATTAAATGGAAAACAATTTCAAAGAATGAATCTTTAAATCAAATCACCTTTTTGATTAAAGTAGCCCAAATGTCACACTGTATGCTGATGGTGAGTTTGAAATATCCAAAGAACACTAAAAATGGGAGGGTCCCAATAGGTACTAGAAATCAATGGGACCCTCTAACATCTTGTCATAGTAAAAACTAGTATAGGAACCATGAAAACCTATGTTCTCATCCATGAGCCACGGGTAGGGGACATCCCTGTAACCCCAGTGGCCTCTAATCATCATATATATAATTAGATATAATTTTAGTCATCAATACCGACAAGTGATATCAGTCTCAAGCCACCTTGAATTACTAGTAAATTCTTCCTTCTCAAAGTTCTCATAATATATTACTGACAAATATTTCAATCCAAAATATGTACTAAACATACTAAATTCTCTATTTTTATACTTAAATCCTTTCTTTAAAACTAAACACATGCCAAAAACATTTCCAATGTTTCATACACACTAATTTAATAATTTAATACATCATTTTAACTATTTATAAAAATAATTTCATGAAACCCCATATGGATTTACACCCAAAATACACCCAAAATCCTCACTTGAAATCCAAACAGGCAAAAAATTTGTTCCAACCATCATTCACATCACAGAAACAATTTAATAAATCATTTACTTAATAAAAAAATATTTAAAGAAGGAACAACATTGGAATATATCAAGGACACACCAATTCCATATGTAAAGTCCAATTTAAAATCTACTGCATATCAAATCTGTTGAAATTATACTTTCACACCTCTTATATAATTTATCATATTGATTAATTAATTTTTTAAACCCTTCAAATAATCAAAAAAAACATTTTACCACAAATACACAACTGATACCATATCAAAAATACCACATTAAAACCAATGCTCAATAAGACCATACCTAGACGTGATTCACACCACTCATACTATTTGATAACTCACTTAAACACTTAATGAAACAATTATAATATGTGCATCAATGCTTTAACATAAAAATACACTCAAATTCATAACTTTAAAATCCAATGTATACATAATAATTTTCCAAACACCATTCACATCATTTATACACTAAAAAATCACCGAAAAATTTTAAGAGATATTTTTCAAAATTCACCAAACATTTCAAGATTCACACTAGGGATTTACACCAAAACATACCCAATTTCATATGTAAAAATACATTTTTCAATTCAAACACATGGAAAGATTCATCAAAGACCACTCATGCACACCAAATATATTTCATAAAACATTCCAAATTGAATAAAAAAAAATACCTAAATCATCAAATAATGTCAATGAATGGAATCACCTACCTCAGGTGAAGAAGATGATGGAAATTCTATGAATCCCATCCGTACCTCATCCACACCAAAAAGAGACCAAATTGGGCCCTAATTACTAATATTAAACTAAATTAATAATGAATAAAACCTTAAATGTAACCCTGGCCTCTAAAAAAATAAACCCCCAACCAAGATGGGAAAAATACGTAAAGGGATAGGGTACAGTGGTGGGGTAGCATTAGGGAGGGTGGCAAGTTCTCATTCTCTATCGGAAGAGGCCAGCAGGTTCGCAGTCATTGTTGGAGGAGGCATGTTGGTTCGGTGCACCTCATTATGAGGAGGGAGGTCTGTGGATTCGGTGTGCCGTGCAGGGAGGATGGAGGTCTGCCAGTGGAGGTTACTGGAAGGGAGAGCAGTGGCATGATGCAGGTGGGAGGAGGGGATGGGAGTGAAGGGCATGGAGGAAGGGGAGGGGTGTGTTACTGGTTTGGGTGAGGGAGGTTAACAAAATCCCTAAAAATAAAAGGGGGAAAAGAAATAACTTAATAATACTAATACTAATTAGAATAATATTAATAATCTTCATGATAATAATAATATTATTATTACTAATATTAGTAAAAATATTAATATTACAACACTAATAATAATAATTGTAATAATAACAATAATAATTATAATAATAATAATATTATTAAAATACATTAATTTTAAATAATTCTTTCATGTTTTATTTTATTTTCATTTTACCTTTATTTTTATTATTCACATAATTTATTAATCATTTTGAATACCGGGAATGCTTCACGGTGACCCGAGAGAAGCTGCACGATTTCCAATCCATGCTCTACCAATGCATCAGATGCTTCAAAGCCTAGGAAAAACTCATTATTCAATAAAAATACAAAAATTAAAACTGAGATTCAACCCAATCCACGACAAGATTTTTTGATACCAAAAAAATTTAATAAAATAAATAATTTAAAAAGTGTTGGGTGTAAAAGAAATAGATGGGTGGAAGGTTGTATCTAAAAATGATATCAATGAAAGGGAAGAACCCAAAGCTAGAATAAGTGAGGTCATTGAAATGTAAGTTAGTGAATATTGTCGTCCATAGGTCCTATATCCTAGTCCTTTAGGGAAGATTCATGGGGAGGACCATGTTGCTAGAATTCTAGGTGTCTTTCATGAATAAGAACCTGCAGACCCAGAGGAGCTAAATTATTCTGATCCTAATGCGGCCAAGGATATCTGCATGACATGACATAGTGCATGGAAACAAATCAGGAATTTTGTTAAGGCCCTAAAATAAAAATGGGTTGCCCGAATGGTGTCACTTGTCTATTGGCTTTGCTATCTATGCACCAGGGAGTAGGATTCTCATGATCTTCGTGTGTTGATCCATGAATATATTACTGAGAAGATGTAGGAAAGTAGTCAAAAATTATATTCCACCAGGTTCTAAGAAAAAATGGACAGTATATACAATCTTCAAGAGGATGAATGAGAGGTCCAGTGCTTAGAACAATAGGTGATCAAACATTAAAAAAATTTCACCAATCAAACTGAATAATATTATATGATTGTAGGTCCAGTTGGATGAGACAGAAGAGTAGTTGAAACAAGTGAGTCTTCAGGTGTATGGTCTTCAAGGTGAGAGATACTAGATTCCAATCATGTTTAATGATCTTCTTCCAGAAGTTGTTGATGAAGAGAGAGAACTCGAAAAGTGATGTAATACCATTGAGGCCATACTCTAAAAGGTATAAGAGTAAAAGTGTTCCATAGAAGTGTAGGATCCATAAGGGGCATGTTTTTTCAAACATAGGAACCATAATTATAATTTATATTGTGTTAATGGACACATTATTTCTTTTTTTAAATTTCATAATTTAACCATATATATAAATAAACCAATGACCTATCCCTAGCCTCACGTGCGTCATTACTAGTGTGAAAAATAATAGGCAACCACATAATCATTAACTTCGTATGAGAATGTTTTATAATCATTTAATACTCGGGGTCTGCTATTATTTATTGACAACCATGTTTTTCAGGTATAGAGGGATTGTTATTAGAGAACATGGCTCTCAGAACAGCCAATATTCTTCTTTTAACATGTGTTAGTGCACAAAAGGGAAACAACAAGGGTATTGGAATCCATATGGACAAAGTAGGAATGAGAAGTGTAAATAATAGAACCAAAAATTCATTACATAGGGATAATAGAATTGTTTTTTATAGGATAACTTCTGGATGTGTTTGAAACAATATATAATTACTGCAAGCCTAAAATAGGGAAAAAATAGGTTCAACCTCACTTTACATGAGAGATTTAGATAAAAATTGAATACCTGGGTCTTGTATTGTTGACTAACCACCCATAATGTTCAAGATGATATGGGTTGTGATAGGAAAATAGGGATCTCAAAACATCCAATTTTCTTCTCCAAACATTTGCTAGTTCATGAATGGGATTATGTCAGGGGTTTTGGAATCAATCTATAGAAAGGGAGAAATTTTTTGAATCATAGTGACCAAAATTCAGAACACATGGAGGATAGAATGGTGGAATAGAATATCTACTGACCGAGTTTGAAAAATATTATCCATATCACTAGCCTGAAATGGGGACAAACAAATATGGTTTGACCAATGACAATATTCAAAACATGATACCTTTCTTCTAATATCGTTTGATGTTATTTGAAACATTGGCCCGAGATGGTTGGTGAGTCAAAGCATCATAGTCGGGTCGTTAGGGGGTCCTTTCAAACATTAAAGAGGATTTGGATCCAAATTAGGGTCACATGAATCGTGGGGTATAGTGAAGGAATATTTGATATGATTCTAAAAGTCTTGTAATTATGCCACTATGACTTAAAACACATTCAAGTAGGTGCATTGGTCTGAATAATGATTGAACACATCATCTAGATGGGACCTCCTTGTAAAGAATCTAGGAAGACATAAAGTTTAAAATTATGAAAACAAGGATAGTGAACTTGTAGTTTGAAATCATATATTGAGGATGAGGCATGGTTCAGTTTACCATCATATTATTAGGACGTTTCTTATAGTTTAACATAATGTGATCGAAACATTGCACATCGTTTAAAGTCATACTACATAGACCTTAACATATAATTTATTGTTTTGTGGAAAGGATTTTATAATGTATATTCCCAAAATTATTATGTTTAATGGGTGAAAGAAACCCAACTTGAATGAGCCCAAAAAGGATTTCAAACAAAACATGTATTAAGTAAAAGGATAGGAATATGGAACGTGTGATACAAAAATAGGGGAAATCACAATAATGATCTTAGTTTGAGTACATTATTTATACACCTTGGAAAATATTTTAATGTCATTTTTCTTGAAATAACATGAATTGGTTAGTCATAGGGTGTGCTCACAACACATAGGAGATAGAAACCCAACATTAATGAGGCCAAGTAGGTTCACGTATTTCATAATTACCAGAAGATTAAAGAGATATTGTTTAAGGTAATAATTCTTTGTCAAAAACACAGGACAGAAGGCCCAAAAGGTTAATGAAAATGTGGCTGGGGAGGAAGAAAAAAGTTCTGGACATCACTACATATCCCATAAGTATGGTAATCGAGCCGCACATAGTTAAAAAGAAAATCATAGTTGGATAACAACAATGGTGGGGGAAATCCGCTCTAGTGAGGATGTAGAAGCATCCCACAATAATCATGGGGAATTGAAAACATAATCAGTGCATGATCACAGTATAGTGTCAGGCATATAAACATTAACTACTTTTTTATGTTCATATATCTTGGACCAATCTCACATATAGTTTAATGTTGTGTTACATAGACTAATCTCACAGTTTAAGGTCATGGATTTCAAATTTGAATAAACCAATGCGATAGGAGGGAAATATTGTGGTTGGGACCAAAAGTCAATGAGCCTGGGAGTCACTACATATCACATAAAAATGGGAATTTAGCCACACATACTTCCAAAAATTCATGTAGTTTAAATTCATCCAGTGATGACTGAGATGAATAGATGTAAAAAGGGTATGTAATGTTGCTGATGGAAAAAAATTTAATGATCTGGATTTCACTACATATCATGTATCCCGTATCCCCTAAGTATGTGAATTAATCAATGCATAGTTCTTGAAGGGTAAATTTCCATGTTTAGGTCTGACCCATACACAAAGAGATACAGAATTACACATTTCTTGGTTGGTCCGACCAAGATGAGATGTTCGACCATCACATAATATCTTGTATAGATAAGAATTAAGTCGTATGTAGGTCTCGACAGGTGGTATGGTAGATGAATTGGTCCAATGGTGATTTCCTCTCAGGAGAGAAGACTACAATGTAGTTCCATTTTCTCATCATTTGTCCAAGACAATAATTATGTAGTTTAAGGTCATATGAAAGGACTAATGTGTTAATTTTATTATCATGTGGTAAGAACTCTAGTTGAGGGAGAGGTATCCCCTAGGGTATGCGTAGGGGGTTGAAATATAACACGACATGAATGATTATCACTGAGGCCTAATTACATACAACACTATCCCAAGAGAATCATGTAGAGGCTCTTAGTTTAACGTCATAGTGTTTGGACTAGTGATCTTGTGCAACTCCTATATATGGGTAAAACCCCTAATAATACTTCTAATCCCCCATGATCCATTCTTGGTGTGAGAAAAAAAGATTGGTGTTAGTCATTTCATACCACATGTTGTTGTGTACAACAAGGTTGAGAAAATTTTGGTTTGATAATGTCCTTGATGATAGTGAAATTCCCACTCCACCTACACAAATGCACTGAGTATAAACACTAAAGGTGTAATGAGTTACACTAAAACCATGGGAGGTGGGAATAATTTAAATATATACTTATGAGTTCCAAATAATGGATGGGATGACTGATGGGAATTACTACTATTCACTATATTCACAGCACCGTGTACACAACATCACCAGTAAAGGAGCGCATGCAAACGCAGAATCGAATGATGACAAAATTCGAAACACATATTCCAGTATTTGTATCCAAATATTCGTTAGGGTGTTAGAACAATATGGTAGGTTATATGAATCATTATAGACATCACTGTTAGGGGGTCAATTTGGATATGAAATATGGAAGAAATACTTCCATGGAAAGACTCAATGTTTGGAGACGGGTTGTGGAAATTTCTGCATGGAACTCAAAACATTAAGACATGTTATCTAGTTCATATGATCTTGTTAGTGGAATATTCCAACTAATATCAGGATAAAATAACCTAGTATTAAAAATATTTTAAGGTTTTATTGATTATACCATAGGCTCTTAGTTTAAGGTCATAGAATTTGGATTATAGGAGCCCAGTTTAACATCATGTTCTTGAGATGTATTTTTGATGTTTAACGCCATCTGGTAAGGATGAAAATGTTACATAGTTTATATTAATTAATCAAGGACATTGAAACATATTTTTACATCATTTTGAAATGATTTGGGGCACTTTCCTATTAAGGTCTTGTAGAAATCACCATCAATGTTGTTTAGTTTAACATTGGGTGGCAAGGATGTGGAATGTTACATAGTTTTTTGTCATGAAACTATAACATTGGGGAAAGGATCTATCTAGGTGGAGAAGTGTGTGTCATCTATAATAACCCAACGTGAATGAGGACCCATGAGGTCGACATCACATCATGTACTCTCAAAGGAAAACACTGGACATGTGGAAAAACAATTTGTGATCTTATGGCAGGGCCTGAAGTCTAAATGTTCAGGCATCTCTACATATCCAATGAGGATGGGAATCAAGAAACATGTATTTCTTGAAATTGGTGTGGTAGATGACAGATTCTAGGGTACATTTACTCCCAAATGAGAACATCTATGCAATAAAAGTTTGCATCATGTAGCTAAGATTGGAGTGAAGGCCGCTCAACCTAAAAAGACATGTGGAAATTGAAGGAATTAACAGGCCTGAATGAAGCTGAGGAGACTCATTCCATAATAAATGATCCTAAGAAGACATACATAGTTTAAATTTATGATTTTTGTACTAGGGGTCAAGAATAAATATGTGGAACAATATCAACCAATGGGAATTAGGCTAAAGAAACCCAATACCATGTGACATATTCCGGAGATAAAATTTCACATATTTTAAATTAACAAGGCTTAGAATAGTAGGTAGTTATCCAATAGAGTGGATATGTATAGTTATACATGAACAACAATACATGAATGGGGCCAAATAGGCCCATGCCACAAGATACATTTTCTAGGAAAACCCACACACAGTTTAAAGTGATAAGTCTTGTACATGGGTGGGGGTATCCCAAATGGTATGTGTGTGGCATTGAAAATTACCTGATGTGAAGGAGTCTATGAAGACCCACACTATAGAATATATTCCCAAGGAAGACTCAGGACAGGGAACCAAAAAGTTGAATTTGTGGAAGGCCCTAAAGGTTAAGTGTCTTGATGGTCCTATGTATCCCATGAGGATGGGAATAGATCTACACCTAGTTCTTGAAACCAGCATGGTAAATGAATGATGATAGGGATAATGTTCTCTCAGGTTAGTAAATTATGTTGTTGTGCATTTTATCATCATACATCCAAGATGAATATTGTTTTGAAGACTAACATCAAGAAATTAAGATGCTATAGATCTTATTTTATGTTCATAAAGATCAAACCATATTAGGAGGCTTCTAAAGTGGATATATATAGTGTGGTTCCCTAAAGTAACACGATATGAATGAGGTCTAAGGAGTACCAACACTGCATGAAGCATTCCAGAGAATAACTCGCATAAAATTTAACATCTTGTTTTTGGGATATGAAATGTTACAAATTTTATTGTTGTTAAACTAAGATGATTAATATTTTAACATCTTGTAAACTTTATATTACATTAATTTTATGGTCATTTATAAAGGACCATTAATGCTATTAAGTTTAGTGTCTTGCCGTTAGGAAGATGGTTCATATTTTAATAGCATGTGTGGTGCATTCTTATTGTTTAACATCATACAGGATGCTTGACCCCACTCATGTGAAGTACTGCTTGAGGAACATGGAATTGGTGGTCAGAGTGATTTGTTCACCATCAATGGTGACCAAAGTGTTTTAACCAATGTGATAGAACTTATGAATGATATAAATTATGTCCTATTTGGGATCTAACATTGGTGGATTTATTCTAGGTATCATCAACATCCTTAAATCCAACAATATGTTACCTTAGAGGAAATAATGAAGATGCAATTTATTATTGAATACTCTGGAAATCTTGTTTTAAAGCTGCTTTATATTGTTCCAGGCCCAGATCATATTCTCATCATGGGATTCCAATTTGGATAAATGGACATATTCTATCTTTCTTAATGTATTTTTTTCATATAAAGGTATGTGGAGAAATAAAAATCGAATCGCAATGGAATATACTGCCTCTCTTTCGTACACTAGGGAATATTGATTCACCAAGGTCAAATTGATTGTTGTTTTTTGAAAATCCCATAGATCATTGGTGATATTTTCATCCAAATTTTCATTTAGTCTCCCACCATAATCTGAAAATTTTGGGGAGGGTTTTGGTGAATGAATTGATCTTTCCATTTCCTTGTGCGTGATAATGAGAAGTGTTGATGGTTCAAATACAATACTTGGTGTAAACTTTCTTCATCTTATCCACCCTGATGTTGTTGAAATTATTAGTGAGAAAAAGGTGAGTAAATCTAAATTTAGGGATGATGTTGGATCTCATGAAATCAACAATATAGCATGCATTGACTTCCTTTAGTGGTACCGCTTCTTCCCACTTGGAAACAAAATCAATTGTGGTTATAATGAACCTGTACTAGAAACATATCATTGGTCGATATGGACCCATGAAATTGAGTCCCAGATTTAAAAGGGACAAGATTAAATTGTATTATGAAGGGTTTATGGTGGTTGATGCACAAAATTGGAATGGATATGGCATGCATGGTACCTCTTGGTTACCTCGATACAGTCAGTGACAATGGTTGGTCAAACGTATCCAAGCCATCGAATCTAGTGAGAGAGATTAAACTTGTACTAATGAGAACCGTATGACCTGGAATAAAATTCTTTCATACCCATGGGAATATCATCTCCTTGAATGAAATGAAGGGTAATTAAATAAAACCCACATTTTTTAGAGTCTTCTTTAGGCTAGGATAAATATGGAGGGTGAACTATGCTGCATGATGGGAGATTCTCTCATGTTTGGATCTATCTAACAAGAGGTAGTCGAGCTTGAGATACTCAATGAAAGGAGTTGTACAGTCGGGGGCTTAACCAGATGGGGGGTCCAGAGAAACCGATGAGGAAGTAGCATCAGTAAGGTGATTCACCTGCTGGATTTCATTATCGTCCAGAGTGACATGAGTAATTAATCTTTTATGCACCACATGAATGAAAAATTATCCTCGTTAGGCTTTATGATAGAACTGGATAAATTGGTTTGGGAAACATCTCTAACATTCTGTGATCATGGACGACGAGTCACCAGAGGATGAGTTAAGAAATGTGACATCAGATAGAGATAATTCATGAGAAGGGGTGTGATCTATATAATCCTAACAATGTAGTCACTGTTGACCTACTTGATGACTCACTCATATTATCCCTTCACCTGAAGGTGGAGAATATCTATCTCAATATCTTTCTTGAAACCCATGATGAGAGTTTGAAACTCTACTTCATTGTTGGTTCAGCCCTCTGATAGTAAGAACAAATAAGATAGAATATCCTTTGTGTGAATTATGAAAATAATTCCTAGGACTACTCTGTTCAGCAAGGTACATTAAGCCTTTTTCTGGTCATGCTTCAAGAGGCACCAATGAAATTCATCTTCCAACATTACTTATCTTGGCCCACAGAGTGGAGAACATCATATGAGAAATCAATATCCAAAGGCATTTCCTCGAGGTATGGATGTGTATAAAAAAAGTATGATAATGCATAACCCTTGACTACATTTTGAAAAATGAATCTGATGTCAAAATAGTGAAGAATCGCTACCCAATGATCTTGAAAAACTATCAACATTGGGTGGTTTAAGATGTACTTTAGTGGATAAAAACTAGAAACCAATTGTATATTGTGATTTTGTAAGTAGTGTTGTAACTTTTGCACTGTGAATCCTAGTGTGAGGTAACTCTTCTCAACAGGGGAGTATATAGAGTCCTTGTCAAAGATAATGTGACTTAGATAGCATAAATTCTTCTCTCTCCCTTTTTTCATCATCTAGGTGAGTGGGGATCCAAGGGATTATTCCAGGGAGGTCAAAAAGATGAACAATGACTTCCTGGAGATGGTTGACATCAGATGTGGAGGATATAGAATGTACTACCTAATCTCTCAAAATTGGTATATCACTCTTCATCCCACTGATATATAGAATCATTATTTATGTCCCTGTAATAGGTATTACACATTTCAAATAGAATTATACTGAACCTGTGTGTGTGGGATAAATCTCCATGAAGGACTTGGAGCTCTTGGAGGTTTCTTGGAGGGGGAATATGGATAATATATTTAATCTTCTCTAGGTAGATTATAATTACTCTATATCATACAAAAAATCCGAGTAACATTCCCAAGGACACCTTGATAGAATATTTCAAGGGATCGTCTTCAGTTGTTGTGACTGAAGTAAGACTAACACTTTCTCATGATCTCTGAGATGGTTTGGATGCTTGTGGGAATTGACTACATAATTTTCTTGGTATTATTCCACTAGAATCATGATAATTGACATCAATAAGTGGGACATGGAACATTGATAGGTGGATCCTAAAATCCATTGAATAAAAGTCAATAATTGATAGTATAAGTCCTTTATGGTGCCCTGAAGGTAGTAGAATACTCATCTTCGATAGACATCAGTATCTGGTTGTACTCAAGAAAATTTTCCATAAAGGATAGAGCCTATAATCTTGTAGTGGTTACAATCAACATATCTATCACCATAAGGGGGGAATAATCCTTTGAAAAATGGCGGATGAGACCATGGATGTCGAGAAAAAATCTGATCTGTCTATTTTTATTCATGAAGTTAATGATGTTTTCTTACCGCATTAGGTGCTGAAATTCCATGATGAAGTTGACTTTGAATATCTTATCAACTTTACCCTTGACCATGTCATTGTGAGAGGGCTAAATCTTCCCAGGAGGATGCTTTAACATGTGATGACTCAGTGCGAGGCCATGAATGTGGGTCTAAACCTGAGGTTATTCCCCTGGAATCTCATCATATCTCTAGAAAAACTCATCTTGATGTTTTTTATGAAATCTGCATACATATTTTGTTCCTCTATAGGCATTACCACACTAATTAGTGTTGTCCTCTAGTTGGCCTCAGTACCAAGGTTCACTAGTACCAACCCATCGATAGTGGTGGAAATTCATTCCTCAAATATGGGAAGAGAATCTTCCAAATATTCTTCATCATTTTAGGAAGAGGAATTGATGGGAAGTGATAGTCCACCAAAAATGAATGAATCTGAGGGAATGCTGGTGTCATCATGGACTATGGTGAAATAATCATCCAGAGGGTCCAGAACTCCAGATAACATAGTGAAATAATCTTTCAACCTGATCCCATTATTACTTAGACCAATGGGTCTATTATTTCTTTTAATTAAATGGTGAAAAGTTAGTTTCTTTATGGTCCAAATTGGATCGGTGAAACTAGAAAGTAATATGGAGAGCTAAAACCATGTGGAGAACATCTTGATACCCGATAGGGGTAGGGGTTTTTAGTATGACCAGAAATAGACTCATGTTGAAATAAAAGGTAATATTCTATCATTAATTGTATTAGAGAACATTGATCCCTTTCCTTTCATAAATGAAAAATAAATTACCTAAGTTTGGCATGATGGCTTCCAATCAGTGAATTGGGAGGAAAATGCATCCTCCAAGTCTATCAATGGGCCGACTCCGATGGAGGATTGCTTAACCTCATTGGTAATATCATTCTTTTCCTTTATATGGTAGTAATTTATGTCTTTAGTGAAAGTCTTATAGGAGGAAAATGAGAATCATAACAATGGACAATTCCTACTTCACCATTGAAGGTGTAATTGAGGCCCTGGTGATAGGATGAGGGAAATGTTATGTTCATATGGAGACAAGGACTAACCATCAATGTGTTTTACGTGGTGTCTTATGAGACAACCATGAACATAGTTTCTAATAAGAGACATTAGAACTGGGGCTTCAAATATATTTGGACACATGTCATAAATTTGGTTCTATTACACTCTTGAATCTTCATGTCATGGGTTCTAAAATATACTTATGAGTGTCCAAGCCTGCAGAGCATTCGGGTTAGGATGAGATATATCCTAGAAAATATGTCAATAAGAAAACAACATACCTCAACAACATTGAATTGGGTGATTATGTATAGCAGGCCGATATGACCCTACATTAGAAAACTCGTATTCTCTGAGTAAAAATATAACAACCTAGTATTCTGAATTCTTGACATACTCTGTACGGAAAGCCTCACCTACCGCAACCTCTATTTCATACTGGTGGAGGCTC
Source organism: Viscum album (assembly GCA_963277665.1). Classification (NCBI taxonomy): domain Eukaryota; kingdom Viridiplantae; phylum Streptophyta; class Magnoliopsida; order Santalales; family Viscaceae; genus Viscum; species Viscum album. Next base: position 1,098,570,433 of record OY728135.1, on the reverse strand, counting down.
TGTAAGGCATCTATGAGGGTTGACCGCATCGCTTATGAAGTAAATGGATCCTTGAGGATTGAGGTTCTAGATTAAATTATCACAAAAATCTTTAAAACATCATACATTTTTGATAGAGGAACATTTCGGCATGTATGGAGTCATTCTGTGGTGGGAAGAAAAAACATCACTGTAGGTGGAACCACAAGGTTCTCATTGCTGTTGGAAACATTATTTTGATCATACATGCTTCCAGGAATCACTAATGGCTTACCACTAGCTGACTAAATCCATACTAAACATGAAAAAACACGATACAAAAAATGGAATTTTTAGCTGGTCAACGAATATAGCATCCCTCCTTTTTATAACATAACTTTTCATTACATTTTACATAACCGGGGATCTTTAAGGTTTAGTGTCTTGGAAACTAGGAACTTATTACATGAGAAAAAAAACATTCTTCTTAAACACTTGAAATGATTCTTCATTTGTTCATCCTAGGTTCATTACAACATCTCATAACCTGGGAGAATACATCAAAAGAAAGGGTGATAAAAAGGCCCAGTAAGGGAAACAAGGGAAACATTTAACATTTGGACATGAGATACATCAATAAAGTCATGAAAAAGAACTTTAAGGAATGAGAAAGAAATCATGAGGCATATCATAATAAAAATAATGTATTTCATAACTTGAAGATGTGGATAGAACATTTAATATTGACAATCATTTCTTTTTCACCAAGGTCCGTCCCCAAGGTGTCATTAAAAATTACCAAGGTTATTCACCAAGGAGTCGTTAAAAAAGAGTCATCTCTAGAGATTAAGTCTTTACCCAATGAATTGGAGCGCCATCAGGGCGCACCCTTGACATGTCTTTTTTATCATGTGATCCACATATATCATCATCAATCATTTCATAAACAACCCATAGAGCATAAAAGAAATGGGTTTCATTTCATAATCATAACGTTTTAAAACTACTTTAAAGATATGATCATTATTTCACTTTAAACCCACGGAAAGGGAAAGCGGGTCTCATATATGTAAATCCCAGAATTTAAAATAGAAGAACTTGGTATATATGTGTATAACCCTATATAATATAGTGACTTGAGTATTCACTTAATTAAATAAAAGAACTTTAGAAAAATAGAGAGACATTTTGAGACGGAAATTCTGCAGCATAACAGCTATGTTTCAGGGTTTTAGAAAACATTGAAAAAAGAGGGGAACATGGGTCAAACATTCATAAATGACCCATAAAACAGTAGAGGGACAGAATATAAGGGATTTAAGAACATGTTAATTAAATTTTAAAGACAAATCATATGAAATGAAGGACATGAAAAGAAGACAAAAATAAGATTTCTCTTACGAAAATTCGGCAGCCTAACGACATCACTTAAACATCAAAAAAAATGATTTGAAGAGATCAAATAGGGTCTCTCATCATATGAACATAAACGTTAAGTATGATAGATATAGAGATCATACCCCCAACATAAAAAAAGTAACTTTAAAGACTTTACATGAAATTAGAACTTTGAAAACGAGAAGGGTGAAAGAACCACTTAATAATTCGGCAGCCTAACGGCGTCACTTAAACTTTAACAAAAATGAATTGACGAGATCAAATAGGTTCTCTTATCGTATAAACATAAAAGTTCAGTATGATAGACATAGAGATCATACCCCAACATAATAAAAAGGAACTTGAAAGACTTTACATGAAAATATAATTTGAAAATGAGACGGGTGAAAGATTCCCTTAAAAATTCGGCAGCCTAACGGTGCCACTTAAACATTATTAAAACGAATTGATGAGAGAAAGAGGGGGTATCTCATCATATGAAAATGAAATGGACAGTAAGATTAATATAAAAGAACATCCTCTAACATAAGAACATGGAGCATAAAAGAAATGACATAAAAGAGATTACTTGAAAAGAAAGAGAGGTCAGATACCTTACCTTAAAACGTAACTCTTAAAACTCAATGGTTTGGACCTTGAGGGCTTGGGGGCACCTTGAGAAAACTCCTTGGGAGGTAATGAGACCAGAGCTTCGTTGGGGGAGAGTTGGGAGTGAAAAAGAAATGAGGAAAGGGCGAGTATTTATAGGGAATGTGAGGGGACAAGGCATTAATGGCCAAGGGACACCTCACAAGTGGTTTTCTCAAAACCATGGTCTCTCCCATGGTATTTCCCATGGAGTTAGGCCACATGGGCCCCCCCATACAATAATTCATCACCTTTGGTCGTCCAACCCTTAAAATATCTCACGAAATCATCATGACATAGTTATGATGTCATTAAACATACTGAAACCCTAAAACTGCATTTTTACTATTCACTGAAAATTCATCTTTCTCAGAAAAATATCAAAATTTCACCTTAACCAAATATAGATGCTCTGACTACAAAAATGAACTCCATTTTATAAAAACAATTTTCTAAATATTTTTAATTTAATTATTAAATAAAATCACTATTCACTGAAAATTCATTTTTTCAGAAAAATCCCCAAAAATTACCATAACATAAAATCGATGCTCTGAGTTCAAAAATAAAGTCCATTTTATAAAAATAATTTTATAATTATTTTTAATTTAATTTTTAATTAAAAAAACTATTCACCTAAAAAACTAATACTTGACTAATAATTTATGAAACTGTTATTTACCCATTTTATTGAATCACATTACTTAAACAAGGTGTCTAAATTATATTAAAACTTTCTTTAAGTGAGATTACTAATCCATTTGGTCACATTACTAATCTTAAGCGAAAAATCACTATTCATAATTTACTATTCATCAAAAATCAAGTTGATCTTATTAGACTCTAAATTACGTACTGAACATAATTGTAGAAGGCCATTTTTTGAAAATCATTACACATTTTTAATTATTTAAGGTTTACATAAACATTTTAAAAATATCCTTTTTCTAAAATTCATCAAAAATATGAATACTATATTTATCCGTTCATTTTGAAAATTCATAAACTTCTTCATAAGAAGAAATTGAAATATTTATTTAAAACAAAGGATTACACAAGGCAGTTACGGTCTCCTTACATAGCCCCTTATCACACCATCATAGGACCAATGTGTAAGGTGTGCTAAGGTGAGAGAATCTGAGGGTGGCTGGGCCAACATCGCACGAGTAGTAATTTCTATCAGTTTTAACTTCTCACAAAGGCAATTCCTTTCTAGCTTCACATGATGTAGTTCATCTTGGGTTTGGTCCAGAGAAAATCCCAGTGGTGCTACCTCTTTCCCATGTTTTGGCAGATGGGCTTCGATCGGTCCAAGACTAATGGGTGAGGCCATCGAATATTCTTTCTATATTAATTAACCAAGATCAATTGTATTTAGAGACAGTAATCAAAACTTTTTGTTTCTAGTGGTCATATTGACCAACGATCATATAACAGTCAAAACCCAACAGTCTCATTTTAATTATACTCATGTTATCAAATGAAACAGTTTTGTTGAGTATAAAATTACACACAAAATTATGAAACAAGATTTATTCAAAATTTCAGGTCGTTACAACAAACATAGTAAATGGTGGTTTCTAATCTAGAAGAATGGTCTAGGTGGACTATGCCTGTTGATATCTCCACAATGCCTATTTTTTCGTCTCGATGGCATGTACAAACTGGCTTGGATTACTAAACTGAGCAGTCTAGTGGCTTACATTTTCTCAACATATTACTTGATGGTTTCGTCTTGTGTAGTTCGTAGAGCTTTCATAATACTCCTCATCATCAGGATCCATGTTAGGATATTTTAATTATATGGTATTCATAGACACAGACACTTTTGATCATCGTCATTGGAGTCTAACAGTGTGGGATGGACTATTTCTATGATACCCATTTTAAGATGCATGAAGTCCCTGAGAGTGCAATATGACATCAACACCTGTGAGGAACTTTTTATTCCCTTGTGGTGTCGATGGCTAGTATTCTAAGATGTCGAGGGTTGAGAGGTACATGTAGAATAATCTACTGGAGAAGATTTGATAACTTCTTGAGTTTTGGGCTAGACTAGGTTGTCATGGATGATTCCTTGGGCATGAGAAGAAACACTTCAATCCAACCAGTCATCATACTTTTGATATCCATGTTTGAATAAATTCTAACATTCATCCGAAACTTCACCATCATAGTTGGGATCATCAGAGAAATGTGAAACCTATGCAGGGAGTTTTAAGAACCTCATCACGCCATTTTTTATCTAGTCTAAGATCCAATTCTTGACCACACAACACTACTTGATGATATGCCCATGAAATCTGTAGTAAGAACAGTAGTCAGCACAGTTAGTGAGTTCAGACTGATCACACCATTTTTATTGTACATTTCAGATCCCATACATGCATCAGGAGGCAATTTCTATATTATCAACTCTTCTTGTAGTTGTTGGGGTAGCAAAGGATGTTCCTAATTTTCATTCTTAAAGGCTTCCTCTATGCATTGAGCCATGTCAAAAACCTCCCTATATCCACCAAAGAAGTTCTGAGTGATGATGTTGGGGACCAATTAAGTATTGACATTCCCAAAGCACATCATCAATAGCTTATCTTGATTTAGTGGAATTTCAAGTCAGTACATGCACATCATCAATAGCTTATCTTGATTTTTTGGAATTTCAAGTCTGTACGTGAGGCCTTTAAACCTATAAATTAGGTATGTGACACTCTGATCTAGTAATTTATTGCACTTGAAGATGTTGTAAATTCTCATCTTGTGGGTGGTAGAGATGAACTGATAGAAAAACCTCCAGTGAATATCTTCCCAACCAGTGATGGAACTAACTGGTAACTAGATGTAACAGACAAACACAGGATCTTCCAAACTCGAAAAAATTCATTGAATATTAGTGAAATACTATTCATATGGGTCTTCAAACATGGGTCCATACTAGGAGATGAAGTGGGATATTTGTCACTATAGGTAATTCATCTAGTTAAAGGGGGAGAAGTTTGAATTGTCAAAATATTAGGGTGCTCGCATATCGTCAACCGACGACGGATATGGATATTCATAATTTGGGATCATTAAAAATTTCATTTCCAATTACTCAAGACAATTAATGATAGTAGCTATCACATAATCATGGTATGGGTTCATCAACCTGAATAGGAGGATCGACAGCTCATGGAAGGATCTGCATAATAACTTGCGGAGTGGGTTTCAGGACAACATGATCTAGATCCCAAGGGGATATTTCACATTGCTCGGGTTGATTTTCTACAACATGCCATGTTATGGTTCCATATGATCTATCTTGTACCTTTTCATCTACGTAGGATCACCAATATCAACTGGAGGATACCGAAAAAGAATGATCAATAGTATCACTAACTGAATCGGTGGAGGAAGAACATAATCCTTTCGAGGATCACCATAATTTGGGAATTTCTGGGCACAAATATTATTGACATTATGATGCTGATATGAAATTTAATATCATAATGCGATGTTTTTTTGATAATCCTATGATTTCTATGTGAAATTAGGTGGATAAAATGGATTAAGCGCTCCCCTTCCCATGCTAAGATTCTGACCAATGGGAATCGATATAGAGGGTTGTGCTAAACCAAGAGTCCACCTATCAAGTAATTAAATCATAACTGGGGGATCAATGAGATGTTTTACCAACCCAGTAAACTGATCCTCTTCATCAGACATTAAGTTGATATCCTTATCCTTAGGTAGTTTTCCCTTAGTCACATTTACTATGAAAACACCTAGACTATCCCCAATGTTTCTATTTAAATATAGTTGTCTCTTGATTGGAATAAAGTATAGAGAAGAATACATATCCCAACCCTAGCCTTAAACATGTGGGGAGACTTCTTCAATTATCCTGTAGGGTACTTTGAATATTTGGACACATCAATATTAAAGGATCTAGTTGTAACCGGGTTACGTAGGATGTTGCACCACAAGATGTGCTACTAACTAAACTATACGACATTGATGGAAGATATTGTTAAAGTGTTCTTCAATATTATGATATACCACTTGAAAATTGTGGAGGCTTAAATTCAATACCCATATGGTCTGGTGGAATCCCAAGACATCTTCCTCGGTGAGAGACCTTGTAATGTAAATGTCAAGAATCATTTTCGGCCAAAACATTTGTGACATTTGGTTGAAAAAGAGAGTGTACAACAATATTCCTTACTCATAAGCGAGTCATTGATCATGGATTCCCTAGTCTATGATCAAAACTAGTTGAGAATCTGGAAACAACACAGATATGGGCTCCTGGTGTGGTTGACTGACTGGTGAAGAGACCGATGCATGAGTTGACTGATCAATGTATGTTGAGTGATCACTCTAAGGCGGTATCCAAAACATCATAAAATATCTATAATATGGGGTACTAACCATTGTCTCATGTATGATGGTAATGATATTCATCTACAGGTCTACTAGGTACTGGTGAAAATTCATATTTTTAATGTAAAAAAATTCAAAAGTTCAATAAGTTCTTTTATCTAATTTAAATAGTAAAATGATTCCAAGGACCTAAATTGGAATAATATATGAATTATTTATCTCTCATGACTTTATAAAACAATTTAAAATATAATTTTTCACTAATAATTATTTAAACAAAAAGGCTATTTTTAACTGAATTACAGTAATATTTTTTATTATTCATAATAAATTTGAATTTTCTCAGAAAAATCCCGAAAAATCACCGTATACAAATTTTAACATTATGAATTAAAAAATTATATTTATTTTTAAAAATTAAATTCATAAATGATTCAAAATTAAGTTTTAATATAGGTTCTCCATTAAAAGGCAGTGAAACTCGATATCGCATGTAATGCAATATAATTCAGTGTTGGGTATTGAATATGTTTAACATTGTGTATACTACATCATAACCTCAAAATTATATTTATTCTAGAAAGAAAATGTTTTAATGTATTGGGGTGTTACATTATCCCCACTGTAATAAAAATGTGTAATTTCGATTTGAACATTGTCTCAAAAATCATGGGATAGATATTTGAAAATATTTTTATTGAAAACCTCGTATCATAAATAGGGCCAATAAAAAATATTTTTTATAAGAGGGTAAATGAAATACGAAGTTCAAAAAAAACTATGCTTTTGAGGAAGTGAATATTAGTGAAAATATGGATGTGGAAGAGAAATATAACTCTCAATTTATGATAGAGATTGATAGAGAACATGTTAAACTAAAAGTTATAGAGCACAAAACCATAGACTAGAAGTGTGAATAATGGTAATTGATATCATCAAAAATGATGATAAAAGATATTTTTTTTCATTACCCATTTCATAGAGTTGAGAAATTATTTCACACTCTAAGAATATATGTAATTTACGTATCTATAATCATAATATGTTTCTATAATTATTCCTTGAATTATTTATACATAATCTCTTATCATAAGATTCTTTATAGAGTGAGGTAATACAATAATATCTACATCCTCATCCAAAGATAAACTTTAACCATTTCATAAATGGTAAAATTTTCCAAAATATTGTCATATAACACTTTATAAGGAAAATCAAAATGAATTTATCATTTTCCATTGATCAACCTAAAGTAAATCTTTAATCATCACATTTTGAACATGTGAACACCTGCATAATGCAAATTTTGGAAATATGGTAAAAACTTCAATTACCAATAAAATTTATTAGAAACATGAATTCTTATTTATACCTTGATTAAGACACATGTTGTTGGATATATTCCATAAATCCAAAAGTGATGTAAGCGCCATCAATGATTACATAAATCCTTACTCATTTCCAAGGTAATTGGTACTTATCCAATTTACATTACCTAAACTAACTTTTTCTTAATCAAAACATAATTTTCTTAACATTACAAATAAATTAAGGGTTACCTTTCCACCAACCATGTGTCTTTCAAAAAAATACTTTCTACTTAATAAATTTTCTTAGCTCCATTCAAAATATGATATAAAATTCTTAATGAAAAATTAAAACACTATAATCCTCACATATTACTTCATTTTTATAAACGGTACAATATTGATAAAAAACTCAAATGAAATAATCCATGAATCCCAAAATAATCACACTAATCATTCCTCTTCTTTTGGGGAAGAATCAGAGTCCTTACTATGATCAATTAGCATCTTTTTTGGTATATTACATTAATGCACGAGGCATTGATTTGAATAGAGTCCAATCACTTTGTAGTGGAATAATTGTACATTTAAAATTTATTAAATTACATTTCAATCTTGACCATGTTGGCCTTTTTATCCACACTTAAAAACCCCACCAATCCCTTTAAGAAAGTACTCAGGTGTTTCTTTCTCCAATTATCACATACATGAAAATACTTCTTTCCCTTCATAACTTTTTCCATATTTTCCCATATTTCCTCTTATTCTTGTGATTTCATATGAACCTATAATACATGGATTACTCTTTACCTATACTTTTATCACATTATATTAAATCCTCATATGATGATAATAATTAGGATATTAATTCCTTTTAAAATATTATCTTAAGACCTTGAATGATATGATCCTTCTTACTCTTTGGATCAAATTCATCAGTCAGATTCACATTCCTTCTACAAGGAACCATTTATAAAGAATGGAAGCTAATTAATTATATTATAAAATAATAATATATAATTTCAAATATCGTATATCCCATTTCATAAATTTATGCCTTATAAAACATAAAATTATAATCCTTGGAAACTTTTCGAACATCTTTACTTTTAAATCCTTCATAATGGTAGGTAAATTAAATGTGAATTATACTAACTTTATCATTATAGAGTGTCAACCCATGTGCATAGTAAGGCCTATTATCATGTACTAGGTTACCCCAAGTCAGGCTCAGAACACATTATCATAGTTTTTACTTCTACTTACATTTGTGCAAGAACCACGTCTACTTGTGGTATCCATAAGAGGATGTATATCTAAGAATACCCACATAATCTCTATCTTACCAAAACTCTAGGGTGTTATTCTATAATTATCACCAAATTATATGTCAGTTATATGTTCCATAATCTATGTTTTCTTAATCTATGATCCATGGTTATTTCTAAGCATCCTCCTATTCCAACTGTAACACCCCTACCCCAGAGTCCCAGAGCCGGTCCATTATTTTATTACATTAGCACGATTAAAAGGAATAAAATCCCAATGGAATGATCATTTTAGTAGTCTTGAAAAGATATATTACATAAATGATACCAATAATACATTGTAAAATAGAAAATAAAACATGATATATAATAAAATGAAATAAACTGTGTCTATGAAAGATTATTCAATGTTTTCTTCTTCAAAAACAATGGAATGGAATCATAATAAGGGTAATATCAATAGATCAGTAAGGATATGTAAATTAGAATCAATAATAAATTAATGAAAATAAATTAAAATTTAAAGGTACAAAATAGATAACAAATTCCATTACAATAACTAGATATGTCAATATCAATATGAAAAGGTAAGAAACTGAAACAAATTCCATTAATCTGTAAACTAAGAAATAATTGAATCAATTGATACATTGATTCAAAATACCATGGATAAACAATGATTATAACTAGATTCTCAATAATGGAAATTCTTATTTATTTAATATCATGTTTCCTAGGTATATGAAGCAATACTGTCAATAATATCACATGATTTTTTAAAACATACTCATTACAAAACAATTTTTTTTTCAAACATTAAATCAACTTTTAATACCATTCACAAGATAGTTTATAACATACTAATTACAAACACTAATGGTTTTTCGAACATAATTTCATCCCATTATACTTCCAGTGCATTGAAGGGATTTTATTAACCGGTCCCCAACCTGTAGGGCTTACCTTAAATGATCCCCAACACGTGTCTTAGTTATCTAAATAATTCCTCGAATCGAATAATAAATTTAATTAATAAAAATAAACGTTATCAAATATCTATATTAAATAAATAAAATCTATTTAAGGATAATTCCACAATGTAGGATAAGTATCAATAAAGGTTGTTAACATTAAAATGGCATTGAGGAAAAATAATTTTTAAACATTCCAAAGTTCCCCATACCACTACGAAACATTTATTTAACAATTACCTCTAAATTAAATTATACATAGAATATCCTGGGAATATTTTTTTATTACATAACATGTAAATGTTCATTATATATGACACATAAATGTTAATTGGTTAATAACAAAAATAATTCTCAATGGAATGTAAATTGAGACAAAATCCCTTACTATAATATTCATTTTGTAGTGTGGCCTTTATCCCCATATTATGTGGTTTAAAATATGTTAATAAATTATAACAAAACCGTAATCATGTTTATAATATCATATATTAACTTATTACAATATTTGATTAATATTTTGCAACACTCCTTCGTTATTTTAACTATTTTAGGTGTTAATTTCATAGTTTTATCAAGTATTTTTTGTCTTGTTACATGTTGTTCCTATTACATGGATCATGATTTCATTATACAAGGAATGTATAACATGAATTTATTATCTTATATATTCAGTATATATTTATTTAAAATAGTCCATAATACTTGGAGATAAGAAATTAAGTGCATCATTCATGGATATGGTATGTCATTTGTATGCATGAATGCAACTTTCATTCCATTGTTGTATTTAAAAAAATGAAAATTAAATGATAAATTTTTATATTATAATTCCATTATCTTAGTTATGTTATATATTTTATATAATTTTATTAAAACCATCCTTAATATATTCAAGTTATAGCGTGAATGAGTCACATCTCTTTGAGGGGGCGGTAGTCCACACATCCACAAACTATGTTATCATATTTATTAAAAATGGAAAGTATAAGTGTATGAGATATAAATGAATAATAAAAGAAAAAAGTAATAATAAATACCAGATATATTACATATAAACATATTTTCTATCATAATTTCCTGCATGAGAGTTGGCAAATTAAAAAATTAACCATCATTGTTTTGTGAAAGAGTAGTTTGACGTACACAGAAACAATATGTTCGTTACCCATTAAATGGAAGTGTGTGTATCTGTAGGTATAACCCTAGTCATAAAAAACATCCTAGTATATTTATTATAATATTTTTTTATTAAATCATGGAATAATAATAGTTTAGGTAGTGGATAATGGAAATAAAACTAAATAGCTTCAAGACATATGTTACCTCTTAATTGGGTAACTTCTTTTGATTTGTACCAAAAGGCTTCCTTGGATGGATTTATTCACAAGGGAATGATTATTATATTGGTTTATTTATGTTGAGTATCTATATGGGTAGATATTTTTTGATCCAAATATTCTTGATATGTGTGAGTAAGGGGTAGAGTGCCAGCCTTTTTATAGTAGAGGGGGAGTGAAACTCTTGTAAATAGAAAAAGGTAATCATTAATGGGAGGTATACCATACCAAAAGTTCCTAAAAGGGTAAAATAATGGAATAAAAGTGGAATCATTTTCTATGAGAATTTCCACTATAGAAAAATATGATCATTTTAATTATTTGGTTCCTTAACATCTAATATTCCCTAATTTTATCATTTTAGTTTTTATTAAATAATCTAGTATTCCAACCTATATAGTTTAAAAATCAAGACTAAACTAAAACCATATTTATTATAAAATAAATTTAAATTGAATTATTAATAAGATATATAATTTATAAAATAAAAATCCCCTGTTTTTTGTAAATAAAGTTTAATACGAGTGCATGTGATGCAATAAAACACTACTTGAACCTGGAACATATTAACAACGTTATTAGAATATATGGGTCAATATGTTAATAATAAAATATAAATTTGTCCCTTAGTAAATGATATTTAATATTTATTAAAACATAAATTCACTTATAATAATATAATAATCTTATTAATTTTAAATCATTTAATAAGTTATTATTTGTTGTAAAATATAAAAAATGTCAGTTATAACAATATTTATTTATTTTTAATTTTGAAATATCCAAAATACATTTAAATTCAAATATATTAAGTTTAAATATATTTTAAATGATATATTCATCTACGAAAGTAATTAATTAAAAAAATTAAATCAATATACTTTACTTTTAATATTTATAGTATCCTTTATGTTTGTTAATTATTAACAAAATAATCACTAAGTTTGCATTTCTTAAGAATTTTAAGTTACTAAATAGTTACTAAATATTATTGATAAATTATTATGACAAAAAACCCATTTATATTTAAAAATTATATGTATATCTGAAAATATGACTTTTTTACATATATCAATGTTTTATAAATGTTAAAGGTCAAAAAAGTTCCCTTTTTGAATTTTTCCATAATTAATCTTTTGTATAGGGAACACCGATTTAATAATATAAAATCAAACCATAAAAGTATAACCAATAGTGGGTAGGGTTGAATTATTGGAATTCAATGGATTTTGGACAATTGTTCTGTTCATTTTGGTCCCTAATATTAATGTTTAATCCCTTATTAAGCTTAATCTTACATTAACGACTTTAATTAATTTTAATCATTTTCACTATTATTTTTGTTCAAAAAAATTATTTGACAATATTAGAACACATATATTATACTCCTGAAAACCGTTTAGGTCCATTTTTAAAAATTAAAATCTTATAAGTGGGAAAATTAAGATTGACAGTAATCCATAGATATGGTGAAAAGAGGGGTTTAAAAGTTAAAATGTTCAAAAGTTGAATAAGTTTTTATATATATTTAAAATATAAATATGATTCCAATTACCTGTATTGGATTAATATATTCATAATTTACCTATTATGACTTTAAAAACAGTTTTTAATATAATTTAACACTAATCATTATTTAAATGAAAGGTTATTTTTAACTAAATCGTAGTAATTGTTTACTATTCCTCAAAAAATGAACTTTCATAGAAAAATAAAAAAATTAACCCTAAGAAAATTTATTCATTATAAATACAAAAATTAGGTTTATTTGTAAAAATATAATTCATAAAAGTTTCAAAATTAGTTAAAAAATAGGTTTTCCATTGGAAGGCATTAAAACTCAGTCTTGCATGTAACACTAGAAAACTCAATTTCGCGTGTAGTGTAAGTTTCACTATGTTGAAAAATCATGGTAAAAAATTATATTTATTCTAAAAGGAAAAAAATTAAAGTCTTGGTGTGTTACACACATGATCTGTAGAAGGTATGTACATCTCGTGTAGTCTATCTATGGTACACACAAGAGACCCAATAATGTACCTTGGATAAACGAAACATGAGATACATGGCACGTAGATAGTCATTACATGTCTTATAGTCTCATATTAAATTATATAATTTAAAATTATATTAAATTGAAAAATTAATACATTAAAAATAAATTTTATTAATTCAAACACTATTGTGTGTTAGTAAATTTAATAATTCTTTTAAAAAAATTTATATTCTCAATTAATTTAATGTAATAAATATTTCCTTATTGGTTATGTCATTTATTTTACATGAATTATATAAATAATGGATATATATAGTTATTTTCATACGTTCATTAAGAATAATGATGATTAATTAATTAATTTCATAATTAATTAACAAAATTGCATTTGTCTTAATAATAAATAATAAATAATGATATATATTCCTTCAGATTACTTTTAATTATTATTTGCATGTATGGACAATCCTAAGTTTTAACAATACCAATCTACATATTGGAATTTATGTAATTTAATTTATTTCATTGGTTTATAGTTATTTTAAATTGAAATGTTTTCTTGTAATTCATACCTCCCTCTGTTATTATGTAAGACTGGTGTATCCATGGTTATTTATATAATCCACTTCAAACTAATACTTTTGTTCCTATAATGTGAATGTGAGTTATAAATACACATAATTAATGGAATATCTCATGTTGGATGTAGTTGGTTCCATAAGTATCTATTATGATGCCAACTCAGTTTATACATAGTAGTATAGGTGGAATGTTCAAACTCATGCCAAGATCGAAAAATGGGGTTATTCCCCTTGGTTATAGGTTGATTTAATGTTTTCTCATTAAATATACTATAAAATAATATATTGATCAGTGCATTTACTTTATTTATATATTTATATATATTCATTATATATTTTTGGTTTGTAATATAAAAATCACAAATATAAAGGAATTAATGTGAAAAGATAGAATTACTATAAATGAACTATGTATAATGGTTTTATCCAACATAGTAAATTAATTATGTAAAATCCATATAAATTCTATCATACCTATAAAGGACATATATATATATTATTAATAAATTAGAACCCCTCAGTTAAATATTATGTTAGACTATATCTTCAATTCGTTGATTAGAAATCAAACCATACAACTATGTGTAGTACATGGCCAAAGTCTGGAAACTTACTTTTATCTAAGAATTATCATGAGGGTTTTGGGAAAACAAAATCGAACATATATTGAGTTAAATGAACCAATTATATTAAATAAAAATTTAGAGGAATGTATTCTGGAAATCTATATTACATTTTCATGAAAGGGGATTCCACTCTGTAGAGGAAGGAGATGCAGGCGCACAGTTCGAAAGTCCACCTACCTAATTACATTTTTATAGTCTAAATGGAAAAAGTATAAATCATTAAAAAAAATAATGGGTACCATGCTACTAGAATGTATTATAAACTATACATTCCATGTTCAATGGTGAGGGGTATTGGGACGTGATAATATAGTGGGTGAATTAATAAAATCAATTTATTTATTATTTCTGACATAATTTTTAATCCAGAAAAGTACTAATAATATGATTTTATAATTTAATAACTAATCAAAAATACCCTCATCCAATCTATCCCTATGATCATTATTTGAGAAAGACAACCTCTAAACTGGAAGTAACTTCCAGGAATGGTATAAACACTTTAACGTTGTTTTGAACTATGAACGGAAATCATACATGCTAGAATCCTCACTTAATGTTATGCCTACCAAGTAGGGGTGTTATGAAGAGTTCATAGTCTATGAGAGATATATGAAAGACTTGGTCGATGTTCAATGTTTTATTTTTTTCATCTATTTCTAGTGAGGTCATGAATTCCCATGAAACCATGGATGCATATAACATTCTCAAGCATCTCTATTGGACTATATCAAGAGATATATAGGAAGGAATGATATGAGATTTTGATGGTGATCTTTTAGAGTAATATTAGAAAGGGTTCCCCATCTAGACACCACAAAGCCAATATCATTTGATAAAATGGGCACCTAGATGTTCTATGGCTTAAACTCGCTGAAAAATAGGTGCCAATCTAATTATAGAATCACCCCTTATATATTATCCAATTCTATTAGGAATTTTAATATAAAGAACATTGAGATTTATTTGTGTGATCTTCTTACTCCTATTCTACAAGTGGATAATGAGGGGATGCATAAAAATCGTTTGTTACTTATGGTGAACAAGAACAATGTCCAAACAAAAATCCCCAAGGATAAGGAATCTTATCAATTCCCTTACATGAACCAGAAGATCAAGGGGAATGTAATGGAATATGATGTTTTTTGTTTTTAATATGCATTGAAGGTCCAATAGAAGAGAAATTTTACCCATAAGAAGCAAGGGGAAACTTCTTGACAGTTTTTTATCAAGTGAAATTTGTCTATTTATAAAAATTGGGTATTATATATAGCCTTTGGTGCTCACATATGATTTCAAATATATAAAACAAGCAGATTTAGCATAATTGTCTAAGGGGAGGTAGAACAATGAGAATATAATAAAGATAAAATTTATACTATAGAAATCTGGGACTAAGCATGCAATCTATTTTTTTAATTTTCTCAAAGCCGGTTTATGGGTTATCTGTAACCCTACAGACACTGATCCAACATAAAACGGCGGTCGTGGAACCCACAAACTAGAAATAAAATCACAACAATAGTAGATTCAAATTTCAAAATCAAAAACCAAACCCATCATCATAGACACGATGACTGAGGTGTCTTGTTCAGTGAACCACCTTGAGCCACGCCCCCGTCATCACTGAAAATACGTCTAAATCATCGACGATCAACCACGGGCCCTTGACACCATAGCCAAAACCACAAACCCAAAGGCATTGCCTCCAAACCTGCAATGCCACCAAACCAGAATGCCAGCGAGGCCCATCACTGGAAAACAATTTGTCATCCCTTCGACATCACGCCAACACCCACTTCATCATAGTCAATGAGGCAAAAAACCTCAACACATCACATAAGCATCGCTGGTACACCATGAGAAACAATAGGACGAACACCCATCGAGATAAACAGAGAATGAGAAACCAAAAAAACACCATATTCAGTACCACAAAAAAATCAATTGCAACCAATACTCATCAGAAAACCCCGTCGATGAGATTTGGTCCAAACCATCACCAATCTCACCGCCACTAGAAAAACACTAAAACATTACCACAAACATAAACAGATTCAACAGCACAACCAACACAAGGCAAAAGAGACTTGGAGAAAAACTCGCCACTGCCTTCAGAACCACACCCGAAGACCATATCTACCCAAAACCCGAACAACCGACTCGTAAAACAACGAAAACCCCATATCGAAGCACCAATAACCCGCACCCTGCACCATCATCATGCCTCCTCAAAAAAACTATCCATATTCGAGGCTAGAGTGAGGAGAAATCAATGGTGGAAGATTCTGAGGATGTTGATGAGCCCACATGACAAGAGGCGACGTCGCAAACGCGCTGAGCTAAAAGCCAATGGAATGTCAGCCATTGGGGGAGAGGAAGACGGAGGTGAGTGGGAAACCCAGCATTGTAGAGCCCCTTATAGGCTCATCTCAATCCCCCAGAAAACCTTTTATCTTCCTTATGGATTTAATCTAGGACTACAACATCTCATTTAAAATTGGAATGATCCTAGTTTTAATGGGTTGTTATTATGTTCCATAAATTAAAAAAACATTATTTATATATTCATTGTTGATACTAATGGTTTAATTTTATATTTTAAAAATAAAATTTCTAAATTTTAAAAAAGATATCAGTATCTATGGTTTGAATAAATTAAAAAAGATCCTTATGTGTTGGACTACAAAAGATAAGTAATGTAAATCAATAAAAAACATCTTCAAATGACTAATACCACACCAAACATTGGAATCACTGAATAGGTCTTGTAATCGACAATATTTTATCTAAATTAATCTAACATGGATATATAGTGTCTTTTGAACTAAAAATAGATAGTGTATGACATGAATGTTTATAAGGAAAAATCACTAAACCCCTATTTTAGTAAAAAGGAGAATGTGCCAAAGAGATTCTGGAAACAGTTCATACAAACATGTGTTGAAAATTTCCAATTTATGAAAGGGGTGGGTACTCATACATCATAACTTTTACAGAAGATTTTACCAGATATGGAATTTTCTACTTAATGAGGTATATGTTGGATTACTTTGACATATTTAAATAATATAATAATTAAGTTGAGAACTAAATTTTAACAAATCTTATGAAAATCCTCTCACACCATGGTGGAGAATATCTTAATCAACACATCATTGATTACTAATGGTATTTTGGGGTTTTATCTCAACCCATTCCTCGTAATACACCTCAATGTAATGGTGTATGTAAAATGAGGAATGACACATTATTTAAAATGGTGATATAAATGATGATTCATGTGAGTCCTCTATTATCCTTACGTGGATACAAATTAAAAACATAAACATAAATTCTATGCTGAGTTCCAACTAATTTGATAGACGTTATACCATACCAATTTTTGAATGGAAAGAAAGAAGTGTTTTCATATATACATGTTTAAGTTTGTGAATAATTTCTCAAGACCTCTTCAGGTAAGAATATTTCACCACATGCCATAAATTGTATCTTTAAACAAAGGGATAATAAATGTAAAATACGTTAGAATATAAGGTGATCATCGACATACCTTCCACATTTATTGAGAAGGATATTATATCTAAAATATATAGTGGGAGTGAGATAGACATTAATGATGTCCAAGATTGGGATACACAAGTGATGGAATATGGTAAAATTACACAAATCTCTATGGAAGAAGAAGTAGTTCTAGAGACACAAGTACTATATTAGATTATTATAGAGTTTAAAGAACAAAAAAAATATTCATTTCCTGTCACCAATGATATAGTCTCATTATTAGTAGAAACTAATGACGCTTTAACTTATAAGGAAGTAGTACATTACAAATTTGTTCCCAAGTGGCCAAAATCCATGAATTCTGAAATGGATTCTATATACCAAAACCAAGTCTGGATTATTGTATACCTACTAATATATGTAAGGATTATAGGATGAAAATGGGTATTCAAGAATAAACTAGTCATGGAAGGGAAAGTATGTACCTATAAGGAATGGATGGTTAAAAAGGGTTTGAACAGTATCATAGAATTGAGAATGATACAAACTTTTTACTAGTTATAATGATAAAATCTATTAGAATTATACATTCTATTTCTTCTTATCATTACAATGAAATTTAAAAATGGATGTAAAAATAGACTTCCTTAATGGGAAACATTTATAAAAATGTCTATATGACACAACCTAAGTGGTTTTTGACTATAAAAGATTCCAACAAGATATGAAAATTTAAAAAACATCCATTTTTTGGATTTAAGAAATTATCAAGGTCATGGAACCTTCATTTTGCTGTATCAATAATTAAATTTTGTTTCATAATGAATGCGTTTTATACTTATGACTTTAGAAAGTCAAGTAGGAATATAATTATTCTCTTACTTGTATATGTTGATGACATATCACTTATTGGGAAGGAAGTGACAGAATTTCAATCTGATACTGAATGGTTGAATAAATGATTCTGTAGGAAGGAATTGAGTGAGACATGATATATTAATGTGATCCAAAGAAATAATGATAGATCCAATATGTTTCCCAACCTAATTCAAAGTATAAACATTGACAAGATACTGAAGATATTCAGTATGAAAAATCCAAGAGGTAATTGTTTCTAACATCATATGACATTCATCTTTCTTGGAAAATGTTTCATCGACACGTGAGTAAAGAAATAGGGTGGAAAGGATTCCATATGTATTAGTGATTGGGTCAGTCATATATGTTATGTTCGGTACAAGGATATATATCACCTACTCATTAAATATGGTATGAAGATATCATGAAGACCCAGGTGATTGTTGTTTGATGGAATTCAATACTGTCCTTATATATCTAAGGCATACATTGGATATGTTATGAGTTCATAGAGGTGATACAGAACTAGTAATCAGAGGATATGAATATTCTAGTTTCCAAACTTTTCAAGATTTTAGTAAGTCAAAAATGGGATACAAATTCACTTTGAAGGGAGTTTTTGGCACTGTAAGTGCTCAAAAAAGGCTATGGTTAGAGATTTAATAGTAGATTCCAAGTATATTACAACTACTAATCCAACTAAAGTAGTAGTATTATTGTGAAACGTCATCCAAGGGTTTTATGTGTTACCTATAAGTAATAACCTATCATGCTCTACTATGATAACATAAAAGTGTCAGATCTTACCAAAGAGCCACTATCACATCAGTTGTAGAAGCACAAAATCTATAAGTATCATCTCTTGAGGGATTTTTCTCAGAGAGTTGATATTTTTGTGAGAAGTTTTACTATTTCTGATAATGTAAAAAACACCTAAACATAATCCTTGACTCAATAAAACCATGATTATCTAATGATGTTTAGTAAACTGAATGTCACAAGCATTTGGATATAGTCTAAGTGTGATTCTATTGGATTCTTTATCCTAGGACCATTTATTTTTACTTTGATAACATGTATATTCTATGTATTTATTGTTAATAAAACATTTTATTACATATTTTTTATTGTTCTGAAATACTATAATGTAGTAATGTTATGTAGAATACCTCACATTGATATGGTCATTGTAGTTTCCCACTATGGTGAGAACCTTGATGTGTTATGAATATATTCTTGTATAATGTTATATGGTTGGGTACCATACCATGAAGAGACATATAGTACATACAGTATATAGTGACAGTACTCATAAGCATATGAGGCTTCTTTGTATGAAGTTAGCACTTGGTAATCTCTAAGATGGGAGATTATCAGAACTGACCCACCCGTAGGAATTCCTATTATTATGGTGTCATTTGATATTCCAATCTTTTTTAGTTTATAATGGTCTATAGACTCTATGATTATTATTAATGTATGTTACAACTTGTACACTTAGATGTATTTTGTAAGCCATTATGATAAAAATTTAAAGGGAATTTTATATGTTGGGTGTGTCACAAGTGACATATATTTAATTGAGAGGTTGAGGAAGGATTGTTCCTTCAATATTTATTTATGATGATATCTCATCCCTCTCTAGAAGCTGAAATGATGGGTATGATTCTTGTCGTCTCTTTTTTCAAACAACATAGCTGGAACAACCTCTAGATTGAGAGCAATTCGACCAAAATTGTGCAAGTCGTTTGGAATGGTGTGATACATCTTGTGTGGCCGATCACCACTCACAGGATGGAATGTATCTATTCTCTTCATGACATCAACTACATCATCACTCATATATATCAGGAATCTAACATGGTTGTTGATGGTCTTGCAAACAAGGAAGTCAATCAAGACTTTACCTATCTTGATAAACTTCCTATTGACTTACTTCCGTTTCATAATAGAGATTGTAATATCCTTCCATATTTTAGACTTTTGTAACTCTTTTCTTTTATATTTATAGTGAATTTTTTTTTGGCCAGACAGCATATTTAAAAACAATTATTGATCATATAGGTTGGTGAATCAAATGTACATATTTCTAAATGAAATATTGTGAATAAGGGATTATATCGCACAATGAGTGTTCGTATATGGTTGTTGATGTTGATACATGAAGTTGTTTCTCTTATGTATCTTGACCCATTACTAGATAGTGGTCTTGGAATTTAGGCCAGCTCGACTAATTCCAATGAGAATGAATCCTAGGATAACCACACACTAATTGTTTCGGTTGATCATGATTTAATTATATTTTAATTCAATTAATGGAATAAATATTATACTCAAGACTAAGGAATAATTTTATTCATGTTATATTAACCACATAAACTAAATAAATATTTATTCTCTGGTATGTTAATAAAAGTATATTTATTTATTTTATTGAATGTTTAATAAATATTTATTTTTAGGTATGTAAATGAATTGTTTATTTATGAATATAATATTTATTCGAGTATTCAAAAAATACTGAGGAGTTTTAATGGATAAAGACTATGTTTGGTGATAAATAATTATTTACAAGGTGGTAAATAATATTTATCATTTTTTCATGATAGTGAACATATAAAATAATAATTACATTATTATTATGTGGCATGGTGTATATTAAAGGTTCTAATATTAGTAAAGGTTTGACATGAAATTAAAAAATATTCTAACCTAAACCCTACATCTATATATAGAATGCTATGAATATTTTGTAGTAAATTGAAAAGTTGTGAATTTTTAGGCATAATAAATTTTCTTTTGACTCTTCCACTTATATCCCTCCCATAAATGATAACACAAGAGATATTTATTCAAGAACAATGAATGAGAAATCAATAATGAATAACAATAGAATTTCAATTCAAAATTCTATATATCATAGATCGAGTGGAATTTCTCAGAGGTCATTAAGAGTATGGGTATATTACTACTAGAGGGATTCTACCCTTATATTGTCCCAAGTGTAATGAAGGTAAACTGAAAGGGACTGTTTGGATGGTCCAAATTGACTATGAAGATAGAAACCTACAATCTGGTAATTTTTGTTCTCCTGATATAATTAAATTAATTATAAAATTAATATACAATATCCTTAATCATGGTTTCTGGTAAATAAATTTTAAAAGAAATTATAATATGTCGGCCACCATCGCACGCTTTCACTATGCCTAGAAAAAACATTAATATTGTCTAAATTCAATATCATCTCTAACCTATAAGGTTTCTAATGGTTTTCAACACTTTCTCCCCATTTTTTATTTTCTTGGGAGATGTAAATCATGTTTTCTGATCCAAAAAATTCTTTTTTCCTCTTCAAATATATTAGAGTTTACTAAATGTATCCGGTATAATTGTGATACTATTTTAAAGGCCATATTTTTCATTTAACATTAATTTGGTATTTCCTATATATATAACCTCTATTTATACCCTAGTATCCAAGGAATAAATTGTTAGGAATTCAAATTAAAATTGATTTATCCTTTTCCAATTTTATTTAGAAGTCAAATGCATGATAATTTTTTATCTGAAGTGTGGTGGAGGGATAATAAGAATCATACTGAACTATTCTAAAGAATATTTTTTGCTGAAATGGAAAGTTTTGTGATATTTATTATTACTTTGGTGGAATGAAAACTTCATGGTGATAAGTTAATGGGTATTCCAAAATATTTTTACAATGATGATAATGGAGTTCACAACACTATTTTAATATCAATTTATTCTCTTACCCCTCAAAACATTGAGTTGAAATTCTTAATCAGAAATAAAGGGGAAGAGATATTGAGAAGAGGTAAGAGTGATGAAATATTATGCAGCTGATAAAATGATCAAATGTGGACTCCCAAAAAAATAATAAAAAGGGTTCAAAATTTAGATTCATTATTTCAAGCTAAGTGAGGATAATTTAATTCTTGAGAAAAACTATTTTCATGCATTTACATTGCTTCACAGTTTAACCTTCCTCATTTTCCCACTAATGTTTTTTTCATTTAATACCTACCAACATTCATCCTCATAATAAAGGAGATGGCCCTCATGATTGACATGTTTTTGAGTCTTTAAAGTGAGGATACTGGGAATGTAAAAATCCTATATATATAGCATTCATTCCATGGGATTGAAAAAATATCTATGTTAAAATCCTTGAGTAAGATAAAAATACATTTTTTGGGAGGTTTTTTGGAAATGCACTTGGGGATTATCACGTGACTAAATATTATTTTATTATTGGAGGGTTGTTAAGGAATTTTGATCCATTTCTGAGGAATGCTATTTTTATTGGGTATTTGTGTTGATTACTGAGGCCATTTCCACCTTCGATGGTTTTTTATATCCTTGGTATTAGATGATTTCCAAAAAAATAAATTATTTGTGAGGGGGAGTGATGAAACTCATATTTTCACATACCTTTCCATATAATTCATTAAATATATCCAAAAGAGTTTATTAATTTAAGAGAAATTATCAAATTTTTAGTTTATTAGAATAAATTGTGCTTAATTATTAAAATATATTAAAATATTATGTTTTCATTTATTTTAATTAATTTATAAACTTTATTTCAACAAAAGAATAAATCCATATGTTTTTTTTGAAGTTAGAATTATGCATGAAATTTTTATTGCATAAAGATAATTAAAAAATTATATAAAGGGGAAGTTAAAATAGTGTATGGTGGTATGAAAAACATTCTATGTGAAGTTTTCCAATCAAAGATATGCATGGAGTTCAGAGTGTGTAAAATTAACTAAGCAAGCTGTGTAAAGATGTTTCATAAAGATTGGATCTATAAAAGGGTAAATTCATGGATATGACAATACATGGATGTTACATCCTGGTGTTTCTCACTATGAATTTAATCCCATTATTTAAAACATCGTTAATTTAGGTATTTTCATAGATTTTTTTGGGTTACTTATGGTGGTTTTAGGATATTCTATGACTTTTCATGGTTTTCACACGGTTAGGTAAAATAGTTAAATTCATCAAGGGAAAAAGTGTAACTTGTGTTAGAGTCTGAGATGATATTGAATGGTTAGGTGAATGGTTATAAAAGACTTTGTGGACTATATTTAAAACCATAAAACATGGGATAGTGAAATTTTACAAGTTTGACACATAGTTTTTCAATCAATACATCCAAACCATGCAACTCCTCTACTTGCCTCAAAAGGATTGCATTGTTAGCACTCATTTTTCAAAACCTTGGGATTAAAATGTGTGACATTAATTAATTAATTTGAATTTTGTTTTTATAAACAAAAATACCTATGTTAATTCTCATTATTATTTTAGTGAATTAATTTTTCTTCATAGGTGAATCTATATATAGATTTTGGTATTCCCTATTAAAAGTCCCAATTAGGATCAATGTAATAACTAAGAGGGGGGAGGGATGAATCTATAATATAATTCTGTTTTATGTTATCTTTATTGAATAAAAAAATTAGCCTCATGTTATGGTTTTATCAATTTTCTAAAAAACAAAAATTCAAACATCCAAAGAAACATATATATATACAGGGAGACTACTCAATTATAGTATCTATTCCTAGTCATGGTTTGGAAATAATCCAATACCATAAAAACCACTAGAAAACAATCCTTTTTTATGGATACAACAGGCTAAAAATACCCCTAAACTTATATAGATCTATGATCAGAACAACAATGCATGTGCTTATTATATCATGAATGATGTAAATAAGTTTTTGTAACAAGTTTCGAAACCTTCACTAGTTTGTTCCAAACATGTCATTATTTTATTTCAACAACATTAATTTTTTAATTCTTTGAAAAAAAAATCGTCACTTTCTTACATAGTACCAGGTAGGAACTAATACTCTATAATTCATAAAAAACCTCATTCTGATCAATGAATCTATTTATTCTGTCTAATTCATTAGCCTAAAAAAACACTGATTCACTTTTCAAGAAACATGTCTTATTCATTTATTTCTTTTTCACAAATTAGTTAGTCCAATCACACAGTGTGATCTGGTAATGACTGACAATAACTTCTTTTGAACACTTAACCTATCTATAAACCAAAATTACAATGCTCTTGCTATCTCCAATACATTAATGGTGTAATAATATGTTGTAATTTGACTTCAATTTATAAGTTCCTCATAAGTGAAAAGGGTGGGATACCAATTTAATTTTCCTACACACCAAAATTCTAGAAAACAGAATTTCAATCTCATTTTCACTAAATTTTGACCAATTATCTACACTTATATAAACTTATGGATTTTCTAGAATCTTCTTGGACTCCCCAAAATTTCTGAATATTTGGTCTCTTTTTGAACTTCTTAGTATAAGAAACAACTTACTATGGTTCTAAAAACCAAATGAAATTTTTTCTCCATAATCATCATTTTAACATCTACAGACATCAGAACCCTACTTTTTTTTGAAATAGGAATATGTTATAAGTTCTCCTTATATATTGAACAAAACCTTATACAAAGGGAGATACATCAGATGAAAATCAAAATATGATGATTTATCAATGTCACACGTTATCAAATGGGTCTTAACCCAATTGGAAAAAAAGTTGAGACCTCAATATGATGATTCAAATCACATAAAAATGCTTGAATATATTGTTGTATTTTATCTGATTTATCGATCATTGATTACCATCTAATGGATCGGTATCTTGAGTTCAGTGGTGTGAACAACCCAATTGATTGATCCACATCAACAACATCTATTCTCATTCTAAATCAACAACTCTGGTCCATCATATATGGATTAGATTGTCAAATGTTCTTCCTTCGATGAAATTTTCCATTCAATTGCTTTTTTATGTCAACTATAAATCTGATGGATCAGTGTAAGAACTCATCTAATAGATCTGTGGGATAAATTTTTTGATGGATAGGTATCAACACTGACTTATTTTTTAAAATCATCATCTGATGGTTCATTTAATGAATTAGTAGTTTTGATATATCACCTTATCTAATGTATCATTTTTTTAACAATTTTAAGAAACCTCTAACTAAAACATGTTGAAACATCTAGTATCCAAAAAGCTTCTTCATTCAGTGCACCTCAATCCAATAACTTATTTTCATACAACTTCAACATGAGAAAATCACAATTCAATTTTCTTCCAGAAACACAATTTACCACCCTTTCTTCCAAAAATCATGGATAGTATGTTTTTAGTCCACTTATGAGTTTGAGAACTTTTATCACAATAATGAATCATAAAATTTTATGTCAAAAATATAAAAATACATTCTTCATCTGATACAATTTTCCACTCTATTCTAGAAAACTTCATTCCAAAATAATGATTACAAAAAAAGATCACCCAGAACACATCTTCGAAAAAGAAAACTATAACTGATGGACATTCATAAGAATTGTGCGTAATATCCTATGAGTCCAAAATAAGTTATTCTAATAACCAAAACATAATATGTAAGGTTATTTTTTGTAATGAAAAAAATACAAAAAATTAAGAAAAACACTTCTTCTAGCATCTAATAACCCATATCTATCCAACTTAGTCCTAAAAATCTTCCACATTGTATTTTTTTCAACCAACTTAAATAAATCACTAAAACCTTGTAACTCATTATATATATCACTAATAAACGATCTTAATCTAAATTGAGTGAACTCATTCTAGAAAACTATAAATATTGGTAGAAAAACCATGTTTTCACTAAGTAAATACTTAATATTATCTCTTGAACTCAAAAACATCAAAATTTCCCCCTCTTCAAAACATCATTATTATTATAAGAACATGTTTCCTACAGGAAATTCAACATATCATTATAACTGTTCACACAATAACACACCGAGTTCAAAGCATAACCATTTAAAAACACTACTAAAATACGTGGTTCCTTAAATTTTTTATCCTATACCAATGGATATATTTATGAAAAATTATTTTCACCCCTTGAAAACACTATCAAAATACTAGATAACTGATCAGAAAAAGCACATACCAAAACTATGAAGTGAAAGAAGTTGGATACCCATGTTCAACCTTAGATTGAAAAATGATTTCTTTAGTAATGGTTTTGTGAATATTCCAAAAACCTCTTAAATTATAGAAATATAATCTAACTATAGTTCATTCTTCTCCAAATAATCGTTGATGAAGTGATAATTGATATCATTATTTTTTGAATGTACTGGATTTCTTATGAGATTAATAGAAATCTGATTATGACAACCCAAGAGAAGAGTTAACTTTACATCCACTAGAAAAGCTTCAAATTGAGTCTTCATCCACGTAAGTTGTGTTACAGCTTGTGTGGTGTAATCATATTAAGCATCATCCATGCTAGGAGTTACATAACTATTCTATTCAGTATACAAAATCTAACAACTATCCCCTATAAAAAAAACTCCACCAAATGTATATCTTCTATCATCCACACTTCGTACCTAATGAACATGTATATAACTAAACAACTAAATTCATCTTGAGCTATAAAATTTGATACCTAAATATGTTGTTATTTTAATGATTTTAAGAATTAATTTTCCAGCTATGTTGTGAGATTATTTTGGGGAACTATTTAATCTTTCATAAAAATATATAACATACAAAAATATGGTTCTGAAGTACTACGTCATAATAAACATCCAATTATCTCCATAAAGTATTTAGAATCCACTTCATTTCCTTCTCCATCATTATAAAATATGATTCCTACCAAAATTTTTGTGGAAAAAAGTTTTGAATTATCCATTACAATCTCTTGAATAAGTCCTTAGTATACTTATCTTGGGATAAAAATGTATTTCTTCTTCTTTGACATTTTTAAGACAATAAGATATTTCACTTCACCAATCATGGAGATTTCAGATAGCTTCATAATATGTTCTATAAACATTTCACGTGTTCTATATTAATTCCCAGAAATGATAATATTATTAACATACACAATAATAATGAGATAAATATCCTTATTTTCTTTCATGTAGAGATTAATATCAACTCTTCCCATTATAATGTTCAACTTATTTATTTGGGATTCAAATTCCAAAACCAAGCTATTAGGTTTCAATTTAACCCACACAACACTTTCTTCAACTTGCACACATAAAATTCATCTTATCCAATTTTGGAGCCACATGGTTTTTCAATATAGTTTTCATCATCATGATCTCCTTTTAAAAACACCGACCTCATATACATCTAAAAAAATTATAATCTTGTTTCATAGTAATTAAAATAAAAAATATTTTTTTTTCTTAACCTTTCCACATGAGAACAAGTCTCATAGAAATAAATACCTTCAATATATGAGTAATATTTTGAGACTAATTTTACATTATTTCTTATAACTTCACTATATTAATTCAACTTATTTCAAAACACCCACTTTACCACAATATCATTTTTTTCATTTGGTTTTGGTATAAGTTCCCAAGAATCATTATTCTCAATATTTTACCACTCTTGATTCATCGAATTAAACCACTTATGCTGCCAAAAATCTTCATTGACATCTTTTGGATCATCATTTTAATACAATGAATTATGTGAAAACACCATTGATGTATTTATTGTTTGACCCTTTTGTTTTTTATCACTAGTAATTATTTTAAAATCCACCTCCTTCCATAACATAGGATAATATGTATGATTTTTTTCACCATCATAGGAAATAGAGGAGTCTAATACATCTATCTTCATGGCATCATCACTATTATAATTTTTTCATGTTTCTCAAAAAAAACTCTTTCATATTCTTCATCTTACTTTTCTGTATGTTTTTGTGAAATATCATTTTCTTTTTTTTCAACAAATTTTACAACAATTGAATATATTATCTATAATTTTTATTTGTTTAAACATATATATCATCTTCCATATATATAATATCTTTAATAATTCCATCTTTACCTCTTGGATCAAAATATTCAAGATCTCCACCATTTTTTTATGATGAAGCGGAGCCTGAAAACACTTAAGTGTTTCAAACATGGATTTTAACTATTGATCATTTTATAAGAAGTAATATGAAAAAATTGTTTGTAGAAAAATATATTTTGAATATAAACTATTACATGCATCGCCTGTCTCCAAATGTATGGATAAATACTGTGTTTTATTAACATAATTTTTCCCATCTCCATCAAACTTATATTCTATCTATCGGCAACGACATTATATTTTGGTGTGTATGGTGCACTGAACACATAGGAAATTAAATGTTTTCCAAGATAACATTTAAATTAAATGGTCTTATATTCACCACCATTATCAATTTTCATCTTCTTAATAGAATAACCACATTCCTTTTCTTCTCTTCTCCTAAAATTATTAAACATATATAGAGCATCTGATTTATTACTGAAATACATAATTCAAGAAATAAGAGTAAAATTATCAATGAACGATAATATGTACTTATCTACGGAAGTTTATTGTTTTCCCATTGTCTTATAAATTTCAGAATGAATTTGTTATAGGGGATGTCTTGATGGAATCTCAGAATTCTTGTGCATATATTCTATAATCATTCCTTTTTTGGAAAAGTGAACAAATCCAATCTCTTTTTCTTATCATATTAGATATATCTCAAACACTGCCTTGATTTTTTAAGATTTTAATATTCCTACAGCACATATTTCCCAAAATTTTATACCATAATTGATTCTCTTCTATCATTATTAGATATCATGAATTGTGAACATCTTCAACTTGAAACAATTTTGTTTTTGTACTTTGGACTCTTGTAAATAACATTCCATGTTCGAATATTTTAAAAAAATTCACCTTTTCTAAAAAAATAGTTTTCCCATCCTAAAAATGTTATGAAACCATCTAAATGTTTTATTTAATCCAATAAATAAACAAGGCCTTTTTGGAAATAAATTTTTTTTCCCACATAATATTAAATACAATAATATTGATTATGAGTGATTCATCATTTCCAAATGGAATGGTTCTTTATTTTATTCATTTCGCATCCATCTAGTGTTTAAAATAACCCATATTATGTGAATATTACACAATATAAAAAAATATATGGTTATTCTCCTTATATAGAATTCAGAGCTGTTTCTACAACAATAGATTTATCATTCCATTTATCTTCCTTAATATCCATATTTTGATAATTCTTATAAACATGTTGTTTTACTGGTAGAAAAATAATGAATCCTTTTTCAATATTTCACGGAAGTTAAAATATTTCACAAATAGTTTCCAATGAATGAAATATGAATTCAATTTAAAAAAACACTCTCATAATTTCATATTTGAGGGGATTTAATCCCACTCAAACTGTACGTCCTATTAATTTTTGGGATGATTTCGGTGTTGTTTATTGAACCAATGCATGTTTTTTTGTATACCCAAATCCACCGCAATACCATCAGTAGTAATATAAATAATATATTTTTTATAACTTCCATAATTTATAGAGTTGTGAAAATGTTTTTTAACATCTTCATTACCTTCCATATCTGATATTTTTTGAGCACCAAACATCCTATTAACACCCAAAATATTCCTCTTCAATTTGGATTTCTTCCCAACATAAACATAATTAGAATAATTAGTGACATTTTTTTGGAAATTTAGCATTCAAAATATTCTTAATTTCATCATTGTTGGTTTTAGAGACATATTTTATTTTTTCATCTTTCCTATTATTAGGAATATCTTCAATATTATTTTCAAAATTTGATAAATTCATTTATTGATCATTATTAGGTTCAAATATTCTATAATTTTTTCAAAATTCAAAGATATTATTGTTGAAAAATGTAACTACCTCCTCATCATTAGATAATTTCGTTCAGACATGGTCCAACAAATCCTCATTACCATTAATTTTCACATCAATATGTTTCTTCTTATTATTTTATTTATCATGATATTTCCTCTAGTGATCAATCTCTTCCCCCAATTTTGCTTTTTACTCAATAAAATATTCTTGATTGTTTGTTGTAGAGCATTACTTTTTCAGCATATTTATTTCTCTTTCTACTCATAAAATATATATAATACATTCTTTCAACAAAATTTTATAATAAATTTCTAACTAAATGTATTATTCTTTATAAAAAATACTTTCACCACCAATAAACACTTCATTATTTATTTTCCCAAAAAAAAATTCAGTATCTTTTGTGAGTTTTTATGATTCAGCATCACAATAGTAATCTTCTTCATCTTTAGGAAAAACATCTCCTTTTAGATTTGAAAAACATTTTTTCCTTTTCCCTTGGAATTGGATTTTTATTTCTCATAATATTTCTTATTGGATATGTTTTTCCTTCTTTCATGTTCCTCACATTCTACTTCATTTATTCGTCATGGTAAATTTGTAGTTAAAATTCCAATAGCTCAGAATTCAAATCATTTTAGTGTTAACATCCATTTATATCTTCTTATATATATTATAAAATTTTGAGAAACTAGAAACAAGAATTCATAAAAATATATACTAACCTCATCTTTAATGTCAGAGTCACCCAACTTCTTTATCTCAGAGAATCTTCTTAGATTTCCCTTATTTGGATCCTTAGAATTACATTTTCTGGTCAACTTTTCCTTTTAATATCATTACATTTTCCCTTCTCATATCATATGTAATGATATTACAATGAATGTAATCGAAATTTATAGTTTCAAAATTTATATCTTCTAAAGATGAAAATTTGGCAATAAACATGTTAGAAAGAATTCGTAATATCTTTTCTAAAATAGATAAATCATGTAGCTTCTCACTAAGACTAATTATGGTGATAACTCTATTATTTACACTTGTAAAGAAGTCACCGACATGTTCATACTCATCCATTTTTAGATCTTCCTAAATTAGCATCAAGATTCTTATCTTTATATTATTTTATTTGATATTGATTTTGAATATATTTTTCAAATTTTACTGGATACCATTAGCATTTACAACTCCATTCACAATAATCAATTAACTTTTAGATAGTTATGAAAGTAAATTATTATTATCCCTTCTGTAATTATCTAGATTTTTTCAATCCACAGATTTGCGAGTAACATTTTCAACAAGAGAAGAACGTCCATCGATGGCATCTTTCAAAACATTATAACCAAGAGACACAAGATACGACAACATTCTATCTTTCTAGATGTGTCATTTCTTTCCTTAAATAAATGGAATCCCTTTACTATTAACCCAATTCAAATTCTCTATAGTAAATTTTCTTCAAACACTACACCAAATAGTAATCGATGGTACCTTTGCTCGGACACCAATTGAAAAGGCCCAGCTAGGATCAACTATATAACTATGTAGGGGAGGGGTTGAACCAATGATATCATTTTCTTGTTATGTTATATTACGTGAATGATAAACATCATATCCCAAAAACTATTTATCTCTTTGATGCAAAAAACATTCACACATCCATAAGGAAAAAATTATTTGAAGGTCTTACTACACAATAAGAGTGTCTAGTCTGTGGAATGGTTTAGAAAGAGTCCAATGCCACCGAATAAAATAGAAAAAAAATCCTCTTATATGGATATAAAAATTAGTAAATACCATTAGAGTTGTGTAGAACTATTATAAATACAAAATTTCTAGAGATTCTTATATAATTAATGATGTAAATATTTTTTTGTACAAATTTTATAAACCTTCACTAGTTGTTTCTAAATATTTGACTGTTCCACTTCAACAATATACACTTTTTTAATTATTTACACAACAATTGTTCAAATTCTTACTTAGAAGAAGGTAGGAACAACTTCTTATGACTTTATAAAAGAAATCATTTTGATCACGAACTATGATTCTTTGTTAGGATTCTTCATTCTTGAAACAAGTCTAATTCTCTTGTCTAGAAAAATTTCTTATTCACTTGTTTCATTTTTATGAATATATTTGTTGGATAACTTAATATTATTTGGTAAAGCTTGAATAAAACTACTTATAAACACTTCATCTATCAATAAAAAAACTACAGTGCTCTCTCTCTCACACACACATGTGAATAGTGTTAGACTTAATTATAATTTGAGTTCTATTTATAGGTTCCCCAAAAGAGAAAAGGGTGGGAAACTAATTTTGTTTACCCACTCAAAAAAATCCAGATATCTAAATTTTTTTCTCATTTGAACTTCATTTTAAAAAATTATTTATACCATTAAACTTTACTTGATTCTGCAAAAATATGATTGAACACATCATAACATCTGAATATTTGATCCCTTCTACAACTTCTCATTCTGAAAAACATCTCACTTTTATTCTATAAAATGAATGAAAATATTTTTTCATAAACATCATCATAAGTTCTATATACTTTAGAACCCTCCAACAACTTTCTATTCGAAAATTAAAAATGTTAGATATTTTCATTATTTGTTCAATATATCCTCAGAATAATGGAACTACATCCAATGAAACATATCCTCTAATGTTTTATCAGTTAAAAACCTTGTTTGGTGATTCTTCTCCCAATAAAAAAACAACATGATACCTCACTCCAATTCATTGAATCCAATGAATATTAATAAATAAATTGTTGTATTTAATATAACTGATTGTTACATGATTATCATATGATGGATCAGTATCTGGAGATCATTAGTGTCAACTACTCAATAGATTTACCTACTTCAACTACTTCAATTCTCATTCACAATCAAAAACTCTGGTCTATCTGATATGATTTGGATAGTCTAATGTTCAACCTCCAATGGAATTCTACATCAAATGTCTTGTCTAGGTAAACCATTTTTCTTGTTGATATGTTTCAAAACACATCTGATGGAATTGTGGCACAACATATCTATTGTACTGATATAAATAATTATGTCTTTCTTTATGAAACATTGAAACTGATGGTTCATTTTATGAGTCGTTTCATCCAATGGATCGTTCCATCAAATGGATCAGTCAAAAATAACATCTGAGAAACATATTGATTTATCATATTAAAAATTATAGTATCCAACCAATATATGAATCTGGTGCACCTTGATCCGATAATAAATTCCTACAAAACATAAACTATAGAAAATAATAGAAAAATTTTCTAATAGAATCTCAGTTTCGCCACCTTTATTTCACAAAGATTAGATAATATGTTTTTAGTCAACATATTATGTTGAGAACATTGATCACATTAATGTATCATCAGATTTTATATTAAACATATATAATGACATTCTTTATTTGATAAAGCATCCCACTATATTCTAAAAAACATCATTATGAAGTAATTATTCTGAAAAAAATCATCATCAAAATATATTCCGAATAGAAAATTAAAATTGATGGACTTTTGTAAGTAATTTGCATCCAATAATATATGTCTGAAAAACCTCTTCTGATAACTAAAACCTATGAAAGTGAGCTGATTTATTATAAAGAATAAAAAATAAAAAAAATAAGTAAACCACTTCTTCCATATTCCAAAAAACAATTTCCATCCAAATTGTTCCCATAACCTTCCCTTCTAGAGTGTGAATCAATTAGATCTAAGTGAATCAGATAAAGTAGTTTAAAGGTAAGTGGTCAACCCTTATCATTTTATTTTTTTTCTAGGCCCTATATTATTTTTTCAAATAAATCCATTAACCATGGTTGTTGATTCTAGATCTAAGGGTTATGACATGATATATTTGGGTTTCCTATAGATCTGTAGTGGTATTGGTACTTTATTCATGGATCACTGTTTATCATTGTTAATTCTTTATGAAATGATGTGGTGTATTTTTCATCTATCTATTTTAGTACTATAATTGATTAATTGTATGTTATTATTTTAGAATTTCTATCTTCTGATCTTTACAAATCTTATCAATCACTTAGTTCTTCTTGGTTTTTCTATCCAACAGGTGTGTTGATATTCCATGTGTTTTATGTTTGGAGGTT
This sequence comes from Viscum album, assembly GCA_963277665.1. Classification (NCBI taxonomy): domain Eukaryota; kingdom Viridiplantae; phylum Streptophyta; class Magnoliopsida; order Santalales; family Viscaceae; genus Viscum; species Viscum album. The sequence continues at coordinate 1,098,535,732 of OY728135.1, read as the reverse complement.
TCAAGATTATTATTTTTCCATAAACCCTATTTCATTACTACTTTTATTTGATTTCCAAATTTTTTAAAAACATGGTAAATCATGTTATTATAAAAATGGATTTTGAGATGGTTTTGATGTGGTGATTAGTGAAATATGGTAGATTTGGTTATGTTTTAGGGAAATGGATTTCTCCCTTGGTTTTTTTAAAATAAATTGTTTTAAATTATGTTTTGTGTTGTTTCAAAGAATAAATTACATTTGGGAGATTGTAATATTGTAATAACATTTATGATTGATGATGAGGTATGGATTCGACATTAGGGATGAACTCGTACCCCTTATGCATGTTTTACTTCCTTAATGTGTGCACCAGGAAGCCTAATTTGTTGCATGGATCCATTACCAATAGTGAAACCTTACCTAATAGGATTATTCTACTATTGTAATTTTCAGATGACATGGCCTAACAATCAGGACAAGGGTACGATGATCCTCACTAACTAGAAACTAATTTGACCATAAGGGATAGTTTTCATTATTGATGATCATTAAAATATAGGTTTGTAATTTTTATGGAAATTACATGAAAATAGAGTTATTGGTATGTTTTATAAACTATAAAAGTCATGGTTTTCCTTAAATCATATTAAACTATGTAAAATTTTCATTATTGAATTTTTTTTAAACTTAATCATAATATTTTTATTTTATAGTCCTTTTTTTTTGAATCCTTTCCTACACATTTGGGTGTATATAGATATTTTTTTTCTATTGACAATAAAGTAATGTTGTCATAATGTGGTGGTTGTTTTCTAATAGAAGGGTGTGTGAGTCTAGTGGTGACTACATGTCACATAAATATGGGTATTTTTATACTTGTGCTTTGGTTTTTGATTGTCTTTCATAGAAACCTATTTTTTAGTGCATATTTCTCTTCAATAATCTATAATGTATTGGAATAATCACGTTTCATTTTCTCATTCAATCATATTTTATGTTCCCTTGTGTAGATATTATTCCCAAAGGTTTCTTTTTTATGCTATAGAACTTATCACAAGCTTGTGGGGTTTGGGAATGAACATCAGGGTGTGTCAATACTGATTTGGGTCCTGAATATTTTCTTAACCCAGGATGGTTCTTAAAAAATTGGTATTAAAGGTAGGTTTTTTTATTTTCATTGTTTGTATTCATTTTATGATGTATTTTTAGATAGGGTATATGAATATGGGTAATTAAGGGAAATTTTTCAAGTGAGTGTCTCACCACCTCTCATCATAATGAGCTTTAAGTTACCATACGTGGTTGTGAAATGGGTTCTTTTGGATTAAAGGTGTTTAATTCTTGCCTTTATTTTATATATATATATTTTTTATTATACTCAAGTTATTCTATTTTATGAATTAACCGAATCTTGGGTCTCATGTTCTTTTGTCTCTTGTCTGATGATAAGTTGTACCATGCCCCTCAAAACTTATCGAATGAATCCTCAAGGGGGTGTCATTGATGAATAATAGCAGGGAAATCATCTTGTTGATTAGAATATAATTGAAAACAAATTCACATTTTACGATCCAAGTACCCATGTGTATCGACTTACCATATCAAGGCTAGAAAGGTGTGACCTCAAATAAATGAGGATATGAATCTATATTCAGAGTTTCCTTACTACAAAACACATTCTTTCCATGGGATTAAGAATCCTTATGAGGTGTTAGATTAGTTAGGGAATATTTGAATGTTCATTCAATTTATTGAGAATCTTTATTTATACATGGTGAGGTGATATTTTATCAAGATAGAAAGAAAAATGTTGATGATGGTGGGAATAATTTATTTTGACATAGAAGTGTCAAGGCTTAGATTTCCAAGTCTTTAAAAATATATTCACCAAGAAATTATACATTTCTACTATAACTTTAGTGAAATATATGGAGAACCTCAACCTTGAAAAATGGAACTAGGCAGAGATTGAGTACACTAAAATCTTCACCGATCTCACTCAAATTTTACCTATGGTTGTGTTGAATGAGAAGATGAATTCTTGAAGGTTTCATATTGAAATTTCACATAATTTGTAGTAATAAATATTTATGTTAAATATTTCTAGCTATATAGAGGTAGTGGATAGGGTTTTTATGGTGAAGACAAACCTACCTAGTAAATCAATACGGACTATAGTTCTTTCTAGCTTTATTGGTTGTTCTAGTGTCTTATTTAAGGGGGAGAGAAATTAGATCATGTTTCATAAAGTAAATAGTTGTGGGCTTCGAATGATAATTTTTCACCATCATAACATTTAAATGGCTTGAAATTCTTTCATTGTTTCCATTGATGGAAAATGAGATGTTTTTGTATCGTACCACTAAATACACGAAACTCCTGTGGACATTGTGGTCACCCGTATAAGTTGTTTTGGGATTTTTATTATCTTATATATAGAGTATTATCATCAATACCTAGAGGATATGTGGTGTATTTATATTATTCATCAAAAAAAAATTTCCATCCAAAATCATCCACAATGAAACCATTACACTTAGTTGAGTAGTTTCTAATGGAAGTTTATGCGAGTCCTATAATAGTGAGTGGTGTCATTTTTGTTTCATCGACCATAGATAATTCTTTATACAATACAGTTATGTCTCATTCCTTTATACTGAAAAAAAGTTGTAGATATTTTAAAACATCCAATTAAACCCATTCCATTTATTAAATAATCAATGATGCCCCTATGAAATAAGGAGTAGGGTTTCTGATGCCTTCATGGTCTTTCATTATGAGTGTTGCGATGCTACTTTATTATTTTTTAGCTCTTGACTTGGATCTCTTCAATGTAATTATGAGGGTGGATTGGATGATTTCTCAAAATTAATTAATCATTTATTATCATCGGTATGTGTCCTCTAATTCACACAATAGGAGCTCCAATGTTCTTCAAGGAGAATGGGACTATGTGCAATTGGAATGGACCTCATATTTTAGAAATTGGTATATTGATTCCCTTTTCATTGTCTAATAAGAGATACTATTATTATAGTTGTGATATTACAATAATATTAAATGAATTTTTTGATGTTTTTTCAGATGAAATTTCATATATAACTCAAGATAGATATTAGGATTTACAAATAGAATTAGTGTGAGGATGCCAATAAGTATTGATTCTATATTATGTCATGGATCTGACTGAGTTGAAAAGGATTAATATCATGTTGTATTATTTTATATTTAAGGTAATTATACATTTGATTTTATCTCTTGGGGTATACCATGTTCTCTAGTATGAGAAGTTTTATGGAACTATTAAATTATGTATGGATTATCAAATTCTAAATAGAATAACATTTAAGAATAAATATATTTTTCCCTATATAAATGATTTGTTTGGATAGTTAAAAGGAGAAAATTGGTTCAGAAAAAAGGATCTTCATTCTGGTTACTACCACATAAAATCATGGATTAAAACATTAAAAATATTACCTTCAAGATAAGGTATAGCCATTTTGAGTAACTCATGATGTCATTCTCCTTAACTATTTCTCTTACTATCTTTAAAAAACTGATGAATCATATTTTCCATCAGTACGTATACAATGTTTTCAATATTTCTGCATGAACTATTGGAATACTCTATGAACTCATAATATCATGTGTTTCACTTGCGACATGTTTTGGTAATCCTAAGGGATCACTTACTATATAAAAAAATTATCAAATAAAATTATAGACTCGATAATTTAATCACTTATGGAACATGATTTCATAGCATAGTATCTCAATTTATCCTATAATGGCGATGGGTATCATTTTTTATGACGAACTATATAATGTGTTTGATATCAAAAATATTCTTGGGTTTTTAAGGATATTATATATGTTTTACAAAGGATTTATCCTAACTCAATCATATTAGAAATATTTTTATAATAAGGGGGAAACTTTGTTATTGGATTCAATGTTTTAGGAATCCTTTTATGATTTAATTAATAGTTAAATATCATAAGTGATTCTGACTCTAGCAGAGGCCAAATATTACACATGGTTTATTATGATGCTTCAAGTATATTTTTTGGTTTTTTCCATATATAAGTAAATTATATGGTGTTGTATGGATCACATCAACTTTTTCCCCATTGGAGGAATTATTTTACACATTATTTTGAACTCAAATCTATTGTGAATGCCCTTAAATATTGTTGGCACTATCATTCTGAGGTGAATTTTATCATTTACGTTGAACATAATGGTTTTGATCAAATATTTTATCAAAAATATTTGAATATCTAAAAGAGATGATTTTCAGTATACATGAAGTTATTTTATATTGACACTGCCAATAATACTATAAATGTTAATGTGGTTGTTGAAACTATTAGAGGGAAGTTTCCTCCTCATGATATGATAGAAGCAATGGATGAATAAAACATTATTGGACTATTTTCTTGGATGAACTTTGGAGTCATGGAGAAAGAGTATTTTAATATTTTGGAATGTGATGATTTCATATCCATTATCCATAATATTATTCTCTAGGAGGACCAATAGGACCACATGTTTCATAATTTTATAGATTTTTTATATGTTCTACAGACCATTAGTGAGTGTTATCTCTACATGGAATGTTTTATTTATTTTAGAAACTAAAATTATTTTTCATCAACTATAAGGAAGGTTCTATTAAGATATTTTAATAATTATTTATGGTCTACCAACATTGATACTAAAAATATGTTTTATGAAATTATGAGTTGATTCTAGTGGCATGGTATGTCACTTTATATAACATCCTTTGTCACTAAATGATAAAATTTCCAATAGATTATGGTTGAGAACTAATGTCCTTCTAGAATTCTTCAGACTCTGCCTGGGGCAACATAGAAATAGAATAAGACATAAATGTATTTTAATTTGGTTCACCGCAATATCCTTCAAGTGATAATACAATTTGGGTGGTGATCAGTTGGTTGACCAAGTCAGTACATATCATAACAATTCATAACACCTTTAAAGTAGAAGACTTAAGAATGTTATCTGTAAAATAGATATAAGGTTTCATGGGATTAATACTTTCATTTTCATATATAAAGCCACTCAATTTACCTCATGTATTTTTAAGGTCCTCTAGGAGGAAATGGGAACTGATGTCAACTAAAGAAAGTTATGACATTCCCAAACAGATAGTCAGACAAAGAGTGACTTTCAAATTCTAGAGGATATTCTTTATTCCTCTATGTTAGGAATAAAAGTTTATTGGGATAAACATTTAAGGATGGTTCACTTTTAATAATAATTATTAAAAATCATCCCACAAGATGGTACATTTTGAATCTTTATATGGATTACATTGAAACTCACTTTTCCGTTGGTCTAAAGTTTGTGAATCCTCTTTGATATGATAGATTTTGGTTTCGGAAATAACAATAATGTTATTGATGATTTTTTATCATTTAATGATTTCAAAATTTTAGTAAATGTATTATGTTGAACTTCATCATTATCCAATGGTGTTTTTAGTTAGTGACTAGGTGTCCATAAAAGTATCTCCTTGGATGGGTCCTCGACATCCAAAAAAATAATTGAAGCTTTATCTATGGTATGTGGGACCATTTGATGTCATTGAAAGGCTAGGGATGGTGTATTATCACAAAGTATAACCACCTCAGTTGTCTTCAATCAACAATTTTTTCTATTTATCATAAATCAAGAAGTGTTAGACTGGAATTCCCTATGTTATTAATTGGGAAGTCCTCGACATAGAACCTGATATGTTTGTGACCAAATAAACATATCGAGTTGTTGGTTCTCATGTAAAGGATAGAAGTGGATAGTTCATACCATTGTTCATAGTTTTTTTGGAAGCTTGTATTAGACTTACATGTGTCATGGGAGTAGGAGTCCTTAGTGAGGGATCAATGACATTATCTCTTTTTGGATATTCCTTATTCTACATTGATTTATTAGGAATGAAAGCAATATGGTGGGGATAATTGTCACATGATAATTTTTATTCTAGGTAAATACATTCATTCCTTTTAATTATCATTCATTTAGTGTTTTTATTTTTTATTTTTGGGTATTTTTTAAAGGGTTTGTGTGTTTTATAGGCCTATATATAGTTATAGAAAAATGTACAAGTCCTCATAAGAAACCATGCATTTTGTTTTGAGGTCTTATAGGAAGTAACATGGATATAAGAATGGTTAGGAACAACTATATAGATTCCTCCTCAATCTGTGTAACATTATGCAGAGGAATTTCACATGGATTTTCAAATTGTGTATCAAAACAAGGTAACTCCCGCAGTATCCTAGAAAGGGGAACATTTTGTTCATACAGTTTTCCAAAATATGTGCCAAACCCATGTGATATTAATTAATTATTCCAATTTTATTTTTAAAATTTGAAAATATTTTGATTAGAATAATCCTTTATCCATTGAATTAATAACTATACCTAGGAGAATCCACATAGAGAATTTAGAGATTCGTTTCCTTTGAGAGTGAAAATTAATTGGTTCTATGAGTGTTAGATCTGGGAATTTAATTGTAAGTGGTCATTACTTTTCATTATTCATTGTTATTTTACATCCGCTCTTCTTTTCTTCAACAGAACCCTCTATCTGAGATATCAGTTCAAATAAAATATTTTTGACATCATCTATTTGGGTTTCGTATAGTGCTGTTATGGTGTTGGGATTTATTTTTCATATCTCCATTGATTTCTGGACATTCTTTAGGGAACATTATGGAAAGTGTTTCCTCAATCATTAATTATTTCTAAAATTGATGAATTATAGATTTATATTTGGGAATTCATGTCTTAGGTATTTCTTCATCATCTCAAACCCATAGTTATTCTTAGTATATGGATCTGAGGTGAGTGTTTATTTCAATGTGTTTCATGGTTGTTGGTTTCTTGAATTGTCTTTATTTTAAAAATATTGATGTACTCACTCCTCAAATTTTGTTTCTAAATTGGTTGAAAAACATGGGTTATGGATTTATCTTGAAAATGTATTTTGAAATAATATTAATGAAATTATTGGTGAAATATGGTGTTTTTAGTGACATTTTATGAAAGTGGATTTCAGTATTAATGTTTTCCACGTAAATGGATTTAAAGGATATTTATTATAGTTTCAATATGAAATATCCTTTGAATGATTATATTATGGTAATCACATTGGTGGTCAATGATGAGTAAGGGATTAATCATTGGGGATAAACTCTTCCCATATTCATGTTCTACAAGGGTAATTTGTGCACTAGGCATCCTAACATTTGTCATAGATCCACTTTTATGAGTGAAATCTTACCCATTAATCCTTTTCTATTAGTGAAATGTGCATAAAATGTCGCCAAATGATCCCAATAATTTTTTTGGGATCCTCATGATCTGGAACTAATGTGAACCCAAGGTCTAGTTTTCCTTATTGATAATATTATAAATGTGTGTGGGATAGTTTATGTAAATACCATTAAAATAAGGTTATTCGTATGTTTTATAAACCTTAAAGGGGTGATTTCCCATCATTAATTCTAAGTCATGTAAACATGTATTTGATGCCTTGTTTTTATTCACATGATCAAAATTCGTTTATATTACAAATTTCCCATTTGAAACCTTCAGTGTGATCCTATTGGGATTATTTTTATCATTCCCTACATAAAACATTGGATATATTTAGATCTTGTTTTGTTTAATTCAGGTAAAGTAAAGGTCTCATATAGTGGATATGGATTTCATCAATAGAAAGGTGTGGGAGAATAGTGGTGACAACCCATGAAATAGATATGGGTTTCTATAGTACTTGTACTTTTGTTCTTTATTTTAATTTTTTAACACCTTTTTTTTCTTACTTTTCCCTCTTTTCATTTCTTGAATTTTATAGGCATACCAAAACTTTCATTACTCGTGTTATCCCATTTGATATTCTATTTCATAAAAATAGTTCCCAAAGGTAGTTAATGACTCCCAGAATCTTGTCTCAAACCCTTGGGTATTTTTAATGGCCTTTAGGCTAGGTCATTATTTATTTTAGTCCTGGATTATTGGGCAACCAGGTTGCTTCATGATAGTGAAGGTTTCCAAAAAGGATACAAAAGGTATACAACTCAATACATCTAAAATTAATAGGGAATATAGTGTTGTTTGTTAAAAATATATGTGAGATATATAAGGGTATGAATAAATAAAAGTTGTTTATCATATAGAAATATCGGTATTTATATTATGTTTGAATTGGTTACAGATTCAAAAAACACCTATTTTTTAGGTAGGTTCGCATGAAAGGTTCATTGTGTGAAATGTGTGTCATGATATGATCATGGAGGATGGAATATAATGTAAATAAGGCCTAAATTAGAAATAGACTACTGATTAACATAATGGAATAGGTGACTTCATGGTCATTGAAAATGGGAAAAATTGCATGATAATTATTTCCATGACACGATAAGCATGTTTTGGTCTTCATGAGTGACCTTCATTGTTGAAACATGAGCTAAGTATGTTTAACCAATATATGAAGAATATTAATAGATCTTGATCATAGGAATATATTAAAATCATAAAATCACAATTTAAATTGGAATCCTTGTGGAGTTATTTTCTTCCAAGTCATCCACATGAGAAATTTATTAGGAAGGATAAATTGTTGTTACCACTGCCACCTGGATAAAACCCATGGATTTTCTGCATGCACAAACCATTTCCCATGAATTTATATGAATCCTAAATCCCATGCATTATAAAAACTACAACTCTTTTCCTATTTAAATTAAAATTACTCTAATATAAAAGGATCTAGATGTTCTATATCAAGAGTGAAGTATTATTGTAGCTTTAGATTTCATTTCTTACACATTTTCATTTTTATGTAACATATGTTTATTATATCACTCTCTAATTTTAATTTTTTTATCCCTAACTATGATTCTTATCTCTATGAAAATCAAGTACTAAATTCACTAGTGTTAAAGGGATGGAGTATTTTTTCTTGAGTTAATGTTCTTCCATGTTATTTATTTATTCTATTTTATGAATTTTAATGGTGGTTAAATTTATTATAGAGAACATTCAAACCATTTTATCTAATATTGAGTGTTTATTTCTTATTATTAATCATCATTCCATTTACCATTAGAGTCATGCATATATTAGAGTGTGACTTTAATTGTGTTGGATGGTGATGTGGTATCATGACCATCTGTAGGAAGAGTATTTATCCACATGTATTTGACCTAATGTGAAATTATATTAATTCAAAAAGGAGGGATGGTGTGACAAGACACAATAAATATATTATTGAGATTATATTTTGATAATAATGATTTCTTTTCTATGAACTCTCAAGAGAAACATTCATTTTCTATTTACATCCATGTGTCTTCTCATTTTCATTTCATTTTGTTTTTTCCCCTTCATTTTTTCATATATATATATATATATATATATTAATAAAATATGAATTCAAAATCCCCCTTTATATTAGAATATAATTTTAAGTACATTAGTAAGCTTATGATAGTGATAATGTGAGAACATTTTGTGTAAGTGGATCCCTTTAGAGATCAACCACTTGGAGAACACAATGCCTTATTCTAAAAAATATATATATTGATCAAGGATCCCTGAAAATACCTACATGTTAATACTACAGATGTAGTTTATAATGTATTTTAGTTGTATATATACTTATTAGGATACAATGTCTCAAGATACGGTCCATATATAAATGGGTTGTAAAGTATCTATCTAATAAAATGTATAGTAATTATGTGACATAATGGAATATAGTTTTTATTATCATTTACTTAAATACAAGGATCACAATTGTTTGAGGTGAAATGTTTTTATATATATATATATATATTCACAATGTAATAGATCATGGTTAGGGATTATGAACCTATTTATGAGCTATAATGTCCTATGTTTGTGACTTTTACACAGACCCTCTAGCTATAATAGATTATGTATATGTCATGTACATGGTCCATGATAGGTCTCCATTATAAATCGAGTCCATGAGATGATTTTGTGTGATGTGGTGGTTGTGATTTCGGTATGGTTTTGGTGATATGATATTGTAGTGATAGTGAGATGGATATAGTGATGTGGTAATGATTACAAGGTGATTACGATGGAGAATTTATGGAAATTATGTTGATTATATAATGTATCGATCATGATGGATTAAAGAGTTGTGATTTATTTATATACCTTATCGCTTACTTTTACGATTTTAGATACCTGATATCATCCTTTTTATTTATATATATTATTTATCATATATAATGTTGTTGTTTGGTAGATGTTAATATTATTATAGCCTCCCTTTTTTTTTAATATGTGACCATGAATTTATGAAATCCTTATCTGTTAACATGTTCATATAAATTTATTGATTTGATATAAATTTTTTTGGTGATACAGTCAATTGTGATAGTAATTTATTTTTTTTGATGTTATATCAACTTCTAACATTATATACTTTCTTATCCTATATCTTTGATCACCTCATACTAATTCTTAGTTGATTTCACTAATTTCTATCCCGAAGCATTTATTTCACATAGATATGAATTGTTCAAAAATATGATCTTACTATGTAATCACAAGTACTCAACCCTCTAAAATTTTCATTAGTTTTTTATATGTCTATTTGAAAAAGATATGGGATATTGTTGTATGATATGTTAAATTTGAGACTTGGAGTTCATCCATTTATTATCATTGTATTATAGTGATCATTAACTTGTAGAAATGAGTTGTTTATGGTATTTGGTAAATTGAATGATTATTAATTGATTTGATTGGTGGTTTTCAATTTATTATCCAAGTAATTGGGAGAGTAATTCCTTCCATAAATGTGATAGATATCATTATTTCTAGTAACTAACCCAAGGCCTATTAGATGTGGAGTTTTTGAGTCACAATCGTCACCATTTATAATAAATTTGGGGTTCTAGTGGGTCTGAGTCATGAAAAAATGGTATCATTGATTTTGATAGAGTAATAGGATGGATTTGGGAGTAACTAAAAGTTAATTAATTCATGGTTAAACTAGTGGTATTTTGTAATTTAACATAATATTTGATGGATTAGTAGGACTGGATAAAACATACATAAATCCAGATCATTGGGAATAGTGCCAAATCCTTTCATGTTATGGTTAAAGGTGAATGCATGAGTATAATGGACCCATATGATATGATGCAAAGATAATGATAAACCACTATGTGGGATTTTGTGAAATTATAGTGATTTCACGGTAGAAATTTTATAAAGGGTTCATGAATCATTGTAATTTGTTTGCATCTAGGTTAACGTATTTGACCATTAATTATTATTATTGTTTTTATTTATAATAACATGTAATGATGTGGTTTTTTAGTAATAATTAGGTTGAATTTTTTTTTAATATTTATATATATTTTTTTAATCATGATTTATAATAAACCAGCACAAGATATGATGATTACTATTATTTTCATAATTTTACATGTTAGTATTTATATTTAAATATTTTAATCATGTTCTATAGTGAACCTATAAGATCATGTTTTGAATGGATTGTATTTTCTTAAATTGATAGGATTTGTATGACAATATGGTATCATTAATGATAAATAATTTCTAAATTATTTTATGCCCTTTAATAACATTTCTATAAACCTTTGGATTAAGTATGGATTTTGTGGTTAAATATTGATTATGTTAGAATAGTTCTGAATGAAATTTTTTAATAAGAGGTATTATATTATGATCTTGTAAATTTAAAATGTTAATATATGCATTAATTTAAATAGATAACTCAAAAGACAATTATAATTAGTTTAATTTTCTAATAATGAGTTCGCATAATTAAATATCATGATAGAGTATGAATTCTTGATACTTAAAATCAATAACTTAATGAAGTGTTTTAATGAATGGACTAATGATATTGTAATCACAATGGAATTATTTATATATGATTTGAAATGAAGAAGTAATGTGTTATGAGTATAATTATTTTTACAGGTACCATATCTTAGATAGTTTAAAGTTATAAGTGAGTTTTCTAAAAAGACATTCTAAACTATGTGACATGTAAATTGTTATTCATGGCACATTGAGAATGATTGATAATTATTTAAAAATGATTTAAATTTGTTACATGAAGTAGATGTGAAATCAACCTTCCTAATCTGTTTTTCCTTTTTATGCATCTGTAGGTCAGCCTTTTCTAAGTTAGTCCTATCATCCTTAATATTCCTCTTAATTTTAGTCCAACCCTTCTCATTACTAGGGTGTGATTTCTTTTTTATCACTCAACAGTTTATAACAGCATGACCAATTATTTTGAAGTAGTCAAAGAAAGGTGGATTATGTTCATACTCAATCCTAACCTCAGTCTTATATTCCGTTTCATTGAAAGCATAGACATGTGGTAGTTTTGACTCAAGGTTATCTTCCACCATGACTCTTTCATGTTTCTCCAACTCACCATTCAGTGTTCTCTGATCAATCTTCAAGGGGACTCCTATACAAGAGGTGAGTTCATTGAAGATTTTGTCGTCTCAAAATTACTAGTTTAGACACTGTCAACTATGGTATAAAAACTGATGACACTCGGCTGGAACTAAATAGAAGGAAAAGCACAGATGTGAAAATAAAAGTAGCACAGTTTTTGCATAGACCTGTTGAAACCATTACTCACCCTATGGAAGATAATTCACCAGATCATGTGTTAAATGTTCTACCTACTGATTTAGAAAATTGATATACAATTAAGATGATGAACTCTTGTTCAAATAAAACTCATTCTACCCAACAGTCTATCTCCAGGGAACCAATTGGTTAAAGAAACATTATGGTTTCTACTACTCACTTGGTGCATAGTAACTTTAACTCCAAATGCACCAACCAAAAAGAGACTAATGTAGAGGGGTTTGGGAACATACAGAGAGAAGTGAATCCCACTGCACTATTGGATAGAAGGATACAACCAACTATGAAATATAGGAGATATGCGGACATGCTCAATAGAAAGTTACATCTCTTTCCCAAATCCATCATGCTTCTAAGAGAGACAGTAAACCGGTTCATAGCACATAAAACACCAAATGCTTAAAATGGGTAGGGACTAATGAAGAGGGTATTCAGGAACCTATAGGGTACAGTGAATCACACTACACTGCTGGAAAGGGGGATGAAATAGACTCTAAAATAGAGGTGCTATTCAGCCCTGCTCACAAGACAGATTCAGCTCCTGCTACACTGATCCTACAGGACAACAAATAGGAGAAACCTCTTGAAGGCAGTCCACTAGATATGCATAGGAACCCCATAACATTAACTAGGAATGTCACTCCATCCTGTGAAAAAAGACATATAGAGTTAATGCACAATAAAGATAGTAAATAGATTCATCAGGAGGAGGGATTGGAATGAATAAAAAATTCTAATATCTCTATTAACACTTCCATGAACGTGCAGGAAAAAAGTACAATGCCAAACAAGGATTCTGCTAAACAATTGAGGAAATATAAGCGGGGAAAGAACTCTAGAGGTATCAAAAATAAGGGTCCCAGCCCCAAACATAGGTATAAATGAATATTTTTTATAGGAATTGTCGGGGAATGTCTAACTCTGACATCATCGTAACTTTAAAAAACCTTTTATTTACGCATAAACCTATTGTTTTTTCTATATCTGAAAATAAAATCACCTTTACTTATAGATTTAATAGTCTGGATAAATATAGTTAAAATTTTATAGGTTTCTTTTCTATCAATATCAATTTTGATTCTTTATGGGTCTTTTCTCATATCTCTATATTTAATCAACTTATTTATATTATAGATTCTCAATTTTGGACATGTGAAGTGAACCTACATGATGAAACCTTCTTCTGTACTTTTTTTTATGCATGAAATAGATATCAAGATAGAATAACTCTATGGCACAATATAGCCTCCCTCAACAACAATATTCAAGCACCTTGGATCATCGTTGGGGACTTTAATTCCATTCACATACCTGGTGAAAAATTTGGACACTTGCAATCAAATATCTTCACTAAAGAGTTCAATTTTTGTATTGATGTTGGAAACCTAGATGATATCAATATTATTGGTGAAAAATACACCTCGTATAGAAAACATCATAACAGAATCCTAGAAAGTAAGATGGATAGAGCCTTCACAAATTTCATGGCCCTTGATAAATGGAATACCATCTCCAGTATTACCTTGCCTAAGCCAAATTCTGATCATCGTCCAATTCTGGTGAGTCTAAAAACTAGAGATAATAAGCCTATTTTTCCTTTTAGGTATAAAAATTCCTAGAAAACTATTCTATATTGTAATAAAATGGTCGAAGATACCTAGAATTCAATTCACTCAAATGATTCCTTATCATGAATTATGAAGCTAAAGCTCCTAAAACAAAAATTAATGATATGGTGGAAATACAGAGTCCAACAAACTGATAATGAAATTAACACCCTATATCATGAACTTAATCAAATTTGAACTAACTCATCCCATAATTATTTTACTATGGATTGAAATCAAGAAATACATATTAGTAATAATCTTAACTCAGTTCTGGCCCTGAAAAACTACCCCAGGAAACATACCCTTAAAATCAACCTGCATAAAGATTGTGATAGAAAAACTAAATTCTTTAACACTCTACAAAGAGAAATAAAGGCTAGTAGACCTCTTTATTTATTTAAGTATATTGATAATATCATTGATAATGAAGATACTGTGCCCAATCAGGTCACTACCTACTTTAGTAACATTTTTAATGTCCCTACTCAGAATAAGGGCATCAAGCCTAACATCATTCCCCTCCTAGTGGGGGGAAATGATAATGACATCTTTAATAGTATTCTAACTAAACATGAAACAAAAGAAGTGGTTTTTAGCTTAAAGAATGATAGTTCCCATGGCCCTGATTGACTCCCTAATGCTTTTTTTCAATATCATTGGGAAATTGTTTGCAATGATGTTTGTCTCCTTGTAAGATACTTTTCCACTAATGGGTTCCTCCCTTATGGTATAAATGCCCAATTTCTTTCCCTCAGTCCTAAAGTTGAAAATGATTTGTAAATTCATCTTTTTAGGCTGATTTATCTTATTAACACCATGTATAAAATTATTTCCAATATTTTAGATGTGATAATGACCCCTATTGCCAACAAAATTATATCCTAGAACCAATTTGGTCTCCTTAAGTGGAGAAATATCCAAGATTGTATATGAATTGCCACTAAATGTAATAACCTGTTAATAAAGAATCAAAGAGGGGGAATCCTTGCTACCAAGTTGAATATTGTGAAATCTTTTGATACCATTGATTAGAATTTCATCTTCAAAATTCTTTCTTGATTTGTCTTTAATGATACTCCTGTCAACAAAATTAAAACTTTTTTTTAAATCTGCTCACATTTCGGTTCTAATAAATGGTTCCCCAATAGTATATTTCACTTATAAAAAGGGTGTTAGAAAAGGTGACCCCCTCTCTTCCATCCTTTTTGTTATTTCACTAACTCACCAGACTCATCACTGATTCAATTAATTAGAATACATTGAAGCCCATCTTGGCCTCTAAAACTTAACTTGTTCTCTATCATCTTTTATATAAAGATGATATAATTTTATTCCTCCAAGGTGATATATATAAATATTGAAAAACTCATGGATATACTCTCACACTATGAGGAGATCTCTGTTCAATCCATAAATTAGAGAAAGTCTTCAATTTTTTATTAGCAAACATTTCCCTGCCATCAGAAAAATTGATGTGATAAATGAAATAGCGATAAAAAAGGATTATTCAATTTTACCTATATTAGGGTACCCATATTCGAAGGAAATCCCAAAAACACTTACTTCCTCAACATCTTTGATCAAATCAATAACCAGTTATCCTCTTGGAAAGGGATAACATCTTTCAATGGCATCTAGAATTTTCATTGTCTATCACACCATTGTCTCTAAAATGGTATACTCTATGATGGAATAAAAATGGACCGCTGATTTAATGAAAATGATCAATGTAAGAATAAAAAAATTCTACAGTGGTAGCACTCTCAAATGAAAAGTTTTAACAATTTCCTAGAAAACATGTTTCACCCCAATTGATAATGGGGGACATTGTATTAAGCACCTCAAACATTTTAATGAAGCCCTCCATGCTAAACATACCTAGAATAGTGTGAGAAAAAAATCTCATACTTATGAGTTCCTTCATGGTAGATTTTATAATTACCTTAGGAAAGGCAAGCACACTTTTATGGACTCATCAATATTATCTTCCATCAAGCATATTTTCTCAAAAAAAATTATCTAACTCTTGATGGATAGAAAATAGTAATTATTCTATTCTCTTTTGGTAAGATAACTGGAATGGAGTACCTTTCTATAACATGATATACCCCATCCCATTGTCTAACATTTATAACATCACCATCAATTATTGTGAGAACTCTCCTGATTTGGTTCTACCAGATGAAATGTCTTCTATTAACAACAACTACACTTTTGTTAACACTAATGATTTCTTAGTCTGGGAACCATCCCATAATGGTCTGCTAACCTCTAAACTTTACTCTAGTAATAATGTCACTAACATCAATAATAATGTTTCTTGGTTAAATAATTTCCACAAAAGCGAGATTAGTCCCTCACTTCTCACCCTAGTTTGGAGAATTGCTCACAACAGGCTACTCACGGATTTCAATATTCATATGTGTGGTATAACACTTTATTCTAAATATTTCATATGTGAACAACACAAAAAGGACACATACCACCTATTTCTGACCTGTGCTATTGCTTATGTTTTATGGAAATACATTTTAGACGTTTTTAATCTCAGATGGACAGGTTTGGACTCTATCGAATCACTACTACAAAGATGTACTACTATAGATTCCTCACCATAAATTCATCATCTCTTCATTGCTACTATGGTAGAAATGATTCATCTTATTTGTTTTGAAATAAAATCAATTAAGCACAAAAATAATACTTTCAGTTTTTGTGCAGCACAAATAAAAAAACCACACTGCGATCAAGGAATCTAGAATCATGCAAACATGGACTTGCCACAACTCAATCAATGATTTTTGTATCATGAGGAAAAGTGGGTTCAAAAGAAGTTATATCCTGAAGAGAGGTTTATTGGATGTTTTCTGTCAACCACCTATTCCTGGCTGGATAAAAATTAATATAGATGGTTCTTCAAAAGGAAACCCCGGACCTACAGTCTATGACATCTTATGCAGAGATCACAATGAGGACATTCTTGGATGTTGTTAGGGTTTTTGTGGTCATGCCTACTTCCTTTAATCAGATATGTACATCATCATCAATGAAATTGATTTGATAAGTCAACAAGTATGGAACAATATTTGGATTTAAAGTCATTCAACTACCATCTTTAATGCTCCTATACATGGAACATCTCACCTAGCATGGGCCATTACTGATAAATGGATTGTTTGCCAACAACGCCTATCAGGAATCAATCACATCATCACGCACACCTACAGAGAAGTGAACAAGGTGGAATATGGTCTTCCCTAAAAGGGTGTCGACATAAATAGTACGTATATAGAGAACCTACTTACGGATCTCACCCCTCTTTACCAAAATGATAAAAAAAACCACCACTTTCTAACTTTTGTATGTTTTGATTTTATTTATTTTATTACTTTTTCAAGAAACAAAAATTATTCTATATTTAATTCACTTTCATTCTATTTATATGATTCATGAGATATATGTTATCCAATTTTTTCCCTCAAAAGTGTCTTAAACATGATGGATGATACGACATATCTTACAAAAGTTATGTTATACTATTTCTGTTTTTTCATGACAGGGATTCTTGTTCTAAGTATTACAGAGTCTCTTAGTCTCTAGTCATATGTTATAGTTTGGTGTGTGAGGTATGTCAAATTTTTTTAACTCTCCTACCTTTAAATAACATATAAGTTATTTTATTAATAATTCTATAAATTCTATTTTTCTGTTGAAATTACGGGATTTATCTATTATTGATTTTTTTAATCATAAATCAATATATTTAAATATAATTTGTGTAAAAATTAATCTTAATGGGTTTTAAATGGTTTATGTATTGTTTAAAAGGGTTAATTATATTGAAATATTATTATGGAGAATGGAATAATTAGTGAGAGGATACTTTTGAGTTTGTTTAGATTGTGTTTCCATCCCTTGTAATGTTTATTTTTATCTAGTTGTGAGGTTCCTATTTGTGAGATATTTATATTATTGTTGGACATATTTAATTTTTATATTTAAATGTGAGTTGGATTTATTGCATTAATGTTCTCAAGATTGTGTTGATTGAGAAAAAAAGTATTTGAGAGGTATCTTTCTACAACATTTAATTTTTTTAGTTTTAGTTTTGGGGTTTTTTTGGATTCTCAATTATAAGAATAATTTGAGAGGTATTTAATGTGAATTTAAGGGTTTTCCTAACATTTAGTTGGTATGGTTTATAATTTTTCAACTTTTTAATTTGATCCTCAAGAGATGATAATTTTTTGATAGGTATCTAATGTAAGGACCTAGTTTTTTCCAAGACCTTTTGTCCTCATTTAATTAGTGTTGAGAGTATCAAAATATTTTTAGTGGTATTTTGGAGAGATAAATTTTGATTTTGGATTGATAATCTATTTAGGATTGGTATGTCAATATTTTATTTTTTTAGATATGAAATGAGGGTTATTGGTCATGGAAGAGCAATATCTGTTGTGTCATAAGAGTAGTTTGTTAAAAAAATCAAAAAAGAAAACAATGACTTGTTCATAAGTGAACCTTATATATCATTTTACACTTAATTAAGAGTATTTGAAAATGTGAGATCTTAATTATTTATGTATAGGGTCCTTTTTTATTTAATTTTATCTGAGTGTCGTATGCACCATGGTGAAAGGTGCCTTGTAATGAAGACTTGAGTAGCTGGTTTTCTATTGAGGCCTTTTTGGATATCATTGAACCATGGAGATATCATTAAATCTTGGTTTATTTCAGAGTTATGTAATGATTTATAGAGGTTTTAATATTGTATCATGGTTATTATCATCATGTAATGACCTTCTTTGGTTATATTGAAGTTAAATAGGTATACCAAGTTTTAAAAGTGAGGGTGCCTTGGGGGATCACGCTATGATCCTCGTGAGAATATTTAAAAACAATATGTTTTACTATTAATCATTAGGTCACACAGTGATATTTTCACCCATATTTATATTAAAAATAAAGGATTCCCTCTCTCTTAGGGTTGGCCTCCCTTTTTTTCTTATACCCAAGGTGACTAAGGGGATTTTTTGGTGAAAGTTGGATGATCTCTTTACAGTTCCTAAATACCTATCCATGATGGTTGTTTAAATATCGATTTGAGGTTCCTTTATCTTTATTTTTTATCTTTCCATCTTCAGGGAATGATGTAATTAGTGTCAATTATCTGTTTTTTTTGAATTATGATTCCTGATTTGGTGATGAATTTGATGTTGCAAACTTGTAGAAGCTTCCCCCTGCTTCATTGAACCTTATATTTAGTCTTATCAATATTGAAACTATCATCTTAATTAAGGTATGGAATTTATAATCCTATATTCTATCATTAGTAACATACACTTTTTAATATTGTTTGAAAATATATAAGCATTCCTTCTTGATGCTAGAACTATTCATTAGTTATCTAATAAAATAAAATGACACTAAAGTCCATTGATGGTTAGACTCTTAAAAAAATTGGAATTACCATCATTCTTCTTTATTAAACCCCTTAAATTGTAATTTATAAACCATGATACGTTATTTCACTCTAACTTTTATTAATAAACTTCCTTTTATGAACTCCTGAGATACCTTCAAACATGGAAGTTCATACCCTTCCCTCAGACTTTGTGGAGATGGATTGGTTTTGGGGGTTCATGTTTAGTTTTGAAATTATATTATTATACAATTATTCCAAGAATAATATTAATTTTTGTTATATGGAAAGGTTTATTTTATGGCCTAATATATTCCATGTATTTCTCCCTTCTCTCTAGCTTGATGTTGTAATTTTGGTATGATTGAAAGGGATGATGTATCATTCTTTATTCATTTATATTTTTGTTGTTTTGTTTAAACATTTTTTATTATTCAAAGTTCTTAAATACCATAATTTATTCTCTTGAATATTATTAATATATTCCAGGCTTCTCGGTTGATATTTTTATGTTCCATGTACCATTTGGAATCCTATGTGATATGGGGAAACATTTTGAAAGTGGAATAGTGAAATAAAATTTGGAAGGTCAATGAAGAATGTGGAATAAATAATTTTGTATGTTTGTTATATTACCATTATAAATTATGTATTGGGTGGAGGGATAATTATTTACCCACTAAAATTCCTCATTGTATGTGTACATGTGGTTTGTAATCCCCTCAGCATGATATAGATTATTAATTATGCATTAGTTATGGTGTTACACTAATTTCATGATATTATAGTAAATTATATCTATTTATTTTATTGATTTTTTTTATAATTATTTATTTAAATTATTTATGTAAAATTAGAGTATAATGAAGACATTAATGATAATTAATGTTGTAAAAAAGTTAATGTGGTGGAAATTTCCACAAGAATGGAAAATAGAAATGTAATTTGGAGTTAATATTATTTGATATGAGTAAGGTTAATAGTGTTGTTATCTAGGTGTATAAATATTTATGAGTTCCTCATATATGGAATGATTTTATGATATTATAAATAGTTTTCTTATTAAGATAGGCTGAGGTATAGTTTGTAAATAGAATTTTAAATCTTCCATTAATTTTAGATGTCACTTTTGTTAATGTGTGTTAATGATATGTAGGTGATTTTCAGTGTGTTGTTATTAAAATATTGATATTGTTTTCTTCTATAAATTTATTAAAATTCCATAGGTTTATGTATTTGGGGTTTGTGTATATAGTGAGAATTTAGATGTATAGT
This sequence comes from Viscum album, assembly GCA_963277665.1. Classification (NCBI taxonomy): domain Eukaryota; kingdom Viridiplantae; phylum Streptophyta; class Magnoliopsida; order Santalales; family Viscaceae; genus Viscum; species Viscum album. Next base: position 1,098,514,726 of record OY728135.1, on the reverse strand, counting down.
GAGGGGGTATTCATTAGATTATGTAGGTTTGTTAGAGAATTGGGTAATTCCTTGTGATAAGAGTCATAAAAATTAATGTTTTGTTGTATAGATTGGGATTCAGTTTTTGGGTAGCTTTTGGTATTTGGTTAGTGTTATCTTGTGATAGTGATGTGTGGTGTTATTCCTGGGTTATGTCATAGCTTATAAATTTTATGTGTTTATTTTTAATTAAAAAAATTATTGTAATAGCGTAACTGAATAACTGATGGGTAAGATAAGAATTTTTATTTGTGTTTATAATAACAGTTAATCTATACATCTTTCATGTTGTTGTGATTATTCTCATATCATTAATTTATATGGATAATTTATTAGCTATTTTATAAATGATGTGTGTTTCATTATGATGTTACATTGATTATTATGGTTTTTTATTGTTTATTTGAATGTTTATTGACTGTATTTCTACATTTTGTTTATGATTGTATGATATTATACACTCATGATGTAATGGATTTTAGTCATGTATACAATTTAATTATCTATAATGGATTAATGTATAAATAATACTTACACTGGTGATAATTTCTCTATGTTATCATAGGTAGAGACCTTATGGGTTGTATTGGATAAAAGTGGTGATTTTCATTTATATAGATATACGGGATGTAATGGAGTAACGTATTATATATATATATAACTTGTGATTGCTTAAGGTTATGAAATATGATCTTATCTATTATAAATAATTGATAATCTTATTACATGTTCCCATGTCCTTGGGATGTGGTGGCTTAAGGTTATGTCATAATCTTAGGTTGTGAGAAATTTCATCTATAACACCATTTCATTAAATCATGAATTAGGATTTTGTGGTTGTGATATTGGTGTGTATTTTTTGATGTGATGATGTGTCATGGGTGGGATGGTTGTGGTGACATGGATGCGGTAATTATGGTGTTGGAATGGATATTATATTAATCATATGGTGTATTTATCAATATTGTGGAAGGAGTAGTGATTTTTTAGACCATATCTCTTAATATTATTATTTCAGAAGCTTAATATCCACCTAATTAATTTATATGTATTATTGAACTTATACGATGTGGTTTCTTGTTTGATGATTATATAATTCTATACTACCTATTTTGTTCATGTGTGACCCCATATATCTAACATCCCTATCGATTAATATGAAAAAATAATATTAATGACCAATTATTGCATTTTCAATTATTATAGTCAATGTTGATAGTTATGTATTTCTATTTCATTACTATGAATCCTAACATTATTTACATTCATATTCCCTATAATTTATTATCCCATACTTCAACTTATTTTATTTCACTCATTCTTATCTTGAAGAATTTATTTCACATGGTTGTTCAACTATTTAAAAATATGATCCTGTATAATACTACAATGTTATAACAAATAAAAAAACATTTTAGAGTCATTTTATAGGTAAAATATATGTAGATTAATGATACTTATTCCTAATAATATGGAGTATAGTATAGGTGTTCATCCATGCATTTCCCTTATTACATTATAATCATTTACATTCAGTTATCGGTTATGTATGGTAAATAATGATTTTTCTATTTATTTGTGGAATTTATTGGTAATTTTAATTTATTATACTAGTAAATAAGGTAATTACTCCAATATTTGTGAACAATACCCTTTAGGTGAGACCCAAAACAATGTTTTATTGGATGTAGACTTCCAGATTCACAGTTGTTCTCACTACCAACCTATGTGGGGTATTAGTAGAGGTGGGTATTTACAACCCATATCAAAATAGATAAGTACATCATCAGTATCTTATCAAGGAATAGATACAAACTACCTTAGTTTATCTTAATCGAGGGTCCAGATGTCATATTCATTATTTGTGTGAAAAATTATCATCTTTGTTAAACCATTAATAAATGAAAACTATTTTCTAAATTGCTCAGCCTTAAGGTTGGTATAATAAATATCTCAATGAATAAAGGTTCTCATGCTAGTTATCTTTCTAACAATTGATATAGAGATTCGATATGAAATATATGTCCCATGAATAATAAATAATTTATGTATAACACTCCATGTGGTATACTTTCCTTATCATCCAATACACAAAACACTTTTTGTGTCTCATGAACATATCTATTATCTCTATAGAAAATCCTACCCCCATTAATGTTTCTATTTCATCACGTTTTATAATATTACATGGTGAATTTTTGGGATGGATAACTCAATGTTATACATTAAGAGGTAAATTATCATTTAACATAATTAATATATGTATACAAATTGAAGGAATGATAAAATTGATATTACCTTTTCAATATCATGATATGTTTTATTTTTTTGAACTCCTTTATTTATACTAAATAATCACACATAATATAAAATCTTATCAGATATTCTATGATAAGCCAATATAGAGAAAAAATATATACCTAAAATTTATGGTATTGATAAACTTATTATAACTCTATATTATTCAAGTAAAATATATATTTTACCATATAATAAAACCTTCCTACATAACTCTTTTAATCTATAATATCTATAAATAAAATCATGTTTGAATTATATACATTAATGAATCATAATAATAACATTAAAATGTTTGAAAATAGTTTTTAAACCTTTTTTAAATCACAACATTCAATGTTATGATGTTAATAACTATTATTGTATACTCATAACTCTTTCAAAAAAAATAATCTTCATTATATAACCTTTAGACTTAAAAGATTGTGTAATTTAAATTTTTATGTAATTTAAATGTAACTTTTTACATTAAGGTTATTTTATTAAAACTTATCCAAAATATTTTTTGGATATTATATGACCTTAAAATTGGAAATAAATGGTTAAATCTAACATTTATTTTAAATTATGTTTATCTACATTAAAACCCAATTCAATATTTATTTTCATAAACAATATTTTCTACAGAAGTTCCGGTTGAGATAAAAATTATTTTATTTTTATGAAATTACACTAACATTATTTAGTGTAAATATTTAAAAATATAAAATATTAAAACTATATATAATATTTTATTCTATGTGTTTGGAGAAATATTGGTGAATGAATAACTCTATTCATTAAAATTTAGAATTTTTATGTGGTTGGAACTCTATTCTTTATATTATTTCACATCTTAAATAAAAGAGTTTTATCTGGGATAAAATATTTTTATCCTTATCTATTTTTAAAAATTTAATTAAGAAATGGAATATAACCAATATTTATCAAATATATCATCTAAATTATTTGTAAAAACTCTTTTTTTAGATAACTTCTCTTATCATATGAGAGAAAAGGATAAAAAGATAAAATCATTATTTGGATTCAATTTACTAGGATAGGTGGTGGCTTATTTGGATTCAATATAATAATAAAGTGATCTATGGAATATAAATCCTCAATGTTGCAACCCCTTTCTCTGTCACTTGAATTTATATTTAATATTTAAAATATAAATAATTGTTCAACTTTTACTCCTATATATGTTTATTACACTTGTATAATATACATTTGGATTCATATATCCTTTGAAATAGAAAAATTGAATTCTATAACAATGATAATTAATAAGTAATCTATATAATAATTATTTTAACATTTAATATATTTGGTAAATTCATCCTCAAGTGACTAGTTACACCATAATATAAGCAATGGCCCTCCTTTTTTACTTATGCCTATTTTTTTAATGATCAAGGATGGATATTCCTTTGTATATAACTATTTTAACATTTATCTAGTTCATAAAAACACTAAATCCTAAACCTATAATTTCCTACATAGCTATCCTTAATATATCGAGGGTATCAGTTATATTTTTATTAAATTTATTTATTATATTGTTTACATTGAACTATTGATACCATACTGTCCATTATTGTAGAATTACTTCCATAACCAGATCAGTCCTTAAAGGAATCTCTATTCACTTTGTGCCATTGTAAAACCCAAAATATTTATTAATAATTGAATTTACTTTGGTTATGTTGCATCTAAAAAAGTCATGTGAAACCTCATACCTCTAATGTAATTATTTTCTTTGAAAGAGGCTTATCAAGTCGACTATCCTCTTGAACACATCCATGTTATCATACTTATTTTTCAAAAAAGACTACATGTAAACATGCATGCTATTTGAGACATTAAGAAAATCCTTTAAATTATTCCCATAATCATAAAGATCAATTCATTGAACATTTTGACCTTTTGTATCCTTAATATTGTGTTTCTCTAACACATTGAATTTTACTTCTTGCATAAAAACATTATTTAGATTTTACACTAGTATAAAAGGTTCCATCTATTAATATTCCCCTTTTCTGTGATTGATATCAAATTTATTCTTTATAATGATGATATTACAGCTAAAATATAATATTTTATCAGATTTGTATCTTATTTTATATTCATTTTATAAGGGATTTTATTAACAGATATCTGAATAGAATGATAACCCCTTTCAAATTTACTATATATTAATAAATTTTCAATGATAGTTATTTTACTAAGGAAGGATTATACATTTGGTTTCCTCTAATCACTTATATATTTAGGTTCACTGAAATTCCAAACAAATCATATACAAATCTTGGATAGCTAAGTAGAAAACAAGTTTAAGTGATCTAATATATGGATAATAACAATTATATTCCATTTGTATCCTTAATATTAGGGTTAACAATTATGTTTTGGCTAAATAATATTCCAAATATGGACACCTTATCCTATTAGAATCAATCATAATATGATATCCTTTCTAAATATAAATCATAGGAACCCTGCTTTATCAATACATATATAGTTATATGATCAAGCTATTTAGTAGTGTTTCTTTAGAAGGAATATAATACATATAATTTAATGGGTATTTAAATAAAACCATTTAATATATTTTATAATCATGAAATGTATGCATGATTTCAAAAATATAGTTTTTAATCCCGATTCCATCCACTAAATCAATATGTTCAAACTATATAGATGTGTAGATGTTTATATAAAAGTTAGACTATGTTATTAATTCTAATTAATATCCCACAATATTTTCACATTCCTATATTCATCTCATGTATGTATTTGATGAAATAGTTCATTAAAGTCCTTAGAATCATATGATATCAAAATACCCCACAAGAGTAATAATGGTGTGAATGATAGGCGACCTCTACTTTTCATAAAATATCATATGGTTCTAATCATATAGAAATTATAACCCATAGTCTCATGTTTCAAAGATAAATACTCAATAGATACTTTAATTCCATAAAATCTATAACATCTTGATGTTCCCAAATGATTGAAGTTTTATTTTTTATCAATAAGGCCATAAAAAGAGAGGTAAATGTATTGTATCTAAATCACATAAAGGATGTATGAATAATTTCATTGAATTTCTTGCGTAAAAATTTTAAAGATAATGATTAGCATCTGATTGAAGTTAATTTGATAAGGCATTAAGATCAATTTACTAGGTACTATGATTTATGTAATTTTAGGTGATGTGAGTATTAGTCATTTTCAAACTTCAAATGAGTAATTATATAATAATTCTTGAGGTTTTGGAAAATTAATAACTGTATAAAGGTCATTAATGGGTTTTATGATTCATTAGTGGATCTAAATTGGATTTATTTGAACTCTACATATGATTAAGTGGTGAATATAAGTCATTTAGAATAATTATATGATTCATTAAGGGGATAGTATATAGCATTTAAGGATCTATATATGATTCATCTGGTCTAATGTCTATTAATCCTGTAATGATCACTTTATGCCTATGAATATAAAAAGAATTTTTATAATTTATTTGAAATGAAGAATTTAAATTAGTTGATTCATGATCTAATCTTCTAGGATTTGAATATTACAATCAAATTGAAAGGATTTTGATCCATTACAAGATTAAAAGGGAGATTATATGAGGAAGAAACTGAATGATGAGATGATTTCAATGCTGCGAGATGAAATTCCACATTATAGAGTTATGCACAATATAAAAATACTACAAATTAGAAATAATGGGATAAAAAGTACTTTGAGAGATACAAACTCAAAAATACAGAGTTTAAGAACTCTAAATAACTAATATCCCAATATAACTTTGTAGAGAAGATAATAAAATGATTTCATAGTGTATATCCATAGAATATAGTGCAAAATTAATGCTTTTTAGTATTCAGAGTGATGAGGAGAACCAGTTGATGTGAAGGATTAGAAGTTGAGAAATCCAAACACCCATGTTCTAAAGAAGAACTATATGTATACAAATGAATGTGTACATATATATACTATTTGATCGATTCTATTCATTAAGTAATATCATTATCACATGAAATAGAAGAACCTCAATTTAGAAGGAGATCTTTCATTGTGTTGATGATACTTGTAAGAGGGTAGTTATTTCTTCTAGTGAGACTCTTGATTATGGAATATAGTGGTACTATATGTCTATTGGAATGAGATTATCCTTGGTTAGAACCACTTATGTATATAAAATAAAAATTAATGAATTTGGGGACTAACTTATTATGGAAAGGAGTCATGTTTTCTAGACAAACCTTGTAAATCAAGTTTTATAGGATTTCAATCTATTATATTACATAATAGGTGAGGTTGGGAGAATATATTGATTTTATTGTGAGATAATAAGTAAATGAGGTTGATTTCAAATGTAAGAATTCATAAAATAAGTCCACTAATTAACCCCCTACATTTTTCAATTAGCAGTGAGGCATAAAAAGTGGTGTCAAATAAAATTCCGGTTCTCTAAATATATTCAAGAAGTTTCTAAATATAGAGAATCATACTTTTTATGAAAGTAGGGATGCTCTTATTTCATAGTTAATTAACTAATTTAACTATATGAATAAGATGTTTCCATGCCTTATATCACTCAACCTAGAAGTAAAAGCTACTGACACTAGTGGTTTTATACCCATTCCCAAGGGAGGACCTATGTCTTTTTCATGATACGAAAAATTTGGACTTTGATGGAAAAGAGATACTATTTTCGTAATATATCTTTTAGAAAAATTATACATAAAATTTATGGGACTTAAAATAGATAGAAATATTTAAGAAATTTTAAATTGCTATTATAAAGGCAATATGAATGTCAAATAGTCCAAATGACATGTTTGTATTAGTAGGCTTGAAGAAATAATAAAAAAATGATGAGAACATTATTGACTATTACATTAGAGTTAATGAGATTGTGAGTAACATCTGGGGGTTTATTGAAAATATGTATGATCACTACATTTAAAAAAATTTGATAAATTTTATACAATAATTTCTTCACAATATCTCAACATTGGATGATAGAGAGGATTTTTTATTTGATAAGATTTATAAAACTCTCATATTTTATAAAATCATACAATCAAAATTTCATACTGAAATAAAAATATGGGATGATTTTTGAGACCATGGTAAAAGTAAAATTTTAATAAGAATAGTTTATTGAATAAATTGATTCAAATTTAGAGTAATATAATAAAGAACATAAAAATCCCTTCTATAAAAGAATATTTGGAAGGGAAGATTGAAAATAAAGGGAAAAAACAACTATGGTTATACAACTATAATGCAACTGGTCATTTTAGAAAATCATCATATACCATTATTAAAAATTATGAATAATATTATGAGGATGATGAACCCCAAAAATAAATGTGTCATTAAAATAAGAAGAAGAATTTTAATATAAAAAATTATAAATTTTGATGCGTTGTAAAGACAATAATTTCTCAAACAATGACTCGTATGATGAAGTAAAAAAACATCATATGAAAAATGTTTTAGGAAGTTATACTATTGATTATGAGGGAGAGAGGATAGAGATAATGTATCATATGAAAACTTATTTCGACTATTTTCTTGAGAATATTACAATAAAAAAGGAAAAAAGATAAATTTATTGAAAGCGATGAATAAGGTGTCTAAAGAAAGGGAAGAGCTAATTAATAAATAGTATATTTATATTGATTAGATAAAGATACCAAAGATAACATAAGAATATCATGATAATATTCTAAGGGACCTTGAGGTAAAACATTCCAAAATTTTGGAAGAGTTGGATGACACACAATCCATTTTTCTTGGAGCTAAAAATGAGTTGAAGAATATCATAACATACTTATAAAAGACTGTAGATTCTAAAGGGGAATATCCTCAAGTGAGAAAAATATATATATTCCCTAAGTAAAGTTGAATCTATCCCCAACATATCTCAAAATAAATACCTAATTTCAAACTGTTCATTAGATAAAAACAAGTCTACACCTATTTAGACCAAGAAGACACATGAGATACACTCTTCTACATCAAATAGAGAAATGAATATTCCTATACACTGCCTTCCCTATAGGAAAATTCTGAAATTGTTCAATGTATTATAATCCCAATTGGTTTCTAGGAATATTGATATTTAAATTAGAAGACTATAGTTTTTAAGATTTTCCAAGTTTTTTTAAAGATGTAGGCACTAAATCTACTCTTACTGGTATAATATGTCATTTTTAAGGAATAGAAATCCACAATGGGGTTATATGGAGAGAAAATGATGATTAGTTCTCAGAAAAAGAAATCTTTGACTAGGGTCTCTTCAAATATTGAAAATAGATTTAGTTTTTTGGAGATGAAAATGAAGATATGTGGAAAAGAATGTTAAATTGTTGAGGCGATAATTGCTATGTTACCACGAGAACATTTCTATAGTGAGAAAGGGAATGAATTTTTGAAAACAAAAGGTATAAATTCATAATTTTTTAGACTAATAAGGTAAAATTCAAGAATCACATGAAATCTAAGAATTCTAGGAAAAGGTGCTTAATGATTTGAGTAGAATAATTGGAGATATTCTATAAAATAGAGAATATGGTGATAAATACAATGGAAAAAATAATGAACGTGGTTACAACAAAAGAAGATAAAATTACTGTTAATCTATCCATAATAGTTTATATAAATCTCAAGGAAACCCATGTGAATTGTAAAGACAGACCAAACATGGAATAAATGGTTCTATGAACATTCTACTAGTATAATAAGTATTGATGAGGAAGTATCTCCAGGAAATTATCAATGAATATTAGTTGATGACTAAAGTGGATAAAATACTTCATACAAGGAAGAAGTAAAAGTGAATAAAATGAACACACAACTAGTTGAGGATCATAATAGAAAATGGAGTATGATAAATTATTGTCACAATATGTATGAATGAAGGAAAGTTCATAGTTGGGTGGAAACTCACATCCTTGCAACTACAACTGGATAATTCTTTATTTCCTCCTTATTCCTTAAAAATTTGTTTTATTTTTTATAACCTAAAATTAATTAAATATAAGTATGAATTATTAAAAAATTTACAAAAATGATGTTTTTCTTTATCATGTATCCTCACCACCATGAACAGGAAGATCTATGTGTATCCCTTGAGGGGGATAAAATTGAGATTAATATGTCATAAAGGGATCCTAAAAAATTAACAAGGCAAAAAATAAGATAATAATTAGGTTTAAAAAATACCATTTACATTACTTATTTTATGTTTATTTCAATAATTTATATAAATAGGGTTTTTTGATTGATGAAAAATGTTTAGAAAAATAAGGATTTTATATTTCTGTCACATATCATTTTTGATGGACTTGTTGAGTTGAGTGTAGGTTGAATTTATTTTGACAAATATATTTCTATCAACCCCGCAAAAAAAATTATAGTAGTTTAACATGTATGGTTTATTATATATAGTATTAAAACAATTTGTAAAATGACTCTTATTTTCAATGTTAGTTTCGTTCACAGAGACATAGATTTGACTAATAAATAGGATCTATACTAATAAAATCAGTTGTTTTCATCCTTCACTAATGATTAGATAAATTTTTGATTCTAAATGAAATCAATTTATGTGAAATCCTAGAAATAATGTGAAAACAATTTTATGACAGGGCCTACATATTCACTTCTAATTTATTGTTATTTAGGGGTGAGTGGAATCATTTTTAATTTGGTGAAAATGAAAGGGATATTTCAAAACAATAAAAGGATGGATTGAAGTTCCCAAAATATAAAAGTTGTATTTGTTTTAAAAAAGGCTATTAAGAATAATGTTAAAATTATTATGTTGACAACACTTAATGATTATTGGAAATTAAAAACTGGATGTCATGCCTAACATGTAAAAAGATAACATCGTAAGATGTTTGAAGTTTATTTGACAATTAAACAAGATTCATTTAAGATTTATTTTGATTTCTACAATTTTATTTGGTGTCTTTATGAGTTATTATTGGGATTCTAATAAGTAATTTCCAGAATAAGGCATGAAATGTTAGAAAATTAATAACTATGTATGAGTCATTAATGGGTTTATATGATCCATTTGAGGATCTATATAAGAGTATCATAAACACTGTGTAGGAGTCATTAAGAGGTGCGCATGTGTTATTTTTTTTGTATTAGTTATTTAGAATCTATATATGATTCATTGATGGGTTTTTATGATATATTTAAGGATCTATGGATGAGTAATCTCATCTAAACCTTTTTATACTATAAGGATATTTTTATACATGAAAATATTTTTAGAGTTTATAAAATTCATATTAAATGAATAATTAAAATCAAATGATTCTTGAAACAATTTTTCAAGGATTCAAATATCAAAATAAAATTTAAATGATTAGGATCCATGTTGTGATTGATGGAAGACAAGATAAGGAAGTTGATGGATGGTAAAATGAGTTCCACACTACATGATGAGTTTCCACATCAAAGTTCCATACACACATGGGTAATCCAATGAATATTAATGTATAAAACGTCATGAATATTTAAAATAATAAAATATCTTGAATAATTGGGAATGAAATAAAAATACTTGGCTAGGAATTTTTAAGGAGAATTTGAAGAATAATTCAAATAGTAAATATCTTCCTACTCTAAATTAAAATATTTCCTACAATCCAATACTTTAGGGAGTTTATTTTTTTAAATATGGTAAATAATATTAACAATTATTTATGAATATAAAACTAATGTAGGTTCCAGATATAATGATGATATTTACCATTAGAGAGATAACTCATAATGTAACACCCCAAGATTTTGTGAATTATTTTTTTCAAATCAATTAAGTCTTTTTGATATATTTTATTTCATGAAATAGTATAAATAGTTTATTTTATATGTTTGTATTGCGTTATATGTAAAAAAATGTTGATTTTGTACTAAACACAATATAAACATTATCACTCTTGACACATAACACTAAGGATATCTTGTGTCACATGTAACAAAGACTTCCTTAATGGCTTGTGTAACACATAAGACTGAATAATGATTATGATATAATATTAAAATATTATTTAATATAACCATGAAATTAATGAGTAGTTAGAAAAAGTGTTAAACAAATAAAGAAATTTTTTTCTTTACACATATATAAAATTAATTCATTGGTTACAAATGAATTATAAATGAATATGAAAAATGATAGAATGTAATGGAAAATATTAATATTTTAATGCACAAAAAGTTGTTTTAACCTAAAAAATTAAATTAATTACAATTAGTGAGTAATATTAATGTGATATTATTATTATCTATTTAATAAAATATTTTCTATATTCTATAAAGACCTAGATTTTCCATGTAATTTTTTGTAAAACTTTATGTAATTATTACGAGTCTTGGAAAATTGACAGTGCATGATTCCAAGGCTCGGTGTGCCCAGAATGAATTTATGAAATTTTTTTAAGGTGTGTTCTGTAAACGCAGGTGTGACATTTTAAAACTTTTGAACTGGTACTCGGATAAAAATTCTGAGAGCACCATTGAATCTGAAGCACCGATATTCGCTTAAAGAATGCTTCACTTCGACCGCAGTAGGTTGAGAGAAAAATATAGATTTTGGACTTTTAAATGAATAATAAAATAACCAAGTTATATTATTTCTCTCTTTTCTTTTCCTCTAACATATGAGTGGCAGTGGCGGGACCAACGACATGTCAAGCCATTAATTGGCTTGACTCCTCAATGTTTGTAACCGTACCATTGGAATTAAGAAAGTTCATTATTAAATAAACCTTATTAATTCCCAACATTGTTACCCACCTCCCCCACTATCCATTTTTTATGGAGATTACGGTAGAGTATTGGAAAGGCTTCACCTAGAGACAAAGCTCTGGAAAAGTACTGTGACGCCAACCACTTGGAGGAGAGAACCGGTTCTAGCAGGCGATTAAGAGCGCCACCAAATCACGAACAGATGAACACTGACTCCTACTCAAGGGAGAATGTTCGTCAACAAATCATGAGGTAGGGATTTATCTGGTTTTAATTTCAAGAGTTGTTGAATCATTATACTACCCTCTTACTATAAAGCTATCACTGAGGGTGTAGGCCACACAAACAAGGCCCAGACCCTCTGCCTTTTTTGAAATTTGATGTGTTCTTCCCAAGCGATTTATTCGGGTTGGACGGAACCCGAAATAGTGGTTTTAGCGATGAAGAGAGAATCTTGTGGAGTCTGTTAGCACATTCAGATGAAAAAACATGGCCCCAAAGCTCACCCGGTGACCCATAGAAGACCGTCGGCAGCCGGCACCAGCAGAACAGGAGATGGCAACGCACCGTCATGCACCGCTAGTAGAGAAGGTCGCTGCCATTGCCATTGGGGGTGAAGATGGCGTCCGGCTCTAGAAAGAAACAAAGGAGGTGGTGGAACACCTTCACACGCCACCAAAGAAGGGGGCCGCGACATATAGTTGCGGCAAATTGTGGCAGCCAACATCGGGTGGCTGGGGACGGATGCGAGAGGCATGCCATCGCGCACTATTGAAGATGGTCACGGCTCAGAATCTATGGAGGAGGGTCGGGACCTACTCCTTGGGGGTCCTATGGGAAACCATGTGGCACCTCGTGGTGCCACCACTCTGACTCTGAATAGGGGGAACTCCTCCCCCCTTCCAGCTAGGGAGGGCCCCGCTCTAGTTGGGTGTGCCTCTAGTGGGTCTCACCCCTCCACAAGCTAGGCCATGTGAGCCCAGCGTGCCACACCCCTATCACAAGATTGATGAACATGTAGTTTCACGTTATAGAGTGATGAAAAGACATGTTTTAGTTTAGCATCATATGATTAGGATGTGTCTCTTAGTTTAACATCATGTGATAGGGGTGTTCCAAATAGTTTAAGGACTAATTACCCAGAACCTGACATACTATTTACAGTTGTGTGGCATGAACTGTACTATATCTATTCACATAATAATTTTGTGGAATGGGTTAAAGAAGCCCAGTGTGAATGATCCCAATATTTATTTGATACCAAACATGTATTTAAAAAATTATTGGAAGAAGGAACGCATGATACATAAATGTGATAAATCAAACTGAATCTCTTTGTTTAAGTTCGCGATGTTTGGACCTTAAAAAATTGTTTAAAGTGGTATTTCTTATACTGACAGAAAATATTCATCCATTAGGTATTCACACAAATCATAGGAGATAATAACCAAATTTTAATGAGGCCATGTAGGATCAGTTATAGCATACACCCCTTAATAATAACGGTATAATGTTTATGGTCACAATTTGTGGGCTATAAATGAGGCCATAGGGACCAAAAATGTTAATGTACCTATGGTTGGGCCCAATGAAAAAATGTATGGTGGTTACTGTGTATCCCATAAGGATGGGATTCGTTCCGCACAAAGTTATAAAACACATCATGGTGGGAGACCAACATTGGTGGGGGAAATCCTCTCTGTTGATTTTTTTGAAGCATCCCATAATTATTATGGGGCATCCAAAACATAACCATGGTATGATCACGGTTTAGTGTCATGTGTATGGACATGAACTCCTAGTTTAAGGTCATGGAGCTTTGACCAAGAGTAATAGAATCTCAAATGGTTATATGTGGTGAGGTGTTATAATAAACCCTATGTGAAAGAGGATAAGGGAGGATAATGTAGAACACATCCCAGGAGAGACCTTAATACATTTTACTATCTTGCTTCTTCGACTTGAGCATATAGTTTAACGTCATAGATCTCAAACCATGGGGAAAGTTCCGCAAGAGGAATATGTTTATAGTGGTGTCAAAAAAACCCAATGTAAATGAGGCTAAAGAGGCTAACATACACCACATATGGATTTTAAAGGAAGCTCACATATATATTAAATTCATTTTACTCAAACTAAGATCATAGTTTAAGTTCATGGTGTTTGGACCTGAATAACCTAATGTGAAAGGATGGAGATATTTTAGTTAAGTGAAAAAGTCAAAGTGCCTAGGTTTCACTGCATATCACATACATTTGGGAATCAATACACAAGTATTTCAATAAATCCATGTAGTTTAAAGTCATAAAGTTATGTCTAAGATGAACTGATGTGAAAAGGGGATGCAATGTTGTGGATGGACCCAAAATTAATGATTTAGGCGTCACTACACACCCAATATCCTATATCACATAAAGAATAGAATCATTCCATGTGTATTTCATTGAAGTTAAATTTTTCAATGTAGGTTTGACCCATATATATACAGTGATAGAGGGCATTACTCGTTTTTTTGATCATCTGGACGAATATGGGAGGTTCTGGTGTCACTAAATATACTATATTGTTAAAAATCAATTCGTCTGTAGGTCCTGAAAGGAGTAATTGTATATGGATGGTTCCAAGGGTGATTTCCTCTTAGGAAAGAACACCACAATGGAGAACTAGTTTTTATCATGCATCCATAATGAAAATTTCACAGTTTAAGATTGTATGAGATGATGAATACATGCATTTTAATATCATCTTGTAAGAATGATAGTTGAGGGAGAGGAATCCTTGATGGGATGTGTATAGTTGGGAAAAATAACCTGACATGAATGAGGATTAAAGAGGCGTAATTCCACACTACACATTCTCAAGAGAATCATGGAGTGAATTTTAGTTTAAAGTCATAGAATTTAAACCAGTGAGATTGTGTGGATCCTCTTTATGGTTAAAAACCTTACAAATAATCCTAAGACTACTTGATATTTTCTTGGTGTGGGAAACAAGGAGTGGTTTTAGGATTTTATTGTCCCATATATAAGAATACAACATGGGTGAGGAAATTTCAGGTTGAGAATGTCATTAATGATACCAACATTCCCACTCAATGTGTGAAAATTCATGGAGGATCAACACCATTGATTTTAAGAGTTCAATTAGAAAAAATAGAGGTGGGAAGAACATAAATAAATACTTTTGAGGTTCAAATAATGAATGGTATGAGATATGGGAAATACCAATATTAACTATATTCACAAAATAGGGTACACAACATCACCATTCATGGTGGGTGTGCAAACATGGTATTTACTGCTGACCTAATTTGAAAAACAAGAGCTGCAATTTGATTCCAAATATCTATTAGAGTGTTAGCCTAGGATGAGAGGTGAGTCAAATAAGCACATCCATCATCGTTGTGGGGTTCGTTTGGATATGAAAGATGGTGAAAATATAGACTTGAAAACACTTGAAGAATGGAGATGGGTCGGAGAAATTTCTGCGTGGAACTTGACACATTAAGTCTGGGGCTGAATCACATCAAATCATGTCATTGGTAGAACCCAACTAAACTCAAGATATAATACTCTGTTATTAAAAATAGTTTTTGGACATATTTCTTGGACTACAAGATCCATGTTTATGTTCATAGTGTTTGGATAATCGGCGCCCAATTTAACATCATGTGCCTAGACATATCTTTGTAGTTTGACGTCATGTTGTAAGGAAGATGATGTTACGTAGTTTATTTTCATGAAAAAAGGACATTGAAATATAGTTTAACATCACGTTGTAGGGATGTGGGGAATTTTCCTTTTATCATCATGTAGAAAGTACCATAAATATTGTACAGTTTAGTGTAATAAAGCTTGGACATAAATTCTTATTTAGTTTATTATCGTGATACTAGGACATTGTGGAATGATTTGTATCCTAGTAGAGAAGATTGTGGAATAGAAAATAACCCAATGTGATTGAGAACCCATGAGGTCCACATCACACCATGGACTCATAAAGGGAAACTCAAGATTAGGGTCAAAACGGTTTTTGATCCGGTGGATGGGCCTGAAGAAAAAATGTTCAGGCATCACTATGTATCTCTTTTATATGGGAATCAAGATACATGTAGTTATTGAGACTGGAATGGTAGATGATCGATGAAAGGGTTAATTCCATCTCAAGTAATAATATTTATGCTACACAATTTAATGTCATACTGCTAAGATGGGAGTAAAAACATCTCAACCCAAAAATCAATTTGGGCACAAAAGAAATATACTGAGGATCCTAGACCACACCATATGATCACTCATAGACATACATAGTTTAGAATCATGATTTGTTGACATTGAGGTGAAGTAAAAATATGTGTTGTGGTATAACCCAATGTAGATGAGGCCAATGAAAACCAATACGGTGTAAAATATTCTTGAGAAGAATTTTCACATAGATTAAGGTCATAAGTCATTAACAAGAGGTGGGTATCTATGAAAGAGGACATGTATAGTGCAGTAGGAACAACCTATCCTGAATCAGGCCAAATAGGCTCATGCTGATTGATAAATTTTTAAGGAAAACACACATATATTTTAAAGTCATATGACATGGAATTGGGTGTAATTTATCCCAAAGTGGATGTGTGTGGGATAGAAAAATAACCCGATGTGAATGGGGCCATAGAGGTCCATACCACACAATATATTCCCAAGGAAAACTCAGGCAATGGGGTGAAAGGTTGAATTTGTGGATGGGACCAAAGACAAAGTTTCTATGTGTTTGTATGTATCCCATGAGGATGGGAATCAATCCATTAGTAGTTATTTAAAATGACGTGGTAGATGATCGATGTCAGGGGAAATGTTCTCTCAGTTTAGGACATTGTGGTGTTTTTTAGTTTATCATCATACGGCCCAAAAAATTATCTTCTGTAGTTTAACATCATGAAACTAGGATAATGGATATCACAATTTAAGGTCATAAAACTCAAACTGTAGTATAGGGATTTTAAAGTGGAAATATGTAGTGCAGTTACATGAAGAAACCTGACATGAATGATGACCAAGGAGTCCCAACATCGCATGTCACATTCCTGAGAAGAAATATCACATACTTTAGCATCATGTGTTAGGGAAATAAAATGTTACAGATTTTAAAATCATCAAACTATAATAATGAATAGTTTAATATCATGTAAGATGTAGAAGAATTTCCTTTTAAGGTCATGAATAAAGGATCATCAATGCTATATAGTTTAGAATCTTGAAACAAGGATGTTGGAGCACAGTCTAACATCGTGTATAGCGCTTTCATGCAGATTAACATCATGCATGATGCTAGACCACTCCCATGTGAACTACTACTTGATGAACATGGAATTTTTGGTAGGATTCATCTAATCAACATCCATGGTTACCAAAGAGTATGCACCATTGGGATAGACCTTGGGAATTATATGAACTATTTCCAATTTAGGATCCAAAATTTTTTGGATTCTTTTCAGGTATCATCGGTGTCCATAAAACTAATTATGTGTCACCTTGGAGGAAAGAAAGAAGAATAAAATTCTTGATGAATTGTTCGGATATCTTATTCTGGTGAATTCTAGATTTTGCAAGGACCAGAGGTTGTTATCATTGAGGTCTTCTACCTCAGATAGATTTACTACTGTTATATTTCCTGAATTTTTATGGTCATAGAAAGCTATGTAGAATAATGGAAATTTAATATCAATGGGAAGGACTACCTATGCTTTATAGACTAGGAAATATACAGTGACTTAGGTGTAATTGAAAGTTGTTGTTCTATAATCCCAGGGAGCATTAGGGATATTTTTTGGGAAACCATTCTTGTTTTAGCCCACCATATTCTATAAAATGCTGGAGTGGGTTTTATTGAGTGCTTCGATAATTACATTATCCTACATGATATAATGAGTAGTGTGGTTGGTCCACACACAGTACTTGGTGTACAATTTCGTCAGCTCAGCCACTGGGAAGTTTCCGATGTTATCGGTTAGAATAGGATGAGGGACACTAAATTGATGTATGATGTTGGCGATCATGATCTCAAAAATAGAATGATCCTTGAATTACATATGTTGGACCATGTTTCCCACTTGGGAAGAAAATCTGTTACAGTCAAAGTTAACCTATATTGTGGAGCATTCACTAGTCTATATAGCCTCACAATATTGAGTCCCCATACCATAATGGGCCAAGAGTACATTGTAGTAAGAAGGTGATCCATCAACCAATGCACAAAATTTTCATGAATCTAACATGGGTGGAACCTACTGGAGAACTTGATAGAGTCATGGACCATAGTGATCCCAAAGTATTCCATTCATAGAATCTAGTGAGATAGTTTCATCCCAACCTGATGAAAATCATAGGTCCTAGAATGAAATTCTTGTATAACCCTAGGAATATCATCTCCTTGAATGAAACAGAGGATAATTCAATAAAACCCATGTTTTTAGAGAGTTTTCTCAAGGATGAGACTACTCTAGATTGTGACCTAGTTTCATAATGATGGATTAACTCATGTTTAGCTCTATTCGACATGTTTTTTTAATGATAGTGATACTTGAGTAAATGGATTTGTACAATTAGAGGCTTATCCAGCTGATAGGGGATCTAGAGGACCAGATGTGGAAACACCGATTGTAAGGTGATTTACTTGCTAGATGTCACCGACATCAAATTGATCAGTTCAATGAATCTTCTGTACGCAACATGAGTGAAGAAATCATCATGGATAGGATCTACGATATAATATACTAATATTTTTAGGGAATAATCTTGATCGTTCTATGAATATGGAACATTAGTCACCTCTGCATGGGAAAAAACCTATCCATCAGATTGCGAGAATGATTCTGAAAGGGTATGATCTCCAACTTCTAGATGATGTAGTTACCATTAACCCTCTTGATGACTAGCTCTAAGTCACCCTTCATAGGTAGGTGGGGAACATAAATCATGAGAGCCAGCTCAAGACCTGTGATACGAACCTAATACCATACCTCATTATTGGTGCATACCACTGATACCAAGAAATAATTATTTATAACAGCCTGTGTAGGCATGATGGAAATAATTTTTATGACTACTTTGGTGAGCCTAGGGTCATTGAACCTTCTACTGGTAGGGCTCTGAGAAGCACCAACAAAATGAATCTTCCAACAATTCATGGATTAATCCACCGAGAGGATAGCTTCGTCTGTTAAATCAACATCAAGAGTAATTTCTTCAAAGGATGGATGAGTGACCAGAATGTATTCCAGTTCATGGCCCTTGATGACATTCGGTGGAATGAATCTGGCGTTGAACTGCTGAAGGGTCACTACCCAATGACCTAGATGACTTGTCTACATTAGTCAGTTTAGGATTTACTTTTGAGGATCAACACATGAAACCAACTATATCTCACAATGCTAGATGTATTTTTGTAACTTCTTCACTGTAAAAACTAGCTTGAGGTATCTCTTCTCGATGGGAGAGTTTCTAGACTCCATGTCGAGGAGCATCAGACTGAGATAGTATATATTTTTACCTATCCCTTCATTACTTTTATGAGGGAGAAGGGTGGAGAGGTATCATACCGAGGTGATCAATAGTAGACCAATGGATTCCTAGAGATGGGTGGAATAAAAACCATAAGATGTAGTAGTTATTACTTAATCTCCTCAAACATTGTCTCAAACTCTTCATCCCATAGATAGATGACACCATTATTCATGATCTTGAAAATGGATTACACTTTCCTTCAAGTTTCATGATGAATTAACATATGTTGTTTAAGTGTTTTTAAAGTCCCAATATCTCCTGAATTTCTCTCTAAGGGGGGTCTAGATAATACGTTTTATGTTGTTTGGGTAGATCTTAATTCCTCTATATCTAAAAATGAAATTGAGTAAATTTCCTAAGGTCACCCTAAAATAACATTTCAAGTAGTTCAAATACAATTCTCTTGAGTGAAGGAATTCGAACAATCTATCAATATCTTTAAGAAGGTCCGGACACTAGTGGGAATTTACTAACAAAACATCCACATAGCATTCTACTAGTGTCATGTGGAATAGATTGAATATGTGGGGCATTGAATGCAGCTAAATGGATCATGAATTCTTCAGACCAAAAGCCAGTACCTGATAATCGAATGTCCCTTATGGAAGCCTAAAGATAAAAGAATCCTCATCTTTGGGGGCCACCCAGATCTTGTTGTACCTAAAATACCCATCCATAAAAGAGAGAGCCTAGAATCTAGCGGTCGTATCAATAAACAACTTTGTCACCGAAAGGTAAAAATATTCCTTTAGACAGTGGCGATTGAGACCTTGAAAGATGATAAAAACTAGGATCTATTTGTTCTTCTTCGTGGTGGGAATGATGTTGGCTAGTTACTTGGGGTACTAAACTTCCTTTATGAAGTTGTCTTTGATGATATTATCTACTTTTCTATCAACAATATCACCATGATAGGGGGGTATCTTCCATGGAGGATTCTGGAACTCACGATGACTCACTGGGAGTCCAATATGGTGGATGGAAACTTAAGGGTCTATCACTAGCATCTCTTTATAGATCCAAGAAAACACATCAATATGTTATTTCATTAAATATACCAACTATTGTTGTTCCTCTATATGCATGGATACACTAATCAGTGTTGGCCTTATATTGGCCTCGGTACTAAGGTTCACCTATAATAACTCATCAGCAGTGGTGGAGATTTCTTCCTCTAATGTGGTAGAATAATCATCTAAATTTTATTCATTATATGATGTATAAGAATAGATTGGAGGAGACGGTCCACCAGGGAAATCTGAATCTGTGGGAACACTGGTACCAACTTGAGATGTAGTGAAATAGTAATCGAGAGACTCCTATACTATCCAAACTATGGAGGAAAAATCGATCGAGATGATTTCATCAGACCTTTGACCAGTGGGTCCATATATGATTTCAATGTAATTGTGATGGGTTAGTTTTTGATGGTTAAAATCAGCTCTATAGAATAGGTAAGTATATTGGATATCTATATCCATGGGACAAACATCTCTATACCTGATATGAGTATTACATTTTGTAATGACCCAATCATGACTCGTGTAGGAATAAAAGGTAATCTTCCAAAATTCCTGGAACCATGGGACATGGAGCTCTTTCCTCTTAGAAACGACAAATCATTTCCCCATATCTGGTATTGTGGCTTCCAACTAGTGAATAGAGAGCAGAAATGTTTCATCCAAGTATGTCAATGGGTCGGTGGAAATGGATTCATGATCAACCTATTTAGTCTATCTGTGCTTTTCCTTTCTTTGGTAGTAATCAGCGTCTTTATATTGAGCTTCAGAAGAGGAAAAATGAAAAGAATCTCCATGGAGAATTCCTACTCAACCATTGAAGGAATACATGGGGCACTAGTGATAGGTGGAGGGACTATTTTGTGTCGATGGAGCCAAGGACTACCAATAAACGCATTGTAAGTATTTTTCTATAAGAGAACCATGAACTTAGTGTCTTCTACAGTACTTCCAAAAATGGTCTTTAAACGGATCTATCCAAATAGAAACCATTTTTTCCTATCATAACCCTTAATATTTAGGTCATAGGTACTCAAATCTGCTTCAGAGAGTCCCAACATTTAGAGTGTTCGGGTCAGGATGAGATTGACCTAATAGCCTATATCAATGATTTAGTGACGGAGTTGCACACCATTGAACATGGATATGATGGATAGTTGGAGGATAGACCCCTACACAAGAGAACCCTCATCGTAACTAGAGAAAGAGATGATGACCTGACATTCTAACTGATCAACATAATATGTGTGGAAAGTCTCAGCAGCTACAAATTCTGTTTCAAACTAGAGGGGGCACTATAAAGATTCAATGAGGGATGATCTCATATATTTAGAAAATAATATATCCTCTATGATCATGAGTTAGGAATGAATTATTTCCAGATACTTCAACACATTTCAATTCCATGAAATATGCACACTTCTTCCCATATGGAGTCATTCTGCAGTGGGAACCACAATGGTTACTACGGACAGAACCAAAAAATTACAACTAGTGTTGGAAACATTTTTTTATCATAAATGATTATCATAATAACCACTAGTTGATCGCTAACTGAATGAATACCTACGGAATGCAGTTAATCAAAATACAACCATGGCTATTCTGGCTAGTCAATGGGAACAGTCAACGGTGGTGGAAAATCTGAAATAATTGGCTGGAAAGATTTTTTCTAATTATCCCTATGAAATTAATGTGGTCTAATCTTAGTAGAATGTATGGACTTTCATGGAGCACTAAAATGAGAATTTTAGTGGAGTATCTTTACTCAGCTTCATCTTTGATGGAATTATCTGGGGGTGTTCAGAGGATTTTTCTGATACTACTCTTTATTAGGAACCATTTTGGGATCCATTAATTAGATGGTATTCAAATACACACACTCTTTATCATTGTCAAAGGAGTATTTCTACGAGTGACAAACCATGAATTTGTTACCCATTTCTAGAGTCATGAATTCAAAGAGAGTATGGGATGGATTTGGCAATAATATAGAACATTTCATTCCCTTGAACCGTCAATTACTACTCTTTTGAGATGTTGATGGATGAGAGAAGGATGCAGAAGTGACTACTAGAGAATATTTGAAGACTTATTAATGTTCGGGTTGGGCTAGGTGGGCATGGATACTGCCATTGATGTGAGAAACTACCCTACTATCCCATCTGTCATCTTACTTTTGAGCTCCATGGATGGAGACTTTCTACAATTTTCAAGAACCATCACTACAAAATTAGTCTCGATAAGAATATGTTCTGCCTATGATTGGATTTCACTTGGATAGATCACACCATTGAATATATTTTCTCGAAGGAAGACCGTGAACACATAACACTGCATGATGGTATGCTAAATAAATATGTGGTAAGGATATTAATAAATAAGGTTAGTGAGTTTGTACTCCAAAGGATTTATTCATTTGGATATATTTATGGATTCTTTATCCAAATAACTACATAAATAACTAGTAACCATGAACTCTTGGAAGGAATAAGTCTGGTTTCACTTATTTGGAGGGGTAATCCTGGGAGCTAGATTATAGTGAAGAGGTGGTGGAAGATGAAGAGATAAAACAATATTATCCCATTAAGGTTGTGGTGACTACCAAATATAGGTGTGACGAGGAATAGCTTGTTGAGGTGAATTTCATCGATGTGGTGGTGCCTGGTGAGATTCTACTTGAAACAACTCTAGCAGTTCTAGATCCCCTACCTGCACAGCAACAATAGTTTATATCTTAGTGTTTCTTCTTATAGGGGTGGGGTAGAAAAGGATGTTCGTGATTGGAATACGGTAAGGCTTCCTCTAGGTGGTGAACCTTATGATAAAAATCCCAAAATCCATTAGGGGTCTTATGAGTAATTAGGGTAGGGGATAATTCAATCTTTACATTCCCAAAGAACATCATCAATAGATGCTCTTGAGTTTACATCATGTTGAGAAAGTACGAAATTCTTTTCCACCAAGAAATGAAGTTAGTGGAATGATCTTATAGTCGTTTTGTGCAAATTATGAGTTCAATAATACTCATATTTCTAGTTATAAAGATGAACTGGTAGATAAACTACCTGTGAATATCTTCCTGGCTGATGATGGCATAATCGGTAACTGGTTGTACCAAACAAACTCATTCCCTTCCAACACAAGAATGGATCATTAGGTCTTGGAATCCTCCTACTGATCTATAGTTCCCTACATGGTTCATCACCTAGGGATGAAGTGGTACATATGCTGTAGTGGGTCACCCATCTCATAAAATGGGAAAAAGGTTGGATCCCCTAAATTTGGTGGTGCTCACATATCATCCACCCATGATGTATATGGATCTCCATCTAATGGTATCGCCACATATCATGTTTTCAAAGCTTCATGAAAAGAAGTGAGAGCAGCTATTACGTCATCTTGGTGGGGGTTCCTATCTAGATGAGTATTTTATAATAGCGTGGCATTTCTGGGTTCATCAACATGATATGGAGGATTGAAATCTCACATAATGATCTACAGAGATGCCTGTGAAGCGAACTATGGGACAACATGATCCATATCTCAAGGGGGTTTTCACGCTTCACAAGTGGATTTGGTTATTCATAGTGAGAACTCATTCTATAGGCACCGGGATATGATTTTTTGGATGTACAGGATCACCTAGCTCAAGCAGGGGAAACTGGCCAAGAATGATATACTGATTCCCCGACTGAACTGATGGAAGAAGATCATAATCCTATTAGGATCACCATAAACTGGAAATTCCTCACTTCAAAGTTCATTTATGATCCAATGTTGATCTGAAATATTATTTTGTAAAATAGTGATTATTGGATAATCCTCTAACTCTTACATGATATCAGGTTGATTCAAGGTATTAATATACCCCTTAAACTTGTCAAGATTCCATCAAATGGGAAACTCTTCAGAGAGTTGTGATAGTCTAAGATTATGCCTTTGAAGTAAGGTGATCATACCTTGAGGATCAATGATATGTTGTGCCACCCTAGTAGACTAATCCTCATCATTGGATTTTATGGGTATCCTCTATCCTTGGCCAGCATTACCTCATACATATTTATTGTGACATCACTTGGAGTGTCCTCGATGTTTCCAAGTAAATCCAGTTGTCTCTTGATATGAATAATGTGGTTACCGTCATACTGAACCCAACCACAGACTTATAGGTATGGGGATGCTTCTTCAATGATCCTATGGAGTATTTTGAATCTTTGGATGCCTCAGTAGTGAAACATCCAGTGGAAATCAGGTGACGTAGGATTCCTCACCACTGGAAGTGTTGTTAACTCAACCATTTTACATTTCTAGTCATTATCATCAAAGTGTTCTTGAAACCTCATATACACCAACTGACTGCTATGGTGGCAGAAATGCATTTCCCAGATGGTCCTTTATAAGCACAATACTTTTTCGTCACTAAGGTACCTCGTAATGTCGAAGTTGGGAACCATATTTTTTCAAAAAAAATTGATAGATAGTAGATAAAGAGTGTTTCCCACATGATTAACTTCAAAAAAGTGGGTAATGGCACATGGTTTCTGCAGTACTTGGTTGGTGCTAGTTGAGAAGATGGAAATGGCCCAAAATGTGGGCCATTGGGAGGAGGACTAGCTAGTGGAGAGACTATTTAATGATATGATTGATCAATGTGCTCTGACTCATCTCTTGGAGGTGGTGCTGAATACATCATCATTACCCTATAAAATGGGGTACTAACCATTGTATTATGTGATATTTTAATATCAATAATATGTAGGTCCACTGGGTACTGGAAGTCTATCATATCCTACAAACACTCTTTGTGATCTCGTGTAGAGTTAGATCATCAAACTTGTTATGGAAGATGGATTTTTAACCACAAGTCCATGGAAGGGAGGAAAATCATCATCCACATTCACATAAAAGATAAGGGATTCATCCATATGGTGCACCACACCATTTAGGATGATGAGATTCACCCACCAGGATCCTTCCCTGAACTCTAATGTATAATAATGGGGAAAGGATCAATTATTGTGTCCCATTAAACTTCATAGTATGTGAAGTGGACTAGATCCACCACAACATGGTGATTTCTAATGTTATTCCTTCAGTGATGATGGTCCTCTTTTTTTCTTGGGGATGGTATGTCAGTGAGGATAATATTTTTGGCACAAATAGGAACTATGTGCAGCTGGTTGATGCTAAAGTGGTGATTACCTCAACTTTTCTAATATGAGGTGTGGGGGAACCTATGATATATTGAATGGGATATGGGGAGGGCCTCTGTATTGGTTTTTGTTGGTGTGGGTAGGTCCCCACTTTGATTTTCCAGGATACTGGGTGGAACTCGGTTTTGGTTATTGGTGGAGTGGGGAGGAACTCATCTTTGGTGGGTGGGGTGCAACGAATACCTTCTCACTTATCGATTTGAAAACAAGGAGTACCTCGATGTTAATCGGGGATATCATAGGGTGGGACTCTATACAAATCAGGGATGGAGTAGGTAAAAACTCTACTTTGGTTGATTTTGGAGAGAGGAGGGCCTCTGCTAGAGCTGTGAATGATGTGAGGAGGACCTTGTCATAAATGTTTTGATATTTATGTGGGGATACTTCATCTATAACCATAATCACAGGGAGGACCTATCTACTGAACATCAATGAGGCCTGGACAAGTTATGCCACTGTAATTGTTTGAAACATGGGGAGGAACTCCATGTTCTGTGTGAGAATGAGGAGGACCTCCACTCTGGTTTGAGATTTCATGGGGAAAGCATTCATGTTGAGTATCATCATCATAGACTATCCCTTAATAGTTATTGGGAATTATTGTGATTTAGAGAATCAACCCAACATATAAGATATGAGGGATCGATCCAAACGTGGCACTGAGGAGTCCTTACTCTATAGTAGTAGGGACTTGGATGAATACATCATGGTGGAAAGGTCCATGGGAGATATTGAAGATGATGCCCCTTGATAGGAAATATCCTAAGATAGGGCCTGACATTGGTGTTAGTTGAGTGGGACTGGGCTCAACAGAGCAGGTTAATGGTCCACCTGTTCCTCAGCTAGGAGAACTGGTTTCTTGTGGTGTTGGGACGACCTAGTGGGAACCCTTACTATTGTATCCTATGATATGGTTGTTTCTAGGGTTAATCAAGTATCCACCACCATCTAGGCATAGTGGAATGATACAAGGAGTGATCTAGGTACAAGCTCCTCAAGTGGTTCTTTATCATAGTAGGGAGAAGAGGATACCTGAGCGGTCCTTGGTGGAAGCATTGATGGCATGTCACAAGAGC
Source organism: Viscum album (assembly GCA_963277665.1). Lineage (NCBI taxonomy): Eukaryota > Viridiplantae > Streptophyta > Magnoliopsida > Santalales > Viscaceae > Viscum > Viscum album. The sequence goes on along the minus strand of OY728135.1, from coordinate 1,098,487,763 downwards.
CTCTAAGCCCTGGAGATCCATGTCCATTCTGGGAATGAATCCCTAAAGATCATACCATTATACTAGGGTGTCTATCAACCTCCTCTAGATTATCTCAAAGTGTGAGATAGGGTGTGGGAACCTGGTAGATGATAAGTCATGGACGTCATGGTGGAGGCATGGAATACAGTATTTTCGCATCGATATTTCCCCTACCCCTGCGTCGGTGGGCATTGGGTGAGTGGTATCCTAGAGATTTAGTCCTAAAAAGTAGAAATTTTCAGTATTTTAGTATAGATAAAATGAAAGAAATTCCCATTTTACTAGTGTCATATATTCTTCCATGGATGGATAAGAATTTTCCACATTAGAAATGCTGAAAATTGTATGCTCAACATTCAACTTCCCAAAATTATGGTGAGATCTAAATCAGGCTGACTGTTTTCTTACCGGGCCTTGGTGCCGGATATCTGGATCAATTAACACACTAATATGTTAAACTGATGACTTTAATACTTCTATTAACCTATTGAAAAGGGTAGATTCACAAAGGTTTCAAAATTTATGTTTCTGAATCATTCCACTAGGGTACATCATCATCATTTTTGCACACCTTATCTCATGCATTTGGCATGTAGCTATGTCATTGTTCATTAATGAATTCATTATACCCGACATTCCCGCATTACAAAGGCTGGAGACAATCATCACTATCTTTCTGAGATTTTTTCATTTGTCAAAATGGGATTATGGGATGTCAGTTCCACATTCCATGGATTCCCCCTTGGAATTCATCTCCTAGTCTGGATCTCCCTCAAAGATTTGAGTCATAATTCATGAAACTCATTCTCGATACCATCTCATTGTGGATTTCGGTTTCTTATTCATATTCTTTCTGGACATTCCATGGGGTCTAGTTGGGACAGTAACCTTTGTTCAGAAGAGTAGTCACATTTACCGTTAGTAAAATGTATTGGCACTAGAACACTAGAACACATGTATTCTTCCTCAAAAGAGGGATTCTCAAGGGTATGGAAATTTAGGAATCTTGTGGTGATAATAAGATATCTTATTCTAGAGTTAGGTTATCTGAGGTTTTTATCTAAAATTCCATTTTTATTACAGGATAGGCTATGAGTTTAACATGTTACAAAGACATAATAATATCAATTGGAATGTACCATGGTGACAGATCAGAGAGGTTGATCCATACGAGGGAACACCTAGAATTTTTGTCATATGGATGGATCATAATACCCAATGAGAGTGGACATGGAGTGGTGTGTCTCATAAAGAGACATTTTTTTCATCGTGAAGGCTGATATGGACACCACTAAGTGTGGACATATAAAGTTAACCCCAGTGAGTAGGACACCAAGGTTTACTATTTGATGGGATTAAACTTTAAGGAGGATTTCTACATACCCTATGTATTATATAGGGATCAAAACCCATGTAATTATGATCAGTGATGGTTCATGGGTCTTACCCATGACTATATTCCATTCAAAATAGGATTTCTCTTGGTTTGGTGAATATGAATTTTGTGGTGATTATGCATAGTTAGCTATCCAAGTGATACTAACAGTAGTGATGAGGTGAATGGGGATTATGTAGTGAGATGGACTAGATGGATGGTATGATCTCACTAATATTTGTTAACTCATGTACGAATATGAATTTATATGGATGAAGGTTAGGAGATGGAATGGATGGAGTGGAAGGATTATGATGGGTGATGGGATTGAACTACAGAGAGGCTTCCTTTGTACCCTTTGTTGAATATAGTTATCAAAGTCCGCATAGTTCAGATGGATGATGAGATACCTAAGAAGCTGGATCATGAGAATGGAGTGTATGGATGTGGACCTGAATGAAGTGGAACCTCCGAGCTAGGGCATGATCCTCCTGACACATGGTGACCTGAGGGACCAACTATGATGGTAATGTATGATAAGATTCATCCTCAGGGATGATTTGTACGTACCATGTGTATAAGCCAAGGATCAATGTCAAAATAGTTCTATAATGGGGCATAGAATCAGTGATTACACATGGCATATTTCCCAAAGATTCTTGTGTGCATTTAGTACATTTACGTGCCAACATCTCCACTTTTGTGATCCTTCCTTAACTATTTCTGGATTGATAGAGTCAAAGCTAGACTTATGTAGTTGTATTGGATGTGTAAGGTCCTTAAATGTGGATTTTCATCTTGTGTGTGGAACTATAAACTTACATGTGACACACATGGTATTCTCAAAATGGTTCATTGATTCCAAGGGTGTCTTATATTTACCCAAAGATAGTCATTTTCTATTCTATGTAGTATTAACCTCCAAAATATACATATTAGATGATCTTACTTTAATTAAAATTTCACAAACTGACCTTAAATTTCCACTATTATTTTATTTATTTTTCATATTTTTATTATGTACAATTTATCTATACTTAAAAGTGGTGTTCCCATAAATTTTATTGTTTTGAGAGAAATATTCATGTCACACAGTTCAGGGGAATGGATAACTATACAGAACCCAGGTAATAAGACAAAGGTTTATGAAGATGAAAAATAACATCATTGTAACATATTTAGTATAATCATGTGGTCATTTAGTGAAACATTCCATAGGTATTCTTGTGTGGCTCTCACAGTTAGTGCACTGTTTGGCTATCCATGTTGCCAAATCATATGATTCACCAAGTACATAATTATTTTGGGAATTTAAAAATACCTTTCTAAAATTTTACCTAATAATAATACCTATCTCTCCTCCTCCCCCTATTCAAGATTCACACCACCCGTTGGATCCCTAATTGGATGTGACTCCCACTTTTCTACCTCTACTCATGGTGAATAAAGGTGGTTTATCTATGATTTAGGCTCAAATCCACAAGGTTATGGGTTTGATTCCATCGTTTCTTTCTCTATTCCTCCTTATCCCTCTTCCCCTTGTACATGCAATATGGAATGAACCATAGGGTGTAATGATTAATTTATTTTTGTTATTTATTGGTGTATAGGGTGTGTGATGTCTATCTTAGGTATCATTCATCCGATATTTGAAGCTTCACACCATCATGCTTGACTTTACATAGGTTTCCCCCTTAATTTGACTTTAAATTCAATAAACATAATTAATTATGTTTTAAATCAACGATTTGGATACCTAATAATAGTATTAAATAATAATAAGGAACATTTTGAAGGAAAATAAAGTTCAGCATGATTTTGATTTTGATGCAATGGAATTTCTCAAATTTGAAACATGGATAAAAAATTATTATATAACCATACACACAGGTTGTGTGATAAAATTCTCAAATGAACATTCTAAATAAATTAAATGGTTTTAAAACTAATTTTGGTCTTCAAAGATGATTTTAAAGGTATTTTAGGTTTTAAATATTTGAGTTTGGTTTCAAAAAGAGTTCTTTAAAACTTATAAAATGTTTATGTCATTTGGTAATGATTGTAACTTGTTCTTAAACTTGTTTTATAATTAATAATTCTAAGACAATGATTGCATGGCCCAATCGACACCATAAAAATGACTTTCTAAATCATTGATTGAAAATGGAAAATCAATATTTGTTTCTAGGAATTTTATTCATACAGGATTTTGGTGTGTTTTATGACATTCTCATATCTATTTGTTGATTTTATTTGTCTATGTTATTTGGGGAAATTATAACTAATGATTTCAATTATGGATTTTCTCATGTTGTTATTATTCAAACAATATGGGAACCTATGTACTTGGGTAGGTAAACCTAAAAATGATGATACCCCTTTCCACTTGTTATTCTAGTGAAGTAAGCATGGCACTCCCCTAGTTATAAAATGATACTTTTCCAATAATTGAGGGTATGACCCAAATTAGTGATTTATATTTATAGGTTCATCTAGATATAATTATATTATATTGTTCCTCTAATATTTCTTATCTAAAATTAATATTTCCATGTTGTTTACTTGATTTATCTTATTACATAATGACCTTAGAGTGTTTTTAATGAATTTATTTTAAATGATTAAAAATTAATTATTTCCATTTAAATTAAATAAAAACTAAATTTTATATGGTGATTAGTGAAATATTTTTTTGGGCTCATGTATGAAAAAACTATTTTTACTACTGTTTTTTATACTATCGTGTAATTAATATTTTATTTAAATTCTATACATGGGGTGTGGTTTTATTTTTTATAACTACTAGGACTTTATTCTCATGAGTTATAACACTTTATGTTCTTGTTTTTCTCTTTTATAATCAGAAAATACGTTTGGTTTGAAGTTGGATGGTGACATGTGGTCACATGGATGTAAGTTTTTTATCTTTTGTTTTATATAGTTTTCTTTATCTCAATGGATAAGCCACCAAACCCTACTTTATTATTCATTAATAATCAGTAAATTACATTTATTTGGAGACTGTGTGATGGATCTAAATGGGTTTTTACATGGTGGTTGTCAGAGGTTAGATGAGGGATTTATTTGAATAAATTTTTTAAATTACTTTTATATTATATTTCTTCATTTTTGATGGTTCATTGACCTCCAATGTATGCAGTGTATATCCTCATTTTTCAACATAGAGTTCAATTTATTTAATGATAGAATCCATCCCAAATGATTTCATTTGATTTTAATTATAGTTTTCATTTTTTTTGTGGATCAGTGTTTCCCATTCTGTATGTCATAAGCTGCTTCAGTCATCTGATGGGGTGATGGATTGATTTGGTTGGTGAAAAAAATTGAGCCTAGTTACTTAAAAGTACTATGATTTATAATTCTACTTTTTATTTTTGTATTAATGGTATATCAGAAATCGGATAATTGGGACTCAATAGGTATTAATAAGAATATTCTAGATAACTTTTTCATGCTTTGAATCTAGAGTATCTATAGGAATTCGATATTTGAATACGGGATTTTTTTAGTTTTATTTGTTGTTTAATTTTGTTATGCGGTCTATTTTATTGTTTACGCTTTGGGGAGTTACAAAGGTAGTGAACTAGTTGTACCTGGTAAGTTCCCAGGGCCTAGAAAGCCATGTAGAGCATGATTACAAGATTTTAAAAGAATCTTGGTGACAGTTTTGTGGTTGGAACATAGTCTTCTAGGCCATGCATCTTGGCTTCACACAAAAACTAGTCCCATTTTGAATTATATATTTGAAATCTTATGTTTAATTTTTTTTTATTATGTCATATCCATGTTTTTTGGGTCAAATGTAGGTTTTAATTTCACATATTTGGTTTTAAAATTGTAAGGAAATTGTTTTAATATTATTAATTGGGGATTTTAAATATTAATTAAAATATAAACTTGTTATTATTATTTCCAATAAAATGGTTTTGGAAATACAGTTGTACTAAAATGGTTGTGTTTTTCTATAAAGGGGTTTTCATGGTAATTAATGTTGATTGGTTTTGAGAATGTTAGAATTATCCTCATACTCGTTATTCTTAAATAAATATAAGTTCTATTTTAAATGAACAAATATAGTTTAAAATTTAATATATTTAACTTTTTTTATTTTTTAATGTTGGATGATGGATTTTTTTGGTGTTTTAAAATGTAAAAATGGTTTCAAAAAATGGATGTTTTTTGGTTTTGATATCTTTTATGAAAAAGTATTGATCTTCATACATGAAATTGGTGATCATTAAAGGGGAAGAGGTAGTTATGGAATATGAGTCTTCTTAAAACTTGGTAAGTGTATTTTTTTGGTGTGTCCCTTGATTCTACTTCATTTTTTTTTTTGAATTATGATTTATTCCTTAGTTTTGTCCTATATCTTATATTAATTTTCAATTTACTCCTTGAAAGGTATGGATGAATTGCGAGTGTGTATTCTTTGTTGTACATCTTCCTTTCATTACCTAGTTGGAGTCAAAATTTTAAATTGTGATTATTAAACCCTTTGTGATTATTTATCCCTTTCTGAGATTATATGTATTTTATAAACCGATTATTGATTTCTGATCCTCCTTTTGTATTCCCATGTTTATTCCTTGTTGAATGTATGATTTTTAGTCAACACTTCAACATTAATTTATGGTTGATACTTGGATTTTATATGATGTTATTCAAGTAATAAGGCTTTTACTTTAAGGGGATGTACATGGGGGTTTTGGTTTATTATTTGGATAATTTTGAAAAATGTTATATTGTATTTGATCGATATAATTCATTGGGATTATGTGTCTTAGACGAAATTTCTCTGGTTTCTCTCTCCCTCGAACCATGTCTCCTTCCTTGTAATTCATTTTGAGGTATATCTTTCATGAATAAATTATAGTTCTGTCTTGTATTATTCCATCTACCTTGCCTTAGTTGTCTGTGTTTGAGATTGTATTATAACGGAGCTATTGGTCTAAGGTGATCAGTTGAAATCTACCATATTTAGATTTTTATTATGGTATTTATTAATTTTTATGTATCCCATATATAACATCCTTAAATTTTAGTGATTTTTAACTTCTTTATTCCTCAGGATAGGTGGTTGTCTTGGTGATTTGGTGTATTGAGAGGATTTTAAAATGATGGGAGAGAAAAAAATTGATGAATCGTTTTTTAGGAAGTTGGGGTGTTTGGATGGAGACCAATTTCGTGGTCCCAGCACAACCACTCTGACATAAAGGATTATTTTTTATATGTTTCCATCATTAGTTCTTTATAAAGATTCCTTATGATCAATAATAAAGTTTCATTTTGTTATTTCAATCATGACCCTTTTTAATCAAGGTGTCCTATGGGTTGTCTTTTTGTGTATTGAGCCCATCGTGATTTATTTTAGAGTCCTTAATGGTTGTATATGAATTAGTAATTTAAATTGTTTAGTGTTTCACATTTTCATATGGAGGATTATTTGGACATTTTTCAGTATTAATTCTAGTTGGTAATCCTATTTCCTAGTTCATGTCCTTATTATGAGGGTTAGACCCATTTTTATTTGAATCATCATTTTCATCCAAGTCTTCATAAGTGAAAAAGAATTATGTTGGAAATAATTATCACACTCAAAATCATTTTTTCTATTTTTTTATTTTTGACACTGTTATTGATCTCTTTTACCTAGTGGAAGTCCCTAAAATTTTAGTGCTTTGGGGACATAGTGTATGTCACATTGTTTAAGTGAAGAATTATTGATAACCATGTAGACCCCATGTTTCATGAATATAGTTTATGATGGTGATAAATTTAATGTTTATTTGAATAGAGTGGTCTGTATGTGCACATTGACCCAGGAACTCCAGTGTGGGTTGCGTGTTGGGTGCACGATTATTCCAACAATGCAGTTGAATCGTGTGATTTACCTAGGACTGAAATATTCATGGAAATTTAAAATATAGAATTATTTCTTTTTAATATAAAAATAAACCCTTTCTCTCTCACTACCTACCATTTTCATTACACACCACCTAGGGGAGACCCTAATTCATGTGAATCCCTCAATTATTCCTCCTCTATTAGTGAATCGAGGTTATTTCTCCCTAATTTAGTTTTGAATATACAATGTTTGGACAATAGTTTTATCTTTTATTCATCTCTTCTTCCTTCTACCAATACTCTTTGTTGTGTGTTATATAGAACAAGGCCAAGGGTTTCATTCTTGAGGTATTTTTTTATTTCTTTTTTTTCTAGGGTGTATGATGTATCTCTTAGGTGTTTTTATCCAATATTCAATGATTCACACCATATGTGATCAATTTAAAGTAGGTTATCCCTCATGTTTTTCTCTAAATTCATGAACCATATTTTACTTTATTTTTTAGTTTTTTTATACCTATTAATAGTATGAATTATTATTAAAGGTAATGGGAAACATAAATCCAGTTTCACTAGATTTTAGTTTCAATGAAAAGGATTTTCTCAATTTGGAAACATGGAAACATATGATTTGGTTAACTATTCACACCAACTACTTGATAACATGCATGAATGTCCTTTAAAAATAAATATTAAGAATTTAAAAGGATTTTTTGTCATCAATATGCTATCTAAAGGTCAATGTTATTTTGAAGAGGTATTCCTGGTTTTAAAAAGATGTGTTTAAGACATCAAACAATACCCTCATATTTTTCAGAATTATTTATATTTAAATAATTTAATTTCATTGATAGATTTTGTTGCAAAAAAAATAGATTTTAAATGAACCACTAAATATTATTAAAATATTACGATATTTTTATGAAGTTTTTCTCAGTAAATAATTATATTTCTTTAATAGTTTGCATTGCATGCAACAATGAGTTTAAATGATCGGATTAAAATTATTACAATTTTATGTGTTCTTAATTTTCTAGCCATTAGTTTGGTTGGTTTTAATAGGATAAATTATTTATTAAATAAATATAATGTTCCAACTAAATATAAATTCTTTAAAAATAATCACGTAATTTTAGTTATATCATTTTATTCTTCAAAAAAAATTCTCTAAAAATGGGTTTTGTTACAATTAATTTTTGTAATGTTTTAGGAACATTATTTCAAATAAAAAATTCCAAATTTTAATTCATCATGTTATAATTATATTATGATGAATTTATGAGAATTTAACATAAATATTTATTTTTTAGCGAATAGTGAGAAACACTATTTTTAATCAAAATCATATTTTTCTTTAAAGTGATTACAAATTAAAATTATATTTTGGATAGTATTAAAATTTGACTAGTCATTATTGACTAGATATTAAAAAATTTTATTTTTTAATGGATTGTATACATATAATATTTTATGAAAATGTTTTATATTTTAAAATGGATTTTTTCTAAAAAACACCTTATTCATTGTGTTTTCTCGTTTTAATTTTAAATTATATTTTCAAAATAATATGATATTAATTTTAAAAACTGGATTCCATATTTTGTCTTAGGAGTTTCTAATTTATTAAATATTTTATCTTAATTATTGGATTATATTAATTCTAATCTTTCCAAATTTCATTACCATTGTAAAGGGTAAATCAGGTAACTAATGGTTCAAAATAAAATGATATGAACTAATATACAATCCAAACAAATAACTACATATTATTCTATAATTATATCTTTACCATAATTAATTAAGGTTATAATTTATGACATTTAGAATCCACATGGATGTGTTTATGAACCTTATAATATTTTATTTAATGAAGAGTCAAAAAATGCCACACTCTTAATTTTAATAAGTGTAATATTTTTTATATTTTTTTATTCAAATAATATGTCATAATATTTATATTATTCTGAAATATAAATATTTTTCTTCATCATATTAATTTATTTTTTAATTATACTGAATAATAAATTACCTTAATGCTTGCACATATTGATGCAAGTATTATTTAATTAATGAAATAATAGAATAAATGCTATTAAAAATATAAAAAGAATAATTATTTCAAAAATTTAAGGTGATACAAAAAATTCTATAGAATATCATGATATATTTACGATATAATAATTTCTATGGTTTTATTTTGACTTGGATTCATAAAGTTTATGAATTCAATGTAAGGAATAGTATAAAGATTAATAATAATAATGATTATGGATTATTATATGATTTAATTATTTAAAAACATAAACTATTAAATAATCAAAAAATGGGATAATATATGGTCAACAATTTCTGCCCCTACGGATTTATAGGTCATTTGGAGACATTTTTTCCTAGAATAGTCTTATTATATTTTAATATTTTGAGAAATTCCAAAAATGCCCCACACCTCAATTATAAAATGGAACATTCTCCTTCATAATATTACACCACTTTAATCCTTATATATCAACCATAATATAACACATTTTTATCTCCACTTCCTCAATCAAATTTTATAGATCCTGGTCTTCTCAAAATAAAAATCCTAGAGCCCTCTAGAGGAGATCTAAAAGGGTTGTTTTGAAGCAGAGGTAATCCCTCTAACATATCGCTTTCATTTATACATTTATTTATCTCATATAAATATATGATTTTCATCATAAAATAATAACTTCAGTAAAATTAATACTACTAAATGTTTTTATGATTTTTAGAACACCATTATAAACCCTATTTTTCATCAAATAAGATGTGAATGTATCGATCGTGCATACGTACGGCTTATTATCTTCATGTAGCCACAAAATTCATTTTCTAACACCATATTTTATAGATGGAAATCATGATGGTTTGAGTGTTTATATATGACATATATGATTTAATTATACTTTTTTAAATATAATATAATTTTTATATTCTTGTCATCCAATCTATTGTGAAACGATAATGTAGATTGTCTGTATGTATGGACTACCACCTCCATGATGAGATATGATTTTTTTCATTTATATTTCACATGGATAGTAATAAATATTAGTTCTATAAATATACATAATTTATATAAAATAATTATTATTATATATTTATTAATTATTATTTACCTTTATCTCATTCCATCATATAAAAAATGGATGCATCATTCATCTATACATATGACATACCTCTCAATGAACAGTGAAATTATTTTTTATCTCTACTATTTATTAATAAATATAAATAGTTATATAATGAATATATATGCTTTTTACACCATGATTTAAATTTATATAAGTCATGGTTTTATGATTAAAGTATATGTATCATGACTACTAAACTGAAACATGCTTGTAAAAAACTTTTATAACCCAGAACAATGATTTAAGACAAAAATTATTAATAAACTATCGATAAGATGTTAAAAATCATAAATATTATAGATATATGGATATTTATTACATGTATAATTGATACATATATATGATATATACTGACTGAACATGACTAGGAATTATAATATTTGAGGTATGGGGTTATTTTACACCGTCATCATAATTTTGAATTATTTATGTTTATGTCTCTGTTAGAGAATATTTATCTTCCATGTTATTTTTTTCAATAAATATTTTGAAAAGGGATACTAATATTGTTGAAATTTATTTTTACCCGTGATTTAATTATATCAAAAATAGTTTGAGCAGAATCTTTATTTCATTTCTCAAATGAGGTTCTTTGCTACTTTTTTGATAAAAATATGGAAGGAATATTTGTCTAACATATACAACCACCATCATGGAACATTAATTCCATGAATAATGTTATAAAAAAAGGTTATTTAAAAAAATGTATATAATTTAATGTCATTTAATAAAATTATTTCAAAATGCAATGGATATTTTCCTTAATAATTATATCAAGATATATTTTAAAATTATTTCCTATAAATGATAACATTATTTGATGTTACTTCAAATTTATTAGGGATATTATCCAAGGATACCATATTCATTATCCCTTGGGATATTTCATTATTATTATGTAATGATGTTTATGAAACATGATTATTTTACCCTGGTTATGTTATGATTCCATGTTTATTAAATCCATTTCTTATCATGGGGGTTTTTTTGATTTATTTTTTTAGGGAACACATATGTATAGTTTTAATCAAGTGTCTTTTGGGACCTATATATCCATCCAATATATTGGCTAATGATTAATATCTCATGAGATAATAATGGGAAACAAGTTGATGGGATTGATCCACTATTTGAAATAGTTTCACCTTAATCCACATTCAAAAATTGGTATGTCTTAATCCATAATTAGAAACTCCCACTTTATAATCCACAATTGAAAATAAGTGCATCCTGATCCACAATGGGAAATAGGCGATAATCCCTGATCTACTTTGTTGATGTTATTTATAGTTAGTCTTGAAATATGAAATTGTTTTCTATATTTATGATGGTACCACACTTTTATGACATGGAATTGTGGTTTATGATTTATTTACAATTATTATCACTCTTTATGGTTGAAACTATAATGTTTTATTAAACGACTCATGTTTATGATGTATGAAAAGTTAGGTAAGAACATTTTATGTCATGTTCATGATCACTTAACCTTATTCATATCTTATTATTATATATGATCATATATTGATATCTTATATGTTTAAAATTATTGACCTTCTAAACTCACCCTTTGATAAGTTTCCTTCCCCTTGGTATGATGAGTGATTTTGGTATGGTATATCTAAGAGGTGTAAATTGTGAGAAGATATTAGTGAGAAATTTTGAATTTGTTTCCCAAAATAATAGAATTTCTTTTCTTGTCTCCAAATACACTATACCTTTATTGTCATCAGGTGTGTGTTTATGAAATGTATTGAATATTAATCTAAAAGTTCTGATATTTAGGTTAGAAAATACTAGTTCATTATATTTTATATCAAAGGAAAGGTGTAGTTAATATTTGGATATTAGGGTTAAAATTTCATTGGTGACATCCTTATGTATATGCTTAATAATATTTCTAAGAATATTTGTTGATGTTACTTTGTGGGTAAGTTTAAGGATAATAATATGAATAGTAAAATATCAGGTAATTTTTGTGGTGTATAGATAAAGGGATTTAAATGAAATTTCATCCCTATCTAGACACTATAAGTGGATGTGTATTTGGTATTGAGGCAACAAGTTGTAGAAATCTAAAAAGGGAGCATTGAGAACGACTCAATCATCACCTAGTGCATGATAGCGGGACTTTTTTCACACTTTGTTTGAAACTACTAAGGTACATGCTTTGGATATTTACAAACATATTTCAAACCATCATGAAGGATTTATTTAATGACTTTTAATGAACTACATTAATCCTATGTTTTCATAGATAGAAATAATGGTTTAGTGATTTAGAAATCAGGTAGATAATTTTTCAATATTATGTAGTTTTCTATTGAAAATAGTGTTTCTCAAACTATGATTTATTATTTTAGATAATGGCTAGAACTCAAAGGATGTGTGATAATGCTGAGTGCGATAGACAATGAAATTATTTTCCTCTTGAGAAACTAAACATTATGGTAGCTAGAAGTGATAATATTCTTGATATGTTAATAAAAATTTCTTAGGATATGAATCATGTTTTGTTTCCAAATTATTAAAGGGGGACATAATACTATTTAATCTTTCATTATAAAACATACACCTTCTTTTAGTGGATTATTTTATCCTCTATTGGATGAATGGTGGATCGACGTGAGAAAATATTTTTTATTATTTAATGCTTATGACATTAAAATATTATCCAAACTATATATCATTTAAATAGTGAATCATATTATTGGTGGAATCATATTAAGAATACAAGAGAATAATAAAAATTGAATATATGGAATGGAAAGAGTTTAAGGGGATATTTATTAGTATGTACTTTCTTTATATAATATAAAATATTGAGAGATGAGGAAATCCTCAAGATTAATATAAAGGATGATTAATCTACTCGTGCTAATGAATATAATTTTACAATACTTATAAGGTTTGCTTCTTGTTTAATCAGTATCCCTAAAAGAAACAATTATCAGTACATTAGTTGACTAAAACCAAGTCTTTGAAATGACTTTAATATAATAGAAATTAGTAGCAATGAATATGTCATTAGTTTTGAACTGATGGTAGAAAATAAAATTGGATATTCCCACCATTCTTATGGATTTGATATTAAAAGGAAGATATATCTTCCTAAAAACTCAAATGGTGGAAAAAAATTCCATCCGTCTGCATGCCATAAATTTTGGTAGAAAAATAAAGGTAATTTTTTGAATGAAACTATGATATTAATTATATATGGAATGGTGGGTCATAAATATGGTAAATTTAAAAATGAGACTAGTAGTCTAGTTAACACAGTAGAGGAGAAAAAGATGATACTTAATGCACCACCCCTACTATAGTGTCTCAACTGTAAGGAGTTTTTCTATTATAAGAATTATTTCTCCAATATAAGGTATAATGTGGATTATAATCAACAAAAATGTCTAAAGATAAAGGAACAATGGAAATTTTATGCAATCATAAATGATGATGTGAATCATGATAATTACTGCACACTTTTCATTCCCTCTTAGTTGAGATTTTAATGTTGATTTTGTACAAATGATCCCTATAAAAATATTATTGTTCATCCATTACGGAAATTTCATGGTATTATCTCTATTTACATAGATTCTGTAATAATGAAGTCACATTTTATATTATATTGGGAAAATGATGAACCTAATATTCAAATGAATTTTTTTTGATGAAGATAAGATATAATATAACGAGTAAAGGTTGAATTATCTTTTGTAAGTGTATATGTCTCTATTAAATAAATTTTTATAGATACCATCATGGGTTTAGGAGTTTAAGGTTGATCAAAAGTTTAAAGTCATTATTACCCATTTTATTGTTTTATGATATGGGATTTTATCTATATTAAAGTTATTTTAAGAGGTCTTTATAAAAATACAACCCTTTAGGTTTTTATAGTATTTATTGAGAATGTTTTTTAAGGAAAAATTAAATTTCACTTTACAGATATATTATTCGATGTATTGTTAACCATTAGGGACTATATTTTCTTTTATATTGAACTAATCATGGGTTGTTTTTTATCACCTTATGATGTTAGGAAACGTCATTTCTATTGGAGAAGATTTCTCTCCAGATCTTCTTGCTAGAATATGCATCATGGGAGTGGTATGGTTGCATGGGGTACCACAGTTAATTTTGTATCATTGGTACCTAAGGTTTACCTTAATGTTTTGGTTAAGTCTTAAGAATTCTCTTTCTATAGAGTTGGGTTTCAGTAGTACATATCATAATCAATAATATGGTCATTATGAGAGTACCATTCAATCCTATAGTATATTATATGATCATATTCTATTGATTTCAAAGGTGGTTGGGATCACGACCTTCATCAAGTTCAGTTTTTATTCAACAACGAAATTCACTCGAGAATTCATATGACTACTTCTGAATACATTTATAGAAAGAAGTGTAGATTTCCAACGTATTAGAATTAAGTTATAGAAATAAATCTATTGGGACCTAATGAAGTTGAGTATATGGTATAGAAGTTAAGATCCCTTCAACTTCATGTAATAGCATCTTATAGTTGACAAAAAGGTTATGTTGATAATCATTGGAAAGATCTTGAGTCTGATGTGGGTGAAATGGTATCCCAACTAATATATTCATGGAAGAGAGTGGTGATATTTTTAAAGAAGGAAAATCCAAGCCCTAGGTATATTGGTTCTATTTGAATTCTTGATTATATTCGGATGGAGGGTTTTGAATTGGATTTTCCATTCAATATCTACAATGTTGAGTATATGTTCCATATATCTCTCTTGAAGAATTATATATCTATTTTTTCACATGTACTAAAAATATATGTTATATTGATGGAGAAACACACTTATTATAAATAATAACTAGTAGATATTCGGTATTGTAGAGATGAAGTTCTACGAAGCAAGACTACTCGCCTGGATAATGTTTCGTGGTGAAACTACCAATTTGGGGAGGCCACATGGTAACCTAAGGATGATATGAGGAAAAGGTATCCTCATTTTTAATCATAGTGGAAAATTTTGAGGAAAAGGAAATAAATTTAATGGGGGGTAATGTAACTCTGAGATATTTATGATATATTTCCCTTTAAATAATTTTATTTTTTGATAGCTTACATTTCACATAACAACGAGTTTAAATGAACTGCATAAAATTACTAAAATAATATGGTATTATTATTTTATATCCATTGGATTATAATTCATGAATATAATGAACTAATTTATGAAATATGTATAAAGGTCCAACTCAAAATAAATTCTTATAAAATTATCACACAATTTTCGTGTAGTCATTTTATTATTCAAAAAATATGTTTTTGCAACAAATTATTTTTATTATAATTAATTCTTGAAAGTTATAAATTTTTTGGAATAATTAATTTAATTTTTTAATTCAAAATTTCAAAATTATCTTGAGGTTATGTTTTTATAATTTTCTGAAAAGATTTATTTTTCATTGAATAGTGAAATAAAACTAATTTTATTAATAATTATTTTTTATTTAAATGATTTCAAAAATTTTAATTATATTTTCATTATAATTAAAATTTTATTAGTTTATTTTGATCAAAAATAATTGAATTATTTTTTTGAAATTGATTTTTTACTTGAATTTAGTATAAAAAATTTTAAATTTTAATGGGCTGTTTTTATGAAAACATGTTTTCATTTCATTTTTCTAGTATAACATTAAATTAAATTATGAAAAAAATTATTAGAAATTTTAAAAATTGATTCCCTATTTTTAATCATGAGTTCCACATTTAGTAAACAGGTCCATTTTATTATTGAACAATATAAATAGTAATCTTAGTAAATTTTTTTATTATAGTAAAGGATAAATTAGGTAATTAATGGTTAAATATAAAATTATAAGAACTACTAAGTGATCGAAAAACATACTAAAATATTATTTCATTATTATATAAAAACCATAATCACTTAATGGTATAATTTATGAAATTTTGTAGCAACTTAGATTTGATTATGACCTTTATAATATTTTATTTAATGAAAAGTCAAACACGTCACACTCATATTTTTAATAAGTGTGATATTTTTATTATATTATAATAAATAGATTATATTGGACTATAGATATTATTTTGGAAGATAAAATATTTATCTTTATCATGGTAACTTATTTTTAATTTTTAGTTAATAAATAACTATCTTAAATTCTTTCATAACGTCGAGGTTGGAATTATTTGAATAATAGAATAATAAAATAAATGATATTAAAAATATTAAATGTAACATTATTTATGATATTTAAGGAGTTAAAATATTATCTAGATAACCATGAGTTTATTATTATTTAATAAAATATATTTTTTGAATTTTAATTGTTTTCATGCTTATTTTAATGTCAATGTAATGAATAGTATCATATTTGACAATGAGGATGTTTTATTGGATTGATATTTTATTTAATTATTTAAAAATAATATAAATATTAAATAAGATAAAAGGGGATAATAAAAGGTCTACAATTATATACCATGTGAACTTATAGGCTATTTGGATACATTTGGATCTAAAATAATCTTATTATATTTTAATCCTTTGAGAAATTCCAAAAGTACCCCACACCTCAATTATAAAGGGGAACATCATCAATCACTTCATTGCACCAATTTTAGCCTTAAATATTATCCATCCTCCATGAAATTATATTTTTCAATTCCCAAAAAACATTATAGAGGTTCTATTATTCTCAAAAAATAAACCCTAGATCCCTTTAGAGGAGATCTGGAGAAATCTTTTCAAAGAAGATGTGATATCTCTAACTAATAGATATCATTTATACTCTTATTTAACACCCCTAAATCTATTATATTAATCATAAAATAATATATTATGTATCCTCATTATACATAAATTTTATTTTCAATATGAAAACACCATTATACACGCTATTTCACGTCACATAATAAGTGAGTGTATCAATTATGCGTATATACGACTTCTTTCTCCACAAAATGATAAAATTAATTTTTTATCACTATTTTTTATAGATAGGAATTATGATTCATTTAATTTTTATATATGATATTTATTACATAATTATACTTCTGAAGTGATAATATTTTCTCTAAATAGGTATCATCTAATCTTTTGGGAAATGATAACGTCACACACGCGTATATATAGACTATCATCTCCTCGATGCAAGGTGATTATTTATTCATGTATATTTCACATGTATAGTAATAATGATTATTTTTATAAATATATATAATTTAGATAACATAATAATTATTCTTTAATGGTGTTTTATTATTTACCTTTTTTTAATGACATCAGACAATAAATGGAA
Source organism: Viscum album (assembly GCA_963277665.1). Taxonomy (NCBI): domain Eukaryota; kingdom Viridiplantae; phylum Streptophyta; class Magnoliopsida; order Santalales; family Viscaceae; genus Viscum; species Viscum album. Next base: position 1,098,470,036 of record OY728135.1, on the reverse strand, counting down.
AAAAAATTTATGTGTATATACGGATTACCATCTCAATGAATGGTTTAATTATTTTTTATATATCTATTATTTATGAATTATTATAAATATTTATATAATGAAAAAAATTTAGTTTATCTCAATATTTAATTTCTTGATATTATGGGACCTTTATATAAGTATAATGACCAAGACTCTGGAAACAAAACATACTGGGAAAACAAAGCAGTTATCACCCATTCCAAAACATTATAGTTATCCAAAGTACCTCTGTCTAGACTCTCTGTAAAAGGTATCTAAATTACAAAATCAATCACAACATCAGATTCTCCAAACAGAGTAATGTTTCTATTATTGTCACATACTAAAAATATGATTACCTTATTCATATTAAAACCTTAATGAAAACAACAAGTACTGTAGTACAATCCTTATATTTATCAAGTTATTCTCATAACTAAAATGTAATATTTGAGTCCAAAAACACAAAAACATTAATTATTCATCTTCAACAGTAGTAACAGTATAAACTTGGCCTTGATCCCTTGACCTTTTCTAAGGTAAGTTTCCCTGACTCTTAGGAAATTCATTTGTATAATGACCCATTTCTCTACAATTGTAGCATTTAACATTGAGAGCCTCCTTTTTTCCCTTGCAATCATGAGTCTAGTGACCTTTTTCTCCACATTTGTAACAAACTCCCATTCCTTTTAGGCAAGTACAAGGGTGTTTCTTCCCACAATTTTCACATAATGTAAAATCCTTCTTTCCCTTTTTCCCTTTATTTGTCTCTTTCTCCATCATTCTATTCTTCTATTTCTTTACTTTATTGTCATATGATTTTGAGAATTCCTTTTCTGTCTAGATAGCACATGATACTATATCTTCGTACATTGAGAAAGATTTTGAGACTAATTCTCAACGAATAAATGGTTTTAACAAATCAAAGAAGCAATCAATATTAATTCTTGGGTTACATATATAATCTATATCATACCTCGCTAATCTTGTAAAGTTAGCCTCATACTTTACGACATTCTTATACTCCTTTTGGCTCAGACTCAAAAATTGACTTTCCATATCTGCTCGATGGTCATGAGGAAAGTATTTTTTTAAGAAAATCTCTTTGAACTCCCTCCATTCCATATTTGATATTTCATCATCTTCCTTCATGTTTTGAATCAACGACCACCAATGATCAGAATCTCCAGTGATGCGGTAAACTATCATGACAGCCTTTTCCCTTTCTCTACTCCCCAAGGTATGGAATATTTTCTCTAAGGAATTTATCCATTGTTCAGCTACTAAGGGATTTGAACTCCCATTTAATGTTGGTGTTTCTTTTCTCATGAAGAGATCTAACATTGATCCTCCACGTTGTGGGTCAGGGTTCTCTATACGGTTATGGTTATTATTCATAACCGGAGTGAGTTGTCCCAGTATGGTGATTAGCTGATCAGCACCAGTTGCATCACCAGCTCCACTATAATTATCTTGAGCAGGAGGATAGTCCCTACATGGAGTGTGTGCATTTATACAGTTTCCATATCTTCCACTATGAGCCATTTCTAAATAATGGCATAAACTAGATCACTTTATGAATCAAAATACAGAATTCCATACTTGTAAAAAACTTAACATAAATTTAACAGTTTATGGATATATTCCATAATCATAAAAATGTTTTCTTTTAGTAAGTATATACTCATAAACCCTTCATAATTTTTTTTAAATAAATTGATAATTACCCTAAGCGTATCCCCCGAGAGTTTCGTAACCAAGAGTACAGCAAGGCCCGTTGTCGTGCACCAGTTCCCGTTCGAGTCTAGCTCAAAGTGGTGTTTTCGGGTTTTACCCCTAGGTACATCGGTGCCAGAGCTACCTCTACCTGCTCGTATCCAGATGGGGATTTAATGCTCGGAAAACTCAAAAAATCTCTATAATACCAAAATTCTAGGAAGTTATTCTATAATAATCCTCAAATACTATCTTAGGGAAATGTTCTCTAATCAGAGTTTGTCTAAATCTAGATTACAAGGTTTGTACTAAACATCCTCTGATACCAACTGTAACGCCCCGACCCCAGTTATCCAGAGTCGGTGCATTATTACATAACATCGGCATGATCATAAAAGATCAAGTCTCGAAAGACAGATTAGTTTAGTAGCCTTGGAATCACTAGATATATTCATAAGGGTTACATTACATCATAAAGTGAAAAACTACAATAATATAGTCTCCATAGTCCACACTCATATCCCCTTAAGACTATCCCTGTAGGTCAGTCATAGTATATTTCTTCACATCCTTGGAAAGATAAAACATAGAAAGGGGTGAGCTCAGATGCTCAGTAAGGATAACAATATAGCGGATAATAGCATAAATATACATAAACATTTGAGGCAATGTATAACTAAAACAAAAGCCTTTAAAACTTGAACTTCAGAATAATATGGAAAAGATAAAATGAAATAATTCTATTTACTTATTCACATGGATATTCTACTTGTCGAATAATCACATGCAATATTAATAACCACTTTCATAATGATGCAATGCATAATGTCAAACATTAATTTCTGTGTCAAGGCCTGGTGCCATGACCTAAGTGATAACTATAACCGGAACCCAACCCGGAGAGCCTCTGTAACTGGACTCCAACCCGAAGTGCCTCTAATAACCGGACACCAACCCGGAGTGCCTCTAATAACCGGACACCAACCCGGAGTCCCTCTAACAACCGGACACCAACCCGGAGTGACTCTAATATCCGGACACCAACCCAGAGGGTCTGCAATAACCGGACCCCAACCCAGAGGGATTAATTTTACGGGTCCCCAACCCAGAACATACTAGTCCAACACATTCATCTTAAGAAGAAGATGAAATATAACATAAACATTCGTATTAAAACTAGCATACAAAATGAAAAAACATTAATCATAAACTAATAATGACATAAAAATAACTCATCCATAGTCAAACATATCACAAAACCTTACCTACAATATGGATGATTTGTATCATAATAAATCAACTTCAAATAAATGAATTTTTTTTCAAAGGATGTTGACATAGATAAAATCAAAACTATTTGAGAGAAATATCTCTTTTGTTGAAATCATTTAAAAGTAACATAATTATAGAGAAAACCGTTATTTTAAAAACATTCTTATAAGATTTTAATGGAATCTTTGACAACTATATAATGGCAGAAAATAGCCGCACCCACCGTATAAGTTAAAAAAAATTCTTACCTTTGTTTTTCCAAAAAGGTCAAAAGTAACTTGTTTGGAAAACGACGGAAATATTCCTTTAAAAACGTATAAGGTCAAATAAGGATATAAATGAATTTAAACCATAGTCTGTAAAATAGTAAGAATGAATTGAAATACATTTTTAGGAAACATGGATGCGGATGATAAAGAGGTTCCAGTAGATAATTATGTATAAACAACCTCGGATAATGAAGAGATTGTGAAATATTCCCTTACCAATTTGGTAACTTATGAAACATACACCCCATGAAAGAGATATCTTACAATGAATATATAAATACACATATATTGAAGTTTATTACACAAGAAATACAATTATGGGCAGTACATAGACCACACAAAAGGTAATAGTGGCAATATGACATGAATCTCACGAGAATAAGGAGTGAGATGAAAACCCCTTACGATGTACTTTTCCTTGGTTGAGGGTAGATTTACAACCTGTATAATGGTGAGATAATTGTTATTAAATTATAAAATAATCATATACATTAATATGATATCATATATGATCTTTTAACATTGCTTTGTCAATAATATCTTAGTATTATTGTCGTTTCGGGTGTTAACTTACTCATTTTCTTTTATATGTTTTGTTACTTATGCCATGTTTTTTATTGATAAGTTTCATCTTATTCATATCCATAATGTTATCAAGTCCATAAAAATTATTTTTAATAATCAAATGAGAATTATAATTGAATGGATACGATGGGGAATTAATCTCATCACATTCATGGAGACGATAGTCCGTACGTACGCACGAGCGACAATATCACTCTTTTGATATTAAAATAATATATAATTGGATATCATATCATATATACAGAATAATTATCATTCTATATTTATTATTTACATGAATTACACATCATTATTATACCCATCCAAATAATAATGTTTTGAATAACAATTACACCACGACATGGAGACGGTAAGCCGTACGTACGCACATATGGTGACATGTCATTCAAAGGATGGATAGAATAATGAATATGATTGTACAATATTTATAATAAAATTACAGTATATATAGGATACTGGAGTTATTATTTTATAATGGTAATAAAATATAAAGAAGAAGTTGAAGAAGAAAAGAACTTGAAAGAGGGTGGTGAAAACATTACCTCTTCTTCGAGTTCTTCCTTTTGATTTGATCAAAAGGGCTCCTTAGGTTGTCTTTCTGATAAAAATAAGGCCTCTAGGTTGACTTGAGGGACGTTGAGAGGATATTTGGGTAGGGTTTGGCCGAACCAAAAGGCTTTTAAGGTATTTATATGAGAGTAGGGGGAGTTCCCTTTTATAAGAGGGGTGAGGGGCACCTTAGGAAAAGCTAGAAATATTATTTTATAATAAATTTATATTCGCTTTCTAATGGCTCCAAAGTGGATTATTTAAATTTTAAGGTGGTGATAGGTCGACAACCATTCAACCAATAGGTTTTAGATAGGTTTTGGTCATTATATTAACCTTATATTATAGTTTTAACTCTTAGATAATTAGTTTGACATTTACCATATCACTTTGTATTTTTATATTATATAGTTAATAAAATTAATATATACATCCAAGAGACCCCACAAGTGGCCCATTAATAATACACCTATCATGATATAAGTCCTTTGGCCGAAAATCGGATTTTTACGAAATATAATATCAATTAATAATATAATATTTGTTTTAAAAACTCATTTATATCAATTTTGACACTATTCAATAATTGATTTTTGTTAAATTCTTAACAACTTTATTAATTCGAAAAAAACTAATTTTGGAAATAATATAATGTCATATTAACCAATATAATTCTTGTATGTCATCAAAACTTTCAAATTATATTTATTTTAACATTTATAATACCAATTATTTGATTCTTTCATTAATAAGGAAAATACTGCATCATTATTGTGTCATAAATAAATTTAATTATTAAATGTATAAAAATTATAAATAAAATACCATTATATATGAAAACTTTTTATCTTTATAATTAATATTTATAGTATAAAATACAACATATATAACCCTATTTAAAAATTGTTTTACTAAAAGATATATGCCAGTGTCATTTTTGTATTTATTTTAACTTAATTAATATAAAGTGTCTTTATCACCTACAAGTGGATCTATGGGGTCCCAAAATCGACCCAAAGATGCCCATTTTCAGACATGTATCAACCAATAAGGATAGGACACCTTTTAAGGTAATTTAGTGTCATTATAATATTATTTTTTTACCCTTATTTACCGGATTTACCCTTTAACCATGGTAAATAAAATATTTACCGAAGTAATTATTCAAAATGTCTAAAATTAAAAGTTACCTATTTACACAATTTGGAAATCCTGATTAAAAATATGGAATCCATTTTTCTATATTCAAAACAAAGAAGTGGAAGAAATTAATTTAAAATTAATTCCCGTTGATAAAACAAAAAGCGTGTTTTTAAGAGATAAATATTATCATAAGATTGACACTTGTTTTTGTCCGGTTTAATTATGAAATTATGTCCAATGACCAACATTCTATTAAATGGTAAAAATATATTCTAAATATACTTTAAAACCACTCAAATTCATAATTTATCACTGTTAATGTTTTCGATTAAAAAGTTGTTTTTAATTAAAATTTTGTAATTTTCACTATTCATCAAAATATAAAAGTTATCCGAAAAGTACCAAAATTTCACACTAGGCTAATTTTGATATTACAAATCCAAAAATGAAGTCTATTTTGAGAGATAAAATTTATAAAATTTCAAAAATTGGGTATTAATATTCATAACTGCTACTTTGATTGTTCGCGGTGTGTTAGAATCTCGAAGTTGGTACAACACACGCTACTGTATTATTCAAAGAGAATCGTACCGTGGAAGTTGTGGGTGTTAAATTCATCATAACATGTCACTTATAGTTTATTTTTTTGATGTTGAATATAACAGGGTCCAGGAACCCATACCCAATATTTTTGACATCCACTATACAAAAAGAAGAGAATCTCATCCAATGTTCTATTGGTCATTATAAATTTATAGCTTTTATCTCCTTCCAAATCCTAAGGATAAATTAAATCTCTCTAGGCTATTGATATAATAATACTTTAGATGGATCAATGGGATATGATCTAGGTGATCATATTTATGCCTAAGGATTATTTACAACTCTCTACTAGAACCCAGAATTTGATGAATAAAGATAACATGAAGTTTTTTAAATCATTTTTGGATAATATAAAGATGTTCGAGCTTGGATCCTTCAAGAAAAGATCCCTGGAGATGATCTGCAGTTCAACACACTGCCATATAAAATGAGGTACTTATATATATATTTCAATGCTTATTTAATTCATGTGAAATCCTCAGACCTCTACTAGGGCTCAGATCACCGAGATGACACAATTGTGTCACTATAGTGGTGAAAAATTGTAAATATTTACCCCACTAGTTTCCACTGCGCTCCCCAATAGCATCATTTGGTATCTGAGGAAATTCTGGAATTTTTTGACCCAAGGAAAAATTAACTAGTCTGAAATTTAAGTAGAGATCTTTCATTTGGTTCAAACGAAATAGAACATGCATCGATCTAATTTTTTATGTCCAAGTTATAGTCTTGTGAAATTTTTAATAGGGATTATTTTCATTTTTTTAGATATTAAAATATGAAAAAAAACACACACAAATTTATGGGTCTGTGTTAATATGTTTTCCAGACAAATTATGATGACCCCAAGATTTTCGTCCAGGTGTCTACTAGAATTCGGTGGCCAGAAACTCTTTAAACCATTATTAATAATTCCACATTATTTGTGGAATAATTTTTTATTAATAAACTATATTAAATTTATCTTGGGTGTTAGGAAAGTAAAAAATGGACAAAAAAATTTAAAAGATGAATGAAAATGTGGGGTGGTTAGATGGGTGGTTGTGTTGGAAAATACAAAAAAAGGTAGGGAATGACGTTGTAGTTAAAACAAATAACAACAATTTTAATTAAAAAAATTAAAATAAAAGGAGGAGTGGAGTTTGTAGAGATATCCCACGAGCCATAGCTTCCTGGTTATCCATAAAACACATGACCTCCCACCCTGCCATTCTAAGCAAGTTGCATATCGCCTAATATCTCCTCTAATGACACGTTGCATGCCTCCCGCTGCTACCTTTGGGTCCAGTCACCACTCCTGCTTACTCCACTCAAATGTGCTAACCTAGGGGCCTTGCCACCATGCTCTACTATGCTACACCCAATCGGTACCGTTGTTCTCATCTGGAACACCATAAAACACCATCATATCCACCTCACCTCCCACATAATTTGTCTCTCACCAAGTGGATACCTCGATGCTTTGGATGTTCCTTCCACTGCTATGCATATTCACTCAATCGACCTAGATACTAAAACCCCTCAGTTTTCCACCCAATAAACAACGGTTCAGTTTCATAATGAATCCCCGGATGAAATGACACTGAGCCTCTTTCCCCATGGGATGTCGCTCTTAGATTCCTTATATAGAACCTTGACCAACCGTATGGGCAGCTTCAACCACCATTCATGTTTGAAAACCCACATATCATGTAGTAAACCCCATATCTAGTGATTACTCTAGCGGGTTTGGAAAACTGTAAGTTACTTCTAAGAATATCTTCCCCACAATGGGGCAAGATAGGTCTTCCTAACCCAAAACAGGTAAGGGGGTCCGTCTGGACGAGAACACCATTGTACGGGTCTAACTGGTCGGAAATGGGCCTTCATGGGTTCAACCCGATATGCAATGGTTATAGGTGGGCTTTCACATGATAATTTTTAAAAATATAATTATTATTAATATATTAATTTTGGATTATAAATAATTATAATTTTTATATTCCAAACAATTAATTTAATTTGGTGTCTAATATTAAATTATTTTGATAATTTAATTTAATATTGGAAATTAAATTAATAAATAGACAAAATTAAATAAAATTAATTGAATTTAAATAATTATTTAATTTATTAAAAATGTAGAAACATAAATTTATTTCATTTTATTCTGAGCAGGATTTTAATTTACCCATAGATTAGACTTGAGAATCCATTATACCCACCTGTTTTTATTTCAATATTCATTACAAATGTGTTGGATGTTTTTAATATTTATTTATTTATCGATGGTATTACTGTAGTATTATTCATTTAAATTTATATATATATAAGGTAATGCACATCCATCAGTTTTTAACTCTATGGAAATTATGCTTCCGGATGGACCCTCGTTTCCAAGTGAGTACATTTTTAATTTGAGGGCATGAATATAGTGGACTGCACTAAGATGGGGTTTTTTAGTAGACAGGAAGCAAAATACTAGACCAAGGGGGCTGCATCATGAGTCATGACCCAACTCAGGTATGATAACCTCATGTTATGGTTTATCCATTGCATTTAAATTGACCAACGCATGTTTAATGTTCATGACAAGTTAGATAATTTATTTTCCTTTATTCGTTGTTTATTATTAAATACATTTTCAGGTCTATGGCTAACACCAAATATAATAAAATGGAATAAATCATAAAGAATATATAAATTAATTCTATTAATAGGTAATTGTGTGAAAGAAAACATATTAAAATCATATGAAATTGAAAATCATTAAATTCATGGATAGATTCTAAAAATCCCTCAAAGAAAATATTATGTCACGAATGCCTTCTGCCTCTCAAATTTGAACAAAACCATGTGCACATGGTACTTGTCAGCCAATTTTGAGGGTTCCTCCTACTATGATGGAGGTATTATGAGAGAGATGGGTTGAATTAACTGATGTATGTAGTAAATAAGTATCCAAAAATAGAATGCTACAAATTTAGAGGCAATCATTTTGTAAATCATCTTTAGGATTTAAGATATTGAAACTTCACTCAACAGATCAAGGAGAATTGAGTTAATATGGATGGCTAGTCTAGATCCTGCCTAGGTACTCTCCAAGTAGGGGAATAGTCAATGATTTTATACTATTTTCATAGGTTTCAAGGATTCTTTCCACTGGAACAATCATCCGACAACGTATTTCTATTATATTACAAAGGGTTCTATAGTTCGATAAAATAGTGGGATAAATTAGATGATTAAATTAATCAGTAATGTTTAATTAGTAAAAAATATAGAAGTAATAACCTTCTATATTTTTTTAAATATAAACTAACACCGTAACTACACTACTTTAATATTAGACAGATAAAATTTCCAAAATTTAATATGTTTTCAATAGATAGTACAGGAAATTTTGAGAATTACTTTGATAGAGTGAATCCATGGTGGGGGATTCACCAATTCATGTTGATCCACCTCAAATATAGAGGTAAAGATACAATCTTATAGGAGACTCATGTATGACGCATATAATGGTTATTTCATAATGATATGACTAATATCTGATGTGATTTGTGTATGAAACATTATGACATGGATTATTTTACATGTTGTCTCATCTCTAATAATATTGTGAGGAGAAAACTAGGTGACATGTGAATGGATAATGATTAAACTATATATGTGTAAATTGAAAGATGGGTCATGAAATTTCAATATATACATTTTTTTGATTAATATAACCCATTTACTCATGTTTTTTAATATTTAAAAATAAAAATTATGTAGAAAACAATTTCATACCATTTGGGTAAGGTCCTACTATAAAATAAAAACATTACAATATCCAAATATTTAGTGATTATGGTGAAAAATATGAAATATATGGATAAAAGGCCAATAGAAACTATGAAGATAATGTAAAATTCACAAAAACATTTAAATAAAATAGGTATCAAACATGAGGTTATTTTCTTTTCATGTCATGAAATATTTTTTTAATGTTTTAATATAATGATCTAAATCAATGAATAAGGTAGTCTCTCCTTCTTCAGGTATATTCATCAATTTCAAATAATTATTTTTCTATACTTCTTGGGTATTAATTACTATAAACCAATAATATATATGTATTTGAATATATAAACTGAGTATGAAATGAAAAGATAAAGGAAGTAAGGATTTATCTCACAACAGATGAGAAAGGGTCGTTCATATGTTAGTGGTGAAAAGTATAAAACTTCAATATTTCCCTTTTTTATTAATTATAGTTTAACATTAGCTAAGTATTTTCAAAAAATTAACCACATGTTTCCAATAGACATGTAGAGAAAGTATTCTAGTTTTGGAATGAATATAGTTGGTGGTGTTTAATACTCAAGCAACAGTTCCATAATGATTTAATCATTAGAAGTACATGATGAATACAAAATGTAAAACTTATATACCCTATTGTGGTAATATAATTATTTATCAATAAAAAATGGGTTTCTAGGGATATAAACATTATTTTGTTGGACTCTTTAGAGTTAAAACCCTTAGGATCTATCAACACACATATATACTATTTTTTTATAATGAAACCTATAGATATAAAGGTAATCCACAAAGCTTACATAATTATTTCAGCTAGAAATCCTGAAATATTCAATGAGAATACTAGAGGTAACTATACTTTATAAGATTCCATTAAGTGTTTCTTATGAAATGTGAAAATGGTGTACAGTACATGTATGGTCAGATGATATGAGTATCTTCAGGCCCACATGGAAAAGAATGTCTCAACAAAAGAAATCATTTATCACTATAACGTAGTGTGGAGTAGTTAATAAACACACATTACATTATCCACATAAAATCCATAATGCTAAAAATGAGGATTGTTGATGAGTATTCTATTTTAACATTGACCAAAAAAATGTAGAATGGGGTAATTTCTAAACGTGTATTTCCTTATACACATCGGAGTCATGTTGTATGTAATAGAAGTATCATTGTTTTATCTTATATCCATTATTGTTATTTATATTATTTTCATGAAATGAAACCCAAATAAAGGTTATATCCATCAAAAATATGCCAAATGTCATGAAAAATGGGTATAATATGAGTTATATTATGATGGAAATTCATTATTTCATAAGAAAATTTGTTTCGATGCAAATTTTTTCTTAAGTATATTAACAAACATGCATCAAGAAAAAATAATTTTCATAAAAAGTAGTTATCCTAAATGTTGCTTTAGATGTTACATAAATATATATGATAGAAATGTTCTATTAAAGTTAATGCCTACCTTTTTATAAAATGGTGAACATATCTATTTGAGATAGTGGTAGAAATCTTGAATTGGATTTATTCAATGCCAAATATTCACAAATGGTTGGAATATGAAAAAATTCCACCATGTTGTGTGGAAAGAGAATGGTCTAGAGATACATACTACATAGGAAGGTTAACCCAATATTAATTGTTTTATATTCATTGTTATCTATGATAAATTATTCAGTGAGAATAATAATTCTAATAATTATGTAGTATATTTAAATTAGTTAAGACTAAAAATATCAATTAAAATTCAATAAGGAATCCCATGTGTTAAATTAGTAGGGGATTATTATTTTGAATATTATGGAGGGCAATCACGTGAGACTGTACACAGTTGGAACAAGTATGATACCAATGAGGCTTGATTTTTAATACCATGTTCTTACTCTTAAATCCATTAGAATTTAACTTTTCAGGATTACTTTCTATGATCATTTTATTATTCATTGGATATTAAGACCACCAATCAAGGAGGGGGTCAGTCTGATATCGCGAAAAAGGGTTGGTGACACCATATAATTCTAATAAGGGGTGAAGGTAACCTAAATATGTTTTATGATTTAAGTAAAAAATATGACAATAGAATATTAATTTATAACAAATAAATTACATATGTCTAAAGTGGATAGTGGGAGAAATATAGTTTTACATGTGAAATATGTTTGGTAGAATAGGGAAAATAATTTTAGGTCATACAATTACCTAAGAATAGAATGAAAAAAACTCTCTAAATATTAAATAAAATTAGCAACCTAAATTATAGGTAACATGGTCTATTGAGGTAGATTAAACTACTTCTTAGACATATTAAATAGTATATAAAAGACAAGTTATTGATAAAAAATTATTTTGAATAATTCACGAGAGGACTATCTTTAGGGTCGCATGACATAAATCTCTCCATGAAGACATGCATGGTAATAGGTGGAGATTAATATGGTAAGTTGAATTCCATATGATTATTTGATGGATAAATCACATATTCCATGATATGTAATGGAAATTATATTTCCAATAGAAACAATATTGTAAAAAAATATAAGTTAAATCTAGGATAACAACACATAAAACAGTTAGAACTATCCAATTTTACTTGGGTATGTAAAAAAATAGTTGTACCTAGTGTGTGGAGAGCAAAGGATACTAGTTATAAGGGGAAAATTATTTTTCCTTTATATCAATATAATCTAATATACCAGTTATTCTATGTTAAAGAGGAAGGTAAGCTCATTCAATATACTAGTATCAATGTCTAAAAATATCAATTGTGTCGTGGCTTCTGAGTCTATTAAAAAAGCAATGTAAAACACATAATGATTTTTTCATGTTATTATAATATCACATAATATGAAAAAATTTATCACGATGTAAATTATGATAATTTTATTACTATTTCTATCCAAGATGTCAAGTTTTGAAAGTGGGAAAAAAGTAATACACTCTGGGAGATCATCTCTTGAGAAGTATTACTCAAGGATGTAAAAGTTACATATAGTAGAATATCTATGTAGCGCACTCGTGGAATGACCAATGAATAAACCCATAAAATATAAGATTCATGATTATATCATATGAGATATGACAAGGATAGATATGAAGTTGGTTCTAGTTCACGTTGGAGTGTTGTAATAGTGGGTTCTTGAGACCTAACTTCAACAGTACTTTGGATGATGATAGAATGTATACAATGAGTATACATAATTTATACTTATAATTATATTGTTTTTGTTTCTGAATCCACTATTTAAATTGTTATATCCATATATTATTTATCTCATCAAATGTTTATAGTAGTTCTTAGTCTATAATTACACATATTACCTATATTCTAGATACATCATACTGACTGGACAAAGTTGTTGACATACTATCAAGTCTTAGGGGCTCATAAGTTTTGACACTTCTACTCAAGTAGTCCACCCTTTTTGATATTTATTAGGTGACATCATGGGGATAGACCCACCAATAGGAACACCAAAACTTTTAGGTGTTATTTATTGTTCCTATCTACAATCATGTGTATTGGTCTTTAGACATGATATCATTACCAGTGTATACTTTTTGATCGCATACATTGATACAAGGAGAAAACCATGAAATTTATGTCATGGTGAGGTAGATTTTGTTGGATGCGTCTTTGGTGGTATGACATTGGTTAAATGATCAAGATATAATTTCTTTCTTATGATTTCAAAAAGTGATATCTTGGACCTAGTAGATCGAGATGGTTGTACCATCATAAATCCTTGTCCAAGGTAGTTTAATAAATGTCTATCTAGTAAGATCAAGAAACAATCAAGAATTAATGGATGTTGATTCATGTTATGAATCCTATTTTATTAGATATAATGAGAAATATATTATATTACAGAGTGTACATTCATAGAAAAGGTTTTAATTATTTTGAATTTTCCATATCACTCTAGGGGCCTTAATGGGTTTCCAGCATCTAATATTGGTCTGTGAATGGTATTAATTGCTACCACGATAAGGTCCAAAAGGGTCACACATAATATAATATTCAAGAATATTCCATATTCTCTTGAATAGGTATATAAGACATGGTTCCTCACCATGTGGTCTGAGAGTTATCCTTGTATTATGGATCATCGAGTAAGAAATAAATTAATTATTATTTTCATATAGAATAACTGGGTTGAATTTATTTATTAAAATTATTCTCAATGTATTAAATGAATACATGAAAAAATATTAGACACAAGAATATTATTTTAATATTCATGGTTTGTTTAATATTGCAAGAATTTTTGAGTCGAGATAAATGACTCATTTTTATCACGTAATATATATAATATATATTACAAGTAGGTGATAAAATGAAAATTACATTGATGATGCATTTATTTCTTCATAATATGTAATTTATTTTTCATTTAGTGAATTTTGGACATATAGTGGATCATGGAACACTTACGAGGTATTTTTTACAACCTCTATATAAGGAGAGGAGAGGATCATTCCATAAACTCTTCACCATTAAGAATTGAGAGCTTCTCTCTCCTCTGGTAACCTATAGTTATAAAGGATCTAATTGAGTGATTGATCCAAGAATTACATTGATAGATAAATGAGATGAGATTGAGGTGATCATAATGAATTTAAGTATTCTCTATATATATGTGCTAGCACCTATAATTTAAGGAATGGAGATCAAAGAGACTCTTAAAGCATGTGTGGACTATCTAGAGGGTTTTAGGCCTGGATTGTACCAAACTATGTTCTTATGAACCTTTTTTCCTAAATAAATTAGTTATCAATGATTTCATTCATGTTAATATGTGAAACATTCCATACACATGGAACAAAATTTTATTACACTATATGAAAGACCGGCTGGTTTTGGGTTACACGCAACACTAAGTTTCTACGAAACACCATTTTATTATTATAATTATTTAAATGAGATAATAGTAACCTAGAACTTAATATTAGTAATATGGATAGGAATAAAAACTTTTCAAATAATATTTATTATTGTTTTAAAAAATAAATTGTAATGATAATGAAAAATATAATTTTTTTGGTAATGTCATTATATGTTTTAAAAAAACTTTTTTCTCAAATGAACTTCATTTCATGTCCTTCCATGAAAAAATATATATTTTATAAAATTTTAGAAATTTAATTTTAAAAACAAAATTCAATATTTATTTCAAAATTTTAAAATTATCTTATGGTGAATATTTGGTATTTTTCTGAGAAATTTAATTTTTTGATGAATACTGAAAATACTGGATTTTAAGTCAAAATTGTTTTTTATCTGATCTATCTATATAGTTAAACTACATTTTAGTTTGTTTTTAAAAGTGAAATTAGATCTATAATGCCTATAATAATCCAATTTAGGTAATTTGAATATTTTTATGATGGATTTAGCTATAAAATCATAATGATCTTTCGAATACTCCCACCTTAAAAACCTGCTTTCTCACCATGTCTGTGGGTTAAGAATTAAAAATAATTTCTCAACTTATGTGAATTGAATTACTTAAAATGAAAAAAAATAAGTATTATGATATTTATAGTCTAATATGATCATAATAAATTTTCACTAAAAATATTAGAGAATGTGATTAAGATTATTACAACGATTAATGTAAAATTAAGCTGAACAATAGAATAAACCTTAAACTTACAGGCCAAAATAACCAATCCACTATTCCAAAACCATTTTTAATTCTATATATCAGACATAAAAATTTAATTATTGAGTTTTTATAGGTTTTAATGAATTTTTTTATGTAAAAAAGTGGGTACACCTAACTGGATTTCAAAAATTCCAAGTGTGTCCCTTACCTCCCATATAATTAGCCACTACCTCTAACCATTCATGAAACCTCCCAACCCACTAATTTTTATCCAATATCTACCCAATAATCTTCCATAAATCCCTAAATTGCCCATTTTATATGATCATTGGATAAAAATCCTTCCAATGAAGCCATTTGGTGCAACCATAAGGAGTTACCCAAATAAGAGCTAACATCCCTCCTCAATCTCCTTTGTTATATTTTCTTTCTCCACCGCCTCAATTATTCATATTAACTAAAAAATAATATCATAAGTATACTCATTATAATATTATGTTGTTATGTTAGAGGTCAGACCTTCACATATGCACACTTCTATAAAATGGTTAAAGAACATATCGTTCTTGTGTACGGTGAACTGCATCCTCAAGAAACAATGTTGTTTATTTTACCTTTACCACTTATTACAATTTGGAATTATTATGTAAAATATGTTTTTATATGATATTTTTGATATTTATGATGTATTTTTACTTATTTATTTATTATATAAATCCTTACATCTTGATTTCCATTTTTTGAAAAAAAATACAATAAATTTGTTTGAGGGGGTGCAAATTACCGCCTTCTCAATACGATGTGAATCGTTCACACTTTACAGGGAATGTATTAAGGATGGGTTTAGTAAAATAAAATGATATATATGAAATAATAATATTAATATAATTATAATTTATAAATATACACATATATGTCATTTACCTTCTTTCTTTCAATTCTCCATTATAAGGGAAACAACGCTCATGCATATGGATGGACCACCATCTCCATAAACAGTGTTTTCCATTTCATATATCCATATTTTATAGAATGTTATAAATGTTTATATAATGAATATTTATGGTATTTAAGTCATTTTTGACATTTTTTAAATAATTAAATCATTATTTAATTTAGAGGATCCAGAATGATTAGTCAAAACATGTACGATAAACAAAATAGTTATTACCCAAAGGTTATTTTAATAAGAAATTGTTAATAAACTTGTAATATAAGGTCATAAAGAAAATTTTAAATGGTATTATATATATTAATATGTTTTTTATAAATTTATTATAAATTTATACTTATTATATAAGAGTCTTGTATGTGTACGATGAAAGTCCATACATAAGGTAAGGGAATTTCATCAAACTTTTTTATTTCTTTCAAATACATGCCTTATTCACCACTAATTTATTTGTGTGATGTATATAATTCCCATGAATGTTTTATATTATTTTTATTCATAAATTTATGGGTATTTTCATATCCATTTGATGATCTTTATTTAAAGGGGTTTATGGTTCAAAATTTTCCAAATCGGTAAAATGATTTTTTCTCAATTTTTTATATCTGAGACAAACGTTCTATTATGCACCTATGTTCCTATACAAGGTTTATATTAATCAAATTGAAATTTTTTATCATGAATATAATTATTTTTCCTGATATTTTCTTCTCCATTAAATTTATTTTTTTTCATGGGGTGTGTGACTTATAGTTACCAAGTGGTAATAGTTTATTGAAACAATATCATCATTTATCGAGATTCTTTATTATTATGATTTAATTGATGAAACATTATAGTCCATATCTCACTAAAACTAATGAAATGTATTCTAACTTGTTATTAATGGTTTATTAATGTATTATTACAATTTTATCACTCAATTCTACTTATGTTAATTAAGAAAATGTTTTTAAAAAAATTATCTCTTTTATCTCTTTGATCATAAAACTGTTTTATTTTAAAAACCATGCTTTCAAAACAATTTTAAAAAAAATTCAAATTATTTTTGAAGATAATTTTCAAAGAAAAGGGGTTTGAAAAACTTTTTATGGTTTTAAAAATTACTTTATAATTTTTTAAAAATATTGTTAAAATTTTTTTGTTTTTAAAAAATAAATTTTCAAAAAATAAAAGACATTTTACTCCAGAAATTCTTTTATAATATCCTTCTAAAAAAATCCATCTAATATGAAATTTGTTTATTTTACTCATTAAGTATTTGTAAATTATCTAAAGATTCCCTTCATATTCTTTATTTGAATGGTTCATACATAATGGTATGATGCTTACGAAATCTATTCTCCTCCATGGGATATATGTTAATGAAATTATTTTCTCTTCCATGGGTTATATGTTTGTAAAATATGTTTCTATTTCTTGGGTTATATGATTATGATAACCACTTATTTATTGGATTATTGTTTTATTAAATAATTATGAAATCTTTTTCCCACATTTTGAGATATGATTACATTTTTTATACCTATTTCATTTCATGGGTTGTGATATGATTGTTTATGATATTGTGGTATATGTTTGTATGATTTTATTATGAGATTGGTGGGAACTATATCTCCATTTAATTCATTAGGTAAATATTTATATATCATGAGATAGACTATTATAGTCTTTGGAGTGAACCTGGACTACTATGGTGGTTGTGGGAGTGAACCATGACTACCAATATGGTATCGCGAGTGAACTCATACTGTTAAGATGACCGTGAAACTGAAACATGGCTATGAATATGATATGGGGACTGAAATCATACTACTAATATGGAAATGTGAGTGAACCATTATTGCTAATATATTTTGTTAAGTGAACCCATAATACTAAGATGGCTTTGGAAGAAATGAATTGACTACCATGGAAATCATTTTATATGCTTATGTGTCTACCATAACATTATGTATTTTTACTATATTATAATTTCTTGGCTTCTATTATTTATTTACTTATGATTCGTGTCTTATTATCTTCCATGATTTATTCTAGGATTCGATTTTATAAACATATGATATGAAGGGTATGAAATTATAATGTTATTATCACATTCTCACACCCCTATCATCATGTTTATGGTTAAATGTCTCCCTTTTCTACCCTTGCTGAGCATTAGATCCAACCCTTTTCATGTTTTATTTCCTAGGTTATGAAGATATGTATTAATTATGATGTGTCTTATAAGGTTACTAGTAATGAAAAACCTAGTTGTATATAGTTTAGTTCATTTGTGTACCTATGTTTATGTTTCCATGTTTCCAAAGGCACTAGAATTATATAGTCTTTGTGCATATTTCTGTATAATGTTTTAAGAATTATACCTAAAATTATGTAAAATTAATGAATGAAAAATTAGGTTCCCCATAGTTCTTATTAGGTAAAAGTTTCAGATACTCTTTCGAAGCGATGATGAGAACCCCTTTGTAAGCACACTAATGGAATGTCTAAGGATATGTCTAAGGATTAGGATAAGTAATGTAAAATCTCCTGAAATCATGGTAAATTATAGATCGAGTGGTTTCATTGAAATGCACATTTTTTGAGAAACTATAAGTGGATGTGGATCTGGAATAGATGTACCGAGGAGTAATAACTCTGATAAGTTGTGTCAATCCCGAATCATCGTAACTTGGTACAATAAAATAGGCCTTACTTCACACCAAGTTTGAAAATCCCAAGGGATGTACTTTTTAAATTCACAACTATTCATGAACCATCATGAATGATTTAAACATATTTTTTCTATTTATAACCTAGTATAAACCTAAGGTATCATAGATTAAGTATGGTCTCATAATTTAGACATCTAACAAGGGTCTTTTCATGATTATGTGGTTCCTGATTATGATAACTTTTTTGTACTCCATGCTTTTGGTTTTAGTCAGTGAATGTAACCTGAAGAAAGAACGTTAATGTTTATTGTGATGAACAATAAAAGGATTATACTCTAGGTAAACAAAATACTATTGGATATGTAATTAAAAATCTTATTGATATGCACACACAGCTTTATCAAGATATTAATAAAGGTGGACTTACAAATGAGCAAAGGTAACATTATTCTATTGATTCATTCATGATCCAAAAACCACCTTCATTCAGTGGGTATTCTGGTCCACATTTTTTGAACAATGGATCAATAATACAAAAAATATATTCACTATTCTCTACTGTTTGAAGCATGGGAATGTCATTCTGGTGTTTATTGGTTAGAAGTGGAAGCAGACCATTGGTGGACAGTAATTAAGAATACAATGTAGAATGATTAAATTGAATCCATGGATTAGGATGAGTTTGAGAACTAATATTTTCAATAAGTATTTTTCTTGGATTCATCGTACCAAAATAGATAAAGTGTTCCTTTAGTTGAAGAAAAGGGATAATGAATCGATCAGTACCTATGAGTTTAATTTAACAAGACTTTCAATATAAGATTTAGGAATTATCATCCAACCCAAAAGTAAAGTTTGATATATTTATTCATGGCATAATTCCCAATATAATAAGATAATTTTCCATAAGAGACATTAATAACTATGAAGATATTCTACATCATACAATCAGGGATGAAATGAAGGTTAGATTCATCTTTCAATATCATGGTTCTAACAAGAAAAAGAAAGATGGGGTTTAATGGAATATCTAAAAACCATGAAGAGAAGTGGATGAGATTTCCTTTATGATCTAAGTGTTGGAATAAAAAATAATGAAATAGTATTATGGGGTATAATAAATTTTTCTAGTTCATAAAGGAAGGTCATCGAGATTTGATCACCGAAGTGATGGGAAGAAGTTAAATAATGGTGTGAATGGAAGGAAAGAATCATTAAATGAACCTCCAACAATTTAGTGCTACAAGTGTATGAAGAATATGAATTATTCTAACCAGTGACCAAACCTAATGGATTGTGATGTGGATAAACATAAGTGTCCTCTTAAGCTGAAGGGAAATGGTAAATATCATGCAATCATTATTTCTGATAAGGGGTGGGATTAAAATGTGGTGGATGGTACACATACCATCCACTCAAGAACTTCTAATGTCTTATTTGATTTTAGATATACCCAATCATTCATTTATAATGAATTTTTTAAGGGTGGAACGATTCCATCAGAATGATTATATATTAAATTAGTGGTGAAAACCCATAATCGTACGATGCTTGCATCCCATGTATATGATTTCTCTCTGGGAGAAATTTTTGGGAATGTTCTTCATATAAATATTTTAATTCTTCCTTTGGTTTAATTTTATGTCATATTAGGAATGTATTTTCATTCTCTACATAAATCCCAAATCAATTTTTGAGGGTGTGAAGATACATTTTATGTTTCAAACCCTCCTTTTATCATACAACAATATGATGAAAATTATGAACTTCCTGTAGAGATTACATCCATTGTATGCATCTTAATTCCCATTCAGAAGTATTTTTTATCTCAAATTGTTGTGGAGAAAATCGACGTTGATGATAGACCTATTTTTCATGAATTTTTAGATATAATTTTGAAAGAGTATTATAACCTTCCACAAAAATTTTAATTTGATTTATCAATAAAAGTGATACATGGTTCCACACCAATATCAAAGACTTCTAATTGAATGTCCCTGATTGAGTTGTAGAAATTGAAAATGAAACCCCCAGAATACCATGATATGGGATTTATTCACCCAATTGTGGCATCTTAGGTAGAAACTACTATTTTTTTGAAAAATAAAGATGGATAAATGTGACACTACATTGATTATCAGGTGTTGAACAATAAAAAAATAAATAAAAAGTATCTTCTTCCCCGTACTGATGATTTGTTTGATCAACTACGTAGAGCTCAATACTTTTACAAGATCTAACTTCATTCTGGATATCATCAATTGAGGGAAAATAACAAGGTTATACCCAAGATGTAATTCTATATAAGTTATAGACACTACGAATATATAGTGATGCCTTTTGGAATTACTAATTACCCTTCTATATTCATGGATTTGTTGAATATAGTATTAAGAGATCACCTTGACCAGTTTTTGGTAGTCTTTATTGATGATATTCTTATGTATTCAAAGATAAAGGATAATCTTTAAAAACACTTTATAATTATACTAAATATCCTAAGAAAATATTAAATATAATAAAAATTTACATATTGTGAATTTTTTCTGCAAAATGGTTCATTTTTGGGTCACATAATCTAAAGATATGGTATAGTAAAAGATCCATCAATGAAAGAGGCTATTTAATATTATCCTAGACCAACCATGGTGACTAAGATACATAGATTACATGGTTTATATTGATATTATCAATGGGATGTGAAGAATTACTCAAGATTATATAATCCTACGACCATGTTAACTTAGAAGGGTTCCATGTTTCTATAGAAAGATTAATATGAGAAAAATTCAAAGAACTAAAGATAAGGTTAGTCAGCGCACCTATGCATACATTACTATGTTGTTAAGAATGTTTTTTAATCTATTATGATGCATCAAAGAAATTAATGAGTAGTGTTATTATGAAAAAAACATAGTTATATCCTATGCCTCATGGAATTTGAAGATTCATGATCAAAATTACATAACTCATTATTTGGAGTTAGTAGCTATAATTTTTTATATAAAGATATAGAAGCATTATGATTATCTAGAAAAATGTTATATATATAGAAATCATACATGTATAAAATATATATTCACAGTAAAAGAGTTGAACATGTGTGAGAGACGATGGTTAATTTCATAATGCATTTTTTATGCTCAATACATTACCACCTTGGGAAAGAAAACAATGTGAACAATTCTTGGAGTCGAAGGGATCATTCCAACTTGTCCACGATAAGGACCACAAAAGATCATATATTTCCAAATTTTCAAATCTCAGACCTAGAGATGCTAGAGGAAGGAGGAGAATATTATCTTTGTAAAATTAATGTTTAAACCTCTATCCATGTGATGATTAAGAAGGCCCAAAAGGAATATTTATAGATGTGAAGAAAATATGGAAATGTTCATTAGTTTATCCTTGATCAGGATAGAATGATAAGGTTTATGAACTGTGTATGTGTTTCTACCATACTAGATTTGAATAAGGGTCTGTTATAGGAAGCCCATAGTTCTTAATTATCTATTCATACTCAAATTATGGATATGTATAGGCACATTAAATAACACTTCTAGTGGGATGGAATGAAGAGGGATATCATGGAGGTTGTATTTCGGTTCTTGGGGTTCCATCATGTTGAAGTTGAAAGACAAAAGTCTAAGGAGATATTACATACATTACCCATACCAGAATGGAAATGGGAGAACATAACTATGGATTTCATCATTGGACTACCCAAAACCTTTAAAGGGTTTAATTATATATGGGTTGTAGCCAATTTCCTTACTATGTTAACACACTTCATCGCTATCAAAGATAAATTATCTCTCAATAAGCTCATCGGGGTATAAATTAAGTATGTGGTATGGTTTCATGGAGTACCACATACTATTTTATCATATCAATATCTGAGGTTTACCTCAATGTTCTTGAAAATACTTCAGAAATAACTCGATATGGAATTGAGTTTCAGAACATACTATCATCCTCATACAAATGGTCTGTCTAAAATAAAAATTAAAACCATAGAGTATATGTTGATATCTTTAACTATGAATATAAAAGGTTATTGTGTTTAACACCTTCCCCTAGTTGATTTTTCTTACCACAATGAATTTCACTCAAGAATTTAGATAGAACATTATCAATCCCAATATGGGAAGATATGTATAGCTCCAACGTATTGGGACTAATATAGAGAAACCAATCTATTAAGACCATTCAATGTTACATCCTAGTAGATCGATGTCAGTAGAAAAGCTATGTGGATCACCAAAGGAATTATAAAAAAAATTTGGTTGGTGGGAAGCTATTTCAATAAATCACTCCATGGAATTTGGTTATGAGTTCTGTAAAGAAATGAAAACTATCCCCTAAGTATATTGTCCCATTTGAAATTCTTGATCAAATCATGATGGTAGCCTATCACTTGTCAATTATTCCAAATATATCTCAAGTCTATGATGTGTTCCATGTATCTCTCTCGAAAAATTACATACCTTACCCTTCACATATACTAAACTCAGAGGTCATAACACTAGAGAAATAACTTTATTTCAAGGAAAACCTCGTTAAAATTCTATATCATACAGAGAATGATCTACGAAATAATACCACTCACCTAGGAAAATTATTTTAGATAAATCACCATTTAAAAGAATCTATGTGGGAACTTGGGGATATGATGAAGTAGGAGTATCATCATTTATTTGTACCATAATGATGGATTCTGAGGGTGAAATTCATATTAAGGGGGTAGAATGTACAAAACAATGTTTTTATGAACCTTTTTTTTGAATAAATTATTTTTATTTGACAGATTTCATAGAATTATGTAATAAATTCCTTTCACAAGGGATAAATTTGTCATGTTCTGCATGCAACACTGACTGGGCATTCTTTAAATGCAACACTAAGTTTTTGTGAAACATCATTTCAATGTTATAATTATTTAAATGAGATAATTATAACCTATCCATTAGAATATTTAATATTAATAGTAATAAATTTTTTGAAATATTATTTATAATGGGATTATATAATAAAACATAATTATAATGAAAAATAAAACTTTTTGGTAAAGCCTTTATATGTCTAAAAAATAATATGTTTTCAAATGAAATGCTTTTCAGGTCATTCTATGGAAAAATAAATAAATAATATTTTAATAAACATTTAGAAATTGAATTTGATAAAAATAAATTTCATTATTAATTTCATAATTTCAAAATTATCTTTGTTTTTATTTTGTGGAGCTTTCTGAGAAATTTCATTTTTTGATAAATAGAGAAAAATAATGAATTTTAATTCAAAACTTCTTTTTCTTAATTTCATCATCTAGTTAACTTGTATTTTAAGTTTGTTTTAATGTCAAATTAGATAAATAATACATCTATTAATACAATTTAGGTCATTTTAATATTTTTATCTTGAACTTAGATATAAAATCTTAATGAACTTTTCAACATTCTCACTTTAAAACCCCACTTTCTAACCATGCCGGTGGGTTTAGCATTAAACATAATTATTCCACTTATATGAATTGAATTAAAAAAAATAGACATACATAGTTATAATAAGTATCATATCAATACTCTAATGATATCAACATAATTTTTTAGCAAAAATATTATTGAAATTGATTAAGATTAATTACAGCAATTAAAGTAAAATTAAGCTTAACAAAAGAATAAATCATAAAAATAATGGCTGAAATGAAATATACACTTGTTAAACACACGTTTTATATCTATATTTAATCCATAAACCATCCATTATTGATTATGGGTGATTTTTTATGACCTTTTTTAGGTAACAATGCTTGTAAACCTAACTTATTTTAAAAAATACCATGTGTGTCCCCTCCCTCCCTTATAAAAGGACACCACCTGTCCCCCATATTCACAAAAATAAAACCACATAGGTTAATAATAACTATACCCAATACAATTAAAAAATACCTACCCCACTCCTTTAAGATTCTATTTGGGAGGAAACCCATCCTTGTAATTCCTTTGTTGAAAACCAAAAGGAGTTTCCCAAAGAAGAGGTAACATCCTTCCTCAAGCTCATTTATTTTATTTTCTTTCTCAAACACCTAAGTTAATATTATTCCATGTAAAATTAATTTAATAAGTTACCTAAATATAATGATATGTTTTTATGTTAATGTTTCAACCTAAACATACACACACTTCTATATAATGGGTAATGAACGTACTGTTCTTGTGTACGACGAACAATCGCCTCATGAAATGATGTTTTTTATTTTACCTTTTCCACCTATTATTGTTGGAAATTATTATGGAAACTGTAATTTAATATTACATATATGTTTTATTTATAATTATATATTTATTATATAAATTATTCCTTCATTCCTTGAATTTTTTCTAATAAAATAACTTTGTTTGTGGAAGTGAGGACTGTCGCCTACTCCATGTGATGTGATTTGTTCACGCAATATATGGAATTTATTAAAGATGGGTTTAGTATAAATATATGAATTATATGAAAAAATCATTGTACTACTATAATATTAAATAAATTTATACATATATTTAATTTACTTTCTTTCTTTCAATACACCATTAAAATGAAAACAACATTCATGCATACATGCACACTACCGTCACCATGAACGGTGTATTCCATTTCATATATTTGTCTTCAATATATTGATATAAATTATTTCATACTGAATATATATTATATATAAGTCACATATTAGATTCATTATATAATTAATTTATAATTTATGTAAGAGGATAAACAATGAAAAGTCGAAACATGTACAATAAAAAAAGAATGTTATTGCTAAAAACGTCAATTTAACCTGGGAATATTAAAAAGGTGTAACAATATGTCATAAGAAAATATTATATGGTATTATATATATCAATATGGTTCTTTTATAAATTTATAATAAAATTATGCTTGTTATACAGGAGCCTTGTATGTGTTGGATGAAAGTTAAGACACAATGTAAGGGAATTCAATCTCATTTTTAAATATATTAGATACACACCTCCTTCACCACTCGTTTATTCTTTGTGGTGTATATAATGACCATGAATTTAATATATGATTATTACTCTAAAATTAATGTATATTTATATATCCATTTTATAATCATTATTTCATGGTTTTTATGTTTCGAAAGTTACCAAATTGGTAAAGTACTTTTTGTCTCAATTTTCCTTTTTGAGACACATGTTTTGTTATGAACATATGTTATTTTACAAAGTGTATATGATTAAAATTGAAATTTTATATCATGAATACACTTATTTTTCATGATATTTTAGACTCTATGTAATTTAATTTTGTTACATGGGGAGTATGATTTTAATGTTACCATGTTGTAATAATTTATTGAAACAATCTCATCATTTACTGATATTGTCTATGATAATGATATCATTGATGAAATATGATGATCCATATATAAATAACACACGTCATCATTTTTATAATTTGGTTATTCTTGATGTCTTCAGGTATTATTACCATTAATTCCAATCTTTGGTACGTAGGGTAATTAAGAAAATGTTTTTCAGAAAATTTGTTCTCATTTCACTCTTTGTCATAAATCTATTTTATTTAAAATTACATGATTTAAAAAATGTTTTGAAATAATATTTGAATATAATTATCTAGGAAAAATTATTTTAATTTTTTTTATGTCTTCTAAAGCATCATTTATAAGTTATAAATTCTATTTTCCAAGAAAAAGATTTTAAATTTTTTTTGTGTTTTAAAAATCATCTTTCAAATAAAATATATTTTCCTTGAGAAATGGTTTTAAAGGATCTTCCAAAATTATTTTACATATAAGATGAAATACTATTATGGTAATTTCTTTGAAATTATTTAAATTTTACATTTTTATTCTCTCTTTGAAAGGATTATACAATATAGCGTGTTGTTTAAAAAACATCTTCTCTTCCATAGGTTATTTGTTTATGAAATCTATTTATCATTAATGGGTTATATGTTTATTAAAATTTCTTATTTTAAATGGGTTATTCTTTGATGAAATAATTATAAAACCTTTTATTTTCTATATGTTAATATATTATTACATGTTTATGAAACCCATTTAATTTCATGGGTTATGATATGATTGTTTATGATCCTGTGAAACATGAATGTATGATTTCATTATGATTTGGATGAGAAATATATATCCCTCCAATGTATTGGGTAATAAATAATATCTCATTAAATAGATTAATATGTTCAAAGGAGTGAACCTTCTCTACTAAGATGGTTTTGGGAGTGAACCATGACTACCAAGATGGTATGGGGAGTAAATTCATACTATTAAGATGGCTATTTGAGTGAAACATGTGTACCAAGATGGTATAAAGAGTGAACCCGTACTACTAAGATATCCATGGAAGCAAAGACATTTATACTATGGAAATAATTTTATATGGGTATGTTTCTACCATAATTTCATATATTATTCCTATGTTATTATTTCATGGATTGTGTTCTTTATTTCATTATGATTCATTTCTTCTGAACTGACAAGCTTTATTCTGTGATTCATTTTTATGATCTTATTATATATAGAGTATGATCTTCAAATTTTATGATCACATTCTCAAACCCATATGCTCATGTTTATGCTTTCATGTCTCCCTTGTTTACCATTACTGGGAATCTGAGCTCACCACTTTTCATGTTTCCCTTTCTAGGTTAGGAAGAAATTCATTTTTTATGATATATATATGAAGGGTAATATTAATGAAGAACCTTGTGGGAGATAATTTAATTCACTTGAATACTGGTATTTATGTTCTTATGTTTCCAAGGAACTAGAATAAAATAGTCTTTGGGAATTTCTTTTTTTAATCATATAAGTATTCCAAAAAAGACATGTAATTTTAGTCTATAGAAATCGAGGGTCACTTTACAGCTCCATTGAGGTACAATCATTGGAGATGAGTTATAGTTGAATGAACCACTGAATTTAATAATGTAAATGTTCATTTATTTCTATTATTATTAAATTTTAATGGGTTCTAAAACCCTTACAAGGTCTCAGATCATTGGATAATACAAAGTTATGTAGCTCCGATGATGAAAACTTTTAATTCCCCATCCCACTAGATTTTTGTGTGCACTATAGTACCATCAACTGGTAATAGAGAGATCGTTTGAATTTCAAAATTCACAAAAAAATAATTATCCATAAATTTATTTAGAGGAATTTAATTTTGACCCAATGGAATAAACAACACCTCAATCTGATATTGGATGGCCTTGTTATGTCCATCCTAAATTTTTAATATAGATCCTTTATGGATTATTGATAATTATAATATAAAGATCACATATATATGAATATATAAATATATATATTATTGGGTGATTTCTGATGAGACCAAGATTTTTTGCCAGGTATCAATTTGAATTTAGTAGCTGGAAAATCTTTGACCAATGATAAATAATTCCACATGATTTGTGGTATAATTGATTATTAATTAAATATATAAAATATATCTGGGATATTGGTTGAGTCAAAAACCAAAAAAATTAAAATAAGAATGAAAATTTGGGGTGGCGAGATGGACGAGTATGTTGAATAATCCAAAAATAAAACATGTAGGATGTGACATGTTAGAAAAAAAAACTAATAAAATTTTAAATTAAAGAATAAAAGAAAATTAGGGGAAACATTTATAAGAAGCTACCCTGAGTCACCATTACTTGGTTATCCTCGGTCTTCCAGGCCTCCCACCCTCTATGCGATGCTGGATACACACTACCAAGTATCTCCTTCAGTGACATTTTGTTCACCTGTCACATTTAGATTTGGGTCAAGCCACCACCACTGACTCTTCTTGGTCCTACCGACCTGCAGACCTCGATATCGAGCTACTCCATTTTTCAATCACCTGGAACCGTCGATCTTGGCTAGACCATTAGAAAACACCGCCTTGGATACCACCCTCTCTCTTTCTCAGTCTCATACTAGGTATTTTTTCACTATTTCTTGAATTATATCTCCACATCTAGGAATCTTCACATGACTAACCCAACTGTCGACACCCGTTGATTGGTCATCTAACAATCATTGTTTCATTAGAAAATTTCCACCACAACCGAATAAATTCCGAGATGCTCTCTCCATGGGCCACTGCCATGACCAACCCTCAAAAGCTCGTTAACTAACCCTGTGGGAAACCACTACCTCCAACCATATAACCTAACCCTCTTATCATGTGGTAACCTCTGTTTTCGATGATTCAACCTTCTCACTTGGAAAGTCACTTGTTCTTTCTGTCCTGATTATCTCTAAAATGTGTAATGGTGGGTCGACTCATCCCAGAATGGGTATGGGAGGGTCCTCCTGTACTAGAACACCCCTATATGAGTCTTCCTGATCAGAAATGGGCATGCACAGGTTCAAACCAACCTATAATGTATCTGTACATGGTTGTAGGTCCCTGAAATATTTTAAATATATTTAAAATTAATTTATTTCTATTATATAATAAAATATAATATCTTTAATATTATAAATAATTAATTTAATTTTGGGTCTAAAATTACATTATTTACTTGATTTAATTTTGGAATAAAAAATAAATTAATTATAGGATCTAATTAAATTAAATAATTTTAATTTTAATAATTTATTTAATTTATTAAATACCCTCAACCGTAAATTTTTTTCATTTTAATATTTTCTCACTTTTAATTTACACATAGACTAGTCTTGAACATCAACCGTACAGGTCCATTTTTATATAAATATTTATTACAAGTGCATTCAATTCTTGTAAAAATTATTTTTCTATCGATGGTCAGTGCATCATAATATTCATTTAAATTTTTATAAGGGACTGTCCAACCATAATTTTTTACTGTATAAACATTGTTCATCCCAAGACCCCCTTACCCGATTGCGATTATATTTTTATTGTTGACGATGATGATATAAGATGAGGACCCAGAGAAGATGAGGTGGTTTAAATTGAGAGAAGGAAAAACTGGATTGGGGGTGAGTTACATCATGAGTCAATACCATAATTAGTTATGATATACTCAGGTAGTGGTTGATTCATTTTGTTTAAATAGATCAACCAATAATATATTCTAAAGGTTGGTTTCTTAATTTTATTTCCATTATTTATTTATTATTAATTTATGAATTCTCTTGACTATGGGAAACACATAAAATAATAAATTGGGAACATGAATAAAGAAGTGATGAATATTATTATATTAATCTTCAGTTGTGAGCATGACAAAATAGTATGAACATATTTAACCAAAAATGATTAAATTCATCAGAAAATTTTAAAAATATATCAAGGAAAATATAATATATTTAATGTATTTCATCACAAAAATTTGAACAAAACCATGTATATGGGTTTCATGTCAACAAAAGGATAGTGTGCCTTAGATTAACGGTGGGTTCTTATAAGAGTGATGGATTGACTCAACCAAATGATTCAGGAAACAAGTATCCAAATTTAACTTATTGAGACCTTATAGGAAATCATCGAGTAAATCATGTTAATGATTTTAGAATCTGATAATTCACTAAATAGATTAAGGAGCCATGATTTAATGTTATTGGATAGTCTATTGGTTACCTATGAACACTCTATTTAGTGAAATAGCCAAATATATTAGACTATGATGATATTTTTCAAGGATCCTTTCTACTAGAATACTCAAGAGATAAAGTATTTCAATTCTAAAATAGAATTTTTCTAGATTCTGATAAAATTGTGGGATACGTTTGATGATTAAATAAATCAGTAATGACTAATCCGTAATCACGAAATTATTACTAATCTACAATATTTTGATTTTTTAAAAAATATAATGTAATTCCACAAAAAAACTAAATTAATATTTCACAAAGAAAATGTACAAAAATCCATGAGTTTTCAAAAGATAGTACATGAACTTGTGCAAAGTTCTGTGATGGAGGAGATTCAAGGTGATAGAGTCCCCAATACATGTTGTGCCACATCATGAAGAGAGGGTGAAAAAAAAGATTAAAGGATACTCACGTCTGATGTATATGGTGGTTATTTCGTAATGCTAACATCAAATTCTGATGTGATTTGTGGATACAACATTGGGACATAGATGATTATACATGTTGTCTCATCTCTGAGAAACTTGTGAGGAGAAAGAGAAGATATATATTAACATATGTTTATTACATTGGATATGTGTGAATTTAAAGATAGATAATGATCTTTTAACACATCCTTTTCTAATAATTTTATCAATTTTTTTACTCTAATTATTATTAATATTACAAAACAATATATATGAAGAAAACACTTAATTACATTGTGGGTATAGTTTTCCAAGATAATAAAAACATAAGGAAAAAATCATTAATTATTATGGTGAGCAAGATGGAAGATAATGTTAAAAAAAATTGAAAGTGTTCGTTCAAAGGAACATTCATTACAACCTTTAATTAAAATAGGTATGGAGGGGGTTATTTTTTCTCATTTTGTGAAATATGTTTATAAAAGATTATATTCAATGAACTAAATCAAGGAAGTAAGTATTTACTTCTTATTTAGGTATATTTTTTAATTGAATATGAACATTAAGGTATAGCTATTTGGTATTATCCACAATATTCCAATCACATATGTGTATTTGAATATGGAAAACAAGTATGAAATAAATCATTTCCAGAAGTAATATGTGTTTTCCAAGAAACAGAGAAAGGTTGTTTCACATTTCATTAGTGTAACATCCCAAGTAAGTAATGAATAATATATATTTTTATCTATGTCTTTTAATAATTAAGATAGTGTTATAGAGGCTTAAAATGAAAATAAATACAATCTTATGCATGGAATACACTAATATTCTTAAAAGATTGTTTTACTGCCTTTTGATGGCAAACCATTTTTGAATCTATATTTTGAAAATTTTATAAACTATTTTTGTCAAAATAAACTTATCCTTTATGATTGGGACATCAATATTTACCTTGTGTGAATTTTTGGTATTTTTCTGACAATGTTCATTTTTTTAATGAATAGTGAAAAATACTGCATTTTACATCAAAACTTCTTTTTAATCTAATTTATTTATATGATTATATTATGTTTTGAATTGGTTTTGAAGTGAAATTAGAATATATTTTTACCATTTTATCCAATGGTGGTCATTGGAATCAATTTCACTTTGAAATTAGACTTAAACTGGTGTCAATCTTTTGATACTTATTGTTTTGTAAAAACACGCTATTTGCTCTGGCAGCGGGAATTAATTATTAAATTAATTAATATGACTTATATGATTTTAATTTTGTAAAATAGACTTCATTTTTGAATTCGGAATATCAAATATAGCATAGGGTGAATTTTTGGTAATTTTCTGAAAAACTTCAATTTTTGATGAATAGTGAAACCACTAAGTGGTAATCAAGCAAACTAATTTTTCAGTTAAATGAAAGTTTACCACTAATGTGTATTGAATTTTGAAAATCCGACATACATGGTTGTCATTAAGAAGTAAAATGTGGTTCAAAGTGATTAAAATAATTTTTTGGTGAATAGTAACTTATTAAGTTCTTAATCGCGATTAGTGGTAATTAGGGTAGTTTAAGGTATAAATAATGCTTTAATAATAGGAAATGACCTAGAAACATGTCCCAACCTTATTGGTTGTGTCATGGCCGACCAAGACAAGCCATGGGTCAACTTGGGGACCCCATGGAGACACTTCGGTTTGGAAATGACATAAATAACTTTTTATTAAATGTTAAAGTAAAAATGACACAAACAAGAGATGTTTTACGAAAACAATTTTTACATGGGGTTATAAAGATCAGATATTTGATTATAAATAGTCATTGGAAAGATAAAACGATTTCCTACATCATATTATTTGTTTTATGATTTTTAGACATTAAATAAATTAAATTATTTATGACATAATAATGATGCAGCAATGACATCATTATTTGACGATTTAAATAAAATGGAAAGATAATGTAAAATATATAAACTAAACATGGACAAAACAAATTGGATGAGTGGATTTCGAACCCTTATCACCTTATCCACGAATTATATCAATTTGGGACCTTTTAAAACCGAAACACATTTTCAAATAAAGTAATGTTTCTTTACTTTCCAAAAGTGCCCCTCCTCTCCTCTTATAAAAGGCCCCCACCTCTACCTCCTTTCACACACTCCTCAAGCCTTTGGCTCGGCCAACCCCTGCCCATTTACTCTCTCCACATCACTCTCCTAATCCTAGAGGATTCCCTTTGGGAATAATCCTTTCAAAGGAAGCCTTTAGGCTCAAATCAAAAGGAGTTACACTTTTAAAGGTAATTCATTCTCTCATGTTCATTTGTTTTATTTTGCTTCTCCAACCCCCTAAACTCTTTTTATTTACTTATTTTGTAACAAAACCAGTATCTTAAATATACAAGGATGTTTTTATAATATTTATTTGAGCTACACTCTCAGAGAACTACATCAAATGGTTAAAGAACATACGGTTTCCGTGGACGGCGAAATTCTGCCTCCCGAAACGATGATTGTCCAACACTCATTTAACACCTTCAAAGGTGGCCATTATGATGTCACTATTTTTATATATGATATATAATATGTTTATTTTTTCCTTAAGCTTCTATTTTTTTCATTTTTGGCATACCTTTATGGTTTCCATTATGGGTAAACACGATATCTTCATTTTAGGAAGTGCGGACTACCGCCCCCTTAAAGTGATTTGATTCGTTAATACCATATGTGGGATGTGTAAAGGATAAATTTAATGATATTATATATGTTATTATACTGGAATTATAATATACTCTTATATCATTATGATTCCATTCCAGAAAATATGAAATAGAAATGAAAGTAGCGTTCATGCGTACGTACGGCTTACCGTCTCCATGAACGGTGCATTTCATTTCTTACCTCTAAATGATTATGTAATATTATAAATGCATGTATTTAATGGATATATATGACATATATGATATCTACATCATGAATACCATTCTGGATATAATGAACCTTTGACCAAATTAACAACATGTAAGTGTAATAAGTCTATTTTTGACTTAAGAACCAAATACCGACAAAATGAACATTATTAACTTAAATGATTACATGATGTTCATAACATGGTATAAAAGGAATAATGAACTTGAAAAAGATTCATAAGCAAGTATAGATTAACTCAAGTTTATTATTCAGGAGATTAAAGAACGGTCGGGTCAAGTCGGATACGAGGTATGGGACTTCATCTCAATCTCCTTTCGTTGAGGCATATTTTATTTTATACACAACTTTCTTTTATATGGTGTATAAACCCCTTTGACTTTTACGTTTATTCAAAAGGAATCTTTTTTATACGAAGCGTTTACTAAACGACAAAAGGGAATGTTTTTGTCGTACGTATGCGGCGACAACGACTTCTCCGCCGTCGTGACCGTTATTTGAGTTCTGGCTTCCTCTACAAGCCATACCTTCTTTTTAAAAGAAAAATAAATACCATGTTTTAATTTTCTGTTATTTTGGTATTGAAAATGGTTTTCATAATGTTTTTATATCAATGTGTTGTATTGATATCTCGTGATTGAAATGTGGAAATTTTATGTTTCCTTTATGCATGTTTTATGTGATATGATTATGTTATGGTTCTTGTGCATTATTATGAAGACGGGTGGTTCCGTGATAAACTAAGGGCGGGTGAGCCCGTTATAGCTCTCCAATGCATTGGGTAACGCGAAGGAGTGAAACGTTAAGGTTTCTCCGAAGAGATTTTAGGGAATATATTGTGATGGGTATTCCAAACGTAACCAAGAGGGTTACTCCCTACGTAAGAATGTTATGAATGCCTCAAGTTACCTTTATGTCTTATGATTTCTATGATTTATTCATGATTTTATGAGGTATGTTAAAGTACCTATGTTTTATGGGTAAATTATGATTTCATTCTTATGTATATATGAACTCATGTTTCCTTTCAATGTTTTTTTATAACCCATACTGAGTTTTTATGCTCATCCCAAGTTTTTGAAATGTTTTTCACAGGTCAAGGGAAAGGTACATGATAAGATGATAGAGTCAAGGATGTGTCAAGAAATAATCCATGTTTTATTTTAAATGTGTTTCCATTGATGGGAATGAAGAATACTATCTTTATGTAACCACTTTGTTTATATGTGGAATGTAATGCAAGTTTTATGATCTAATTCTCTAAAACTCTAAACCCGAAAAGATCCTCAATGTGTAATCTTGTAATAACTCATGATTAAGTAAGGTTTAAGGCTGGGGCCTTATAGTTGGTATCAAAGGTCGGTTTAGATAACTTTAGGAGTTAGAATTCTATTAAATGATTATCCAAAAATATGTTTTTTTTTAAAATGATATAGCATTTAAAGATTACCATGTTGCTTCATCTAAGACATGTTTGTTCAGAATGGTTTTCCGCAGAGGAAACAGGGAAGCAGTTCTAGGAAGGCATACAGAAGGAAATAACCTTCCGAATCAGCATCCAGAAATGGTCGGAATTGGAACTGAACAGTTTGTTGCAGTAATGGCGCAGTTGACTCAAGCGATAAATGGCGGTGGTATCCATGCACGAGATCAGCCAGATCAACCGCAGAGGAACATGTCAGTGGTGGAACATTTCATGAGGCAACATCCACCATCATTCAGAGGATCATCTGACCCTGTGCTAGCTGAAGGGTGGATTAAAGCACTGGAGAAGATTTTTGATGTCATGGGGTGTTCAGACAATAAAAAGGTTAGTCTTGCTATTTACCGTTTGGAGGGTGAAGCAGATCAGTGGTGGTCTATGGTTAAAAATATCAGGGACGCCGATGAGATTGATGCTCTTGACTGGGATGAATTCAAAGGTATGTTTCTTGAGAAGTATTTTCCTAAGTCTGTTCGACTTAGGATGGAAAAGCAATTCTTGGAATTGAGGCAAGAGGAAGACTCAGTGGCTGCCTATGAAGAAAGGTTCACTCGATTGGCAAGGTATGCTCCAAATTTTATCCGGGACCTTGATAGTAAAATCAATCGTTTTTACTCAGGATTAAAGCCAAAGTATCGAAGGGCATTAGCTTCTCGTGAGTTTAAAAGTTATGAAAAGCTTGTTCGATGTGCTGAGAAGGTGGAAATGGAGTTTGCCGATGACCAAGTTTTCTATAACAACCAGCAGAAGAAGAGACCGAGGTGGCAGGAGAAAGGTAAGAATTCTTCAAAAAAGTCTGATGGTAAGAGAACTAAGTTTCCAGTTTGTGATAAATGTGGCAAAAGGCATGCTGGGGAATGTCTTCTGAATTCTGGGAAGTGCTACCGATGTGGTAAGATGGGGCATAAGGCTCGTGATTTCACTGAAAAGGATCAAGGTGAAGGTAAGAACAAATTTGATTTACAGTTAATGAAATGCTATAAGTGCAATGAGATGGGTCACTATGCAAACGAGTTTCCGACAAGGAGCTTGAGTGATGGGAAGCAGTTAGACTACAAGCAGAAAGGGGTGGTGAAATCCTTTGCAACTACTTTAGCAGATGTCGGGCCATCAAATGAAGTTGTATCAGGTACTTTGTTTGTTTTTTCAGATTATGCCAGTGTGTTGTTTGATTCGGGGTCTACACATTCTTTCATCTCTGAAACCTTTTCTAGTAAAATGGGAATACCATCTCAAGAAATGACTCCTGAACTTTTGGTAAAAACACCTAGGGTAAATGTCGAGGCAAAAAGAATTTATAAGAATCTCCCTATCCTTATCTGTGGAAAGAACATACTTGCAAACCTTATTGTTCTACCTCTAGTAGAGTTTGATGTTATCTTGGGTATGGATTGGCTCTCTATTTACCATGCTAAGATTGATTGTAGAGCTAAAGAAGTTTCTTTTCAGAAAGACTTTCAGTTTGTTTACAAGAATGAACCCTTACTTTTGATAACATATCAAGAGGCTGAGAAACTTGTAAAAGATGGAAATGAATGTTACCTTGCACACGTCGTTGAAAATAAAGGAACTGTTCAGATTAATGATGTGCCAGTGGTAAATGAGTATCCTGATGTTTTTCCTGATGAGTTGCCTGGAATAATACCAGATCGGGAAGTTGAGTATACTGTTGACTTAGTTCCTAATGCTAAGCTAATTTCAAAACCCCCTTATCGAATGGCACAAATTGAACTTTTAGATTTGAAGGAGAAATTGAAAGATTTATTAGAGAAAGGTTTCATTAGACCTAGCACATCACCATGGGGTGCTCCTGTTTTATTTGTTAAAAAGAAAGATGGTTCTATGAGACTTTGCATTGATTATAGAGCCTTGAATAATATCACTGTTAAGAACAAATATCCTTTTCCTCATATCGATGATTTTTTTGATCATCTCCAGGGAGCTTAGTTTTTTTCAAAGATTGAATTTAGATCGGGGTACCATCAGCTGAAGGTAAAGGAGGCAGATATTCCTAAGACCGCGTTCCGTATGAGATATGGCCATTATGAATTTGTAGTAATGCCTTTTGGGCTAACCAATGCACCTGCTGTATTCATGGACTTAATGAATAGAATTTTCCATGAGTTCTTGGATAAGTTTGTGGTGGTTTTCATTGATGATATTTTGGTGTTTTCTAAAAGTAAAGAGGAGCATGAAAAACATTTAAGGGTTATCTTGCAAACCTTAAAAGAAAAGAAACTGTATGGGAAATTCAGCAAGTGTGAGTTTTGGTTGCAACAAATTTCTTTCCTTGGTCACATTGTTTCTAAAGATGGAATAACTGTTGATCCTGTAAAAACAAAAGTTGTGGAAGAATGGCCAAGACCCACAAATGTAACCGAGATTCGTAGCTTCCTTGGTTTGGCAGGCTATTACCGAAGGTTTGTTAGAAATTTTTCACGGTTATCTAGTCCAATGACTAAGCTAACTCGGAAGGGTGTTAAGTTTATCTGGACAAAAGAATGTGATGATTGTTTTCAGGAATTGAAAAGAAGATTGGTGAATGCTCTAGTTTTGGCACTACCTTCCAGGAATGGTGAGTTTGTTATATACAGTGATGCTTCATTGAAAGGACTTGGTTGCGTCCTAATGCAGAATGATCAGGTAATTGCTTATGCTTCACGACAGTTGAAAACTCATGAGGTAAATTACCCTACACATGATTTGGAATTAGCTGCTGTTGTTTTTGCTTTAAAATTTTGGAGGCATCATTTGTATGGAGTAAAGTGTAAAATATATACCGATCACAAAAGTTCAAAGTATATATTCACTCAGAAAGAGTTAAACATGAGACAAAGGAGATGGCTGGAATTAATCAAGGATTATGATTGTACAATTCATTACCATCCGGGAAAAGCAAATAAAGTGGCTGATACTTTGAGTCGAAAAAGTAATGCTTCATTAACAATGTTGTGGTTGGAACGTGATCCTTTGGTTAACGATTTGATGAACTATGGCATAGAAGTTGTTGGTGCAGGAAGTCCTTCTATTTTGTTTCAGGTATCAGTGAGATCTTCTCTATCAGATAGAATCAAGCAAGCACAGAAGCAAGATAGTGAGTTGCAGAAAAAGGTAGAGCTGGTTCAGAAAGGTAAGTTGCCTGAATTCAACATTGATAATGATTGTGTTTTGAGATTTGGGAAGAGATTGTGTGTGCCTTGTGGTTCACAGTTGAAGAGAGATTTGTTATGTGAAGCTCATAGTTCTCTGTTTTCAGTTCATCCGGGCAGTACTAAGATGTATAGAGATCTGCGGGAGTATTACTGGTGGGATGGAATGAAAAGAGATATTGTTGATTTTACTATGAAGTGGTTGACTTGTCAGCAGGTTAAAGCAGAGCGAAAGTTACCAAAAGGGATGCTTCAGCCTTTACCAGTGCCAGAGTGGAAATGGTAGAATATATCCATGGACTTTGTTGTTGGATTACCGAAGACATCTCGAGGTAATAATGCAATCTGGGTTATTGTTGATCGCTTGACCAAATCTTCTCATTTCCTTGCTATACGAGATACTTTCTCTCTTGATCAACTTTCCCGTTTGTATCTTAAAGAGATAGTCAGGTTACATGGAGTTCCTCTCTCCATTGTATCGGATCGTGATCCCAGGTTTACTTCTAACTTTTGGAAAGGCCTTCAAAAGTCGTTGGGTACTGAATTAAATTTTAGTACAGCTTTTCATCATCAATCAGATGGGAAGTCAGAACAAACAATTCAGACATTGGAGGATATGCTACGATCTTTTTCTATGGATTATCAGGGAAGTTGGGACCAACATCTTTCTTTGGTTGAATTTTCATATAATAACAGTTTTCATTCCAGTATACAGATGGCACCATTTCAGGCATTATATGGGAAGCGGTGTCGAACTCCAGCTATCTGGGATGAAGTGGGTGAAAGGAAGTTGATGGGACCAGAATTGGTAGAAGAGATGGTAGAAAAAGTTCAGCTGATTCAGAAACACATGAGAACAGCTCAGAGCAGGCAGAAGAGTTATGCGGATAACCGGAGGAGGGATCTATCTTTCGAGGTAGGTGATCATGTTTTTCTCAAGGTTTCTCCTTGGAAAAGTGTGATGAGATTTGGTAAGAAAGGAAAGCTAAGTCCAAGGTTCATTGGACCATATGAAATTTTGGAGAGAGTGGGATCAGTTGCATACCGAGTGGCTTTACCTCCGAGTTTATCTCAGGTACACAATGTTTTTCACGTTTCTATGTTGAGAAAGTATATGCCAGATCCATCTCATGTTTTGAGTCCAGAGGTAGTTCAGCTGGAAGAGAACCTATCTTATGAGGAACAACTGGTCCAGATTCTTGACCACAGGGAGAAAGTGTTACGGAATAAGGTGATTAAGCAGGTAATGGTTTTGTGGAAAAACCACATGATTGAAGAGGCAACATGGGAATCTGAAAATTCAATGAGGGATAAGTACCCTCATTTATTTGATAAGTAAATAAATTACGGGGACACAATTTTCTAAAGGGGGGAAGGATGTAACATCCCAAGTAAGTAATGAATAATAGATATTTTTATCTATGTCTTTTAATAATTAAGATAGTGTTATAGAGGCTTAAAATGAAAATAAATACAATCTTATGCATGGAATACACTAATATTCTTAAAAGATTGTTTTATTGCCTTTTGATGGCAAACCATTTTTGAATCTATATTTTGACAATTTTATAAACTATGTTTGTCAAAATAAACTTATCCTTTATTATTGGAACATCAAAATTTACCTTGTGTGAATTTTTGGTATTTTTCTGACAATGTTCATTTTTTAATGAATAGTGAAAAATACTGCATTTTACATCAAAACTGCTTTTTAATCTAATTTATTTATATGATTAGATTATGTTTTGAATTGGTTTTGAAGTGAAATTATAATATATTTTTACCATTTTATCCAATGGTGGTCATTGGAATCAATTTCACTTTGAAATTAGACTTAAACTGGTGTCAATCTTTTGATACTTATTGTTTTGTAAAAACACGCTATTTGCTCTGGCAGCGGGAATTAATTATTAAATTAATTAATGTGACTTATATGATTTGAATTTTGTAAAATAGACTTCATTTTTTAATTCGGAATATCAAATATAGCTTAGGGTGAATTTTTGGTAATTTTCTGAAAAACTTCAATTTTTGATAAATAGTGAAACCACTAAGTGGTAATCAAGCAAACTGATTTTTCAGTTAAATGAAAGTTTACCACTAATGTGTATTGAATTTTGAAAATCCGACATACATTGTTGTCATTAAGAAGTAAAATGTGGTTCAAAGAGATTAAAATAATTTTTTGGTGAATAGTAACTTATTAAGTTCTTAATCGCGATTAGTGGTAATTAGGGTAGTTTAAGGTATAAATAATGCTTTAATAATAGGAAATGAACTAGAAACATGTCCCAACCTTATTGGTTGTGTCATGGTCGACCAAGAAAAGCCATGGGTCAACTTGGGGACCCCATGGAGAAACATTGGTTTGGAAATGACATAAATAACTTTTTATTAAATGTTAAAGTAAAAATGACACAAACAAGAGATGTTTTACAAAAACAATTTTTACATTGGGTTATAAAGATCAGATATTTGATTATAAATAGTAATTGGAAAGCTAAAAAGATTTCCTACATCATAGTATTTTTTTATGATTTTTAGACATTAAATAAATTAAATTATTTATGACATAATAATGATGCAGCAATGATATCATTATTTGACGATTTAAATAAAATGGAAATATAATGTAAAATATATGAACTACACATGGCCAAAACCAATTGGATGAGTGGATTTTGAACCCTTATCACCTTATCCACGAATTATATCAACGTGGGACCTTTTAAAACCGAAACACATTTTCAAATAAAGTAATTTTTCTTTACTTTCCAAAAGTGCCCCTCCTCTCCTCTTATAAAAGGCCCCCAACTCTACCTCATTTCACACACTCCTCAAGCCTTTGGCTCGGCCAAACCCTGCCCATTTACTCTCTCCACATCCCTCTCCTCATCCTAGAGGATTCCCTTTGGGCAGAATCCTTTCAATGGAAGCCTTTAGTCTCAAATCAAATGGAGTTACACTTTTAAAGGTAATTCATTCTCTCATGTTCATTTGTTTTATTTTGCTTCTCCAACCCCCTAAACTCTTTTTATTTACTTATTCTGTAACAACACCAGTATCTTCAATATAAAATGATGTTTTTATAATATTTATTTGAGCTACACTCTCACACAACTACATCAAATGGTTAAAGAACATACGGTTTCCGTGGACGGCGAAATTCTGCCTCCCGAAACGATGATTGTTCAACACTCATTTAACACCTTCAAAGGTGGCCATTATGATGTCACTATTTTTATATATGATATATAATATGTTTATGTTTTCCTTAAGCTTCTGTTTTTTTCATTTTTGGCATACCTTTAAGGTTTCCATTATGGGTAAACACGATATCTTCATTTTAGGAAGTGCGGACTACCGCCCCCTGAAAGTGATTTGATTCGTTAATACCATATGTGAGATGTGTAAAGGATAAAGTTAATGATATTATATATGTTATTATACTGTAATTATAATATACTCTTATATCATTATGATTCCATTCCAGAAAATATGAAATAGAAATGAAAGTAGCGTTCATGCGTACGTACGGCTTACCGTCTCCATGAACGATGCATTTCATTTCTTACCTCTAAATGATTATGTAATATTATAAATGCATGTATGTAATGGATATATATGACATATATGATATCTACATCATGAATACCATTCTGTATATAATGAACCTTTGACCAAATTAACAACATGTAAGTGTAATAAGTCTATTTTTGACTTAA
Organism: Viscum album; assembly: GCA_963277665.1. Classification (NCBI taxonomy): domain Eukaryota; kingdom Viridiplantae; phylum Streptophyta; class Magnoliopsida; order Santalales; family Viscaceae; genus Viscum; species Viscum album. Next base: position 1,098,427,566 of record OY728135.1, on the reverse strand, counting down.
GAACCAAATACCGACAAAATGAACATTATTAACTTAAATGATTACATGATGTTCATAACATGGTATAAAAGGAATAATGAACTTGAAAAAGATTCATAAGCAAGTAGAGATTAACTCAAGTTTATTATTCAGGAGATTAAAGAACGGTCGGGTCAAGTCGGATACGAGGTATGGGACTTCGTCTCAATCTCCTTTCGTTGAGGCATATTTTATTTTATACACAACTTTCTTTTATACGGTGTATAAACCCCTTTGACTTTTACATTTATTCAAAAGGAATCTATTTTATATGAAGCGTTTACTAAATGAAAAAAGGGAATGTTTTTGTCGTACGTATGCGGCGACAACGACTTCTCCGCCGTCGTGACCGTTATTTGAGTTTCGGCTTCCTCTACAAGCCATACCTTCTTTTTAAAAGAAAAATAAATACCATGTTTTAATTTTCTGTTATTTTGGTATTGAAAATGGTTTTCATAATGTTTTTATATCAATGTGTTGTATTTATATCTCGTGATTGAAATGTGGAAATTTTATGTTTCCTTTATGCATGTTTTATGTGATATGATTATGTTATGGTTCTTGGGCATTATTTTGAAGACGGGTGGTTCCGTGATAAACTAAGGGCGGGTGAGCCCGTTATACCTCTCCAATGCACTGGGTAACGCGAATGAGTGAAACGTTAAGGTTACTCCGAAGAGATTTTAGGGAATATACTGTGATGGGTATTCCAAACGTAACCAAGAGGGTTACTCCCTACGTAAGAATGTTATGAATGCCTCAAGTTACCTTTATGTCTTATGATTTCTATGATTTATTCATGATTTTATGAGGTATGTTAAAGTACCTATGTTTTATGGGTAAAGTATGATTTCATTCTTATGTATATATGAACTCATGTTTCATTTCAATGTTTTTTTTATAACCCATACTGAGTTTTTATGCTCATCCCAAGTTTTTGAAATGTTTTTCACAGGTCAAGGGAAAGGTACATGATAAGATGATAGAGTCAAGGATGTGTCAATAAATAATACATGTTTTATTTTAAATGTGTTTCCATTGATGGGAATGAAGAATACTATCTTTATGTAACCACTTTGTTTATATGTGGAATGTAATGCAAGTTTTATGATCTAATTCTCTAAAACTCTAAACCCAAAAAGATCCTCAATGTGTAATCTTGTAATAACTCAAGATTAAGTAAGGTTTAAGGCTGGGGCCTTATAATTAGTGATAAGTATACAACATATATATTTCCAAGATTACTGATTCTAGTTCAACTGTTTCTTGGAATTACAAAAACATTAATCTCACGCATCCAATTGAAATAAGTAGATAGTATTCCAATTTTATAATTAATGTTTTTGTGGGGATTGATACTCAAACAGTAGTTTTTTAATTCGTTAATCATTGGAAATATGTGATGAATATAAAATGTAAAAATTATGTGTTGCACCCCTCTCTCTTGGATTTTAATGATCACAATCACTCTAATTGTATTCTAACTTGTTTTCAAGTGTTTTTGATGATAGGAAATAGGGTGCCTAGAAGCTGGCCCAAGAAGAATTCAAAATGGACTGTTTAAGTCCACCGGCCAGCCGGTGTGAGACCACCGGCCAGCCGGTAAGGGCACCGGCCAGCCGGATCCAGCCCATCGGCCAGCCGGTGGACCAGGCAGAAGGCCTTGCCCTCTGCCAGGTGCCACCAGTCAGCCGGTGTCTGGCCACCGGCCAACCGGTGGGTCCAGACAGAATGGCATACCTTCTGTCCAGACCACCGGCCAGCCGGTGCCTGACCACCGGCCAGCCGGTGGAACCCAGACAGAATAGCATGCTTCTGTCCAGACCACCGGCCAGCCGGTGGCTCAGCACCGGTCAGCCGGTGGAGCCAGACAGAAATCCCTTGCTTCTGTCTGGTGCACCGGCCAGCCGGTGGATCAGCACCGGCCAGTCGGTGTGCTCAATCAAACTAGCCGTTAGGCTTTGACCAGGCTGGCCCACTTGATCCCCAACGGCTCCGAAAGCCCTCCAACGGCTATTTTGAAGTATTTGGGAGTATTTCTCCTATAAATAGATGTCCATGGATGCCGGGAACACAACCGATAATATACTGAAGCATACCAAAGCTATTTTGATCATTTGAGGATCCTACGACAATTCTCAAAGGCTACTTGAGATCCAATTGCCATCCTTGAAGCTTGGGATGCCTCTACATCAACTACACTCACCGCTTGGCGCTCAAAGATTCCTCTAGTTTGTTCTAAATTATTTACTTCAATTTTTTAGTTCTTAATTGGGTTTGTATTAAAACAAACCACCCTTTTTCTTCCTTCTTTCAATTTGGGTTTCTTGCTACAACCAAAATAAAAAAGCAAGCTTTAAGAAGGTGATCTAGCCTACCTTAAAACGGCTAGTGGGTTTCTTGCTATAACCATTAAAAAGCAATCGGTCGTATAAATCTCCCAACTGTTGAGTTGGGAGCGGAGACGTAGGCTTGAGTTTAAAGCCGAACTCCGTTATCAATTGTGTCTTGCCATTTTACTTTCCGCTGCATTTAAATTTGTTTTAAATTGTTAATTAATTTTAAAAAGGCAATTCACCCCCCCCCCCCTCTTGCCATCACCTCCGACCCAACATTTGGTATCAGAGGGAGCGTTTGTGTAATACCTTAACCGGTTACAAACGAAAAATCCATAGTGATGGCTTCTTTCTCACAAGCACCCGAAGGGTATTCCATGACTCGGGCTCCATACTTCGATGGAACCGATTACACATATTGGAAAACACGAATGATTACTTTTCTTAGAAGCATTGGCTATCCTATATATAGAATTGTTATGCAAGGCTACACTCTTTCTAGTAAGGATGAATCTAAATGGACCCCCGAAGACATTGCCAATTTTGAGCTTGATGGCAAAGCCATGAATGCTCTTCATTGTGGGTTAGACCGTAATGAGTTTAATCGTATTTCTACTTGCACCACCTCACACGAAATTTGGAAACTTTTGGAAGTGACCCATGAGGGCACTAACAAAGTCAAAGACACTAGGTTAGATATGTATCGTCAAGACTTTGAGAGTTTCACAATGCACCCACACGAGTCAATCACCGAAATGTTTACTCGTTTTACTGATGTTTGCAATGGGAGAAAGTCCCTTGGTGATGATGTTTCAGCAGAAACAATGGTCAAGAAAATTCTTTGGGTCCTACCAAGCTCTTGGGCACCAAAGGTGACGGCAATCCAAGAAGTGAAAGATGTCAAGAAGATGCCGGTTGAAGAACTCATAGGGTCACTCATGACTTATGAGATTACCATGAAGAGGCAAGCCGATAAAGAAGGAAAGATCTTCAAGGAGAAAAAGAACATAGCTTTCAAGGCAAAGGAAGAAAGCTCCTCCGATGATAGTGAATCCGAGATGGCTCAACTAGCAAGGAAAATGAGCAAATTCATGAAGAAAAAGAAGAAATTTCAAAAGGCACGAAAGGAAGAGCCAAAGGCGGAGAAAGAAATTACTTGCTTTGAATGTGGAAAGAAAGGCCACATCAAACCGGAGTGCCTCATTTTCAAGAAAAGGTTAAAAGAAAAGAAAAACAAGAAGGCCTTCAAAGCATCAACATGGAGTGCAAGTGATGACTCCATGTCTTCAAGCGACTCAAGCGATGAAGGTGGAAAATGCCTAATGGCATTTGATGAGGTATCCTCTTCTCACTCTTCTTCTCACTCTTCTTCCTCATCTTCTTCTTTTGATAATGATATGTCTTATGAAGAACTCCAAAATGCAAGAGATCAATTAGAGGAAGGTTTTCACGAACTTACCTCTAAATTTTTGACCCTGAAAAAGAAAAACAAAACTCTTATTTCCGAAAAAGACAAACTTCTCAAAGAGAATGAGGAGCTTGCCCTTAAAGTCAAAAATATTCCAAATGTAGATTCTTTAAATTCTACCATTAAGGATTTG